>JAPFRF010000003.1:34332098-35550432 GCA_029282475.1 Phrynocephalus forsythii | reverse complement strand
GGTTTGCAGATGATGCAAAACTTTTCCGTATGGTAAAAACCAGAGATGATTGTGAAGAGCTCCAGAAGGATCTCTCCAAACTGGGGGAATGGGCTGAGAAATGGCAAATGTGTTTTAATGTAGCCAAATGTAAAGTAATGCATATTGGGGCAAAAAAATCAAAACTTTATCTATCAATTCATGGGCTCTGAGTTATCTGTGATGGATCAGGAAAGAGATCTTGGTGTGTTGGTGGACAGCTCCATGAAGATGTCTACCCAATGTATGGCAGCGGTGAAGAAGGCCAATTCCATGCTAGGGATTATCAAAAAGGGGATTGAAAATAAAACAGCCAACATTAGAATGCCATTATACAAAACAATAGTAAGGCCGCACCTGGAGTATTGTGTACAATTCTGGTCACCGCATCTCAAGAAAGACATAGGAGAACTGGAAAAGGTGAAAAAGAGAGTGACTAAAATGATTATTGGGCTGGGGCACCTCCCTTATGAGGAAAGGCTAAAACATTTGGGGCTCTTTAGTCTGGAAAAAGGTGCCTGAGGGGGATATGATTGAGACGTACAAAATAATGCAGGGCATGAGTAAAGTGGATAGAGGGAAGCTCTTCTCCCTCTCACAAAATACCAGAACTAGGGGACATCCAGTCAAATTGAGGGCTGGGAGAGTAAGAACAGACAAAAGAAAATATTTTTTTCACCCAGCGCGTTGTTAGTCTGTGGAACTCCCTGCCACAGGATGTGGTGATGGCATCTGGCCTGGATGCCTTCAAAAGGGGATTGGCCAGATTCCTGGAGGAAAAGTCCATCACAGGTTACAAACCATGATGGAGATGTGTAATTTCCAAGCTTAAAACGGGGGTACTTCAAGGGCCAGATGCAGGGGAGTGGTATCAGGAGACAGATATCTAGTCTCATGCGCTCCCAAACGCATCTGGTGGGGCCACTGTGAAATACAGGAAGCTGGACTGGATGGGCTTTTGGCCTAATCCAGCATGGCTCTTCTTATGTTCTTATGTTCTTAAGCCAGGTCAGCCCGCCCATCCAAGATGTGATCACATAGGATGGGAATTTTATTATGGACTAACCTGGCATTGATCAGCAGACAGGTCAGGTCAGAGAGATAGATGGAATGGCTCCCTGACACATGGCGGTGGACTGAGGGATCAGAATGGGGGACAGGCACCAACTGCCTGGCCCTAGTTCTTCTCACCCGATCAATCCCATAGGCCCCAGTGTACCCCCCACGGCCCAACAACAACAGAATAGGAACCCCTGCTGTTATTGGCGACCAAAAAAAAAAAGATATATATCACCCCCTCATCACCTCTTCTGAGGGGGGAAACTGAGGGAAGATACAAGTAAAACAAAATCTTTTACTTGATCATTTTCTTCGCTTTTAAATTGAAATTGTTGAAGTTGAAATTCCATTAGGTAACACTTATCAGCTACTGGACAAATCTAACATGGTATCTGATTTACCAGGTTAGATGTGTTTTTAATTTTACATACAATTCAGTTATATTACTTGAGGTTTCAAGTTTCAAACATGTCTTTTCAGTTTTTAGCATCCACCACACAGTTTTTATGTCTTATCTATCAACATCTCACAGAAATCCAAAGCACAGATGCAGAGAAATAAAGTCTCTAGTGTTTCAAACAATTTTTTAAACAACATCATGAGAAAGAGAGGTCTGCATGAACTGGTGGTTTGACATGCTGTGGCTCAATAGCATTAATTAATTGGCCAATGTGCTTTGATTTTGATATTTAGACGCAGCACTCATCTACGAGATCATGAAATGATACCATAGAACTCAATCTTCTGCATGATTTTTAGTAATATTTTGATTTTCATTGTCAGAAATATCCTTCACCTCTTCAGATGGAAAGTTTATTTATGATCCTCTGAAGTTGGCTCTGGAATAGTTTTGTAATGTCGTTGCAAACAATACAACACTGGATCAATACTGACATGAAAACCATTGTGAATACATATAGGTGGCTCCAATGGAGAGGGTCTCATGCAAAAGGTGCAGTGTTACTAGAAGGCAATGCAAACCACTCATTCTCAGACTGAGTGGCAGGAAGAAACGTGGAAATCTGACACCAGACTGTAAGATGTACCAGCAGTGTCCACTTTCAATTTGTTTTGTTTCTGCTGCTTCTCAAGATAAATGATGTTTATTAACTTCTGTGTCAAGAAAAAAATATGTATGCTTTTTATTTAAAATAATTTTTCATTTTTTGTGTTTATTGTTAATTTTGAATTATAACTTTTTTTTAATTCAAAGGGAACACCCTGCGTGGTAAAGGAGAGTAGGAATAGTGATGACAGAAGAGATGATGATGGCAGGATGATACAAAGAAGCGAAAATATGTGAGATTTTTCAATAATAAAGAAGGGACACAATGATGAACAGCCTATGCGCTGTTGATTTATAAGATTTGTAAAACTAACTCGGGAAAGTCAATGAAGTAAGTAACGAACATCGTTTAAAATGAATATTAAGGAAACCATGATCATGGTAATCAGTAAGAAGGAGGTAGCCGAATAAATGGCTTTAAACATGCTAAATGAAACACACATTTCGAAATCCAATTTCATAACTAACTAAAGCACAATTCTGTGCTACGTTTGTGGAATATAATTGTGCCATGGCAGAAGCCCTATCTATGAAGCACTTCTGCACTGCACAACAAACAGGTCAAACAGGAACTGTGCCTCACATTGCATAATAGCCTTCAATGGTCATTGTTGCTGGGACAGAATGGTGTAACTTTATGTTATGCTTCGACAAACAGGCCTCTGGGAAGAGTGTATTGAAAAAACGAGTAGCTTGAAAGTTTTTAAAACCAATGCTGGGATCATAGCCATGAAAAAGTAAGCCCAGAAATAGCCTGTAGCAGCCTCTTTAGGGTGAAAAACTTAATAGGAAACAAATGCTTATACTCGCTTTGAGAATGTGCATGCAACGTACTATGTATTATTGGATCTACTATATGGCACAGACCTGTGGATTCTGAAACAGGCTAATACAAAATGATAGAAGCATTTGAAATGTAAATTAAACTCAGTATAATAACATTTCCTTGATAATGAGCAAGCACTAGGACAACTGAGTAAAGACCAGGTAAAGGTTTGTAAGCCATCTTACCAGCTGTGCTGGTCAGGGTTTCTGGGAGTTGCAATCAAAGAACCTCCGGTTACCCAAGGTTGGGAACTAGTGTTTTAGAGGCAAGATGTAGTATAAATGTAATCAATAAAACACATTCAAAAGGCAGAAAGCTACTCTACTTCAGTCAGGCAAACCATCTACTGTATGGATAGCTATTCTTCGTCAACTGCTACAGCTGATAACAATTGGTAAAATAAATATTGGCTCAAGAACCTGAGAGGTGCAGCCTTGGCTACAACACAATATCATTGTTCAGAACTATCGCATTCACAATCAGAATAGCCATAATGAAGTCCAATCCCTGGTAGGAGAGGAAGACAACAAGATTTGTAGCTGGGCCAACTTCAGCATTAGGACAATGCAAAAGTTCAGTTCATCAGGTAAGGGTCAATTAGGCAAAAACATATTTCAAGAATTGTGTTTCATAAAAGCTGGAGCATTATTTAAGAAAGGGAGGGAGAATTACCCCCACGTCTGGTATTTCAGAACACATTCTATCTCTTCATGAAGGCCCTTATTCATGGTTATTCTGATATAGAAAGGATAAGGCCAACACATTCTCTTAAAATATGCTACTTTAGGAAATTTAATTTTCCTGTGTCGACGGACTGTTCTTCCTGCCTGTCCCTGCTATCCTGGGAAAACTGAAAGTGCATTTGTATATAAAAACATGTGTGCAATTTAGTCGAATAATAAATTATTAACACCAGCATCGTAGTTAATACAGAATTACAGCCTCTACTTACAAAAGCCCTAGGTGTTTCTAAACAACCTATTAAAAAACAAACATTCAGATGAATGAAAATTAAATTGTGCTTATTAATCAATTGTTTTCTTTCCATTATTTTGCTCACACACATAAAACTACAACGCTCCTGTGATCAGGTAGGTATTCTGTTGTAAAATGACATATACAGATACGAAAAATGAACAATAAAAAGGGGGGACTTCCCATTGTGTCATGTTTAAAAGACACATTTGTTTTTGGTCTACAGCAATGTCCTACAGAGTTAAAGATTTTTCCCCTTTCCTTCCCGCAAGCAATTCCCCAAATCTTAACTGAGTGTTTGGTTCATCTGCTGATGAAATACTTCCCATGGTTTGCTGTTGGTTATGAAGAGAGCGTGCTGGGCTATGTCAAATCATGCACAGCATCCTTGAACAGCGTAGACAATTTTGAACTTGGCCCAAAGCTAAATCTAGACGTGTATGAATAATCCTCATATAGAAGTGTATACAGAGGTTGGTTCCTCAACATACTGGATCTATGTGACAAGTTATCCATACACTGCTAACCTCCAAATCAGACTTCTCTAGCGTGTTCTAGATGATTTTGAAGATGGTCTGAAAACTATAGTTCTAAATGTGTGTGTGTGTGTGTGTGTGTGTGTGTGTGTGTGATGTTGTTACAGTCTTGACTGACTCTTCGTGACCCCATGACCATGGAGTTTTCTTGGCAGGAATACTGGAGTGGTTTGCCAGTTCCTACTCCAGGCGCCTACAGCACCTGGTATTCCCTGGTGGTCTCCCATCCAAGAACGAACCAGGGCCGACTCTGCTTAGTTCCAAAATCGGGCGAGATCGGATGTGGTTAGGGCATCTAGGCAGCTTATAGTTCTGAATACATCTCCTAAATTATTAATTGGAACCAAGGTAATGGTCATGTTACACCTCTGCTTTGAAGTTTTGGACATTCAAGTACTTTAATTATTGGGACATGAATGAATGAATGAATGAATGAATGAATGAATGAATGAATGAATGAATGAATGAATGTGGAGGCTCACTTTTTTGTTATAACCTGGGATTGCCTATAGACAAAATTCTCTACGCATTCTCTATGCATACTTCACCATCCAAACGACGAGTCACTAGTGGAATAAAAAGCTCTTCCAGTGTTGATGCCCATGTTATAGAATATTCTTCCTAGACAAACTCACCTAGCATCTGTCAAACTATCATTTTGTAAGAGCCACATATTTATTTTACAAATCTTGTTACACTAAAATAATATTTCTTAGCTGGTGATTTTATGTTGCTTGTAAAAGATCTTTCATCTTTCAACATACATTTTTTTAATTAAATGGTTAGTAACTTGGGATTTTTTTCTCCCTGGGTAGTCTGGAAGCATATTTGAAGGATGTGGAAATCCCTTACTCCCAAAAATAAATATAACTTTGATGCCACTTGCTATATAAGTACATCTATGCTCTCCTAATAGCAGCTTCTGGAAAGCTAAAGCCAGGTGTTCATCCCAGAAGAGTCAGCCTGAGAGGCCTTGGGCAAACTGCACAGTCCCAGGGCATCCCCAAAAGAAGCAAATGGTAAAACACTTCCAAGTATTTTCTACTCAGAATATTCTGAAAAGGATCGATTTGATGGCACATGATGATAATGATTACGAATTAAAAAACACAAGTGGATTCTTGCTTGTCACTGGAAGAATAGTTACTGAGAGCTTTAAAGTTTCCCTAATTTTCTGTGCATTCTTCAAGTAAGAAGACTAATCATGCAGGATTACTACTGGCTGCCCAAAAACTTACCTCCATTGAAAAAGTCTGTTATTTGACTGGCATTATCCCTCCAGAAGTACACTGGGAGATGCTAGCAAACAATGAATGAAATAAGGTAGAACAACACCAAACCTATCAACTTCATGGGAGATTAGCCCCACAGATAGTAACTAAAATCTGGGAAAAGTTTTCAGCACACAACTCTAAATATTAAACCAAAGAGGCCAGGCTCAACTTATGGAGAACAAAACCAGCACACCTTGCGAAATGGATGAATGCTGAAAAGTGCCTCCCACCAGGATAAGAAACTAGCTGGGCTAGCTGGAAGTCACTTCATAGACTTCAAAGCAAAATAGAAAGATTTTTTTAAAAAAATCAAATTAAATCAGGCTGCTTGGATACTGGAAAAAACTTTCTGTGACTGCAGAGAAATGTAATCAATGTATCACTTGTGTGAATGCAATTTATGGCTCACGCCGTGAACAAAGAATAACTAGCAAATGAGTGAGTTAATGTTATTGAAGAAGCCCTACTTTTGATCAAAAATAGTAACATTTTAAATTGCTTTACATTTTACCTATATTTCATACATGTCTATAATTTTAAATTGGGCAACAAAGAAAGAAAGAAAGAAAGAAAGAAAGAAAGAAAGAAAGAAAGAAAGAAAGAAAGAAAGAAAGAAAGAAAGAAAGAAAGAAAGAAAGAAAGAAAGAAAGAAAGAAAGAAAAGACCAAACTTTATTGGTGGTGGTTCTGCTGCTCTGGAAAAGTGTCTCTACAAGGAAGTCCCCTGGCTACCTCTTCTCAATCCTTTTTGTAAAAATTATTAGACATTTAATTCCAGTGGACTTCCAATGTTGAATTCTACTGCTGCCTTCAGTTCATTACTACTTTATACAGGTATATGTACATTCCACAATGCTTTCAATGCCACATAATATTTGGAGGAGGGTTGGCAAGCTGCCCACTTAATGGGAAGGGGGGGAGAGAGAAAGAACAACCATATAGATAACTTCCTGGAAAGTGGAGTTTTATACATGTCTCCTAGTTTTAAATTCCTGTAAGAAGGAACACCATATTGCAGACTGTGTATGGCTTTTCATCACATTATTGGAAGTGTCCTCATGAGTTATCTGGCAAAAATGAATTCTCAGAAATTAAGATCTGTTAAAATATTAACATAAGTGGTAAGGAACCTTTGGTCCTCCAGATGCTGAGAGAAAGTCCTAATATCTCCATGGATGGAACTTCTCAAGAGTTGAATGCCAAACATCTAGGATTACAATAATGGTGTAACAGTCCACCTTGGTGAGGGCAGGGAACTTACTTAACTATACAGTACTGCTGTTATTTGCCATTGAGTCACTGACTTAAGACAACCCTGTGAATAAGTGATCTCCAAAATGTCCTGTCCTCTCAAGACCTTATAAACTCAAGCCTGTGATTTCCTTTAGAGAGTCAATCAATCTCATTTTTGGTCTTCCTCTTTTGGGGCTGCCTTTAACTTTTCCTAGTGTTATTGTCTTTTCCAAAATATTCTGCCTTCTCATGATGTGCTCAAAATAGGTCAGCCTCAGTTTCCTCAATTTTGCTCTAGGCCCCGTCATCTTTCTGGTCGTCAGGGCATGCACAAAGCTATCCTTCAGCACCATATTTCAGATAGTTGTTCTTCTTCTCTCTCCCCCTTCCCGGTCAGCTTTATTTACCAGCTTTCACATCCATACAAATTAATCATAAATGCAACAGAGTGAAGAATCCTGGCTTTGGTCTTCAGTGCACATTTTTATCTTTCCTAATTCCTTCATTGCTCTGCTTTCAAATTTCAGTCTCTTCCATAACTTTCTGCACTACACATTTACTATATTTTAATTCAAAATGTATATTGCTAAGATACATTTTTGCTTTTTGGGTTGTGTTCCTATTTAATTATCTTCTTAATCAACTGTTCATTTTTAAAGAAACATGTCAAAACGTCTGTTGTGGGGGACTCTGAGCCCTCATCAGTGCCCACATTTTGGGGTATCGAGATGGACATATCTGCAGAGTTGTTTCACTTGCCAGCTGGAAAAATCTCTCCACTATGTAACATGTGACAGGACTGGAAAAATGTACATTGAGGCAACTGCAAGTGCTGCTAGGGTTTTGCTTATGGGGCCATCTCAGCGGGGTGGGCCTTTTTGCCTGACTTGCTCCATCTATGGCAGAGCTTAAAGCAGCTCATCATCATATATGGATTGTGAAGTGAAGGAATGAAGACTTTAAGAGGTGGGTACAGCTTTTACTTCAGTTCAGTGGGGTTGACCTCTGGCAAGAGAAATTGCAGGACAGATATGCCCTATACACACCCTATACACCTGGAAGTGTGGGCTTTGGAGTGCACTTCTGAAGTCCGTGGTGTGTACAGTCCTAGCTGGTACAACAGATCAACCTGGACACGGCATGGGACCTGTCATGACCTTGACTTCTTGGTTCAAGTACCCAGCTTGGTAGAGGGGCCAAATGTATGTACAATTACTTGTAAACCGTTCAGAGAGTGCTTTATACATAAAGCAAAGCAAAAAGTGTTCTGCTTATATACCGCCCCATACTACTACAAGTAGTCTCTGGGGGCCAAATTACAGAGTGCAGGCTACACATTGCCCCCAGCAAGCTGGGTACTGACCTCGGAAGGATGGAAGGCTGAGTGAACCTTGAGCCTGCTACCGGGGATTGAACCCAGGTCGTGAGCACAGTTTTACTTGCAGTACAGGCATTTAACCACTGTGCCACGAGGCCCCTTATAAGCACCATACTTTTTTCCTTTTATTGGAAGACATGTGAATTTTAGTATGTACCCCTTTTCACATATGCAGGGAACACTCAAACATTATTCATCAACATCAGAAAGCTGTGGCATAGCCACTGATCTGCTTGCTTTATACAGCCACTGAAATTCTGCAGCAAAATATGTTATAGTCCTTTTTTTGGCTCCTGGTAAATGACAGCATAAACTTTTTTAATTTAAAAGACAACTTCAAATTTTAACAGGTCCTGCATCAATTTGATGAACTAGGATGTCAGACAAAAAGATCTAAAAACAAAGAGCATTTACAGTGATTAATCTATAATCCAATGCCTAAATAACTGTATGAACAATTATTACTGTTTTGTATCATTATAATGAAAAGCCGATCTTTTTACACCTCTACAAAAATGGATGGAGTCCAGAGATCTACTTCCTATGTGAGCAGTGGGTATTTTAGTTTCCCATATTATTTGGAAGAAATTAGCTCAAGATCTCCTTTACAGATACAAGATTGGTTGTATGGTTTATCTGCTTATTAATGGAACACTCCTATACATGCCTGTCAGCTCCCATTAGTTCAATTAAGCTTACTCCCATGTAAAGATGCACCGAGTTGTACTAATATTACTTCTATAGGTTTGGGACTTCATCAAATCTCCTCATAGCCTCTGAAGTGAGTGAATATTATAATCAATTCAATATTATTTTAGTCACAATGTATTGTTTGCATTAAGTGGCCCTATTACTCCATTAGAATGACACTCAGATGATTAGGGGATGTGGCAATGGCACCTATATTTTCTACTAAAATGTTCATGATTTTCTTAATCTTTATGAATGTAAAAAGAAGACACCAGTGCTTTCTGTATGTAAGCTATAAATGTATTGTTTTTATTTTGTGCACAGTTCTGGATGGAAGAATGGCAAATAAATGAAAAGAATAAATAAATAAATTTGCAACTCAGTAGTTCCTAATGTGAGATATTTGGATAGACAAAGCCTTTGAATTTAACTCAGACCAGTTTGTTGAGTGAGGAGAAGCTCAACAAATATGTATATTAAGGAGGAGTATTTTAATTTAGCCCCATTATCAAAATCTTTCTCTTTAATAGGGAGATTTTATAGTGCAAAACACTCCTATGCTTATCTACTCTTTGTGGTAATTAATATTGCAAGCTACAGTACTTGCCTTTAGAAATCCAATCTCTGACTACTTTGCTTTTTTAGTTGATACATCCAACCTCACTAGATGTTACTTTATAAACCAAAACACTGTTTATGTAAAGACCTAAAGATCTAAAAATGAAGACAACATGAATATATTTATGTTACCACACCCACGTGCAAAATAAATGAGTTGACAGCTGACACCCACAATATATTATGTGGCAAACCCTGACCTTCTTAACCATCACCTTTAAAATAAGATTTATCCGCACACTTGACATGCCATCTAAAGTAACAAATTGGAAACCTGATCTTTCCCTTGGCCTCTCTAGGTCTATCTACCATCAATGTAAAGAACAGGTTTGTCAAAATCTGAGATGGGTTATCTCTTACTGGACTTGTCAACGTCAGCTTGTGGGAAGGGTGGGAAAGAACTGAAATGGATGCATCTTTCTGGACCTACTCTAGTGCAACTTACAACGCTAAGCAACAGGATTCCAGCCATTGATTCCTCCTAGATCTCTTTGTGCACTGAAAGCTCCTTGGAGTAGCTAACACCAGCCTCCAACCAAGATCACAATCTTATTTTTTTAAACCCCTTCCAATATCATTAGCAAGAAAATGAACCATGATGCTGCACAAAGTGATTTATGCTGCAGTGAGTTCTATGCATGTTTCATGTTTCTGCTTAGGGGAAAGGTCTTTACAACTTCTCATGCAAGTTGATGAACAGCTTTGGATCTAGTTTTATATTTACAACATAATACTTTACCACAAAGGGTAAAACAGTCCTTTTGTTAGCAGAGGACTAACTCTACATGCTGAAGTGCACCCCGCACACGTCTATATTTAATAAAAATTCAAAACGAGACATGTGATTTATATTGAGCTTACATTTCTAAAAATCCTATTATTGCTCCATTGTTAACCGAAAATCCATTTCCTTTCCCAAGCTGACACAACGTCTCTTTAAGAATAATGTCCATCAACACATAGAGGGCTGAAGTAAATTTTATATCACTAAACAAGAAGTTCAATAAACAAATCAGGTGCCTATAGGTTAAACCAGAAGAAGGGAAGTATACAAGCAATATAACATGCTAAGCAATAAACAAGAAACAAGCCTTTTTTGTGTAAGAAAAGGATTAAATGACATTTTTAAAATATCCAAGATTTAAGTTGATTATCTTTAATCTAATTTTTAAAAAATGTGCTGCTTGGAGCCCCGCAAAACAAAGAGAACTTAGATGCTTATGTAGAAAAAACAAGGGTTGGAGAAGCAAAAATAGTGCTGAATTAGAAGTACTTGGAGGCCAGGGGTTTTGAACCTTCATTTAACTAGCCATTCCAAACTTGTGAGGCAGGCACTGCAGAGGTTTGGGCGAGCACTAACAGAGAACTCATTGTTTTCAAAAAGGCAGCTAGAAAAACGCTGCTTTATATTTCCTCACACCACAGACCTTGTGCGTAAGTCTAAGGAGAAGAAGTAGAGTGAGTGTGTGCGATCCATTCAGAAACCATTTTTTCCGCTATAAACTACCCTCAAACTCCCACTCCTGGCATGAAAACTGTGGTAAAGGATGTTATGATGGTATGCAGTTTACAAGTGGAAACTTCTGATTTATGTGGGATCAGAGGGGGCATTTTTCTGCTCTCCTCCTTCGGCCCATTGTACCATGGACACAGCAAGGTGGAACGGTTCAACGAGTAGAACCAAGGCCTCCCTCCCCCCTCAGCTTTGGGAGTGTTGTTTCTCCACACCTGTTCAAAATGCTTAAAATGCAATTCAAGATTAATGCAAGCTTCAGAGCAGATAAACACACACACACACACACACACACACACACACACACACACACACACACACACACACACACACACACACACACACACACACACACACACGCGCGCGCGTGCGCGCGCACACACACACACACACACATGCACACACACACACACACACACACACACACACACACACACACACACACACACACACACACACACACACACACACACACAGAGAGAGAGAGAGAGAGAGAGAGAGAGAGAATGCCACACTTAGTTATTAGGCTCCTTCTGCCTTACACCTTTGAAATTTACATCTTGAGAAGCACTGTGCCAAAGTTAACTATACATAGTACTTTGAGGCTTTAAAAGATCAATAGCACCATGACTGATGGCCCTATCGCTTTTAAAAAAATAAAGTTGCAATAAAATACAGTACATTCCACTGGAATGCTATTCAGTCTGGACTGGAGGAGCGGGATCTGTGCACAGAGGAAAGTTCAACCCATTTCTGCCAGAAGAGTCAGCTTCTTCTTCCCTTACTCTCCAGCAAGAGTAATGCAAAAGACAAGGTATGCTGAATCAGAACAAGCCCCACATCATCCTATATTTTATCGCTACAATGGCTAGTGAGATGTTAATGGGAATCCCAGAAGCTGACTATGGATGCTATGGCACCCTCTTACTTGTATTCCTCAGCAACTGGTATTTGAAAACATGTCAACTATCCAGGTGATCATATCTAACCCTCGTGACCAGTTTGTCACTTCCAGGTTTACTCTTCCATTAATTGCTCTTACTGCTTGTTTTAAAGCTTTCCAAGTAGTTAGCCACCACTACACCTAGCAGTAGAGGATTCCAAAAGTAAATTACAGTACATACTTTGAGAAGATTTTTTTCCCTCTATACCCATTTTATTACTCTTGGCTTCTCTAGGTAAATGTTGCTTTAAAAGAAGAGCAGGAGCCGGGATCAAAGCCAAGAAGATGGAAAGCCAAGATACCGAGAAGATGGATTGGAAGCGGAGAGCAGGAGAGTTAGCCTAGAATTCTTCTCCATTTTGCATAATAAGAAATTTCCCCTTCAGCTGAATATTATACGCTGGTCATCTGGACCTCTCTACACTACATCTGACACCCTTATCTCACCTATCAGTGAATTTTCCTAAACCTATGGAGGAATTAGATGAGGCAAATTACAATTAGGAGAAAAATCTTGAGCCTAGTTTTTCAGAAAACAAATCTATTTTCTCCGCATGATTGATCACAAATTAATTATTTCTCTACCAATGTCATATATCTGGGGGGGAGGGGGTTAAAAAGAAAGGGATAATTTCTTCCTAAAGAACTGGAAGCAAATCATGGCCCTAACAGGGATAGCAAAATTGGGAGGAATTGCACTTGTAGTAGAATACAGTTCTGGAATTGTTAAGCTACCAGTCTCTATTAAGACACCTAAATTGGATAGAAAAAAATTGTTTTTTTTGTGGGGGGAAAACAGCAGCAAACTAGAGTAACCATTAGTTCTTACTTGACTCCCATAAGCATCAGCTTTAAAACAGGGTGTTCCTTTCTGACAGGAATTAACATTTCGTTGGGAGGACACCAAGTGAGTTCGTGATGGGAGGGCTAAAGTGAGCGGTGCATATGTGCACGTGCGTATGTTTGTGTTTTGTGTGCACATGCATATTACATCTCCCTCCTCCCAGCCAGCCAGTGCCAGGAAAAAGTTGACAGGTATGACACAAACAAGGCTTGGACCTGTAGACTTCACTCATTCCTTTCTACTCTGTTATATATATCTGAAATCCCTGCTACGCTACATGGTAATTCCAAATAAAACTTTGTCCCCCAAAAGTGTGCTGCTTCTTAGTGCCATCTCAAGATGTGTACTAACTGAACATGAAAAACAGAATCTTGATGTTGTCACAGTGTCACATTTCTGGAATTAGTCTCATGGCCATGATCTCTCTGGAGGGGGAGGAATTCTAGCTTCAAGAGCTTTTTCTGTATAATTTTAAGCAAAAAATTAAAAAAAAAAAACACACCATCTAGCGCAGTGATGGCGAACATTTTAGAGACCGAGTGCCCAAACTGCAATTCAAAACCCACTAATTATTCGCAAAGTGCCAATATAGCAATTTAACCTGAATCTAGGTGTCTTTGAAGGGACGATGTCGGATGCCCGCAGAAAGGGCTCTGAATGCCACCTTTGGCAGCCATGCCATAGGTTCGCCAACACTGCTCTAGGGCAGTGATGGCAAACCTTTTAGAGACCAAGTGCCCAAACTGCAATTCAAAACCCACTAATTTTTTTGCAAAGTGCCAATACAGCAATTTAACCTGTATACAGGTGGCTATGATAGGGTGATGTCGGGTGCCCACAGAAAGGGCTCCGAGTGCCACCTTTGGCACCCATGCCATAGGTTCACCATCACTGATCTAGTGCATTCAGGTCACAAGTATTTTACACAGTATGAAATTTCTGCCTGATTTATTTGTGCGACCATACTCTGTATTTTATATTGTTAAATTACACATTGCTCTAGGATTTTAAGATTATTGTTTCTAATCTATACTGCTTTGAGTGTATTAGTATGTTCATAGAACTCTGGACTTCCGTACCTAGCGGCCAATGTGGCCTGGTGATGCAAGCATTTAAATACATTCAACAAGATTCACAGAAACTTCCATTTACTTTTAACCCAGTTCTCAACAACATTCCGAAGAGCAGGTTTCACTGAGGTCAACTAGAGCTGGGAAGACTTAGATGCACCTATAACAGCCACATTTGCTACTCAAATAAACATACATGTACTGTATAAATAAAAACAAACATTGCTCTTCATTGAATTCCACACCTTAAGCCCCAGACCTGCTTTCCTCTTTCCTGAGGCTGTATCCAAGGCCAAACTGCATTTGACTAAGCAGCACAGTCCACTTTAAACAGAGAAAGTACTTGTCTGCACTAAATGCTAAATTAAATAATCATTTAATTACTGCATCCATTTAAATTGTACTAAGCTCTGCTGCAATCCAAAAGGTAAACCAACCCCCACCACACCCCAAATTAACTTTAAAATATTCCAGCTGGGAGCTATTTGTGACTTCTCTGCCTCATGTTAGGATTTCTGACATTTTTATTGCCTGTTGTTCTAGTGATAATGTGCAAGCACAGAGATGTATTAAATTAGGGGGGTAAATGGGAGCACATATAAATTGAAGGACAACAAAACAGAAGCATATGTTTGGAGAGAATGCATAAGGTGTTACTGCCACTACGTTTACCATACACATTAACTAGGAAAGCAGTCAGGATGCCTTTCTCGCCAACGGTTCAGATGCATAATCCTGTTTCCTAGAAAGGGAACGCAATAATAGTGAGATGGGTCACATGTAACACCCAGCTGTGGTTTGGTGCTCAAGTAGACCCAAACCCACATCATATCCAGAGCAACTCACACCTCTCCTGCTGTGAGACAAATCACAGCCTGGAGTTTTTGCCAAGCCAGCAATCCATGTCCCATGCTTCCTTGCAAAGTAATATTAGAGAACAGGTTCTAATTTTCACTTCCCACCTTGCTTTGCCATTTTGGATGAAATGGCTCTAGTTTGCCTAAAACTAAGAAAGAAAAGGGAACATTTAAGAGTGGAGATTTCATCCTTCAATATAATGTCAATGTATGGTTTGATGTTACATCCACTCCCTTCTAGTGGATTTTACTCACATGGAATGGAGGGGGATGGGAAACTTCTAACTGCATTTTAAAGAATAATTATTTGAACGCAGCAACTACTGTGTCTTCAGTTGTTGGGAATACTTTTAAAGCACACCCCTTTTAAAGCACAGTGTGTGTCAGGTTTGTGCATGCCTGTGTATTTCTTTTTATATCCCAACTATTGTTTGTTTGTACATTTATGTTGCAACTAGCCTTTACTGTTGGAGACTATTTATTTCATTTATTTTATTTTTATATTTGTATACCGCACCAATTTTCCAAGAGGGAACTCTGGGCGGTTCACATAAAAGACAGAAGAAATCCAAGAAATAATAATAATAATAATAATAATAATAATAATAATAATAATAATAATAATAATAATAATAATAATAATAATAATAATAATAATAAAGATTATGAAGATAAGATGCCAGTAATTAAATGGAAAATGCAAATACAATTATTTAAACCTTGTCATAGATTTTAATACAAAACTAGCCTAGGTGATACCTTTAGGCTACTAATAAAATAACAAAAAAGTTGTTAATATTGCTTCATAGATTTTAGTACAGTAGACTCTCCAGCTTTAAAGACTGCTTGATGAGCCTTTTTAAAACTATCACAGATTTCTGACAATGCTGGGGTCAGAAGGAGCACATTTTAAAGCTCTATGTGACAATGTCCAAAATGCTTTCTATATATCACAAAGGCAGCTTACAAACTGGCTATTCGCATTATTTATTAAGAGCCACACATGTGACAAATTATTTAACTCAGTGACTCCTAATAAGTCAAAGAGCAAGCAATTAGCTAACGCAGTATGAGGCTGTTTGTGACAATTTATAGATGCTCTCAAGCTGTCACAGCACTTCAAAGCACCATTGGGGGAAACCTTTTAATGAGTCACTTGAGATGACAAGCATTACACAGCACACATGGTAGGGATGCATTTGGCAGCCTCTCCAGTTACACAAATCTAGATGGCCCCTCCCTGCCTGACTTCAGCAGCTGTTTACATGTTTGTAGTGCAAGTTGCTCTAAATGATGAAACGTAACACAGAAATCCCCCCAAAAGGGGGGGGTTGCACAAAATTTGGATATTTCTTACACATTACCATCTATGACCAGAATTGTAAAACAACAGTGGAAATGAGAAAAAACGTGATAGCAGCATCCCCCTTGGCACGGAATCCGAGCTACTAAAGTCTGTGGGGGGGAGGGTTTTCAATGGACTTGTCTGTCTTTAACATGGGATTCCTTTTCAGCCAGCACTGGTAAGACACTCACATGGAATTTGGGGGGGGGGGGAAGAGATGGGAAACTTTTAAGTCATGGTCAAATGAGAAGCAATGCAAAGTGAGAATTGTGTATGCGGGTGTGTGTGTCTGAGAGAGGGGGAGGGAGGGGGAGGGATGGTGAATAATTTATAGATTGGAACCAATCATACCTGATAAAAGCTCCCAAGTTGTTCAACGTTTTATACCCCATTTGGTTGTTAAGGAAGTATGTGAAGCCCATATGTTGAAGGCAGAGCACAAGGAAGGTGGCTCTGTCTGGGTAGCCTCTCCACTTAAAGCTGGAACCCCTATTTTCAGAGGTCCTGGCTTGCCTACATGCAAGAGACCACACTGGTACTATAATATTCTCCTCTTCAGACACTGGCGTTTCCATGTTGATTGTGATAACAGAGGAGCCCATCATGTTCCTTTCAATAAGCGGGTTCCACACACTTCCTCAGCAACTCGGTTAAGCTTCTGTCTTTCTTTCCTTCTTTTTGAAGAACTGTGACAAGAAGGCCAAAACACATGTAGCAGAAGACTGCTTATCCTACCCCCCCTTACCCTTACCCTTAAAATTTGCTATTCCCCTCACTATGTTTTCATCTACTGGGTGGATTTGAGGAGACAACTGGCAGAAGGGCTAGCAGCCTTCTCTCTTTCCCAGCCTATTGCTCCCACTTTCAGCTTCCTCTGAAAAATTTACAAAACAGTTCCGAGTGGGGTGCCTTGGCCTTAGCCCTCCAATGAATAAACAAGCCTCACCTCCTGAATACAGGAAATAATTACTATCTGGATTAGCAGTATCTCCTGAATTATTAAAGTAGTTTTATTGCCACAGTGAATCCAAAGGATGCATTTGGTTAGCGGCTATGCACAAGACCTATTTGGTTTTCTAAAGCCCATGGCACCTCATACCAGGTGTTTAGAGGCCATATATGTGAAACTTAGAAAAATGCACTGGAAGGATAAGCTTGGCTACCCCTTTTTCACCCAGAAGGAAAAGAGGTGATGTCCTAGTGTTGCCATCAACCCTGAATGACACACACACACACACAAAAACTATTATTGGCTGTATCAGATTACATGCTAACAAAACATAAAAGTGACATTAAAGTAACAGGATGTGTTCAGAGAAATATATTTCAGCCATTTGATTTCAACTTGTGCCCACAGTAGCTGCAACCTGTACAAGTAACCGTGTTATTTCCGAGGCTATCACAAAGAAAACAAACAAACAAAACCCTGGCATAAGTGTAACTGTGTGCATCACAGTGGCAAATTGCTGCTAATACCTGCATTCCAAGTTGTGCATCATGGCACATGGCTGATATGCATTTAGGAATGCTAGCAGAAACTTGTTAATTGGTAGTAATTTGATCCTGCTATATTCACAATTATAGTTACATTGATAAATGCATGACATTTAATTGAGGAAAACTGTGCTGTGAGAAAGAAACATGCCTAATTCTAATCCACATTAACACTAAATGGTTAATATGTATGCATATGTATGGTATTTGTCATAAATTCTGCAACTTGCTTTGAAATAGAATTGTATTTGGATTTTAGTTTTACATAAAATGTTATAACTATTTGTTATTTGATCTTTGGGTCCTTTTCCAAGGAGAAAGGTGGGTTAAATTTTTTCTAAAATAAAAATAAAATAAGTAAATTTATCTTATTAATTACATTTCTATCCCACCCATCTAGTGACCAGATACTAATCTGGTAGCTAACAACAGTTTTAAAAAGACACAACTACCTGTGCCAACCCCAAAGAAATAAAAAATGAGATCCAAAGAATAATACCCCCCCCCCAAAAAAAAATAAACCTAGAGGCAGGCGTGAGACACTATCAACTATCTCAGTCACTGCATCACTGTATCATGTAACCAGGGCTAAACACATTCTGTAAACTATTTCATCATTTCAGTCATATGTTGGTAAACTACTGAACTATAATTATAGCTGCTGAAGAAATGTGTAGCCTGAGGGGAAGTTATATATGGGGGGGGGAACAGTTTGGAGAGAGAATTTTTTTCACCTGCTATGAGAAGCAGCTCACCAGCAGACCGTGCATATTTTGGTTAATTAACTTTTTAATAAAAGGACAACAGTCTACTCAAACAATGGCCAAATTTAGGCGTTTCCTGGTGATTTGACAAGAGCGAGCACCAAAGGAGTACTTCCTACGAATTAATGTGCTCCCAATATTAGAGATAGGACTTTTTGCTTTCTTGAACTACAAATCTCAGGGTTTTTAAAATTATTATTCTGGGAGTTTCACCCAGCAGACAGCCACTTTACAGACTCCTAAATGTAAAAAGCAAAGTGTGTTCTGCTTATATACCGCCCCATACCACTACAAATAGTCTCTGGGCAGTTTAAAATTTTAATTACAGTGCACAGGCTACACATTGCCCCCCCCCCAGCAAGCTGGGTACTCATTTTACCGACCTCGGAAGGATGGAAGGCTGAGTGAACCTTGAGCCTGCTACCAGGGATTGAACCCAGGTCGTGATCACAGTTTTACCTGCAGTACAGGCATTTAACCACTGCGCCACGAGGCTCCTCCTAAACCACCCAGAGTAGTAGATATTCACTGGGAAGATACCGCATACAAATTAAATGAATGAATGTAGCTCCCCTGGAAGAAAGGCCTCAATTTGAATGCTTCGAAGTTTAGCCAAGCTTAGATCCACCAAGATTTGTGTTCCTGCCCAAGTGGCAAGCGGGGGCCTTTTTCCTGAATAGATAGCTAGGCCTTGCTCCCAAGTGAGCCACGTTTAAGCGTGTGCAAGGTGAGTATCAGATAGAATTCTGCATGCAACCCAGTTGTTCTCATCAGGATGAGGTGACACACAGCTTCTTAATTAGAACAAAAACAATTATTCTTGGGGGGGTAGCCCTCCCTCACTCTAGAGTGACATGTTTGTAACACTTATTATTGAAAGGAGAAAAGACCTGAGTCCTGGCGAGAGACAGAATTTCTACCCCAATCCCAACAGCTTATTCTACTCCCAACAAAAAAGGAAAATGTTGGGGACACCCAAAGAAGAAGGAGGAGGTGGTGGAGGAAGAGGAAAAAGAAAACAGCAGGGGGCCAACAAAAAGCAGCTAGTAAGGTAGGCTGGAGCTGCCTCGATGCCCTAAGCACATCCGATCTTGACTGATTTTGGAAGCTAAGCAGGGTCGGCCCTGGTTAGTGCTTGGATGGGAGACCACCAGGGAATACCAGGCGCTGTAGGCGCCTGGAGTAGGAACCAGCAAACCACTCCAGTATTCTTGCCAAGAAAACTCCATCATGGAGTCACTAAGAGTTGGTCACGACTGTGACAAGACAACACACACACAAGGTAGGCTGGAGAAGAGATTAGAAATCTCCTTGTGCTTAGAATTCACATTGTTGAGGACAGCATGAACTTAAACCATACAATTAGACTATAAACCGTGTATTATCATTTTTATTATATGAAAGCATTTTATTATATGAAAGCGATCATCTTCAGTTGCGTTTCATGGAAATGATTTTATATAGTTTAATTTGTTTTATATTACACAATAACTTTTTTCAAAACTTCTGCAGCTCAATATATTTATGCATCTGGAGGGTTCTGTTCAAATCAATGGCATAGCTAAAACCCATAGTTTAAACAGAATAATCTTAGCATCTTGTATTATGCAGTCCATTTTCCTTCTCCTCATCTAGCACCGCCACAAGGAAACAGGAATCATCTGCCTCCATTTTACACTAAACATCATTTAGTACAGGCCTGCCCAACAGGTTGACCGCGGGCTACTGGTAGCCCACGAAGGGTTCAAAAGTAGCCTGCTGGCCATCAATAAAAAAAATGAGGGGATAGGTTCTCCACCCCTCTCCCCCTACCCCAAGGATCACAACTGCCCCAGCAAAGTTCTGGGTCTGCCAGCCCACTGTCTCAGCCATGCAGGGCAGTTCAAGGGCCATGGCGCATTGAAATCTGTTCCCTCCAGAACAGATTAATTGGTTTCAATGCATTCCTATAGGAAACTGCTGCTCTACTTACAAAAGTTTTTACTTATGAGCATGTGCTCAGAACGGATAAAATTTGTAAGTAGAGCTTTTAGTGTAGAAGCCCTCAGGCACTTTGGGCCGGAAAAAGTAGACCTTGGCCTGTTCAAAGTAGAACAGCCCTGATTTAGTACAATGTTCCATCAGCAGGAAATGAAAGGACTAAAGCCCAACACACATAGAGAGCACTAAGTTGGATAAAGCAGGTTTTCCATATTGTCCAAAGCATAAATAGTAGTTTGTTGAAACATGACAGCTTCACAACCCAAGATTTACTAATGACTCACTTAAAAACAAACCAGTTTACATGACTGTCTCCAAAGGCAAATTAGCCGTCTACAGTTTGAGTCAGAATTTAAGAGTGGGTTTCTTTTACCCAGACAACTTGATATATTCCTAATCTCAGCAGGGTAGGTGACCAGTTGGCACAAATGAAGGCATCAGACCTGCTTGCATCTTGAGACTTCCTCAACAGGCACACACTTCAAAGAAATGAGAGAACTCAAATACAAACTTGGCCAATATTTTAAAGTTTTCTAACAAATATAAAATAAAAAATAAAATTGATATCTGAGGTTGTGGTTATGGTTATGGTTAAAAAACAGATTAGAAGAGAGAAAAATATTTATTCATTCATTTATTGGATTTCTAGACTGCCCATCCGGCAACATGGCCACTCCAGGCAGTTTAAAACAGTTTAAAATGTACCCTGTTTCCCCGAAAATAAGACCTCCCCCCAAAAAAAGCCCTAGGAGGATTTCTATGCATTTGTTAAATATAAGCCCTACCCTGATAATAAGACCTAGTGATGGGCGTGGCTATGGTTGTGTGCAGGGCTGACATTCAAGCATATTATACTTAATAAAAGTAAGACAACCCCTGAAAATAAGCCCTAGTGTGTCTTCTTGAGAAAAAATAAATATAAGACAGTGTCTTATTTTTGGGGAAGCACGGTAGTTTCTTTCAGAAATTAGGATGAATATGTAGGAAAGTGAGGATTTCTCTCCCACTCTAATTTCCTTGGCAGAGATCTAGATGATACATCTCAGTGCCTAGTTTCCTAGTCTATTTGTTGAGTAACATTGAGCTGTACAATTTGTAATTAATACACCAAAACCCTCTGAAATAACTCGATGAAGGCAATTGCTCAGGCCTGCTTAAACAACACATAAACTACAAAATAACACGGCAGTGAACAGGATAGTCTATCTGGAACACATCTGTAAGGGGTCTGTTCTTGGCCAAAATGAGTTGGAGAAACAATATTTGCTTTTTTGGAAAACCACATGCAAAATGCCGCCACATTGTTTCTTACAGTTGTGTGGCAGGGAATAATATCGCAGTCTACTGACATAAATCCTGCCAGGTCAAACTGAAATCTAAGGATTCAGATTACATTGTATAATGAACAGCATCTGCTTTCATCTCGGGCGCAGCAGGGATGAGGCAAGAGACATCATTCAAAATGTAACAAATGAATCAGCAACCAGCGTAGCACAGCGAGCCTTCTAGTGGGAAAGACGATGGAAAAGCATACGCAAAATGTTTTAAACAAAAACATCTGCATGTGTATGCAAGCTAATTTAATATGTGGAAGTTTTTTTTTAAAAAAATAGATCAACCTGGAGTGAACTACATATATGAAAAGAATGGCCTCAGTGTAAAAAAATATATAATATTTTACATCATGGGTGGGCAAATCATCATCCCTGGGGCTTGTTTTCACAGCCTGTGAGAGGGTTTTAAAATCCCATAAGTGGCCATGGAGGTTCAAAAATAAAAATTATAATAATAAAATAAGCTTCTAAATATTAATCAGTGAACAGATTACATTTAAATACTCGAGGGGGGTGTCCTACCCCAAGGCTTTTTTTAATGTTGAAGATTTGATGTGGGATATTTAAAAAAAAGAGTTACTAAGTTAGAATGTGGACATTCAAAGTAAGCAAATGGTGGGGATTGTACTGCAATTATCTCACCAGGATCATTCTTCAAAAACTACTGCCTACTCACAACAGAACCCAACCATGCATGGCACTGATTGGCTGACACCTGCATCACCACCATCAACATCCTACTGTTCTCTGTTGTAAGAGCAGTTTTTCATCTTAGAAAGAACTATCTTCCCGATTATAGGAGAATTGAATATTCCAGTGAATATTTCATACATCATTTCAACAGTAGCATCATGCTTAAACATGGCAGAGTGATGGGCAGACCTCTTAATCAGGATCGGCTTGCTGAGGCTGGAATTGGGGGCTCA
Organism: Phrynocephalus forsythii; assembly: GCA_029282475.1. NCBI lineage: Eukaryota > Metazoa > Chordata > Lepidosauria > Squamata > Agamidae > Phrynocephalus > Phrynocephalus forsythii. Next base: position 35,527,690 of record JAPFRF010000003.1, on the reverse strand, counting down.
GCTTTCCGCTGGCTCCGATCCTTTCTCAGCAACCGGTCTCAGCAGGTTCAGCTGGAGGATGATTTGTCGGCTCCTTGGACACTCCCTTGTGGGGTGCCCCAGAGGTCAGCAATCTCACCCATGCTGTTCAATGTTTACATGAGGCTGCTGGCGGAGGTCATCAGGAGATTTGGAGTTCGCTGTCATCAGTACGCTGATGATACGCAGCTCTATCTCTCCTTTTCTTCCTCTGCAGTGGAGGCAGTACACTCCCTCGATCTGTGCCTGGAGGCGGTCTTGGAATGGACCAGGACTAACCGGCTCAAGCTGAACCTGGAGAAGACTGAGGTTCTGTTTTTCGGGGTGCCCTCGTCTGGTTACAATCCCCCCTCCCTATCCTGGGGGGGATCTCCCTCCAGCCTGCGGATAGGGCCAGGAATCTGGGCGTAGTCTTGGATTCAGCCCTCTCCCTGGAAGCCCAGGTGATGGCGGTCTCCAGGGCCGCTTTTTTTTCATCTCCGTAGGATCGTCCAGATCCGTCAATACCTCGATGAGTCCTCACTGAGAACAGTTGTGCAGGCCCTCGTGATCTCGAGGATTGACTACTGCAATGCCCTTTACGTGGGGTTGCCCTTGACCCTTGTCCGGAGGCTCCAAGGGGTGCAGAATGCGGTGGTCAGACTGGTGGTGTGTGCTCGTAGATTCAATCACATCACCCCAGTTCTGGCACGCCTGCATTGGCTGCCCATTGTCCTCTGGATAAGGTTCAAGGTCCTGGTTTTGATTTTCAAAACCCTCCACGGCTTGGGACCAGAATACCTGTCGGAGCGTATCTCCTAGAGTTCAACTGGGATCAGGCCCACTAGAATGGCGCAGGCATGCTGACTTAGGGTGGTCACACCCAGGGAGGCATGGAAATCACTCATGCGTAACCGCACCTTCTCTGTGGTGGGCCCCACGCTGTGGAATCATCTTCCTAGTGAGCTGCGCCTAGCACAGTCCGTGCCCGCCTTCAAAAAGGCTTTGAAGACCTTCCTTTTTAAGGAGGCATATGGCAACCTTTTTACTTAATTTTTTTTGGGGGGGCGCACCGCCTCTTGTAGAGGGTTTCCCCCTCTTGGTCTCATTAGTATTTTTAATTATTTTCTTTTTTTCTCTTCTATTTCCTTTACTTACTATATATTGTAGTTTGATTTTCGTTTTGTAAACCGCCCAGAGTTCCTTTTGGAAGATGGGCGGTATAAAAATGCAACTAATAAATAATAATAAATAATAATTAACCCATAGGTTAGTGGAGGGAAGTGTGGTCAGCCCATGAGAGAAACACTAAAAATTATAAACTCATTTGAAAGTACATAGTGCACACATGTACCTCCAAAGCTCAGGATCCTATTATACAGGAAGTACAGTATATAGCAATGCTTTAGCAAAGTTCCATTTTAAAATTTATATTCTGTGTGACGGGATAAATCATAATATTAAACATTTGGCAGTCCGTCCACATATAATATGTGTGTGTGACAAAGTGGACTTGGGGCAAATCACAATAATATTTTATTTATCTATAGAGTAACTACATGCTTTCATCTATCCAAGAAGTTTCATGGATGGGCCAGCTTCCTGGATTGGCACACATCTGTAGCTTTACACATCAAATACAGTACTGCCTATTACAAATACTTCCAATGGGATTAATATTCCAAAGAGTATCACCATTCACATTTTGATGCAATAACAGTCACACACATATGTTTTGTTACATGTGACCACAGTTAGATAGCCATGCCAATGTTTACTTTCAAAACATTTGCTTAACAGCAAAGAAACCGAAACAAAACACTAATCTAACATAAACAATAATGTAACTGGTTCAAATAACATTGGCACAGCAAGAAGAGGTAATAAAATCTTAAGCAAGCCTTTGTTTTCATAAAATATTCCTATTTAAAGTATTCATATACAAGTCAAAAATATGAAGTACACAACAACTGTAAAAAGCACAACACCAAAGATCAGATGCTATGAAAAAGCAGCAAATTTAAATTGAGATGGATCTAGAATTTCTGGGATCTTAGAGTCTCTCTGCATTACTCACCTCAGTTTAATTAATCACATATTGTTTTAATCAAGAATATAAAGCCCTTCAAAACTCTGGCCATTTATTTTTAGGACTAATATCAATGTGAAAAAGAATGCAATGGAGTTCTCATGTAAAGGTCACACTGTCTGGTTACTGTACTCAGAGATTAGATTTAAATGCCACAGTAGACTATGTAAACTTAATTGTGGAAGTCTAAAGCAAGATTATTTTTAATACATGGTTATTTGTATTATATTGCACTTTCTGCATTGATTTACATTAACTGTTAGAAGGCAAATATACTATATGATCATATTCCTTGCTTATTGTTGCTACTCTTATTTGCCTAATCTACAAATACCTTATAAACCATGCATAGATTGTGAAAGCTAGACAGTAAAAAAAGCTTAACCGGGGAAAAATAATTTGTTTCAAATGTGGCAATGGATGAGAGCCTTGCAGATACCCTGAATCGCCAGACAAATGAACAAGATGGTTCTAGTAGCAGGCACTAGGGCTTGGAATAAAGTTCTGGTCCCACAGAATTTGCCATACTCAGGTGTACATGGTGATTCACATCAGCATAGCTACACAGCTATCCTGTAGATGGGGAACAGGGGAAAATCCATCTTATTCAACTGATCAACCCTATTGTAACAATTACCACTGCATGTCAGTATAAAAAGTGCACATTGGTATACATGTTGCCAGCTCCATTGTTCCCATTTCATTTGATGGCATGGTGGCTACTACAACTGCTCTAAGAGGCTACAGCGTCGCCATATTTGATGGTGTTGCTGTCATTGTTTCATCACAGCCACTGCTATGTTGGCCAAGCAGCCCACAAGATTTGGAGGAGGCGACATTATGAGAGCAGGACAAGAAATGTTTCTGTCATAAACGTTGAATTACAAAAATAGACACGTGATAATGGGAAGATCCTATCCCACCTATGTAATTTATAACAGCGGCCAAGTAATGTGACTGTGTTGACATCATCATATGGCAGTCTGTGCTGATTCTAGCTCTGTGTTTCTCCTCAAGTGCAGATGCGTGAAGCTAAATATAGTTTCAGCCGACGCTTGTACCTCCTAAACAGGGCATCCCCCCCTCCAATGCAGATGCCTGAGAAGTATTACTGTTCATTACCTGCGGCGAAGTATATATATGAACATTTGGGGCCTTGGTGTATTTGATTAGACATGCATATTCACCAGGCCAGGTGTATGCAAGGCCTTTCTCCTTCCTGCTGTTGCTTCTAGGGGAAAGGAAAAAAACATGTTCTTTTGCCTCATTCCTAAACTCTATCCTGACTTTCTCTGCCAGTTTGCCTCCAGCTGCCCATACAGAGTTTCACAGTGCATTCCTTGTTTATATCAATCTAGTGCACTTAAGCTCTGGCAGGATGACTAGTCCCTCGGAGGGTAGCAGAAGTACAAAGCTGAGGTTTAATTTCCAACAATTCTGCTCCTGGCCCTCCAAGAAATGGCACAGTCTAGATAACGCACTGTTAGAGAGCGGCGGATAACATAAATGATCCTTCTTCTGGCCCACCCTAGCTAGTAGAAATAAATAAGGCTCCGGACATTTTCACAAATTGGGAGACTGTTTCCAAATTGAGCAGTAAAATGATTTGGTCCATGCTGAAATCATTTTCAGCACTCCGCTGAGAACCTCACCGGCAGCTGGGAAACCTTACAGCTAGATGAACAGCAGCTTGCAATAAAAGACAGTGTAAATAAGGTATATTGAAGCTAAATTGGATTTGTGTGAAGAACCGTTTATTTTGAAGGGGGTGTAAGGGGATGAATTAATGATGAGAAATTAAATTAGCTTGGTCAAGTGTTTCAAGAGTACCCTGGAAAACGCCTGACCTGTTGTGAACTTTTAATGAAGCAGAAACCTTTGGGTTACTAGAACTGATCGAGCTTAGTGTCTTGCCCTATCCTAAAAATGAAAATTAGGAAGGCTGACTTTAATAGACACGATTCCAAAAAGTGGGTTAACGCCAAGAGGGAATATTGTGGCTTCTCTGAAAGGAAATCAGCCCATCTCAAAGTACTAACATGATGAAGTATGTGTAAACTCAAGAACAGAGGTCATGCTGATAAAAATATTTAACTAATCAGCAGATGCTTACCAGAAAAAACAAGCATCCCTTTTATCCTTTCTGTCAACATAGTCTCCATTTAAATCAAAAGAATATCCCAGTGTGAAGACAATTACCATTATTTGCCACAACAAATCAACTTCTTCAATAATGTATTATACCGAGTTGGACTAGAGAAAGGAGGGGGTGGAAGAGGAGGAATCATACTTTTGCCATCACATACAGTAAGAACCATCAATATTCTCTTTTTAAATGTCTTCTATTTTGCAAAATAAATGTATATTAGAAGTTCCAGCTCCTTAAACTCCTTACTCAAACCGATGAATAGGTAGGTAATAGAGCCACAGAGAGATAGAGAGACAGAGAGAGAGAGAGATACAGAGTACTTTTTATACCTCTCCAATAAAAATGAGTAGTTCTGTACAGACTTAAATTATATTTATGGATGAAACACATCCCATTCTTTCATACATTACAAATCATTCCTGATTTGCTCAAGGAATATGTGACTGACTTACATGAAAACTGTCATGTAAATGGGGAAACACAAAAATTCTCTAAGCAATATAAGCATTGTTTACATATATTTATACATCAAGTTACACGTACAGTACTTGATATGATATATACCCTGCCTTTCTCTCCAACCTCCCATAGAAGTTCAAAATCAGATTTAAAAAGAGATACAGATAACAAGAATAGTTATGATCAAATTGCAAATAAAATAATTTAAATACACAGCAATATAAAAGTGCAGCACATACCCCCCCCCCCAAAAGCCCCATCTTCAGAAGGCAATTTGCTATCAAAAGGCTGCTTAAATACAAAGGTCTCAAAACCCAGGCAGAGAGGGATATATGGGAAAACACAGTTTCATTACTACTGCCCTTTGAAGTTATTTTCCTGACATGAGCTGGCTGCGTCAGTGCAATTCCAGTACCGTAATATAAACAATGCCACATACTGGCCGAAATCCTGTTGCTTAGCATAGTAAGCTGCACTAGGATAGGGCCACCAGTGCGGATGTGCTGTGTCAGTTCCCCTGTCAATTCCATGGATTAACAGTTTAGCTGTGACTCACTATGCTAATGCTCTCTTCAACAGAGCTGAATAATGCTTTGGCAAATATTCTTTGCCTCCTCTCCTGGTGGGAGATGGACAGGTGGTGTTACCCACACAACCAGCTAGGGGCAGGACTGAAGGGCATTTTTAGGCCCATCTTACACCCACCCAGCCTTCTTTCATTTGCCATGTGGTGGTGAACCTTCGGCACTCCAGATGTTTTGGACCACAACTCCCAGAATTCCAAGCCTGTATTGCCAATGACAAAGGACTGTGGGAGTTGTGGTCCAAAACATCTGCAGTGCTGAAGGTTGGCACAACCTATCGGCCTGCCCTGGCTCCAGTGTGGCTATTGAGCCTGTCTCTTCTGATTGGCTTGAAAAGGTTGATGGGTGTATTTTCACCCATGGGGCATTTAAGGTCTGTAAGTGGTGCCATGTTCTAATAGGTCACACTGACAGGTAGTATGAAATGGGAAGTAAGTGTTGGTGAGTTTCCAAGCAGCACAAGGGTACTACTGTGTCCAGTATGGTGGGAGCTAGGATACCGATATTACCTTTCCAAGATGAATGGATCACGGGCACTGTCCATCTAAATACAAGAGGGTTGGACAGTGGGACAATGGTGAGGATCCTCTAGTTTGGCTTCCTAGGTATGATTTGTCCAGGGGACAGTTGTGACCAAAGGCTTGGGACTCACCCATTTGGGGGCTAGGAAGGGGCAAGAGATAACCCTAATATCTGCCCCAGGGATCCACATCACATTCAGGCCCCTCTGGAGGTTGAAAATTTATTTATTTATTTATTGAATTTCTAGACTGCCTGATTTCCCAAACAGGGATTCTGAGTGGTCCCTATTAAAAACTAATAAAGTGTGGCAGTGGTTCATGCCCCACATGTGTCCCTTTCTTTATTCCAGGCATGTGAGGGTAAAGGAAGTCACAAGTAGAGTAGAGTCATTGGAAGGAATGGATTTTACAAACATAGTTGACTAATCATATGACCCATTTATTCAGTGGGCGGAGTCTACTGTGATTCATTACACTGTGGTAGGATTTCAACCATTGTTTTATTCAACACAGCCTGGGTATTTTCCCATCCATAAGTATCCTTCTGTCCATATATTTGTCAAAATGTAAAAGTCCATTTACTGCATACAGTAAATACATAACATCTTTTAAAAGTAGCTATTAGGCTCCTATCTTAAAACTGGCAGCTAACGCTATAGCAGATTAGCAATTAATTCAGCTAGTCAACTCAAATGGGAACTATCAGGGAGACGTGTATCAGCCTTTGTCTCTTAAAATAGGCAAAAGTTCCATCAATAAAGATAGACTAAAAACTACATATTGGACACGATTCCAGATGACTATCTGATCCAAGTTTGGAGAAACAAATCTTTCCCACTCTACTGTCCTCATCAAATCTAGAGGTTGGGATAAATATTTTTGGGGGACTATAGAATTCTCACACAATATGGCTATCAGACAGCCTAAAAGATACTAGGAGCTGTAATTATAAAAATTCTAAGCTCTTTTCCAAGCTCTGCTTAAGTCGGACTCGTTTATCTTTTGCTTTGTTCATTTACATCTTCATAAAAATCCTACCAGATTTCTTTTTTAAAGCTCGTCTTGGTCAGGAAGGATGGTGTTTGAGAAGGCGGGGGGGGGGGAGGGACCGCCAACAGAGGAAAGAGGACAAAACAGAAAAGAGGAATGGGACCGAGGAAGTGTTTGGGAAAACCAGAGAAGTTACAGACCACCCAGGAGAAAGAAAAATATTACAATGAAAAATCTTTTGAGGGTGTACAGTGGCTAATTGTCCAGTTTTAACTGCTCAAGTTTTTTGTATCTTCTTTTTACTTCCCACGTACAGGAAAAGCTTAACTTATTGTCAACTTGGAACAGTTTTTACAACTGGAGTTTGTTTATGAATTTAACATATTGGTGTATTGCCACTGTGTTATCCTTAGCGTAAGTGTGTGACAGTTAAATTAGAATCACGTGAACTCGAGTTTTACACAGTAACTGATACTGCACAAAACAAAAACAAAATATTTCCATCAGATATTATAGCTATACTGCTAAAACCTTTTAAGTCTCAAAAGGTAGCTATGAATTTATACAGTGGACCCTCATATAACAAGCAGTTTGTTTAACAGAAAATCCGCTTAAAGGAAAAAATTTCCAGAGATAGGGGAAATTGCTTAACAGAATCGCTTATGGGGCAAATCCATAAAACAGAAAAATGGTTGCAATTAGGGATTATTCCATTTTCAATGCATTTCTATGGGAAATTTGTACAAAGGAAAATTTGCTTAATACAATTTCATTTGGAATAAATTAATTCCTTTATACAAGGTACCACTATATTGTCTACCAATACTGAAAACAGTATTTATTTATTTATTTATATTTGTACTTGTTAACCACCCTCAGGAACTCTGGGCATTGTACAACACATTGTAGGCAGGAGATGACTATTGTCCATTAATAATTTAAGAACAACAAATGGCCAATTTTCTTGTAATTTTCTTCATTCTAATCCAATTTACAATGATACATTGAACATATACAGCATTTTCCATGCCTGTCTATATTTTTGTGTAAAACTGTTTGACTATAAATTGAAGGTCATCTCATATACGGAAGTAAGACAAAGCAAGAACCGCGGTTGCAAAACTGTAATTTTGGGTTGGAAAACTGGGGTTGCCTTATACATGGGGGTATCTTATAGATGGGGAAATATGTGTAATATTCATGCAATGGCATCCCTTTTGCACATACAGTTGGACCGTCTGAGGTCTTCATCAACAACAGTGCCATTAAGTCAAAATTATCAGTTACAGGGAATGCAAGATGAATGGGGGGGGTTTTAACATTTTTATACATATAGAGAGGTGGTTTTATTTTATTTTATTTTAATTAGCTCAAATTAGACTGGATTGGTTCTCTATATCCCTAAGTGAACCAGAAGGAAATGGAGACAGCTCCCATGATATAAGCAGTGATTTGTATAAGCCAATAATACAGATCAACCTTAAAGAGCAACAAAAATATGTGCTAAGCCTCTTGTTGCATTATATTTACGTAGCACCAATATAAAATAGCTTCATTCTTCTTATTTAAAAGTTGGTCATTTGGTTATTCTAATATGTCAGCCATCTTATACCTGGATCTTATATTTAAACAGAGGTGCCAGAGTCAATGCCTCCCCTACACAGGCATCTGAGACGACCTGCATAGTGGTAGGAAGAGAAGGAAACACCAATGACTCCTTCCTCGCAAGACATAATCATTCATGTCGGGCTGGAAGAGCGAGTCATCCATCAACTCGGATGCCAGATAAAACGTCCCACCTCACTCAAAGGCTTGATCCCACAAAGAAAGTTATCAACACCTGGCAGCATTTGGGATGTCACATTTCACCACCACCCCCTGAATCACTTATGGCAAACATTCCTACCACAGAATGGCTTCACAACATCCCCTTGTGAATCTCTTCCTATATTAATCACCTCTCGAACACTTCCTGGTAACTTATATTATTTCAGGAAGTCTCTAAAAGAGGGAAATCAAACTTTTATCTCAAAACAGATAATAATAGCACTTATGATCTCATCTTTCTTTGGTAGAATTTTAACAGAATTTGAATTGTATTTACAATTTGTAATGCTTAATAAACCCTCCAAACAAAATGTGTTTGTCCAGGGTGAGCATAATTATAGTGTCTTGCTTATATTAATTTCACTGTAATTGTTTTATTGATGTTTTTAGCTCTGATAGGTTGGAGTTTTACTTACTGCTAATTTAAAAATAGCCCTTTTTTTGTATACTTGTGCTGAAAACTGATACGTAAATAAACATCCCTTAGCAGCCCATTGTGTCAAAGTCTCAGAAATCTTTCGCTGCATTATTTTAATCTCAATCATGTTGAGGAATTTAATGCAAAACAGGCATCTCGCTGAAGCGAGGGGGGCGGTTGCCATAAAAGTGCAGAAGTTTATTCGTTATGTCAGCTTTCTCCTCCCCTTTGATTAATGTAACTCTTAACAATTATGTCTGCTTCTGCTGCTGTTCCTGTTTCAGTTTACACACATACACATACTCCCCCCACCCACCCACACGAGCTGCAACATAGAGCTCGTCTTGTTTTCTGTCCAGCTAAATGCTGTAAAAATCTGAGGACATACTAGGCTCCATTTTTCTCTACCTTCCCCTCCTCCGACCCCAGCCTTATCCTACTCCGGACACTTGGGTGGGCAGATTCATGGGAAGCCTTGGTTTTTTAGTATGGCCACCACCAAGCATTTTGCTACTCTCCTGGAGCACATCTGGGCTTTATATCAGCCCTTTAATTAATCCTCAGTGAAAGCCAAGCTATGACATTTTGACTGGGCAGGCTCCAGTTTTGGACAGGTCTTGATTTATTGCGACTGAGCCTCAACCAACTTTGATTTATTTCAGGTTTGGGGAGAAGGGCAGGCATGGAACAGAAAAAGCACTGTTGGCTGAGGCAAAGAAGGACTAACTTCTGTGGCCCAAATGACAAAACAATTCAGACAACTGCAACATATCTTTTTTAAAAAAAACTCTTAAACATAAATTAGTACTAGAGCCCAAGACAATGATATTAAAACAATGCAGCACACATTTAGCAAAGTTCAAGCTACTTGCCAGAAGTGCCAATGAAGGAAATCCATGTCTTATCTCTAAGCAAACAATAAATCCCTAGTCACTCATTTGGGTTAATCATGGGGATCATCTGTATTCAGCAAAATGCAGAGAGGCTGAAGTGATGGTTTTCCCAATGAGTTGCTTTCATTGCAGAGGATGTTCTATTGTCTGCCAATCTAGGCAACCCTGTCCTCCAGTATCAGATCTTCCTTCACCCCAATCAAAATATCTTTTGATGATGAAGCAAGGAAGCAACGTGCCAGGTCTTCCATGTCTAAATAAAAACACAATGAAAGTTGCAATTCTCATACAAAATGAAGTAACAACTATGAATATACATCAGGTGTTAAGGAGACAAACAAAGCAGATCATAAGATTCATTGGCTACAATCCTTAGTGTAGGACTGCCTCATGTCTGTTGTCCTTCCAGAAACAGGCAAAGACCTTTCTCTTCAGGCAAGCTTTCCCTGAATGATGGGACTACCATGTGTATTTTATATGAATCTGTGGATTCACATAGACTTTGTGCTTATGACTACTTAACCTTGTTGCTTTAATGTAATGTTGTCTATGCTGTAAGATGTCCTTCAATTCCCTTTTCTCAAATACTTGAACATGTCTTAATTGTACTGGACTGTGTATTATCCCTCATTACTGTAAGCCGCCTTGGGTCCTTTTCCAAGGAGAAAGGCGGGGTAAAATACTCAAATAAATAAATAAATAAATAAATAAATAAATAAATAAATAAATAAATATTAAAGTAGTAGTCAACTCCATTGTAGGATCCATTGGTTCTAATAGGTTTGTAGTTGTAAATTTCATTAACATGGTATACTACAGCTATATTAAGTTCATTTGAATCAATGAAACTATAGGTTTCTATAGGACCTGACTTATTACATCCCCACTAATTCTATAAGGCTACTCTAGAACAACTTACTATGCTAAGCAACAGGATTTGAGAAAGAATTTGTGGGTTTTTAAAATTATCAGCTCTTTAAAAGCAAAGACTTTTAAAGATGGCTTACACAAAAAACTGAAGCATAGCAACAAACGTTTTAAAGACCTACAATGTCTAGACCAGAAAAACAGCATATTTCTGTATACAGTACAACAGAAAACCCATCAAAAATCTAAATAAAACTCAAGCTCCATGGTTCATGAAATTGAAAGGTACGGAGAAATCACAGAAAACCAAAAGTTGCACTCCACTTATCTATAATGCAACATCAATGAAGATGAACAAACAATACTGCTTCCAGTCTGAAACCAAACCAGGGACACTATTTCTGTTCACTGTAATGCTCCAAACGCAGTTTCTGCAATGTGGTTCATATGCATACCAAGGGCTCCCTTTTCACACTACTGTACCTTCTGTCTTCAGAATGTTGACACAACATTCTAGAAGACTCTCCAGAAGGGAAACACAGAAGGTCTCAATTAAAACAGAGGAGCAGTGGGCATTTGTAGACAGCTCTTTGGAACATGAGTGAATGTTTAATATCTTTTTATGTTCAGGCACATCACTGCTGATTGTAATACAGTAATTATAATCATTTCTCATCAACAGGCTATATAAAAGGCATATAGGCACAAGAACCCAGTCGCCAAATCTGTCCCATATTTATTCTCGTAACAGTATTACAAATCTAATAAATTCATATTTCAAAGCTGTCTCCACCATCACCAGCAATGCCCTTCTGCTTTCTAGATATAGAAAGCAGGCCAGTATCTGTGCAAATGAATAAAATGCTCATACATTTGAATGTCAGAAATTGCAACATTCAAAAACAAGGGGGCTCTCCTCTGAAGGAAGACAGCCACTGTCACTAATCCTTGTTCATCCTTGCAGTCCTCAGGGCCATCTCACATCATGGTTAGGAGGAGCTCCCAACCCTTCAGAGCAGATTTCATGAGTAGCAGATGGTGGTGGTCGGAAGAAAGCAGTGGAAAATGATGCCACATATAGCATCTTCCGCTATGGACCTCTCAGAGAAGGTTCTTCTCTGCACAGCTCTGGAGCTCATCTTATACGCTGAGGCTTTGGCTGATGGTTTTGTTGTCAGCATTAATTAATTTGGCAATCCTAGGATGATTTTATGAATAACTACTGCTGTAGCAAACAATTACTTTGCTCATCTTCAGCTTTAAATAAAAGTGCAACAATTTGCACTTTGCTTTTGATCTATTAATTCCTCTGTACTGGTCTCTGTGTGTATTTCCAGATCTCCACAACATAAAACAAGGAACTAGGCTTCAGAAATAGAGCAAACAAAACCAATGTTCTCCAAATGCCTATATATTAATTTTTAAGCACATTATGTTGACAAAGTACATAAACTTCTTACTGGTCTGCCCTGACAGGGACCTCTAGGAACTACATTGTACACATGGTGAACAAACACGTGTTGATGCCACAAACATTATAAGACTGAAGGGGCTGGCTCCTTGCTCACCATTCATGGACATCTTCTATGTAAACTGTGAAACAATCTTTAGATTATTTTTTTTTTAAAAAAAAGTAGTTAAGCTTCTAAACAACTAATCACACTGTGTATTTTGTGAAAGTTTCTTCAGTTTCAGGCTCAGAAATGATATAAACATAGCACTAGATGGCACTCCTGTTAGCTTAAATACACAGTTCTGATCCTGCACTACTGTGTAAGCATAGGAAATCAGCCCAGAGGGTCTACATTGTTTAAAGGAAGGCATGCATTTGCAACTGTTTGAAAAAGAAGAGACCCATGGATGGGTGGCATAATAATTTTCTAGAAAAACCGGGGCAAAATACAAATGCAGAAAATGACTCCTTTACATAACCATTCTGGACCCGTTGACCATAAACAGAATCAAAATACAGACCACTCACTGCATTTGTCCTCCTTTTAGTTCCTTTTCAATTATATAAGAATTTTAGAACAAGTGTTAGTTGTCCTCTCATATTAAACAGACCAGCCCCACCATTAGACAGGGTGAACCAGCCACTTCACACAGCCAGTCTGGAGAAAATGAAAGCAGGGCAAACGGTTAATTATTTAACTTATTATTGTGTTCATTGCCAGGAAATATGATAAATTAAACACTAAGTATTTACAAATTTTAAGAGAACAATAAATTAAAAGGTAATTATTTCCAGTCTTTCTTCTTGCTTAAACAAAGTTCCCATATGTTCCCATTTTGGGAAAAATCAAACCAAAATCACAATACTTTATTCTGCGCTATCCCTTGCAGTATCACTTTCATACTTTGGGGGGGGGGGGAGCCAGAATATATACATCTGATGCCCCTTAATGCACAGTTTTTGGAAAAGGAACTTACTCTGCATTCATGCCTCAAGCGCATTGATTGAAATGCTTTTTTGGGGGGGGGGGGCTTAGTTAAGCATTTTTTTTTTGTTAAGAAAACCTTAACTAGATATCAAGTTCTATGGGTTGTAAACATTTTTCTCACCTATAAGCAGACCCACAACTTTAGAATATTACACCATCTTTGAAGAGCTAAATATCTAGTTAAGGTTTTCTCTCCTGTATTAGTTGGAAGGTAGGTGGGGAAATTTAAGTGGGCTTTAAGTGTTTGCATTGCATCTTTTATCATGTCAAAATGTTTAATTGACAAATATTAGTGCAAAATAATTTTAAAAAATTAGAATATCACAAACTTAGAAAAATGTATGCAATAAAAATATCTCCTTCCTAACCCAAAGAGTGACATTTACTGAGGAACACATACAAGCAGGTAGATTTGTTTGTAGCACAGACATCCCATGTGATATTCATCTTTTATGTATGCTATGGGATGAGAAAGTGAAGGAAAAGTAGTCTTCGAAAAAGAGTAAGAACAACCATATAATAATACTGCTTGACAGCAATAAAATTTCTCCACATACTTATCCAAGTAACCAGACCTGTCATTCCCCTGAGATGAGTTGAAAGGCTGCCAAAGAAGACCAGTCAGAAAGTTCAGCTGCTCTATCTTTGGATCATTAACATTATTTGTTAGGTCAAGCCACATCCCAGAACACCTATAGCTGAATATTCAAGTTATTTGTTCTAAAACTGGAAGTGGCATATTAAGTATACCCAGGAGATTTGTGGAATGTTCCCTGACACTGAAGAAGCATCACAATTTCTCATGTACAATTGTGAAGCAGAAGTAGTTTATTCAATGATTCTGTTTTCCTTTGAAATGTACAAATCATTAACAACTACAACTGAAGGAGCTCTGGCACTACAGTTAACTCTATCATATATTTAGTAAACATGATTTTACAAGACTCAACATGCTCATTGAATATATAAACATTTCTTCCATAAATTATTAATATTAAAATCAATAAATGATTAATTCTACCAAAAGACAGACAAAAAAGTAAAGTGTAAAGATGACAGTCATGCCTGACTGTTAAAATGTGCAGATTTATGCCCATCACCCCAATCTATGATTTGATACAGCCTGAGATGACTGCTTAAAGGTTATGCTACTGCTCTTAGCTAGATCAGATTTGGAAAAACTGTACACAATGTTTCACTTATTACAGTATTTGGAAATGACTGGAAACATAACAGAGAAAGTATCTTTATGAATGGAGAAATTTCAATTATTTAGGATAAGTCTGTATGAATGGTTATGGAAAGAAAGAAAGAAAGAAAGAAAGAAAGAAAGAAAGAAAGAAAGAAAGAAAGAAAGAAAGAAAAAGAAAGAAAGAAAGAAAGAAAGAAAGAAAGAACATAATTGCAAATTACATTTCATGTCTCAATCATCTGTTATTTCACACTTTTACTAAATAACAAAGTTACTCAGCCATAATTCTGATCTCAGATGTAGAACAATACATAATGTTGCTCCAGACAATTTCCCCTTAAATGTAGAAAAGACAAAACATTTGTTAGAAATACACTGATTCCTCCATTTATGTTAATGATGATTGTTTATTGTTAATTAGGTAGTTGCTTAGTTTCCAAACTATGACAATAATCTGTAATGGCTCAATTGGGTAACTTTATACTTGAAATAAAACCTTCACCTAACTATTCAATCATTTCTACCAAGATCTAAGACCACCAGTGTTATGAGACCACTTAGAAAACCACGGGAGTAGCCTTGATAATAATACACATACAGTTAACTGAGGCACAGGAAACAAAACCAGATGGTTTTGCTGAGGAAAGCATTTTTATTTTTGCGTTATAACTCCCCTCTCCTCATCCCACAAATAGGCCAATTATTCAAAAAATGTAAAGATACTGGAACAGATCTGCATAAAGAGCAATACCCTTGGTTTCAGTTTGGATTCTATTATAGACATCTGGGAGAGTTGCTGTAGAAAAGCAACGTGGTACAGTAGCTATGAAACAGATGAATATAATTTTCTTGAAGAAAAGGAGACTATTAGCAACACTTACTTGTAGACACAACTGCAGTGCTTTGTAAATGAATGCCATATGATCTGTATTAGACAGAGCTCCGACATATTATCATTAAAACCACTTTCTTGCCTCAATTATGTGCTTTCAAATACATAACCCATTCAGGACTAAAGTAACGATTGCCTACGTTTTTCTTCTCTCTTGTTGCCAATCACTCACATTTATCCCGCATCCAGGAGATTGGCCCCAACGAGAAATGTGTATTTTCTTTCCCCTTTTATGCTCTGATGACCCTTTGCCCTGTAAATCTTTTTTCATCCCCTCTTCTGAAAGAACTGCTCCTTCTTCTTAGGTGGCACAGAGCCAGAAAATCTCATATGTGGGTAAAATAAAGTGAACATGAAACACAAAATGATAAAGCCTGCATCCTGTAGTGAAAGGGGAGTACATGAGCCCATCTGACACGAAGGAGTTCATGTTTGCCAAAATGTTGCCAGCCTTAAACTGGCCTACCAGTAGGTTCACAGAAGAATTTCTGTCCTGATCCAGCAGTGATCCAGCTTCTCTTCGCTTGGTGTGAAGAGTCTAGCACTGACTGCTTCATGCTCTTGGGAACGCTGAACTTGAGCATGTACAATCTTGATATACTGTAACTCAGGATGAACTTAGCATTGAAAGCGGTGGTTGCTTCACGTCCATTTTGTCTTTCTAAATGTTCCACTTTGGAGCAGTACAAAAAAATCTTACTTCGCGTCCATCGTGCAACAGCTGAAATTTGTCTCGACCATGCCCCCGGACCAGATGCTAAGCGAGACAAATCTGTACCTGGCACTGGGGTAGGGTATTTCCTTGTCACAGTTTGTTCCCGGTTTCTGTTCTGAGACAAGACACCGTGAGGTAACAACTGTCACGCAACAAAATGTTCGTCTTTCTCAGAAAACTGTGTCCCTGGTACTGGGTTGGGTGTTAGGTTCAAAGTACCCGCCCACCCCAGATGATCACCACCCCCTTGCCCTCCTCTGTTAAATACCCATAAAACAAACCAAAATTCAAAGCCAGGCAAGAGGGACAGCAGACAGACAATTAATTAGGATGCAAAAGGAATAAAGAAAAAAGAAAGCCTGAAGGCTATCACCCAGAGCATTCCATTGCGGACATGTGGAGAAAGTGAAAGCTAGCCAGATGAGCCGCAGACTCCTTCCCTGACTTTTCAGAAGCGAAATATCGAAAAAGAATTTTAAGCCCCCCAAAAAAGGAAAAAAGGAAGCTAGACAAATTCAGTGTTTGTCACAGTACAAGACCATGAGGTAACACTTGTCATGAGACAAGTTATCACGACCATGGGAACACTGAAAGAGGGACAAAACCACGTGATTGCGACCAACGCTGTCACAGTACAAAACTAATCGCAGAACAAAGAAGGATGTGAAGTAACCACCATAATATCCATATGTGGGGCAAATAATGTCAGTTACTGTAACCATATACACAGGGATAAACTGACGGATATGATTACAAGATCTACTTGCGCATTAAGATGATTTTCACTAAACTGCAATTCCTTTTCCTGAAAAGAAAACATCAAGACCAAATTGGAATGGAAGAAAGGGACACTTGTAAAAACTACAGCCGCATGGGAAGGTTTTATTGCTTCTTCCTCCCCATTCTCACTGAGAACCTTTGGAATCAGGAAAAGTCATATTTTGGGGACGTACGGATTTCTCTGGATTCTCCTGTCATACAAGGCATCCCCAAGGCAACTCACGTATCATTCTAAAGCCCCAACCCCATCTTTGAGGAGCAACCTTTTGGGAAGAGCAATGGGGAAAACATGGTGGGGAAACTCTGTCAGTATTAACAGAGACCTCAACTTGGTCTATTGGGGATCTACAGAAAAATGTGAAAAGCTTCAAAAATGGGAAGAGAGAAAGAATCAATGCACTGATTATTAATCACAGTTGATGCAGGGGTTAGCAACTCTGGAGAGTCCAGAGAGACTGTAACACCCCAAAAAATGAGGACGAGGTTGGGGGGGGGATTAAATGTGAATGTTGTTGGAAAGCTTCTTCCACTTCTGATTTTGTATATCTGCACCTTGTTGTACAGGAAAATCATCTCCTCTAGAGGCTTCAAGGAGCAGAATATGACACTAGTCTGTAGATTTTCTCTAAGGGCATTTTCAAACCAATGTGTTAGCACTGTCTTCTGTATTTCACGGCCAGGATCTGATAGCTATTGTGAGTTTTTCGGGCTGCTTAGGAAGTTTCTGGAAGTTGTTTTTCCTGACATTTCACCAGACTCTGTGGCTGGCATCTTCAAAGGGCAAGGATTTCAGGGAACTAGGAGTTCTATCTGTGCTGCCAAACAGCCCTAAAAACTCTCAACAGCTAACGTGTTAGCATGTTGCCATTAAAATAATTATTACAAGCATTGGCATTAAACAGGAGAATAAGCAAATGAATGCAGTGACAGGTTCAAAAGTAGCATTTTAAACAATTATCCAAGGCCGCAAAAACAGCCTTGAGTTATCATTTTGCTTATCTGTGAAGTAAAGGAAAGTATTTTATTGTATAATGTTATATGCAAATAATATCACACCTCAAATTTAAGAAATGCAAGTTAACATTAAATATTCAAAATAAAACAGCATATTCTGTATGCTCCTTTCTCCATTCACAGATGCAATGAATGAATACCATTTAAATATCTTTTTTCACCAGATCTATGAAACTTGTGGACCTCCAGATATTGTTCAACAGAAACTCCCATGAGCCTTAGAAAACACAGCTTTAGTGCTAAGGATGTCAGAATTTAATAACATTATAGATTGCAAGTTGTCCATCCCCCTCCTGATAAATGTTTCAATCAATTTTCTCATGACTTTTTTCAAAGTGGGTAGTTCTAAAATTAGACTAACCAATGTCTATTTACTTCATTTGGACATATGCTAAATCATAGTGCTACACATTTAAACTTCTTCCCTTAGTTTTGTCTTCTATTCTACTGAAGCCTGCAGATCAGAAGTAGCCACCTCTGCTTTCAGCTAACTGCTGTTTATAATTTGGTCTGAACCTGGAACCACATTTAGCTTTTACAATGCTATATCTGAACAGGGTAGGATTGTAACACATGGCTTATTGGACAAATCATAGTTAGAACTAATCACAAAGTACCCTGTCTTTAGATATAACAACAAACCAAATGTTGTGTCCATTTGAAGGAGAAAGAAAGGAACATATAATTCTGAAGCTGTTTTATGTAGCTATAAACCACAGTTCAGTGTTTAATCAAAAATACAAACAGTGCATTCTGATATTTAATTAATAGCAAAGAGATGGAAAATTTGGAGCCTCGTGGCGCAGTGGTTAAATGCCTGTACTACAGGTAAAACTGTGCTCATGACCTGGGGTTCAGTCCCGGTAGCCAGCCCATGGTTGACTCAGCCTTCCATCCTTCGGAGGTCAGTAAATTGAGTACCCAGCTTGCTGGGGGGTGGGCAATGTGTAGCTTGCATAATTAAACTGTAAACCACCCAGAGACTACTTGAAGTGGCATGGGGCAGTATATAAGCAGAACACTTTGCTTTGCTTTGCTTTATAAGTTGGAACAATATGAAGGGGGTCTATCCAGGCCTCCTTAAAGCACCTAATAAAAATGAAAGATTAAAACTATGAAATGCCATGATGAGAAAATGAATATACTACACAGAGGAGAATGTAGTAGTAGTTATTGTAATTTAAAAAGTGGTCCTTATGGAATCGGGCAGAATTAGGCCATGCCTGGCCAACAATTTCCCAGAATATGTTATGGAGCCAATGTGGTGCAGTGGTTAGAGTGACTCAGGATATATGGGCACCCCAGGGCCAGTAACACACTCTGAGATGGACCTACCAGGGTTTGTGATGGCAAAGTAGGAGAAGGACTGCCTTGTACGCAACCACGATCTCACTAAAGAAAAGGGGACATATAAATGCAACAAATGTCAAACTTATGATGAAATGCAATGAACTTTGCTATACTACATACATAGCTCCTAGACACAGAAAGTAAGTGGGATTGTAGGATATGCTAAAGGTCTACAGTGTGTCTCTTATCTTGGAACACATATATAAAGAGGTAGACCATGAACACATAAACCAAAATCACTTGGGCAGTCTGGTATAAACGTAAATATTGTGGGAGTGAATCCCAATGTTTTTCCCACATCAACTTTTTAATAAAGTTCCATATTTTAGAACAATCCCATTAAAATGTTAGAAATAAATATGTTTTCAGATTTATCTATTCCTGATTTTGGCATTGTTAGTATTTGGTTGCTCAGAAATAAAATGTTGCTAATGGATTGATAAGTAGTTTCTCACTGTTCCAAGTTAAATATTTGTGGAAATCTATTTTAATTTGAAATAGGGCTCTCTTGGGAGTATATGAGGATATTTGTAACATGTCTTGCTTTGGGCTTTTTTTTCTTTTATATTGTACAAGAATGAATCACTGGCTGCTAAGTCCTTACTGTTGTAGAAGCATCAGAACATATCTACCAGATGGTTTATTGTACTGTACTGCACCAAATAAAAAGGAATAAATTATCTTCGGAGAACAAAACAAGACACAGAAGATTCATATATCAGCACTACTGATATATTACTTAACTCTCCCATTCCCAACCACGATATAAGCTCACACACAGACACATTACTTAAATTCATTGGCGTTATGTTTTGGATTTTAAAAAACAGTTTGCAATGCACTGTTTTTTCTATGAATTTTTAATTAATTTTAATAAAATGATCAGCATTTAATACAAAGAGATCATTTATTCCTGCCTGTATTATGAAGGCTCACATGCAACTGTACTGAGGTGAAGCAACCATATAAGACCTCAAGGTCACATTTCTTTAGTGGGAAAGACTGGGATTCACATTATTGGGACTGGCCCTCATCACATATATAAGGACATTCTTTTCCTCTCCTTGTCCTTTAACCCCCATCTGTTTAAGCTCTCTCACACACTCACACTCCCATGCCAATGAGTCAACTCCAACACTTCCCTTCCATGCACACAAACACCCTACTCTGACCCCTGGCCAGTCTTACTTCCTCCAGGTCCCTCCACTGATATATTGATTTTCCACTTGGCTTTCCTTCCTTACTTTTTAGAAATGATGATATTCCTGGTAGAGAATGAAAGATAACTACTAGAACAGCAATGGGACAATTTGTCTCTTCATTAGCAGTTCATCTGCCTGCCATGCTCGGTGGGAAAGAAGAAGGAAGCTCAGCCCAGCACAGAAGGAAAACTGCCACAGAAGCAACAAAAGCCAAAAACATAAGGGACGTCAACGCATCTGGAACTGAATGGAAGGCCCCTGAGATTGACATGTGGCGCATTCATGGCTCCTGTCTGCATTCACACAAGATGACCTAAGCGTCTTGCAATTCAAATCTTGTGCCTTTCAGTCCCAAGCAGTTTGTTTAACTATTTGTTCAGAAATACGCACCACATGCTAATGTACAGAACCCATTCCTGCATGAATGCATCTTCATACCCACATATTCAAGGTGCAGTGGTTCAAGCACTCCACTGCAGCTATAACTGTGCTCACAACCTGGGCTTCAATCCCAGTTAGCTAGCTCCTGGTTGACTCAGCCTTCTATCTTCTTGAGGTTGGTAAAATAAACTCCAAGCTAAGTGGTGGTGGTGTGTGTGTGGGGGGGAGTATATGTAGCCTACATAATAAACACTGAGAGAGTGCTTTAAGTGTTATAGGGCACTTTTTTTTTTTGCTTTACTCATTATTCTGCAACATGTTCTTTTTTTCTTACACAGCTGAAAAACACTGCAATACTGAAAGGCCTTCACATGTATGTCATATTTGAGATACTTTCCAAGGCCAACCAAAACGGTAAACTAACATAACTTAAAATATGGAGAGGCTACTGAAAGCTCTTCCAGTGGATAGGTTGCTCATAAAAATACTCAGATTTGCTGCACTCACTGAAAGTATATCAAAATACTACATTGCGAAATTTAGGGTTCCATTCCATTATTTATTCTAGAGCAGTTGCTCTACTTTGACTTTTAAACTACAGTGGTACCTTGTATAAAGGAATTAATTCATTCCAAATGAAATTATGTTAAGCAAAATTTCCTTTTATACAAATGTCCCATAGGAATGCATTGAAAACAGAATAATCCCTAATCACAACAATTTTTATGTTGTATGGATTTGCCCCATAGACGATTTCGAAATTGACTGGTATGCTTACATAATCACACATGCAATAGCAAATTTCCCTGTCTTCAGAATGTTGTATGTTGTACAGATTTTATGTTATACAAACCATTTGTTATATGAGCGTCCACTGTATTTTCTTTTAAATTAGGAGTTAGCTAAATTTCAGATCCTCAGAGTGTTGAGGAAATTAAAAGAGGCTGCATTAAGCAGAAGGATTAAAACTTCAGGGAGTTACTCATGATGACTCTAGCACAGCTAAGAATTGTTTTAGAACAATTTTGGGACACCCCCCAAACATATGAAAGATCTGGAATGTTACTTACATCACCGACATGTGTTGTTTGTGGAGACCCCAGTGGAATACATACTATCTGGTGGAGAGCATATTTGGAAACTAGCTGATAATTGCTAAATAAAATACATTCTTATTTCCAGTGCAACTAAATATTTGCACATGAAGTCAACCCAGATGGTACTGACACAGATACACAACATTTTAAGTTGAAAAAAACATCCCTCCCAGTTCTGCATTAAACAGAGGGTTGTGCGGTGAAGAAAACAGTCTGGATCAATGATGAAATTCATCCTTAATTCTAGTTGTATCTCCTGCCTGTACGTAGGTGTAGGAACATGTTGCTCACATGGGACATACTGTGTGCAGACGTTTATTAAGTTGGTTGCATTGATTCTAAGTTACTTCAGGTTTAAATGAAGCATTTCTGCCAGTCACTTGGGGTATTCCTATTCATCTTTCCTTTTGAAGAGCTATTTCAAATTGATTGGTTTGCTTACATAATCATACATGCAATACATATGCAATGACCACTGCAGGAAGCACCAAGATAATCTTGAAAAATTTCACTGTTTATAATCTCTGATCTCATTATATCATAAAAATAACACAGAAACAATGCTGATGTTGGCAGGGACATGGACATGGATTTATGTCTGAAGTTCCTTCCTAGTAAACCTAAAAAACAGTACTGTATTTAAATCTTCATATAAGGTGTTAAACAGCATCCTAAAATACAAACTTTGTGACAGACTGAGAGAAATGCTGCACTCAGCAATATATTCCTGAAGGTCATTTATGTTCTTAGAGCATGCTGCCACAAAAGCACTGTGTTGAAGAAGATTTTGAGCTACTGGCATACCTCAACATAGTCCTTAGCGTGTCCCCAGTCTCTCTTGGCATCCAGGTTGCCCAAACTGAAACATTCCAGTTGCCCAAGGTGGATCTTGGCGACCGATCGGCTAATTTTCCGAGTTACAAAGTTAGCCCCTAAATTAAAAAGAAAGAGAAGATAAGGAGATCAGAAATAGTCTGATAATTGTCTGGTTGTCAATCCCAAAAAATACAACCCATGACCATTTCTTTCATATTTCCTCCTGCTTGCACCAATAATTTAAGTTCTGTTGTTGCATAACTTTTGAAAACTCGGATCGTGAAGGTTTTAAAAAATCCTTGCAAATAGACAATGGCGGCAGTGCAGTGTAATGGAGAGAGCGCCAGACTAGGAGTCCCAAAACCTGGGCTCAGATTCCTACTCAGTCGGATACCAGTATCTGGGGGCAGAATAGGGCACCAGAGAACCACTCCTTGAACATCTCACCTATCTGGAAAACCCTACTAGGGTTGCCATAAACCTTGAAACAATTTGATGACACATAACAAGTGCAAATTGGGACATCAACTTGTGCTTAGTCATGTGACGTGCCCTGAATGGCATCCATGCATAAAGAGCTTGTGTGTCCAACATTCAGTCTTGTTGAAAATGTCAAAACAGATCTTGTTTCACAATGGAAGAAAACTCAGAGAACATGTCTGAATCATTCATTTTGCACGTTACCATTCTAAGTGCTTCACACCCAGGAAAACCAATAAAGGTAACAGGCTTTATTTAATACCAGAGCGCTGTATTTAGAAAATACGGTACCATACACTTTCTGCTGATTCGGCTGTGGCAGCCCAAACTTTGAAATGTACATTTAATTATGTGACTGCAACTCTGTCAACAGCCGGGAAGTGGGGGGGGGAGGGAGATGGGGAGAGAGAGTGATTTCGAAAACTCCAGAGAACTCTTTGATTTACACAAGAATTTTATTATAACCTCTTTGAAAATTTGAAGCACACTTTCAAGCATTCGGTAAACTTTCTTGCCATTTGGGGCATGCTTTTCATCAGCTGCTTCTCCCAGCATTCCCAAAAGAAAGTAAAGACCTACAACATTGGGTTCCAGGTGGAACCTAGCATGTGAATCTAATAGCTTTCAGCACCCGTGTGTTGGATTAGCAAATAGATCTGTAATCACTGTATAGAGATTGCAGTGAGGTTTCATGCCTTGACCTACCAGGCTCAATCATGAAAACTTCCATTCTGCAATGATTACCTCTTGAGGGAACATTAAAGCTGTTTGGAGGAATGGTTCACAGCTCCCAGTTCCACAAACTACAGAAGAACTGTCAACTGTATAAAATAAAAATGTATTAGGGAGATGGACGGCTTCTTCTTCTTAGGTTATATACTAACCACAGGCACTAGCTATCATTTTAATGTACAGTGGACCCTTGTACAACAAACAGCTTGTATAACATAAAATTTGTACAACATAAAATATTCCAAAGATAGGGGAAATTTGCTTAACAGAATCGCATATGGGGAAAATCTGTACAACATAAAAATGGGATTACTCCATTTTCAATGCATTCTTATGGGAAATTTGTATAAAGGAAAATTTGCTTAAAAGAATTTCATTTGGAACGAATTAATTTCTTTATACAAGGTACCACTGTATTTAAATAGCCTAACTGTGTGAATGTCTAAGCAGATTCCAACAACATAATTCAAGAATAACAGGGATATGCATAGATATGTATCAGAGCCTACAAGCAATGCATTACTTTAGGACAATGCATTATGTAATAAGTTGCTAAACATTGCTTTTTTGTTTATAACAAGCAACATCCATGTTACTGAGATGTAATGGATGCTATCTAATTACTCTCAGAAGTTACTTTACAAGACCTGGAAGTTGAGTCATGGCAACTGGACTTCTTTTTCTTGAGAGATTGAAATGTTTCGCTGCTCATCCAAACAGCTTCATCAGTCAGGGCTGATGAAGCTATTTGGATGAGCAGCGAAACGTTTCACTCTCTCAAGAAAAAGAAGTCCAGTTGCCATGACTCAACTTCCAGATAAACTCATCCGGATGACTGAGAATTTTCACAGATAGGCTACTTTACAAGACATTTTAAAGAACTTTGCAGCAATTTTTCATGCCATTTTCAGGCAATATTTCACACATGCCATATATGCAGGAACCTTTTAGGCCCTTCTTTTACTTTTTCTTGTGCATTTTGTTATTTCTAAAGTGCAGTATCAGAATTATCCCTAGAAGGAATCAGAGAGTCATCTCCTGTATTGGGGTGGCTTGTTTTCAATGGCAGCATATCTTGTTACAACATCATGAGTAACTAGATCAATGATAACAATTCCAATGGCAATGTAGTTGCCAAGGAGTAACTACTCCTTCATTGGCATCCTTCAGTCTCGAAAGACTATGGTATCATGCCTGGAGTAGAGATCCTAAAAACAGCACCTAGTGTGACTAAATAGACCAATTCGGGAATGGCAGTCTCTACCGCACTGCGGGCAGATGTATTCCGTTTCCTGCCTGGTCCTCGAGTTTTGTTCTTTCTGTGCCTGCCTCTTTTCCTCTGCCTGTTGGACAGATGCCTCTTCAAATTTATGTAGACCATGCTGTATCTCTTGCCTCCAGACAGTGCGAACGGAGGTCAGGGTTTCCCAGCTGTTGAGGTCCATTCCCAAGGCCTTCAGGTCCCTCTTACAGATATCCTTATACCGCAGCTGTGGTCTCCCTCTGGGGCACTTTCCCTCCATTAGTTCTCCATATAGAAGATCTTTTGGGATCCGACCATCATCCATTCTCACAACGTGTTCAAGCCAGCGTAGGCGTCGCTGTTTCAATAAAGTGTACATGCTAGGGATTCCAGCTCGATTCAGTACTGTGCTATTTGGAACTTTGTCGTGCCAGGTAATGTTGAATATTCGCCTAAGACAGTGCATATGGAAGGTATTAAGCTTTCTTTCCTTTTGAGCATGGATGGTCCAAGACTCGCTGCAATACAAAAGTACGCAAGTTTTATAGACCTGTATCTTTGTATGTTCTGTCAGCTTCTTATTGAGCCATACTCTCTTTGTTAGTCTGGAAAACATAGTTGCTGCTTTACCTATACGTTTATTCAGCTCAGACTCTAGTGAGAGTGTATCTGAGATAGTTGAGCCAAGATACACAAAATCATGGACAACTTCCAGTTCTTTTGCAGAAATTGTAATGCGGGGAGGAGAGTCCACATTTTGGCCCATTATTCGTGTTTTTTTCAGGCTGATTTCTAGCCCAAAATCTTTGCAAGCTTTACTAAAATGGTCCATGAGTTGTTGGAGATCTTCAGCAGAGTGAGCAGTAATGGCGGCATCATCAGCGAAGAGGAGATCCCGCAAACACTTCACCTGTACCTTAGACTTTGATCTCAATCTAGAGAGGTTGAAGAGTTTTCCATCTGATCTGGTCCGGAGATAGATACCCCCTGTTGAAGTTCCAAAAGCATACTTCAGCATGGTAGCAAAGAAGATCCCAAACAAGGTTGGCGCAAGGACACAGCCCTGCTTCGCGCCGCTTCGGATGTCGAAGGGATCTGACACCAGGCCATCGAAAACTACATTGCCCTTCATATCCTCATGAAAAGACCTAATGATGTTAAGGAGCTTGGGTGGGCATCCAACCCGGAGGAGTATTTTAAAGAGTCCGTCCCTACTAACCATATCAAATGCCTTTGTGAGATCTATGAAGGCTACAAAAAGTGGCTGTCCTTGTTCCCTGCATTTCTCCTGCAACTGCCTGAGGGAAAATACCATATCAGTAGTGGACCTGTTGGTTCGAAAGCCACACTGTGATTCTGGGTAGACTCTCTCTGCAAGTATCTGGAGCCTCTTCAGTATAACACGTGCAAACAACTTCCTGACAACACTAAGAAGAGAGATGCCACGATAGTTGTTACAGTCGCTCCTGTCACCTTTGTACTTATAAAGCGTAACAATATTAACGCCCTTCATATCCTGTGGTACTCCCCCTTCCCTCCAGCAAAGGCAGAGGATTTCGTACAGTTCAGTGTCAATGATCTCTTTGCAGCACTTCAGAACTTCAGCAGGGATGTTATCTTTCCCAGGTGCCTTGCCAGAGGCAAGTGAATCCAGAGCTACATTGAGTTCTTTTAGTGTTGGTTCATTGTCAAGCTCCTCCAAGACAGACAAGCACTCAATATTATTTAAGACTTCTTGGGTTATTGTGTTTTCTCTGGAATATAGTTCAGAGTAGTGCTGCACCCAGCGTGCCATCTGCTGCTCACAATCCTGGATGATCTCACCTGAGACAGTCTTTAAGGGTGCAGTTTTCTTATGTATTGGCCCTAAGGCCTGTTTAATTCCGTCATACATCCCCTTGATGTTACCTGTATCAGCTGCCATCTGAATCTGAGAACACAGTTGCAGCCAGTAATCGTTAGCACATTTCCTGGCAGTCTGCTGGACTTTGTTATGAACAGCTCGCAGGGCTTGTAGGTTGTGCTCGCTGGGATAAGCTTTATATGCAGTCAAGGCTCTCTTTTCCTCAATAGCTGGCATCAGCTCTTCTGAGTGGGCTTCAAACCAATCTGCTGTCTTTCGAGTCTCCTTGCCGAATACTGATAAAGCAGTGTTATAAACAACATTCTTAAAACGTTCCCAACGTTTAGATGCATTATCTTCAGCAGGGCCTGGAAGAGCTTCCTTGAGTACATGGAAGAATTCCTCCACTTTTCCTTGGTTATAGGTGTTACTGGTATCAATTTTTGATCTTCTTTCCTTCTTCAGGTGGTGCAATCTCTTTGTTTTCAGTTTTACTTTGCTGTACACCAGGGAGTGGTCTGTGTCACAGTCGGCACTCTGATAACTACGTGTGATTGTAACACTAGAAATGCTGGAGTGCCTGACGAGAATCAGCTCGAGCTGATGCCAGTGTTTCGATCTTGGATGTCTCCAAGAGACTTTGTGCTGGGGCTTTGTGTTAAAGAATGTATTGCTGATGCAGAGACCATAATAGCAGCAAAACTCCAGCAGGCATTGGCCATTTTCATTCATCTTTCCAATGCTGAACTGACCTAGGCAGGTGGGCCAGGAGTTATAATCAGCTCCAACCCTGGCATTAAAGTCACCGAGGATAGCTATTGGTCTTTTCTCAGGGATTTTCTTGATAGTGGCAGCTAGATCATCATAGAATTTGTCTTTAAGTTCTGCTGGAGATGATAATGTTGGTGCGTATGCACTGATAAGTGTAACCAACCCTGCTGTAGAGTGTAGTTGCATGGACATGATTCTCTTACTTCCTGCAGCAGGTGGGATAATGAGACCTAGTAAAGTATTTTTAACAGCAAAGCCAACCCCACATTCCCTGGTCTCGTTTGATGGTTTTCCCTGCCAGAAGAATGTAAAGTTCCTCTCCCTGACAGATCCAGAGTCAGGTAGCCTTGTCTCTTGGAGAGCAACAATGTCCATCCGCAGTCTGCACAGTTCCCTGTCGATGACAGCTGTCTTTCGTATAGTGTCCATTTCTTGGAGATAGTCTGAACAACCAGGATTCATTGTCCTAACATTCCATGTGCCCAACTTTGGGCTCGAGATTTTTTTTATGTTTATTGCATGGTGCAGAGTCAACAATTTGTTTGCTGGTTTCCATTTATTTCCTTTCCCCCCTCCTCCCCGCCATCTTTTATGACCAAGCGACCAATGTTTGTGCTTAGTTGATTATTTGCCTAGTGCTGTTGTTTATTCATGCTCACTTGATCTTTAAGTTTTATGATGCCAATTTGACCCGCTGGGGGCTCCTGGGTTTTTAACTGTTTACTCTATGTTTTGTTGTTTTATATTTGATTGTAATTTTTTTGTCTATTTGGCGCATGTCGCTCACTGTAAGCTGCTTAGAGTTCCGCAAGGAAGATAAGCGGGGTATAAATATAATAAATAAATAAATAAATAAAATACCGCTTCCTGTGTTGTTCCCCCACTATTTGCTGTAAGTGGTCCTCTCCAGGGCACAAGGCCTGGGTAATTCAATATGGAGGTTAGGCTGTTACCCAGGCAGCGAAACCAACCCTCTCCACATAGCTGGAGTGGTCCAATGGAACGGCAAAGCCGATACGATTAGTTCCAGCTGCGTCGCAGGAGTTGCCAGAACATGATTGTATACAGTCATGAACTGTCTCCGGGACTCCGGCTCCGTTTTTTTCCTCGAGGTTGACTCCTGAAGCCTTTTCTAATGATGGATATAGCCACAAGGCAGTGGAGGTTTGAAAGAGTTTCCTTCTCCTAAAGGTGGTTCTTCCGCTTTTTCTGCCATTGGGGCGATGAGAGCCCTCTTCCGCCTTCAAAACCGTTGACCGTCCTCTCCTGTAACCCCAGATGTGGCCCTTACAAGGTACTACCAGCCGGGCCAGCTGGACCAAGGTTTTTTAAGGAGGTATTACTCGTCCAGTTTTCTTCTTGTTCCTTGGAATCCTGCCCCAGGTTGCCCATTCCCCTAAGAGCAAGTTCTACAAAGTCCCTGTAAGTGTGGAATATGCCCTCCTATTTGTTTTTCCTATTTTCCAAGTTCTGCTTCTTGGTATAAAAAGAGTAAAATAAAATAGAATAAAATAAGAGATTTTTAAATTTTTTAAATTTTAAAATTAAGAGACTTTTAAATACAGTACAATGTTCTAAGCTCCAGTATAAAGCAAATTGTATAGAAATATTAGCTCAAATCCTGTAGTAAGCTATTACTAGATCAGGCCCATTAAATTGATGGACAAAATTTTCTTGTGTAAAGATACATTGCAGAAGCCAGATTATTAAAAAAAATAATTTAAAAGAATTGAAAGCTTCATATCCCTGTTTCATGTCCCAAGGCTCCCACTTGAGACTGTTGGTGGTGATCCAACCACAATCTTTTTTACTATTTAAGGCTCCTCCACTCTTGTCCTGAGGTTTTCAAAAAGGGGAGGAATAGGAAGTTTTCCATTCATAAATACTGTATTCGTTTTTCTGGATATTGAAATCATCTCATTTACATGGTGTGTCTTTATACCAATAGGATTTTGGCCAATGGAACTTCCATGGATGTTGACTCACCAAATCCACACTCCTTCAGTGGCCCTTGTCTGGCTGCAACTTAGTACTAGATTTCAGCCACTGAAATAGTGTGGATTTGGTGAGTCAATATTTGTGGTCTTGGGCAAGCTGCACTGTCTTAGGGCAGTGAGTCTTCAATAAATAACTTTACCAACAGGGATTTCATTCTGCAGGTTGTTCTTATATCATCAAAATGATAACAACATAAGAAGAAAAGGAACAAGCACTGATAAGGAAGAAGAACAAAAATGCTTAATTGGAGGGACAGATGCCACATCAATACAAAAGTTGCTAAATATTTAAGAGGTTGTCTGAATACAGAGGAGTTAAGGATGGATTATCAAGGAACAGACCATGGAAACCCATTCAGAAATTTTATTGCTTATACGAATTGAGTAGTTATTATCCCTGTTTTAAGTTTAAATTCCAGTCTATTTATTTTGTGCTGGTAAGGAATACATAGTAAGTCACAAACAGAGGAAGCTCATGGACTTAGTGGGATTTAGATAACCATTAACTGATCATTCAGCAACAGATTCAGTGGGTTAAATCCAGTATGAAATTGCAACTAGAACAGGCCCATTGAATCAGTAGAACTTTGGAGGAGTTGGCTCATTAAATTCCCACTAATTTAGTGGGGCTACTCTAATTGCAACTTACTATGCTAAGAAGTCTGCCTGTCTGTAAAAATGCTGCTCAAAAGAGTTGTTGTTTTTCCCCAAGCTGTAAGGCATTCTGCACCAGCTCAGCCTGTTGTTTCTCGAGGCTAATCTTTTCAGGGCATGGTCAAAAAAGTTAAATAATCTCAATATAGTTCCCACCCACCCACTTACCCACCCCATGAGCATTCATATTTCATTTCATCTAAATCCTGTTTATTTGTCTCTTTGGTTATCTGTGCTACCTCTAAATCTCCCCTCCCATGCCATTCTTCTAATGAATTAATTGTTTTTCCTGTCAGCTTTCTTCAGTATCTTGCTTAAAAGTTCAAACATAGGCTATGGGGGGGGGGGGGAATCATATGCCACATAAATCCTCTCCCACTCCCAAAGAATACCATAGTATTAATGATCTTAATCTCCAGCATCACATCCTTACTCTTATGGATTTTTTCTTGTTCTTTCATAGTTGCTTGTCTGAGTTTCTATTACGCAATAATGCTAGAATAATAGAGTGGCTTTCTGCCAGATGGGAGGTATATAAATTGAATGAATGAATGAATGAATGAATGAATGAATAATGCAGATTATATGCTAAAAGAATTACAACCATATGACCAATGTTATTTAAACAGACATCCTTTGCATGATGTATAGATTATCTGACAAGGAGCTGGCTGATAGCTCGGTTGCTTAGGGCACTTTTACACGACCCCTAAGATCCGCTGGCAGCTTAAATTCGGACCAGAGATATGGGGGGTTTGCTCCTCTTGCTGTGTTCCCACCCCTTGCTCCTGTCTGTGTGAGGAGAGGGAGAAAAAAAGGGAGAAAAAATGCAGGCTCACCTCCAATCTGCCGTTGGGAGCTGCCCCGGGAAGCATTCCACTCTCTTAAAGGGGCGGGGCAAAAAAACCCAAGCAGAAGGCGAGGACAGCCCGGCACTCACTGCTTTACATCCGCATCAGAAATTTTTCACCTTCGGAGACCAGGTACTTGGAAAATGTGCTGGGACATGCTTAGGTGGACGTGGTCATACTTAATTTCTTTAAAAGTCTGTAGCTGGTGGGAAAACAATTTTAAGCTCTGCATCTGGGAGCCCTTTGCCTCGGATTTTAGGGGTCGTGTAAAACTGGCATTAGGTATCTGGCTGTGGAGCCAGATGTTCGGAGTTCGATTTCCCAAGTAGAGGCAGCCTGTGTGGTCTTGGGCAAGCTGCACTGTCTTAGGGCACCCCCCAGAAGAAGGGAATGTAAACAACTTCTGATAATTATCTGCCTGGGAAATCCTGAAACAGATCACCATAAATCAAAATTGGCATTATGGCGTGTGAGTATTATTATTAAGGAACAATCAGGGCTCAAGCCAATGGTCACTGACGACAAGAATGGAAACACTGAAAGAATGGGATTTCTTAAGTTAACTAGTGATGCAATTCCTACTTTCAGTGGTTCTGCTATCATCAATTTTGGCCTACAGACTATTTCTCCTGAAAACAAACCTGGAAAAAACATGAAAATAAACATTTGTGAAAAACAGAATGTAGTTGACATCTGATGAAATTGACTCCAGTCTAAAATAAGCTTATGCGATAATTAATTTGCCAGGCTTATGGGTGCCTTTTGCCATAGCTTTGTACTCTAGCATTGTATATTGCTTCTCGGCCCCTTAGCTAAGACAAAATGTGTCATATATGTATGCATACAATGTAGATACTAACCTAGAATCATGTGTCCTGTATTTGAAAAGTAGTGCAAACCAGGGTGTAACCTTGGCTTTTGGAAAAGGGGGAAACTTTCTTTGACCTTGACGCTCCTTTAAATGCATGCCTCAAGCCATTTGCATTTTCTAATACTGTACAGTCCCTTTCCTGACTGATTGCTCCTGGGCTAAAGCTTTCTTCAGGCAGCATTAAGCAAGACAAGACCCTGGGCAAATGTCATGCCTGACTGCCTGCACTATCAAGATCAGAGAGATGCCTTCGCACACCCAGCTCTGCCAAAAGCAACAGTAGTTCAATGGCAGGTACTCAAAACGTAAACGGACAAGTTTAAAGGAATTTTAAGCTTAGCAAAATCATTCGTTTGCGTCACACATTTTCCAGGAACACTGAAGTTACAACCTTACAGCCACCATTCATCAGAAGAAAGCGTTTTCAAATAACCTTATATGACTTCCCCTTAATCGAATTTTCATATGCATATTTGCTACAGTGGGACTTGCTTAGCAAACAGAGATCCACCAAAAGGGGGAAAGGGTTCAAGGGTATCAGGGAAAAGGCAGAAAGAGATTCAAATTGTATACATGTGAAATGTGCACAGAGGAGCAGTTTTAGCAGGAGTTTTCATGGATTACATTTAGAGGTGGGGACGAATAAAACAAAGAATTATGATATTCAATGAATATAGCAGATTTATTTAATATCCATCCCTTCCTATTTGTCAGACAGCCCATGGGGTCTAAGGCCAGTCCCGCTAGGGGTTCTTTAGTCTCTTGGGGTCTAAGGGAACTCACAATGCTGTTTGCAGGGATAATGATGGTGGTTTCCCTGTGCCTTAAGAGAAGCCACCTGCACCATCTTTGCAAGGGGCAAGCTGGCGTCTCTTAGGGGTTAATGGAAACCCAGCAGACATCTTTGCAAAGATGGTGGCAGCAATTGTGGCTCAGCATCTGTGGTGGCAGCAATTAAGGTAGGGAAACACAGGGCACTTTGTAGGACCAAGGGGGCTTTTTTGAAAAGACAACCATGAGCTGTCTAAAGAATTCCCCATGAACCGACGAACCGATTTGTTGGTTTGTCGGATCATGAGTGGGGGATTTGTGATTCATGATTCATCAACCTTGATAAACTACAAACCACCATGAACTGCTATTTTGGTGGGGCACCCCCAGTTTTAATTGCAAACCATTTTTCTGGACACGTTGAGTACAACATCTAGGCCACAGGTTTATACACACTGGCCATGGCCTGGAGACAAGTGTGAAAAGGGAAGTCGACACCCAGTGGAATGAGAAAATTACAATTGCATATTTAACATCTGCTAATGAACATTGTCAGTGACAATGGCAGTATTAACACAGGCAGCCAACATTCAGTGTCTAGATAACATCAACCTCCCAGCAATCCTGACAATAAGCAAAAAGTAAATGACTTGAGTTTTGACTTATCATTTAAAAAACAAATTAACATAGTTACCTCTCAGAAAACTGCACAAAGCAGAGATCTCTGAAAGAAACATACATAAATTACCTCCAGTGTTCTTCTGCTATGCATCTTGACCTGGTAGCCTTCACAGAGAACTCTTTACGAGTTTTGTTATTATAAAGCTAGTGACAATCAAGATGCTAGGCCAAGCCAATTTATACAACTTATCATACAAAGCTGCTTTTATAAAAAGAAATTACTGGCATGTAGCCATGTCACAGAAGGAAAGGCATAGTTATGAACTGACTGCAGTTTGAACGTTTCTGTTGTTCTCATTAGTTTAGAGCAGGAAAGCCTCTTAAAGTCTTTTGATCCAAGCTGTCATTTGTCAGGGAACAGGGACAAGACAAATGACCGTAAAACAACGCAATTGGATTTCCTACCTCGAGAATGTCTTAGTTGACTCCCATGACAGGTTTTTTTTTCTTCTGTTATTCATTTTTGCCATGTTCAAGTAAACTTACCAGCTAGTCAAAAACAGATGACTGCAATCCATCTCCTATAAATGTCTTTTCACCAAAGGAAAGCAAACAAATATGTTTCCCTCCCTGTCTGAATGGCCAGCGCCAGGGAGAAAGAATGATGAGGTCAGAAGCTTCTCCCTCGTTGGAGCTCAGCCCCATGCGGGTGCAGAGCAAGGTAAGGGATTGGCTGATTGCGTTTCGGAGGCTTCCGAACACCAGCTGAGCTACCACGTGTCATTTCAGAACTGGTAGCTTCTGAAACAAATAGCCCATCCCTAATGGGGATGAGGATGAACAAAATGAAACTAAACCCAGAAAAGGAAGAGGTGCTCCTGGTCAGTCGAAAGGGAGAACAAGGAATAGGGATGCAACGTGTACTGGATGGAGTCACCCTCCGATTGAAAAATCAGGTATGCAGCTTGGGGGTGCTCTTGGACTCATCCTTCAGGTTGGATAACCAGGTCACAGCTGTGGCCAGGAGCGCATTTGCACAATTCTGGCTAGTACGCAAGTTATGCCACTTTCTTGAGAAACCAGCTCTGGCCACGGTAACACATGCCCTAGTGATGTCCCTGCTAGACTACTGTAATGCACTCTATGGGGCACTACTGATGAAAAGTATCAGGAAACTTCAACGGGTCCAAAATGCAGCAGCCAGACTGCTGACTGGGGTAGGGTACAGAGATCACATCATACCCCTATTAAAACAGCTCCACTGGCACCAATAAACTATCGAGCACAATTCAAGGTGCTGACCTTAACCTACAAAGCACTATATGACCTGGGTCCTTGTTACCTCAAATATTGAATCTCACAGTATGAAACGACTCAGGTGTTAAGGTCATCAGGAGAGGCCCTTCTCTCCATCCTGCCACCCTCACAGGTACGTCTTGTGGGAACCCATGAAAGGACCTTCTCGACTGCTGTGCCCAGACTCTGGAACTCCCTCCCACTAGAGGCCAGGACTGCCTCATCTCTGTTGTCCTTCCGGAAACAGGCAAAGACTTTTCTCTTCAGGCAAGCTTTCCCTGAATGATGGACTACCTATTATGTGTCTTTTATATGAATATATAGGTTCACACAGACTTTGTGTTTATAACTACTTATAACCTTGTAGCTTAAATGTAATGTTGTCTATTAATGCTGCAATTCCTCAATTCCTTGTTCTCAATATTTGAACATGTCTTACTTGTATTGGACTGTATATTATCCCTTGTAACTGTAAGCCACCTTGGGTCCTTTTCCAAAGAGAAAGGTGAGATAAAATACTCTAAAATTAATTAATTAATAATTAATTAATTAATTAGCAGTTTTATCAATTCATCCCCCAAGCCATTGAGCTTCCATGGCCAAAAGGGGATTTGAACCCAGTTACTTGACTATCTGGGTTCATCACACTTGGCATCACTAAAACAAACAAATAATAAAATGTTTAGAGTTCACAAAATTATACACACACACACACACACACACACACACACACACACACACACACACACACACACACACACACACACACACACACACACACACACACACACACATTTAAAAAGTGATTGAGAAGAACTTGCACTTTCAGAATTAACAAAAAGTGCAGGCATTTTATATTTACTCTGTAGTACTGCCTAAAATGTTCCTTGACTGCTTTTAGTCATGTTTTATAACTTCAACAACATATGCATCCCCAAAAAAGACTTACTGGTACTTATCATGGGAAAATAGGATGCATGGGCACATGCAACACACCCATACATGTATAATTTGTAGAAAAGAAAGAAAGAAAGAAGGCCTGTATCTTAGAGTCACAAGCTACTAATATCCAACAGGATAATAAATGTATGAGGTAGATGTATGAGATTGAAAGCTCAGAGGGAAGCATTTCATAGCAGGGTAGAATGTCAAAGAAACCTTAGATCAAAAGAAATAAGGAATACAAAAATCTTTCTTCTGCTCCCAAACCCATAACAGTGTCTTCATAGAGGCAACTTGATCTGGAAACAGCTTCATATGAAATCCCCCTTTTTCTCAATTTTAGAAACATCAGAAGTCATGCAATAATTTGCCAATAAGTCAAGCTGCAGTGCAACCATTTCAATTGATTTCAAAGTATATATTATAAATATGGAATTAAACATAGAAAGAAAGAAAGAAAGAAAGAAAGAAAGAAAGAAAGAAAGAAAGAAAGAAAGAAAGAAAGAAAGAAAGAAAGAAAGAAAGAAAGAAAGAAAGAAAGAAAGAAAGAAAGAAAGAATGTTCTACTACTGTATGCTTGTGCCCATCTTTTCCCACCAACGTCCAGAAGTATGTCCAACCTGGAATTCTTTCCACCCATCCTCAGGAATACAGTATTTCAAAAAGTAGGTTAGGCAGCAAGTGAGACTGAGAAATTATTTCTTCTTGTGTGTTCATTACTTTGAGCCCGGCAAAGAGCCAATGAACTCAATACCTTTAAATAACACAGGAAGGAGGTTGACAGAATTAGGATTTAATATTAAATCTGCACAGGTGGCCCAGATGGGTTCTTTCTACGATAAAACTAATCTCAAACGGGGAACAGTTAGCATACCTTTCTAATGAAGAGTACTCAATCCTCTTAATTCTATTATTGATATCATGTTTAGAAGTACAGTATTTGAATTTTATATACAGAGGTTTTATTGTTTATAGCATATTGAAATCTTATCTTTTGTTTGTTTGTTTTAAGATCCTTTGATAAATATCTTGGTCAATTCCTTCCATACAACTATTTTTTAAAAAAGTTTCTACAAAACAACATTTTGCATGCAAAAATGAAATATTTCATTATGTAGAATTGGAGCCTTCCCGGAAAGCATCTGCAAATGAATTCCTGTTCAGATGTACACCAAGGGAGTGGTAAACATAGCCAAATATTGATCTTACCTCTTCTGGGACTCTCATGGTTGAAGAGAATACCATTCACAGCAAAGAGATTATAAGCCTCCCTAAAGTTCACCACAATCCAATAGGCGTAGAGTTTGGCTGCTCCTAAAACAAAGGCAGCAACATATTCATTAAAACTTTTGCAAAAGTGAGCATGTATATCCACTTCTGCACATGTGCGTGCATGCACAGAGAGACTGAGAGACAGAGAGAGAGTGACAGAAAGAACCATGAGATGCACAACCTGGACAAGCGGCTTGGACAAATGAGATTACCAGGAGAAGACAGCCAGGAAAGAAAGCAAATACGGTAGGGCCCCTGTATCCACTGATTCATTATCCACTGATTCAGTTATCCACGGTTGGCAGAAGAAAAATTAAATAATTCAGCAGCCACAAAGCAAGCTGTAAAGCAACCTGTTGTCACAAACAGCAGCTGTAAAGCAAGCTATTGTCACAAGTAGCCTCTGTAAAGCAAATTAGTCACAAACAGCGGCCATAAAGCAAGCTACTATCTCAAAACAGCGGCCATAAAGCAAGCTACTATCTCAAAACAGCAGTCATAAAGCAAGCTACTGTCAGGAAACAGCAGTTTGGGGGTGAGTGGGCAGGTGTTCTCTTTTATCCACAGTTTTCATTATCCACGGGAAGGCCTGGAACCAATCCCCAGATGATACCGGGGTCCTATTGTACTGCAATTCTACATGCAACATACTTAAACGAGATTCATCACAAAGGTGTGTTCTTCAGAAATCTTAGCTAAGCAAAAAGTACACTCCCAAGCCAAACTTCCTTGAAGTTGGAATTAAAAAACGTTACATCATTTGGACGTGGGGACAACAATAAAAAAGGCATTTAAAATATACTGTATGCTCATTTGTACCCATGAATCAGTGCAAGCAGATTGTCTTCATACAGCAGTTATCCAACCAGTTATGAAATGTGGCTGCTGTGGTTTTTACGAAATACATCAGCTAATGAATTTGTGTAAGTGCAGACTTAACTAAGACCCCACTAATTCAATGAGTCTACTCAGTTAGGTCTAACAATGTACATTAATGAGTGAGCTGCCCCCCCACACATACCCATTGTATTCTTATTAAAAGTAAAAGCCCCCATCCTGTAATGTTCAAGAGGGAATATTTCAAATTCGAGGGAAAACATAATAATAATGTACAGTATGGCAGAATGAAGAACATGTTGATAACTTTAGTTCATCCACCCACCTTTATAACAGTTTACAGGTCTAAGAGGCTACCACCAACTGCTGCTCCAAAAAATATGGGGTAGAAACCAATTTTAAGATATAAAATGTTGCACTACAGTGTGCCTTTGTCTGTTAAGTCACTTTGGTTTTCACAGTAGCTACATTTCCCTACAGAATTCATGGTGGACGATATAAGGAAGAAGAATATCCTGTACTTACCATATGGTGATCTGGGATAAAAAGGTGTGGTCTCCTTTTGGGGTATTTCTTGCACTTTCCCATAGAGTTCACTTGTTGAGGCTTGGTAGAACTTCACAGAGTTTATGAGGCCACATGTCTTGATGGCATCTAACAATCGTAATGTACCAATTCCATCAACGTCAGCGGTATACTCTGCCAAATCAAAAGATATCTGAAGGGAGGAAACACAAAAACCAAATAAAGAACTTTGCAGAATGAAATACAATCTCAAATGTTTTATTAGATGGTTCAAATATGCTCTTCACCAAACTGCAAAAACCGAATGCATTAAATGTTTATTCATGCAGTATCATATATTCTGATCATTCTCAATAAGACTGGTACATGCATGTGCTTTCAAGGTATCATGAATGCTTTCCACATGCATCACTATTTGATTTCCTGAGGAAATGATAGAACAGTATATATATTAGGGTTGTGTGCCATCATTTTATTTCTAATACTGTATATAGAATGAAACCCATCATGGACATGACTGTATTCATAAGCCTTTTTAAAATGAAGGCCTCAGGTTAATTTAGGAAAGATATATGTGTGTGTGTGTGTGTGTGTGTGTGTGTGTGTGTGTGTGTGTGTGTGTGTGTGTGTGTGTGTGTGTGTGTGTGTGTGTGTGTGTGTGTGTGTGTGTTTCAAAATGTGAACCTTACTGGCTCAATCATTACCATCATGACTGATTAAGATACAGTGGTACCTTGTATAAAGGAATTAATTCATTCCAAATGAAATTATGTTAAACAAATTTTCCTTTATACAAATTTCCCATAGGAATGCACTGAAAACGGAATAATCCCATTTTTATGTTGTACGGATTTGCCCCACAGGCGATTATGTTAAGCAAATTGCCCCTATCTCTGGAATTTTTTATGTTGTACAGATTTTATGTTATACAAACTGTTTGTTATACAAGGCTCCACTGTACTTGACTTTGCAACAGAGGAAGCAATCAGACAGGCAATCAGCCTGCTGTTTGGCACACAGTGAGCACAGTCTAGTTTGCTCCTTTTCTTGACCATCACACAATGTAACTGCTGGACCAAACCAGCCCATCTTCAGAATGTTTCTACCAGCACCTTTCTAGAAAGGTGAAAGAGAAAGCAGTGAGGTCCTGCTAAGGCCCTTACCAAACACACACACACACACACACACACACACTAATTCTGATATATTGCCATTATTTATGTATTGACTCATAAGTGGTGGAGCTATCCAACTCCTCCCTGGCCTCAGAGCCACACAGTGTCTCTTTGCCGACCAGGACTCATATGGACCTTATAATGAAAGTGCCTGCAGCTGACAGAAGAATCATAGATATCAGAGCACATCAGGAGATCCTTGCTATGGTCTACGAATATGCTAATTTGAATATAAAGTAATTACATACTAGATACATGTTCTTGT
The DNA here is from genome assembly GCA_029282475.1 of Phrynocephalus forsythii. Classification (NCBI taxonomy): domain Eukaryota; kingdom Metazoa; phylum Chordata; class Lepidosauria; order Squamata; family Agamidae; genus Phrynocephalus; species Phrynocephalus forsythii. The sequence continues at coordinate 35,487,870 of JAPFRF010000003.1, read as the reverse complement.
AGAATAAGGATCCCTTCCAGTGAGATTTTCCTTGGAGAATGGAAATTAACCAGGTGTTTATCTTGTTACTGAGTCTCTGGCTACATAAAATGAATATTGTACTAAACTTTACAATTAATCTCTCTGTGACAGTCAAGCTTCCATTAAGGAATGTTCATATTGTACAGAAATAACATTCTGGGGGTAGGAGACAACAAGGAGAACCAGGAAGCAGTATATTATAAAATCCAAGGCTCTAAAAAGGCCATAAACCTTTCTCACAAACACGAGTTCGTGCATGCAATACAATCTATGTTTATTCATCCCTATGTACCACTGAGTTTGCTGGAACTCACTTCCTAGTATGAATACTTAGGACCACCACTTTAGTTTACTGACCATTCCATCTGTTTTGTTACAGATTCAATGGAGCTAACTAGCTGTCAAATTTATATAGCGGAATTTATATAACAAAATTATTTAAAGCCTTGAATTACTGAAATATTTTAATAGAAGGACAGAATGTGTTAGGCTTCTTGGAAAAAAATTCTAAAAAAATTACTTGGCTCTCCATGATCCAACCCACCATCAAAAGAAGTCGTCTACAAGCCAGCCAGGAGAGGATTTACAGCTTGAAATGTTGCAGTGTCAATGATTAGTGACGTAATGCTCCATGTTTTCTTATACAGTGAAATCCAACTGTGCTAAATGCTTTAAACATGATTTTAAAAAAGACAAGTCTGACAGAGTCACCAGAGAGATTTAACAAGGGAGTTGTAAAAGGATAACTAATTCATTCTGCTTTATAGGATCCATGGGAATAAATGATGAAAAGTAAAATGGGGGAGGGGAGAAGTGACTTTGATAGATCTAATTCCATATTTTATTAATTTTATATGCAAATAAATGCGGTTGGAATGTATTATAGATTTAAAGCCAAGATACACTTTAACCAGTAATTAAGAAGGAAAAGAAGGGAGACAGCATTTTACTATATCACATATCATAGCAGTTCTGCACCCTGCCACACCATTTTCAAGGCAGGCATTTAACATCAGACCAATAAAACACAACATCTGACATGCAATTTCTAACACTGTAAGAGCCAAGGGTGTCAGGTCCAAACAAAGAGAAAATCTTCACATACTTTTTTTTACAATCATCAGAAAAGTTAGCTCAACATTCCCCTTATTATATATTTGAATGTTCATTTCATTAAGCACAACTAAGTGTAGTGGGTGAAGTCGAACTTACTGAAAACAAATATAGATACTGCAATCACTACAATTTCAAGAAAATATATAAATCTCAGCATAGCAATCAAATCAATTCAAAGGGGGGGGAATACAATGTCTTAAAAGTTGGTTTTAAATCACAAACTGCATACAGTATGTATCTTTTCAAAACGCCTGAGCATAGGAACTAAGGAAACCCAATAGAACTACAAAGTAAGCTTTATAAAATTAAAACAAAAATGAGAAAAATAAAGAGACAAACAAGGGAAAACAATGACATTTGTAATATTTATAAGATCAAAAGGAAAATTTGTGAAAATTCTACAAAGCAAGGTTGGGCAGAATAGATTTTAAAAAATGTTCATATGGACTGCAATTTTTTTCAACCATGACCATTGGCTATGCCATGCAGAACTCATTTAAGCTTTAAGCCAATAAAAACTAGAGAAACAGTTCCTACACCTGCTATAGCATATCTAATGGAATATCTAGAAAAAAGACTGTTCTAGGGTGGGAGTGGCTTGATGGCATCTAACAACAGTTTCCATGATTATATCAGAACTTCGCTCAAAGTGAGAATTAGTTGACACTTGGTGGAACAATCCCTCCACAGTTATATTACTGAAGTGTGAAGCAAATCCACTGACTCAAAGGGACTCACATAAATCAATATTTATATAAATCCATATGATTCAGTGGCTCTAGTCCAGCTGAGATTATTAACAGGATTTAGCCCACAAACTACTACTACCATGATAACAAAGCAACAGATGTGCCTTGCTTTTATATTCAGTATAAAACTGGTACGAAACATAAAGTATGTTTTGAGATTGACTACCTTTACTAGCTAAAGATAAAAATAAAACATTTCTGGGAAACAAATCTCAACTTTTATTTCACTTGTTTTTGATTTGTTTCAGCATAACCCGGTTTATGAACCCCTCCGTTCATGTGATTTTCAGTTCACGAAAGGAAATCAATTGCAAATAATGCCTCAGTTTATGATTTCCCCCTCAATGCCTCGGTTTACAATTTTTTTTGGTAATGCACTGCAAAAAAAATAATATCCAGGATGCATTGCATCCCCATGCATTTCGGGTTTATGATTTTTCCTCAATATAAAACATCCCAGAGATCGCATTAAATTATTAAACTGAGGTATGCCTATAGTCAATATTCTGCACTGATATGTTAAAAGTAATTGAAAGCAACAGTTTTTGGCGTATCTAATGCTATTCCTATATAAAGGAGGCATGGTTTAACTTGAGAAAGCTCATCTATATAATAAACATTTATAATATTCATTTACATCGTTCATAGTTATAACTGACTGCACATTGTCAGTACACTTTTAAAGTTTTCCCCTTAAATATAAACTTCTATGGACATAAGTATTTTTGCCATTTGTGCAAACGGCAAGCAGGCGAGTTCCAATAGCTCAGGCAAAATTGGTGCATCTTGATATTTTTAGACACCTTTTTTTCTCAACACGAAAAAGAAAACTTTCCTACTTATGAATAAGTATTTTTCTACCAGCAGCCTATGAAGGTATCACCCATAGTCTAGTTTTAATGAATAAGTGTGTATTTCTCCTCTGGTTTTAATCCAGCCAATTTAAGACACCATCCCAAACTTGTACAGACCAAACACAATTTATAAGCAATTTCTGATGCTATTTAAAGCCAGTGTGTAACAAATTAATAGGCACCTGATTACATAATTGCATATGGAGAAAATATAATTTAAGGCCAACCCATAGGCACTAACTGCTGAATTAAAGCCATGGCATTTGTTTCATTTAGGTGCTGTCTGCTGCCGTAGGAGCTGTTTTACCTTGCCTTTTAAAAAAAAAAAAAAACCAATTGAAAAGGTCCCTGAGCTGCAATGCAACTAAAAATGTGCACAGCAATGTCTACTATTTAAATGGATTTAGAGCAGGGGTGCCCAAACCTTTTGTAAGGAGGGCCAGATTTGGTGGCTGAGAACGTGTCAGGGGCCAGTTGCTCCCTGACCCTGCCAGCCCATTGCAAGCCCCACCCACTGACCCATAAGCCCCACCCACTGACCCCTTGCAACCCCACCCACAGGAAGGAAGGCAGGGACGAAGGGAAGGAGGGAGGGAGGTGGAAACCAAGAGAGGAAGGAAGGAAGGTGGGGAACAAGGAGGGAAGGAAGATGGGGACCAAGGGAGGGAGGAAAGAAGGAAGGTGGGGACCAAAGGAACCACAGGGAGCCATGGTCACAGGGAGCCCCTTGGAAGAGGTTATCTGTGCGACCTTGCACCCCCCCAATCTCCCCAGCAGTGGTGACGGCTTGCCCACCAGCCCACCCCAAAGGTCCTTGGCAGTGGCAGAGGTCCGCTGGCCTACCCACCCCCACACATTCCCCTGCAGTGCTGGTGGCGGCAGACCGCCCGTCCTCCTAGCCACCCAAGCTTTCCAGTGGTGCCGGTGGCATGGCCCACCCAATCACTGCCCCGCATGTGCACCCAATCACTGCCCCGCATGTGCACCCAACCTCACAATGTTCCCGGCTATGCTGGTGGTGGTGGCCCGCCCATGCGCCACCCCCGTGTGCACGCCCAGCCCCTGCAAACTTTCCGGCAGTGCTGGTGGTGGTGGCCCACCCCCTTGCCCGCCCACCCAGTCCCACAAGCTTCCCGGTGTGTCAGTGTTGGCGAAAGATTTAAAAAAAAAAACATGGGGTGAAGGAGGGCAAGGGAGGGAGGGCCACTCAGAATGGCCTGATGGGCCGGATTTGGCCCCCGGGCTGGACTTTGAGCAGGCCTGATTTAGAAAATGGTAAATGGAAACAAAATGATAAACTGCAGGATAGTGAATAAAATCCTAGTGGAGGATTTATATTTTACAGCCTTATTAAAATATTAGCTGTGCTCTTGCAACAAATACACTGGGTTGTTGGTTTTTTCCAGGATCGATAAATAACAACCTATTTTTCTTCAGTAGCTCTTTCCTGCAATGCTTTGTATACTATCCGCAGAGGGTTTGCTCCGAAGGAAAGGAATTTTAGCACTGCAGCCTTAAGTTTAGGTAAGGCTGTAAAGCAGAGTTCTTCACATAATATTTTGTGTTCTGATGCTTCCTATCATGCTAGCAACCAACAAGCACCATTAGCTACTGACAGGAACTGCAAAGTTATTTCATCCTACACAGTTACATCCAAGTAGTAATGCCAAGTATTTGCAAACTATTTTAAGATTTAAATAACAATACACGCCTGTATAATAATAATAATAATAATAATAATAATAATAATAATAATAATAATAATAATAATAATAATAATAATAATAATAATAATAAATAGGAATGCTGTTGTCATAAAAAATTCTGGCGCAAAGAAATTCCCTCACTGTCATTTGTTTCCAGTTACTATTTCAATGGCTTCTCCTAAGAAGAAGCAATCTCTAACAATAATCCATTTCATGTTACCTACTGAATGACCGATACTGACACTGAAATACAAAACAATGTATACTGAAGCACCACTCATCACCTATTTTTTTCATTATAGTTCACTAGTTTTAAAGTTGGTTCTCTGAAGAGGATATTAAACGCTATAGGTGTACATACATACATACATACATACATACATACATACATACATACATACATACATACATACATACATACATACATACATACAATTTATCTCTATTTCCCAAAGAATATCATGCTTAGAAACATTTTGCAATCTGCACATGAAAAGCAAGATAGATCTATTAAATGTCATAATCATAACTATTTAAAATTAGAGCCTGTGCCACTCAGACAACTGAAATTTTAAAATCAACTTTAAAGGCTGATGAAACAGTTGAAATATCATGAACAAATGTGTACCCTCCCCTCCAAATCCTCACACAGAAAATGGATTAAATACAAATGAAATTAAAGCTACAGCTTGGATGGCTCTTTAAACAAGATGTTTCAACGGTGGGAATAAGAGAATATGCCTTTCCTTTTGATATCCCTTCACCGTTACTGAATGCTGTCCCAACACTAGACAAAGTTTCTGAGTTAGAGAATGGGACCCTCTCAAACAAAGATGGTCATCTCAAGCAACACTCAAACAAAGTTTGATCGCTTGATGGGCCAGTAGTGATGGCTAGTTTTATTATTAATCATTTTTAAATAAATGAGGAGTGATCGTTTTACATCATCTTTTACTAAATACTAGATGGTTTTAGGGACTATGTTACCATATTTTTTTCTTGATTTTTCTTTTCTGTAAGTCATTTCAAGTCCCCTTTTATGGAAGCATAGACATTTCAACAAACTAAACTAAAAGTAAGACACAGATCTACAACTGCAGACAATTAAATCTACCAGTTGCCTAATAGTTATGAGCAAATTTTCACCATACTGAAAAAAATATGGATAATTTGTTTTAAAAACCCTACACGGACGTGGGAGGCATCACAACAATCCTGATAGCAGATCAATCTGAAATGTGCTCCTTATTCACTTAAAAGGTATGCCTTGCTGAAAGATGGGCGGCCAGGACTCTGAAAACTGGGCCTATGCCATGGCCACAGTAAAGAAGAATGGCTATCTGGAAAACAGCTACAATATTTAGGGCTGGGAGGTGGGGGACGCCAAGATGGGGAACGTACTATCCTATCGTCCACTGCACATGGCTTCTTAAAGGTCCAAATACCACAGGAAGTAAATGCTTATCTGCAAGTGCCAGAAAAACAACAAAGGTAAAGGGGTTCTTTTCTATTCTTTTGCTGTCCTACCCCCAACTGTGAAGTGTTTGGCGCTTCCTCAAAGTCCCAGGGATTTCACAGTGCATTTGGCTTTAATCAGGTAGAGGGCAGGAACTCCACATCCTGCAGCCTCCCACTGATTAGGAGGAGTCAAATTCTACAAATTGGCAGATTTCTTCCTTTGCACTTGCTTATGTGATGAGTCATTTGCTTTAAAGTATTTCAAAAGGAACAGTAGAGAAGAAGCAGGCCCAGCCTGCTAGCATTTTCAGATCTATTTATAACTACCTCTCTAACAAGAATGGGGATCATTTTCACCTCCATAAACCAATATTTTAACAGTCTTCTTTAATTAATGCCACACAGCAATTATTCTACAGAAAAAAATGTGCTGACTACTATAACCACTAACCTAGGAGATGTCATAAACAGGGTACCAAAAAAGCCCCAAGTATAAGGCAGTCAACCTTAAAAGCCAATTACTACTGATGCAAAGAGTAATAATTTCAGTGGCTCTCACAACTGCTGTGAAACTATTTGATGAGACCAAACTAATAGCACTGATGACTTAACTCTCAAAGTCTCTGGAGACAATATTTGAAGGATGACTCAGTGGCAGAAGGTCCAGGTTCAGTTGATATATGTGTCAGCTGGTCTAAATTTGCTCACTTATGAAAGGTTTTGCTTATAACTTGGAATGCTAGTTACAAAGATCAGTGATATAGTCATCTCAGCCTTCAGAACTTCAGCTTAAAAGACATGATAGGTAAAAAGGTAAAGATTCCCCCGCATAAGCGTGCTAGTCATGTCCGACTCTAGGGGTGGTGCTCATCTCTGTTTCCAAGCCAAAGAGCCAGTATTGTGCAAGTCCGTGGCCATGTGGCCGGTATTCCTGCACACAGAACACTGTTTACCTCCCCAGCTTTTACAGCAGTACCTATTTATCTACTTGCATTTACATGCTTTTGAACTTGGCAGGTTGGCAGGAACTGGGGTTAACAGCAGAAGCTCGCTCCACTGCATGGCACCTGGGATTCGAAATGCTGAGCTACCGACTTTGTAGTCGACAGTTTCAGCGCTCTAGCCCACTAAGACACAATACAAAAGAAAAAAAGAAACCACGAAGGGCAGGCAATGATGTGAGGATGGAAACAATGCAAGAATAATGAACTAGGGCAGTGGTTCCCAACCTTAGGCAACTCAGGTGTTCTTGGATTGCAATTCCCATTACTGCTGAACTAGGAGAACGTGAATTAGGAGAAAGGAAGAGGCACTCAAGATAATGTTTTAAATAACTGCCGACTACCCAAGCACGCCATAGAACTTCAGAAGATCAATCTGTGCTTTATAGATTACAGTAAAACCTGTGGTTGTGTGACTGTCCTTATGTGTGACCTGTACTGTGGACAAGGAGAAGCTACCATCAGGACAGAATACGGAGGGAAGGAATTGTTTCTTGTAGGGTTCATTTTTCTTTTTTTTTTATCTATTCAGTCTGTCCACAGAACATATCATATGGAAAGCCAGACTACATTCTGGCACAGTCAACATTAGTGGAAGAAACGTCAATAATTTAAAAGATGCAGATGAAGCCTTCTTACTGGCGGAAAGCAAGAACGATTGGAAAACAACTTTTAGAAGGAAGTGCTAAAGGAGGACTGCACCTAAATATAAAGAAGAGAAATTTCAAAACAATAGGACTACATAACTTTGAAGTAAAAAAAATGTTTGGAGCTGTGCAGCCAAAAAAAAAAAAACCCCACCCCAAAAGCAAGGCTAGGGGGCAATACTTTTATAGGCTGCAAGAAAGATAACAAACATTGCGAGGGCATGCCCTCTTTTTCAAAGCAAGTATCAAGAGTCAAAGGATGGGTTTGCCATGAGATGATTCTTAAAGTTCTTGGCAAGATGGTCACCAGGTAATCCTTTTAAATGAGGAACAACACAGCAAGTATGTTCTTAAAACTGCAGTCATGGGGTTTCAAACTCCAGTTCAAAAAAAGGGACATGGTGTGACAATTTACATTACAGTAATACTCGTACCTCTTAAGATAAACTTAATTTGTTCTACAAGTTATTTCATTTTGTCAAAAATTCATCTTGCAAAGCATGAATTTCATAACAGATTTTCATCTTGCGGGTCATTCCACAGGGTATTTTCGTTATGCGTAGCAACCCTATTCCTGGAAAAAAATTGTCTTACGAAGTTTTTATCTTACAGAGCATTTGTCTTAAGAGGTGCAGTGGACCCTTCTATAACAAACGGTTTGTATAATATAAAATTTGTACAACATAAAAAATTCCGGAGATAGGTGAAATTTGCTTAACATAAGTGTCTATGGGGCGAATCTGTACAACATAAAAATGGGATCACTCTGAATGAATTAATTCCTTTATACAAGGTACCACTTTATTACAGTATGGCATTCCTGATTACTATGGACAAGGCATGAAAGCTTGACAGTGAAGAAGGCTGAGAAGGGAAAAATATTCATTTGAAATATCGGCTGTAGATTGTTGCAGATAACCTGTACTATCAGAAAGACAAAGAGGTGGGTCCTAGAGTAAATCAAGCCTGAATTATACCTGCAAGCAAAGATGATGAAACTGAGGCTATCTTATTTTGGGCACATCATGAGAATTATCTGGAAAAGACAATAATTATGGGAAAGGTTGAAGGCAGCAGGAGAAACAAAAGACTAAATTTGATATGGATTAACTCCTTAAACTAAAAGAAGAGCTGGGCTGTTGAGAAAGGTTCTTTTGGAAATAAATCATTCATAGAGTTGCCATTAAATCTGGGTGACTTGTTGGCATGCAACAAGAATATTGTATATTCTTTCTTTTTTTAATTTGGTGTCCATGCTGACTATTTCTAGTCTCTAAAACAAAACAAAAACAGAAACCAGAAAAAGACATACGATTGTTGAAAAAATACTATCTCCCAATATAGAACGTATGCCACTCCTTTCTCTTGAATTACTACTTAAACTTTAGAACATGAAAAACAAGTTTACAAATTTCATCCCAGATATTGTACACAACTACATGGGACAAGACACTTGACTGAACAATATAGTTGAAAAGCATAGGTCAAAGGTCATTTGGAAGGGATGTGCCCTTAAGAGCTTACAAAGACAAGCTTCTAACTTCCCTATTACAAAAGGAAGCATACCTCAGTTAAGGAAGGATGCTCACTTTAAATAAGGAAATGAGTTTGCAGGATGCACATATGCTGCTTTCTATGAAGGATAAGCAACTTCGACAAAAAAGAAACTTCAATAGGTCTTTTTTATTTAAGGAAATTAATCCTACTTCCGGCTTACCTGTGAAGATAGGATAGAGTATTTAAATAAACTAAATAAACTTAATGAATCAAAATGTGGTGTTTTTTGCATTTTTATTAAAATACAGCAAACAGTATATACAGAGACTGGAAATCTCCATCCTGCACAGAGTTTTCTATCACATTTCAGTGCTCTCTGGATCCAGGAAATAATCCGTAGACTAGCTGTCAGGTAAATGGAGGCTATCATGTGGTAGATTGACTCAAAAAAGGAATCCACGGCTTTGAGTTTGCTAGATGTGAAAAGGGATGTCAATGTATGGCCTTTAGGAATTAAAAAAAGTGGTTTGAGCCATGTGACCAGAAGAACAAATTCATAAGTAGGCTAGGTGATACCTTTCTCGGTCACTACTAAAACAAAAAATGTAAGCTAAGCTTTCAATAGCAAGATACCTTTATCAAAGCATTGTACCAAAAATGCAATCTTGATAGAGAATGTAGTCTATCAGGCACTGAGAATCTTTTTGGCGAGATGGAATACACCAGATGAGAGTATCAGGAGACAGGGCTGATGTTAAGACTGCTTCAAAGTCTTGGATAAGGTTTCACACCCAGCATATCAAACAAAGGGACTACAAGTCCCTACTGGCCTGAGTAAAGGTAAAAAAGTAAAGGTTCCACCCCACACATGCGTGCCAGTCGTGTCCGACTCTAGGGGCGGTGTTCATCTCCGTATTCAAGACGAAAGAGCCTGTATGTGCTTAGGGCATCTAGGCAGACTTGACCACAAATAACCCAAGGCCACTCAACTGAATGTTCTGAAAATTCTTTTACACAGACTTTTGAATATTTGATCCTAAAACATGCAGTTCTAGATTGCACACAAGTTGATACAAGTGTTGTTGTGCCTCATGGAAGCCTGCCTTGACTAAGCAGCCATCTTCAGATACTCACACATACAATGTGATTCTTGCAAGAAGGAAGCAACCGTCACTCAGCATTTCTCCTTCCTCCTCCTCTTCCTCTTCCTCTTCCTCCTCCGTTTAAGCATGAGGAAGCAGGTGATCTGAGCACATCACCCAAGTGACACAACCATGTCACATGCACACTGCTCTTTCACAGTAGAAGCAGGTTACATACAGAACATTGTAATCTGTATTTTGCAGATAAAAGCTCAAAGGAAAGAGGACAACTACAGTGGAACCTTGACTTACATGCTGCTTGACTTGCATCATATTTGACTTGCAGCAAGAAGGGGCCTGTTTGACTTGAGTCGCAGGCTTTGACTTACATCTCGGAGCCCCGGCGCAAGGCACTGGAATCGGGCGGCAGCCACGACCCAGCATCGCGGCTGCTGTCTCCAAACTGCTCCTGCCTTCTTCCTCTCCTCTGGCAGCGGTGGCTTCGGCGAGGCCAGCTCCGAGCACCTGGAGCTGGTCCTCGGCCTCGCTGAAGCCGCCATTGCCACCAGAGGAGAAGAAGGGCCAGGAGCTCGGGGCTGGCCTCGCTGGTTAGACAGTCGGCTCAGTCTTGTAAAAAACCTGGCTGCAGAAGTCTGGTCCACAATGGAAGCATTTTAGTTGGGGAGCTGTACAGTTGTGGGACTCTAATGGTAAGCATAGAGTTGTTCAGAATTGGAACATCAGGTTAAAAATCAGTAAAACTTAAATGTTAGACATTGTTGCTATGAACATTAAAAAATGGAGGCGTATAACTTGTGGACTATAATTCCACTGCCTCTTCCTCTATTTGAAGAGACATTTCATTTACATCCCCAGAAGGAATCTCCTATCCCAGTCAAATTTGTGTTAAATTGCTGTTTTCGGGGGTCTTTTTCATCATCTGGACCGGATTAATCCACTTTCCCATTACTTTCTATGGGAAAAATTCGTTTGACTTAAGTCATGTTTGACTTAAGTCTAGACCTCTGGTACGGATTAATGACGTAAGTCAAGGTTCCATTGTATATATTTTATTGCTAGAAAACAAGGCACAGCTATGGAAACTGTAATTTTCTGGAGGTAAGAAGATGCGCTTTGCTCAGAGTTTGAGCCATGATGGAATGCTATGAGCAACTGAGTTAAAACTGTCTGAGTCATAAAGGAATATTGTTTTATTGTCTGAACCACCAAGGTGTATTGCTCATAGTTTCTGAGTCAGGCCAGAAGATATAAAGAATTTTTGAGGCTCAATGCCCTGGACACAATTATGCAAAAGAGATGTAAAATATATATATAAATAATTTTTGAGGCTCTAGGGCTTACTATGCCTGAGTCAATATTATTTTATTATATCTACTTGTTAATCGTGACAGTCTGCTTGAACTGCTTGTGGTACATCTAGCGCTATAACCTGTAATTATTAGCTCATGAATTTTGAACCCCAATGGCATCAGGAAGCATAATTTGATGGTTGGAGCACAAGTTATATTGAGAGTCTGGGCCAGAGAAATGTGTATTTTGACCCCCAAACATACTTATAACTGCAGTGTCTGAACTGGAAGGCTGGAAGGCTGATACTTAGGTCTCTTACAGATCACGGGAGCCTATAAATTGTCTGGATGGATGAATCTTCCACCCTCTATAAGTATTTCAGCCCAGAGAGATCTAAGCAAGCCAACACTATATCCTGGAGTGCAACTGAACAATACAGCTTTTGCTCACAGATCGAGATGTACACATAACAAACAAGATAACATTCACATCCTGAATGAAAATCAATATCTTTGAAATAGTACGTATAAAGAAAAAATAGCAAGAAAAATTGCATTTGGAAGGATACATGAGCCATGAAGACGATTTACTTTCATAACTTTAATATTATAACAGGAGCCACAAAACCATATTAAAAGCATCAGAGCCTCAAACACACTTTAATTGTAGGGGGAGAGACAGGAAGCTGTACTCAAGTAACCAGGATTCATGAGCCACACAGGCATGATTGAGACGTACAAAATAATGCAGGGCATGAGTAAAGTGCATAGAGGGATGCTCTTCTCCCTCTCACAAAATACCAGAACTAGGGGACATACACTCAAATGAGGGCTGGGAGAGTAAGAACAGACAAAAGAAAATATTTTTTTCACCCATCACGTTGTTAGTCTGTGGAACTCCCTGCCACAGGAGGTGGTGATGGCATCTGGCCTGGATGCCTTAAAAAGGGGATTGGACAGATTCCTGGAGGAAAAGTCCATCACAGGTTACAAACCATGATGGAGATGTGTAACCTCCAGGCTTAAAACCGGGGTACTTCAAGGGCCAGATGCAGGGGAGTGGTATCAGGAGACAGATATCTAGTCTCATGTGCTCCCAAAAGCATCTGGTGGGGCCACTGTGAGATACAGGAAGCTGGACTAGATGGGCCTTTGGCTTGATCCAGCATGGCTCTTCTTATGTTCTTATGTTCTTATCCTTGGATTGACTCAAGGTATCCCTGACTGAACCATGCAGGGTTTAGTCAAACAAAGAGGTCCAAAGAAGTCTGATTCTGCTGAAACATTGACGGAAACCAATCAATTTCCTAAGTCAAAATACACAGGCTATTATAAATGTGGAAATATAAAATGTGAGAAATACATCTAACTCCTTTCTATAGCTCAGACAATACAAGGCAAGACAACATCAGGTGGATTCTGTATTTACGTACATATTCAAATAGCCAGAGTTCAATAATATAATAGGCAACAACGGCTCAAAAACAGAAGGAAATTCAATTTCCATAAGTAAAGTGAACGGTAAATAAATGGATCATTTGCTTTTTTGGCCTTCAGTTATACTGACAGTTCACAGTCTATCTTGAACCACATGGAAATGCCAGATGAAAGCCACCGTTTGTTGACATTCTATGGTCGCAAAACTTATTCAATTTCTCAAAAACAACAACAAAAACTCTCTGATTTATGAACGTGGGATATTGTGCTCTGTATCCACAATTCAAAATGCCAGGAAATGATCTGATATGCTCACAACATTGTGCCCAGTTTGCCAGCAGGAAAAATAATTCCAAAGTTTTACATAGTAAAGAGCAGCCTGAATGTTGACAATAGATAGAAAGTCTACAGAATATTATTTTCTTCTCATTACCTTTCACAAAGTGACATCACACAAGTGAAAAACCTATACGCTGACTCTTTTCCCCCATCAGTTAACCACTTCTCAGCCAAACACAAAGCAGGAGTCAAGGCTGTTTTTTTCAACAAGTATGAAGAGTATTGACCTGGAACTGAATTCTCCTTTGTGTCAAGTGCTAGGCTCAGAAATCCTGAGAGAATGTTTTCTAGAAACATCTAGGGCTGGGGCAAATGTAAGTGCTTTGTGATTTGCAATGCAGATATATTTTAACTATGCCTTACAAATCTGTATACTAATTCTGGAACATAGTCACTTCATTAAAGCAATTCATGGGACATGAAGCTGCAACAATGAATCCACTTTGGAATACTCTTGCTGGTAAGCTGACTGTTTTTCCTCTTGAAAGGCCTTCTTTGAGGATCAATATTTCAGTCGAAGCAGCTTAAATTCATTCAAAAAAAATAGGTGAAGCCAACCATTTTCTTTCAAGAAAAACAAGTTTGGTCTTTTAAAATAAATAAAAGTGTCTTGTGTTTAAAGTTACTGTACTTGTTTTTGCACAGGAAGAGAGGCAGTTTTACTTTTAAAAATTATGTACTGAAAACACATAATATCCACTACACCATGCTGAGTATTATTACTGAAATGAAAAGTAAGCAAAAAATATTATGCTATCTTTCTGTGTAAAAGAGTGGCTACTTTTTCCTAATAGCATTTGTATTAAAGCAAGAGAAACTCAGAACAAGCATAAGAATAATTACTTTCTCTCTGAACAAATGATAAACTTTTCACTAACTATAACACTGGAACATTTCGTTTAGATGAAATGTACATTGTGTATTTTACGTCATTCTAAATTGCTGAAAACAAATGGCTTTTAAGATTTCTTCTATCTCTCTATCAGATAAGAAAACCAATACATATGCTAAAGATTTGTGGATCAATTAATATTTGTGCACTGAGTGAAACACACAGTGTCCCTAAGTTAAGATGGCAAAAGCACATTAACCCAACAGCACAGAAAGGCTGAGTGAGCTTAGAAACCACTGAATCTTCCTGATTTGTACGGAAACTTGAAGAAGCTCAGAAAGCAGCAAATGTTTTATATCTAGAAAACCCTAGGAGGGTTTTGATAACACTGCATTGACTTAACAGCACATCTATTATATATTTCATGAGAAACTTTAGCTTTAGGATTATAGAAATTCAGTTAAGTTCAGTCAACCAAGTCATTCTCACTGAGCAAAAGCCAGCTAACAAGACACATTTATTTATTTTTACCCCACCTTTCTCCTTTAAAAGGAACCAAGATGGCTTATATCATTAAAAAGACAATATTAAAAGATAAACATAATTAGTGTAAATTTTTAAAAAGGAATAAGCAAATAAATCTCTTGGAATGGAAAACACAAGCAATACTTAATACAGAGTCAAAGCAGTAAAGTTTAACAATCCATCTAAAAAGATCATGCTTAGACACGGAGGAAAACTTGACCGAAGAGAAAGGTTCTTGCTTGCTTGCAGAAGGACAGCAAAGATGGGTCCTGGCTAGGGATGGGCAATTCATTTCAGAAATGACCCACACAAGCTCAGGTGGTGCTCACAACCCTCTGACACACACGCAGCCAATGTATTACCTTTCTCTGTGCCGACATGGAGCTGAGCTCCAACAAAGAAGCAGGCTGTGACATCATCTTTGCCTTTGCTCTGTGGTGCTGGCCAATTAGGAGCTGTACAGGGATAGGCATCATCTCGCCTCCCTGTCTGATTGGCTAGCACCACAGAGCAAACAAAGATAATGTTGCAGCCTGCTTCCTCGTTGGACCTCAGCTCTACGCTGGCACAGAGAAAGGTAACACACTGGCTGCATGTGCATCAGAGGGTTTTGAGCACCACCTGGGCTCACATGGGTCATTTTGGAACTTACTTGTTCCTAAACAAATTGCCCATCCCTAGTCCTGGCCTCCTGTAGGAAGGAGTTCCAAAGTCCCAGAGCAGCTACAGAGAAGGCCCTCTCCCATGTCCCCATCAAATGCATCTGTGAAAGTAGTGGAATCAAGATAAAAGGCCTCTCCTGATGATCTTAATGCACAAGCAGGCTCATAATGGGAGACACAGTCCTTGACATAGCTTGGGATCAAGCCATTTAGGGCTTTTTTAGGTTAAAACCAGTACAGTGGTACCTTGTATAAAGGAATTAATTTGTTCCAAATGAAATTATGTTAAGCAATTTTTCCTTTATACAAATTCCCATAGGAATGCATTGAAAATGGAGTAATCCCATTTTTATGTTGTCTCCGATCTGTCCTGCCTCCTGATTAATGCCAGGTCGGTGCACAACAAGACCCCGCTCATCCTTGATTCTATCTTGGATGAGCACGCCGACCTGGCTTGTATTACTGAGACCTGGGTGGGCGCGGAGGCGCGGCCTCCTCGCCCTGTGCCCTCCTGGGTTTCAGGTTCAGTGGGCAGGCAGATCGGAGGGTAGGGGTGGCGGGGTGGCCATCGTTTACAGGGAATCCCTTTGTGTTAGTAGGTCTGCGACAATGGTGTGTTCTGGGGTGGAATGCCTCCATCTATCAGTGGGTCAGCGAGATAAGTTTGGCATTGTGCTGGTGTACCGTGCTCCCGCAACCCAGCGCAATCCCTACCAGAGATCGCCGAGTTCGTCTCGGCTGCTTTGCTGAGGTCCCCCGCCTTCTGGTGGTTGGGGATCTCAACTTGCATGCCGAGGAGGAACTCTCTGGTGCGGCTCTGGAATTCATGGAATCCATGACATCCATGAACTTATCTCAGCATGTTCTATGCCCCACCCATAGAGCTGGCCACACCCTGGACCTGGTTTTTCCTCCATGTCGCCATTTTGCCCCTGCCCGTGTCATGGTCGGACCATTACCTACTAAAATTTTCCCTGTCGATCGCCCCCCGCCCTGCGGGGAGCGCCTCTCACATCTGGGCCCGCCCGGAGGCTCCTGGACCCTGCCAGGTTCATGCAGACCTTCGGGAGTCGATGCCCTGGTGGAACAAAGAAACCGGATACGATGTCGAGGCCGCTCCTCCCCGTGGTTCACGGTGCTGCGGTCGATGAAGCAGAACGTAGGAGACTGGAGGTCATATGGAGGCGGGCGAACCGGACGGAAGTGAATAGGGCTGCCCTTAAACAGCTGACTGGCCGCTATCTCGCGCGATCAGGACGCTAGAAGATCTTATGCCTCCCTGAGAATTGGGGAGGCCTCGAACCGCCAGGCGGAGTTATTCCGGGTGGTTCGGGACCTCTCCAATCCCAGTCAGCTGCGGCCTCCTCCTAGTGATTTCACTAGTGAGCAATTTGCAGCCCATTTTAGATCTTGAGGCCAAACTTGCCCCCAGCTGCTCTAGTCCATCCTTTGGGTCTTCCAGTGCCTCACCCCTCCGTTCTCCCCTCCTGGACGAGTTCGGGCCGGTCTCTTCAGCGGAGGCCTCCAGAGCTATGGCTCGTTGCCGGCCGGCGGCCACTCCCTTTGACCCTTGCCCAGCTTGGCTCATAAAATCTGCCGAGGGAACATGCCAGAGTGGTTTTCTTCCATCGCCACGGCCTCCTTTCGGGAGGGTCGTTTCCCTTCCCGTCTAAAGGAGACCGTGGTTAAACCTATCCTTAAGAAACCAACGATCTCTCCAACTTCCGTCCGATCGCCATTGTTCCCTTCCTGGGCAAGGTTGTCGAGGGGTGGCTGCTGTCCGACTCCAGTCATACCTGGAGACAAACCATATCCTGGACCCCTTTCAGTCTGGATTCAGGCCTCTTCGCGGGACCGAGACCGCCCTGGTCGCTCTGCAGGATGACCTCCTCAGGGAGGCCCAGGGGAGTTCCTCCCTGCTCGTCCTCCTTGATCTCTCAGCAGCCTTTGATGCACCACGGTAACCTTCTGGCCCGGCTCGCTGAGGCGGGAATTGGTGGTCAGGCCTTGGCCTGGCTCCGTTCCTTCCTTGGCGGCCGGACCCAGAGGGTACAGCTGGGGATGTCTTGTCGGCTCCTTGGACTCTCCCTTGTGGGGTGCCCCAGGGTCGGCAATCTCCCCCATGCTGTTCAATGTTTATATGAGGCCGCTGGGGGAGGTCATCAGGAGATATGGAGTTCGCTGTCATCAGTACGCTGATGACACGCAGCTCTATATCTCCTTTTCTACGTCTGCAGAGGAGGCGGTTCGCTCCCTCGATCTGTGCCTGGATGCCGTTCTGGAATGGACCAGAGATAACCGGCTCAAGCTCAACCCGGAAAAGACGGAGGTTCTGTTCTTCGGGGTGCCTTGTCTCGGATACAATGGCCCCTCCCTAGTCTGGGGGTACTTCCCTCCAGCCTACAGACAGGGCCAGGAATCTGGGCGTGGTCCTGGATTCGGCCCTCTCCCTGGAAGCCCAGGTGATGGCAGTCTCCAGGGCCGCTTTTTTCCATCTCCGCAGGATCGCCCAGATCCGTCAGTCCTTGACGAGTCCTCCTGAGGACAGTAGTGCAGGCCCTGGTGATCTCGAGGATCGACTATTGCAATGCCCTCTACGTGGGGTTGCCCTTGACCCTGGTCCGGAGGTTACAGCGGGTGCAAAATGCGGCCAGGCTGGTGGTGGGTGCTCATAGATTCGAGCACATCACCCCAGTCCTGGTCCGCTGCATTGGCTACCCGTTGTTTTTCGGATCAGGTTCAAGGTCCTGGTCTTGGTTTTCAAGGCCCTCCACGGCTTGGGACCAGGATACCTGGCGGAGCGCATCTCCCTGAGGGCGTCCGGATCCAGACCCACGAGATCGCCGCATCATTTGGCCACACCCAGAGAGGCGCGGAAAGCGCGTGACGCGGGACCGCGCCTTCTCTGTGGTTCGCTCTGGAACCATCTGCCTCCTGAGCTGCGCCTGCTGGAGTCCCTGCCCGCCTTTAAGAGGGCTCTGAAGACCTTCCTCTTCAAAGAAGCACATGGTGACCTTATTAGTTAGTTTCTTTTCTTTTCCTACCCCTAACCGTCTGCCGCCATCTTGCCCTCCGCTGCCCTTGCTTGGTGGCCTGCTATTTTTAGCTTTTACCTTTTTTAGCTTTTGTGTTGTTAGCCGCCCAGAGTTCCCGTTGGGAAGATGGAGCGGGATATAAGTATTTAAATAAATAAATAAATAAATAAATACAGATTTTCCCCATAGGTGATTATGTTAAGCAAATTTCCCCTATCTCCGGAATTTTTTATGTTGTACAAATTTTATGTTATACAAACTGTTTGTTTTACAAGGGTCCAATGTACTTTGAATTATGCTAAGAAATGGATTGGCAGCCAGCATAATCTGCTGTAATCAGGGGAAGGGCTATCTGATCCCTGTAGTCAGCCCCAGTCAGCAATTTGCCTGCTGCATTTTGGACCTGATGAAGTTTCCTAATACCTCCCAATAGAAGTCCTGCATAGACCACATTATAATAATCCAGCCAGTAAGTAACTAGGGTATGTATCACAGTGGGCAGATCAGATATCTCAAGAAATAGGCATAGCTGGTGCACTAGTGCCAAAATCTGGGCATCCAGGCTCAAGGTAGAATCCAAGAGCACCCACAATATTTGCACCTCTTTTTTCAATAGGAGTGTAATACCATCCAGAAGCTACGTCCCTTTTCCTTGATCTGCCTTTCGAATGACCAGGCGCACCTCTGTTTTGTCTGGATTAAGTTTCAGTTTATTCATCTTCATCCAGTTGGCCATTTTAAATTATCCATTTGAAAGATATTGTTATCATAGCTCTTGTATTTAGTGTGTTTAATAGCAGACTTTTTTGAAGTGTAAAAACAATCATAATATTCTTAGCAAAATGCAATCAGGGTGTGATAAAGATTAGTGCGTGTCAAATTAAATCCAGATTATATACATAGATACATTTGAAATTACCATCATTGTAAACCACTGACCTTCAAAAGGTAGGGAGTGGGGTGTATGTGAAGGATTTTAATGAAGGTTGTTATCAAATCAGTGTTTTTGGGAAGCTTCCAAATGTATAAACCTTTAGAATATAATTATTTATCTAAATACTTAACTATCCTTGTTCCTAAAATTTGGGAATGTATGAGTGCCATTTTTAGAAATAAAAGCACACCATCTGCAGTGAATTATTTGTAAAAAAAATGCTCAGTTCAGGCTCAGAAATTAATCACAAAGAATGTTTTTACTATGATTTTCTTTTTAAATATAATTACACAGAAATGCATGCCCATCTGCTGCAGCTCTGTGATGAAACCAGACAAGCAATTATTGAACGAAAGACTTCTTTTAAAATATCCCCCTTCCGCCTTCCTTCCTCTCCTGCTGCTCCTCCCCAACCAAGCTTGTAGTGATATAAATGACTATACTATGGATTATTCTGGGACAATTTAATTCTTCTGCAGATTTTAAGTCATTTGCCTTGCAAGGTATTTCTTTGAAATATTCCGAATTGCTTCCACTTCTGTATCCCGTGACGAGTGGGTAGATAAATCCAAGCATACAACAAATTTGAAAGGAAGAAAGAGTAAAAAACAAAATGGGGAACAGAACACAAGAGATGAAGGCTGTCTTTGTCAAACAAGAACTACATTCATTCTAAGGAATCACAATCTTTGGCTCTTTTGCTAGCTTTTGCCACTACAGTCTGCTTATCAAAGCACTTTATCGGTGGCAAAGGGATGTGGGTTAACCACTTCACTCAGCTTTAACTTCCCAGCTAGCAGTCTGTCACCAAACAGCTGTTTTTCAATATGTACACTATGTGCTGCAGAGGCAACGCTGAGCTTCTGACAAGAACGGCATTGTATTGTGGAGCTTTTTCATATTTGGGATTGGTTTACTTTAACCCTCAAGGGGGAAAGAAGGCAAACATTAGTTGCTGTTTTTAATGTTTTAAAAGGGACTTTCAGTGTCACCAAAGGAACTTGTACAAATGCTATTGCAGTCATAGACTGGAAGTATGTTCACTGTGGATAGAATTTAGTACATGGTACACTCTTCTCCGTGGCATGAAATATCTTTATAACAAACTCAGTCAAGTATCCAGTGAGCAATGAATAACAAAGCAGCCAAAATAGGCTTGAGGGTGAGAGGGCAGCCATTTTATGCCCCCATGCAGTTCATCAGTTAATAAAGCATAACTTGTGAAATGATAGCCACCACTTTTGTTGCAACAAAAATATAACAAAAAGGAAAAAAACCCAACATTTATAAAGAAAGAAACCCAATACCAACTTACTCCACACAACCTTATAATTACAATTGCACTTTTAATCCAATGTGCTCCCTTCTGCTGGACAACTGGAGATACACATTGCTTCCCTTTTATTAATACAAAATTGATAAATTATCCTCACATACAGTATATCTGAAAATATTATTTATAAAACATTCCTTCCTTTTATATTACACGTTAACTTATCATTATTGGCTATTAGGGATGGCCAATTCATTCCAGAATGGTAGGTTCTGAAATACAGCATACAACATACAAAATACAACACCTGCGAGCCCAGGTAGTGTTTGGAAGCCTCCGTCACACAAGCAGCCAATCTCTTACCTTCGTCTGCACCTGCATGGAGCAGACTTCCAACGAAGAAGCAGGCTGCAACATCATCTTTGCTTGTCTGTGGTGCTAGCCAAACAGGAGCTGTGCAGGGACAGGCATCATCCTGCCGCCCTGTCTGATTGGCCAGCACCATGGAGAAACAAAGATAACATTTCAGCCTGCTTCCATAATGGAGTTTAACCCCGCGCGAGCCCAGACCAAGGTAAGAGATGGTCTGCTTGTGTGTCGGAGGCTTACGAAAACCACCTGTGCTTGTGCGGAACCAGTAGAAATGAATTGCCCATCCCTATTGGCTATATGGCTGCCTAGATGCCCTCAGCGCAACTGATCTCGCCTGATTCTGAAAGCTAAGCAGGGTCGGCCCTGGTTATTACTTGGATGGGAGCCCACCAGAGGATACCGGGTGCTGTATGCGCCTGGAGTAGGAATGGCAAACCACTCCAGTATTCCTGCCAAGAAAACTCCATGGACATGGGGTCACAAAGAGTCGACCACGAGTGTAACGATGCAACACACACAACACATTGGCTATATAACAAACTTCTTCATGCCTTTCATTTAACTGAAAATCACACTTAACTATCTGGTTCTTTCCTACTATTAATCATGCTACCAGACAGCATCATGAACACAATGTCCAAGCACCATAATCTTTCAAAATTAAAACAGGTTGTAAAATACCTCATTTCATAATACACTGGTTGATTGACTGGTATATATTAACACAGTGCAATAAAAGCACGATACCTGTACAGTGGAATCTTGACTTACGTCATTAATCCGTTCCAGTGGTCTAGACTTAAGTCAAACATGACTTAAGTCAAACGAACGTTTCCCATAGAAAGTAATGGGAAAGCGGATTAATCCGTTCCAGATGATGAAAAAGACCCCCGAAAACAGCAATTTAACACAAATTTGACTGGGATAGGAGATTCCTTCTGGGGGTGTAAATGAAATGTCTCTTCAAAGAGAGGAGAAGGCAGTGGAATTATAGTCCACAAGTTATATGCCTCCACTTTTTAATGTTCATAGCAACAATGTCTAACATTTAAGTTTTACTTATTTTTAACCTGACGTTCCAAGTTCTGAACAACTCTATGCTTACCATTAGAGTCTCACAACTTTACAGCTCCCCAACTAAAATGCTTCCATTGTGGACCAGACTTCTGCAGCCAGATTTGTTACAAGACTGAGCCGACTATCTAACCAGTGAGGCCAGCCCTGAGCTCCCGGCCCTTCTTCTCCTCCGGCGGCAGCGGTGGCTTCGGCGAGGCCGAGGACCAGCTCCAGGTGCTCTGAGCTGGTCTTGCCGAAGCCGCTGCTGCCGGAGGAGGGGAAGAAGGCAGGAGCAGTTTGGAGGTGGCAGCCATGATGCTGGGTTGTGGCTGCCGCCCAATTCTGGTGCCTTGCGCCGGGGCTCCGAGATGTAAGTCAAAGCCTGTGACTCAAGTCAAACAGGCCCCTTCTTGCTGGAAGTCAAATATGATGCAAGTCAAGCAGTATGTAAGTCAAGGTTCCACTGTATTTCAGTATCCATTACAACATAAAATGTATGATATACTTTAAAGAGTATCACATTTTAATGAGAATTGTGTAGCTTTTCTAAAAGGTGCATTCTATTTTTTTCAATATAAAAATATTACTATATAATTTCACTTATTCACAGGGTAGGAAGTATAATACGGCTTGGCCTTTTTACAGATTTTATCATACTGTGCTTCTTTAACAATACTGTATACTATTTAACTATTCATTAAATAACCATGTTCACCTTAGTATACCTATGTGTATGAAAGACATTATTTACTCAACAAAACTCCATTTAAAAATAAATGCAATTTTATTAAACAAACTTTGTCACCTTCCCTTTAGGAAGTGCTCTCCAAATAGTTGAAAAGAAACAGAAGAACTCTATCCTTCAAGTTCTAAATGCATGCCTTGTTCAAATGAGTGGTTCAATTTTCTACAACTCCCCCCTTCATGGGTAAAGCTGTAAAATGCCATCTATATCATTAATAATGATTTGTTGCATATTAATCTTTTTAAAAACAAAATCTATTTGTACATTATTTTGAATCTTTTCTGCTAAACCTGATAAAGGTATTCTACAACCTTGGACCCTGTAATTCTATGAACATTGTACAGAAATGGAGTGTCTTTATTTATTCTCTTGTAGGGTATCTGCAAGGCTGTCTGTAATAAGGCAATGCCTTGGTTTAAAAGTAACTTGGTTTAAGAGTGTTTTGCAAGACAAGCCAACATTTCTTCTAAATTTTGCCTTGACCAACAATGTCTTGATATTCAAGCACTAGAGCAGGTCACATGATCACAAGTGAGCCAATGGTAGCTCTCCCTCCCTCCTTCCCCTGCTGGATTGTGGGTGACTGTCTGGAACATTCAATCTCAGGCAGCCTCCAAAGCAGAGGGAGGACAGAGGAAGGGAGGTCTCCCTTGCACCAGCCATGAAAGTTTTCAAAGGGGAGTGCAGGTTAGGTTTTTTTCCCTTTATATTTATATTTTTACTTAATTTGTTTTCAACATTCTTTCTTATTTTTTCAAAACATTTCTAGTCATGGGGCAGCTAGTCAAATGTGTATAGGGCTACAAACTGCACTTTTCATTATTGTCACATTAAAAATACAGAGTAAAATTCTATTGTTAGTCCCAAGCAGAGCAGATTCCACAGCCAGGTAAACCATAGTGCAGACGTGGACTTATAGCCAACTTCTTTCATGAGTTCTGGCATTTTGTGTGTACAGTATGTGGTCTATGGGACCCCAGAACAAATCATCTGAGTTTCCATTAATTCTTATGGGGAAATTTGCTTTGATGTAAGAGTGTTTTTGGTTTACAAGCATGTTTCCAGAATGAATTATGCTCGTAAACATAAGGTACATGTATTACTGTAATGGCAACCGATGCAAAACAAAAGTTCATTTTTTTAACAAAGGGGAAAACAATAAAGGTCTAAAAAGGTTAAGTAAAGTTATATGTTTTCTTTCTCACCATGCAGTTTTTATACACTATTCTCTCATCAACCCCCTCACCTTCTCTGGCCCACAGTTCTTATGATGAGTCCTTCTACCTTTTAGGCCGCGTACTTTTGTTTCATTTTCCTTGAGTGATTCTATTAAGGGAGAAGGACAAAGAAGTGTTAGGTGTAGCTAAAGGCTGCAGCTGAAACCTGGTGGTGCAGTAGTGGTGCAAGCAAGGTTCAGAAATAAGGTGGGAGAAGGCTAGCAAAATGGTTAAAAACAGGAAGTCTATAAAATGCAGAACACTTGAAAGATGTGACAACATTTGTAACCATAAGGGACTCTAACATCTGTAGCTACTCTATGTGTGCACATGTGTTTGGCTTGTGAGGTGTTGACTGTATGGATATAAGGACTGAAACGGATTTGACAGCTCAGGGAGTTGAATGAAAAGTGGCCATAAATATTCAAATCCTGTCTTAGAACTCCTTGTTTTGTTTCTAATAGCTTGGATACTGAGCCACCTCTATAGCTTCAAATATCTGAGTAAACAGGTTTTAATGTTTTTTTCCAGTAAAGCCTCTGGTTTATGTTAATTTATTTATTAAGTTATCTATACAAACTTACGCATTGACTTGTGTGATATACCTA
This sequence comes from Phrynocephalus forsythii, assembly GCA_029282475.1. NCBI lineage: Eukaryota > Metazoa > Chordata > Lepidosauria > Squamata > Agamidae > Phrynocephalus > Phrynocephalus forsythii. The sequence continues at coordinate 35,463,394 of JAPFRF010000003.1, read as the reverse complement.
AAGCCTCTGAAACACAACACACATCTTTGGCATAGGTGCAAGTTTTGAAAACAAGCATTTATTTACCCTAGAAAGTAATGGCTCCACAGGAGCCATTATGGCCACCTCAAAACTCTTCCTTAGCCCACTTACTGCCTGCCCGATGGGAGAAACCCCTGAGACAGGTTTGTGGTCTGCTCATATTGGTTTGATTGCTGGGTAAATTTCTTTCATATTCCAAACTGCAGCTTCCCATAGAAATGAATGGGAAATGAATTAATGAATTGTCCTGGAGGTTGGAAAAAAAGACAAAACAGCTGGTTTTTCACTCAAAACTCTCTATAAAGTGCACTTTAAAAGCATAAATACTGTAAAGGGATTTGCTCGCTACCCACAAGCCATGGGATGCAATGTATCCTGGGTGCATTTTTTTTTTAAATTTCATAACGGATTTTCATAAAGCAGGGCATTCCATAGAAAATTTTCATTAAGCGAAGCATCCCTATTCCCAGAAAAAAATTGTCAAGCGAGGCATTCGTTAAGTGGTGTATTACTGTATATTACACAATATTGCATCACATGAGATCAATTTATCTTTGAGAACCTAATATGCTAGAAAAAAAAAGAATGAAAAACTTTTAATTTTAATTTTTTATAAAGTGGATAACTCTAAATTGGAGATTTCCTATAGGTTATTAATAATGATCATGTGCCATAGAGTCAATTCAGGCTCATTGTGACCCTTTTGATGCTTTCCAAGTAGTGAGTACTTAGAACCCCCTTTTTCTGGGGGCATCCAAGGAGCATGCAGGTTGCCCAGGGTCACACAGGCTGGCCCTAATCCCAGGAGACACAGTGGGAAATCAAATTCCCAAACTCTGGCTCCACAGCCAGGTTCCTAAACCACTGCGCTAGCCAGCCTTAATAAATAGAGATGGGCACGACCAGGAAAAATTACGTTTTGAGTTGTTGTGTGTCGGAGCCGGCCCGTTTCGGCTCATTTCCATTTTTTGCGAAATTTTCCAAAAATTTGTCATTTTGTTTGTCGGTTTTTCGTCTGTCGTTAGTACTGGTTTTTTGGGGGGCGGGCTCCTGGAGGCACCTCTCTGGGGTGGGTGCCTCCTCTGGCCCGCTACAAAATTGGATATGCATACCATTAAGTTGCAGTTGCAGCAGGCAGAGGCACCTCTCTTTTGGGTGCCTCTGTGACTCACTGCCTGCACTTGGGCTGGGGAACGAAGTGAGAGAGGACCCCTATGGGCGCCCGCTGTGACTCACTAAGAAGGGAAGTGTACTTGCTGTAGTGCAATGCAAGTACACAGATCTGGCTTGGGGTTAGGGGTTAGCGCAAGGGCTAGGCTTAGGGTTACTGGTAAGGTTAGGGTGAGTTACTGGAGTGCACCTCTGGGTGCCTCTCTGACCCACTAAGAAGGACAGTGTACTGGCATATGGGTTAGGGTTAGGGTTAAGGTTCAGGCTAGGGTTAGTGGCTTTTTATGCCCGACTGGCACATCCCAGAAGTCTCGGTCAAAACCTGGCCAAGTGGCCATGCAACTGGTGGAATGGCTCCAAAAATTTGCATGGTCCACTCCCATGGCCAGCCCATCATTGCGCAGGTGTAAAAAAATAAAAATAAAAATAAAATAAAATAAAATCAATGGAGACATTTTGTTGCAAGAAAAACCCACTGCTGCTACTGTAAAAATTCAGGCAGTTTTAAAATAGCTATTTTTGCATGTTTCTGTGGTGCTTTGGTGTGTTTTTGGACCACGCGATTTCAAAATAAATATTGCGGTCGCCCCATTTTGGATCCCCCGCCCGCACCGCATGGCATGGCGCGAGTTGGTGAGACGATGAGGATGCGCAGCCCAGGACAGGAGAGGGGGGGAGGCCGGGGACCCCCCCCCAGAAACCACCCTTCTGGTAGGTGCCCTCACTGAGGCAGGCATATTTTCGCCTGCTTTTTTGGCCGGGAATCGGTTTGTTTGTTTTTAACTTTTTTTCTGTGCCGCGCCGCTTGGCGAGTTGCGACTCGACGAGGATGCGCACTTTGCGCAGCCCAGGAGAGGAGAGGGGGGAGGCCGGGGACCCCCCCCCAGAAACCACCCCTCTGGTAGGTGCCCTCACTGAGGCAGGCATATTTTCACCTGCTTTTTTGGCCAGTAATCGGGTTTTTTTAACACTTTTTTTCTGTGCCACGCCACTTGGCAAGTTGCGACTTGACAAGGATGCGCACTTTTGCGCAGCCCAGGAGAGGAGAGGGGGGGAGGCCAGGGACCCCCCCCCCAGAAACCACCCCTCTGGTAGGTGCCCTCAGGCAGGCATATTTTCGCCTCATTTTTGGCCGGGATTTGGGTTTTTTTATTTTTAAAACTTTTTTCCTGTGCCGCTTGGCATCGCGCGATCACTGCGATGCCAGGAACGACAACGACAAATCAGATCCAATTTTTCTTTAGTCGGTTCGAGTTCGAGTTCTGGCGGAGTAATTGTCGTTACCGTTTCCGTTACGTAACGGAAACGAGAAACGGAAACGGAAACGAGAATTTCGCCAAGTCGTGCCTATGTCTATTAATAAAGCAATAATATAACAAAGCAGTATATCTCCCATCCACAGCAATCCAGAGGAGAGCTAAATGCACATCACGGTGGCATTACTACTTAGCAAACTATCTTCTATACGAATCAGAGGAGACAAAAGCTCCAAGATTTGGAATGTAAAAAATTCACAAGGGGTAATTATGTCAAACAATTCATGCCCATTTCCTTATGTGTCATACTGTGTAACAGAAACTCAATTATCAGAGAAAACTACCTCAAAAATGAAGTCTCTCATATATAATAGAAAGTCCTGAGTAGCACCTCTAAAGTACAGACATAATCTAGAAAAACTGTTACCACAAGGATTGACCTTGAAAGCCAGTTTATTTATCATTGTGTGTAATATTCATATTAGGAATCGCTTATGAGGGTTGCAAAGATAGTTTAGTTTTTCTAGTAGTAGTAAAGAGTGGTTTGGCATGATATTGTTATATTTCTGCAAGAGCTAAAAGTGAAGTAGAATTAGGGCATCTGGAAGTTGAGTCACGGCAACTGGACTTCTATTCTTGAGAGATTGAAAGGTTTCACTGATCATCCAAACAGCTTCGTCAGTCTGAGGAAAGCTAGTTGCGAGTCCTCAATTTTATAGTTCAATTTGACCTCATGTCACCCTGGTCTGAAATAGGCTTATAAGATGAACAATGGCCTGAATAGGCTTATTAGATAGACAACAGTCTCAATAGGCCTTTAGGTGAACAATGGCCTAAGGTGCTGAAACCCAAGAAGTATGGGTCGTTAGCTATGGCTTTAGTGGTGGATGCATGAAGTATTTTTGATTTGTCTGGGTATTGTTGAAATCACTGCCTGATAAGTGGCAGATAGACTGTGTCTGAGGCTCCCACCTCTGTTGACAGAGGGGTTTTCAGTACTCACATGAATGGCTTCCCTGACCCTTCTCTCAAATCACCTATCTTCTCTGTCTAATATGTGTACATCTTCATCTTTGAATGAGTGTCCTTTGTCCTTCAAATGGAGGTGTACTGCTGATTCTGGTCCTGAGCTGTTGCACCTCCTACGTTGGGCCATCTTCCTGTTTAATGGCTATTTAGTTTCTCCAGTGTAGAGGTCTGCACACTCCTCACCGCATTCAGTCTCTTAAGAAAAGAAGTCCAGTTGCCACAACTCAACTTCCAGAGTCACTTCAATTACTATCAGTAGCCAAAGGCAACTTGGAATCCAATAAATATTCAATTGGAAATATCATATCTGAACTGTTTTCATCCTCTATGCACAGAGGTACTGATGACATGTGATTACTCACAGGTTGTGGAACACTTTTTTTTAGCATTAAGCTGTGGTGAAAAGACAGGAATATATCATAAGGGAGAAGTTTGTCTTTGGTAGCATAGAGAACAACAAGGCCTTAGACATGCGGACTAAACATGAGCAGGTTAATAGTTTATTTCAAGAGCTGTTCAATCTAAAGTATGTTTACAATTAACATACAGAAGCAAGTTGGAAACTGGTAAAACTCATTATTTATGTTCATTGTTTTCTGGGAATGGGGTGTGTGTGTGGAAAAGAATACACGTATATAAACAAGGCACAGTGGGTTCCATATAGAAAACAGGGGTGGCCACTAGCATAGCTTCTGAAAAGGCTGACAATTTCTCCTTAAGGTATTAAGGGGAAAAGATATTGGTGGAACAGATAACAAAATGGTAGGAAAATTGATTAACTACCAGCACTATGATTTACACTGAAACAGGAGATAGCACGACGCCAAAATTTACAACTTATTCCTAATTTGCTTTTAATTTTTATGGTGCAATTCTGGATCAAGATAACCAACAGGATGCTGAGACATTCCAACTCCTCTTGAAATGTACCCTGAGCTATGATAGTGCAAGTGAAGCCACTGGGAAAAGTTCAAAATGCTGGCCATATAACTTTTTAGTTAACAAATTAAAACAGGACAAGCTTTCATACAATTTCCTCACTCAGGTATTGACACATCTTCCTGGCTCTATATTCCAAAATCATTTTACTGCATGCTTACAAAGTTTTAAGTGGGCTGCCCAGTCTGTTTTACACACGCCAAACCATTTATTATTTGATCAAATGTTTGGAAGTGATTTACTGCAAGCTTGACACTATCAGTACTATCCAAATCTGTCAGTTACTCAAAACAGAAAAAACAAGTTCCTCACAGACCTCAACCAGGTTGGAACTGCAGTGAAAGAACGTGCCTCCATAACAAGTTGTGGGTTAACGTTACACACTTTGGGCCTTTTCACATGACCCCTAAGATCCGCTGGTCCCTTAAATTCGGACCAGAGATCTTGGGGGTTCGTTTCTGTTCCTGCGTCCCCACCCCTCAGCACTTCCTGCTCCTGTCAGCATGAGGGGGGGAGGGGAAAAAGGACAAAAGAAGCCTTTACTAACCTGCCGGTGCCGGTCAAACTTGCCACGAGCCCCGTTACTTCCTGGTTCCTTCTCAAGGGGCTCTTAAAGGGCGGGAGGCAAAAAAACAACAGACAAGCGAGGAGAGCCCGGCACTCTTATCCACATCAAATATTTTTCACCTCCAGAGAGAAGGTACAAGAAAAGTGTGCTGGGTTGCGCTAAAGTGGGCATGGTTGCACTTAATTTTCTGCAAACTCCGGAGCTGGTGGGGAAACATTTCTAAGCTCCGGAGCTGGGAGCCATTTACAGCGCAGCTTAGGGGTCATGTATAAAAGCCCTTTCTTATAAACCAAAGGATCCTGAACATACCCATTACCATGGAGAGGAATGCTAGGTGTTGCCATTAAATAGCGTGAGGAAGGGTGTACTTTGCCCACTCCAATATTAAAAATCTAAACACATAAAAGAAATGCTGTTTCATGTTTCAGTTGAGAAGACCAACAGCTAAATGGGTGACTGCATGTAACAGATTAGGGCTGGGGGTGGAAAAACAAGATGCCAAAAATAGGAAATACCTGAAGCCAATCTTGCTTATGCAGTACTTATTTAGACCCAAAGAGCTATCATGCAAAATCGCCATAATCCTGTTATGGAGTAAAATAATAATTACCCTATTTGTGCAAGTCACATATACATTTCTCAGAACATTCAACTTTAAATAATAATTGACCATGATCCTGTCCTGCTAAAGAAAAAATAATAAACTCATTTCTTCTTAGTACATAAAATCCTTGCTAAAGCCAATGTTTTCCAGGAAAATTTTTCCCCGTCTCCTTTTTTACACTCACTTGCACGCGCAGACAGCCATGCTGTACTAGAAAAGCCAGTGAATAACAAGCAACAGCTTGCAAACAGTTGAGACTGAAGCTATATTTTAGCCCGAAGAGAAGGAAAGAACTGACTCTATATAAACTATATATAGCATTTGGCCATGCAGTAATGACCCTAGTCTGTGGTCATTTCAGAGACCTAAAAATCTTGTCTTGACCAACTTTCCCTTGCTGAAAGGAATACTGGCATTCATATTTAACATTCAGTCCAGAGAATGAAAGACATTTCCCTCTGTTCCTCAGGGAAAATTCTGCTTGGAGAAACCACTTTGTGGAGGAAATTAGAGTTTTTACTACACATTTTATTTATATACAAGAGTTACCAGCACTGAGAACTGAGATATAAATTGCTTGCTTTTCTTATAACGCAATGGAATCCAAGTATTTTGTTTCATTTTAAAAAAACAGAATTCGTTTAATAAGACCAAGAGTCAAAAACACTTTTAATTATTTCAGCGGTTTCTGGATTCTAGACAAATTTTCCTGTTCTACACCTCACACTCTCATGACTTGTTGCAAGATAAAGCCTAGTCTTCTGAGATCAATATATATACTGTACATATCAGCAAATTAAACTGTGTATTGCAAAAATCCTTTAGACTTCTATATACAGTGGACCCTTATATAACAAACAGCTTGTATAACATAAAATTTGTACAACATAAAAAATTCCGGAGATAGGGGAAATTTGCTTAACATAATTGCCTATGGGGAGAATCCATACAGCATAAAAAGGATCACTCTGTTTTCAATGCATTGCTATGGGAATTTGTATAAAGGAAAATTTGCTTAACATAATTTCATTTGGAACGAATTAATTCCTTTATACAAGGTACCACTTTACATAATTATGAATGATGGCCCAGAAGGATGGAATTTAACTTGTGATCAGGACAGTTGGATTTTGACTTTTTATCATCACAAAATATCTACATGTCATGAGTGGAGATAAAGACATATACAATTCATTTCCCAATGCACAAATGATTTCACCACTTTAGCAAAACATTCAATATCTATTTCACTCACTGCAGCTATCAAGGAAATCTTTGGTAGTTGTGTGATCAGCTTCTGTTGTCCGCTGTGCATCCCAGAAGAGCCAGCCTGTGAGACCCTGGGCAAGCTTCACATTCCCAAAGCAACCCCAGAAGATAGGAATGGTAAATCACTTCTTAAAAAAAAACTCTATCTAGAAGACCCTGAAATGGGCTGCCTTAATTCAGAATTGACTTCACACATGCAGTCATGATGTATGGATGTTTGATTGGTCATAGTTTTGAAACATATGTATGGTTTCTTGCCCATTTTATTGTTCCGAAGAAAAGAAAGACTCTCATGAATCTCTGGGGCACATACTGTAGGCTTTAGGTTTTTAGAATATCTTCTAAAGAAAGAAAGAAAAGGGAGGGAGGGAGGGAGGGACAGAGGGATAGAGATCTGGCAGGACAGATGAGGAATATGCAAATATAACAGATGATAAACAGACAGGCAGGTAGGCAGGCAGGCAGATAGATAGGGATATGATATATAAAATAATTGTGTGCCATCAAGTCAGTTCCAATTTATGCAGACCCTCTCCAGGATTTTCCAGGAAGAGAATATTCAGAAGAAGTTTACCATTCCCTTTTTCTGGGGGCACCCTGGGACAATGATGCTTGCCCAAAGCCATGCAGGCTGCTTCTTCTGGGGTGCACAGCAGGCCACAGAAGCTGGCCCTATGATTAACAAAGTTTTCCCTTAAAGTTGCTATCTGTATAAAGTGGAACATTGACTTACGTCATTAATCCGTTCCAGTGGTCTAGACTTAAGTCAAACATGACTTAAGTCAAACGAACTTTTCCCATAGAAAGTAATGGGAAAGTGGATTAATCCGTTCCAGATGATGAAAAAGACCCTCGAAAACAGCAATTTAACACAAATTTGACTGGGACAGGAGATTCCTTCCGGGGATGTAAATGAAATGTCTCTTCAAAGAGAGGGGGAGGCAGTGGAATTATAGTCCACAAGTTATACACCTCCACTTTTTAATGTTCATAGCAACAATGTCTAACATTTAAGTTTTACTGATTTTTAACCTGACGTTCCAAGTCCTGAACAACCCTAGAGTCCCACAACTGTACAGCTCCCCAACTAAAATGCTTCCATTGTGGACCAGACTTCTTCAGCCAGATTTTTTACAAGACTGAGCCGACTGTCTAACCAGCGAGGCCAGCCCCGAGCTCCCAGCCCTTCTTCTCCTCCGGCAGCAGCGGCAGATTTGGTGAGGCCGAGGACCAGCTCCAGGTGCTCTGAGCTGGTCTCGCCGAAGCCGCCGGTGCCGGAGGAGAGGAAGAAGGCAGGAGCAGTTTGGAGGTGGCAGCTGCGATGCTGGGTTGTGGCTGCCGCCTGATTCCGGTGCCTTGCGCCGGGGCTCCGAGATGTAAGTCAAAGCCTGCGACTCAAGTCAAACAGGCCCCTTCTTGCTGCAAGTCAAATATGCTGTAAGTCAAGCAGTATGTAAGTCAAGGTTCCACTGTAATAGGTATTGAATGTACAGTATTGCTAAAGTAGTGAGATCATCTGAGCATTGAAAAAAACTGGCTGTTAGCCCAGGAGGCTGGTTCTATCAAGCAGTCTCTAGCTCCTATCCCAGAAGGACTAGTGGGAAATTGAATTCTCAGTTGGTGCCTCCACAGGCAGAGACTTAAACCACTGAGCTATCCAGCTAGCTAATCATTCATACCAGTGGGAAAAAATTGCCCCCAAATGGTTCAATCAAAGAGGGGAAAAAAGGCACTTCATTAGTTTAGGTGTTGCTAATCTTAGAAGCAAACAGCTCTTCTAGTGTGCTAGAACCAGTAGCCTAATGGTTTTCAGTGTATAGAAGTGAGAGCTGGACTATAAAGAAGGCTGATCGCCGCAGAATTGATACTTTTAAGCTGTGGGGCTGGAGGAGAGTCTTGAGAGTCCCCTGGACTACAAGGAGATCCAACCTATCAACACTGAATGTTCACTGGAAAAACAGACAGATTTTGAAGCTGAGGCTCCAGTAGTTTGGCTACCTATTGAGGTGAGAGGACTCCTTGGGAAAATCCCTGATGTTGGGAAAGATCAAAGGCAAAAGGAAAAGGGGACAGCAGAGAATGAGATGGTTAGAGGGTATCATCAATGCAACCAACATGGATTGGACCAAACTTTGGGAGGCAGTGGAAGACAGGAGGGCCTGGCGAGCTCTGGTCCATGGGGTCACGAAGAGTCGTACACGACTGAACAAATTAACAACACACCAATTTCCTAAGAACAGACAGTGTGTTAATTAACTTAAGTTTCTGGATTTCCTGGCTCGCTTATCTAAAAACAGGTCACCTTTGCTATTTTCTCCTTCTTAGTGGAAAGACATTACACATGCACGGCTGTAACCAAAAAGTAAATTGCATGCTTATTTGCTAAGGCTTGGGCAGAGACTACCTTTAAATATCTCAAGAGGAACCATGGGCAAAGCCAAAGAGTGGGCACACAAAAGTGGCTAGTTCTTGACAGAGGAGATAAAAGCCATAATCCTAACTACCCTTAACACTTAGGTGAGACAACAGAAAACAAAGCATGTACAGGTTAACCTCATGCTGCATCTTGCAGAGTGAAGTGGCAAACAATGAGATGTTAGACAGGCATGTCCAAACTTCTGCCCTCCAGATGTTTTGAACCACAACTCCCACAGTCCTTTGCCATTGGCAATATGAACTTAGAATTCTGGGAGTTGTGGTCCAAAACATCAGGAGGGCCAAAGTTTGGACATGCCTGTGTTAGGAGGTTCCCATTTCAAGGACATCAGAAAAAGAACCGTTTCATCCAGGAGACTGCAACAGCAACTTGACGAAGCCACATGGTATTACATTTTAAATAAGATGCTCATCTGCATAGTTGCACTATTTTGAGCCTGAGTTGCACTTAAGAGGAAAGGATACTATTTCCATCTACTCCATATCTGCACACAGCTCAAAGTTTCAGCCAATAATTTTCTGGCTGAAACTATGGGGAATTTCCCCATCTTCCCCAACAGCCTCACGCCCTAGCTGATGGAGGGGAGAAGGTGGAAGTCCCATCAGGACTCCCCTTTCAGTAGATGTGCCCAGCCAGCTGCATGAGTTATGCAACCTTTGGCACCCAATCCTGGCTGTAATCATTTTAACACATTCACTGCGTATCAAACCAATTTATTTCATCATTCTCTCATTTAATACATTTGAGCTTTGTATTTGCATAATTATAGCTGTCTGCACAACTGCAGATTTTCCTAATTAAGCAGTTCTTTCAAGCTTCTGATCAATATCAAGAAACTCATATCCCTATTAAGAGAAGTGCAATCCTGTCTCTACTCAATGCTGTGTTCGGGGCAAACATGAGCTTCACATTTTCCTATATCTCCCCATCCCACCCCCAAAATCTGGTGGTGATAAATAAAAATTTCCTACCTAGAGAATAACCAGGATATTCTTAAATTTTTGATAGGTCATTTTGATTCCAACATGCCACTTCATAGAAAGAGTTCATTTGAAATTTTTAAAGTGGACAAGGATAATCGTGTTAATAATACAAGGGAAAATGAAAGGAGAACATTGTACCCTTGTAAGCTTGTATGTGCCCAATGATAACCAAAAAAATTTTCCTGAGGAATGTCTTAGATAAATTAGATAAGATAAGGAAGGGATATGTTATTATGGAGGGAGATTTCAATTTGGTTATGGATCTTAGCAAGGATAAGACAAAAATCTTGAAAGAAGAAATAGGAGGTGTTAAAAGTATTTTGGAAAACCTTATTAAAAACATATTTTAAGGATATTTGGAGGGACTAAGAGGAGATGAGAGAAAATATTCTTTTTACTCTCCTGTACATAAATCTTATTCTAAATAGATTATATATTTGTGTCTAAAGAATTACTATCTAGGATAAATGAATTTATTTAGAAAGAGTGCAACAAAATTTAATATATTTGAAAAGAGAATATTATGAGCATAAAAATATGTTTACTTTTGCTAATTACATTTTGTTATTAGCAAAAAAGACACAGAAAAATAAAAAATGATGAATTCATGAGTTCATAGAGAAAAATATTAAAATGAAGATACATAAGGAAGATAGTGAAACAATGGATTAGCTAATAACAGATGAAGAGATTGAGGGAATTATAAGCAAATTGAAAATAGGTAAAACACCGAAAACAGATGGAATAGGACTAGAATTTTATAATGTATTTAAGAAATTATTAATCCCTAGAATGAAGAAATTATTTAATAAGATTATTGAAGGGAAAAAGATTCCTCAGACATGGAAAGAATCAGTAATAGTATTGATCTTAAGGACAGGTAAAGAACCATCAACTATGGAATCTTATACACCAATTTCATTGATTAATCAAGATGCAAAGATATTAACAGTAATTTTGGCTAATAGAATAAATAGTTTTGTAGGAAAATATATAAACAAGGATTCACAGAGGGGGATCTTTATTAATCAGAGATCAAGGAGATGACAGACGGTTGGGCCGTGGGAGTGTGGAATTCCTAAAGCATTGCCTGATTGCATAACACCAGTTTTTTCCATGTTAGTTTCCACCCCTCATGATGGATTTTTTCCCCTTTTTGCATGCTCTTTGTAGCTTTAATCTTACCTTTTAAAGTTCTAAGATGCCTCTTCTAATGCCCTGTTCTCAACTTGAATATGTCTGAAATGTTCTGGGCTGTATATTGTCCCTCAATATTGTAAGGCACCTTGGGTCCTTTTCCAAGGAGAAAGATCAGGTAAAAATATTCAAAATAAATGAATAAATTAATGAATTTATTAGAGGTAGTCATATGGCAAATTTAGTTAGAAGGGTTTTGAATAATATGTATTTAACAAATAATTTAAAAAGGAAGGTAAGAATAATTTCATTAGATATTTTCAAAGCATTTGATATGGTACAGTGGAGTACTTTAAATATACTGATTAATCATATAAGTTTTAGTGTTCAATTTAGTAATATAATTAAACAGCTGTATTTGCATAATAAGGCTAGAGTTTTAGTGAATGATGGAATAACTGAAATTATTACTCTGCGCCAGGGAACAAGACAGGGTTGCCCATTACCACCAGTTCTATTTATATTAATAATGGAAATATTAATAGGATAAAGAAACTGAAGTGGTGGAAGAGGGGAAGGTGAATAAAATTAGTTTATTTGCTGATGATACATTACTAATAATTAAAAATCCATTGATATGTGTATATATAAATTACAAAAACATTTAAAGGCATTTGAGGAAGCAACGGGATTACAGGTGAATTGGAATAAATTTGAAGGTATGTTAATAAATTATAAGGAGGAAGAGAAAAATTTGTTTAAGGAAGTATTTAAAGGTAAATTAACAAATAGCATTAATTACTTGGAGATAAAGTTAGCATGGGATTTACAAGACATGCTTAAAATAAATATAGAGAAAGTAAAGAAAGAGATTATTGAAAAGATAAAAAATATCAAAAATTAAAAATTTCCTGATTTGGAAAGACTTCAGTATGTAAAATGAAAATTATTCCCAAACTGATTTTTTTAATTTTGTATGTTACCTTTCAAATGGAATGAAAGAGAGTTAAAAGGAATCCAAGGAAAATAAATATATTTTGTAAAGGTAATAAAAAGCTAAGATTAATAAGAGTTTATGGTATGTATCACAAAAAGAGGGAGGTTTAATATAAAGCTACAGTATATTACAGAGCTAATCAGTTAAGACATATTCCAGATATAATAATAGAAAATGATAATCTAATTTGGAGAGGGTGAGAAATTATGCAAAAGGAGAATATATTTTAAGGAAAATATTAGATGAGAAAGATAGATAATCCATTTTGGAAAAATATGATGGAGTGTTGTAATAATTTTAGGGGAAAACTAAGTCCACCAGTGTCACATTTGATTAAATAACAGAAATTAATAGTTAAGTTAAATAAGGTACTACAAGATAAAAAAGTTATACATTTACGGGATTAGCAAAAACAGATGCAGCATGGACATAATATAAAGAAGAAATTAGAAGAAAATATTTCCTGGCTAAATATTATACAAATGGGAAAATGGACTAAAGAATGGATGACTAAAGTAGGAGATTGCAGAAAATTGACTAGGTTTGAAGAAATTATAGATAGAAGTAAGACAGAGAATAAAGAACATAGAAAAGGTATAGTAAGTAAGATATATAAGAGATATATAAATTATTAATACAGGAGGAATAGAAAGAAAATAAGTTAAAAGAGAAATAAAAGGAAGAATGCAGAGAAATGTGGAATAAAAGAATAGTGAAAAATATGTCAGTGAGAGTAAAATAAAACTGTTATAAAGTATATCAGAGATGGTATATAACACATGTGAAGTTAAATATAATAAAGAAATATCTCCAATATGATGGAGGTATAAAAAAGAAAAAAGGGACATATTTGCACATGTGGTGGCTGTGTGAGATAAGAAAAATGGAAGGGACATTGGTTTTTAAAGAAATCCAAGAAATATTAGGGGAAAGGATTCAAATGTCCCCACAAATGGGTTAAATATGGTTGTGAATACACAATTGAAGAAAGAGGAGAGGAGAGAGAGTTGGTATCTATAATGATAAAGATGACAAGGCTGATTTTTACAAAGCATTGGAAATCTAACAACCAAATAATATTGGAGGAATGGTTAGAAACTTATAGAATATGGCCATTAGTGATAAATTGACTTGTGAAATTAAAACTAGGAAAGGTTTGAGAAAGTGTAATGATTTTAATGGAATATGGGATAAACTGTTGATGTATATATATCGTGGGACCATAGTATATGAAAAAAGCCCCCTGGGATAAGATGGAAAGGCCTGTTTTAAGCCTCCCAGGCTTGGCGCTGCCATGAACTGGTCTGCAAGGGTCTTCCCGGACCCATCGGAGGCTCCAAAAGAGCTTCCCCATGAACTGGAAGTGACTTCTGAAAAACAGGAAGTGACCTCTGGATCGCATGAAAGCACTTCTGGGGCCTCAGAAATGCTTTTGAGAACCTGAAGTGACTTCCAATGTATTTCTGGAGGGAAATGGGTCGGTCAATATCTTGTTTTTTTAAATAATTTTATTGGGTTTTTAAGGGGGGGAGAAAGGGAGGGGGTATGGGGAAAAAGGGAAAAAAAGCAAAAGGGGGGATACAATTTTAAAATTTACATTGAATATGTCAAGCAAAGTAAAAATAGTGATATAACATATTGATAGATTGCCAAATATTATCACAGTACTAATAGGTTTGTTACTTCTTGCCATCTTTTCCGAGAAATCTCATCATAGTCTCCCTTTAAATAGCCGGAGAGTCTGTCGATTTCGATGCATTCTCTTATCTTTTCATGGAAATTCTTCTCTGTTGGCACGTTTGGTTGTTTCCAGAATTTCGCATACAGTATCCTTGCAGCAACAATTACATGGTGAATTACATATCTCTGATCATATGAAATATTTATATCTACTATATTTAATAAGAAAAGTTCTGGTCTAAGCTCTATCTTAGTTTTCAGACATCTTTCTAAAAATAGTTTTACCATTTTCCAATATGCCTTTGCCTCTTTACATGTCCACCACATATGGTAAAAAGTACCACAATCATATTTACATTTCCAACATTTAGGTGAGCAATTATACATCTTGGATAATCGGTGTGGTGCGAGATGCCATCTATAGAACATCTTATAACAATTTTCCTTAAAAGAAATAGATTTAAAGATTTTAACTGTGTTCCACAGAGAGTCCCATTTGTTTAGATGAATAGAGTAACCAAAGTTTTCTGCCCATCTTATCATAGTATCTTTGACCAGTGTATCAATCATTTTTTCATTTAACAATATACTATAAAATTTACTAAGAAGCTTGGAGTCGCCAGAGGAAAGTATTTTGTTAAGTGGAGTATCAATAGTCATAAATCCCCCCTCTTTGGTGAGATATTTGAAGTGTGAATATATTTGTTGATACTTCCACCAGTCTAAATTATAGCCTTCTGATACTAATTTTCCTAATGGTTTCAATGAAAGGTCAACATTCAGAAGGTGTCTATAAGTTATAGCATTTGGAGTTTCATTTATATGGGAGCTAAAAATCGCTCCCAGCGGAGATAGCCACAATGGTGCTTTAGAGTAGAATTGTTTTTTAATCGATAACCATATTTTAACTAAGGCGTTCCTTATCCAATGCTTTTTAAAGAGAGTAGGTATGTTACCCTTATACCACATGTAATAATGCCAGCCCTTGTCTAGGCCATAACTCTCAAGCTGAAATATTCTTTTATTTGTCATCAGAATCCAGTCTTTAATCCAGGTCATGGAAGCAGCCTTGTAGTATAATACTAAATTAGGAAGGGCAAAGCCACCAGTTTTGGTTCTATCCTGTAGATAGACATTTTTAATCCTTGCTTTTTTTCTTTTGCCATATAAATATATGTATACTTTTTTCCAGATCCGTAATGATCTTAAAGTTAGGTAATATAGGCAAGGATTGAAATAAAAAAAGCAGTTTAGGTAGAACATTCATTTTAACTGCAGCAATTCTGTCCATTAAGGATAACTGGAGTCTTGACCAAGTTTCGAAATCAGCTTTGATTGTTTTTATAACATTAACATAGTTATCTTTAAGTAAAGAGTTACAACGATTAGATACTATAATACCCAGATATTTTACCTTACTAGCATGTTGGAAACCCGATTGATTTACCAGTTTTTCAATCATGGATAAAGTCATATTTTTAGTAAGCAACAAAGTTTTTTCTCTGTTTACCTTTAGTCCAGAAATTTTAGAATATGCCTCCAAAGTTTTCAAGAGTTCTAAAGAGGAGGTCTGGAGGTTCTCCATAATTACCAACAAATCATCTGCAAAAGCTTGTACCTTATAAACTTCTCCTTTGCTTTGTAGGCCTTGGATACCAGGAGTTTTTCTTATAACATGAAGGAGTACCTCCAGAGTTAGTATAAACAAGAGGGGAGAGAGGGGGCATCCTTGCCTGGTACCTTTATATATGTTGACTTTGTCTGTAAGATGGCCATTGACTACAATCCTGGTATTTTGGGTGGAATAGATTTGTTCAATTGCTCGCAGCATTCTATGGCCACACTGTAGATAATCTAACTGAGTTTTAAGTAAAGACCAGGATACGTTATCAAAAGCTTTCTCAGCATCAATGAATGCGAAAGCTACTTGCTTCTCGGGGTGGGATTCGTAGTATTCCAACACATTGAGAAAAGTTCTGATGTTGGATTGAAGATGTCTTTTCGGAAGAAAGCCAGTCTGATCATATGATATCAAAGGGGGTAGGATCGTCCGCCATCTATTAGCCAAAATGGTTGCAAAGATTTTGTAATCCACATTTAGAAGGGCAATTGGCCTGTAGTTCTGTATCAAATCTTTAGATTTCCCTTCTTTAGGAATCAGTGTCGTATGAGATAATTTCCAGGAATCTGGTATGTCTTCGCCTTCTAAAATGGATGTAAAAAGATTTTTCATATTTCCAGAGACTATCTCCGAGAATTTTTTGTAAAATTGAGCCGGTATTGAGTCGGGTCCAGGGGCCTTGTTCATTTTTTTGGTGATTGATAGCCTCTGTTATTTCCATCATTGTAATAGGAACATTCGTCTGGGCTCTCTGTTCTTCAGTAAGTTTTGGGAAATTGGCTTGTTCGAGGTAATGAAAGATGGCATCTTTGTCAATCGTCTCCGACTTGAATAAGTTCTGGTAGTATGCCTCTATAATTTTTTGGATTTGTAACTGCTCTGTCTGATTTTCCCCAGTTTTATCTTTGAGTGATAATATAAGTTTTTGAGATTGTACCTTTTTTAACCTGTAGGCTAACCATCTGCCTGGTTTGTTTGCATTTTCCACAAAATTCAGTTTGGCCAACTTGATTTTGTGAGCTATATCTGCAGTCAGAATCAGATTTAGTTCATGCCTACAAGAAGCCAAGTCTTTGTCCAGCTGCTCATTTTGGGGATCGTGAATTAAGTCCATTTCAAGCTTTTTCATCTTATTAAGAATTGATTCAAATTGCTTTTTCCTCTCTTTGTTCCGTCTTGCCATATATTGAATGACAAACCCTCTAAAGTAGGGCTTTGAGGCATCCCACACCGTTTTCAGTGGTGTACCCTTGTTCAGGTTCATTTCAAAATATAGGTTCAAGTCTTTGGCTGCCTCTAAAATAAATTCTTTATCCATCCACAAGGCTGAGTTGATTTTCCAGTGTCTGGGCTTACCTGAAGATTTCAGTGTCCATAGAATGGCATTATGATCAGATATTGTTCGGGGCAAGGTTTCTATATCCCTTGTATTTAGAAGAAGATCGGATGTGGCCCAGCACATATCTATACAGGAGAAAGAGGCATATTGTCTTGAATAAAAGGTGAAACCATCTTTTAGTGGATTTTTCCTTCTCCAAATATCTTGAAGTTCTAAAATGTCAGACATGTCCAGGAACGATTTGGGCAGTGTGGAAGATGAGGTCTTGGATTTTTTTCCCTTTTGATGTTTTCCTGTCTACAGATGGAATATGTACAGCATTGAAATCTCCCAATATTATTAACTGATGGTTTTCGTATTGCAGCAGTTTCTGGGCCAGTTCTTCAAAAAAGGTTTGTCTTCCATGATTATCATTGGGGGCGTATATACCAACAATAATTGTTTCTTTAGATTGGATATTTGCCTGGACAAGGACCCATCTGCCTGATTCATCTTTTTCCAGAAGGGCTGGGAAGAGCTCTGGTTTAATGTATAGTGCCACCCCATTTTGCTTCTTTTCTTTGTTTGATGTGGAAAATAAATTCCCCAATTTGTTTTGGATTAAATATTGTTCATGCTTTCTCAATATGTGGGTTTCCTGTAAACAGATGATTGAACGTTGTTGTTTTTGAAGGAGATTAAAAGTCTTCCGACGCTTCTGTGGGGTGTTCAATCCATTAATATTCCATGTTAGAATTTTCTGGGCCATCTTATTTTACTTCCAGCGATATTTCTTCTTCCCTGGTTTTTGCCTGAGATAGTGTTTCGGCCTGGCACCTCCCACTACGCCATAAAAATCTTGATCATGCTTTGAGGTCTCTTGTTTAGGGGTCTGATTATCTCGGCTGTCATCTTTGGTGGTGGTTTGAGTATCGGTCGTATCCTCACCTTCGGAAGAGGATGGTGAAGAGGAGGAGGGAGAATAGCCCAACTTCCCTGCATTTTTTTCGGTGAAGGTTCTAGCTTTCTGGTGTGATTCGATTTTTTGTAATTTCCCTTCCCATTGAAAAGACAGACCTTGGGGGTAGAGCCACTTGTATCTTATATCATGCTTGAGCAGAAGTTTGGTAAGAAATGTATATTCTTTTCGCAGTTGACGGACTTCCCAGGGGACGTCTTTCAATATTGTCACTTTGGATTTATTGATTTCCACCTCTTTGTCTCGGATAACCTTGAGGATGCAATCTCGGGTGTATCTTCTGACTAGTTTGACTATTACCTCTGGAGGGAGTTTGTTTCTTCTGGTATAAGCTGTAGGTTGACGGTAGATCACGTCTACCTCACGGAGGAATTCTTCAACGGGTGCCTCGAGTAGGGTGGCCAGGCTTTCTCCAACTATAGTATAGAGGTTTTCATCTTTATCAGCAGTGAGGTTTTGGATCCTTAAAATTTTGGAGGAGGCTTCGATTTCCTGCGTGAGAACCAGTCTGCTTGTTGATTCCATTGTGGCTTCAATTTCTCCTAGATGAAAGTCGGTAACGTTCATATTTTCTTCCAACGCTTGTAAACGTCCACCAAAGGTTTCTAGTTTAGTATCCACATTCGAAAAGCCCTCTTTCATTTCCGCTCTTAATTTAGAGAACCCAGTGCTTTGGTCTGATACCAGCTTAGCCTGGGTTAGATTCAACTGGTTAAGTGCATCTAGGATTTGGCTAGATTGACTTGATTGCTGAGACATGGTCGTTGGATGAGCCAGAGATATAGAAGCAAGATGGCGGCGAGCAGCAAAGACGTTGGCTGAAAGCAGCCCGGCTAGCGTCGAATGTATCCCAGGTCCCAAGAGGGTGTTTGCACTTCAAGACCACCCACTGGGAGCAGAAGATATCCCAGAATCGATCCGGGGCACTCAGGTGTGGTTCCTCCTCCCCATGAGGGGTTGAAACCCCTGGGGAATTCCCGTGCGGCTGAGACTTTGGGAGATCCGGATGGAGGTTGAGCTGCTTCTACCCTTCCAACTGTGAGTGGCTTCTTTCTACCAGATAGCCCCTTCAAAAATATAAATCAAGCAAACTCACCGAAAAGAATCTGCTTCTCTCTAATTACTTCTTCTGCCTAATCGCCATTATCTGCCTCTCGGAAAGGGCTGCAGTTTCACTTTCTCTTCGTTAAAGGCAGATTAACCCTAAAGTATCCGTTTCACTTCTGATACGGTTTTCGGACTCTGTTGGCTTAAAAGTGGGTACAACACGCCATCTACTGGACCTTTCTATGTATGCAACTACACATACATTTCTTGAAAGCAGCAAGCCAACTTGAAATATGATTAAATTAGCTCTTGTTAATCCCTCTGAGACTTTGTAATATTTCTGAGAAGAGGTAACTGATCTCTTCACCACCACAATATAGTAAATACACCACGCTGTAACCTGGATCCTTTCGGTCAGCAGAATTTTTGTATTGTAAACTTCCAGCAATGAGCAAAACTCCATCCATACAAAAAAAAAGTCGGTCAATATCTTAAGAGTGGCAAGTTTAGTTAAGTCCCAAGTGGAAGGTAGGTTGCATGGGCCAGTCCTGTTATGTTTGAGTTTTTATTAATGTTTTTTCCCTTTCTTTTTGTATAAATGTTGTTTTACGTTTTGTATTGTAGTTTTATAATTAAATAAAAATTAGAGAAAAAGAGAAAAAGAAAGAGCTCACACTACTGCAAATACTCCTGTAATTTTAATTAAGAACTTGGATCCTACTTTCACTTTAGTACATAGACTACTGTTCAGTTCTCAACATGGTGCTTTCTGGTTGCTGCCTGCATCCTCCTGTGTGCCCTCCAGAGGAAAAGCAAACCAACTGGTGTTGTTTGGGACATGAAATGGAGACTTATATGTGGTGGGAGGACTGACAGAAATCCCTCGTTTAAAGAAGGGCAGCATGATTTGAGTAACCCTCTCCGGCTATAATGGCATAAATACATGAGTACAAACATACAAAGTTAATATAAATGCTTGTCAGCAAATGCAAGGTACCTCTATCATGTCTCTGAAGCTGAAAGGTAACACTGTGCTTAAAACTGAGATTACAAATTAATTACCCCAACATTTCAGAGTATATTCTTGCCCACATTGTAAAGACATATATTTTAGTCATATGTTACTATGTGTACCTAAGCATTTTAACAGACAGTTGCCTTCTTTGTATAAAAAGGCTTCCAAGGACAACTCTGTTACACCATAGTCTGCTACTGCTGATAATTTTTACATGTTGACATGAATACAGTCTGTGTTCATGCAAGCTATTAAGGCTCCCTTACATTTAGTACTACCCAAATGAGTGAAATTAAATTTAATTGGGACATTCAACCTAAATAAGAAATAAGAAGCATGTATGTACATGTATAAAGGGCAAGTTGCAGCTGGAAAATTATATAATAGGAAAACACTTATTCTTCAAGGCATGTTCCAAATCCAATAAATGAGGGGAATCCTACATGGCAGTCAAAAACAAGCAAGTCAAAACACAATCTAGCATGAACAAAGCACCCATACAGCCAAAATTTTAGCAACGCTAAATAATATCCCACCTGTCATTATGTCAAACAGCTTGGCTTGTTTCCACCACAAGACAAAAGTGACTTTTGTTTGTGCGTCAAATTTGCTCTAAGCAGAAAAGGAAAAAAAGCATGGAGAGCAAATGAGCTCTCTAAGGTGAAAAGAACTGCCTATAAGCAACAGTCACTCTTGTTACCTCTATTTAGTACTCAGAAATAGATGTCACAAATAGACAGCTGTTACCAGCTCATACGGAGAATAACCATCCATACTAATTTATATTGCAGCTGAAAGATGTCCTGCCATTTTAAAGAAGCTATGCAATTTACAAAATGGACCCAAATGACATCTGGAAGAATATCTCTCTTTCCAACCACCACAAAGAATTTTCTGTGCATTGCAACATGATTTATAGTAAACGGAACAGAAATTAGGAAATCACTTTCTTTGTCATTCAGCTCTCACCTGAATGTGTGTTCTGTGCCATCAAGTTAGAACTGACTTAAAGCAACCCCTAATAGGCATTCCAAGGTAAATGAGATATTTAAGGAGTAGTTTTACCAGTTCCACTCCCCCAAACAGTTTTCATGACTGAGTGGGGATTCAAACCCTGCTGTCCCATCACTCTATCTGCTACACAGTACTGGAAATCTCCCAATCTGAACACACAGCAGCAGTTTATAAACATCTGAGCCACTCAGATATCTATTTTTGGGACTATGTTTTACCCAGAACCAGGCTCAATGGGTTGGAACAAGATTAAATTAGTAGTGCTTATTTTTCATTGAAATCATGAGGTCTCGATATGTGAATCATGCGCCCCTTTCCTAAGCAAAAGTCAAAGAGCAAGGGGCAAGGCCTCTTGGCCTTTGACTCTTTACCTACCAGGGATCCTAGGATAAGACCTTCTACGTAGAATATTTGGGACCACTCGTGTGGCCAATTCTGGTTTGCTTCAAAATTATGTAGCAGTTAAGCTAGTTCAAGTAGATGCTCCAGCCTTGTGCTGATTTCAGGACCTATTTTAACAGCTGATATAGAAAAGAGATGCAAATATTGTTCTAGCCTACAGCTAGGAAGTGGTGTGTGTTGTCGTTATTGCCCTGTAGTGAGACTTTTACAATATTAATTTCAAAATAAAAGTTAGGTTCATTGTCACAGCCAATTGGTTATTTATTTATTTATTTACCATGCCATCTAGCCCACAGGCTACTCAGGGCAGTGCACAGCAAAGTTTAAAGTATATAACATACAGATAATGGGTAAATAAGGCAAATAAACCCCCATCTTTAGCTGTAGATATGCCAGCTCTGCGAAGAACTAAACAAAGGACCCTCTTCTACCAATATTCCTCCCATTCACATTATTGCTGATAAATTCAGATCTCCTGATGAAAGAGACTCTGTTATAATCAAAACCCTAAACAGCTGATTTCCAGCTGCTTAGGAATTACCCAGAGCTCCCTGAGTCATTGATTCTGTTCCACCTGGGGCTAATTTAGTCCAAAAATTTAAAAAGTCTGATATGCTTACATTGCTTTCGGTTCAATACTTCCCTTCAAAAGGTTCCCCAAATAAGGACAATATTCAGTACTTTGTACCAGTTCTTACATTATTAGACATTATAGTACCCACTGTGTGACCTTGCATTGGCAGAACGTGTATTACATGATCGTTGGACTCCATTCTCATTTTAAAATTATTTGATTCCATTATAAGAAATAGACTAGGACAGTAAGGGAAAATATGAAAGTGTGAGTAGGTTTATCATAAAGGAGGGGTGGGGTAGGATAGGTGTTAATATATACTGTAATATACTCATAGCACTGAACAATCTGGAAGCCATTCATTTACAGAGCAGCAATATTAACAATTAATAATCAATATTATTATTAAAAGAGTTTATCTGTTTCATCCATCTGAATCATCTTCGAACTACTGCTCATAGTTTGAAGGGGTCATCTTTTGAGACTTATCAAAGGACCACCCCCCCCCCAAAAAAAGACAGTAATTCAACAGTTTTGATATGCATGGCAGGCAGATTGATGCTGGGTTTATTTTAAGCAAAGACATTGTATAAAATTACTGAAATACACTATATTTTACCATTCTACCTTACAAGGGAATACATACTGATTTATAACCATGTCAGGTATGTTAGTCAGAAATGATGAAACACGGAATACGATTTTTTAAAAAGCAACACCGTAATGTTGATGCCATAATTCAAGAATAGAAGTAGTATGAATATTTTACAAATAGCTGTGCTTTTTACAGAAATATTTCTGGAAACAGCTGACCACAGATGCCAGAATAAATGACTTCATTTCCTCGTCAGAGTCAACTGACCCATTACAGTCAGAGGCAGACACCAAATGATCCTAACAACAACCTCAAATAAGCATGTTCAGTAAGGAAAGAAGTGAATTCACTATGTTGCACAAGAGGTGTCAAGAATTAATGACACACGGCTTCCTGCGCTACAGATTTTCGGAGGGACACTTTGTTAATCTTTCACACCAAAATGACAGAACTCTTTAGTTCTTTTCAAGACCAAATACATACAGATATGTGTTCATAAGTAAATCAGCAGAGTCAAATGTATTTGTGCATGTGTTTGTGTTTGAGGGAGAAAGACAGACAGACAGAGAGAGAGAGAGACTGAGAGCATAAGACGACTTATTCTAGTATAGATGTTAATGGATTTATCCATTCCATGAACAAAATGAAAAATATTCTGATCTGTGACAATTTCACCTGATGGGTGAAATCCAACAATTGTTCATCTGCTGATGAAATATTTTGTCTGTCTGGGACACTCCAGAACAGATGGGTGGAACCCCTACAGGAAAGACAAGGAGGGAAAATTTCATTCCACTACCTTGTACAACATTGGATTGGACCCAGTGCAAGTAAAAAAAGAAGGGGAAAAGGGGAGTTTTCTTTTTCAGGAAACATTCCGAAAATGTTTCAGGAAACACTCCCTCATCTGCTCTCCGACATTTCTCACTTGTTATACAGACAACAACCTAGACACTCTCTCCTCAGCAGTTGTTTTGAGACCAGTTGTTTTGTGAGTTTGGAAGGGGCTGCTCAGAGGACTGTCTGCAAACGAACACGAGCACACATGCCAGAAGTAACACAACAGGAAGCAAGAGTACAGGGTCCCGAATCTGAAAGTCTCAACCCAATGGCTGCTCATACAATTGTAACAAGCTTTATGATATGCCTAAATATCATTTCGCCAAGGACGAAAATAAGTTCATTGGGAGAAAGGACTATGCTCAGCTGATGCCTCACACAAATTCCCTCAGTCAATCCAATCATTCCTCTAACCCAGTGGTTCTCAACCTGTGGGTCCCCAGATGTTCCTGGACTGCAACTCCCAGAAACCTCTTCCAGCACAGTGAGTGGTGGAGGCTTCTGGGAGTTGCAGTCCAGGAACATTTGGGGACCCACAGATTGAGAACCACTGCTCTAACCTGAAAACTGTTGGATTAGCAAGTATTTGTCTGCCCGTTCATTTGGCACTCCCAGAAAAATCTCTGAGGGATGCTTTGTATAACCAAACAAGCCTCTGGACTTCACTTTTTTTTATCAAGTTCTACATAAATGGCACATCAGTCCAGCTTCAGCTATACCCAACTAAACAGCATTTAGAACCCATCTCAGGGATGATTTGTGAATGCCAGTATCAAAAAGAGAGCTTAAATGTCACGTTTCAGCACAAAGCATTTCTAAATCTTTAGCACTCATTAAGAGAATGTGAACATCCCTACAGCTTACATGCTCCTTCTCCCTCCAATATCCATGCTTTCCTTCTGTTTGAACATCCCCTTCCCTTTGCTCTAAGAATCTGCTACGGCTACAGTTTCCAGCAGCTTACAGGAAGCTACACGTTCTTTCAAAAAAGAAGTTGATCTTGAGAGCAGATAATGGTTCCAAATCTTTATTTTAAAGTTGCAGCACAATACAAATTTTACTTAGCCTGGAAAAAGGAAAGGAGGAGCAACTTTCGTAGAAAAGAGAAAACATATAAAACATCTCAAAGCTAGCTTTTAACTTTTTTATTAACCTTATACAGTGGTACCTTGTATAAAGGAATTAATTCGTCCCAAATGAAATTATGTTAAACAAAATTTCCTTTATACAAATTTCCCATAGGAATGCATTGAAAACAGAGTAATCCCATTTTTATGTTGTACAGATTTGCCCCATAGGTGATTCTGTTAAGCAAATTTCCCCTATCTCCAGAATTTTTTTGTTGTACAAATTTTATGTTATACAAACCGTTTGTTATACAAGGGTCCGCTGTATATGAATAAGTCTCATTAATCCATACATAGCCAATTCATTTCTCCCTTTGAACAAAGAAGTAAAACCCAAGGCATCACCTATTGTTTCATGTAAAAACAAATCAAGGGCTACTAACTCAACAAAGAGATTAAGCCAACTCTTAAACCATGGTTTTATAACCTGGCCTGTTTGGAAACTCTCATGCTTGGATTGAAAAGGAACTCCTGATCACCTCAGGGCTGTCAGGTTCAAAAATGAATGCAAGAATAGCCACAAGGCTGGTTCATATCTCAGCTGATTAGCATGGTCATTGCCCAGAATTCCATCAGTAAACTATGACTGCACCAGTACAAGAGCATAAATTGCAGCAGCAACTTGGCGCTAGTCAACATTTGATTGCATCCCTTATTGCATGCCAAGGTAGTAGAGAATATGGGATGCTGGTGACAATTCATTAATTGGTGGCTACTCATTTCTGCAATTTATACTATTGCACTTACTCCAGGGTAATTAACAATAGGATTTCGGTAATTGTGTCATTACTTCTAAAGGTGAAAAACTGTGAGAATGTCTCTTATTATTTTTCCAATCTCTGCTCAGCTGGTTCAAGAGGGTGGCAAGAAACAAAGAGTCATGCATCTCAAGTTGCAGTGTTTCTGTTGTGTTGTGAAAATAAAGCTTTCTAACGTGACTATGTTACGATCAGTGGGGAGTCTAGTTCAGCATATCTAGAAGCAAGTGAAAGATTGCTGCAGATCACTCATGTTGATATCTGCATGTTTTCTGTATCTAATTTTTCTTATTTTTGTAACTTCTTGTATCTACTGGTTTGGCCTATTTTTCAAGAACAGCTTGATGATTAAACATTGAAAAAGATGGCTCCTCTCAAATTTTAAATCTGCTTGGCCACACAGTATTTTAACATACTCTCCATTTGTATCACCAAACTAAGGGGTGGAAAACGCTTCAATTAAAAAAGCAATAGGGATGTTAACATTTAAACAGTCTGGGCTTTATTCTGTATGGAGGAAAGAAACATTCAGTCATGGAAACATTTTCAAAAATGTGAATCTAAAATACATGTTGTTGTTGTAAAGCTAATAATATAATTGTAGAGAATTCATTGTTAATCATTTTGTAAATGATATTTGCTCCAAGAGGCAGAAGAAAGGATTTAACTATAAGGATATGATTTTATACAAAGTTTAAAGATTTGTTTTAAATTAATGGATCTTGAAATCTAACATCTATGCATACTTCTTCTTCTTCTTCTTCTTCTTCTTCTTCTTCTTCTTCTTCTTCTTCTTCTTCTTCTTCTTCTTCTCCCCCCTTCACACTAACAGAAAATATTCTATTATGGCTTTAAAAATGCGTTAGAGTTGATCTAACTGAATGAAATTATCAGCACTCTTTTTCTCCAGCTGCCAAAAAAAATCTGTAAACTCACTGTGCCATAGCAGATTTTCTGCTGACTAAATAAATAGCCACATCTGTGCCACAAGATTAAACAGCTCAGGACTAATAAAAATCTTGACAAATATTTGTGCACCTTATTATCTTAGAGATATTAAATATAGATCAAAGCCCTATTGTTTGTGTTTATGATTTGTATCTAATCTAGGGATCAGTTTCTTGGATTGTTATATTAACAAGAAGTATGCATCTTACATGCTTTTCTAGTACTGTAAACTTAATCCAGGGATCAGCTTCGTAGATTGTAATATTGACAAGATGCATGTGCCTCATACACTTTTATACAACTATAAACACTCTCCTCAGTTTGCTGACTCTCAGTGGATCCAACAGCTTCAGCTGCAGATCCATCACATTGAGTGTTTTATATTCAGAATGTGGAAACACCTAACAGTAAGTATGTAGCCTAAGAAAAATGACATGTATACAGTGCTCCTATTCACGTAGGTATACAAAAGCTATTTTAAATATGTGTTTATCCAACTAGAACAATACCATAAGATATAAAACCATGTTTAGCTCAGGTTATATTTTCTAGACCCCTATCAGAATTTAGAACTTGAACATTCAACTGGAAATTTTTCAGTTAGCTCTCTATGTGGAAAGGCAAGTATTTTTACCCACAACTGCAGTAAAACATTCTTCTTGAGTTTTTAATGCTATACTAAAAGAGTCAAATTGTGGAACCCATTCATGATACTCCATTGTATCCCAATGACCTGCTTTTCTTCTTGACGTGTATCACCAGTGAGGTTACTTAAATTAACAGAAGCTGTAAGAATTAAGAACAGCACCTCAGATTTGCTTACCCAGAGAAGCCCAGAACATTCTCAGTGTCAACTGGGGAACAGATTTTATTCACCTTCCATGTGTTGGCAGGTTGATCAAGCTGCAATTACGTCAAATCCTATTCCACAAAGACACTGCCATTTTTCACCTGGCATACCTATTTTAACAAGTGTGGTGTACTTTGGGCTCAAGAAAGTCCTACAGAAGCCTGTGCTAAGCTATAGTCTGTTGCTCTTTAACAAGAAAAGCAGCCAAGGTGAGAAAAAAGGGATTAGAAAATCTGAGCCAAACTAAACAGGTTTTTCAGAAACAGCAAACCTGTACCATGATATAGAACTACTTAAATGACATAATAAGCAATATAAAACATCAGAATACAACCTCAGGGTGGTATTTAAAAAGTGGCAGGAGGCTATGAACATTTAAACAATGCTCCCTTATACAACTGAGATTAAATTAATGATGTGATTTCTTTCTAGAAGATACACTGAAAGCAAATTTATCTCTACTAGACTGCAACTCTGGATGGGTTAAATCAGATACTACAGTTCAATTATTATGATGAAATTAAAATTGATTCTACAAACAGCCCCCATCTGATTTCACTTGATTACAAACCAATACATTGTTCATATCGACAGAACATTTTCCCAAATTAAAATTAATGGGAAACAATTCTAAATATTTAAATTATACACGAATTTGAATGATTGTTTCTTTTTGCCCATATTATTGCATAGATACTTGATATAAGAACATTCTTGGTGGAGAATTAAGACTGTAGAACCTATCAAACACAGACAGAAACATGCATATCTTTCATGAAATTTAGGCAGTTTATAAGTTTAAGAAATAATAAAATAACAAATAAATAGTAATACAGCTATACACCTTGAAGGTTAATTCACTTCTTTAGTGAAACCTCTTTTAAGATAGTTGGCTAGCTTTATCAACAATTATATATTCTATTTTAATTATATTACCACCACTGTATAGATGAGAAAATTTATCTAAAAACAAAACTACATTCATTATTTTAGAGCACAATTTTAATGTCATTTCAGTCTGATGTTTTCTTTCCTGACTATTTTATCTGTGAAAAGACAAGCAGGTTTGGTCCCACAACACCCCCAGGCAGTAGTTAATTCACTTGAAACTTATGAACATGTTGTTTCTCTCTGTCTATTTACTCTGATGTGTATATTATCTTAGTTGACTTCAATCACATTTCATGAGTTGATGTCATACCTTTAAAGTTTAGTTTTCCCACCTGGAACTATTCACAAATGTATAGCAATGCATAACCTTCTCTCCGTCTTCTATTCTTGTGCACTATCAATAGCAGCATTCTTTCATATTTAATGTATAACTACAACTCCACAAGTTGCAGCTGATGGAAGTCTACCGTCTGTCATGCTGAACTGAATGATCTATTGTCTAGCACTCTGCTGCCATCTATGTGACGAAAAGAATACAACAGTTTCGCAAAAGGAAAACATTTCCCCACAGAACTGCATCTAAATGTGTGAACCAGTGCATGTATGACACAACAGAGAACGGTTCTCAAAACTTTACAGTTGTTGTTAAAAGCCAACACTAAAATTGTGTAATACCTTTCTTGGGAAGAGGAATACTGTTATTGTATTCAAATGTTACTCAAGAAAAACCACACAAGAGTGCTCTTCCAAATGGATTGACCACAGAATATATGGTTCTTCTTTTCCTCACATTATCCTGGCAACAGCCCTGTTACGAAGGTTAAGGCTGAAAGAGAGTAAATTGACCTAAGATCACGCAGTGAATTTCATGGATGACTGAGGATCTGAAACTGGATCTCCTAATTCACAGCCCAACATCTTAAATCGCTATATGATATGGACACTTTCACAATTTTTCTCGCATTCTGCCAATACAGCATATCTCTTGGCATGCCTTTCCTACGTTTCCAGGTAGCATCACATCTTACCTCAGGATTGTGCTACAGGAGTTTAAAGAAATGAGAAAACTAAATGATACTACCCCTTGTCTTCCAAAGACACCACAACTGATATTAACCAGAGTTTGCCTGTTCACACTACACAACAAATATGTCTGTGAAGATTCTCAGTCATTTAGGTGAGTTTATCTGGAAGTTGAGTCATGGCTATTGGACTTCTTTTTCTCGAGAGATAGAAACGTTTTGCTGCTCATCCAAACAGCTGATTAAGTGGTGAACAAGCTTGGGAATTTCAGATTTTTTGGACTCCAGGAATTTTGAAAGGAGTCCCAGGCTGCTAGGAGCATTTAAAGTGTGAAAGAAAGATGGTCATCTGGTTTGAAGCTGAATGTCCCAGAATTCTGCCTGTGGAATTCTGAGAGCTATAATCCAAACAAAGTGATATGAAAGATTCTGAGCTCTTCCTCACAACCATGCTAGTCCAACTTTCAACTAGACTTCTTCATGTCTCACGGAACTATGGTTTAGCAGAATGTCCATGGAAAAATGAAGGATATTCAAGAAAGAAAAGTGATGGCAGAAAGATTTGGGAAAGTTAGTGAATTTGAGATTTATATGTATATAGTAAAGACAAATTTCAAAGAATGACTGATAAATAGTAAAGGAGGTAATATCAAAATAAAATGTAGTAACAAAATATATAAGCTGCTGATTTTCCCAGAGGAAACTAATTGTTTGTCATGCTTTTTAAAAATCCAAGTTAATGCATGCTACTTACTTTAACATGACTCTGAGCTCCAAGGTTGTAAATTTCAGAGGGCTTCACTTCATTAATTATTTTCACTAGGCATGTACTGTCTGTGAGGTCCCCATAATGTAGCTTCATATCTTCAGGTAACAAAAGAACATCATCAGGATTGTGCAGATTTGAGAACTACATTTTCAGTGCAATATCATGTTAAATATGTTGTACCTCATAATCAAAAAATTATTTTTATCATACCTTTTTCTACTGAAGTTTCCATTTTGCATTAATGTCTCTTTAAATTATAAACTAGCAGCAAGTATTTCATTGAGCCATGGCTTTAAGTCACCTTTTGCATAACCAAATGGAATGTGAATGTTGCAGTGTAACTTTTAATAGTATTAGAACTTTACAAATTATTAGAAATATAATTGATCACTAGAATAACCCAAAATACAGCTTGATTGCAACATTCACAGCAGCAGTGAGGTACTGCCACACTTGTATAGCCATACTATAACAACAGACATTTGCAGGTTTTTCTAATGCCCATTCCTTCAGACAGAATCAGAAATATGCTCTAGCAGGCCATTTTTTCAGTGACAAAAATTGCCCCAGGGAGCTAAGAACCCTTCCAGGATATGCTTTTGTTACCACTGCAACAGGAGTGAGAGGAGGAGGATAAAGTCCCAACTGCCATGAAGTCACATATCAAAGTCAGCTACTGGGCCTTGATATTTGTGGGTGTTTTTTAAAAAAGATAAGATTTTCTACCCATCACTCTTCTAGCAAAAAGAAATTCTCACAGAAATCATGAAGAATTCTGGAAAAAAAAAAATTAATTTAGTTTTTCCATCTATCATAAAACATTACCATACTTCAAACAGGAGTGAGAGGAGGAGGATAAAGTCCCAACTGCCATGAAGTCACATATCAAAGTCAGCTACTGGGCCTTGATATTTGTGGGTGTTTTTTAAAAAAGATAAGATTTTCTACCCATCACTCTTCTAGCAAAAAGAAATTCTCACAGAAATCATGAAGAATTCTGGAAAAAACCATTAATTTAGGTTTTCCATCTATCATAAAACATTACCATACTTCAAACATTAAGAAAATCATCTTAAGACATAACATGGTGGTCTAATTCAGTTTCTCTAAAAGAACATACAATAAGCTTCTCAATAATTGTTGGGTAGTAAGCTGTTGTTGAGCTCACTCACTTAAATACAGCTGCACCAAGAGATCCATCAGACTGAATGTCAGGCCTGGGTGTTTGTTTTTAGTACAGTATTGGGACCAGAGACAGGTTAAGTATTCATGTTGTCATATGGAGCATGGCTGCCCAGAACTCTCCTTTTCTTAGCTAACTTTCATGTTTTCTGCGGACAAAGGTTTGCAGTGGTGTCCAAACTTTGGCCCTCCTGATGTTTTGGACCACAACTCCCAAAATGCCAAGCCTCTCTTGCCAGTGACAAAGGACTGTGGGAGTTGTGGTTCAAAATATCTGGAGGGCTGAAGTTTGGACACCACTGGTTTAGGGGAAATTGTACTTTTTTTTCCAAGCCTGACACAGGGAAAATATAACTATTCATCAAAGTGAATTTCCCAGCCTAATAACGTCTCATAGAAACCTTCCAGCAGATCATGCAGCAAACACAAACAAAAACACACTATTTAGCCCTTTTGTATCCCACCCCACTTGTAGGCAAATCAATGTTCTTACTTCCTTCTATGTGAGCTTGTGGGTTCTTATAAAGATGTTCAATCCGTCCTGTGTTAAAAGAGCTAGATCTACGAACAATTCCATGTACCTGTAAATTAAAAGATGCAGCACAAAACCTGTAATTATTTGATGCTTTACTCTGTGGTTTGTTTGTTTATAATGTTTTTACCCCACTTATCTCCTTAGAAAGAACCCAAAGCAGCTTATACTATTAAAAGACAGTATGTAAAGTTATTATCAGTGAGTTCTCAACACTGACAAATATCATACTAAAAATGGTAATTTATTCCTTAGCAGTCCTAGTGAAATGGACTTCCCATATAGACATACTACAGCAGTGATTCCCAACATGGGAGTTGGGACCCCTTTGGGGGTCAAACAACCATTTCACAGGGGTCGCCATGAGCCAGTGAAGAAAAAGGCACAAACGGCTTGGGTCTGGAGGAGGAGGGGGAGGAAGGGGAAAAAGAGTGAGTTACAGCTTGATAGGTTGGAGGGGATGTCAGTCAATGGCACCAGAGGGTGCGAATGGGTGAGGATGCCTGTAGACTAAGAGAAGTTCTCTATGGCACCTGCGGCAGTGGCCTGCCAAAGGGGGCTTGTGGCCTCTTCCAAGCAGGGCAAGGGGTCACCACAACATGAGGAACTGTATTAAAGGGTCGCGGCATTAGGAAGGTTGAGAACCACTGCACTACAGGTTAGTAGCTAAAACATATTTCTGGAAGCCACAACCAAACTAGACATGATACTTTGTGACATAGAAATGTCCCAGTTTTACAGAAAGAGTGGAGAAAATTGTTGGGAATGCTTTACCAAAACAGCCTATCCTTCAAAGCTCCCCGCCCCTTAAGTAAGTTTACTCACACATTGAAAGTGACCTTGACTGAGAGACAACATCTTTGGGGAACCAGCTATGGGGAAGGAAGGGCATGGGTTGGGTTCAGCGTTCTTTATCTTTATGCACACCAAACAGCATCTTGTATTACAAGAAGGCAGCATTGCAAATGGCGTAACATTAAATAAATTCTCTCTTTCTCTCTCTCTCTCTCTCTCTCTCTCTCTCTCTCTCTCTCTCTCTCTCTCTCTCTTTCATCCAGTTCCAAAGATTAAATAATTTAGTTTGATACTTGAGAAACTGAATGTAACTTTGAGTTTATTACTACTGAGTATAACTTTGTCCTTTTGGACAAAGACAAAAACAATCCCTTCCACCAGCTATTCAAAATGAACAAGGGCTCCCCCCCCACACCTTTTTTTAAGGTGGCTAATAGCACAATCATATACTCTAATGTTTTTGAGGCAGAGGCTGCTGTTTATCTGAAACGAGCAGGAAATATGCCTAAAGAGCCGTACCCTGAGGACTGAAGGGATTCCACCACAGGACACTCTATGATAAATAGTACAATAAGCTGGCATGATTACAGACCATGTTGTGCATTCTTTGCTAACATTTTGATTTGTTATCTAAAGGCTGAGTGGAAAACATACACTGAAAGGGACAGCGGTGAGGAAGCCATTTCCAAATTATTCCATGAGTCTGCAGTCAGTCACCAAGATGAGTCACTCACCTCATAGCCTTTTTCCAGCAGGAACTCGGCCAAGTATGAGCCATCCTAAGAATAAAGATAGGAAAATGTTGTAAAAACATTAGAATCTTAGCATATCATGCATATGGGGAAGAGTATATGGGGGATTTAGTCCCTGCATGGCTTTAAGGTCATTTTAAATCAGTGCTGAACTGGAAACTAATATTAGACAAAACCCCATTCCTTACATATGCCAGCATGATTCAAAATGGTGTCACACTCTTAGCAACAAATTGTTGCCAGCCATGGAGTTGCTACTTACATTTCTCATTGCACCCCCAAGTCATATGGCTTATGCCAGGGGTCCTCAAAGTTTTCAAACAGCGGGCTGGTCCACTACCACCCAGACACCACTGGGGGCCGGATCACAGTCCAAAAACAGCTGCGGAGGCTGGCTTGCTCACAAAACAGGGGGTAGGTGGGGGGTTGCAATTGGTCCCAGGGGCCGGATTCAGGACCTTGGGGGGCCGCATCCGGCCCCGGGGCCTTAGGTTGAGGACCCCTGGCTTATGCTAATGAAGGAGCACAAGCACATATTCTTCTGTGCCATCAAGTTCAAACTGACTTATAGTGACCCTAATAGGGTTTTCAAGGTAAGTATAATATTTAAGGAGTGATTTTACCAGCTCTACTTCCACAGTGAGTTTCCATGGCCAAGTGGTGATCTGCACCTTGATCTTTAGAATCCTAGTCTGTCACTCTATCCACTCCACCACACCTGGAATCTACACTCCATAAGTGGTATCAGTTGACCACTTGGGCATAAACCATTTGATTTGCAATGGCATATTCTGACCAGCATACTTTTCATGTCCATTTAACACAAGCATATAAATCCTTCATACAGCATCCACCCAGATAAACAACTTTTCTGCCCATAAAGAAATTCCCCCTTGCATCATACTGCAGTTGTCTTTTCTTTTTCTTGTTTCTAATAATGGGAAAAAGCAGCATGAAAAAGGAGGCTTGTTCTTTCTAGATGTTAGATGTTTACTGTTATCTTGCTTTTAATTAAGTGCATTACAGAAGGGAAGCAATATATCATAATTTATGTGGGTGCTTTATAACTTCAATGTTCAGCCTTGGAGCAAATTCACAGATCCAAATTGAAGTCTTGTGTTCACCAAGTCTGGGATTCCCCACCAACAGAACTATGCACTAGAACTGCTCAAACATTCTCACAGCTTGCAATAAGACAGCAATCCATGATACCCAGACAATCTGACAACTTGCCAAGGACATCGAAATGTACAAAGAGAAAAAGAAAAAGAAAGACTACACTGAAATATAACCCACAGCTGAAAAATTCCCCAGAGCCAATAGCATAGATTATTTTTACCAAACACTTCTTTTTCAGTTGTTTTTACCACTAATACTAGTTAAAATGTAGAAACATTTATTAAAGCAAATGGCATTCTGCATGCTGCTTATAAACTGCCACATGGCACTCAAAGCGCTCTCTGGGTGGCTTACAATTATGGTTTACAATTATGCAGACTACACATTGCAGCCCCCACCCTAAATCCCAATCAGCTGGGGAATTCATTGTACTGGCCTGGGAAGAATGGAAGTCTGAGTGAACCTTGGGCTACCTGGGATTTAACTCTGGGTTGTGTGCGTATTTTTAGCTGTAGTACAGCAGCTTTAACCACTGCACAACAATGCTCTAAATTATTATTAATATCTATTACATGGCAATCAAGTTTCAGGCTGATGTACAAAACTGAATATGTCTCCAAGTACCACATGAATGGGCTGAAACCCAGTAAGTAGTATGTTGCATGCTGAGCAGGATCATTGATCAGTGGAGACTTGGAACTAGGAATGGGCATTTCGTTTCAGAACAAGTAGGTTACGAAATGAACCACATGAGCCCAGGTGGGGCTCGGAACTGTCTGATACATGCAGAGCCAATTGTTTTACCTTTCTCTCTGCCCGCAGGGAGTTGAGCTGCAATGAGTGAGCACACTGTGATGTCATTTTTCCTCCTCTGTGGGTGCTGGCTAACCAGGAGCTGTGCAGGGACAGACATCATCCCGCCTCCCTATGTGATTGGCCAGCTACCATGAAGGAGGAAAGATGAGGAAAGATGATGTCCCAGCATGCTTCCTCACTGCAGTTTAACCCTGCGCAAGCCCAGAGAAAGGGCTCCGCATGCATCAGACGTTTGGCTCCGCATGTATCAGACGGTTCCAGGCACCACCTGGGCTCGTGTGGTTCATTTCATAACCTACTGGTCCCAAAACAAAATGCCCATCCCTATTTGGAACTCCTCTATATGTTTATTTATTTATTTATTTAATACATCTTATATGCCAACCACTACCCAAACGTCCCTGAGCGGCTTGAAGCCGTTCCAATTGCCAGACTATCTTCAAAGGCTACCCCACGTAAAGCGCATTTCAGTAATCAATACGAGATGTTACCAGCGCATGCGTAAAGTTCCACTGGTTCAATGAGCTTACTTGAGCTGCAAATTACTACAGGATTTTAGCTGTTGCTAGGTAAAACTTAAATTATTTAACCAACTATGTTCAAGCAGAAAAGATTGTCAAACCAAGTTGAGGTAACATTCAGAAGGTTTATTCAAGTTCGTAACATTATCCACAAGACAATATGCTCATGACAGCACAATCACATGGTGACTATAAATAAACTTGTGTAATAAAAGCCACATGTAAAACAATCTGTGGCTGCTTATGATCTTACCTGTTTTCTGGAAAAGGTAATCTAGCAGGTAGCTGTGCTAGTGTGTTGTAGCAAAAAGAAAAACCAGACATCATGTAGCTTATATAAGCTGAAGTGACTTTTTGAAAACTCAATTAGAAATAAAAACTAACTTGTGTCCTAGCTTTAACATGATTTCTGGTCCATACATTTGGAGTTTCTAAGAGTTTCTTTGTCATCAAGAGTCTCACATAGACACTACGTTCACCTCTGTTAACTACTGGTTGAGCTGCTCAGGATCAAAATATCAGACTCTAGTATTTGAGCCACATTGTTCATCTGTCCTCACAGAGGAATAAGCACATTTCTGCCTCAATAGTGTCTGTTACCTTACACAGCTATGTGGTATGAAATGGCTATTCATCAACTTTGAGTTGCTGATTGCTGGACATAACTGATGGGACAATTAAGACTGTTGCTTTTTTCCCATTGGTCCTTTTTTCTGGCTCTCCTTGAAAAAGCTGTGTGCAATGGTTTTTCTGTATGTTTTAATCTAAATCTGATATTTCACTGGCCTTTAGGTAAAAGTTTCTCCTAAGCTGTTAGAACCATTTGGTTCCCTTACCTGCTTGGATTTTCAGGGACATCCTATAAGCTCTTAATATCCAATGACTTGGATGCATTGGAACTGAAAGTGTGGTTGCATCAGTGCATACATCCCAGAGATGGCATTTTACTCTTGCAGGCATGACACCAGAACAAGGACCTGGACATGTTAAGATCAATTTGCCCCAAGCTCTTTGTATTTCTCCATTCTCCCCAGACTTTGATATAATGCACACATATTTTGTGCAATGCGCACACAAATATAGATATCTACCTTTCTCCCTTTGTTGCAAAACTTGCTAAAGTCAGAGATACAGGCACCAAATGAGGGAAGGAATATTCATTATTTAGAATGTTGATGTGAAACAAATCTAAAGACAACTAGAGCTTGTCAGTAATGTCCTCTTCCCACCAGAGCTGTGTCTCAAACTTTCCAGCCTCACTGGAAAGTTCTGAACTAGCAGAAATGTTCACTTCCTTTGTACAGTATTTCCTTTCCTATCGAATGATAGGACATGACATGACAATGAGTGGGAAACAACGAACACAGAGAAGCTACTGGCTTCTGATTTTGACAAAGCACAGCTGATCTGCAGTCCACTAATCACACAGAATATATGCAACTAAAGGTTTTATTCACAATAGATAATCACAATCTGTTTGCATCACTTCCTTTCTTTCAAGTGAGATAGCAGTCAGCCATGTCTCATATTCAAGAGACTTATTAAATTGTCAGCCTGCGATTACAATAGACTTTGCTTCCATAAGTCTATATAAAAGCAGATTCCACAGTGGAATTTAGTCCCATGTAAGCCTCTAGAGAACTACAAACTTAGAGAAAAGTCATTCCCCCTAAAATGGCATTTAGTCAGAAACTCAACAATTGAGATTTTTTAAAAAAAAAAAATAGGAAAGTAACATTTTTATTTGAGTTGAGACCAGGGCATGAGAAAATATTAATAACTGTACAAAACCTATAGAATTGGTCAGTCCACATTAAAATAAAATATTTTTGTTGTTCAGTCATTACGTAATGTCCAACTCTTTGTGACCCCATGGAACAGAGCACGACAAGCCCTCCTGTCTTCCACTGCCTCCCGGAGATTGGTTGCATCGATGACGCCATCCTACCATCTCATTCTCTGCCACCCCCCTTTCCTTCTGCCTTCAATCTTTCCCAACACCAGGGACTTTTCCAATGAGTCCTCTCTCCTCATGAGGTGGCCAAAGTACTAGAGCCTCAACTTCAACACCTGTCCTTCCAGTGAACATTAGGTGTGATCTCCTTGCAGTCCAGGAGACTCTCAAGAGTCTCCATCAGTACCACAACTCAAAAGTGTCAATTCTGCAGCAATCAGCCTTCTTTATGGTCCAGCTCTCACTTCCACACATCACTACTGGAAAAATCATAGCTTTGACTATCCGCACCTTTGTCAGCAAACTTTTTGAGATGCTGTCTAGGTTTGCCATCACTTTCCTCCCAAGAGGCAGGCATCTTTTAATTTTGATGCTGCAGTCACCCTCTGCAGTGATAAAGAAGCCCAAGAAAGTAAACTCTGACATTTGCCTCCATTTCTTCCCCCTCTGTTTATAAAGTCTCACAATTGTAGGAGTCATCTGAAAAGAGTAACAATTTGCCATTGCACCGAACTTCTAAAATCCTCACAACTGGCTTCTTTCCCAATGCATCTATAATTTTGGAATAAACCTTTTGAAAACTGGTCTAACTCCACAGAATAAGTCATTAAACAAAATTATTGTAATATGTCTATTCTGATTATCTTTTAAATATTGATTCTGCATTTCTGCTATCCCTCTCTTATAATTATTCCATGGAACACTTCTTTTTTTACTTCAGAACAAAGTCTATTATTTTCTATTCTGTGGATCTTATCCTGTGTTGTTGTTTTAATTGAAAGCTGTAATTCTCCTTCAATGGGGGGGAATGGGGGGCAGTATTTCTCACAGACCTCTTTCTTCAGAATTCAGCAAGCGTTTAGCATTTACTATACCTTGGTTAAGCAACATTGCTCCACAGTACAAGGATACACAGGTAGTACACTGGTGGTTTATTGGGCACAAGGCAAATAGTTCAAAGATATAAGTTGCCTAGATGCCCTAACACACATCCAATATCGCCTGATTTCGGAAGCTAAGCAGGGTGGGTCGTGGCTAGTATTTGGATGGGCGACTACCAGGGAATACCAGGTGCTGTAGGCGCCTGGAGTAAGAACTGCCAAACCACTCCAGTATTCCTGCCAAGAAAGCTCCATGGACATGAAGGCACGAAAAGTCGGTCACAATTGTAACACCACACACACACACACACACACACACACACACACACACACACACACACACACACACACACACACACACACACACACACACACACACACACTGTATAGATAAGAGTGACAGACTAGGATTCAGGGGACCTAGATTTGAATCCCCATCAGCCATGGAACTGGCTACCTTGGTGTAGCGCTTAGAACTGGCAAAACTACTCCTTAAATATCTCACTTAGATTGAAGGACCTGTTTGGTCATGTCACTTCCAATTTGATAGATAGCACATAGCACATAGATCAGAATATAAATTATTTGGTTAAAATATGCGTACAGCCATCAACTCACCCACTCACATATAATTTGGGAAGAACAACCATGGGGTAACCTTCCTTTATAATCTTCCTACTCTACTCAGTATGCCTAGATGCCCTGAGCACATCTCACCTGATTTCGGAAGCTAAGCAGGGTCGGGCCTGGTTAGTACTTGGATGGGAGACCACCAGAGCAGGTGCTGTAGGCACCTGGAGTAGGAACTGGCAAACCACTCCAGTATTCCTGCCAAGAATATTCCATGGACAGGGGGTCACGAAGAGTTGGTCACAATTGTAACAACACAACACACACACACACACACACTACTACTACTACAATTCCAAATGCAAATTTGGATCATTTTATTTCATAAGGCTGTGGTAGACAAGTGGGTGGGTGTGCATGAATCTAAAGCTGGTTCAGCCTTGGCTCATCCTACCCATGTAATGGGATTAATATCAGCTGTAGTTTTTTTAACAAGGCAAATGGCTGGGTGGCTTAGTGAGTTAGGCATTGGGATGTGGAGCCAGAGGTGGCTGGGAGTTCAATTCCCCACTGTACATTTCAGAAGAGATGGTCTGTGCAGTCTTGTCCAGCCGCACTGTCCCAGAGTAAATAACTTCTGGGTACTTTCTACTTAGAAAAATCTGAAAGGGGTCACCATAAGTGAAAATTGACTTAATGCTAAATGATTATTTAATATTATTGTACCCTATGTTTTGAAATTGGCTTGTTTCAAAGAAACTGTAGCAAAGATTAAACAATTTACTAATCTCAGAACTGCACAGTAGAGATGGGCACAGAACAGAAAAATGGCGTTTCGGTTTGTCGTTTGTCGTTGAGAGGTCTGTTTCGGTTCGTTTCCGTTTGTCGGGAATTTTTTGAAAAATTTAGTTACCGTTTTTCGTTTTTTTATTTGTCGTTTCTACCCACTCTTTGCGTGATTTTTAAAGCATTTCCGTGCGCAGGCATCCCCCAATGCCCCAGACCAGAGGGAAAACACTTTAAAAAATGGATGCTGGCAAAGACACAATATAGACTAGGTATGCAGGGAGGCTGCAAAGGCAGCGGCGGGCATTGCCCAGGGTGCAAGGCAGCCGCAGAGTGACTGCACTGCGGGGCAGGGGAGGGTACTCACCGAGAGGTACACAGCACGCACGCACACAGGGAGGCTGCAGGACTGAAGCTAGAGTCACAGAGACAGCAATCCCACCCTAACTCCCACCAGAGACTGCAAGGAGGACGGGGGCTGCCAGAGATTTTTATGCCCTCTGTGGCTGCCAGACCTGCCTGCCCAGTCTACAACCTGGGCATGCTATTGGTTGAACATGATCCCACATCACATGGCTTGCCTCCATTTTGTGGCTGGTGGCGACATCCATTTTAAAGGGAAAAGAAAAATACATCGCGATGGGAGAAGACAAAAACAAACGTTTTAAGGACCCCAACCCCCCGGTAGGTATTATCAGACAATATAAATAATTATCGCTGTGTTTTTACGGATGTCCAGGGCGTTTTTTAACATTTAAAACAGCTCATTTCATTGCGTGTCGCCATTAATGGAAACGAAACGTAACAACCACAATTTTCGTGGTTCTGTTCGTTTCATTTCATTTTCATCACAATTTTCGTTTGTCGTTTTGTTACGTAACGGAAACAACAAACGGTAATGGAAACGAAAAAATGTTTGTTCTGTGCCCATCTCTACTGCACAGTCAATTTCCATTATACAAACCTGCTGAAAAAATTCTGCAAAACTCCCTTTTGCTTATGACAAAGAAGGAAGTGAGAAGAGACACATTTGTGTACAAAGATAACAGAGACTTCTTTGTATCAAACTACGAGTATAAGTTGACCCGAGTATAAGTCGAGGGCCCTAATTTAACCCCAAAAAACTGGGGAAACTTGTAAGTCTAGGGTGGGAAATGCAGCAGGGCCTTGCAGTTCCTCCTTTGTGAGCTGGGGGGGGCAGCGTGTGATGTTTAAAATGACTTTTAGCCACCAAGGCAAGTGGCTAAAAGTCATTTTAAACATCACACGCCACTCCCCCGTGATGCAGAGGGGGGGTCAGGAGAAGTGGTGTGCGATGTTTAAAATGACTTTTAGCCACTGACACAATCACTTGCCTCAGTGACTAAAAGTAATGACCCCAAAATAAGTCGAGAAGCCCTTTATTCAGCCCAAAATTAGCGCTGAAAAACTAGACTTATATTTGAGTATATACAGTAAATAAAAGTTTGGCATTAACATTGGAACATAGTGAGTACTAATTTATGTTTGCATTTCATTTATTTGGATCTCACTACAGGGGAAAGAGAAATCCATACCAAGTATAAAATTCAAAAGCAAAATTTTCTTAGCAATGCTGCCTTTATTTAGTACAAGCAGGTGGTACCTGTACAATTACGTGGCTTAAACTGAGGGAAGATTACAATACAGTGGTACCCCGACTTAAGAGTAGCTCGGCTTAAGAGCAATTCGATTTAAGAGCAGAAAACTGTTGGCATTTTAACTGCCGCCTTACAAATTTTAGATATGGTCTGCTTGACTTACAAATATTTTTTTAATTTTTAACTTATTTTTTCAATTTTTGAGATAGGTACCATGACTTAAGAGTAGTTCGACTTAAGAGCATGCATTTGTAACGGATTAAATCCGTAAGTTGAGGTACCACTGTATATCATATGAGAGGTTTGCTCTGTCATAGAGGTTAAACTGGGGCTGACTACAGTGTGCTTTTCTTCTATGCAGCAATATCAGTAGACGACTCCACACAAAACGTCAAGTGCAAAGGTGAAACTGAACAGGAAGGAAGTTTACTGCTTGCCAAACTTTCCTGCAAAATCCACACACAAAAATTCATTATCCTTTTCACATGTATTTTACAGCAGGAATGGTAAAATTGGAACTGGCCCTAAGTCACCACAAAGCAGATACAAGCTGCAAGTTGTCAAATAAAGATACAATTATGCCCTGACTAAATATACAAAACAGCACACACTGCATTAAAAACTATTTGTTCTTACTCTTGGACAACATTTTAGACAGCTGATGTATAAAGTAGCAGTGTTCTGTTTCTTTATAGTTACTGATGAGTGTTCACTTAATGATTTATTACAATACAGAAAATACAAGAGACATTTTTTTCCACTAACAAAATTTTCAGGAAATGTTTAATAAAAACAAAAACATGGAGTTCATCCCTCAAAGGCATCCATTACAGTAAAACACCCACTGAAAAGCCGTTTTAGTAGAAACATAATTCTAGTCTGGCTGCATATTTTGTAAAGAAAACAGGAATTTTTAATTTTGAACCATGGTGCACTTTATGTCAGACTAGTCACTTGTAATCCCCAGCAGTGCCCCTCGCCACCTCTAGGGTCACATTTGTCCTTATTTTATTCTTCTAAATTTTTCAAAAAATTGTCATAAAATACCCCTTCCCCTCTGAGGGCAGAATTTGGGGAAACTCTTCAACAGTTAGATGGAATTTATTTGCCTAAATTTTTAAAAAAGCATTTAGAATATGGAAAGCAACCCCCACCTCCAAAAAACCGTAAAATTATTCCACACTGTTACTAAAAAAGATAGGAAAAGGAAGGAAGGAAGGAAGATTTTTGCAGAGGGTGGGTGCCAGAATAGGCATCATCCTCAAAAATCAAGGGGTGAGCATGTGTCATCCCTGGATCTCAGGGATTTACCCATCCTTAGCTATAAGACAATGGCTGACATTCAGTTGCTCTAATTTTGCATAATAAAATAAGGATGACATCATCAAATGCCAGTGTTACTGTTTATTAATCTGTTCTAATAATGATTGCTATTATATATTTATTTGCTTTTATCTGTAGCCCATCTTGCTCCTGTTCTATGCTGTTGTTATATATTGTTTACTAGTTATAGTGTTTTTGTTTATATACTTGTGCTTATCTGTTATATTGTATTTTACTGTTTATGGTTTGATTTCTGTTCAGTTTGTAAACCGCCCAGAGTAGCCATGTAGCTAGATGGAGCGGTATATAAATAAATAAATAAATAAATAAATAAATAAATAAATAAATAAATAAATATTTTTATTTTTATTTTTATTTCCTAACACCTTCTCCCTTTCCAGGTTTCAATGCTCCTTAAGAATTCCTTTTGTCCTGGGCCTCTGGCAGCTTCAGGAATGGGAGCAAAGTCTTTTGTATCAGAAAATTGTGGCTGGATTGATGCCAGCTGTCCCAATCTAATGGTGATTTTCAGGTATGAAAGCTACCCTCATCCATCCCAAGTCTCCCAAAGGCTTCCCCAGGGCAAAAAGAATACAATTTTGTGGTGGTGCTTACAATGTATGTTTATTTCACTCCCCTTCAACAGCTCTTCACATATCAAAACATGCTCCCGCTGGACCAGAGGTGGTACAGAGGGAAGAATCAAGATCAACAACAGTACATGAGAAAGAAGAACTAGTATAAAGTCCACCACAATAAGCTCTTTTCTACAGGATAAACACACAAGAAACCAACCTAATAAACAGTGTTTGAAAATCGATCTAACATAGAAACAACACACATAGGGGGAAATTGCAATAAACATCCACAGATCCGTCTCCCCCAAACCTAGAAAAGCATGCAAGTAAATAAAGGCAAAACCCTAAATCCAAAGGGACTAGAATATGGGGATATTTCTCTTCCCACTAACACCTGATGTCTGCTGTTTTAACAGCCAGGCAGTACAACACAAGATGGCGGGCACCTTTTCCCACCAGAATGACAAATGCAAAGCTCTCTCCTTTACTGGGTTACAACCAAACCAGGCCCTTTTCCAGTTTCAGACTTCTCACTCTCAGTCTCCTGGATGTCCCAACTATCTGTTAACAGCTGACATCACATTAAATGGATGAAAAGTTAATGGATGAAAAATTTCTGAAGAAGTTTGATGGACAAAAACACAAAAGATCATTAAACTTTAATGTACCCATCTTTCCTTTAAACAAATATTTTGTGTTTAAGAGGCTCTTTTTCAGCAAGTGAAAGAACACAAAAATGAAACAAAAACCTGCCTCTTTCATGTTTATGCAAAAGTCCAATCTCGAAAAGGTGCAAGTTCTATTACACATAAGGATTAATTAAATTTCCTTCTAGTGTGAATTAGGATTCTTCTAACAGTACATCTTTTATTCTAGATACTGAGGTGTAATTTTATGAATTTTCCCTTTCCTTAGAAGATCAGAAATTATATAACTAACCTCATATAAATATGTATAATTTATCATGGAGAATAGACAGTATTATGCACACAGGAAGCTCTCAATTTTGCAACTCATATATTAATTGGCACATATCCATATGTTAGATATAGATATCATCCTAGACAGTGAACACATAAAACTGATAAAATATGAGAAAAGGCACTTGAACACAAACACACCCAAAATGTAATCCCCAAATATGCCAGAAAAACATGTAAATGACAAAGTGGCAGTACTTATGCTCATTAAAATTACTTATCTGAATTTCTTATGACTCACCTGTCATTAATTATCTGTACTTGACAGTACAAATGTGACTATGAAACATGTTTCCAGATGTAGGACATCTGATTTATAAGATATTTTTTAAAAAATATTTACCTTACAGATATTTCAACATTCCTTTTACTGATACTATTTATTAAACACAAGGTCCTAACACAACTAAAGCTAAGGAATTTTTCCCCGAAG
Source organism: Phrynocephalus forsythii (assembly GCA_029282475.1). Taxonomy (NCBI): domain Eukaryota; kingdom Metazoa; phylum Chordata; class Lepidosauria; order Squamata; family Agamidae; genus Phrynocephalus; species Phrynocephalus forsythii. Next base: position 35,418,693 of record JAPFRF010000003.1, on the reverse strand, counting down.
AACCCATAGTCAACATTATCCAACTAAAAGAACAGTTTGTTATTTAGAATGTCCATTTATTGATCTAGGTTTTTCCATAAGCCATTAAATCATGTCTGTGATTTGAAGGCAATGGAGAACATTGTGTCATAATTTAAAATTCTGAATGTGTCAAGTGCTAATTAAGAGGACATTGGTTTTCAATGCATTTCTATGGGAAGGCTGTCCCAAACCCCCTCAATCAACTTGCAGCCTCCACACAGCCCGACAAACTGCTGATTATGACAGCTGTCAAAATCAGCTGTCGGTGGCTGCATGGAGCAACCTTCTGCTGCCAGTTGATTGAGGGGGTTTACCCCGCCAACGCAGCAAGGGGGGGAAGCTTTCCCCCTTCTTTGGTGAGTTGGGGCAGGGAAAAAGCTGCCCTCCTTTGGCTGGCTGCCCCAACCTAGGAGGGGAGCGGTTGAGGGGTGGCTCACCCGCTTGCCCCCTTCCTGCATTGGGGTAGCTACCCCTCATTTGTGTGGGTCTCTGCAATGAGTCATTTAGGCACAGAAATCTGGGGAAATGAGGGTGTGTCAGTGGCTTGTGGGCTCGTTCATAGTTCCAGTTTAGTCTCCAGCCACGACGCTTCTGGGATGCCCACAGGGGAGTGGCTTGATAGTAAACTGGGGCTACAAACAAGCCCACAAGAGGCCGCCACCCCCCTTCACACAGGTCTTTGCATTGAAATGACTCAGCACAGAGACCCAGGTGAAGGGGGATGGCTTCGATCCTGGCTTTCCTAATTGTGTAGCACCTGCAGATTGAGTGCTACACAGTCGGGAAAGCCAGGATAGAAGACCAGGCTTTTGAATTTTGCGCACCCATACCTCCTCGGGTTGTGGGAGCACGAAATTCAAAAGCCTGCCTTGTAATACAATTTTTCATAAGGCATTGGATAGGGAAAATACCATCTTGCTAATCATCTTGCCTATTTCCAGAAATATTATTCGTCTTACGAAAAATTCATTTTATGGGGCATTCATCTTGTGAGGTACCACTTTATTTATTTATTTATTTATTTATTTATTTATTTATTTATTTATTTTTATTTATTTATTTTACAAAAAAATTAGCTGCCCCATTACCAAATGGTCTCTGGGCAGCATACAACAATGTATTAAAACTATAAAACTACATAATTATTAAAACTATAACATACAATACAATTTAAAACAATCAATATCCTGCTACTCGTGAGCCCAGCTAAAAACACTATCTAATTAAAATGTTGGCTAAACAGGAAGGTCTTTGCCTGGCGCTGAAAAGGCAAAAGTGTCGGCACGAGGTGGATCTCTGTAGGGAGGGCATTCCAAAGTTGGGAGGCAACTGCCGAGAAGGCCCTGTTTCAACTCTTTGAGGGATGACACCTTCAACAGGGCCTCCTGGCCAGATCTTAAGGAACAGGTAGGCTCATATGGAAGAAGAGATCCTTGAGGTAACCAGGTCTTAAACCATTTAGGGTTTTATATGTAAGCATGAGCACTTTGAATTGGGCCCAGTCAGCAACTGGGAGTATGTGGTTGGATGCCATGGGCTGCGAGGCATGCAAGGTCCAGGAGGTGGTGCTGCCACTATCAGAAAATTCAAAGGCTGGAGGAGAGATGGTCCACAGATGCAATCCTGAGACTAGGCAAGGTGCAGAGAGGCTCAGAGGCTTGAGAACGAGCAGCAAGCTCACCACCAGCAGAAGAAACACCAATTCCCCATGCTTCTTCCTTACAACTACACAGGAGTTGCCAGCTGGGTTCACACAGAGTTCAGATGTGTTTCCCAGGAGAATTACTACACATATGGGCCAGCAGGGACTACACAGGAGTGGCCAGAGATGGAGCCTTTGCCACCTGACTCCACAGACACCTGATATTGTGTAATCCAACATTCTTCTTGTGGAACCCCATGCTTGGTATACCTGCAAGGGGTCCTATACCTGGCAGAAGAGATAGGGCTCCACTCCTCCCAGCAAGAGACCATACAGGGGACATCTCCCCAAAGACTAAGGGAGTGAAGTCAATTCTCATGGCCCCATTACTGTTTTGATGTTGGTGGCTTTGTTGGCCCTTCAAATGTTCTGTTGCTCAATAAACAAACCTGTTCCACAAACTAATCTTAATGTTGTCATGGAGAGGTGCCATTCAGAGTTATCTATTTTCACACTAGAATTAAACTCCTCTATAGACGTAGATTAGGGGTGGTGGTGCTACAGCTTCCAGAATCTTGGCTGGCGGGAATTCCCAAAGAATTCTGAGGCTGCACTGCAAGAAATACAAAAGCCCCATGCATAGCAAAAAGAGAATAGATACACTATCAACATGACCATGTTGTGCAATATCTAACCTATACTTCTCAGAATAACTTCTCAGAATATTGAAAATGTAGAGGTTGCATCTGTGCGATACTAGTTAAATCAGGCATGTCCAAACTTCGGCCCTCATGATGTTTTGGGCCACAACTCCAAGAATTCTAATCTTAGATTGCCAGTGACAAAGGACAGTGGAAGTTGTGGTCCAAAACATTTGGAGGGCTGAAGTTTGGACATGCCTGAGTTAAATGAAATTGCAAGATGGCAGGCATGGCACACTAATGTGACAAAGGAATATACTCTGTTTTAGTAACTCTTGCAGGGCAGGGGTAGTGGGCTGAGGCGCTGCCCAAAAGATTCAACATACAGGTATGGTGTGGTGATGCAAGGAAACTGTTCCCTCTGTCCTGCTAGGCTAGGGAAATTGATAAGTAAGATTATAATGACAAAGGCGATGCTAAAAGGCAGTTTAACTTTCTAGCTAATTACTTGAAATGATGGGGATTGATAGACATCATGCAAATTCATTTGGACATGTTAATGTCTCTACACTACAACAAAAAAGAAAAGGCATAAACCTGTTGGAGGAGGCAGTGTTACGCTGCGTTTCTTCACCTGTGATAACTCAGGGCCTGGACTGTATCTTACTACACTTGACAAAACAGTACTCATTTACAGATGCATCCCTTAGGGGGCAAAATGGCTGCAAGTTAATGCAACACTTCTGTTCATGGTACAAAGTAACACTTTCTCTCTAACCTCATGAATCTGAGGTGGAAACAAGAGGAAACTTTCTTTATAAATGCAATTCTGGAAAAATTAAGCTGGTATAAGTCTTGAAAATGTCATCAGAATGCAACTATTTCTTCTGAAATTTCATCTGGCCTACATATAGGACATACACCCTCTATGTAAATCAATAAATATTTCTACAACTATGTTAACCATTTTTTTAAGAAATGCTGTTCCATATATTTAATTCAAGGAAGAACATTTGATGGATCTGTAAACACACTACAATGGACCCTTGTATAACAAACAGTTTGTATAACATAAAATTTGTACAACATAAAAAAATTCCAGAGATAGGGGAAATCTGCTTAGCATAATTGCCTATGGGGCGAATCCGTACAACATAAAATTCGGATTACTCTGTTTTCAATGCATTCCTATGGGAAATTTGTATAAAGGAAAATTTGATTAACATAATTTCATTTGGAACAAATTAATTCCTTTATACAAGGTATTACTGTATTCTGTTTTCAACAAAGTAGCAACATTACTTCAAGTGCTAATTGTCTACAACATATACTGAAGACTGTGTTTCCTTTTCCAAATGAAAACAGCCCTACGAAACACAAGCAGCTGTCTAGAAGGAAATATATCTTCAGTTTTAATGGATGGCCTTGCTTTCAATACACTTGTGGATCTATTAATCGTGGAATCACTCTTCTAAAGTGACTGATTCCAACTGTATGACAGAGATAGTACATTATTAGAATACCTGAATTGTTATATTTGATTGGTATAGTGTGAGCTTTCTTACCCCTCAATATCCTGCAAATGTGAACATCTTGAGGTTGGGTCCTCAGACAGTAAGCATATGCTTTGTCTACAAGTCAGACCAACCTGGCATGAATTTCTGTGGAATCAGTATCATCTTCTAACAACAAGCATATCCTCCATTTTTGATTCCTTAATTTTTCCAAGCACTGTCATGTCTTTAAAGCTCTAACTGATTTGGACTTATGACCAAAGATGTCCTCAGATGAATTTACACATATTCAAAGAAATTCCTTAGTCGTTGCTCCATCTTTTTTCCACTTTCAGCAGGAAATGACAATGCCAATAGAACCATGGATGGGTGTGGATATAACAATGTAGAAGAAATTCTAGTCTTATTCTGACGTTATGCCTCCCAAGCGTGGAAGGGAATGCAAAGATGGTGGAGATGTCTGGGAGTACTGACACTCCACAACGCCTCTGTGATCAGAACCTGAATAATGTAGGCTCTACAGTATAACTACATTCAGCTGAACATGGGTGCTCTAGGAACTACATTCAGCTGAACATAATGACACCTCTTTAGTCCTACATTCAGCTGAACATGGGTCCTGTAGGAACTACATTCAGCTGAACCCAATTACATGTTAATTGTGCCAAAGTCTGACTGATTAGTGGGTGGAACACTGAACTGTGCCTTACATTTGTGCCCCCAACTGCATCACTCATTTAAGTTTAGATATGTGTTCAAGAACATTGAATAGGGTTTCTGAAGATGGATGTAGGTTGCATCTATGTCAAGAATATTTTCATTATGTATGGCATGTAAATGCACTGATAGACCGCAATGACTACAGACCCCTGGTGCTGACCAGCAGAAGCTTTTGAAACTCTCAACATATTGCAGGATTCTGGCACATAACTCAAAGCCAGAGAATTAAGCCCTAATTCCTGGGCACAAACAAAGGCACATCACTACTTTTAAAGGTCCTTCAGGTCTCTCTATAGGGTAACTGAAATATTCTTGGCCTGCACCTCCCAGAAACCTTTGCCACTAGCTATTTCTGGCAGTTGCAGTACAAGAACCGGTATTTCTTGTGAGAACCCAGGAAAGGGCCTTCTCGACTGCTGTGCCCAGACTCTGGAACCCCCTCCTACTAGAGGCCAGGACTGCCTCATCTCTGTTGTCCTTCTGGAAACAGGCAAAGACCTTTCTCTTCAGGCAAGCTTTCCCTGAATGATGGACTACCATGTGTACTTTATATGAATCTATGGGTTCACAGAGACTTTGTGTTTATGACTACTTATAACCATGTTGCTTTAATGTAATGTTGTCTATTAAGGCTGTAAGATGTTCTTCAATTCCTTTTTCTCAAATACTTGAACATGTCTTAATTGTACTGGACTGTGTATTATCCCTCATTACTGTAAGCCACCTTGGGTCCTTTTCCAAGGAGAAAGGTGGGGTAAAAATACTCTTAAATAAATAATTAAATAAATAATTAAATAAATAAATAAATAAATAAATAAATAAATAAATAAATAAATAAATAAATAAATAAATAAGGCTGGGAACCACTGCTCTAGGACTTAAGCTTACAGGGCAGAAAAACTGCCGTACAGTACATTAAAGGACTAGAAAAAAAAAGAACATGAACATCTCAAGGCCAAGAAATTCTACAGCAGTTTGCCACAACTGCTATTAAACTCATTGTACTTTTGTTGTTCTCTGGTTGTTTTTACTAAATTTTACTGACAGAGCCTCTTTGTTTATAATGCACGGTTTTGGATTGCCTGTTACTGACTTACATGATTTGAATAGTTGGGTGGAAAATTCCAACCACATGTTACCAGGGGTGGAGTATTAAACGACACTCCCAAAGCCTTGTTGTAAACAGCTTTAAACCAACTTAAGATGCATACAGGCAGACTTCTGCCATGACTATTTGAGACTTTCCTTTAACAATTATTCTGCACAGTCTAAAAGATACTGGTGCATTCCTGACAAAATGGATTTTATTTCATAAATGCAGATTGTTTTTGGTGATCCAATAAAGGTATCACCTTTTCCTGCATTTGTATTGCATAAGGACCACACGGCTTCCACTGTATATGTGTGTGGATTGTGTGGGGTTTAACAAGTTAGTTTTTTCCTACCCTTGACAGAAGACCACCCTTTGGTTGGTAATAAATTGTTTTACAAGTGCAACCTCTTGCTCTCCCATTTACTTGATCACCATCTGGAATTCCATTAATAAATTCTGTCCGTGAGCCTCTTCAGACACAAAGCAGTTGCAAAAGGTGTGTAGTTTCAGTATTCTCAAATAATGGGAAGAAAATAATTCCAATGTAGACCACTTAACATCCTACAAGCCCATTAAGTTGACTTAATGGAGAAAACCATCAAAATATCTACATTGTAAGACAGCTTCATCTCCCAATAAAGTTGTTCAGAGGGCTGGTGTTGTCATCCATACGATTACATTGGAATACTACCCAATGTTTGAACTATTTGTATATGGAACCTGTTAGAAACATAACATAATTCCTTAATCATAGGAAGCCCCTAATCCTGTCATTCATAAACATGGAAAAAATATAAAACATTTAAAACAACAGGATCTTATAATTAGGGTTAGCAATAGCATGTGAATATAGATTAATCCTTATAACATATTCACACTGTTTTGACCCAGAGTTTTATTAGAAAGGCTAAAAGCAAGCATCATTTAAGATATACAAGAGACAGGGTAGAATTTCCATTGGTTTTCTCCATACCCCCATCAGTTCCAGGCAGTTTAATGGCTCCCTGGCTCCCTAAAAGTGGTGGAACTGAGGTCTGTAGGTGTCTTTGGAAGAGACTGGTGAAACTCCTCCACTTTTTTCCCCACTGGCAAGAATGTTCTAAACACAGTGCTGCTCAGGAGGTATTGCCATAAAAGGAATGAATGCTGTGTCCAATCTCGTATCTCACAGTTGAATAAAATATGGTTATAAAGAAGTATAGTATAGGTGAAACGAGAAAAACAGATGCTGCTTCACAGATAGGTCTGTCCTACTGCACCTCTTATCTTACCATTTAGCAAGAGAAAAGATGCAGTAGAATATGAAACCTTTTACAGCAGACAATATTACAATTAAATATTTTTGAATGCTGTGGTTTAAAATATTTAGCATATTGCAAGGAGATGGGGAAACAGCTGCAAACAGAGAAAGAGCCAAAAACCCAGTTTCCTCACTTTTTTGCCAGCCAGACAGTGAATTTAAAATTACATTCATGACTAATATTAACTACTGAACCAGTTTAGGATATGAATGGAAAACCTCAGGCAGGAACAAGGACCGCAATCATTTGCACGCGAACCTTTCTACAGTCCTCGGGATGCTAATAATGATCCACGCAGACTTGTGAGCTAGCCAAACTGCTACAGGACTTGTCACATTATGCCGACACGGACAAGTGTAAATCCTCTAATATCTGATGACAAAACCAAATTGCGCTTTTCCACTGAGTTACATGAATGTCTTTCCACACACTCCACACCTGGAAAGTCACTGAAATGGCCAACACATGAGTATGATACTTTGGCACGTGCTTGTCTTAAAAGCTACTGGGGCCGTTCACACGCAATCAAATTATACATATAGCTTTGCTAATGTCTTGTAAATGAACAGACTATGAGTCCACAAGCAGCACTGATTTGTTTGTTTCTACAAGCAACAGACATCAACATATTCATAGGTATTTTGTTTGTGTACACACACACACACACACACACACACACACACACACACACACACACACACACACACACACACACACACACACACACACACACACACACACACACACATCTGTGTCAACAGTGTCCTCAAGATCCTAGACTGATATGGTAAATGGGTGAAACCGAGGTTTAAAAAGAACATTTATAGCAGGGTTATCTGTCTTGAATATATCAAACACAGCTCTTTTGGCATAGAACAAATTACAGCATTCATACTGATACCTTTGGTTGGGGAGTCCGAAGGGCAGGAGTTTCCACTCAGCAGAAGCACAGCTGAGTTCAGATCACAGATCTGTACAGCCAATGTTCACTTAAATAGTAACAGGAGATAACACCTGTCCTGGTTACAGAACCTGTTCAGCAAGGATATTATAGGGCATGTTCTAGTCATGTAGATATCCTAACTCAGTGATGGCGAACCTTTTGGGACCTAGTGCCCAAAATGCGATTCAAAATCCACTAATTTTTCGCAAAGTGCCAGTACAGCAATTTAACCTGAATATAGGTGAGTGTGAAGGAGCGATGTCAGGTGCCCACAGAAACGGCTCTGAGTGCCACCTTTTTCACCCGTGCCATAGGTTCGCCAACACTGTCCTAACTGAACAGATCAATTACCATTAATTTAAAAGAATAGATACAAAATATAAAGAGTAAAGAGAAATACTCTCTGTTTTTAAGAGACAATTGAAAAATTAACAACACGTAAAACAAACAATAATCCAGTATTTGTTTAGGCCATGATAAACAAACAAAAGGGGAAATATTTTCCACTAACTGTATGACTCCAAGAATTTATAATCAAGGCTCATTTTTCAATAAACCAATTACTCCACTGATCATTTCATCCCTGTTCAAATATTTAAACCTCAGTGTGGTTTTCCATGCCTGCCTTAGCTTGTTAACTACTGTCAGGACCATTTTGATCTGCCAGCACTGGGCAATATGTACTTTAGCCAAGGGAAGAAGTGATCCAGTTTTTTTTGTACCAACATTCTTTATCACAATCTTCAACAAGTACAGTAATATAATCTGATTTCATTTTTGAAGTGACTAAAAATAACTTATAACGCCAATGTTTCCAATTAATAGTCTCTTTGTAAGGCTTTCAGGGGGTCCATATTATACTGGTAGTCCCCCATACCCTGAACTGTTCACAGCTGTATTACACTATGCACTAAAAAAACCCAAAATGATCTTCCTTTCACAGTTGCTTTTTTCTGTATAAGGACACCAAATATTATTTCAGGGTTATTATTAGGTCTTTAATACCACAAAAAGTAGTTATATGGTCAAAACTAAATGCTGGGGAGAATACATTCCAGTATTGCACCCCTTCTTATTCTAATCTTTAGGGAGGCACAAAATATTAGTTTAAAAGTCTGCTAGGTCATGACCTCTTTCCCACAAAATTCTAAAAGGTCATGACAGAAGTCCCTTAAATCAACAAGGAATCAAATGAATCTAGTTACCAGGGAATGTTGTAGAGTAATTTTCCCTTATCTGAATTCCCCAACTGTTGGTTTTAAGAGAAGTCCAAGTAACAAAGTCTACAAAATTTAATTTCTGATGCAAATAATTTTACCTTCTTCTCAAGATGTTCTAAGTGTTTCTTATAAGCAAAGGAATAAATAACACCAGGAAATCAAAATAATATCACAAGGATCATATCAATGGTATTTTCACCCACCAACTGTCCTAAGTTAACATATATAAACTTTTGTTTTGTTTTGTTTTCTGTTTTTGCAGATACTGTTAAGTGAGGTGTACCATATAACAATATGGCTAAACTTCATCTCTGCAGCAACAAAAATTAGGTTCAACTTAAATTAGGATACTTTTCTGTATTTCTGTTTCAAGCTGAAATCAATAGATCATTATGCCCCCGTGTTTGTCATTTAATTTTTGCTATACAAAAATAGAGCTCAAGCAATAAACACATTGGAAATTTTCAAGGGTCTCTGTTTTTAGCATTGTAATTTAATGAAACACCAGCAGAACTATAGGTCCTGTAAAAATTCAAGAGGCAATACAACACTATAAGGTGGCAGTGGTGGGGTCTTTCTGGTGTTTCCAGCCTATATTCTTGAGCCATCTACTGGCACAGTGGTTTCACTGCAGAGAAACACAGTACGCAATAGACATGCATTCTTCAACAGGATCTCACCTCTACCCTCCCAGGTGCCAATTTGACACTACAGAACTCACACGTAGTAAAATTCAGCAATACTGTGGTAATAAAGAAACATTTCATTTGCTTCTGGAAACTTGCTGCGGGATACTGGTTGAGTTACAGATGGAGTATGTCAAAAGCTACATTGTGAACTTAAGTGTTTCATGGTAAGCACTGGGTATTACCACCTCTCACAATTTGTGTGGTAAATCTGGATGTAAACCTCTCTTCTCAGCCTCCAATAATATTGCTTCTAAAAAGAAATAATATTGGTGAATCAATACTGAAAGAGGGCAACTCTCATATCCGAGATGTAAAACATATGAAATGATTCTCTCTCAGGGGTATGGGAATTACACCACATCCTCACATATTGGTCGCATTTCAAAACACAGCAAGTGTATGGCATTCCTCCTCACTGCTTCTTCAGATAGATATAACACTTGCCTTTCCACCCTTTTATTGTCCATCTAGAATATATTCTCTAAAGAAAAACATTGTCTATCATATGACAAGGGGGGGGGAGAGAGAGACGCCCTTGTATGTTGTTAGGATGCCCAATGATGCATTATGAAAACCAGGCTTTGGCATACATGTCTTCTTTTATTGGAAATGAAGCAAAAGAAAAATAGACCATAATCTCTGCTGTATCATAAATCTGGGCTAATGAAATAGCATTAAACATTATACAGGGATTAGGGACAAGAAAATTGTGAACATCTTGGATCTTGAGTATGAATAATGATGAAGCTGCACTGCTTCTTCTTTATCCCACAAGAGGCTACACTCTGCGACTGACATGGTGGAGCATGGCAGTGGTAGCACCCCCGGCACACACATTTTGGCATTCCTATAAGGCACATGGTATGCCTGCATCTCATTTTTTTAGGAGAACCGTGCTTCTGGGAGGGCAGAAATCTCTGCAGCAATGTTTCACCAGGTGCTGATACACATTCTTCAACCATCCCTTTTCCATTTCCTAGCACCTCCATCTAGTATGTGATAGGGCACCTTTCTAATTCCTCCCAAAGGACGGGAAACTACTATATACTTCAATTTGATGGAGATTTTGCAATGTAGCTTTTAGTAACACTGATAATGTTGTCTTCCTAGCCTTAAATGTCATAAAGCTCAAGATCATAAGAGCAGAACCACTACAATGATATCCCCCTCCACACACAAGATTATGTGGTGGTTTTTCTCTTACATATAGGAATACTCACAACACGGTGCTGCATTTTGCTACTCGAATCTGTGACATTGGAGTGTTAAAGTTACAATATTTCTTTCTTAAGATGTACATGAAATCACTACCGGGGAAGCTAAAGGATCAACGTTATGCCGAATCTCAACAATACACAGCAACTACACAGCTTTTTTTTTCATAGTCAAGTTGAAGCAGTTGAAATTCTAAGACACTCAAGGGCAGTCAACCACTGGATGAGACCTAACCAACGGATGCTTTGTCAAAAAAGTAGCACTGGAGATTCTGGTGATTTGGAAGTAGCAAAATGTCCTTTCCATTATGAAGTTGTATTATCCTGAGCCACAAGCTTGCTGGGCTTATACAGTGCATTTCGAATCTCAGAGCTGTAGAGCTGGAGAAAGCCCTCAGGAGACACAATCCAGCCCCCACACACACACACAGATACTGTAATCCTTAAAAAAACATTACTGACATGTAGCATTGTGAAAAAGGGGAAACAAAGTGCATAAATATTGACAAGTTGTGTGAAGACAATACAAGACGGGAGTTATTTTGCAACAATAACATAGAACTCTTTATGGAAGACAATGCTGTAAACTCAATGTACGTGTAAATTTGGGCGTGCATTTCTCCTCAGACTTTTTCCTCAAGCCACACACTTTTATGCTTAGCTTTACCAACAGCAGGTAGACAACGAACAACTTTGCCCTCCCCTGCTTAGTTAGAAAATAAGAAGCAGTAAGTATAAGAATAGATCTGGAGCAGCCCTTCACAAACAGAAGAGATTCATTCAATCATGGAAAGAACCAAGATCCAGACAAGGTGTTTTCTCCCAATCACCTTTCCCCCGGCAGCACCCGATGCCGCATCCTATGCTAAATAGTGAAAAGCATTCTCTCCCAACAGGATGGTTCTCCCAAACTGGATCTAACAATAGTGGGTTTTTAAAAAAAAATCAATATGAACTTTCTCTGGAAGTACATACAAATTTATTTTTATTTATTTTGAATATTTTTACCCCATCTTACTCCTTGGAAAAGGACCTAAGATGGCTTTCAAATGTATTTCTCACCATATACCGTATTTTTCGCTCTGTAAGACTCACTTCTTCCCCCCTAAAAGTAAGCAGAAATGTCTGTGCATCTTATACAGCGAAAAATATGGTAACCTTGTATTGGAATATTTAAGTTTTGATATACAACTAAAGAAGAGAATGAGAAGAACTAATTGCTTGTTAACCAGTAAATACATAAGTATGTTTTTATAATCTCAGGTTACACTACACTGGGAAAATGCACACACTGTATGAACACCTTGTATGATTTTAGCAACAATTTTCCTGAAAAATGTCACAGACTGAAAACATACATTTATATGTACTAATTGTACACCTCATGATCCAGAATGCAAATTGCTTATGCATCACCAAATATGAATATAATTCTTTTCAAAACACACACAAAAAATACAGACAAATTATATTTAGCATTTGTGTTTCTCTTTACTTATAGTTGTTTTAAAGCAATAAATATATTCATGTATATAGTGGCATAGTTTTTAATGTGACATCACTTTTGTAGAGCTAAATCAAATTATGAATAGTACATAATACTGTAATCATTTTACATGCCTGTGTTTAGATTTCCTGTATCCTAATCTAAAAATACCTTATTTGGAACAAATAAACACTGATGTTTGTGGACTTTTTAATCTGCATATACACATTTAGCATCATTGTCTTAAAATATAGTTACTAGCTCTGTCAATGTTCCTGATACGTACTGTTCTTCCTTAAATGGCAAAATAGTGTTACAGTATATTTAAAAGTACTTGTTCTACCATACTGTTTAAAATAAACTTCAAAAGAATAAGAAAGTAAAATAAAAGATAACTTATGTATACTATATTTCTTCCAAAAGGATTATTATTTTACATTTCACATGCAGAAAATATAAATAGGTAACATTATATTCTTAAGTATATATCACCTTAAAGTATGATTAGGTCTTCTACTCAGCATCCAATATTAATGAGACTAGTAGCAGTTTAAAATGAGCAAAAATTATATTTAAAAAGAGAAAGGCTGATAGTGGCATTCCTAAGCCCGTCAGCCAAGTTTTCGATTCCAGACTTATATAAATTTGAGCTTTGTGAAATAGCTTTACACACATCCCTGTTATAAATAACCAGCAAGAAATCTACACTTCACTCACATTATACCCTCCATTCAACCACCACCGTGAAATCTGGAGGATTTTGTATAGCATATTTTACAGGATACCAACCATTTAGCACTCCAACAAATTTTGCTGAAGTAATAAAGACTGATCTCTTCTTCAGCACACCTAAACATTTCCAACCCATTTCAAAGAATCCAGAAAAGAAGAAAATGTATATCTACTGTCCAAACACACATTTTCAAAAACACTTCTCTCCCACTTTTCTATATATCTGTAGTTCAGAAATTTATCTTACAAAGTTAGAACATAGTTGATGTTTTTCCAAAACACTAAAATTGTAGCAACTATTTATTTTCCTTTATATGCAACCATATGTCACTGTCATTTTTTACTGTTATACAATCTAGAAAAAAATCATTACTATAAGTTTGTAAATGATGATTGCAGGACTTCCTGTGATCTTCATAACAAAATCTACTGAAAGTGTTAATGAGTATCAGTGCTACCTCCAATGGAATCAGCTATTGTGTGATTTTGGACAGCATGTCTATTAATGCATCCAACAAAACCTCTGACACGCTTCCCCTGGGATATGGCTCAGGCTATAGACAAACAGCTGAAGTTTAGCTTGTCTGGAAGAAAGAGCTTTCTTTGCTTTAGGTACTCTCAAGAATATCTAGGATATATCACTTCCAGTGGACAGAATGACAGATTAGGACACAGAGATCCCCACATGGAAGCTCACCGTCTGTCCGTGGCAGAACCTGTAAACTCCTTAAACACCCCAGCTTGAAAGCTCTATTATCATTGTCATAAGTTGGTTCTCTTGATAGCACCTAACCAATACAGGCTGTATCCATTTATTTGAAAGGTTTTTGGAAATTAATATAGGAAAAGGACAAAAAGCTTCCAGTAAGTAAGTATGATCTTGCAGGAGGCAGTGACGTCTTATTCAATTCAATAATTTTCAAACATTTGAGTTCTATCACATCTTATTTTAAAGCAAGTTATATTTTCAGCCCATATGTCAAATAAGTTATTCCAAATAAAATTTATGCTGAAGATATCTATTTGATTAATTGAATGATCGATTGATCGACTGATTTTTACCCTGCCTTCCTCCACAGGGGGATCCTCAAGGCAGCATACAAAATATTTAAATAACATTTAGATGCATTGAGGAAAGGTAACTTAGTCAAAGGCATGGGTCAACCTATTACGGGTTTTTCTTTGCAGTGTACTCAGGTTCTGCCATAACAGTACCAGATAGTCCTTTCAGTACCATTCAACTATTTGTCACCCTCATAACTGCTCTTTTAACTCTCACAGTGCATTGACTTTTCATGCCAATGAAAAACCACAGACTAAGAAGTCGGAAGGGTTTGACTTGATGCCTTGTGGGCCCCTTCCAACTTCATGGTTCTATTCAGAATAGCATTAAGCAGTGGCTTTTGGTTTTTAAAAGCAGGCTCAGTGAGTTATTTATTTATTTATTTATTTATTTATTTATTTATTTATTTATTTATTTATTTATTTATTTATTTATTTGATTTATACCCTGCCCATCTGGGCACTCTGGGCAGCTTAACAGCAATTACCCACGGTGCATCCTAGAAGAGCCAGCCTGTGTGCCCTTGAGAAAGCTCCACAGTTCCAGAAGGAAATGGTGACCTGTTTCTTTGTGTCCTCCACAAATATTATTTCAGAATTATACTTGATGGCAACACCACCATTGTTGTTGTGGTTGGCGCTGCTTCTTCTTATAAACCACCAAGGAAAGTTTACAATGGACTTGTAACTGTCAGTTGTAAAATAAGCAAACATGCAAATTCGTGTTTTGAATTAAGGAACACTTTTGTTAAATCGCTAAATAGTCACAAACAAGTCGAGCTTTCAGGACTTCTCATCTGAAGTTGAAGATGGCGAAAACACCTGGGACTCAAGCAGAAGTTACAAAAACTGTGCCAGAAACTACGCTCCTGACTCATGCCATCTAACTGCCAGTAGTGCAAAATGATGTTTTGTACTCTTCATGCAAGAGAGGTAACAGAAATAACAGTTTTTAGGCTCTAAAAAATCTATGGAGATCTCTTTTTTGAAACTTGAATAGGACATTTGTCTGTCTGTCTGAACAAAAGCAGGATTCAAACAGAAGATAGAATTCATAACCTTTCCCTATGTACAATTTTGACAAGCCAACGTGTCAAAACAGACCATGCATGCTATCAGAACCTCTGCATTTTAAAAGAGACAGAGAAGGTTTAAAGTGGACAAAAGTACAAAAGCAGTAGGTCTCAAATACTAGTTTCTTATATAATCTGCTCAATATTTACTGCCAAAAGCACTACTGAGGACATTATTTCACAATTATTAGAGACCTACTTTAAGAACAGAACAGAAATCAGTTCCATGTGAAGACGTTGGAATAGTTTTATGCATTCAACAATTTAATGCTTATTCCTCCTATACTTTAATAAGACATATTTAAAGCTGCTGCCACGTCTTTAAATGTGGTTGAATTAACTTTCTAGCAAAATGAAAATTTCACTCTTCTCTATAAGGCATTCTTTCAAGAAGTGCTCCCTTTGCTACCAGACATGGTAAAGAGTGTTTAACATACAACCTATTCATCTCTGACAGCCTTTGTACAAATAAAAAGTAGTTCAGGAGTGAGGAAATCAAAGAAAGTCCATTTCAAAACACACACAATAATTCAACACTATATCTATTGTACAATACCTAGTGGAAATTTGTCTAGAGTAGCTCAATTACAGGAAGTCAGGCATAAGAGCTCTGGTTTCCGGCTAGTACAGAAGCAGCATAAACGTGAAAAAAAGGGGCAGTGATTTCAGAAACACATTAAATCCTTCTATCATTTCCTCTAACTTAAACAAGCAGTCACTCTTATTTACACAAGACACTGAATCCTATTAATAATTTGATGTAAATTATTAACCTCAAACCAAATGGTGTGGTAGATTTGCTTCATCAGGAACCACAAAGAGCTTTTTGTGATTACATGTATACACACACATTTTTGCACGGCTCAATATGCAGCTTTGTAACTCACCCTTTTTAGGAAGGCTTTTGATCGTTCTTCTCTTCCCTTGTGCATTTTTCTATATTTTTATACAATGTCACAACTGTAGTCACCCCATGTTCATCTCTTGCTCTACCCATGCCTGCATTTCCTCTTTCCTCTACTACTTCGCTGGATGTATTTTAGAGTGTAAGATCCTTGCAGGAGCAATCTGCTGTATCTGTTTTTCATAAAGCGCCATGCACATAAATGGCTATACATTTTTTTAAAAAAAATCTATATGAAGCAAACACCAGTACTGAAAATATGGACACACATGTAGAAGATTTAGTTCCCAAAATTATAGCTATTTCTGTCTCCTGCAAGTTAGTCTTGGGGGGTGGGGGGTGGAGCGGCACATTTGTTTCAGAAACCGTCCAGAGACAAAACTATAAATGACCCGATTTTTGTTTTTGTTCACTAATAAGAACTATCTTGATATGAATCATATAAATATGCGTTAGGATAACTAGAAAGGTACTGGCTGGTGATGAGAGGAATTGTTCTCCAACGAAACAGCCCTCCAATTATGGTTGGGCTGCAACTTTTACTGCACCAGCCAACACAGCCTATGATAAGGACGCACAGCAGTTGAAGTCCAACAATACCTGGAGACCCTAATTTCCCCAACCCAAATTAAAGCCAAAATAAAACAAAGCCACTCAGAATCCTTTTTAAAGGTCAGGAAATTTGCTAGCCCAGAAAGCCAGCATGGTTAATTAGCCAAGCAAGAATATCACTACATACAGGCATGAAACGAAAACTGAAGCTCATTTGTTTTCAGAATATTTCTAAAACCATTAGGATCAATTATTTTAACCTTCAGTGCAGGGAAAAAAAACCTCGAGTAAGACATTCACGGTTGAGTTGTTTAAGCCAAGGCAGCTTGGAATCTAAGTTAAATAGAGGTAACCAGGGCATGACAGCCTCTTATAGACACCCCAGAAATCAACAAGTTACTGACAAAAAGGTTCCATGTCCTAGGACTGGAAAGCAGCCAAAGGATCCAGTTTCTAGAAGGGATATGGAAAATTGCAGAGTTAGTAATTTAATTTTTATTACAGGGAAAAGAGAAGACAGCATTTTCACAGTTGGTGCTTTGACGAACCATGATTTCACTAATCTCTTCATCAATGAAGACCAGAGTATTTCACCTCGTCCCAGGGTTGGCAATAACTGCGGCCATTTCATCAATTGGTAGCCAAATGTTTCGTGACAGGCCCTTTCCATATGTAAGAAGTCTACATAATCAGTAGATTTGGTAGGAGATAACTAACCTTACTCACAAAGACACCTGAATCATAACAAAAGCTAAATGGCAGGTTAATATTAAGTTCCTTGGTCAAACAGGCTTGTCAACTTGAAGAATTCTCAAGAATGTCATTCCTTTCAGCTTGACTAAGTTCTAGAACTCTGTATGCAATCAAAAGTGATCACTTGAAGTATTGCTTTATTAGGCTGCAGGCAAGTAATGAACATGGCCAGATATTGGAAAACATTCCCACATTTGTACATTGCCTCTCACAGTGCCCAGTTCTGGCCATGACAATACAAACAAGATGCAGAGGCTCTAGGAAAAGTGCAGAGAAGAGCAATAAAGATTATAAGGGGACTGGAGGCTAAATTGTATGAAGAACAACTAAAAGAACTAGGCAAGTTTAGCCTGATGAAGAGAAGACTGAGGGGAGACATCGTATTGCTCTTCCAGCAGCTGAAGCATTGCCACAGGGAAGAGGACATTGATTTATCTTCATTGGCACCTGAGGATATCAGAGGGAAAGCCAACTTGGAAATAAGAAGTTTCCTGATGGTGAGAGCCATTAAACAGTAGAACAACTTGCCTCCTGATGTTGTGGGTGCCCCATTGCTGGAGGTTTTCAAGAAAAGATTGGACAGCCATCTCTGTACAAAGGATCTAAATTAAGTATTGACTGAGCTCTGTTAGCTGTAAAAAAGCTCTGAATCAAGGACTTTATCCAGCAATTTCCTTTATTACTATCTTGCAAAGAAAAGGGTTGTGTGTAAAAATGTATTTCAGCAACAACATTTTAATTAAAGTTGGAATTAACTACAATTCTGTCCTGTCACTAAGAATTTTGGTAACAATAAAATTAATCCTGTCCTGTCACTAAATTAATCCTGTCCTGTCACTAAGAATTTTGGTAACAATAAAATTAAACTTGGAATGAATTAACTATGCTGCCTATCTTCCCTTTTGAACTGGATATGGTATTGCAGGTGCAGCCTTTGCCCAATTAACAGCCATTGTGGAAACAACTCTTCCATAGGTTTAGCACTCCAGAGGATCCTGAATGTTAACCATAAACACACCCTGCATATGCCTTGAAACAAACTGAGAATCAATGTACCCCCTTGCAGAACAGGTACAATATGATCCTGTAAGCCAGATGTGACATGTTCTGGAGGCCCTGGAGCCAATCATCAGCCTTTAGGACTCACCGGGGACCATAAGAGCTACAAAACACAAAGCCTGAAAAGAAGAGAAGCCCATGTCCAATTTCATAAAGTCCTTTTATTTGGTTTTTTGAGGTGAAAACAAATTACATTATGATTTTTAAGATAGTATAAATCCCCGGTCATTTTTCTCCACCAACCCCATTTAACATTAATAAAAAGCCTCTTGACTTATGGCATGCAGAAGGGGCAGGGGGTTACACATGGCCCAACAGTGATGTAAGCGAACTTACATCTTTATTGTTCCTGCTGCTTTCTGGAACAAATGCCAAAAACTTTTTAATGAGAGTTCTTGACAATGCACACAGAACTAAGCCAAAGTAGTAAGGTATGTGTCATGATGTCTAGTTGTGATATAATCGGAAAAGAGATGTAGTTGGCACACTTGTTCAAGCTGAGTGAAAGCACACCTGGCTACAGCTGCCACTTGAGCATTTCAGAAGCAAACCAAATCCAGAAGCCCCCTAAAGTTAATGGGGATCACTACCCCTAACCCAAGAACTGCCTAGATGCCCCAAGCACATCCGATCTCGCCTGATTTCAGAAGCTAAGCAGGGTCGGGCCTGGTTAGTTCTTGGATGGGAGACCACCAGGGAATACCAGGTGCTGTAGGCAAGACACTCCAGTATTCCTGCCAAGAAAACACCATGGACATGTGATCATGAAGAGTCAATCACGACTGTAATGACACAACACAACACAACACACCCATAACCAAAACAACTATTGTGGCACCTACAAAACCAAAACTTCTATTTCAGAGTCCATTCTTCTCCTGCCCAGAAGCATATTAGTCTTGTCTATATTAAACCTGTACATTAGCTCTCATCCAACCCATTACTGCCTCCCAACGCCGATTCAGAACAGGTTCCACAATAGTGGATGAAAAGGATACATACACACACACAGACACCATCCACATATTGGTCGCTATATGCCCCAAATGTCCCAATACATTCTCTCATCGGTTTTAGGCGTATGTCAAACAACTTGGTGAAAGGAGAATGAAAACCAAACATAAGTGATCCAGCTGTCAGGAAGGAATATGCCACATCTTCTGAAACCAATCATTCAAGTCTGGAACTAGAGGAAGACCTGACTTCCCAAGCCAAATTCTGTCAGGTCATTCAGAAAGATACTTGGCTCCAGTGTCACTGAACACAGTTGAGAGCTTAAACAAAACAGATGAGGATATCCTCTCTTCATATACCGCATGGCCAAAGCTGCCTAAAGATGGCTAAAAGTCTTATGTTACAGTGGCAAAAGCTGTCTCTGTCCTAAACCCACGTCTGAAACCAGAATGAAATGGGCATAGATTATAAGGGTTTTTCCCAAGAACCCACAGGATCTAGTAGTGGCAAACTTGAGACAGGTCAGAATTTTTCAGGTGTTCTAGAGTCCTTTGTGTGTGTTGTGTCATTACAGTCGTGACTGACCCTTCGTGACTCCATGTCCATGGAGTTTTCTTGGCAGGAGTACTGGAGTGGCTTGCCAGTTCCTACTCCAGGCGCCTGGTATTCCCTGGTGGTTGCCCATCCAAGTACTAACCAGGGCCAACCCTGCTTAGCTTCTGAACTCAAGCAAGATGATATGTGCTTAGGACATCTAGGCAGGCCCTAGAGTCCTTTTGTAAACATTTAATAACAATCATCTGAAGACTGGACAATACAATTCCTTCTGGTAAAGATGCATTTACTATTTTCTGGCCACAATCCATTGGGAACAACATCTCTCAAGATAAGGATGTATATGGTTGGCCTCACACTACCAAGAATATACATTATTGCCCATATGTTCAGGAGGCATTAGGTTAAGTGCATTTAATTGAACAGGATGAGTAGGTGTCACAATGTATGCCAAGATCTGTTGTCTTTAGCTATAAATTAAATTTCTATCCCACCTTTCTGCATAAAAGGGGGGTAGAGCAGATTACAAGATTACATTCACATTTATTTATTTATTTATTTATTTATTTATTTATTTATTTATTTATTTATTTATTTATTTATTTAATAGCATTTTACCCAGCCTTTCTCCTTGGAAAAGGACCCAAGGTGGCTTAAAAGCAGAAATGCATGGGAAAAAAACAGTTCCCAAACAGTTCAAATCTCCCTTAGCAACATCATCAATATCACAGCCTTGTCTGGACGTCTCTACCTGTTAATAAAATGCCAAGAGAGCAAGCCAGCCTAACCTCTTTTGGCAGAGAGTTTTGGAAGCCAGAAGTGTCTATAAAGGAGTCAGATTGTATTTGCAAGTGGTGCTTCTTTAAGGGGTGAAAAAAGTGTCAGTTTGTCATTTGTGTGCATGCTTGCCTTCACTGCCATACTTTGCAAGTCAGCAAACTTCGTTTTATGACTGGTCATTAGAAGTTATATACGAGCTTATATCTCTGAAGAAAAAAATTCTACTGAAAGAGAGAACACTGACTAGTTTGACCCAACAAACACCCTGTTCCATCCTCACCAATTTAGCTTCTAAAGGTCTGGAAGAGATGCAAGATCCACCTACTGTATTCCTTCACATGCAGTCTCCCCTTTAGAATACATCTGTCCTGCTAAAGAGCAAGCTTAAAACAGTGATGATCACCACAAACTGACTTTGTATCTTGACTATTGGTGGTCCTTGACATAACAAAGGTTTCATAACTTAGAAGACCTCTACTGATAACTGTCCAGCAAAGGACAATTTTCTTTGCCAATTCCAACATCACAGCACACAGGCCTGTCTCTGATTGGACATGACCTGAGTTTTTTCCCTCCTACTATCCCTGTTCCCATTTCTTCATAGCCTAGAAAACCAAGAATCATGCCAGGGAGAGGATGCCACATTATTTCCTATCACTAGACTTGAACAACACTTTGACAAATTAACTTGATATGGCGACTGGAAAATTCTCCAAAACATTCTCAAAAGCATATGGATCCCTTTTGCCTGGGGGAAGACCATTCTAATAATTCCCACACCACTGCAAAGGTTAGACATTTCTATTATCATAAAGAAAGCCCAATACTGATTTGTTCACGACAAAAGGAACAAATATTAATCTCTCACGGAACACTATAATCCCATTCAGAACAAGCAAGCAAGTCAACAGCCCCAGAGTTGTTATACAGATCATGAAGTCCTGAAATATTAAGGGTGTTTCTATGTGGCTTTTTAAATCAACCCCATACGAAAAATTACCTTGGTTACCTAAGGCAGGTAAAGTTCAGAGCAGCAGTGTGGTCATTACACTGACCCAACTGCCTGCCCTTAAGGACCAACACTCAGAAATGGAAGGTTGCATCTCCACCTCTCCAAGTTTACTGTTAAAAGGGGGTGGGGTGAACTTCATCAGATTCAGGCCAAGGGTTGCTGAAAAGGGTTTCAGTGGATAAAGGAAAGGGCATGTCATATTTTCAGAACAAAGAGAAGCTGATCTTCAAACAAAAGAAATACAACTTCCTTCATTTTGGAACTTAACTTTCAGGATCTCTTAGTACAGCATAAACCCCAACATATTGTTCCAGGAAGGAAGTTTCATAGGTGTACCTATCAAACAAGCTTTGAGTAAACTCATAAAATATTAAATTCTAAAAAAAAAAAACTTCCTTATAACAAGATCAGTAAATAAAGAGGGTGAGCCTTCAGGATGTGATGCAGGATAAGGGAGTTTACCTAGTACATGTCCTGGGTATCTAGATGGGCAAATCAAGCAATATAAACTCTTTATCACTCCAACATTGCTGCCTTCAAAGTTCAGATCCTAACTGCAATATAATGTGTCAAATATTTTAAAACACTGTTTTAACCACTAATTTTAGAATAAGCACAATTACAATAAACATAAAAGAGGGGAGGACACAATTTATTTATTTATTTTTAGAGTATTTTTATCCCACCTTTCTCCTTGGAAAAGACCCAAGTTGACTTACAGTAATGAGGGTTAATATACAGTCCAGTACAATTAAGACATGTTCAAGTACTTGAGAACATGGAATTGAGGGACATCTTACAGCATTAATAGACAACATTTACATTAAAAGCAATACGGTTATACGTAGTCATAAACACAAAGTCTATGTGAACCCATAGATTCATATAAAATACATGTGGCAGTCCATCATTCAGGGAAAGCTTGCCTGAAGAGAAAGGTCCTTGCCTGTTTCCGGAAGGACAACAGAGATGAGGCAGTCCTGGCCAATAGTGGGAGGGAGTTCCAGAGTTTGGGCGCAGCAGTCGAGAAGGCCCTTTCATGGGTTCTCACAAGATGTACCTGTGACGGTGGCAGGATTGAGAGAAGGGCCTCTCCTGATGACCTTAACACCCGCGTGGGTTCATAATGTGAGATTCGATTTTTGAGGTAGCTAGGACCCAGGTCGTATAGTGCTTTGTAGGTCAATGAGCAGCACCTGTTCAATAGCTGATTGGCAGCCAGTGGAGCTGTTTTAATAGGGATGTAATGTGATCTCTGTACCACAACTTTTTCCTCAACCCATTGTGCATCATCCAAGCCCTCTCTCTTATTCTCCTACTCTGCTAAATAAGAACATCCATCCTATTCCCTACAAAGGAATGCACCAAGTTCAGGTACATATGGGATAATAATTTCATGGAGAAAAATAAAAGAGGTAGCAACAAATTAACAACATATCTTATTATGAAACATGTGCATTGAAATCAATCAGTACAATCTTCTTGTTGTGTCATTACAGTCGTGACGACTCTTTTTTGTCCATTTATTTATTTATTTATTTATTTATTTATTTATGCATTTGTATACCACTCCCATTTCCCAAAGGAACTCTGGGCGGTTCACACAATAGGCTTAAAAACAGACATCAATAAAACAATATAAAATAGTAAAATAGTACTGGGCAAGAGGCAAAAACCTAACGACCAGAGAAGGGGGAGCAACAACTTGGTACCACATTAGCAGTCGCCAAAGACATCCCTGAACAGCCAGGTTTTAAGGGCTTTCCTGAAGGATGCCAGTGAGGGAGCCTGGCGTATCTCACCGGGCAGCTTGTTCCAAAGCGATGGACCAGCCACCGAGAAGGCCCGTTTTCGAGTTACTACCCTGCGGGCCTCCCTGGGAGTGGCCACCTGGAGTGAGAGAGCCATAGAGGAATGGTTGGGTCAGGCTAGCTCTAATCATAGGGAGATACACTCTGCCAAATAATCAGGATCCAGGCCATGGAAGGTTTTGTAAACCAAAACCAACACCTTGAATTTTATACGGGAGGCAACGGGCAACCAATGCAGGCGAGCCAGAATGGGGGTGATGTGGTCAAACCTGCCTGCACCAACCACCAACCTGGCCGCCGCATTCTGTACCTGCTGAAGTCGCCGAACAAGGTTCAAGGGGAGCCCCATGTAGAGAGTGTTACAGTAATCTATCCTCGACATGACCAGCGCCTGCACCACTGTCCTCAGGGAGTCCCCATCGAGGTACGGGAGAATCTGGGCGATAAGCCTAAGATGGTAAAAGGCCGACCTGGTCATGGCTGCCACCTGGGATTCCAGGGACAAATCCGGATCCAGGACGACACCCAGACTCCTCACTCGTTCCACCAGCTGGAGGGCGGACCCCCCCCAAGCTGGGAAGAGGGCCACAGTACCCGTCCGGGCCACCCCCATGGAGTTTTCTTGGCAGGAATACTGGAACGGCTTGCCAGTTCCTACTCCA
Organism: Phrynocephalus forsythii; assembly: GCA_029282475.1. Taxonomy (NCBI): domain Eukaryota; kingdom Metazoa; phylum Chordata; class Lepidosauria; order Squamata; family Agamidae; genus Phrynocephalus; species Phrynocephalus forsythii. The sequence goes on along the minus strand of JAPFRF010000003.1, from coordinate 35,394,300 downwards.
GGCGCCCTGGTGGTCACCCATCCAAGTACTAGCCAGGCCCGACTCTGCTTAGCTTCTGAGATCAGGTGAGACTGGATGTGCCTAAATGGAAATTCAACAGGTCTTACTCTGAGCTATGTGCCTACAGGTCTAAATGAACCTTTTAACCCAGCAGTAACTTCCAAACCATGAAGTTTTATCTTCCCATCTAGCAAACACACAGAAAGAAAGAGATTGGAGCTGGATAAATAGATGGATGAATAAAGCAAAGTGGCTTTTTGAATGGCAAGCAAGGATTATCTTTTTCTTTTTGACTTCAAGCTACAAGAATTTCTCAGCCAGAATTCTGGTAGTTTCAGCTGACAAACACACAACTATAGACCAGAAATTTCACTCACATGGAGAAGGGACTATCTACCCCACCTTCTGCTTCCTATGGTTACTGTTATATAGTATTTGCAGTAAGGTTAATCATTAATGTGGTAGGATAGCAGCCTCAGTTGTCTAAAATTGAATATACCTTGAGTCCTTTCAAAATATATTTTAAAAAGTAGATATATTGCCACCAAGCAGCACAGCAACCATAATTCCAATCAACCCATTGTTTGTGCCCAACGCGATGAAAAGGCTAGGATAAAACATAGAAATGAAGTATGAATAAAGGACTTGGAAACACATTACAAAAGTAGAGCATTAAACAAAAGTGAAGGGATGGAAGAAAAGGACCACTACAAGCAAATGTTGTCTGCTTTTTTAATCAATAAAAATTTAATGTTCTATCTTAGAGATTGCCTATATTACACTACCTAAGATTTGCTGTTAAGTCTGCTTATCCTAAATGGATCTACAAGGGAATAAGCCCCCACATTATACATTTCACATTATTCATGAATAGACACTGCATAAAGATTGTGTTTTTGACAGGATGCCCCAGGTAATCATGGTTTAACAGATACATTTTTTTAAAAAAGTGTTCCGCTTATACCCCACCCCATAGCATTTAAAGTACTCTCTGGGCAGTTTACAATTTGATTATGCAGGCTACACATTGCCCCCCCCCCGGCAAGCTGGGTACTCATTTTACCAACCTTGGAAGGATGGAAGGCTGAATCAACCATGAGTCAGCTACCAGGAACTGAACCCCAGGTTGTGAGCACAGTTTTAGCTGCAGTACAGGCATTTAACCACTGTGCCATGAGGCGCCTTCACATGATTAACTAACATTAGCATGATACATATATTTTCAACCTTCCATCTGTCACAATTATACTTTTTTGAAATTGTATATTATATACTTGTGGGGACATCAAATTTTGATTGTATGGATTTCTGAATACAATAGGACCCATGTATCCACTGTTTAGTTAACCACTGATTCAGTTATCCACGTTAGCAAAGGAAAAATTTAATAAATAATTCAGCAGCCACAAAGCAAGCTACTGTCACAAACAGCAGCTGTAAAGCAAGCTACTGTCATAAAATAGCAGCCGTAAAGCAAGTTACTGTCACAAAACAGCAGGTTTTTTGGGGGGTGTTCTCTCTTATCCACAGTTTTCATTATCCACGGGAAGAGCTGGAACCAATACCCAGTGGATACCGGAGTCCTTCTGTACATACATTTTTGTTCTGATCACCTTTTGCTATTCATTGTCTATTAAATACCTTCATGCTGCTGTACATTCAATGCACATCCTATCTAATTCAAACCATTCCAGCAATTACATTAGGAAATTTAATTTTTGACTACGTCAAGCAAGGAAAAAACGTAATCAATGCCGATAGGAAGGTACACTTTTCTCATTGGAGAGCCTATCATTTGAACTAGAATAGGAAGACGTTTAATATATTACAACCCTTTACTGACATAAACACCATACATTATGTCTGTGAAGATTCTCAGTCATCCAGGTGAGTTTATCTGGAAGATGAGTCATGGCAACTGGACTTCTTTTCTTTAGAGATCAAAACATTTTGCTGGTCATCCAAGCAGCTTTATCAGTCTAAGGGAAGTTAGTGGCGAGGCCTCCAATTTATAGTTCACCTTGATTTCACATCACCTTGGTCTGAATAGACTCATTAGGTGGACAGTGTCCTGAATAGCCTATTCAGACTGGGGTGATGTGAAATCAAGGTGACCTATAAATTGGAAGCCTTGCCACTAACTTCCCTCAGATTGACAAAGCTGCTAACATGTAAGAATATATATATGACTATGTATTAGGCATCCCCCTCAGATACTCAAGCACAGTCATATAGGAGTCCATATACTACGAGACAGACCGAAGCTTGCATTATCTGTAGCTTTAATGTAATGTTGTCTTTTAATGCTGTAAGATGTCCCTCAATTCCCTGTTCTCAGTACTTGAACATGTCTTAATTGGACTGGACTGTATAATGTCCCTTATTATTGTAAGCCACCTTGGTTCCTTTTCCAAGGAGAAAAGTGGGGTAAAAATACTCTAAAATAAATAAATAAATAAATAACAGGGGGTGGCTGTCCTTTCTGCAAACATAGAAAAGAGGAATACAATGTCATGGAAGTGGGCTCCACCATAAGAAGCTACTTTTGTACTTAAGATCCAAGCTCTAGTCTCAGGTAATCGGTTAGAGTGAGATCTACACCCTGTAGGCAATGGTGAGTCAGATGGTGAGCACCCAACACCTTTATAGCAGTGCACCCAACACGTACATCAGTGGTGCACCTGTGATTATGATTTCAGCCTCCACTCCAGGTAAGAAACATGTGGAAGAGGTTCAACACATAAGATTTCACATCCGCTGGTCCCCAGTAGACCCTTGATCCCCAGCTACATGCTTAAAAGAACAGATGTTGTGTGTCATCTGCAACCAAGGCCAGTCACTCTGGAGAGTCTAGGTAAGACCGGACTTACCTGGCCAGTGATGCCTGTGATAAGAGCCACTTTCTTGGTGTTCATATCTACACAGTTTTCCGCAATTGAGGCGAACTGGGTTCTGTACAGCAAATGATTCAAGGACCCTAATACAACGCAATCCTTCCCACGAAGTTATATTAACAATAATCAGATAGCAATACCCGCCGGTTTAACCATGCTGTTATTATAGGTCTCTCCAGTCAAGGCAGCGCTGAATTGCATAGATTCAAGCTTTCACTTCCTGGCCTCACTCCTGCGGCATCTTCTGGGTCCTAAATTCCGTTGTATTTTTTAATTTCATTACCTTTTCTGCGCATGCCTAGCTGGTTCTGCTTTGTTTACATTTATTTCCATTCTTTTCTTTTGAATTGCACAGCGCCGAGGAACAGAAATGGGGGCAACTGATTAAAACGCTTATGCTCGTGAACTCCTCTCACATTTTGGTAGTACTTAGCCGTCCCGCAGCCCTTATACAGGTAAACAATTAAAGGAGAGAAAGAAGCAGCCATCAGATGCCTTTGAACCATCGGTGATTAAAGCCTCTGTTCTTAGTTCTGTGTTTTTTGTTTAACCGTGCAGTATTTACACCACAAGGTCGTATGAGAAAAGGGCCAGCAGTGACAGATTTAGGGAAACAAGAGGAAGAACCTTTGACTTGTGAATGTATCAATAATGTGGTGCCCTCCCCCTTTGTTCTTTTGTTGGATTTATTTACCAGTTTTCTTTTTGTATCCACCAAACGGCACATGTTAGTCTAGTTTATTTTCAAATATTGCTTATTTTAGGGTTTGGGCTTGCGGTCTTGGATCAATGGCCTTATATTGGACTTGCATGACTTCTTCCTTCTCATTTATATCCTGGGTTTTGCTGTCAAACAGTTATTTTCCTTTGAGCTCATTTGGGTATCCTCTCCTGGTGCTGCTCTGTATTCTATAACTGGGGAAATTCCTTCTACATTTCAGTTGCACTACATACTTTCATCCATTATGGTACTGGCCTTGCATTATGCAGCTTCATTTTCTGTGTGTGTTTTTTTTTTCATTTTTCAACAGATGTTTGTGTTTTATTGTGGGGGTCCCCCCTTGTGTTTTGAGATATGCACCCTGAATTTGTCTTCTTTCTTAGGACTTCAGTCGGGCCTCAGTTTCAACAGCCACAGCATCTGGCATCATTATTATTTTTGTTTCCATCACTCCTCTAATTCGTATTAAAAATACGGTATATATTTTGCATTTGTTTCACCCTATCAAATGGAGCATAATAATAGATACCATCTCTTCATTCACATTGGCCCACCTGATTAGCCTCAGTTCTCAGTTTCCAGTAGTTGGCAGTGGGAGAATTTTAAGCACTTGGAAAATGTGTTGCTGAACCCCATGCACTACGAGAAGATACACTAGAAGCACCACTGTATGACCTGAAGCAGCTTATTTCTCCCAGATGGCATTAGTTGATTTAAAAAAAAACTAGACAAATGGAGCGGACCAGACAAACTTGTCCCTTTGCCAAAAGATACAAGGTGTGTGTGTGTCAATATGTGCTTTTGTGGCAATTGCACAATGCTGCACAATGCTGGCAGGAGTATCTTTCTGGTACTTGTGGTACTTCGTGGACTCAGCGGGGAAAATGAAGGAGGGAAAGGTCTGAGTCCCTGCTGTAGGCAGAGGCTGGGAAGGAAAGGAAGGCGTTGTATGACGGACTGGGAAGGTCCGCTCTGAGACCTGCAGTAGCAAGGTGCCTGGGGAAGCAGCTCCTAGTGGTCAAAGTCCTCCGTGTGGCATTTGAGACGACTGCAATGCCAGGTCCTGGAAGAAAAGATTCGATAAGATAAATCTTTTAGCAAGGCTGCTAAGAGCGGAAAACAAAGGGAAAAAACTGAAGTCCTGGGGCGCATCCGTGTCTGCGCCAACACTGTTGCTCTTTGTTTCTCGCCTCCTCCCTTCCAGTTGAGGCGGATTCGTACCGGCCAAAGGCAGGCATTTTTGCAGCGTGGCCGGTGAAGCAGAGACGCCCACCGAGCAAGACGTCCCTTAGCGTCGCCAAAAGGGGAGGGAAGAGCGCCTCTTCCATTGAAGGGCTATCCAGCCGCTACTACAATACGGGAGGGAGCTCCGCCCCCTCCTCCTCCAAGGCTGCTGCTGAATGACGGAACAGGAGCAGAAGGAACCGAAGGGAGGGCTTGCAAAGAGGCGGGTTTGGGGGAGAAAAGTAGTAAACCGACTTCCTGGTTTGTCATGACGCGAAGGAAGAAAAAAGCCCGGCGCCTGGGTTGCAGGAGGAGCGGTGCGGCCGCGAGCGATGCACTGTTCGGCTTGGGATACTCAGCGCCCCTGCGAGCGGAGGAATTAAGTGCAGCCTCCCGACGCGATGGGGCCAGTTTGAAAATCAGGAAAAAGAAAGCATATCTGGGAATGTTGTAGGGTAGGAAAGGGGTAGCACACGCTGGAAGGGAGACGGGTCTCATTCAGCCGCATAAAATAATAAAAGTTCGTGGGTCCCTTGAGGGCTGGATTAGGACCCTTAGAGGCCTTCAGCACTTACATGATTATGGTGCCATAAGAACATAAGAAGAGCCATGCTGGTTCAGGCCAAAGGCCCATCTAGTCCATCTTCCTGTATCTTACAGTGGCCCCACCAAATGCGTCTGGGAGTGAACGAGACTAGATATCTGCTTCCTGTTACCATTCCCTTGAATCTAGCCCTTGAATTACCCCGGTTTTAAGCATGGAGATTACACATCTCCATCATGGTTTGTAACCTATGATGGATTTTTCCTCCAGGAATCTTCTCATATATATATATGTAATTCAAAAATATAAACAATAATAAAACAAAATAAAATTGTATTTATCAATATTAAACAAAACTTGCAGTAAGATGGATATAATTATTTTGTATACTTCCACTTATTTATACTTGAAAATTTTTCTTCTACTTTTTTTAATTGCAAAGTCTTTGACCAGATCCTCAAAACTAATCTTACGTAACACATCTGCTTCTATACTTAATAGAAATAAGTTATCCAGCCTGCCTTGTTGCATAGTTGTCCTGATAAGATTTTTAATATACTGTACTTCAATTGAGAAAATGAATGCTCAGCTGAGCAATTTATGACCACTGATTTAAAAGAATATGCAAAAGCCAATGTCTACATTTTGGAAAGGCATACTCAGTATTGTTTTCTACAATTATTTTATAAAGTTTAGCAGAACTGAATCTTGTTTTTACATTTTTGTTGCACTAAATAAAAATAATATTTTGTTTGAAGTATGCTGCAATCATCACAGTTACACATACAGGCAGAACCATACAGACATTTTAATTCCCAGTTTACAGCTGAATCTTGTGCTTTTGTGCTTTAAAAACTCTTGCTGTCCTCACCACCATGGCACTCTGTACCAAAAAAAGCACATGGAAATATTAGCAAGTAAATTGATAGACTTAATGAAATACAAATTCAGTTATCACCACCAGTCTACCACCATGCAATAAATAAAAAATACATGCACCAGTTCAGCTGCACCATTTACAGTATTGCACCTTTTGGCCCATGGACCTTTTTGGGGAACACAGGTCTTCATTTCAAGTCAATGATGTCTCCTTCCATTGTAGTCCCATTTTTGAAGAGCCATGCCACTAGTCTTGCTTTTGAAGGGGTCCTCTCTTTGAAGGACCATCTGGTTTGGAGCTGTGTTGAAGGCTAAGTATCATAAGCAAGGAGGGAAGCACATGTAAATATTATCTCGGATTTGATTCCTAACCACCAAAGTTATATTTTGACACTTTTCTCCCCAATTAGAGTGTGTACTTTCGGGACCAGGGCAGGAACAAGTGTCAGTATTTGAGGAAAAAATGAGCTTCCTTATAAATAACACTACTAACTCTGGCTAATGAATGAATCTTTATTTACGGTTGTTAACCAAATCAAGCTAACTCTGGCTAAGGTCTTAAGAGTGTCAGTTACTTAGCATTTTTCTTGGGCTATTTAGATGCACAGGGAGAAAGACAACAGATTTCAAGAAACCCTCCATGGATGATCAAACACATGTAGGCCAGTCTGCAACTTGAAAGAGTAATGCAGTAATAGTTGGCTCACATGGTTTTAATGCTGAGGATACATAAAAATCACAATGTAACCAAAACTGAAAGCTTAAAGGCTAAATTACAGTATTTAACAGTCCTATAAGTCCAATTTGAACATAGATTCCCAGTTTGGGGGTTGTGACCTCCAAGGGGGGGTCATAGAAAGTGTTTCCATCCATATGTCAAAGGGCCTTTTCACACGACCCCTAAGATCCACTGGTCCCTTAAATTCGGACCAGAGATCTTGGGGGTTCGTTTCTGTTCCTGCGTCCCCACCCCTCAGCACTTCCTGCTCCTGTCGGCGTGAGGGGGGGAGGGGGAAAAAGGACAAAAGAAGCCTTTACTAACCTGCCAGTGCCGGTCGAACTTGCCACAAGCCCCGTTACTTCCTGGTTCCTTCTCAAGGGGCTCTTAAAGGGGCGGGAGGCAACAAAACAACAGACAAGCGAGGAGAGCCTGGCACTCTTATCCGCATCAAATATTTTTCACCTCCAGAAAGAAGGTACAAGAAAAGTGTGCTGGGTCGCGCTAAAGTGGGCGGGGCCGCACTTAATTTTCTGCAAACTCCGGAGCTGGTGGGGAAACATTTCTAAGCTCTGGAGCTGGGAGCCATTTGCAGCGCAGCTTAGGGGTCATGTATAAATGCCCAAAGATGAAGATAATGGACACTAACTGTTTTTTTCTCAGCAAAGAATTAAAGGCACTGAATTGGCTTTTTGGAGAGGAAGGAAGCCTGATGGTGGTGGTGGTTGAACAATGAAACAAATCTCTTCCCATCTATCTTTCTTCCTCCAGAGGCAGTAGATATTTGGTGGTGGTGTGTGCTATCAATGTGCTGCCATTGAGGGGTGGGGAGCGGTTATGAATTACTGCTCCCCTAACATAATTGAAATCTTTAAAAATAGGGGGTTTTTAACAATTCAAATTTAAAACACTTTTTAAAATTTAAATTGCAATTTAAATCAATTTAATTTTTCAAAAAACCTTTGATTTTTTTAATAAATCCATCCTGGCCTTACTCCCTCTCAATATCTCAGTTCTAGAGTGAAACACACACACACACACACACACACACACACACACACACACACACACACACACACACACACACACACACACACTTTTCTTTTTGTAAAATAAATGCCATGGTTTCTGTAATGTGCCTATCCATCTCAAGCTCTGTCTTCCTCTTTTCCTAACATTACTGTCTTTTCCAGTGAAGTTTTTCTACAATCAATAGTTAGTGACTTCAATGCCACCTCATAACGTGTTCCTTAGAAGTAAATCAGAAATGGCCTGGAGATCTATAAATGCACAGGGGTTTACACAGAAAATGTTAAATGGACAAAGGATGCAGCTCATGTGGATCTGGATCTTTTTCTGCAATATAGGAAAAAGCACACCATGATCTTCATGCGAATTGCTGCAGTCGAGGAATTGAACTTGCATTGTTTACTCAATTATAGTTCAGAGGACTAGTACCGAGACCAATTTAAAAATGAGAAGCACTTCACAGGCTATTATGTAAAAGAACAGGATGCATCTGAAAGACGCTACCATACTTCAGAATGTGATGATGATGGAGGAGTTAATAAGATTCTAAGTTTAGTGATTTCCAGATGCTTGGCATGTTCTTCTGAGATAGAACCTATATTGACAAAAAGAGAAATGAAGGCAAATCTCGAGAACCTTTAATAGTAGGCCAAAAAGACACCTCAGTAGGTGCAGCTTTTCTCACCCTTCCGTGACAAGCACCTCTGCCAAAAAATCTTTCTTCTGTGCAATGATTAAACATACAGAAGTCTCCTTTGCAGCTGGCGACTGTGACTGCAACACATTTCACCTTTCGCATTTTTTAGACACGTGGGAGCACTCCCACATAATTAAAAAAATAATTATATGGTCTGTGGGAAACTATAGCAAGTAGAGGATTCTGTTGGAATCAAGCTATTTTTTTTTTCATTACGAGCAACTTTCATTTCCAGTAATGGGTTGGAGTGAGTAGATAGAACCAAAGTAGTGATAACATTACTCTGGGTGTTTATACACGACCCCTAAGCTCCACCGCAAATGGCTGCAAGCTCCGGACCTTAAAAATGTTTCCCCACCAGCTCCAGAGTTTGCAGACAATTAAGTGCGACCCCGCCCACCTAAGCGTGACCCAGCGCACTTTTCTTGTACCTGCTCTTTGATGGTGAAAAATATTTGATGCGGAGAGTGCCTGAGCTCTCCTCGATTCTTTCTGTTGTTTTTCTTTTGCCTCCGCCCCTTAAAGAGGAACCAGAAAGTAAACAGAGGTTGGAGCAACTTCCACCGGCACCGGAGGTAAGGCTTTATTCTTTTGTCCCTGTCTAAGGCTTTTTTTCCTCCCTCCCCTCACACAGACAGAACAAAGAAGTGCGGAGCGGGTGGGGACGGAGGAACAGCAACGAACCCTCAAGATCTCTGGTCTGAATTTAAGGGACCAGCGGATATTAGGGGTCGTGTAAAAAGGCCCTCTGTTTAGAGGGGCCAAATAAAGAGTGGAGCTCCTTGAGTAGAGTACAGAAAAATTAATAGAGGCTTTAGATAGACTGTTTGGCTTATTGCTTCCTTTTAATAGTTTAAAAACAAGTTTCATTTTATATTGATTCAAATACAATAGATACAATTCCTTAAATAAGGAAGAATGGAAGTTGTTCTAATATACAAATCTGTACCTAATTATTCTGGCAAGGGTAAGAATAATTTCGTGCAGAGGCTCCAAGCATCACTGAGGGAGACTCCTGTCTAGTAGGATCAAATAGCAATGGGAGTATTATTTTATTTATTAATGTTATTTTAATAGGCTGACTTTCTCCTGCCAATGGAGGCCAAGACAGCTTACAGTACTAAAAGCTATGTGTCACTACAGACAAATCAGACATCTAAAAATGGGCACATCCTGGCCACTGCCAAACTTGGTTCAGAGACGAATCCAGGGATACATCCAAGCTGAGAATCTGAGTTTTCAGGGGCTGTATAACACGATTCAACACAAGTTGTACCTCTATTCCAGACATGTCCAAACTTCGGCCCTCCAGATGTTTTGGACCACAACTCCCAGAATTCTAAGCTTAGATTGCCAATGACAAAAGACTGTGGGAGTTGTGGTTCAAAACATCTGGAGGGCCGAAGTTTGGACATGCCTGCTCTATTCCCTCCTATGCCTTCTGATTGACCAGGAGCACCGCTGTTTTGTCTGGATTAAGTTTCAGTTTCAGTTCCCTCATCCATCCCATTATTGATACCAGGCACTGGTTTAAAACCAAAACAGCTTCCCAGAAAGTGGATAGAAAAGAGAGTTAGAGTTGGGTGCCATCAGTATACTGGTGACGCTGCACCCCAAACGGCAGACAACCCCTCATAACAATTTCATGTAGATGTTAAAAAGCATGGGTAACAAAACAGGACCCTGAGGGACACAAGGTTGTTGAACAGAAGTCCTCCAGTGCCATCGTCTGAGTTTCCCCTTCTAGGAAGGACCAGAGCCACTGTAAAACAGCGCCTCCAAGCCCCATCCCAGATAGGCTTCGATTAAGCGAGTCAGTTTCATATTCTGACTTTGCTTCAAAACTCACTGGGTAAAGACTATTCACATTCTTTGAACCTAATCAACTTTACAGGGTCGTTGTGAGGATCAAGCAGAGAAAGCGAGAGCTGCTTAACCCATGGTCTGAATCTTGCCAAAATTATTGTCACACCATTTGCAAAAAGTCCTGCCATCTAAGTTCTTGTTTATTAATTATGGGTTTATGTTATTTGTATATACTGTATTGTTATTACTTTTTTGAGTGTTGTAAGCTACCCGGAGTAACCTTTTAGGCCAGATGGGCCGGGATATAAAAGTGAATGAATGAATGATAACTTAGCTTTAGAGCTGTAATTGGCTTTTATTCTATGAGTATTTTGGTAGGACATGCTGCTGTCTTCAAAACAGCTAAACCTATAGATGTTTTAAGATAGTGGTTTTAACAGAATGGCCTTAGGGCGTCCAATATGTTATGGGTCTATCCTATCAGATATAGCCTTTAAATAATGCACAAATCAAAAACTATGGGACTAGATTTATATTACACAAGACAAATGTTTAAGCAATGAAGATGATGTTGGCTCATGGGCACATACCACAGTGTCACCCCCCCATAATGTTGTTTCAGGAATCTCTGGCTTTTGCCTTCTCTTTAAATATATGTTGTTGTTGTTGTTGTTGTTGTTGTTGTTGTTGTTGTTGTTGTTGTTGCTGCTGCTGCTGCTGCTGCTGCTGCTGCTGTTGTTTATGCCCCTCAGCCTTTCTTCTTCCTGACCTATTTTGCTGCCCTCAGATGTGGCGGAAGAACCATTGGCTAACGTCCATGTTGAAGGAACATTCTGCTGCCACTCAGCTTCTGTACAAGGAATGCTGAGGGATGCTATCTTGATTTTTACCTCAGGTAGCAAAATGGCTTGGAGCACATCAATTGCTAAGTGATTTGGGATCCAATATGACTGTCAGGAGGCATAAGCCCCTAAAGAAATAATTTTTTCAGGGCTTTATTTTAGTTGCAAAGGCTTTTTACTCAGACAGAAACAAATGTTAGAAAGAGCCTGTAATTAGAGCTGAAAGAATGTTAGTGTTGCAGAGAGAGTAACTGAGGCAGTCTTTCCATATCTGTGAAATCAGACTCACAGGAATCCCATACTTAAACTCTGAAGCCCAATCACCCAACAAGGCAAACTATTTTGCATAATCCCAAAGGCAAGAAATGCTAGTGATGTCACACTCTGACACTTCCATTAGTTAAGAATTTCCTGTTTCCAGTCATAGACTATCACTAACATCTCTTTCTAGCTCAAAGGCATACTGCTGAAAAACAGAAGAAGCTCTAACCCTTGAACCTCCACAAACATTAAGGATTATTTTGTAAGTATGAATCAAGACAGGGTGTATATTAAAAAATCAGAGTTGCTGTGAATAAGGACCAATGGTTTAAATAATTATTTTGTTTCTACAGTTCACTGTTGTCTAAAGGAATTAACCCCCTCTTACCCCTAAAACACAAATTATTCATACATTCATTCAAACTTAAAGTATGTGGAGAGATTCTTTGAAAAATGCATTTTGCATCATGTTTTAAGGTACATACTTTACCTTTTAAAAAATCTCTTCAGGATATGGATTGGCCAGTCATGCAACATTAACCTTCTCATAATTTTCCAAATTGTCACTTGTCCACAGGTTGCAAAAATACAAAAGTGAATGATAGAATGAATGCAGATAATGATACTGCAGACGTAGATGTGAAGCTTGGGATTAATAAATTTCTAAGAGTCGGAATAAATTGTTAGGGAAGGAGCAGCTGATGGATGCTTTAAACCCAGATGGTGCATCTGGTATGAATAGGGACCTCACTTTGTCAATCTAATTATGTGAGAGTTGTTAAAATACTACAGTGATAAATAGATTAAATTCCCTGAAATAGAAAACTTTCAAGGTGAAGATAGAGATGGAGAGGAAATGAAGAACTGAACATGTGCGGCTGGGTGCCATAACCATTTGCTCCTATAGCCGCCATTCCATTATCTCATGAAGCAAAATTCCCGTTTCTGGCTACATTGCTGCTGAATCTGTGGACTGGGGGCAATTATTTTGTTCTAGCACTGGTAGGCAGTGCAAGGTGTCCTGCAAATAGTATAGGGTGGCCATATCTCCTTACAAAGGACAGCCCTCTACTCAAATGCATCCTCTGTTTGGTGGACTGTACAGCCTAGACATAATTTAAGGCAAAAAAAAACCCTAAGAATAAAGAGCATGGAGCTTGAAGTTGTCCACCAATAGTGGATAGCTGGACATCACACAGTACAGACAATGGTTGCCTGGCTGCAGTTTTCCTCCATAGGGTGAGACATTCTGTATTCCTATTTTAATTGTAGTAATTACTTATATTTCTTCTATTTCTAAAGGTATGCATTTATGGGAGCTACAAGTACATCAGTGTCCTGTCCTCCACCCAGTCCTATATTTAGCAATGGATTATCTCCTCCTCGTTGTCCTTCTCTGATAGAGTGTAAATGGTCACTTTAAATATATAAAGGAGACATTGGCTTCAAGAGGTGTCCAAGTTTATCAACGAGAATTCTGTGGGGGCAGGTTGGCAAAGCTGCTCCGTGGCTTGTTAGCCAGATTACACCACAATACAGATAAGTATGTTACAAGTAGACATGGGCACGACTCGGCGAAATTGTCATTTCCATTTTCGGTTATCATTTCTGTTACGTAACGGAAACGGTAACAATAATTAAGCCATCAGAACTCGAACTCGAACCGAAAAAATAAAAATTTGGTCGGGTTTTTCATTTTCGTTTGTGGCATCGTGGCGATAGCGCAATGCAAAGCACAGAAAACGTTTTTAAAAGTTTTTTTTAAAAAACCCGACTCCCGGCCAAAAAAGCAGGCGAAAATATGCCTGCCTGAGCCTTTGCCACCTACCAGAGGGGTGGTTTCTGGGGGGTCCCCGGCCTTTCCCCCCCTCTTCTCCTGTCCTGGGCTGCTTGCACCAGGCTGGGGGGGGGTCATCCTCGTCGTCTCGCCATGCCATGCGGTGGGGGGGGATCCAAAATGGTGACCGCAATTTTTCTTTTGAAATCATGGTCAAAAAACACACCAAATCACCACAGAAACATGTGAAATTTATTTATTTTAAATGCCTGAATTTTAATAGTAGCAGCAGTGGGTTTTTTTATAGCAATAAAACGTTGTATTGATTTTATTTTATTTTATTTTATTTTATTTTATTTTTAGACCTGCCCATTTGGGCTGGGCATGGGATGGGACCATGCAATTTTTTTGAACCATTCCACCAATGGCATCGCCAGGTTTTTGACTGACACTTCTGGATGTCTCAGAGGGCATAAAAACCCGAGGCACCTTCCAGAAATCGCAGAAGGGTGTATGGATGTGGTTGAGGGAGGAGGACTGGCTGCTGGTGCTGGTGTGATTCGATCGAGATTGAGGAGGGAGGCTGGAGGCTTTAGGATTTAAGTTAGGCAGGCAGGGAGGGAATTGAATTTAGAAAATAATTTCTTTGATTCCCTGCAGCTTTGTCTGCTGAAGGGAATAGCAGTTTATTCTTTATTTCTTCTCTGGCAGTTTGTGAGGATTTTTTTCTGATATTGGATAAAGGGGGAGGTTAGACTGGGAGTGGGAGGTGTAGATTTATTTTAAAAATATATTATATACTACCATTTATTTTATATTTTCCCAACTTCAATTTGCTTACACACACACACATTTGGGGTGCAAGCGAAGAACAGAACCTCTATCCTAAGTGATATCCTAACTGCCCACTCGCCCGTCCGCCCACGCTGCCACTTGCCTGTGGCCTGCGCCGCCGCCCACCCACTCGCCCGCCCGCAGCCGCCGCCTGCCCGCTTGCCCACCCCCCCGCCTCCTAGGGCGCAAAAACACCTAGCGCCGGCCCTGATTGCGGGATGCCCCTATGCTCTGGGAAGTCAAATTGTGCTAAATCATGGTGGAAACAACAAACGACAAACGGAAATGACAAATTTTTGAAAAATTTCACGACAAACGGAAACGACCCGAAACGGACCTATTCCAACAAATGAAAACTCAAAACGTCATTTTTTCTGGCCGTGCCCATGTCTAGTTACAAGTTCAAAAGATAAAAATGCCTTTAGGGTTTTGTGGGAGGCAAGTACTCAGTGGTTTAGGTATCTCACTGCAGAGCCACAGGTTGGGAATTTGATTCTCCACTGTGCTTCCTGAGAGGAGAGCCAATCTGTGGAGCCACAGGCAAACTGTACATTCCCAGGATACCCTCCAGAAGAAGGCAAGGACCCCAGTATCCGCTGGGGATTGGTTCCAAGCCTTCCCATAGATAATGAAAACCATGGATAAGAGAGAAAATCAGAATGTCCCCAAAACTGATGTTTTGTGATGGTAACCTGCTTTACAGATGCTGTTTTACAACAGTAGTTTGCTTTACAGCTGCTGTTTGTGACGGTAGCTTGCTTTACAGCTGCTCTTTCTGACAGTAGCTTGCTTTGTGGCTGCTGAATTATTTATTTATTTTTCCTCTGCCAACCGTGGATAGCTGAATAAGTGGATAATGAATCAGTGGATACGGGAGTCCTACTGTGTATGCAACCCTGAAACTCATGGAAATAAGTCGGAATTGAATTGATGGCACACAACAACAACAACAATGAACACATTCTAAAACACGAAAGGTTTAACCAAGCAACTAAGTATCAGTTAAATTTTGGTGTAATCTACGTATGTGCCTTTCTGACAGGGACTGGACGCATTGACCGTTGGCTCCCTTCCAGTTCTGCCGTTCTACAAAGAAGAGGAGGAGGGTCACCTGTTCCTAATTTTGCTGGATTTTTTTGCAGCTATCCTGGTGATATTTTAGAGATCTGCAGCTGGTTATAATATAAAATTCTGCAGCATTGTCCCCAGTGCCTGGGAGAACCACTGAAATGGGTTCCATCTAGAGATGGGCACGAACTGGTTCATGCCAGTTCATCAAGAGAGAAGCACAGGTGTAGCTGCTTCCCTCTCTCACCCTGTCAGCCTCAAACAGCTACTGATCCGTCCCAGTTTGCTATCTTCTGACAGCTACTCAACTGGTTTTCCACTCCCAGCAACAGCTCAGATTTCTCGGCCCCACCCTCTTAGACGAAAAGGTGGTTCAGAGAAGCCTGAGCTGTAGTCAGGAGTGGAAAATCAATTGAGAAGGTTCCCAAAGGTAGCAAACTGGGCCAGGTGAGTGGTTGTTTCAGGCTGAGGAGGTGGGGGATGGGAACAGAAGCACCTGTGCTTCTCTCTTGATGAACCCAGATGAACATCTTCATGCCCATCCACAGGTGAGTTATTTCTATTCCTAGATCTCTGCATTTTGTTAATTTTTCCCAATTCTTTATCTTCGACTCCAGCATCCCTTGGAATTACAATGCCAATTATCCAGATGTTTCTTTGTTCTATTATTGTCATATCTGGTGCATTGTGCTCAAGGTGCCCATCCGTTTGAATTCAAAAATCTCACAAGATCTTGACTTGATCATTTTCTAACATTTTCTCTATCTAATTTCTCCACTAATTCATGGATGCTAGCAACTAATGTTGTTTCAACAAGGCTCATGGCACAGTCATTAAATTGTAGTATAGCAGCCAAACCTCTGCTCCCGTTCTGTGTTCAGTACCAGTGGATTCTGACAGTCAGCTCGAAGCTGACTAAGCCCTCCATCCTTGTGAGGTAGGCAAAATGAATACCCAGCTGACTGGGGTGTGGGGGACAATATGTAGCTTGTATAATTAAATGTATAAACATTACACAGAGTGCTTTAAGGACTATGGGGAGGTATATACGTAGTGTACTTTGCACGAGACTAGATACAGTATCTGTCTCCTGATACCACTCCCCTGCATCTGGCCCTTGAAGTACCCCGGTTTTAAGACTGGAGATTATATATCTCCATCATGGCGTGTAACCTGTGATGGACTTTTCCTCCAGGAATACCTTTTGAAGGTATCCAGGGCAGATGCCATCACCACATCCTGTGGCATGGAGTTCCACAGACTAACAACACGCTGGGTGCATTAATGTTGGTACTCTCGTGCCTTGCTTTGTAGTCTGCCTGCACAGTCTTTGGGCATTGACAGATGAGGTATGGCAGTTTCCTCTCCCCCCCCCCATATAGTATCTCCCTTGAAAAACCTGAAAATGGTCACCATAAAAAAAAGCAAAGTGTTCTGCTTATATACTGCCCCATAACACTTCAAGTACTTTCTGGGTGGCTTACAATATAATTATGCAGGCTACACATTGCCTAAATTTGGTATAGGTATATTGCATGTACTGTACAGTATATGTATATATTATCTCAATTTTAGTATGCCAGTTTTATTTACCACAAGCTTGATGGCATATTATTATTTTAGTTGGTGGTGGTAGTAATAGTAGTAATATGTTGACTTGCCAGTAGAGATGGGCACGGCTCAAAAAAATGGTGTTTCGTTTGTCGTTTGGTCGTTTAGGGGTCCGTTTCGGTTCGTTTTCGTTTTCATGATGTTTTTTGCAAAAAAATTCGTTTTCATTTCGTTAGGTAACGAAACGAAAAAACGAAAACGAAAACAAAAAATTGCTGTTTCGTTAGCATTCTTTTTAGTTCAATGCATCTGCTGCAACGAAAACGAAAAACACGGCAAATTTGGTCGTTTCATTTTCATTTTCGTTTTGTTTTAAAAAAAATTCATTTCATTTTTGTTGCATAACGAAACGAGAAAACGAAAATGAAAAATCGCTCGTTTCGTGCCCATCTCTACTTGCCATCTCTACTTGCCAGTAATAAAATTTATCTTTTCTTCAGTGTTCAAAACATAGCGGTGATCTCAGGCAGCTATTTGGAGCATCACAAACATCACTGATCTCTTACACTGGTATCTGACAAATTCCTGTCTGAGTCCCAAGGACAAGATCATACAGAACCAAGATGGCAGAGGGGCAGCTGTGGTGACACTGCCAGCTGAAGCTGTGTTGAATATGAACTCTTCCCAGCCTAGGCATGCTGAAATTACTAGGGAGTATGCTTGCTGTGGCCCTGTTTTGTGCTTTCCTGGTGCCCCTAAGTTGGAGGAGGTTTGGACCTGGTATAACTGAGTTCCTTCCTCACCCCACCCCTTCTCTGGCCCGGTCTTGTTGGCTGCTATTAGTCAGCACATCAGTTGCACTGGCAGGTTGTTCTGCTAGTAGAACCCTGAGAGCAGGCCACACAAGGGGGTTCAGTCAGGACAAGGACTGTTATACTGGCACAAGAGGTGTCTTCCCGCTCCAAATCACCACAGCCAAACACATTTTAAAGCTGAAATTGCACTGTAACTTCCAAGCATTTTTCCTGGCACTTCTCATATGTATAGAAACAGCCAAATCATGCACACACAAAACCCCTTTTCACTTACTGTTAAACGAACAAACAGTATGGGTGGTGTGTGTTGCCTATATTTCATTCCACAAAGGAAATCGCATTAAAAATGATAGTTATATACTTGCTTCTCATTTTTCTGAAAAGCGTAAATGTGTGTGCGTGTAATAGTGTAAAAAAATACAAAAGAGTAGCTAAAATTGTATATGAAATCAACTAGAGTGAATTAAAATACTGTGTGACTGTGTCATTTTAATGAAAAATCCATCACTATCATCACTACAACATAACAATTTTAATGCTTCTGACTGAAAACTTCATTCAGCTGAACAGAGCTTCTTCCTGAGGACTGGCTTTTAAATCTTCCAAAAAATTTCAAAGCATTTCTACATATATTGGTTGAAATCTTGTTGCTTAGCACAGCAAGTTGCAAATTAAGCAGTCATATTGAATCAGTAAAGATTCCATAATCTCAAGAGAACTTACAGAGGAACTGAGTTATTGATTGATTGATTTGATTGATTTGATTTTTATACCAGACCGTTGGCCAGATGGTGTGATATAACAGGCCTGCCCAACAGGTAGACCGGGGGCTACCAGTAGCCCGTGAAGGGTTCAAAAGTAGCTCGCCAGCCATCAACAAGAAATGTGAGGGGATAAGTTCTCCACCCCTACCTCCCCCACCCCAAGGACCACCACTGCCCCAACAAAGCTCTGGGTCTGCCAGCCCACTGTCTCAGCCGAGCAGGGCAGTTCAAGGGCCATGGCACAGAAGTGAGGGAGAGTTATGGGCAGCAGCAGCAATGGCAGCGAGGGGGCTGGAAGGGAGAAGGGGGAAACAGGAGGAAAATTAGAGTCAAGTCAGGCCATGGGCTGGTTGGGAGGGAAAGTGCACCTTTTTTAGAACGTCTTCCAGCAGTCCGGGCTAGTGGAAGGGGCAATCTGCGCAAGCATGCTCTCGCCTGCCTTGCACCCGTCCACACCAGCTCGAGCGAGTGTAAGGGAAGCATGTGCATGGTCAGCCTTACCATAGGAATGCACTGAAATATGTTCCCTCCAGAAAGGATTAATTGATTTTCAATGCGTTGCTATGGGAAATCACTGCTCTACTTGCAATTTTTTTACTTATGAGCATATGCTGGAACAGATAAAATTCATAAATAGAGGTTTTAGTGTAGTAGCCCTCAGGCACTTTCGTCTGGAAAAAGTAGACCTCGGCCTGTTCAAAGTTGGACAGCCCTGTGATATAAGAATAAAGTAAATCAAATAGATAAATAAATAAATAACTCAGTTCCTCTGTAAGTTCTCTTGATTCAATGAGCCTGCCCTAGTTGCAACTTACTAAACTGGGCAACAGGATTTCAGCCATTGAAAAACAATTTCTGAACCTTGGGACCTCATGACAATATAATGGAAAAAGCACAAGAAAAAAAGGGGGTAGGGGGAAGGAATGGAAGTAGAAAA
This sequence comes from Phrynocephalus forsythii, assembly GCA_029282475.1. Lineage (NCBI taxonomy): Eukaryota > Metazoa > Chordata > Lepidosauria > Squamata > Agamidae > Phrynocephalus > Phrynocephalus forsythii. The sequence goes on along the minus strand of JAPFRF010000003.1, from coordinate 35,374,939 downwards.
TCAAGAGGTTCAACAGCTGTGCCATTACAAGTATAGAGATGAAGCCGCGTAGGTCATCTTCTTTTTAGCTGCTATTCCTCCTGTCGTGCAATAAATTATTGGCCTCAGTTTCTCTTCTGACCAATGACAAGAGGCGAGAGTATGCCTCCTTTCAGTTCTGTAGTTCCCAGTATGACTGAAACATATAAAAAACCTCTCTGCATATTTATTTGTTTTGTTTAAAAAAACACTTATCTGGATATAGAGTTTTGGAAATCTAGCTGATGCAGACTGCAGTGATACTTGGCAGGTGGCAGCAGAGGCAGGGCCAGCCCAAAATGGAGTAAGGTCTGAGGTAGACTTCTTTCTTGCCTGCCTACTCCTCTTTCTCCTAGAATCTGCATTGGATCAGCATTGACATTTCTCTATTCTAAATGCTGGTTCAGCATTCCTTATGGTCCAAACTGGAGGCAAATATTCAATACTGTAATCTTTTATGGGTCTACAAAGACGCATGTTCCACAGATCATGGAGCTGGGGAGAGGGGAAAACATTAAAGCATAATTGGAAGAAAGAAGGAGAAAGAAAACAGACATACTCATCTGTTAGTTGTGTTGGAAAGATACGCCAGTTCTCTTCTGTAAAACACCTGTCAAGAGTGATACAAATGCAAGGCTAGGCTACAGGTGACACCCTGATAACCTTGATAGGCTAATAAAAATAAAATAAAGAAACAGCAAGTTTTCATGGACAAGATCTCCTTCTACAGTATAGGTACCAAAAGTCCAAACATGGTAACAAATGTGATTTGCCAGGGGGTTAATCTTAGATTAAGATAATAATTGATGTATTTGCAAGATTCCAATAGTGAGGGGGACATAAGCATTTAAAGGTTCTATGGGTTTGTTCCCTGGTACCTGCTTCAATCCCAATCCCCTGTGTGTGAGAGAGAGAGATTTGTCCCCCATGTAGGCCTTTGATTTTCGATATTTGGAATTGTTTTTGAATTGTTACTTATTTTCTATTGGAGTTTTGTTTTTGCAACCTCATAGATTATCTGTAGTTTCTGTGACTGGGAGGGACTTTTGTAGGCTGGAGTGAGTATCCACCTCCGCCTCTCTTCTGAATGGTTCCCCCCCCACACACACACACAATCACTTTCCTGGGTTGGTACAGTAGCAGTTGATCTCTTCCGTTAGTTGCCAAGTACGTGTGCAGTAAAGAAAGCCACATGCACAAGTCTGTAAATTCAAGCAATTGGAAGTAAATACTTTTCATTCCTTTTTTCTACAGAGTTATCTGAGTGAGTTATTGAGATTATAAGTGCCAGCTAATTAGAGGTACAGTATGTGAGTGTGTGGAGGGGGGGAATCTCGAAAATTAAGTTGTAGCTATTCTCCTCTGTGGATCTCTGTACAGTACTTCTACTCCATAGCATAGCAGAAAGATATTTTGCCAGAAACTCAAAAACTCCACAACATTCTCTTTTGATATGGATAGCTTGGTTGCTATAACTAATCCTGACTAAGTATAGATATGATGGATTTACAAAGCAAAAGCATGGAAAGTGATGTACACCAAACATTGCTGCCTATGGTCCCAAAAAGTTCCACAAGGCTGAGGATGAATGAAAGTAGCAAAAAAAATATCCTTTTAACTTTTCTTTCTTTGAGACTAAAAGGAAAAGATTTTTAGCAGAGATTTTGAAGTAGGATTCCCTATATTAACACTAAGTAACACCTTTAGGTATTCTTAAATATAGCTATGATGAATTTAGACATTTCTTTTTAACTGTTTTGTCTTGACAAGGTCTTTAAAGGCCTGGCATAGTCAATACTCCCACCTACTGGTCTCCTTTGGGGGAAAAGCAACTCAGAATTTATGTTTCCAATGGCCACTCCCTTATTTCTAAGGTTTCTTGCTCTTCTAGGAAAATTTTAACAGGCTCATAATACCGATAAGCCAGTTATTTAAGATTGAAAGGGCATTTTTTTCCATGTATAAGACTATATTTTTGTCTAAAATTGTTAAGCTAAAAATTGAGAGTCGTCTTATATACAGAAGAAAGCCGAGGTTAGATCCATGCGGTTGCAAAACTGTAATTTGAGGTTGGAAAAAAATGGGGTCATCTTATACATAGGCATCTGATAAATGGGAAAATATGGTGTGTGCATGTGTGTGTATCAGTTTTAGTTTTGTTGTAATGTCAAATATTTTCTAAACAATTTAGCATAATGTTTTTCTGCTTTTCCTCATTGGATATCTGTGCACACACAAATGTAGACATGCACACATACAGACTGTTTCAGCATTGTCAGAGAGGGAAGGAAATTCCTAAATTGTTGGGACACACCTCCTTATCTTGGAAATGTAATATGGAAGCTATTATTAAAAGGTTAAGTTATCTCTTGAAGAAGAAGGTGTATTTGTGCACATGAACACACACACACACGTGTGTGTGTGTGTGTGTGTGTGTGTGTGTGTGTGTGTGTGTGTGTGTGTGTGTGTGTGTGTGTGTGTGTGTGTGTGTGAGAGAGAGAGAGAGAGAGAGAGAGAGAGAGAGAGAGAGAGAGAGGAGACAGAGGTTGAGTGTAGAGAAGTAGAAGCACTTATTAACTGTGAGAACCTTTTAAGTGTCCCAAGATTCTCCTGTTGCCTGCTTCTGCAGAACTGAAAAAATATATAATGCTGACATTTTAAATGTTGTCATGTCCATGTTCATGAAGATTATGTCTCATGGTGGAACCAGTTCAAAGTGTTTTTCTTTGAAGGTAGTATTTATTGCAGAATTAATTTTAGAAGTATTATAAATATGTATACATTCCTCAGATAGGGAGCTATATTCTTACACATTTTCGTAAGTGTGCTGAAGTGTAAATGGCTTTACCTGAGCATCCACACTGGATCGTATTTGCATTTTAGACACAATTGAAGGTTATGCCCTTGATCTATGAAGTCCTTTCAGACTGATTCTTTACTTCTGTGAACTAAGTCTCATTGTAGTTATGGAGCATATCCCCAAATAGGCATGCACAGGCTTTTGGACATAGTGGGTGGACCTATCTTAATTAAAAACTACCTCCTGTGTAAGTCAACTTTCTAAATAGCACAATTCATTAATGGACTCCGGATAGGACATATACATATATGTAGTGGCTGCTCTATAGCACATTTATTCAGGCTTATCAACTCAGTATCTTTCTAGAATGTTGAAAGCACTTTTTGTCCAAGTCTTAACATTGGTAGTTGGTGCAAGCCTCATGGAATGTTAGTTTTAGATATGCTGTCCCTTCTCTTCCCTTTGGCCTCTACTTCCTTCATCCCTGTTTTTCTTCACTGGCCACATCTGGTCCTTCTCCATCTTACAGCCTTAGCCTTCATCTCAACTACTACTTTTCTAGACCCACCCACTGCCCTAGCCTGCTCCGTTCATTTTTCCCTGGGTCATCTTCTGTCAGACTGTGAACAAGGTCAGTTATCAGTCTGCAAGGTAGCAACAGGGTAGCTGACACAAGCCACAAGCTGCGCAAATCAAGGTAGCAATTCAGACTTGGTAGTGGCTTAAGAAACTGTGTTTGATATTCAGTCCTGTTAAGTGGATCCACATTAGACATCCACATTAAACTGGGGGACTTGGGATTTCCACATTCTATGTGTATATGGATAAACAAGTTTTTTTTTGTCCAGAAGTAGCCTGGTTAGTACTGGGATGGGAGACCACTAAGGAATACCAGGTGCTGTAAGCGCCTGGAGTAGGAACTGGCAAATCACTCCAGTATTCCTGCCAAGAAAACTCCATGGACATGGGGTCACAAAGAGTTGGTCATGACTGTAATGACACAACAAAAGTCTGAGGTTTAGAGTAGGTCAGCATGCATCCATGGATCTTATTACTGGCTCTCCTCTACACTTATGATTGTTTTAACACAATGTGAGGAACCACTGAGTGACAAACTCTTTAAAGAGGTTAGTGTTGAATTAAGGTGTCTCCCTACTTTTCCTCCACTCCCCAAGCAGTTTCCCACCTTTAGCAACTAAGAAAGCAAGGTCCTCTCCATGCTGGGACTAGCTATTGGTGCAAAACAGGAGAGAATTTCATTGCAAATCACTTTTGAAGAACGTGCCTAAATCCAACCATTTCTTCACATTCCAGGTGGAAAGAATGTGAGGTACAGTATTAAACACTGAATGTTGAAGAAATCAATGGGCAGGTATGTGGTTTTGAGCATGGCTTGCCCATCTTTGTAAATGCTCTGAGGAAATCATTTCTAGACAGGATGTGTCATGTTTTAAGCACACAGACATCTGGAAAGAGTCATTTGCCAGAGTGCCAAAGGTGTAAAAGCTTCTAATGTCCACCTAAATTTTCTTTCTCCGTTTTATGGTGGAGTGCTTCCAAAGATCAGTAAGTCAAACAAGTATGTTCATCTGTCCTTTAAACAGAGATCAGATTGAATCAGAAAACTCAAAGGCCTCTGGCTGCACATCTATCACAGTACTGTTTTTGGGTGGATAGGGCTTTCCAGGTCATCAGCATGTATTCATGGACGCACCGGATACTTGCTTTTCCTGAGTCTCATTGCAGCTTTTACAGCAGTCGTGTTTTCCCATTGTATTTGTTGTCTGGGCAGGATATTCGACCTGAGCGACTTGTTTCTTGTGGAAGGAGCCTCAATTAGTTGTCCAGCTGACCCTTCAGAATATTCATTACTTCATAGAAAAAAGTGTGTTTGATGGATGAACTGCAGATATACATCACAGTATTTCCTTCCAAGCAATGTGCGACGTTTTAAGTACTGCAGTCCCCTGATATAAGCAGGCACTGCCTCTGATTTTGTGTTTGGCAGAAAAAGGCATTTTAAGCACATATTTTTCTTGTATTGTTTTTAAACATGGGAAAGGGCATAGATGGATCTGGCAGGTTGGTACCTATTGTGTTAGCAGATAGCTTTTAAAGGTTTTTTTAACTGTATGTTTGCAAAATCTGTTCTACATTTAAAAAAAGAGGGCACAAAAGAAAAGGTTCTACAAGAATACAGTTAATAAGCTGTAATAGTGCAATGTAATGTTTATGTTTTCCCCATTAACCCACCAGGAAACAACTCTAGCTACACCATCCAGAAGTCACTCAACAGACTTCAAGCAAAATAGGAAGATCAAAGAATAATCAACTAAAATGAGGCTACTTGGATACAGGACAAATGTTCTGTGACTATTGCAAAATTAAATCAATGTGGCCCTTATGTGCATGCAATTTATGACCCACCACGTGTACAAAAGAAGATCTAACAAATGACCAAGATAATGCTATTGAAGCAGCCCACTTCTGGTTAAAAACTATCAGATTACCTGAATGTTTTAATTTCTTTTTAATTTTACCTGTCATGTGTATAATATTAAGCTGTGCAATGCTCTGATGGAGGAAAATCAACCATATGTTTTTATGGCATGGCATCTGAACCAGACATCTTGTTACAGGTAATTTCTGTTCATCTTTGCCTCTTCTTGGCTTCCTCTAATTCATACATCTTTGTGGCTATTTTCATGCATACTGCACATGCTTCCTTTGTCTTGTATACAAGTGGTACCTTGTATAAAGGAATTAATTCGTTCCAAATGAAATGATGTTAAGCAAATTTTCCTTTATACAAATTCCCATAGGAATGCATTGAAAATGGAGTAATCCCATTTTTATGTTGTACGGATTTTCCCCATAGGCATTTATGTTAAGCAAATTTCCCCTATCTCCAGAATTTTTTATGTTGTACAGATTTTATGTTATACAAGCTGTTTGTTATACAAATGTCCACTGTATTTGTTTTTAAAATAGTGTTCTTTCTGAATAATAAACCTGATGAAGGTGCTCCCAGCCCATCCATGCCCAGATAGGTATGATTGAATTTGCCAGCAAGAAGATGTGAATAAACACTGTTGACAAGTTTGCAGGTGGGCAAGTTGCAACTGAGCTTTTGTTTAGTGGTCACTAGCAGCTAAACAGTGGGGTTTGTTCAGGGGCGTATATGGGGGGGCAGAAGGGTGCATCTGCTCTGGGCACAGCAATCTGGGAGCACCTGGAGGGGGAGCAGGAGGAGGAAGCTGTGCACCCTTCCGCCTCCCAGAAGTCCTCTTTTCCCCTAAGGCTTGGTGATGGCACCCCTTCCACTGCCATGTGCCAGGCAAGTGGCAAAACAGGCAAGTAGGCAGGAGGGCAGTGGCTGCGGCACCCTCCTCCTCCTCACCTTGGTGGGAGAGGAGTAAGGCATGTGCGTGCAACTGCACACACACACACACACACACACACACACACACACACCCCATGCCCATAGGGTTTGGCCCCCTGTTGTTGGGTGGGTGTGATGGGGGGGGCTGCAGGAAGGGCGAAAAAATGAACTTTGTTCCCAGGCGCTCCAAATCCTGCCTATGCCTCTGGGTTTGTTTGCATGTTGATGCAAACACAACACCTTTTAAGAATGTGTCTCTGGAGGAATAACATGTTATCACCGTTGAATCTGGAAACTGTTATGTGAAACTAATCCAGCCCTATACTGAATGAAGCGGAGGAAGCTGCATGCACACTAGGACTCCACAGGCACTGCAGTCTCACTGATGGCACAAGTGTGTTCCTTTCAGTGTGTCTTGCTTTCTAGAGAATGCACAGAAGATTTCCACCTTAGATCAGTGTTTTTCAACCTTTTTTGGGCAAAGGCACACTTGTTTCATGAAAAAAATCACGAGGCACACCACCATTAGAAAATGTTTAAAAATTTAACTCTGTACCTATATCAGTCTCTAAAAGGTTCGCCATTGCTGGTGTAGGGAGAAGCAGGACAGAGGGGCCACAGATTGAGGCAGCTCTCTAGCACCCAGTTCCCACTTACCTGTGTTTTTTTTTTAAAGACATTTTGCCCTGCATGGACTTCTGTGTCCAGTGGAGACCTGAGAAGGGGCACTGACTCTCCAGGAACACAAATAAGACCCAAAAGCCCATCTTGCTCTCCACACTGTGGCCAAGGCAGATGCCTTCAGCAAGTCCAGCGACAGGAGGGGAGGAGGATGAAGGAAGGCAGGAAGGAAAGAAAGCAGAAATGTTCTGCTTGTATACCGCCCCATACCACTTCAAGGAGTCTCTGGGCAGTTTACAGTTTTAATTACAGTAGGCAGGCTGCTAGACATACACATATGCAGGCTAGAAATGATCACGTTTCTATGAAGAGGGGAAAGAGTACGAATGGAAAGAGAGAGGTTGGGAAAAAAAGAAAGAAAAGACAGAGAGAGAGAAGAGGGCGACCCAAGACAGAAAGAAAGGGGCAAGACTTCAAGGAACCCATCGTGGGGCCCCTCAGAGACGGCTCTTCCCCTCCCGGACCCTAAAGGCTGTCCGTCCGGCTGTGCCAGTAGCCCCCCCGCCCGCCCACCTCCTCAGCCCAGGCCCAGCGGAGGCCTCCTCCATCCCCTCCTCCTCGCAGCCCTGCCGCGGTGCTCGTGGGGCAGCCGGGCGCCCCTCCTCCCCTTCCCCTCACCTGGTGGTTTGTTCTGGGCTGGGGCTCCCGGGCCAGCTCGTGTTGGCGGGCGGGCTGTCGGGCGGCTCAGTCCATTGGTAGCTCCCAGGAAAGGGGTGGTGGTGGTCCAGGGTAAAAAAAGGAGTGGGGGAGAGGGAAGCGAGCGAGTCACGGTGGCGGCGGCAGGCACAGGGCAAACACTAAGAGAATGAGTGGGGCCAGGTCCGGCCGGGGAGGAAGTGACGCCAGCGCCGCGGGCCTCGGGGGGAGGAGCCAAGCTGGCCCTTGGACGCTATTTATAGTGCCTCCCAGCTGTGGGCCGCCCGCCGGCCCTGGGTTGAATTTCTTTAGAATTTTTCAATTTTTCCCACGGCACACCAGGCAACATCTCGCGGCACACTAGTGTGCCGCGGAACAGTGGTTGAAAAACGCTGCCTTAGATGCACAAAGGCTGCTATCCTGTATACACACCACAGCTAAACTAACGCAATTCAATTCTGTATCCTGCACCAGCTGAATTCTTTCCCTCCACCACTGCTGTAGCCATCCATGCATGGCACACACACAAAAAAGACCACAATTCTGGAAGATTTCCAATGTTCCAAAGCAGGGTTTTGTAGGGCAATGGGAGATGAAGGACAGATGAGATGCTGTATCCGGAAGAGGAGTAGAATGTTCCGCAGTCTGCACTGTGAATAAGATTAGGATACATACTTGTGAATGAAGCCCACAGCACTTACATTTGGGTAAACATGTTTAAGATTAGGCTTCCCATTTAGGGTGCTGCTTACACTTCATTAAAAAAGAGGTCATGCATCAATAGTGAAAAGAAAAAAAAAACGGGAGGCTGACATGCACGAAACTGCATGTGCAAATTAACAATTTGCCAATTAGAAATTATTTTTGTAATTTTAAAACACTGATGGTGCATCTCACCTGAGTGATAATGATATCCTTAATAGATCTGCTGTTGTGGTGTTAACTTTAATTGAGCATCTTCAAAAATCTCTGATCAATCTCAGTGTGGGAAATTATTGAAATATAAAACAGAATTTTCCTCTATCAAACAGGAGCATATATGGCCATCTGATGCACCGTATCACTATAGCTCATATAGGGACATAAGGTATGAACATCTGGCCTTGTGGTTGTTCTCCACTGCAGAATAAAATTATCTGTCCTCCTGTAGATGAAAAGTAGGCATTTTTAAAAAAAAACATATATCTCAGTCCCTGGGCAGAGAGCTGGCAGGCGAAGGGAAGGCTCTGCTTGATCAAACAGCATGTGTTATGAACTGAATTTGATTTTATTACTTTCCAAAATGCTGTCCAAAATAGTGGGGGATTTTTCTCTCTTTTCAGCAAGACCAAGTGATTTGAATGTGTGTTTTTCCTCACCCAGCTGACCCAGGCCAAAGGGAATATGCCAAGAGAATGTATAGCCCCCAAATTAATTCTAACTAGTTTGGTTTAAGATGGAGTTTTACTTCTTTCTTGGGAGCATTAATTTTTCCTATTCCACCCACGTTCGGCTCCTCACCATAGCAGCACTTACGATTACCACAATTGTGAAGTTGCTGACAGGGCAAATCAACCTATTTCCAAAGTTGTCATGGCGGAGGCGCCCACGCAACTTGAGAAATGGGTATTAAGTGGCCGGGGGGGGGGGTTATAACACAGTATGTTCTGCACAGACCAGAAGCCATTCTCAATACTTTGCTACACGGTATTGAAAAGATGAAACCTTAGCAAGCTCACCCAACAGCGAAAGCTTCTCATTGTGTGTAGACATAAAATGCTTCTCTCCCCACCATATACAAGCAATGACCTTTAATCTTTAAAAGCACACTTGGATACAAGTGAAATATGATGTGTCAGTGGTTTCATCTAGCTCTGCTGACATCGTTGACTCACTCCAAGTGCTCTTGTCCGTTTTAAAAAAATCCATATAAAATGTTCCTGTAGGGAGTGTTCACATTCAGGGTTCCAGTTATTGAGAGCAGTGTCCTTTTTCCATTTCCAGCTGTCAGCCAGCATTCATTAGCATGGGGAGGCCTCAGTGACCTGCTTTGGGGTTGTCCCCTCAGGTCCACCCACAAGGCATATTATATTATGACTATTTTTTTCTTACTAGTGGACAGCATGATAGAGCGTTCCAATGACGTCAATGGAAATGTGTGTATGTGTTCTGCGCCATCCAGTTGGAACTGACTTGTACCAACCCTGAGAGGATTTTCAAGATACGTGAGATATTTAAAGAATGGCTTACTAGTTCCACTCCCTCAGTGAGGTTCCATAACCAAGTGGAGTTTCAAATATTGTTCTCCGGAGCCCTATTTCATCACTCTATCCAGTGCACCACACTGGGAATTAAGTTACTTAGCCCAAAACATTTGAAAACTGTTACAGTTGTTCCCCGCTCTTTCACAGTTCATATACTGCGGTCCCGGTATATTGCGGATCCGCAGTATATGAAAAAAGGCCCCTGGGTTAAGGAGGAAAGGCCTTCCCAGGCCCATCGGAGGCCCCAAAAGTGCTTCCCCGCAAACCGGAAGTGGCTTCTGGTAAACCAGAAGTGACCTCCAGATCACTAGAAAGCACTTTGGGGGCCTCTGGGGGAATGGAAAGCCCCTTGCAGGCCCGTTTGGGGCAGCGCCAGGCCTGGGGTAAGTACAAGAGCCCCCAGAGAGTCCGCCCAGTCCTGACCTGAACCAGCATCTGCATATTGCGGATTTTCAATTACTGTGAGTCGGGTCGGGTCCCTAACCCCTGCGATAGGTGGGGGTTTACTGTATATCCTTTGCATAAGCAAAACTCCTAAAATTTATATTGAAGAGGAAAAAATGTAATGGCTCACTGAAACCATCCATAATGGACTAGTGAGAGGATGATGCTCCGGAACCCAAGCTGATCACAGGGAGGCTGGTGTGAAAGGTTGCTGTTTGATAGGACCTGCTTCATTTGATACGGAGTATCGTTTTACTCTGGCTCTGCTCTCTCCCATCCATTCATACAGCTGCTCCAGGATAGGAAACAAAGAGATGGTTCCACCAAGTAGCAAGAACTGGGAAGTCCTTTTTTAGGGCAGAAAGTCTGCAAGTTATGCCAATTATGGGTACAGAACCATGGAAGGGAAAAAATTCTCCCTAATGAAGAGGGGATTGAAATTCTCCCCCTTTTCATCAGCCAGTATATTTAAAAGAAATTACTACAGTAATTATATTTTATGAGCATGAGTCATATTTCTGTTTTTAAAGACGTACTTCACTCTACCCATCTTTTTAGTATATTTCCACTTGGTGTGGTTTGGCTGTAAGAAGCCATGTGGCAGCTGGTTTCTTGAAAATATTTTTAAGAGAGGCAGCGCTCTTCAGTTCTGGAATACCTGTGGACCACATATAGGGACATAATTGCAAACATCTGTTCACCCACCTATGAAAGAGCTAAGAGAACTCATTTTGAAAGAAATATAAAATGGTAATCTTAATAGTCTAGAAAACACATAGTGTGCCCCACTATGGCTAGTTATTTTAGGACCAAGAGCACCCAAGGAGGTGCAGTCTAATTGTGACCACCTTATGAATAGAGAGACATTTAATAGCAATAACACTGAGGAAAGAAATTTCACAATAAAGGAGTGCATTACGCAAGAGAGAGAGGCTGCAGGTTGGTAAAGACATTCCAAGGAAACATGCATGGATTATTTTGCATATGTTAATCCGAGCTGAAAGGAACTTCTTGATAGGTTTGAACATTTATCCTTTATAGTTGTTGTGAGTTTTTTGGGCTGTTTGGCCGTGATCTGGAACTTTTTCTTCCTGACGTTTCACCAGACTCTGTGGCTGGCATCTTCAGAGGGCAAGGAGCTCAGGCAACTAGGAGTTCTCCCTGCACTCTGGGGTATAGAGTGAGTGAGACTGGGGTGAAATGGAAATTTGCTACAGGGAGGAGACAGTCAGACAGACCCGGAGACTGTGGAAACAGTCAGAGGAAAAACAGCACATCTACTATGTTCTTTAACATTTCTACTATGCTGCAGGGACTCAAATACCATACCAGCCATCCTCAAGACAAAAAGGACCTTTTTCTCCCCATATGCTACCCATATCTATGACCGCCTGGAACATGCCCTCCTATGGGAAAGAATTCATACTACCCGCAAAAAACTGGACACCACAGACAGAGAACTACTATTCTTACACATTGCTATCAGTCAAAGTCAGGATTGGGACAAAATTGATACCCTCTCCTACAGGAAAATGGAAAAAGAAATGGAAGCCCATACAGCCAGACAAAAACAGAAATTTGACAGATGCCATACAAATCAACCAAAACCCACACTAGACACCTCACAAATTATCATCAACCTAACTGAACGCCAACTCTCCCAGGAAGAAACCTCAGTCTTAGCCACAGAAGGAAAGTGTGCAGTCACACCCAATAAAATTCCAGCGGAAGACATCATTGCAAACATGAAATCAGTCATATACCATCTTTCGGAAGAAGAGGCAGAGGAAATAAGAAGTGAAATGACAAGGATCCTACGAAGAGACAGACTTCCAAATAGCAATATAACAAGAAAAGAGAGAAATACCATCAAGTCCTTGAATGCGGATCCTGACATCCTCCTCCTGCCAGCAGACAAAGGCGATACCACAGTAATCATGCAAACAGAAGAATACAAGGGGGGGGAAATCAGACAACTTTTATACCAGTGTTGGTGAACCTATGGCATGGGTGCCAAAGGTGGCACTCAGAGCCCTTTCCGTGGGCACCCGACATCACCCCTTCACAGCCACTTGTATTCAGGTTAAATTGCTGTATTGGCACTTTGCGAAAAATTAGAGGGTTCTGAATTGCAGTTTGGGCAGTCGGTCTCTCAAAGGTTCGCCATCACTGTTCTAGACCCCATCACCTACAGAAAACTAAAGCAGGATCCCACCAACAAAATCACAAAACAAACAAACATGCTGGTCAGGAGTTCCTCTCTCCACCCCAAGGTCATTCCACAAATTTGCAAGATGGAATCTCTTCCACCAAGATTATACAGACTCCCCAAAATCCACAAACGCAACCCCACTCAGGCCCATTATTAGCACAATTGGCTCCCCAACATATGAATTAGCAAAACACCTAGACACCCTCCTATAGGCCCATATTGGACAGACCTCATCCCACATCAAGGACTCAGGACATTTCATAGACAAGATTAGCACCCTAAAACTCAACCCCCGGGACAGACTGATCAGCTTTGATGTAGTACCCCTCTTCACCAAAGTACCATTAAAGGACACTTTAGCACTCATCCAACAGATCTTCCCAGAAGACATTAAGGCCCTATTCCAACATTGATTAATGACCAGCTACCTCCAGTGGGAGAATGACTTCTATGAACAGACAGATGGAGTTGACATGGGGAGCCCCCTCAGCCAGATAATAGTAAACTTTTACATGGAACATTTTGAAAAACAAGTTCTGGATGTGCCACCCTTTGCACCCACAATCTGGTTCCAATATGTGGATGACACCTTTTTAATTTGGAGCCATTGTGAAGATAAACTGGAAGAATTTCTAAACCACCTCAACAATATTCAACAAGGTATACAAATTCACCATGGAAAAAAGAAATAGAGGGGAGACTCCCATTCCACACAGCATGGAAAAGGTGTTAAAAAAACACAACCTACAAACAGTATTTAGACCCACCACAAAAATACAACAGATTCTATGGTCAGCAAAGGACAAAAGGAACCCTGCAGGAGTATACTGGATATCTTGTAGTTGTGGCCAGGTATATATTGGGACCACAAAGCGCAGCATCCAGACCAGAATCAAAGAACATAAATGGCACTGCAGACTAAAACATCCTGAAAAATCAGCAGTAGCTGAACACACCCTGAAACAAATTGGACATGCAATCCTCGTCCAGGACACAGAGGTACTTGACAGCACTATGAATCACTATGTCTTACTACACATGAAAGCCATTGAAATCCACAAACATAAGCGAAGAAGAAGAAGAAGAAGAAGAAGAAGAAGAAGAAGAAGAAGAAGAAGAAGAAGAAGAAGAAGAAGAAGAAGAAGAAGAAGAAGAAGAAGACAAGGGAAAAACGTCAGGAAGAAAAACTTCCAGAACACAACCAAACAGCCTGAAAAACTCATAACAACTCTCAGATTCCATCCGTGAAAGCCTTCGAGAATACATTTACCCTTTATATTTATTTATTTAATATTGCACTTATTATATTTGAATAAGAAGTTTTAGCATATCTACGTAGCTTTTTGCGCTCATTTCCCCCCTCATTCCGTTCACCTCCTTCCTTCCTGACTTTCTGAACAGTGTACCCCGGAGTCTTCCATATTACAGTCAGTTGAAGAGCAAGCAAGATGATATAGCTTAATGTTTAAAGTCCACTGTTGGGGGTGGGGGTGGCAACATGGATTCTACCACTCATCTGTCCCTGTCCCCCTAGGCAGAATCCCCAGGCTGCAGCTGAGCTAAAGGATGAATTATTTGAGTGGTACCTAATTTAAAGATCATGGCTGGGTTCCAATGGGCACAAACAATGTTCCTCACACTCACTGGAGCTTTCCCCAGACTCTTTTCCCGCTGCAGCCTGCAGTGCTACAAAACATCCCTTGAAGTCACATTTGATGAGGTGCAGAGGGTTGCAGCCAGAAAGGAAAATTGGCAACTGCCCCCGCTGTGCTTTTGCATTCTTGGATCCTAGCCATATTTCCCCCCCAGTTAAATATCGTCAACATGGTATCAAACATGGTAACACATTTTAATTGGTGAGGTAATAGATATAATTAAAGCTCCTAAACATCTTGTCCTGTGCTCCTCTTGCTAACATTTGAACTCATGTTAAATAGCACCATCGGGCAGCATCCTGTCTATACTGGAGCTTTAACATCTACCAAACTTCAGAGTGCACAAAGACTTGATCATTAGATCGGTTAGTAAAGGGATTCCTGAGACTATATCATTTATCATCAATAGTATTGCCATAAGTAAAGCCTAGTTGCCTAGATACCCTAAGCACATCCGGTCTCACCTGATTTCAGAAGCTAAGCAGGGTCGGCCCTGGTTAGTACTTGGATGGGAGACCTCCAAGGAATACCAGGTGCTGTAGGTGCCTGGAGTAGGAACTGGCAAACCACTCCAGTATTCTTGCCAAGAAAACTCCATGGACATGGAGTCACAAAGAGTCAGTAATGACTGTAACAACACAAACGCACAAGTTAAGCCTCCATATGCATTTGGTAGCTCCTGATCCAAAGTGGTGCGTGGAACCGGACTTTGGCTCATCTGTGAGGTGTTGTGCTCCATAGAGGGTAAGAGTTCTATGATTGCAATTGCTCAAGTGCAGGTCCTAAAACAGACATGAAAGAAAATGAGCATTTCCTGTAATTAACCTGCTTCCCCTTGCAGCAGCAGGTTTCCTACAACCTGCTTCAAAAATCAAACACATAAATTAAGCTTTTGTTTTAACTTCCCATGATCAGTCACACAAGCAAAGGATGCTTCATGAGAGATGCACAGTTAAGGAATACATAATATGATTAACAGTCATGTTTCACCTAGTACGTTGTAGATCTACAAAAAACATGCTTGTTTAATTCTTGGTTTCCATCAGATAGAGGTCAATGAAGGCCTATGATGCTCAGCAGACTTCAAATGCCTTTACACCTCTGCAGGTTGAGCCAATATGGAGGCAGGAGGCCTAGTTTTTTTTTTTAATGGTCTGAGGTGGCTGAATCCACTGCCCCATCTCTAATGGTCCAGAAAAAGGAGGCGCACTAGCTGTATTCAGATAGATGAAACTGTTTGGATGAACAGCAAAACGTTTCTGTCTCTCAAAAGAAACAGAAGTCCAGTTGCCATGACTCAACTTCCAGATAAACTCACCTGGATGACTGAGAATCTTCACAGACATCTTGCTAAGAAAGTTTGTTTCTCTGAGTCTACATTGTCCCCAAACACAGCCCTCTATCTTCTTGGAAGGAAGTGTTCTGCTTATATACCGCCCCATAGCACTTCAAGCACTCTCTGTGTGGTTTACAGTTTAATTATGCAGGCTACACATTGCCCACCCACCCCAGCAAGCTGGGTACTCATTTTACCGACGTCGGAAGGCTGGAAGGCTGAATCAACCATGAGCCTGCTACCTGGGATTGAACCCCAGGTTGTGAGCACAGTTTTAGCTGCAGTACAGGCATTTAACCACTGCACCATGGGGAAATTTATAATCATAATCAATCAGAATCACCTTAGTACTGCAGAGCTCAAAAGGACCCTATGGATCACTACTAAGTCCAACCCCTGTCAAAGAGACATGGTGCGGAATTGAACTTTCAAATAATGTATGGCTCTGCAGCCCAAATCATTTCCTTGTTTGTGGTTTTGTAATTCATGAAGACAATTCATTAATAAGGGGACAGTTTCAGAGAGGGTAGCCGTGTTAGTCTTTTCAAGAATTTCAGGCAAAAATCAAAGAAAAACAAAACAAAACAAAGGACACAAACATGTGGCACCCTAAAGACTAACTTTCATATTTTAATGTAACGTTTCGTGCACATGTGCACTTCTTCAGACATATATGAGGTGTGAGATATAATGAGGTGTGAGATATAATAAGGGGACAGAGGCACATATTTGGAATGTAAGGTTATTTCATATGTTATGGTGAAAGGCGAAAAAGGAGTTTTGACAGATGCTTTTTTTAAAAGCGGAAGAAATCATAAACACGGGGAATTGCCAGGAATCTCACCAGCACAGGACACACCTATGATATTGTCAAGCACATTCTTTGTTACTCAGTTTTCAGATGTACATGATAAGCTAAGTTGGTTTAGCTGACGATTCATGCACAAACTGGGAAAGCTGGGAAAGCTGTTCTTACAAGCATTCATTTTATGATATCAGTTCTATCTTTCTTGCTCCTTGCAATTTTTTTTCTGTTCTAAAGGCTACCTTGTCTCAGTGCCAAAATGCTGTCTTTTATAATATATCCGAGACATAAATACGCTACTGTCTAATGTGAACAAAAGCATTGCAGAAGGGTTTTTCCCCTAATTTTTCTTTTTTTGAAACGGAAAGCTGTGTTAAAACTCATTATTCTGACTGAAATGTTAATTCCCAGACAAGTGCAATAGGATATAATATGGCTGCACTGGGCTCAGTGTTACAGTTATTCTGTCAAACTCGGACATATAATAAAAAGAGCATGAAGAGTTTAGTGCATGATGTCACTGAACACTTTAACATATTTGTGAGGTCTCTCTCTCTCTCTCTCTCTCTCTCTCTCTCTCTCTCTCTCTGTGTGTGTGTGTGTGTGTGTGTGTGTGTGTGTGTGTGTGTGTGTGTGTGTGTGTGTGTGTGTGTGTGTGTGTTTAAATGACCTAAGCAAAATACATTTCCCATATCATAACTGTGGTCATTGTTCTTCATCTGACCCTCTCAGAAGTTTCTTCTAGTCTAGGTGTTTACTTACATAAGCCCTCAGACAGAGGCTCTTCCCTATCGAAAGCTTCTCTGTTAATTTTAGCAGGGAAAATTCAAGGGCATATGCAGATTCTGTCACTCCTGAAATAAAGGGGGATGAGAGAGAGAGAGAGAGAGAGAGAGAGAGAGAGAGAGAGAGAGAGAGAGAGAGAGAATGGTGGCTTATCTGATAATACATGGATATCTATATGGGACAAGTACATGATTTTTGTCCCTGCAGACCCAAACTCGAGTCTATTCATTTCAACTGCTCTGAGCTACTGTATATGAATATAGCTATAGCAAGTTCATCTCATATAAGATTTTGGGATAGTGCCCAGTGAAGCCCACTCTGGTCCATTATAGGTCAGGAAGTATTGACATTTCCCCATAACAGGCCAACAGTCACGCTATTAGCAATTTAATGAATATTGGACACTAGGGCTTAAATCTAGTCAATACATCTAGTTAAAGTAGACCCACTGAATCGACTTGCTGAATGGTGAGTAAAAACATGTGTCATATCATGCACTATAGTGTAAATTTCATTAATTAAATCAGTCTAATCTAGTGGAGAGTAGTGAATGGATTTCAACCCCTGGTGTCTTTTTAATAAAAATAATAATAATAATAATAATAATAATAATAATAATAATAATAATAATAATAATAATAATAATAATAATAGCCTAGCCTGATGAAGCCGTGAGGTAGCCACCGCAGGAAGTCAAATGCTGGGAGACAAATAGAGGTGGTAACATAGCCTTTCATGTATAGTATTTCCCTAAGCAGAGCTGCCTAGATGCCCTAAGCACATCCGATCTCGCCTGATTTCGGAAGCTAAGCAGGGTCGGCCCTGGTTAGTACTTGGATGGGAGACCACCAGGGAATACCAAGTGCTGTAGACGCCTGGAGTAGGAACTGACAAGCCATTCCAGTATTCCTGCCAAGAAAACTCCATGGACATGGAGTCACGAAGAGTCGGTCACGACTGTAACGACACAACACACACACACACTTCCCTAAGCTAGCCTGATGTCTCCTGACGTGGTGCTATTGCCAGTGCTGAAGAGAGCTTCAGTAGGAGTTTTAATATCTTCTTACACTTGTCTGCTCACCTTTTGTACGTGGAGTGGGAGCGGGGACCATCCTGTCATACCTGTGGTAGCCAAATACCTTCAGCTACTTCTCTTAATTGTGCAGAGGCCAATGTTCTGACATAAATTATAGTTTGGACTCTTGCTAACTGTCTCGCTCTACCCTACAGTATTTCTGAGGGGAGCTTCCAGGTATTTTGGTTTCTGAAGGACAAAGCTACATTGAAGAATTCTGCATATGGTTAAGTAATTCAGAATATTTAGCTGCATACAGAATGTCATGAATCTGAATAATGATGTGGAAGTAAGTACATTTTGTCCTCACAGCAGAACGTGGGTTTTTGTAGCTTCCAAGCACTCAATGCAGCAATGGGCAACAATATGAAGTTCTTTACAAACATTTATTCTGACTCTAGGAATTAGTAAAACAAGACAGACAGGGTCCCAGCCCTTAATATTTTTGGTGAATGTGGTGACTCCCAAACAGCTGCACAGAGAAAGCACAATAGCTTAAGTGTCAGTAGCCCACCCCCTTTCACAGTGGCTCACAGTTTATATCTTAAAAATCACTCTGGAAGCATTTTAAGTGAAAAAAAGACCTTTACATACCTTTGCTATCAATACTGTATTTATAGCCAGTAGAAAAAGAATAGGAAAAATGGAATGTCCACTTGTAGGAGAGATCACTCCATGCTTCCTGTATGCTTTGAGTTCAGGAAAGGAGAGAGAGAGAGAGAGAGAGAGAGGTGTTTCTCGTAAGTCAAAAGGGAGATCAAGGAATAGGAATGCAGCCTGTAATGGATGGGAATATCCTCCCATTGGGAAAAAAATTTTGGGGGGTGCTAATGAACTCATCCTTGAGCCTAGATGCTCAGGTCTCAGCAATGGCCAGGCGTGCACTTGCACTTGCACAATTAAAACTAGTGTGCCAGCTACACCCATTTTTGAGGTGTCTGCTCTGGCCATTGTGACACATGCCCTAGTCACTTTCTGGCTGAATTACTTTAATGTGCTCAGTGTGAGGCTTCCGGTGGAAAGTCTCAGGAAACTTCAGCGGGTCCAAAATGGAGCAGCTAGATTGCTTTCTGGGGCTGGTTACAGAGGTCACATAACAACCTTTTTACAGCATCTCCACTGGCGGCCAATCAGTGTCTGGGCACAATTCAAAGTCTTGGATTTAACCTATAAAGCCCCAAATGGCCTGAAGCTAAACTCACTCAAAGACCATGTCTCCCAGGATGAGCCAGCTCGGGTGCCAAGTTTGTCGGAAAAGGCCCTTCTTTCTGCCCCATCACCTTCACAGGTGTGTCTGAAATGAACGGAGGAGAGGGCCTTGTCTCTTGCTGCTCCCAGACTTTGGAACTCCCTTCCACTGGAGGCCAGATTTGCCTCATCTTTGCTGTACTTCAGCAAGCAGGTGAAGACCTTTCTCTTCAGACAAGCTTTCCCTGAGTGACTGGCTCTCTGTTATGTGACTTTTAGATGGACTGTTATGCACTGCTGCTTGGGCAGAATTGGTTGTACTACTTGTGTTTTTCAATTTTTGGTTTTCATCTCTGAGTGTCATTTTTCTAATATTTGTTCACTTAATGTTCTTAGCTTTAATATTGCCTTTTAAATGATGCAAGATGCCTCTTCATTATTCTCAGCTTTGAATATTGCCTTTAGTGTTTCTTGACAACTGTTGTATACTTATTGTCTCCTGCTTCTTGTTGATTGTCTTTCAGTCTTGTAAGCTGCCTTGGATGCTTTCCAAGGAGGAAAGGTGGTATATTTTACGCAAACAAATAACATGAATAAGTAAGTTCCAACTTGCACCACAGTCCTCTTACTGAGAAACAATGGTGGGTAGAGGTAATAGAGCCAGTGTCTCTTATAGCGCAAGAGAAACCAGAAGTCTTGTAGCACCTTTTAGCATTAAATAATTTGTTGTCCCATCAGCTTTTATCTGTGAAAGCACACACTTCTTCAGTGGTAGATACAGACCATGCTGTCTCGGTCAGGATTAAATGGATTTTCCAAAACAAAGTTAAACTAAAAGGCTGCCCAAGAAACTTGGCATTCAGTTTTTAAAACATTTCTCCCAAGCATTAAGCTGTCTTTGACATCAAAGCCAGAAAGTCTGTAACGCATAGTCCACTGTGACATTGCAACCACTAAGATTCATACCCAGGGTGGCAGGTCAGACAATGGATTTCAAGATGGGGGAGGTCATTGGGAGAAGTGGGGAGAGGACGGAAGAGAGAAACAAGAGACAGGAAAGCAGCTTTTTCTTTGTTAAGGTTAAATAAATTAGTTTCCTTCAGAGCTCTTAAATAGGACTTGGGAGAATTATGTGTTGCAACCACAACCAGAACCCACCCCACCCCCATGGCTGGCATGTAGAATCTTAAAGAAGAAATAGCCTTTCTTTAACAGCTGATAACAGAGCCATTATTCTACAGTTCTACAGGCAGGTTTGCTTGCCACTAGAGATGGGCACGAAATGAGCAATTTTTGTTTTCGTTTTCATTTTTTCGTTTTGTTACGCAACGAAACGAAAAACGAAAAACGAATTTTGTCTCCAAAATGAAACGAAATGAACCAAAACAACAGAAATTTTGTTGTGCGTTTCGTTTTCGTTGCGGCAAATACATTGAACTGTAATAAATGCTAACAAGACAGCAATTTTTTCATTTTTGTTTTCATTTTTCGTTTCATTACGTAACGAAACAAAAATGAAATTTTTGCAAAAAATTCAGGAAAAATGAAAATGAACTGAAATGGACCCCCTAAACGACAAACGACAAATGAAACACCATTTTTTTGAGTCGTGCCCATCTCTACTTGCCACCATGAACACAAGAACATACTACTTCTTCATGCCATGAAACACTTAGCTTCCTTAACTTATCCATAGCAATTCAAGTTATAGTTAAGTTAAAAGCATAACAGCGACAGAAAAGATAGCAACCATGGCTAAAAGCGTTCAGAAACTTAGATCTGAGAGTAGAATCCATCCAAAAGTTAAATCAAAACTAAATTAGATAAAATTCAAAGACAAATGTTTTCTCCACAAGACACGTAGACAACGTGTCTGTGTATGTATTTTGGATGCTCTAGAATTCTTCTGCATACTATCTGCATTTTTCACTATGATTAGTATTCCTGATAAATGTCACTTGGAAATCTTTTGGCAATTTCCATGTATAGGCTGTGATGTTTATTCCCACCCTGATCACACACCCTTCTTCAATTTTTTTTTAATGAAGCATGTGAGAACAGAGGTTGAATTGCCAAAGCCATTTTAATTGGATGAGGGTGGTCTTGAAGCCATGCTGGGATTCAGAACACCAGTGTTTTCATTTAGAACTTTACCTTGGCAGATCTAGAGAGTACGGAGACTCGTGGTCCATGTGAAATGTCCCTTGGGCCTCCCAAGGAGTAGAGGATACTGAGCATAGTTATTCCACCTGAGGGGGTGGAATAAGCTTTTGTACCTCCATGTGGTTTTAATTTCAGCAAGTGTTTGGACAGCAGAACATGAAGCGCTCTCATGGTGAGTTGGCTAGAAGCGCCCTTTTAATGGCCAAAAGTTACCCTTTCAAGACCTTGCCTTTGAAATAATATGGACACAGCATGCAGCTGATGCAAAACACTATTCTGGAGTTTGGACATATCAAACATATCTACATTTTTGTACTGCAGCCAAGAGGAAACTTAATTTTTGCTACTTAGCTGAGATCCACCCTGTGGAATTGATATGGCTCTCTCATTCTGAAGAGGGCTGGATTCTTCCTTTTTCTTTCTTTCTTTCTTTCTTTCTTTCTTTCTTTCTTTCTTTCTTTCTTTCTTTCTTTCTTTCTTTCTTTTCTAGATAATAGTTTTGCGTTTTTCTTCTGTAAATAAGCAAAGTGTGATGATACAATGAGTGTCAGCCTCAGGATAGATAGTGCCCTGGCCAAGAAGCACCATCAGTCTTGTCAGTTTTGCTAATATGGGTGGCTAGTGAATAATTATGAAATCTTACAAAATAAAGCTGTGATCTGCCGATTTTTATGAAGAACAAAAAATACCTACTTGGAAACGGGAAAAGAACCACATTTTAAAGCTGATTGCAGTTTTTTGCCATAATTAGAACCCCAGAAGTGTACAGCTTCTGGGGGGAAAGGACTAAAGACACGAGGGTTCCCACTTTTTGTTCTTGCTCACTGCGAACAACTTAATCCTTGCTGCCAGGAGCTCAAGGTCTGTTTGCTGAGCTGTCAGGAGGGTGTTAAAAACTTCTTTTTGGAAACAGCAGTTGAGCAGTCCAAGGTCAGTTTGATGAAGAGTTAGAGGTTAGTTAAAAACCTCTTTTTGCAAACGCAGCCAGCAGGAGCAGCCCCAGCTCTGTTTGCTGAGGTGTCAGGAGGGGGTTAAAAACCTCTCTTTGGAAGCAAAATGCAGATGCCTCAGCAAGGGCTGCTTCTGCCGGCTGTGTTTCCAAAGAGAGGTTTTTAATCCCCTCCTGACACCTCAGCACACCTTGCTGCCAGGAGCTCAAGTTCTGTTGCTGAGGTGTCGGGAGGGTGTGTGTGCTAAAAACTTCTCTTTGCAAGCACAGCTGGAAGGAGCAACCCCAGCTCTGTTTACTGAGTGGGTTAAAAACCTCTCTTTGAAAGCGAAATGCAGATGCCACAGCAAACTGACCTTGGTTTGCTCCTGCTGCTGGCTGCTGTTTCCAAAGATAAGTTTTTAACCCCCCCTCCTGCACCTCAGCAAACAGACCTTTGGATAGTGGGTGGCATATAAGTTGTAAAAATAAATAAAAAATAAAAATAAAAATAAACCTCTCTTTGGAAGCCTGCTTCTCTCAAGAAAAAAAAATGCAATATACTGAGACCATAATATATGAGCCGCGTTGTGGCGGGGGACTACTGTATTATTCTTTGGTTACCAATCTGTATGTTACTACCTAAGTGCCATGGCCAGAAAAGGCTGAGAATGGCTGATCCATAAAACCTCTTGAGATTTCAAGAAAACATTAGCCATGCCTTTTCTACCCAGACACATTCTTGTCTCAGTTTTACACTTTTGCTGGAATTTTTTGGAGAATTTCTACAGCATATCAATTGGTATAAAACCAATGAAGAAGTAGGAATGGGCACAAAATGGAAAAAAATACTGTTTTGTTTCGTTTCATTTCATTTCTCATTCTGTTTCATTTTGTTTTGTAATTAATGGATTTTTTTAAAAACGTCATTACGAAACAAAATGAGAAACGAAATGAATCCCACACCACAACAGCGAGAGAGCTGGTGTGGCAGGGGATGGAAAAGCCTCCAGTCCCCTACACCTCTCTTAATCTTCGGAGCTAGGCTCTGAAGATCAATCATTATCTACGTGTTGGTTTTATCGTACATGTATGGTTTTCTATATAAACTGTCCAGAGTTCCCATTGGGAAAATTGGTTGTGGTATAGAAATATAAAAATAAATAAATAAATACCCCCCCCCCCAGGAGGAGGGGGTGGCAAGGCAAGGGAGAAAGGAGCAGTCAGGCTGCGATTTTACTGCTGCCTGGCTACTCTATTCTCCCTAGCCACCCACCTCCCAGCTGGGATTTTCTGACAGCTCGAGCTGTCAACATCAGCTGGGAGGTGGTGGTTGACAAGAACCGAGCAGGGAAGCAGCCAGCAGATCTCATTGCTGAACAGCGGCTCCCCAGTTCAGTTTCCCTCGAACCAAAAATATCATTTCATTTCATTTCGAATGGCATGCTGTCTGCTGTTTCATTTCATTTTAAAATGGTTTGAAACCTTTCAAAACTATGAGACAGTGTGTCATTCTTCATAAGGTGCCCATCCCTAATGAAGAGTATTATAGAAAAGGCAACCCAATGGGTCAATTAAGGATGGACTTATATCTGACCTACTGAAGTCAATCCTGCTTAAGAAATGCTTTTGAATTTCACATTCTGTTATCATTTATTTAAACCCACAGTACCTCTCCTGATTCATCTGTAATATATTGGGGAAAAGCAGTTCAAAATTTGGTTTACTATGTCTTGTTTCACATCAAACACTGAACAGAAACTCTTGCCCTGGTAATTAGAAGAAAGGCACTTATTTAATTTCAGCCATGTGAAGTGGAAGATTTAATGGACAGGGTATGATTTTATAAAAACTATTTTCCACAGGCGTGCCTTGTATCACAGCCTATGTCCCTGAAACACCTTGGCTCAGTTGCAGGAGCCGTGGGTGGGGTGACTATTTCCTGGCACAAGGAGAGGTTTCAGGAAAGCGTTGGCTTTGCCTTCTCCACCCAGACAGGTTCTTGACCCCAATTTACAAGTGACAGAGTATATAAGTTTGTGTATAAATCTGACATGCTCTTCAGGGCATACCAGCCATTCCTCAGCACTCTTCTTGTGAACTCTTTTCTCAAAAAAAAAAAAAAAAAAAAAAAAGGCAGATGGTGGTAAATGCCAAATAGAAAATTTGCTTTCAGACTACTACTCTCCGAATCACCCTGGCAATGTTTTTGGCACTTGTTCAAAAAAGTAACTTTTCCAAGCTCTGTAAATTGCACGCCCTGAGGAAATCATTAGATACTTTTTGAGTATCTAAGCATTTTGAGTAAAGGGTTTCTCCCTCATTTGTATCTTCACAATTTAAGCATGTGTTGACCCTTTGTTATCCAAAATATCAGTTGTAACATTGTACTTAATACAAACAAACAAAATAACAAGTAAAGCAAACAAAAATCTATCACACATAAAAGAACTGTGTCGTCAAATGCAGCGTAATCCTCCATATGCATAAAATTCTTCTGAAGAAAACTATTAAGCAACTACTGTGGTAGCATAATTCTGCAAAAACTACTATTTTGAATATTGTCCCTGCTGCTGGCATGACAGAGCAATTGGCATTAATTTCTCCCCAGATCTTCTGTCTTAGTTTTGGCTAAGCAATTTGTTTCCTGTTTTTCTTTCTGGAGAGAGAGGAATGTATTGCTTCTGAAAACAAGTTGCAGTAAGGATCACCAAAGCATGGTCTGCAGACATGGGCTTGTTTTAAGTAGCTCTGGTGACATCAGATACAGTGATCCGTCCAGTGCTTCTTCAATTAGAGCCATATTTTCTTAAATATATATATATATAACTATAACAGGAGCCTCAAGCTTTCTTGGTGAATGCATAAAGTATCTTGTGTCTGAATGAAATAATTATATTCAAAAAAAGAGGGATATTCTGTCTTTGACCATACAGTTTAGTGTCCACTGTTAATACATCTAATAGAAAACTAGAAGACAATGAAACTGCCTTTTCTCCCTCCTAGATTTAAATTCTCTGGTTCTGGCAACTGACGTAGATGCTGGTGTCATATCTTGCTTTTTAAGCAATGCTTAAGCCAGCATTTCCCCATTGTTGTTGTTTCAACGTATATACCAGCCATGAGAATTCTCTGGGCAGTTTACAACATAGCTATGCAAACAACACTTGTAGCCACTTGAGTACTACTTTTACTGGTCTTGGAAGGATGGAAGGCTGACTTCCATCCTTCAGCTGACTACCTGAGTCCTGGATCAAACTTAAGTCATGATGAACAGAGGCTTGGCTACAGTTCTTCAGCTGAACCACTGAGCCACTGAGATGGCATAGCACCTAAACCAGGCTAGCCCAAAGTCCTGATGTTTTGGATCACAACTCCCAGAATTCCAAGCCTGTATTTCCAATGGCAAAGGACTGTGGGAGTTGTGGTCCAAAACATCTGGAGGGCCAAAGTTTGGACATGCCTGGCCTAAACTGTGCCATCCCTATTATGGAACTTCTTGTATAACAAAGTAGGCACACAAGCAAGGACAGAACAGACATGCCACTGGTTGGAAGTCCAATTAATAGTGGTTTGCTTCTGGAATTACAACCAATGCTCTTGAGGGGGCTCATTCCAGTAAAAAGGAGCAGAGCAACTGGGCAATGCCAAAGTCGAATATGTGCACCCAGGGGTAATTCTTCCCCGTTTGGACATGTTCCTATCAAACTGACAAAGCATTGCTGTCTATTTAGGAGCAACTGCCTTCTGTTCTAGACAACTCCATGTCCGCATGGTATGGCTGAGATCTGAACAGAATATTTGAAATTTAAGTACTGTACCTTTAAATTGACTCATCTCCAATCAGTGTCTAGATAAAAATAGCAGAAGAAACCTACAGTGATCCTTCATGGGCCAATTTCCCCTTTCCTTAACACTCTGGTCTGGTACCTGCATTATAAGATTCCATACGCATGATGATTTGTTGGAATGAAATTATGACATCAAAATCAGACAAGTGTTTCAGGAAAGGGAAGGAAAGGCAGAGGAAGGGAAACAGGGCAAATTCAAAGGTGACCAGGCAGAAAGAAAAGACTGTAGCAACTAAAGGGGGGGAGGGGAGAGAACAGCATTAACCAGATTTGGGTCCAGAAGCATGAAGAGATATCTGGACAAATGGTTGAATTTGGCAGTGGTCTGAACTGAGGACGTTCAAATACATTAAGTCTGTGTATCTCAGCAAGCTACTGATACCACTGGATGAAACTGGAAAAGGAAAAAGTAGAAAGCTTACCAGGAAAGATTTCACTCTGGATACCATCCAGTTCCTAGCAGGATTACAATTAATTAATTACTGATTAATTCTTCCTTTCACTGTTCAGCCTGTATTATCCAGCTCCAATGAGCTGATCTAAACATATGCTCATATATTACTCCTGTGTAATGCAAACCTTCATGATTTAGAATGTGATAT
Organism: Phrynocephalus forsythii; assembly: GCA_029282475.1. Taxonomy (NCBI): domain Eukaryota; kingdom Metazoa; phylum Chordata; class Lepidosauria; order Squamata; family Agamidae; genus Phrynocephalus; species Phrynocephalus forsythii. The sequence continues at coordinate 35,348,131 of JAPFRF010000003.1, read as the reverse complement.
TTTGGCCAGAATCCTATTGCTGATTTACATTTCATGAGGGAAATGGTTTAAGTCTTGGTGGCAATTTGCCACTCATTAATGAGGTGCTGGCTGTACTCTTGGGCAAACACCCAATCGAGCAGTCAAGCTTGTACCCAGAAACACAAGCAGCATCCCATTAATGAGAGGCAAGTTGCCACCAAGGCTTATGCAATTTCCCCTACACCAAATCACCCACAGGATTCTGGTCCTTGTTAGGTAATATTCCTGATGGAGTATTAAAGCTAAAGCCCATGCTAGTCCCAAGTAAAATAGTTCCATTGGAATAAATGGATGTTGTTTGCTTCAAGTAATATAAATTCCTTTGATTTCAATAGATTGGTTCAGACTAATATTGCATTTAGCCCATCAAGACAGGAAGGCACAGGACTAAAAGGAGAATGGGGGAACAGACTGCATGCTTCAAACTGGATTTATGCTGCCCAATCTGATTGTTGGTGCCTCTTGTTAAGGAAAACCTTCCCTGCAAGTGCAAATCAAAAATGAACACATTATTCTAGCCTCCTTCCCTTCTCATAGAATCATAGAGTTGGAAGAGACCTCAAGGGCCATCCACTCCAACCCCCTGCCATGCAGGAACCCCCATCACAGGACTCCTGACATATGCCCATCCAGCCTCTGCTTAAAAACTTCCGAAGAAGGAGACTCCATCACCTTCCGTGGCAGCATATTCCATTGCCGAACAGCTCTAACTGTCATGAAATTCTTCCTAATGTTTAAATTGAACCCCTTTTCCTTTCTCTATGGATGTTCAAACTGCAGAGATTTTTTCAAGTTGACAGAGTTGGAAATATCAAGATGTTTTGACAGTCTCCGTCCCCATAGTAAATGCACCTGACCTTTCATTTCTACATAATGCTACCTTATGTGTAGCTGAGGAAATGAGGATGTGCCAGGGTGGAATCCAGGGACCAATTTCCTGTTCCCAAGATTCCCTAGGGCCCCACAAATATTACAAATAAAAATAGATTTAAAAAATACAGAAGTAGATGCAAGTTTATTTTTGAATTTGTAAAACCACTTTTCTAACTTTTAAGAAAGGTATGCTTTGTAGACTTTTCCCCCTGTGCATGCCAACTGCAAATGGGGCTTGAGCAGTGCAAAAATTACCCTTTGGGGGCACACAAGATCCCTCCCCCCAATGATGTACACCTGGGGATTCGTTGTTAATCTAAATTGGGAAATAAATCCATCTCTGTTTTGATTGAACAATCAAGGTCGCAACTGAAACAGCATATCTGGAATGTTTTCAGATTAGCAAGTGGAAGTATGAGTGAGGGAAGGAGTAGCGCCATTGCTTTGGTAACCCCTAATATAGCTGTTGCTATGTGCACAAACACACTGTTAATTGATGAGTCACCTTTCTACAAATAGAATAAGCCAGGAAAGAGTTGCAGGCAAACCTTGTCTATTGTACATCTTGTACCATGATTTCTGGAGGCGAAAGCAAGGGAAAAATCAATGATAATGCTTTTTTTGTGCTTTTAGTGAAACAAACTGCTTATTTTGTGTCGGGGAGGTAAATAGAAGAACCCTGTCCATTTGAACCTAGTAAAGCATTACAGTTTAATTTGGTAAATCTATCTTGATATATTGGCCCCAGGTACTCTTGTTTACTATCATGCACAACTGACCCCCCCCCAAATATTCTATTTTGTTCCCATTCCACTCATAAAAGTTGACTTAAAAGGGCTCTATCATATGTCCTTTAAAATGCTGGTTAAATTTCAAGATAAAGTGTTTCCAAAAATTTTGTCCCCACAGCCACCGGGCTTTTCTTTAAAAAAAAAAAAACCCTCCGGTGATACCCCCTTTTGCGAGTTTTCTAAGACCTACCGGAGAAGTTGGGAAACTTTTGCTCCGGTAAAAAATGTGAACCAGAAGTCTGTGGGAGCTCACATATGATCCAGTTTTCTGCTTTTCCCCCAGCACCGATCAGCTTGTCCTGGGGATGGTCGGTGCTTTTATTTATTTATTTATTTTTAATTTCCCCTCCCCCTCAGCGCTGAGCAGCTGGCCTTTGGGCTGTTAGCGCTGGTTTTTTATTTATTTATTTATTTCCTAGCACCGACCAGCTCGTCCTGAGGCTGGTTGGTGCTTTTAAAAAATCTTTGTACATGGGAATGGAGATCCCACATCTTCAGTCATGTGAGCAAGAAAGAAGAAAAATCAGACTTTCACAATATCGGGATCTTCTCCCAGGTGAGATAGCGGCCTGAAAGTCAAAATTCAGGAGCAAACAGTGGACAAAATCCCACTGCTTAGTGTACCCAGCAAACTGCATTAGAATAGGCCAATTGAATCAATGGGGATTTAGTGTATCAACTTCTCCATGAGCTCCGTCGATTCAAATGGGCCTACTTTAGTTGTGACTTACTATGTTAAAGCAAGTCACAATTAGTGTGAGCCCATTTAAATCAATGCAGTTTAACAGAGAAGTTAACCCACTACCTTGGGGCATGGTTGGAACCCCTCTCTGAGATTGCAGGGCCAAAAAAAAAAAAAAAAGACTGGTAAGAGAGAAAAAGTCTCTAAAGTATCCTAGATGAAAGCTATTTAGGTCTTTAAATGTTATTACCCATGCTCCAAACTGTGTCTGGTAACAAACTGGCAACCATTCCAGTCATTTCAGAATAGAAGTAATTTAATCCCATAAATGAGCACCCATGAGTATTTCCTTTGCTGCATTCTTGACCAAATGCAAATTTTAAATATTTGAACTTAAGTTGTTTTTCTTTTGGTGGCTTTTGATGGAGAATAAATTGTAGGCAAGGGCAAGAGAGTGCCTCTCAAACTTCCACATTTTGGATGCAAAAGCATATTAGGAATGCAGTTTGGGTTTTATGCAGATGGGCTATGAAAGAACTATGGATCAAATTTGCAAAAATCATGAGGTATCCTAGATACAATCTGGCTTGTTGCGGCATGAGGAATTTTATGCTTCACAGATGTTTGTGTCCAGCATGGTGTTCCAACTATATAACAAACTGCTTTTACTGTAAGCAGAATAATAATCTAGGCAGGCCTTTAGAAGGAGGAAAGGTCCTTTTCTGCATTGAAATATTGAGAATCTGGATGTTCACATAGACGGGTGTGATGGCTTTTACACTTCTGGTATCTTTCTCTGTATTTCATCATTCATCATCATCATCATCACCTTCTTCTTCTTCTTCTTCTTCTTCTTCTTCTTCTTCTTCTTCTTCTTCTTCTTCTTCTTCTGTGGGATCTTTATGTGGTTTGATAATAATGATTATTCTGGCTAATTTTGGGGGGAGGGATATTGGATCACAATTTGTTATACCTGTTAAAGAGCAAAGGTGGCAACTGTTCTGCAAACGTTTTATAGAACCATCACCAAAGCCATCTGAACCATGTGCTTGTATAGCTTTAGGTAAATTTTGAATGGATTTATGCAACTATTCGGATCTAATTGGTTTACAAAGGGAGTTTCTATGGATTTGTATTGGCTATCAAAGTTTCACAGGGTTAACATCCACTCATTTTATCGCTGTGTGGAATAGACACAACTGCACCTGGCTTTCTATTATTCCTTGCAAATCTATAGAGGTAACATGAATGATCCAAAATAGGGATGGGCAGGAAACGAAAAATGAAATGCTGTTTCGTCATTTTGTTACATAACGAAACAAAAGGAAGCAAGGAAGCAGCATTTCACCATAGATGAAACGAAACCGTCATTTTCCCATTGAAATGAATTATTTCGTTCTATTGTTTTCAGGCTCCTGCCAAGCTGCTACCGACTGGGCCAGGTTTAAAGGGCTCCAGCCATTGACAGTTCAGCAGGAGCCCTCAGAAAATGGTACAGAGGGCAGTTCCAGCAATCGCGCTGCCCTCCCCACCATTTTCTGAGGGTTCTTGCTGAGCTGTCAATACCAGGAGCCCTTAGAAAATAGTGGGGACTCAGGGCAGTTCCTGAACTCACTGCCCTCCCCACCATTTTCTGAGGACTCCTGCTGAGCTGTCAATGGCTGGAGCCCTTTAAATCTGGCCCAGTCGGTACTGTCTCTCAAATAATGGCCACAGTTTCTCAGTAACACTGCAGAAATGACAGTTGCAGTAGCATTGGCTAAAATGGCTTAATGAAAGAAAGTGGGATGTCATTGCCATGCACTCAGGCAAACAGCTAAGAGAATGATTAGTTCTTCTGTCTGTTAAAGTGTTGGTTTAATTAAGCATGTTCTTACATGAACTCGTGGGTATTATTACCCAAGTACTTGTCAAAATTAAGTTATTTGCATGAGTCATCCTGAAGTCTGCCAAAGGTCACAAACGGATTTTCATGTTTACATCTTTATATTCTTCCTACTTTTGTGACAAAGGCCTTGATTTTTTCAGGTGTTGCAATGATAACTGACAATTTTATAAAGAGAAACCATCTTGGCTTTAACAAAAAAAAAAAAAAGGTTTCCAATTCAGCAATATATGTGGTATCAAATACATAGATATGAGTCACTTTTGTTTAGGCTAAATACTCCAAAATGTTTCAGGCAGCATAATCAACAGTCTTTCTGGTGAGGTATTCTGAGAGTGGGAGTAGAAAAAAGGTGTCTTCTAAAACACAATAGTTGACATAGAAGGATTAAATAGAAATGCTGTTGAATGTGAGCCCAAAATGGCGGAGTCACAGATTTGGCAGATGATCAGCAGCACCGGTATGTGACCTACAGGGTGGGCTGAAAATTCTGGCAGTCATTATGAATGCTCATTTGCTCCAACATATCTCAATATTATGGATAGACTTACTAAATGGCACATGAGCCCAATTGTTATTTTTTTTCATCTACAGCTTGCTTACCCCCTCGGCCCTTTTAGAAGTATTTTTTTAAATGAAAGTTTATTCTGTTTTTTTCCAGGGTACGTTTGCTATCATTGTTCCTGAGGTATCATTATAGTTTCAATGAAATTAAAAATGGAGATGTTCTCAAAACCAGGAAAATGAACCCCCTCTTTTTATTTTATATTAAAATTGTTGCAGCTGGACACATATAGAGCCTAGCTGCCTGGCAGATGAATGTTGAACATATAAAAACATGGAAACAACTAAAAGATCTGTGGCACCATAAAAACTAATACAGCCCATTTCATTAGAAGCAAGATTCAGGTATTTATTGGTTCTGATTTACATTCCACTTCACCCCTTGCTTGCTGTGACTTTTATTGTACTACAATTTTTTAAAAAGCAGTGCTCCACCATTTTACCACTGAAATCTGGACAGAGGTCAGCCACGGATTAGATTGTGGCTTCACAATGAGAGAAGTGAGCTCCCTTATAAATTAAGCATTCCAAACTCTGCTATTTTCCAAACTAGCTGACTTTCATTCAGCAATGGTTCATCAGGAAATAAATTTAGGTTTAATTTACAAATCAGTTAATTTCCAAGAAACCCATCTTTAGAGGAATAATTTTCTCTTCTTTTCAACTTCTTGATCTGACATTTTGTCTCTTTCTGCCATGAATGACGTAATAATATTCGTGTGTTGGCAAATATCAGTTGTTGACATCTATTCCTATCCCCCAAAGGAGTACTAATGTTTCTTCTAAATAAACTTGCAGATCTACCATTCTGCTTCAGTTGTCCATTTGTACAATGGAAATAACAGTACAGTGGACCCTTGTATAACAAACAGCTTGTATAACATAAAATTTGTACAACATAAAAAATTCCGGAGATAGGGGAAATTTGCTTAACATAATCGCCTATGGGGAAAATCCGTACAACATAAAAATGGGATCACTGCGTTTTCAATTTATTCCTATGGGAATTTGTATAAAGGAAATTTTGCTTAATTTCATTTGGAATGAATTAATTCCTTTATACAAGGTACCACTGTACTGTAACTTGTAATGAACTGCCTACCTAAGTCGTATTTGTGGAACCTTTCCAGAGTTCAAAATTCATTTACACTGAATTCCTTAAAAGTGTTGGTTGAGCTCATATCATTTATGATCTAGAAGGAACAAGATGCTTTTAACTGAATCCTTCACCCTGTGTGTTGTTTGTCTGTGGAACTCCCTGCCACAGGATGTGGTGATGGCATCTGGCCTGGATGCCTTCAAAAGGGGATTGGACAGATTCCTGGAGGAAAAGTCCATCGCAAGTTACAAACCATGATGAAGATGTGTAAACTCCAGTCTTAAAACCAGGGTACTTCAAGGGCCAGATGCAGAAGAGTGGTATCAGGAGACAGATATCTAGTCTCGTGCACTCCCAGATGCATTTGGCAGGGCCACTGTGAGATACAGGAAGCTGGACTAGATGGGCCTTTGGCATGGCTCTTCTTATGTTCTTATGTTCAATAGCCAGATTTTAAGTAGCAGCTGAATCTGTGCTGTCCCCATGCTGCTGGGTTATGAATACTCCAGTTATGCTGATCTTTTTGAATGTGTACATCTACCCTCGTAGATAGCTTAGTGGTTTATTTCTCAGGCTGCAGAGTCAAAGGTTGGGAGTTCAATTCCCCACTGTGCCTCTTTGACAAGGGCCAGACTTGATGACCCACAGAGTCTCATCCAGCTCTGCTGTTCTAAGATGATGATGGTTCTGTTTACTCATCAAAAATGATTCTTGAAACAATCTCCCCAGACAGCGCCTTTATTTTTCCAGTGAGTAGGATATCAGTTTGCTGCCTTGTGTATAATATCTTTCACCGCCCTGGCGGACACACAGTTATGCACAGTGAAAAAGGGAAAAGGCAAAGTGCTTCCACAATGAAAATCAGCAGCAGATATTTAAAAAGTAAAGCACAAAAAGAGTTATGGGAGATAGCTTAGGCTGCTTTAACATGACCACTAAAACCTGCTGCAAAATGCTTGCAGATGCAGAGCATAAAATCGTTTTCCCACGAGCAGCAGACTTTTAAAAAAATAAAGTGCAAGCACGCCCACTTAAGCATTATCCGGAGCATTTTACAAGTACCTAGTCTGGTGGTGGTAAAATCCTTGTCGCTGTTCCGATGTGAATTTTAAACCATTACTCCGTGGGAACACGGAAAATCCTCACCAAAACCTTTTTGCCCCTGTTACGGTATCTTTGCTGCAGTTCTCAGTTGTGGGAGCAGAACGGTTGTGGATTTTCAGAATGCAACCATGGGAACATCCAATCCATGACATCAACCATGTGACCACTCCAGGGTGTATGATCCAGATCAAAGTTTGCTGCGGATTTTAGTGGTTGTGTGAAAGCAGCCGTAGGCTCCATTTCTAGCACGGATGTGATCTATCCTACTCAAAACCTACACTACTGATTCAAAACATGGATGCTTAGAGGCTGACATGAATTCCAGCTTTGGTGATTTGCTCCAGTTTGTTTACCACTGCAACAGGTGTTGGATGTTTGGGAGCCCCCACCACTTCTGGTGGTTGCCCCACTCCAAAGTAATGCCTAGAGGTGGCAGACTGGGGAGCTGCTCATGACAGTATCTATCTGTGGTACTGTATATTCACACACAGAGGCTCCTAATTTATTGGATCCTAAATTATAGTGCAAAATGATATCTACTGCCACCTGACAGAAAAGAAGAGGAGGGGAGTTCTCTGTTTTGCACCCATCCTACTAAAAATGAAAGTAATGAGAAAAGGGAACCTCAGTTTGATTCAAGCTCTACTTTGGACTTCTCCAGGTCAATTTGGATCAGTTCAGAAACTGACCAATAATCCTGCTTTGCTTCCTGAATAAATTCTGAATCCAAAGCACATCTCTAACACACACACACACACACACACACACACACACACACACACACACACACACACACACACACACACACACACACAGAGAGAGAGAGAGAGAGAGAGAGAGAGAGAGAGAGAGAGATTCTTGGAAGCTGTTCCTGGTATAAGTTCATTCTTCTATCAGTCCTGCCAGAATCTCCAGTCCTAACCAGTATGACCATGGTTCTAAAAGCAAAACGAACAACCTCCAGTTTTTCTGAGCTCTGCCACAGTGTTTCTATGTATCATGAAGCACAGGATCTGAACAACAATCTTCAGACTCTTCAGATTCCTTATGGCAGTGGTGGCGAACCTTTACCACTCCAGATGCTTTGAACCACAACTCCCACAGTTCTTTGTTCTTGGTAATCTAGGCTTGGAATTCTGGGAGTTGTGGTCCAAAACATCTGGAGTGCTGAAGGTTTGCCACCAATGCCCTATGGCAGGCATGTCCAAACCACAGCCCTCCTGATGTTTTAGACCACAACTCCCAGAATTCCAAGCCTGTATTTCCAATGGCAAAGGACTTTGGGAGTTGTGGTCCTAAACATCTGGAGGGCCGAAGTTTGGACATGCCTGCCCTATGGTCTGAATGTGTGAAAAATTTAATACACCACAAGGTGGCATTTCCACAAGAAGAAGAATTGGCTTGATTTCTACTGGATAGCAATTTCTCTCTGCTCTTCTGTGGATTCTGATCCTATTGTCTACCGTGTGCCCACTTCTGCTTTTGAAATATATTGGCTATGCAGGTGAAGTCTTTCTAGACATGCCTATTAAAGGATATCTCCCTAGTGTTGGGTCTGAGGTCACTAAACCTTCAGGTGGCTTCCAGAATCTTTGGTAATGAATCAATGCCAAAGAGCAGGCCAAAGAAAACTTGTTGGGAGAGGGGGAATGCAACAAATAATGCCAACTTGTCAGGACTTATTTGTCATTTACAGTCATCATGAACACAGACCCTCTATCTTATCATGCTTCAGCAGAGTATACGCACTCACATAATCAGTTATAGTTTCTGGAAGCTGCTTGGCAAAGCAGGACGGAAAAGCCCAACTTGTAGCCATGTAAGTGACGGGAGGGGGGGAATCCAGTATATTTCTTTGTTCTTGTTTGCACCCTCCAACTTTGCTGGCCAGGGTAGATTTATTACCTTACAGAACTTGCAGATGATGTTTTCATAGCCACTAATGAGGTCCCAGAAGTTTTTAACAATAACAGGACATTACTTCTCCCAAGATATATTATGTGTTTTCCCCTCCCCATCTTTCCCCCTAGTTTTGACAATTTTTTAAAAAAAAGAATGGTGCAAGTGCACTGTGCTACCCCCCAAATCAACCATCCGCTCCTTTGCTGTAATACTTTATTCAGCCACATGATATGAATATGCTATGTGGAAACATTTACATCAATAATGTTCACACACACACACAACACACACCTCCTCTTTTGATGTCTTTCAGATAACCCTCCTCTGTCCATGTATTTGTACTTAGGCAAAAATAGTAAGCCAGTTGATAATATGTATATATTGCATTTACCTAACATTTTCATTTGAAAAGATAAAGAAATTTAATTCAGCCACATGATATGAACATGCTACGTGGAAACATTTACATCAATAATGTTCACACACACAGGGCCGGCACGTCCATTAAGGTGAACTAGGCAGTTGCCTAGGGCGCCAAAATGGAAAGGGCGCGCTGGCCAGCCTGCTGCCCCCACCCTCGCCCCCGCTGCTGGCCACCGCCATCCGTCCCCCCGCTGCCCATCACCGTCTTCCCGCTGCCCCCCCGCGCCCATCACTGCCCGCCCCCATGCCCATCGCCATCCACCCCCCACGCCCATCGCCGTCCCCGTCATCCGCCGCCCCCCTGCCACCCGCCCCCTCTGCCAAGAGATGGATCTTTTGCTGAAACTGCTGTGTTGGCTATGATCAGCCAGCAGAGGAGGCAAAAAGGGATGGAGAATTGTGACAGGGGAAATGAATAACACCAAATCTAGATCCAGATTTCTTCCAGACCACAGCTACAGCTCATATGCCAGCACAAACCTAGATCTAGCTGAAGATAGTCCCAATTTCCACCAATTCTAGTCTGGGAGAAGTTTGGATTCAGTGCAATGTATTGTCTTTACTGGCCCTCAGCCAACGTAGCTAGTTGGGATTGAGCCCTTACTAAGTAAAGTTGTTGCTGTTTTCTCTCATAATGTCTGGTTTGATACGAACCAATTCAGTTACCCAACTGATGGCACCTGCTGATTCCTGCAAAACCCAATTTTAACATGTGGTATGCTTACATAGCAAATCACATTATATAATTATAATGTTAGGAGTTTGTCCTCATGGTGCTCGGAAAACTTGTGGCATTGCCATCATAATTTACTATGAGTAAACTACTCATAATGAGAATAATCATATGGATTTTAAAATTGTTCTAACTTAAATTTGAATAGTTTGAACTCAATCTAAACCTTTTAAAAGAATAGGTAAAGTTTCTGCACATGCCTGCACATGCACTCTAGGGGTGGTGCTCATCTCCGTATTCAAGCCACATGGACACGGACTTTTAAAAGAGAGAGAGAGTTGTGTCATTACAGTCGTGAATTTGTGTGTTGCATCATTACAGTCATGACAGACTCTTCATGACCCCATGTCCATGGAGTTTTCTTGGCAGGAATACTGGAGTGGCTTCCCAGTTCCTACTCCAGGCACCTATAGCACCTGGTATTCCCTGGTGGTCTCCCATCCAGGTATTAACCAAGGCCAACCCTGCTTAGCTTCCGAAATCAGGTGAGATCAGATGTGCTTAGTGTTGCACAAATGAAAAAATCCTGAATCTAACAATATATCGGGAGGATGGCAAAGAGAACTGGAAGGTATTTAATTAAGTTGAATAAAGGTTTGATTTCTTCAATTCCATTACCAATCAAAGTTTTCTTAATCTTGTATTTCAGTGATATCTGACCTCCTTACTGTCTGAAATGTACTATAATACCCGTAGACAATGCCACGTCACATGCATGATTTTATTTATATATTTTGGAAGTGCTCAATTATAGACTCAATTCTGCAACCGTAATCATAACAGTCACTAGATTATGTTTAGATATAAAAGGAATATTTTGTCCTCTCTCAAAAAATTATCAAAGGAGATCTACAACTAACATTAAGACTACACTCAAAATTATATAAACATGTGCATTGAATGTTCCAATGATTCACAAAGACCTTACAACAAAATAGTGGATGGCCTTTCTGCTCTTTATTTATCACATTTATTATGAATTTATGAAAGTAGGATACAAACAAACAGGCCTATTTTATTATTATTTTATTAGTAGTAACGCATATCAATGTTATACATAATGATATTAATCCAGCTTCTTTTGCCTTGTTATGTTAGCCACACTAATTCTTTTCCCTTGAGGAAGGTCAGCCTCAGCCATTTTGAGCCTGGGTGTGATCCCAAGCAGAGCTGCTGCTGAGAGAGACAAACAAACAGAAAGAAGTGAGCGCTAGCAGTTGGAAAACTGTTGAAATGGTGGATTTTAGGAGGACTCGTTCTATACAGCCACCTCTTATGATATCAAATAACTTAGTGTCAATAGTGGAGTCCTTTAAATTTTTAGGTACTATTATATCTCAAGATTTAAAATGGTCATCTAATATTGAAAGTATTATTAAGAAAGCACAACAAAGAATGTTTTTTCTGTGTCAACTTAGGAAGTTCAGACTGCCAAAAGAACTGTTGATTCAATTCTATAGAGATGTTATTGAATGTATTATCTGTTCCTCTTTAACTGTCTGGTTTAGTTCTGTGACTAAGCATGACAGATATAGACTTCAAAGGATAATTGGAACTGCAGAAAAATTATTGCTACTAATTTGCCATCTATTGTGGAATTGTATACCACACGAGCTAAAAAGAGGGCGATGAAAATATATACAGATTCCACACATTCTGGACATAACCTGTTTCAATTGTTACCCTCAGGGCGACGTTTTAGGGCATTGCACACTAGGACAACTAGATATAAAGATAGTTTCTTTCCGAGTGCTATCAAACTGTTGATTAATTAATTTTTACTTCTCTTCTTCCTTTTAAAATAATAGGTTATATTGTATTATTGTACTGTGTTTTTATTGTTGACTATATGATTCTTATATTTCCTTTTATGTAGAAAGAGCATATTTTACCAAAACAAATTCTGGGCGTGTCCAACCACACTTGGCCAATAAAAGTATTCTGATTCTGATTCTGATTCTGATTAGAGCTGCTTTAGAGGCCCTTTCATATAAACAACAAAGGAAGAAAATATTCTTACTAGATAGAAAGATAGTAAAAGTGGCAATTTTTGAGGCCAAGAGTACTTCAGTCATTAAAATGTAGTCTGAGGGAGCAGCTGTAATGATCTGCAACACTTGTGCCATGTTTGTCATCTTGCCAAAGCACACGGAGGACTACACTTGCAGCAAGTGCAAGCTGGTTGCACTACTGGAACAGAAGGTCCAGCAGCTGGAGATCCACATATCTAACCAGCAACAAATTAAGGAGCTTAAGCTGTTCTTGGATAGAGCGGAGCAGACTATCCTGATCAAAGAAGAGACAGGGCACAGTTCAGAGGAAGAATTCACTTCACCAACTCAGGAGGTAGATGCATAGAGGAATGTGACACAAAGAAGTAGAAGGGCAAGGGATCTCTCAGAGAGTCTCAAATCACACAATCAATTTGAGGCAATTTCCCTCATCACACCTCATGAGGAATGCACAGAGGAACAACTGTTTCCACCTGAGGATCTCTCCCTCATCACACTTGATGAGATACAGGAAGACAAATAACAGGAGCAGACTGAAGACCTCTCCCTTAATATAGTTGAGGAACAAGCAGATGAACAGGCTGTAGAAGAGAGGCTCCTTGTACTAGGTGATTCAATTATTAGAAATACAGAGGGATGGATTTGTGATGTGCATGATAACCATAAGGTGACTTGCCTGTCAAATGCAAAGGTTGCAGACATAACCAGACATCTAGAGAATTTGTTAGAAAGAACTGGGAAGGAGACAGTCTTCATGGTACCCTTTGGTAAAGGACAAAGGGGAGCAAGTGATTTTTAGGTAAATCCCTGAAATTTGGAAAGGTTTGGGGGTCACAGAGCTGAGTTATGAAGCTCCAAATGCGTGCCCTTATGAAAAAAAATTTTCTAATTGCAATCGGAAGCTGATCAGGTGAGCAATAGCACTGCCGATTGATTCCAATTAGAACCCCCTTTGGGGTTTCATAACTTAGCTCCCTGGCCCCGAAACCTTTCCAAATTTCAAAGGGTTCCCTAAAATTGCTAGAGAAAGCTAAGCCTGCCCCTTTGGGGGCGAAACATGCATGGGAATCAGTATTTTAGAGTGCATTATCTCTTGTTGGTTTTGAAGATTCTCCTGTATGATGGATACCCAACCCAGTTGAGGAAGATATCTTGAATTTTTGTCTGACTTTGAAATCAAAGGGATACGTGAACTCTGCATTGGTGCTGTTGCTGAACACCTAGGTGCACAAATTATAGCATTGTGTTGTTATAATTGCTTCTGTTGTCTGAATGCAAGACATAATATTGTGTGCAATGCTATGAATGCAAAATGGTAATTAAAATTAAAATGTTACATTTTAATGTTCTAAGATGCCTCTCCTAATCCCCTTTTCCTATTTTGAATGTGCCTTAAATATTCTGGGCTGTATATTGTCCCTCTTTATTTTAAGCCACCTTGGGTCCTTTTTCAAGGAGAAAGATGGGGTAAAATATTCAAAATAAATAAATAAATAAATAGGAAGCTACCATGTTTGTGAAATTATGTTTGCAAGATGCATCAACAGCAAAAATGCAAATAGCCCCATAGGACTTAGAAGTGTATATATTTGTAGATTAATCTTAATCTTGGACCATTTTAAGTGTGATCTGTACCTTTTCATTGAAACTGCAACTACAGTGCTACCTTGTTTAAAGGAATTAATTCGTTCCAAATGAAATTTTATTAAGCAAATTTTCATTTCTACAAATTTCCCATGGGAATGTATTAAAAATGGATTAATACTTACTTATGACCGTTTTTCTGTTGTAGGGATTTCTGTTGTAGGTGATTCTGTTAAGTGATTTCCCCCTTTGTCTGGAAATTTTTTCCTTTAAGGGGATTTTCTGTTAAACAAACTGCTTGTTATACGAGGGTCCACTGTAATCTTGTGAAGAAGTATTCTTCAAACCAGTAGCATGAAGTAGGAACCCTTCACAGGAAAAGATGAACACATTTGCTTGTTTATTTTCAGTGTGAAAGTCGCTTAGGTATATACGTGTTGAGATTTTATGTTGTAAACCGCCCAGAGTACACTAGGGCTTGATAGGCAGTATAAAAGTCAAACAAACAAATAAATAAAAATAAATATGCACTCTGCCCTGCATTTGATTCACTTCTGGTAGTTTTGCAGAGGCACTACATGCTGAATTCATTTCCAAGTGGGGCTTTTGTGCAGGCAGTTGTGACCCCCCCATCCCAACTAGTATACCCACTGCAGGGATTCCTTAGACAAAATATTATTCAACATAGTATTGAAATAAAATTTTGTATATGTTGCTAAAGTAGTGAAAAGGATAAAGGAGAGTCATACTGCAGTGAATTATATTTTACAATATTTTTGCATACAATTTCTGAGTAACTTGATTAAAATATTTATTAATATTGATTTATTTTTAAAATACTGTATAGCTAACTGTACAGAAATATTTATGCTGGCAGGACCTTTGGGGAGAATGAGTAGTTTTGGTTAAATGAGTTTTTTTTTAAACAAAATCCCTGAAGCATTGCAGATTTCCTTCCTCCGTAATGTTTGCACAGCAACTTCATTTCTTTCCAGTCCTTCGGAAGCGAAGGCATGGCTGAAATGTAATACTTTTTTTTGTTTTGTTTTTCTTTGGGTTTGTAGGTTAACTTCTATCAGTACATTTTCAGTGCTGACTAATTTGTGACGATTTTCCTCTGATAAACATACATTTTTCCATTCTATATTCCCAGGGAGCTGGACGTAACTGAAAGTGTGATACAGCAGTTGTGAGAAAAAACAGAACTTCCTATTCATTCCACAGCCTTTACAATAGACAGTGGATTCCAGTGTGTTTTATCCTACCTCATTTGAGGACAAAGGTGGCCTTCTGTGTGCTTTTTGCTATTGCCAAAATTTAATAATCAAATAAATAGACATGCCATTTTTGATCTTCAGACCAGGCCAATATTTTGATTTAGTGAATCGAGACAAAGGATGGTATCATGCTATTCCCTCATTTCTTTATTAAAGCAGTATATATCAGTGTCAACTGCAGGCAGGCTAGAAGAGAATTCTCTGGTTCCTGCCAGGCTCACTTGTTGCTCCCATATCAGTTGTCATCTGCTAAATGTCCATCCAGGCTCAAGTCCATTACGCAGGCATGCAAAGGCATTGCCAACTTCCACTTCCCCAGTTACCGCTCATTTTGTAAGAAGTGACATTACATCATTTATCACTGATTCTCCTCTACTGCACATGCCTACCCATGGCAGCCAATATAATGGAGCGGGAGAGGGGAAATGGCTTCTTCAGTCCTGTCATGTCATACATTTTCCTCAGTGTGATACTGGCAGAATAAATGGCCAAACTCTGTTAGCCACCTCCATTCAGCTTATCCCATAACCTCCTGGAGAGCCTCCCTGCTTGGGCCTGCCTAAAAGGAGGTTCAGCCTCAACACACCACAAGACACCTGCCTTAAGCTCCTCACTTAACAACTAATTCACTTGGTGACCTAGTCACAGGAACAAAAGTGAGGAGCGCTTGGATGTTAAAATTAAAGTATAAGTGAGGAGTGCTTGTATGTTAAAATTAAAATATAGGAAACTATTAATGAGATTCATTAATTTCACTGTGAAATGGCTTTGTCAACAGATGAATGAGATTTTGTTTTAGGATGCAACTGCTGCCCAACTAGGAATGTTTGCATTAATAGTGAGGACCAATTAAGTGTTACAAATAGCATGTAATCCTAGCTGATATCATGTTTTTGTTTCAGAGACATGCTTCCAGAGGACCTTTGTGCCTGAGAAATCGACCTTCAAGTGAACCCTGTGTTTACATCAGTAGACCAGCCACAACACAAAGGAAGCTAATTGGCTAATTATGGGGGGAGGTGACAATTAGATGTTTTCAGCACTTGAAGAATTCTCCTTTTTTACCGTACATGCCCTCTTTAATCTACAGTTTGACTCTGAATCAGCCCAATATTGCCGAAAGATTGTATACAGGTGGTAAATAGATGAATGAATGAATGAATGAATGAATGAATGAATGAATGAAAGAAAGGGCATAGTGAAGGATTATTATGGACGAGTGGTGCAGAATAACATCTCAAGGAACTGGCTATGAACAGAATTCCATAGGGGCTTGATATTAAAGCCCCCTCTCAGTCATTTGCTCCAAGTACCCTACATACTTTTCTTTCCAAGAAGACTTCCTTTTCCTTCATCCAAGGAGGATTTCCATGGTCCCTTGTAGTACTGGGATGACTGCTTCTTTGTCATGAACTTCTCCTTTATTAACTTATGTGGCCACCTTAGCATCTGGCAAGGAGGTCTTCATCTCATGAACATTTAAGCCAAGAGTTTTTTTTTTTTGGCCTGTCATAGGGTTATTGCTGGTGTTCACTGGAAAGGGCCAACAAGAAGATTGTTCTCACACAAAACCCATTTGAAAGTCTCCATATGTCCTGTTATACTTGCTGCTGCGTTACTTCCAGCTGATCATCTTGGGTTTGGTTTATGTACACTTTTAATTTTCAGCCGTGTACTGTATTTCAACATCAGGCGAAATGGCAGTAATTGTAGCCCCCTCCCCACAACCCAGTCTGGAAAAAATGTAGCCAGTTGGATATCAGTGTGCCTTGATAACTCTTTTACTATTCTGTAAATTCTGTGCTTATTATTATTATTTGAAAAAAGTATTTTTTTCTCATTTACAGTTGTAGACTCCAAATAATTTTGGGTTATACTTTTGAGTTTGATGACCTGAGAGCCAGAGTGACAATGGTGTACATTATGGAACTGTATCCATTCTTCATTGCAGCTCTAGGAGTCATTGAAGATCATCTCTATCATCTTGTTGTAAGTGATTTTTTTTGTATGCTAATCAAGAACCTTTAGTAAAATGTTGCATTCCACAACCCACACTGTATTCCACTGCTCAGAAATTGGGAGCACGCCTGAAAACTTACACCCTATCTTTCTTCAGTCATGCCGCTCACAACTGTGGATTGGTGCTTCCCGGGTAATTTGTATCCAACCACCGACCAGAGCAGGCTCCGAGAGTCTTTACTAGTCACCTTCAAAGGTTTGTTCATATCATGGACAACATGTCTGCTTCCTCTTAGAGGGCTACTAGTCTTACTGATTGCTAGCTGCAATTGTTAAAAGGATCACGTACTTACAAATCAGCATCACAAAAAAACTGCTGAAAGTTCTACTTTGCCTTAGAATAAACTACACCTAAACTCAGTGGGATATTGTTTCCTTGTCAAAAGAGTGTTCCAAATACTAGATTGGTTGCCCATTGTATACCTAGTGGATTAGCAAAGTTACCAAGTGATATCTTATTTCTGGGGTTTTTTTCTGATGAAATCCTATCTTTTCAAAAACATATTTCATGTTCCAGTTTCATCATGACCTTTCTAGAGGAATAATGAACAGATACTGTATACATAAGTATGCCTCACCCACTGTCTCATACTCGCCCTCTTAAAAATATGTAAAAAGGAGGTGTTGTCCATGGAATCTGGGTATATATGGCTAAATATAATGTTAGTACAAGTACTACTTAGATTAGACCTATAGAAATAAGTGGGATTTATTTGGGGTACAACTAAGAAGTCTTCTTTGTTTCATCGAGTCTAGTTATAGCTCACATTGGATTTTGCCCTATGTGTTCAGTTTAAGATGTTTTGTCCAGGTTAAGCTGAATGTGTAAGATACATTTTGAAATCTGGAGGACTAAACTGAATTTGAAGTCAGTCCTGAATGTGTCAAGGGTATTTTCAAGAAAAAAATCACCTGTCTTGAGGGGAATTAAAACTCATCTTCGAATGATGTCATTTACCTTGCCTTCCATTCTGGTTTCTGCTGGCAAGAGAGTTTGGCCTTTGTGTTGAGACTACACCCACCATTTCATTATGCTGTACTTTTTGTTATTGCTAATTTGACCTTCTTGCATCTCTGACTGATTGCTAGAACTTCTCTTTCTACTTAGAAGGGTGGAGTGAATTATTTATTTCCTTTAACCTCCTCCCTCCCCTCCACATTTAGTCCTTAAGAATCGTCACCCTGCTGGGAAGAAAGGAGAAGGGTGTTTTAAGTATTAAAGTGATTTTTTTTTGCATGAGTCAGATTTCAAGCATGAACAAATGATGGAAATGAGGATTTGTGCTTGCTGCAAGCTACAAAATCAACTTGCTTTTAAGAACACAGTCTGTCTTTTTTCCTCTTCTTTTTTTTTGGAAAATGTGGATCAGGAAATGAAAATAATATTTTATACTGTATGGCACTTCTGAAAGCATTGAAGCATTTTATGTAAATTATCATCTCAGTAACCCTGGGAATGTCCATCTTTGACCATAAATTCAGTTCTACAGGGGTAGGAATTACATATGTAATGGGCTGCATTTGATCTCAAGGCCATTTTTGCCCCTCCCCCATCTACTATTTCTGAAAGCAATCAAACATCACCTACTACATTTTTATCTAATCACTCTTTTGGTTTACTCTGTCAATGATCAGAATTAGACATGGGCACGACCAGAAACGAAAAACCCGACCAAATTTTTCTTTTTTCGGTTCGAGTTCGAGTTCTGACGGCTTAATTATCGTTACCGTTTCCGTTACGTAACTGAAACAATAACCAAAAACAGAAACAACTATTTCGCCAAGTCGTGCCCATGTCTAATCAGAATATGTGCCATATTCTAGATTATTCAGCAACATGTCATTCATGATATAAAGGTAGAGGACAATCTGAGATTTCAACATTTAGTTAGTCATTAAAATCACTGATTTTTCTCCTTGGGGTGTTGCTTTATTTCAACAAGAAATGTTAAGGCTCAAGAACAGGCTTCTGTTCACAAAGATACTCACTCGAATCTCTTAAGATGTGAGGGCTTGCTATTCTCCCTAAATATCATTTTGAACCTTATAGACAAAAGATGAGAGATGGCAAAGTGCAAGAGGCTTACTGATTGTATCTAGCTGTGTCTTACCTGATACTGTCCAAATTCTTGGTATGCCACTTAGTGTCCCCTGACCTGGCCTCTCAGACTATATTCAAAAAACAAAAAAGCAAAGGTATCATCACATGGGGAAATAGATTATAACTTAGACCAGGGGTCCTCAAACTTTTAAAACAGGGGCCAGTTCATTGTACCTCAGACCCTGTTGGGGGGCAGACTATAGTTTGAAAAAATATGAAAAATAAAAGCAGGTGGACCTGGCGAGTCTCTCCTGGGGTTGCAGCCCTGTCTACCCTGGCAGCAACAAATTCTCTAAGCTAAGATGAGACATAAAGGTGAAGAGGTAGATGGGAAGCAGCACCGTACAAGTCCGGCAGCTGGATTCCATGGGAGATGCCTCCCTCTGTTCCTCCCAGATTTGCCCCGGTTCCCTTTTACAGGTGGGAAGAGTAAGCACTGCATGCTAAGGGCAAATCCATTTCACAGTCTCCTCTACCCTCAGGCACATTAAACTGAGTCATTCCCTCTCTCAGAGGCAGTCTTATGGGGCAGGCGGGGCCTGTTGGGTTGGGGGCAGGCAGACTAGTATGGCAGTTGCTCACCTGGTCTGGAAGGCCGCCAGACCGATGATCAGTTATATCAGGAGAACTTTCCCACACATTCTAAGCATGTCAACACCAGAGGCTCACTGGTGTCCCGGTTCCCTCTCCATACGCCGCAGGCAAGAGGAGTCGTGGGCTTCTGACTGGGCATCTAGGGCAGCCACGTGGGCTCCCTCTCTGAGAAAGGAGGGGGCGATGGCAGTGACAGGGGCCCAGTCCCTGTCTTCGTCCTCTGCTGTCACCTTGTCCAGAGCACAGCGTATCCATCCAACCTGGAGATGACCTCTGGTGGTTCTGTAATGGCTGGCAGGCTGGATTCAGGACCCTTACAGGCCAGATCTGACCCATGGGCCATATTTTGTGGACCCCAGACATAGACTGTCAATTGTGATTTTTTTTTTTTTGGTCATTCACAAGACACTTGGGGAAATGTGCTCCACCCCACTCCTAATACTTTAAAAAAATCCAGCTGTAGGGGTTTCTATTTTTTTGGGGTGGGGGAGGGTTTGGAACAATTCCATGGGAAATGGAAGGATCACTTTAAAGGAGATTGATCCCAATAAAGCTACCTTTTGCAGGGTGATCAGGCACGCCTCTCTGCAGCTGTCTTATTTCACCTTCAGTCTCCAGGTCTTGTAGAAGCACAGAGAGAATGCTCAATATTCAGTCATTGTTGTCCAATCTCTTTGTAAGAGGTAGAACTTATAGCTGGTGAATGAGGCAACTAACAATTTGATCAGCAGTTAACATTGTTCTCTCTCACTTTCTGAGTAAACACTGCATTTTGGGGAAGCACGTTGTAGTTTGTTTGCACCCAAACTTTGTTTCACAGGACTACTTTTAAAAATAACAACAGCAGTGAATGAATGGGGTAAGACTGTACAGCAAAAGCAAAAATATTATTGAAAAGTGTAGGGGCGGAATCTTGTACTGTCTTAGTAAACTTTAGTCTTTAAAACAACATGGACTCTCCAGTTTTTGCTCTAATAGGCTTGGCATGTATGTGTTATGTGCAGAATATTTTTTCTGGGTCAACAACTCCCATGCTGGCTGGCTATTCTATGAGTTGTAGTCCAAAAAGCAATGTTTTGAATTTTACTGGGTTTCTAGGGGGGCAGGATATCTCTAAAAGTCTTTTGGGATCTTAATTTGCAGATAGCCCGAGGGAAGGATGAATTGGGAAAAACAAGAGGAGACAGCAGATAAAAAACTTATGGAGCTTATGTCTGCTGTGAGCCTTAGATTTCTGGAAAGAGATTTTAAATAATGTCAAGAAAATAATAACACTCTTTGGAATAGACTAATTCTACTTTACAGGTCTTGGGAGTATGCTGTACATCTTCGAAATACTTTCTAGATATATATTTTAGGAAATGGTTCTTATTAGGTTCTTTCAAATCTGAATGCAAATGTAGGCTGAAATCCTGTCTAGCTGTTATGCAAATGATGTAACTTGTAGATGCCAATTGTCCTAAGTTTAGAAATCTCTGTAGACGTTAACCACTGAATATTGAATTGAACAACTGGTTTAGGTCTCGGGCTGCAGAGCCAAAGGTTTGGGAGTTCAGGTTCCCACTGTGCCTACTTGACAGGGACTGCACTGGATGAATCAGCGATTTAGTTCTAATTTAGTTTAGAGCAGTGGTGTCCAAACTTTGGCCCCCAGATGTTTTGGACCACAACTCCCACAGTCCTTTGTCATTGGCAATATAGGCTTGGAATTCTGGGAGTGGTGGTCCAAAACATCTGGAGGGCCAAAGTTTGGACACCCCTGGTTTAGAGCCTTGTGGCCCAGTGGTTAAACACCTGTACTGCAGGTAAAACTGTGCTCACCACCTGGGGTTCAGTCCCAGGTCTCAGGCTCAAGGATGACTCAGCCTTCCATCCTTCTGAAGTCAGTAAAATGAGTGCCCAGCTTGCTGGGGGGTGGGCAATGTGTAGCCTGCATAATTAAAAAACTGTAAACCGCCCAGAGACTACTTGAAGTGGTATGGGGTGGTATATAAGCAGAACACTTTGCTTTTGCTTTGCTTTAGTAATCCTCATTGCCATCATCCTTTGGCATGCAAAACACAATGGCTACAAGGATTTCTTAATGTGTGACAATTGACATCTAAAAGTTATGTTGTCTGTGTTCAGAGTAAATTAGATGTTTAAGGAGTGGGTTTGCCAATTTCATCCTCCCAGTGGCTGGGCAGGGCTTTGAACCCAGGTGATCTCCTAAGTCCTAGCTCAGTGGTTCTCAACCTGTGGGTCCCCAGATGTTCCTGGACTGCAACTCCCAGAAGCCTCCACCACTCGCTGTGCTGGAAGGGGTTTCTGGGAGTTGCAGTTCAGGAACATCTGGGGACCCACAGGTTGAGAACCACTGTAGCTGTTGCTTGTCCACAACACCACATGGAAATGTATGGATATAGAAAGTTGATATAT
The DNA here is from genome assembly GCA_029282475.1 of Phrynocephalus forsythii. Classification (NCBI taxonomy): domain Eukaryota; kingdom Metazoa; phylum Chordata; class Lepidosauria; order Squamata; family Agamidae; genus Phrynocephalus; species Phrynocephalus forsythii. The sequence continues at coordinate 35,326,049 of JAPFRF010000003.1, read as the reverse complement.
GAAATCAGGCTTTAGGTTTGCTTCTTTCTTTGCCTGCAACTCTCAGAATTTCCCCATGGCCTTGTTGGCTAAGGGATCCGGAATGTGGTGCAGTATATAAAAAAGTAATAGCTGCAAGCATTCCTAAGCATTTCATTCTGTATTGCAATACAAACCAGAGCAGCAAAAATCAAACAGCAGCTACTGGGTGTGGGGCTGTACAAAGAGTTTATTTCAAGGTGGAGGGTGGAAGAAAAATGTGTTTGCTAGTATTTTTAAGTGTGAGGAGGGACATTCCTGCTATATTGGATTGTTATTTGCTTTGAAAATACAGACATCTACAAATTTAGATACCATATAAGGGGATAGCTATGTTGCAATAGCAGCAACAACAAAGAAGCTTGTAATACCTTGAGGACATACTTTTTATGTGTCCTCCTTTCTCCCGGACTGTACTCCACTTCATTAGATGTAGGGAACATTACGGTCAAAGAGTGTGACAGGGGAATTGGAAAAAGTAACCTACATTGTAAAATGTACACACATTGAATGTACATTACTTTGAATGTGATCCTCTTTCAGTGTTTCTCCATCCTCAAAGCCCTCCTTGGCCACCTGTGGAAGCTCGAGGTCATGGGTGGCACCCATGGCCACTTGCTGAGCACTGCCTTTTCTAGCATATAGATGTTGTTTAAGGTGTATATTGTGATTAAAAGTCAAGTCAGAGAACTAAAGTATCATATTTCCTAATAAAAATTAATGTAACAAGCTAAATCCTAGATTCCTATGATATTATGGATCTGTGTTATTTTTTGTTTGCTTGCTTTTTGACTGACAGCAGAACAGTTATCTGATTCCCAAATGCCTCTATGGATGACAAAATGTGTTTGCTTATTTGTCTGTCCATTCACACCTGCACTGTACATGGCAATTCCACTTGGTTGATACTGAATGACCCCCATGGAAACCATCTCTCACTTCCTTTCTTGCTCTCCCCTATAACTATCACTACCCTCTAATTGGCATAATTTTCTATAGCACATTATACTTAGATTTATGGATTTTTCTATTAGCATATAGAGGTTTATACAGCACAGAACCCAGTTACCTCAAGAGCCATCCTTCCTGTGTTAAACCCTCAGGTGCGGGGAATCCATTTTCTGTCCTGTGATGACATGGACTCAGGTTCCTTGTGTGATGGCAGCTCCCCCTCTGAACCGACTCTCTTTGACTCCATGTCCATGGAGTTTTCTTCCAGGAATACTGGTGTGTTTTGCCAGTTTACTCCAGGCATCTCTTTTAAACCTGCTATTCCCTGGTGGTCTCCCATCCAAGAACTCTCCCTGTTATGGTGTGTTTGCATTTTTGCTGGATTATTTTATCACGATAGTCTTATGGATAGCTCCATTATTTTAGGGTGAACTTATAACCACTTCAGGATCTGTAAAAATGAAAAGACCTGTGGAAATATCTATGACAAAAGAAATGCTAAATAAAGAAATAAGGTTTAACTGGCAATCTGAAAATCTTCTGTATTAGAGATAGGACTATCATTTCATTTAGACTGCAATTTCCAAAATTGTCTGAGAAGTCTTCAAGGCAGAACCCTGGGAAATACAGCTCAAAATGCAATCATTTAAAGAAGAGAATTTCTACTTCCATGTGGGTCTCAACTGCGATTATATTGGACTCTCAAGATATAAGAAATGGTGGTGCCTGGGAAAGGCATCACAATTTAATTATGCAGGCCCCACATCACTCTGCAGTGAGCTGAGTAATCAATTTACCTCAGAAGAATGGAAGGATAGGATGATCTCAAACTACCTATCTGAGCCTATTAGGACTGAACTCAGATTATGAGCAGAATCTTGACTGCAGTAACCACAATGCCACAAAGTTCTTTTAATACACCTACTCGGTATATGAAATGCCTTAGCATCTGGCAGCAAAATATCTTGGGAGCTGAGAGAATTGGTTGAGATCATAAAAAAGAAGGTCATTTTTCTTTAAACTGAATCACATTCTCTCCTTCCCTCCCTTGTGGATAGTAATATTGTGTTTGCAACTGAAATTAGCATGTGATACTCTGCACCAGATCTTAAAACCGAAGAGTGCCAGATGGTGCCAGTTAAAGAGGATAAATAAACTACAGGTAATATTAAATGTTTGCTTCTTTGCCCAGAGGTAAGGTTCTCTCTCCCTAATCTGAACTAGGACTCCAGAATTGCAAACTAAAATTAATGTGTGATGGTTTTGGTTTACAAAACCCTCCATGGCCTGGGACCTATCTATCTGGCGGAGGTTAATCTCCCAGAGATTAACCTCGTCCAGACCAACCAGAGCTTCGTCCTCCCTCTCTCTCAGAGTGCCAACACCAAGAGAGGCCTGTAGGGCTTTGACCCGGAACCGGGGCTTTTCGGTGGTGGGCGGGGCCAATTGGAACAAGCAGCCAGCAGAGATTAGTCAGGCGGAGTCATTGCTGGCCTTTAGAAGGGCCTTAAAGACCTGGCTCTTCAGGCAATGTTTTGGGGACCTCTGAGCACACTGTGACATGTTTTTTTCCCCCTTCTCTTGCTGGATCTTACCCTCATTGGGTGGTGTGAGGTCTGTTTTTCTACTGGGGCCTCATTGTTGTGGTAATTTTATATGAATGCGTATTTTATTATGCTTGTATTTTATTTTGTTTTGTTTTATTTTATTTTTAAAATTGATTTCTGTGTTGTTTTGTATTGGGATTCGATTGTTGGGTTGTCACCTTGTTGTAAACCGCCCAGAATTCTCTATGGGAAAATGGGGCGGTTAATAAGTTCAAATAAATAAATAAATAAATAAATAAATAAATAAATAAATAAACAAACACAAGCATCCCCGTGGGCAGGATTTGAGGCAGATAGAGCATGGATGGGGAGCAAGAAATCCAGTATGAAACTTGCCTCGTCTGATTTAAAAAAAAAAAAAAAGAAACGAAATTGAAATCAATGGGCTACCATGGAGGGATGTTTCAGTCATGTCAACACAGCCTGAGAAGTAGCAGAGAAGAACCCCTTTTTGAAAAGGAGCAACTTGTTCAGCCTCTAAGGTGTTATTGAATTCTCATTTTCTTCCACCTCCCTCTTTGTTTTTTAAAAACTACTTCAGGTCCCCTATGAGACTGCTCTCCACAGGACAGATGGCACTGGGGCCGTAGTCCAGAGTGCCACCAGCTGAGAAAACAAATTTCAGAAACAGACTATGCTCAAGTTAACAAGCCTGGGGCAAACCGATCTCCCTCCAGCCCTATTCCCTAGCTTTGCTGGTACATATAGTCCCTGGGGTGAAGTGCGGTACACTAGCATAGAAGCCAATAGATATGGAATGAAGGAACACTGTGTTAAGGAAAAAGGAGAGATGTAGAATGGTCTGCCTTTGACCTAATTTGAAAAAATGAAAAACAGAAGCAGGATGGAAGAGACCACCTGATACTACAGATACTGTAATGCCATTTATATCTGTCTCTCTGTGTGTGTTGTGTCATTACAGTCGTGACCGACTCTTCGTGACTCCATGTCCATGGAGTTTTCTTGGCAGGAGTGGTTTGCCAGTTCCTACTCCAGGCGCCTACAGCACCTGGTATTCCCTGGTGGTCTCCCATCCAAGTACTAACCAGGGGCGACCCTGGTTAGCTTCCGAAATCAGGCGAGATGGGATGTGCTTAGGGCATCTAGGCAGCTTTTATATCTGTCTACAATGTATCAATGGACATCAAACTCTCATCTGGAATGGAAGCTAAGGAACAAATAAAGTCACTTTTGCTACACATGATTGAGAAGATACAATTAAAAGAAAATGTAACGCCAGAGAAACATGGACTTAGAATGTAACCATCTAGGATTCCGAAGTAGCTTTTGAGCACAGTGTTATCCTTCTGACTCAAAACTATTTTAATTTACTATTGATCCATCAAATTTAGACATCAGTATGAGTATTAGTTATAAATAACTTTCACCAACACTACAGAGTTTTTGAAGATCACAAGTTCAGTATGAACTTTATTCAGTAGAATTATTTTGTCATCTTCCTTCCTTCCTTCCTTCCTTCCTTCCTTCCTTCCCATCAACATTCTAAAAGGGAAGAAGATAAAATACACAGAAAAATGACCTTGATTTTCAACCACTTTGTGTTCCTCTTCTTATCTTATTAGGATGATAAAGAAGAGTCTCGTTGTGCAGTGGTTAAATGTCTATACTGCAAATAAAACTGTGCTCACAACCTGGGGTTCAGTCCCAGGTAGCAGGCTCATGGTTGACTCAGCCTTCCATCCTTACGAGGTTGGTAAAATGAGTACCCAGTTTGCTGGGGGTGAGGCAATGTGTAGCCTGCATACTGTAATAAAAAACTGTAAAACCACCCAGAGACAACTTGAAGTTGTATGGGCTGGTATATAAGCACAACAATTTGCTTTGCTTTATCACTTTTTCTTTTTTCCCTTTTTTCCCATTTACACAGTTGGTGTAAAACATGAGGGATTATGCACTAATTTATTACTAGGACTTGTTCATACATCCTGTATATCCTTACCTGGAAGTAAGACCCATTGAACTTGGGTCCTTTGGGGGAGAAAGGCAGGACAGAAGTACTGTGAATAAATAAAAATCATTTAAAAGGCCTTTTGTTTGTTTTTGTGTATGTGTCATTGTGTGCTTACGTGGTTGTTTTGTGGTCCCAGACCTGTCTCCTGAAAGGCCTGAGGTACTCTGAGATTGAGAGCTTCATAACCTGTCCTCCTGCACAGGTTCTACTGTTGGCTGTATATCTGCTCTGCTTATGTTACGCTCCATGAAGCATTCTGGCTAGTTTTGGAATTATATGCGGAGTCATTATAAGGGGATGGGAAGCTACAGTACAACCTACATACACGGGTACAGTGACACCTGTTTTACTTGATAAAAATGGAAGAAGTAGAATCATGGAAGAAAGTTTATGCCATAATACATTTGATAACATTTAAAGTTCTGTAAGGATTGTTGTCATCAGAGTGACGTACCAGGACTAGGAGATCCACTTTCTCTAGGGAATGCTGCTGAGACATGAAACTCACTGGGTGACCTTCAGCTCACCTTACGTCTCAGCCTAATCTGCCTTGTATAAGTTTAGGATGATAAAGCTGAGAGGAAGGCAGCCATGTACTCTAGGTCTAGGCGAATGTTGATTGCATTGGAAGAAATGCATTGAATGCATTTAATAAATGAATGAATACAGAATGGAACTAGAACATATTCTTCGAGGCAAATAGCCCATCACAGAAGTCTGCAGCAGGGTTCTTTTGACAAGAAACTCCCTCCACCAGATGGGTTTTGCCATAAGTGGAGAGAGGTTCCATGTCACCCTTAGGGAAAATAATAATAATAATAATAATAATAATAATAATAATAATAATAATAATAATAATAATAATAATAATAATAATAATAATAATCTGGTTCTGCCCTGCTTTCAGGTGGCACAAAAGGAAACAAGATTCCCACCTCTGGTTCTGCAACCAGACAGTGCAGAAATACAAATAAATACTAGTATTACTGGGAAGGGCAAAACAAATAAACAAAGACACGAAATCGCACACGCAAAGGGACAGAGTACTTCAGCAATAGAATCTAAGGTATAATTTCTATACATCAGCATCTTAGGACCTGCACACCAATAGTTTATGGGAAATAATTCACAATTGGACACACAGCACAATATTTCCACTACATCCACACAGGCTTGTGTTCATAATCAACCTTTTCCTGCAGTACCTACGAATTTTCCTGAAATCTTTCATCTAACTAGAAGTGATGGGAGGGCAGCAATCCATCCAGCCCACGCAACCTACATCAGTCGCTGAACAGAAGCTTTTGCATCTTGAACCAATCACCAATTTTTATAACAGAAACTCGTGTTTTTACACTTTATGAGACCAGAGAGCACAGTACAGCAGAGATAACAGAACTGCCTGGACTCAGATTTCCCTCTTGCTGTATTCTTGCCACTCATTAAAGGCAACAGCACCCTCTTATGTTCATTTGAGGCAAGAGGAAAACTTAATCATTTCTCCAGACAGGATGACATAGCCCAGCCACAAAAGATCACGCCAATAGCACCCCATCAGTAGCCCTTTAAGAACACGCCTTTGGACAGGCTAATGTGCAATAACTGAACTGAATGTTGGGCCCTTTATTTCAGGCTTTATAATGGCATAGGAAAAAAAGGTTCAGGCTGTGAAGGAGGATAATTAAAGGTGAAACTTCTGTTCTTTGTTTGCTGCCAATTTTTTTTGCCACATTCACCACAATGAAAAGCATGTTTTTTTAAAAATGTTCTTAACAGTTTGAGTGTGTGTGTGTGTGTGTGTGTGTGTGTGTGTGTGTGTGTGTGTGTGAGAGAGAGAGAGAGAGAGAGAGAGAGAGAGAGAGAGAGAGAAGTTTGAGCCCAGTTGATAAAACACAATGCTTAAATGCGTTGGATGAGCTTCATACATCAATACCCATTGTCTTCTTTCTTCATAAAACAAGAGAAAAAGTGATGATTAAATTTCTGCTAATGCTTTCAAACGGGCAATCTGAGCTTCCCCCACTTCAAATCTATTTACCCTTACAATATAAGTGGTACTGCCCATTGCCATTGGGTCAGAAGGTACAATGCCAGTGTTGTGAGCCATCTTGGACCCGAATGCTGGGGCGGGGGAGTGGAATATTAAACACACATGGGGGTGGGGAGTGGGAAATTAGCAGGCTGGGATTTCCCAATTGAGATCCTAAGCCACTACACCTTAGATGTATTCATAGGTAAAGCTACCTGCCAGTGGTAGATTGGGCTCATTGGAGACTTTACTGCAAACTGACTGAAATGTACTCCTGAGTAGCCATTCACAAGTTTTGGCTTGGAGCAGTAGCGTGATGGGTTGGGGACTCAACTCTGGGACTTTTTATTTTTATTTTTATTTTTATTTTTGGAAACAGCAAGAATGTCAGACTCTATTGCAGTCCAAAAATAAATGATTGATTCTGGAAAGTAACTGTTTTAATCTGCCTATCGTTATGTTCCCCTTTGTTGTAAACCACCCGGAGTTCCTTTAGGAAGACGGGCAGTATATAAACTCTAAAACAAATAAATAAATAAATAAACTGAGGTGAGAATAAGTCTTTCAAGTTTCACAGTTTTCCAAGAAACAATAGTATGAAGGAAGTCAGACCCTCTTCAGACTTTCATTCTGAAAATAAGCAAGCAAATGTGTTCATCTTTTCTTGTGAGGAGTTCCTACTCCATGCTACTGGTTCCTCACAAGATTATTTACATTTTCAATGAAAAGGAACAGATCACGCTTAAACTGGTCCAAGATTAAGATTAACATAGATGGTCAAGATTTTATGCAACTTTAATCAATGCAGTGAGGGACTGAAGGTATCTTGAATAAAATAATCCACAAATTATATATATATAGAACTCCAAAGGACCTGGCAGCACTCAGCAAGCCTTTAGACTCCAGGCCTAGAAGCATGCCACAGAGAGGTCAGGACCCAGTGTGGAAGGCAAGCCCTTAAGTGAACTCTTACATGACCTCAAGCGCAGGCCACCCCTAATAAAAGGCCTTGGCCCACCTGCCAGGGGAGCGCAGAGCATTGCCCATCTGACCAGATGTGTTATCTTGTCATTCCTATATAGGAATTCCTATAATTTTTCCTATAAAGAAAAAATTGCTTAACAGAATTTAATTTGGAACAAATTAATTCCTTTATACAAGGTACCACTGTATGTATGTATGTATGTATGTATGTATGTATGTATGTATGTATGTATGTATGTATTAGAGATGGGCACGAATTAAAAAATGGTGTTTCGTTTGTCATTTGTCATTTAGGGGGTCCGTTTCATTTTGTTTTCCTTTTTGCGAATTTTTGCAAAAAATTCGTTTTTGTTTTCATTCATTTCGTTACCGTTTTGTTACCATTAATTTCAATTTTTGTGTTTTTTTAGCATTTAAAGCAGTTCAATGTATTGCCGTAATGAAAACGAAACAGATGACAAAATTTCTGGTGTTTCTGTTCGTTTTGTTTCATTTTAGAGACAAAATTCATTTGTCATTTTGTTACATAACGAAATGAAAAAATGAAAACGGAAACGAAAAATTGTATGTATGTATGTACGTACAGTGGAACCACGGCTTATGACATTAATCCGTTCTGAGCACACACTCGGAACTTGATTAGCTCATAAGTCAGGGAGCGGTTTCCCATAGGAATGCATGGGGGGAAGCCGCCGGTCATTTAAAATGTCTTTAAGCAACCGAGCCAAGTGCTTGGCTTGGTTGCTTAAGGATGTTTTTAAAAAAGCACTGCTTCTCTCCCCCACTATCGGGTGTGTAGAGGTAGTAGCAGTGGTGTTTTTAGTTTTTTTCTCTTCTGATGCAAGCACTAATGGCTGCCATCAGCGCTTGCATCAGAAGAGAGGAAAAAAAGAAAAAAAACTCTGCTTCCCCCGGTAGGTGCCTGATGGTGGTGGTGAGGAGAAGCGGAGGTTTTTTACCCTTTTAAAAAAAGAGGTGTTTGAGGCACTGACGGAAGCTGCCTCTTTAAATGGAGGCAGCTTCCCTCAGTGCCTGAAAGACCTTTGAAACAGCACCCACTTTTTCCCCAGTGCGCTTTTTCCTCAGTGCACTTTTTCCCCAAGCGCTTGGGTCGGTGGCTCAAAGACCTTTTAAATGACCGACCTCTTCTCTCCCCCCCCCAGCCTCCGCACCGATCATAGTGTGTGCTTCCCTCTGCACCTCCTGAGGCATCTGCCCACTCAAAGGCAGTGCTGTGGGCTTCCCTGTCCCACTGCATCATCGGAGTGGGTGGGCCTTCAGTTGGGCATACCTTTTGCTGTGGCAATGTGGCATGACATTGTACAGCAATATTGGGGCATTTCTTGGTGTTTTGAATCAAGTACATTTTGAATCATAGCAAAATATCCCGCATTTATGACCTGAAGGTAGAGATGGGCACGGATTTTAAAAATGGTGTTTTGTTTGTCGTTTGTCGTTGAGAGGTCTGTTTCGGTTTGTTTCCGTTTTCCGTGAATTTTTTGAAAAATGTTCGTTTCCGTTTTTGTTTGTTTGTTTGTCATTTCTACCCGCTTTTGCGTGATATTTAAAGCATTTCCGGGGGCTAACAGAGCTTTTTATGCCCTCTGTGGCTGCCAGACCTGCCCAGTCTGCCACCTGGGCATGCTATTGGTTGAAGTTGTCCAGTAATTTACATGATCCCATCACATGGCTTGCCTCCATGTTGTGGCTGGAGTGGCAACATCCATTTTGTCATCCTTAAAGGGAAAAGAAAAATACATCACAATGGGAGAAGACAAAAACAAACATTTTAAGGACCGCAACCCCCTGGTAGGTAATAATTTCAAATAATTATCACATTATTGCTGCATTTTTATGGATGTCCAGGGCGTTTTAATACCCAAGAAATCAATATTAGGCATCTGGGAGCCATTTTGGGTCGATGTCCCCTAACTCCCCTTAAAGGAAAAAAATACAGCGATCTAAGAAAAGACATAAATGCATGTTTTAAGGCCCCCAACCCCCCTGTGGGTATTATCAGGCAGTATAAATAATTATCGCTGCGTTTTTATGGATGTCCAGGGCGTTTTTTAACATTTAAAACAGCTCAATTTCATTGCACGCCGCCAGTAATGGAAATGAAATGTATGAACAAAATCTTCGTGGTTCTGTTCGTTTTGTTTCATTTTTATCACAATTTTCATTTGTTGTTTCGTTATGCAACGGAAATGACAAACGGTAACGGAAACAAAAAAAAGTGTGTTTCGTACCCATCTCTACCTGAAGGTATTTTGAATAAACAAATCAGTATTTCTTGTGGATGTGTCTCTTGCTATGTGGACTGCAATATAAGTTCCTGCAGATGAAAATCTGTCACAACACCTCTAACTGGTTACCTTATTCCTCATGGCACTCTCTGAGTTCCCCCACAGCACACTAGTATGCAATAATCCAAAACACAGGGTAAGATTTGTTATGTTCATCCTAGCTACTTTGGCTTAGTAATTAGGATAACTTGCAAACAGGGTAATAAAAAATTTGGAAAATGTTAGACCTGGAAAGAGATCCTGACAAAGATTATGACATTGTGCATGAAACAAGAGCCAAAAATTCATGGCAAGGAGCACATACTTTGCTTATCACATGCTTACCTAAGGCAAAATATGTGTTGTCTAAGGACAAATCAAGATGGGAAATAAGCTTGTTTCAAATATCTACCAGTATGTGGGATCATGTCACAACAAAGAACATAATTCCATAATTCGTGCAAATATTTATGTATCATTTTCCAGCCCCCTAATGCTTCTCGTAGATTGTGTACAGCTATATCAACATGTCAGAGCTTGGAAATGTTACTCTGTCTGGACTACAATTGCAGAACCCCCTGCCAGCATGGCCTATGTCTATACCAGCATTTTGGGAGTAGTAGTCTTTTTTTTTTTAAAGTCAGGTTTCCAAGCTTTACAAAATGCAGTGAGAATTACAACAACCAAAGCCTGAACTGCTGCAAAAAGCATCAAACAGGAGAGTTAACATAAAAATTTTACACACTTTGTCAAAAACCCTACAGATGTCTGATGGAATAAACATTTCACCTGTGCTTGACCCATCAGAGACAGATCCAGTGGAATGTCATTCACAATGTTCTAAAACTGAGGTTTTCGTACACCTTACCCCACCCCAAAACCTTCTTTTCTCCCCCCAGATATGGTTTTGTCAGTGGTGAGGCACAGAACAGGTTCCACCTGACAACCACAACTAGCAGACAGAAAAGCTGTTGGTTCTTCAGCTCTCACAGAATCACAGAATCATTGTAGGGCTGGAAGGGACCTTGGAGGTTTTCTCGTTCAACCCCCTGCCCAAGGCAGGAGACCTCATACCATCCCAGACAAATGGCTGTCTGATCATTTCTTGAAACCCTCCAGCCAAGGGGCACTCACTGCATCAGGAGGCAAGCTGTTTACTGGCTTTGGCTTTCAAAGCCCTCCATGGTTTGGGTCCTGAGTACCTGGCAGAGCGGATCTCCCAAAGGTCAACTGAGGCCTGACCCACTAGAACATTGCAGGCATTCTCACTCATGTGGCCATGTGTAGGGAGGCCCGGAAAATGGTGACCCGAAGCTGGGCCTTCTCTGTGGCCACCCTTATGCTTTGGAAAAAAATTGCCAAGTGAGATTTGCCTAGCACAGCCCCTGCCGTCTTTTAAAAAAGCTCTTAAGATTCTGCTTTTTAGAGAGGCATTTGAAGACCATTATTTATTTATTTATTGTCATCCTGGCCATAAGCCCACCTGTGGATTATTAGATTGCTTTGTCTCCTATTACTGTTTATGTGTTGTGATAAATAATTATTTTATTGATTTTTGATTTTTGATAGTAGTCTGATGGGAAATGTAATTATTGTGAACTCCCCAGAGTTCCTTTGGAAGATGGGCAGTATAGAAATGTATAAATAATATACATATAAACTAATGGCTCTCACCACCAGCAAATTTCTTCTAATTTCCAGGGTGGGTCTCCCTTTAATGGGTTTCCACCCATTCGTTCTTGCCATACCCTCAGATGTAATTGAGAAAAGTCAACATAAATTTGGATTGTGATCTACACAAGTCTGAATCCAGTCACTGCAATCTCTCAGTTTTTTTAGTTTTTTTTAGCAAGAGAATACAAACCACTATAACTTCCTTTTTCACAGAAGCTGTTAACAAAATAGTTGCTGTAGCACAGCCACTGGGTGAGTGATGTGGGCCATTATTGCATTTTGGGTATCGTCAGTTTATCTTTTCGGCATGGTATTGATCACAGTGACTAACTATCTCAGTTGAACTGGGGGGAAAGTCTTTCTAAAATCCACTAAATAAGTTCAGCCGCTTCCAAAGGGGTTCCCCAGACTCTCTTATCCCAGTATCATATTGTGAAATGTTCAGGAAAAAGCACCATGACAGAGGGTGTCGATTTTGTCATGTTTTGGCTGCACATGCTTTCTTATTCAACACAATGCAGTTCTAATGAGTTGTGGGACAGAGGAATGTTGAGTGCTAGTTTTTTCATGCAGAGACAGCATGAAGACTGCAAAATCCCCTTTCCATTACAGTGACGACCCGCTATCATGGGGGTTAGGGACCCAACCTGACCTGCAATAATTGAAAATCTGTGATATGCGGATGCAGGTCGGGTTGGGCCTGGGGCGCCTAGCTGGGGGCTCTTGAACTTATCCCCAGCCTGGTGCTGCCCTGAGTGGGCCTGTGAGGGCCTTTCCAGGTCTTTTGGAGCATAAGTAATTTCTGAGGCTTCCGACAGGCCCTCCCCTCTTACCCCAGGCCTTCCCCCCTTACCCCAGGTAGTCTTTTTTCTAATACTGTGGTCCTGTGATATAGTGAAACCACAGTATATGAACCCCGAATGGGTGGGGGACCACTGTACTAGGATGGGTATTTCATTGTTGTACAGTAATTTAAAAAAATGATAAAATGAAAAGAATCTGAAGAAGTTCTGAAGAGCTTTTTGCATCTCCTGGCTTTCTTAAAAGCCTTGCCTTTCTGGCCATTGAGATGAGGGGCTGGATGGACTTAATCAGAAAGCTCTGATGGTCCCTCCTCCTCCTCCTCCTTGTGCTTTTTTTTTACCAAGTCAATTTGCCAACTGCCAGAATTAAGCGTTCACATTCTTGAAGAGAAAGAACTGCCAACACTGTGAGCTTTGAAATTCCCCAAGGGCTTGTCTGGAATGTTGCATTTCAGCAGGGTTACAAATTGTCTCTTTCTCAAAATATAGCCCAACCTTCTTTATGTCTATAAAAGGACTGCTCCCCAAGTCTGTGCGTTCTTCCTTGCTTAGATCTCTTTCTCCCGTCCAGCCAAGAAAAGGAGACTAAATACCTGAATCTGGATTCTGAAATGAGTCCTGGAAGTCACAGAAAGAACCACCACAAATAGAGTTAGTACAATTTTTAAAAATGTTGCAACGGATGATAGTTCTTAGAACATCAGCAGATCTTTTTTAAAAGGGCTGGCTTGGGCCTGGATTTCCAGAACCATCTGACTAATTACAAGAAACTTACTGACAGAGCTTCTTGATATGTGAAATTGTCTTATGCTGAGATTGTGGCTCCATCTAGCTCAGTGTTAGCTCTATTTAAATAGAGAGCATGCAAGGACTTCCATCCTTTAGACAGGTAGTAACAGCTTGTCATACAGAGCAAGTGTGGCACTGCCCCATCTCAAGCTTATCCCAGCCCTACTTCTTCCTGTCTCCTTCCCAGAGGCAACAACACTCTCCGTGTTTGTAGCTGTGAATGCCTGCCTGCCAGCCGGCTTCTATAAATATCTAGGTGCGCATGGCAATGTGTCTCTGTGTACATTAATACCCACGTTTTGCCCGGGCTCCACCCACTACCAGTTCCTCTTGCCCTAGCAGTCTCAGTGGGCTCTGGATGCTGCTCTTGGCCATGCTGGTTGTAAGGCCATGGGTGGCAGCCCTGTCCCCATTGCTTTTGTGTCTGCCAGCCCTGCCATATTCACTACAGATTGCCCTGTGTTTAGTGCTAGGGTATGAAGGGAGATGCTGAAAGGCATTCCAATTGATGCACAGATAAGTATGCATCCACCAACAATTGTTCAGTCGTCTCTACAAGTCTTTTCTATTTTCCTGACCATTGAACATATTGAATAGCAGCTATGATCTTTTTCTTATTTTTAAATCCTTCAAAAAGATTGTCAGAGAAAACAATCAAGAAAACAATCCTTTGCAAATTCCCCTTCAGTGAAAGGGTTGCATTTCTTTGCAATCAGGTTGGTGACCTTGAAGGATGCTGTGGTTGCATTGACTGAATGTGACCTTGGCTTCGCCATCAACTGTTGCTGAGTAGCTAATTTTGATTTAAGTTCTTTGATCTTCAGTTTATGAATTTCACTTTTGGGTGGAAAATCAGCATCAAACTTATTGTTGTGCAAAGCCTTATGATGACGTTCCAGATTACCCTTTTTGGGCAACAATACTGGGGCATTATAAATTTACACAACAACATTTTTCTTTCACCATGATGAAGTAGTCCATTTCTCATTCATCATGAGAGTGGTAGGTTTTGCTCTTCTTTGAAACACTCATCTTCATTATACTGGGGTGACTGGATGTAAGAAGGCCAAATCTGCTAAATTAGTATAAACTCTGTCTGAATCTGGTCCTTACTGGCTGAATCTGGTTAGTTCTAAAAGTAAAAATAAAAATTCATCATAATGGCACCAATATTCAAATACTACCAAACAATCATAAAAAAACCTGAAACACCTGTCCAGCAAACCAAATAAAATCAAATACCACCAAATAAGTTCAAAAATTGTTTTTAAAAAACAATTTAATAAATTCTACACACAGTGTAGAATAAACACAAAGGCAAGGCGAAATAAAGTTGCAGTGTAGAATCAACGCAAAGGCTAGACAAAATAAAATTGCAGAGACAAGCAAAAGTTACAGTGGTTTGAACCAATTCAAAGGCAAGGCACAGACAATTTAGAACAATATTGGAAAAGCCCACCAAAATCACCAAATTGTTGACACATTGTTGTGTCTGCCCAAAAACATTTAATGAAAACAAACTACAAAGCGACCAACTACTACCAGCACACAACACAACTACTACAGTAAGTGTACTCAGGCCAAGCCCAGGCGAATGGATCTCACCCAGCATATAACAATTTTAAGGGGTGTTGGGGGGGATGGGTGATCCTGAGAGGCAGGAGACCAGGTATGACACTGGGCATGTGGCATCTCCTTGCAGGGCATGGGCAGTGCCCCCTCCCAATTAAAAATGTCCCTGGAGCACCACCTGCCTTTGCCCATTCCTTGTTCGAACTTCAGTTCCAGTTCAGCTGTTTGAATAGGCCAAGGGACTGCCACCCCATCCGTTGCTTAATATGAGTTTCCCAGCATCAATCTGGATCCAAAACTTGTAACTGCAAATTGGAGGCCAGGGGAGACAACTAGAAAAACAAAAGTGCTGGAGAAACTAGAACTCTATATAAGAAAAGTAATTTAGCTTGGCAATGCACTCATCTCTTCTCTATCATTCCCCCACCCCCACCCCCAAAAAAATCTGGTAAAACAACTGTTTAGGACCAAGTGGCAAGAGATCATTATGAGAGATTTCTGATGGAGATTGGGAGGAAACACATATGAAAAACTAAGAAGAGACCACACCAGCAATAACAGGAAGAAAGTAATAGAATGCTTAAAACTCTTGGAGCAGGAAAACGCAATTGACAGGGTGACCTACCACCAGTTATATCCCGGAGAGACAGTCCCCTGCTTTTATGGACTTCCCAAGATCCACAAGCAAGGAATCCCCCTCAGACCTATTGTCAGCAGTATAAATTCAGTGACTTACAACATCGCAAAATACCTGGCAACTACCCTATCCCCACTGGTTGGACACACAGACCACCACGTACACAACTCAGAAGAGTTTGTTTCTAAAGTCAGGGAGCTCAAACTGGATACAGAGGAAACCATGGTATCCTTTGATGTTACATCACTCTTTACCAGCATACCCACCACTGATGGTAAAGAGAAGATTAAGAGAAGACAGCACCCTCACCTCCAGAAGCCGCCTCAACCCAGACCAGATAGGCCTGCTCCTGGACCTGTGTCTGAACACCACATATTTCATGTACAGAGGGGACTTCTACAGACAGAAGCATGGCTGTGCCATGGGTTCACCAAAGTCACCAATTGTAGCAAACCTATACATGGAAGAAGTGGAGAAGAAGGCACTCAACTCCTTCCCAGGGACAACACCATCCCACTGGTTCAGGTATGTAGATGATACCTGGGTTAAAATAAAGATGCAGGAGGTACAGGCCTTTACAGACCACATCAATGCAGTGGATCCTAATATTAAGTTCACTAGGGAAGACACCCAAGACAACAGGCTGGCTTTCCTGGATTGTGCAGTCATCATCAGACCTGACCGTGGCCTAGGAGTAGAAGTTTACAGGAAACCCACCCACACAGATCAATACTTATTGTTTGACTCCCACCATCCATTACAACACAAACTAGGAGTCATCAGGACCCTAAGCCACAGAGCAGAGAGCATCCCCTCCTCCTCAGAAACCAAGAAGAAGGAAGACAGGCACCTGAAGACAGCCCTTAAGGCCTGTGGATATCCAAGGTGGGCCTTCAACAAAGCAGTGGGCCATCCCAGAAGAACAAGGGATCAGTCTGAGACCCAGACCCGATGGAAGAACCTGGTCATTCCCTACATGGCGGGAGTGTCGGAGAAGCTTAAAAGGATTTTTGGCAAACACCACATCCCTGTTTATTTCAAACCCATGAACATACTAAGGCAGAGACTTGTCCACCCAAAGGATCCAATACCAAACCATAAAAGGAGCAATATAGTATATGCAGTCCAAAGCAGTGAAGAGTGTTCAGACCTCTACATTGGAGAAACTAAACAGCCATTAAACAGAAGAATGGCCCAGGATAGGAGAGGTAACAGCTCAGGACCAGAATCAGCAGTACACCTCCATTTGAAGGAAAAAGGCCACTCTTGCAAAGATGAGGATGTACACATATTAGACAAAGAAGAGAGCTGGTTTGAGAGAGGAGTAAGGGAAGCCATTCATGTTAGCATTGAAAAATCCCTCCCTCAACAGAGGTGGTGGGCTCCGGCATAGTCTATCTGCTACTTATCAGGCTGTACTTTCCAAAGTACCCAGGCAAATCAAGGAACCTTCACCACCAGGTCACAGCTAACGACCCATTCTTGATGGGTTTCAGCACCTTAGGCCATTGTTTACCTTAAGGCCATGGACACTAATGTCTCCCTAACGAGCCTATTCAGGCTTTGTTCATCTTATGAGCCAATCAGACCAGGGGACAAGAGGTCAAGCTGACTATAAGAAGGTCTCTTGCACTAGCTGTATTCAGACCGATGAAGCTGTTTGGATGAACAGCGAAACGTTTCTATCTCTCAAAAAAGAAGTCCAGTAGCCATGACTCAACTCCCAGTTATACTCCTGAATCATTCAAAGGCATTGATTTAGGCTGCCTCAACCTGGCAAGATTCCTTAATAAGGAATTTTCTAGCCCCATGACATTTCCTTGCCTCCAGGCAAAAGTAAGACAAAGGAGTACTGTTCTGTCTCAGCCACATCTCCATAATGTGCATAGCTATCTTTTCACAAAATGAACACCCTTTCTCTTTTGATAGTAAAGCACAACCACACCTCTAACAAAACATGACTGGGGGGAGTGCCACCGCTCCTTCTGAATTTTAGATGTTGTCCTTGCAACAAAGCAGCAGCCATTGTGATTTTTGTTACAGTATTTGTGTTAAATTTGTATTATTTGTGTTAAATACGGATAGGCACAAAATGAAAAACGAATGCTGTTTCGTTGTGTCATTACCTAACAAAATAAAATGAAACGAAATGAAACGAGGAAGCAGCATTTTGTTACAGACAAAATGAAATAGTGTTTTTTGTTTAAACGAACTATTTTGTTCCATCTGTAAGCCACATGAGGGCTTGGGGGGGAGGCTTTTTAAAAAAGCCCCAGGCTTTTAAAAGAAACCTTTTCCCCTCCCCTAAGCCCAGTGCACCAGCTGAGCAGCACTGGGGGAGGTTTTTAAAAAAACCAGGACTTTTTTTAAAAAAACTTTTTTCCATCCCCCAAGCCCTGCCTGACAGCTGGTCAGTGCTGGGGTGGGGAAAAACAAAAACCTTCCCCCCCACCCTAGCCCCGATCAGCTGGCAGGCAGGGCTTGGGGATGGAAAAATGCTTTTTTAAATAAAGCCCAGGACTTTTAAAAAACCTTTTCCTCCCCCAAGCCCTGTCCTGTAGCTGATCAGCGCTAGGGTGGGAAAAGGTTTTTTAGAAAAGCCCTTGGCTTTTAAAAACACTTTTTACCATCCCCAAGCCCCACCTTCCAGCTGATTGGCGCTGGAGTGGGGAAAATCCTCCCCCCTCCTGCCACCTGGTCTGCACTGTGGCCACTTTCCATCCCCCCCATGAACCATTTCATTAGTGGTTCATTTCCTATGATTTTTTTTTTGAAAAAATCATAGGAAATGAAATAAAAAAAATGTGGGGACTAAGTGAAACGAAACGAACCATAATTTTTCCATTTCGTGCCCATCCCTAGCGTTAATGCATGGTGCTCTCTATTTTATTTTCAGCTTTTCAAGACCTAAACTCTCTTTTCTTGTTAAAGATGCCACAAAAAGAACTTGCCCTTTCATGGAGGGAGTAAAATATTTTCACAGTTCCCCATCCTTGCATGAAAGGTTGCGTGCAAGGATTTCTAGCAAGGACTAACATCCCTAATTCTAAATGCAAGGGAAATAACTCAAACATGAACTGTTTGTTTTGATCTTGGCTTAAGGAAGACTCTGAACAATATCTTTGGCTGCTTTCTCTTTGCATCCGTTTGCTGAATGTATGCGCTTTGTAATGTATGTATACACAACAGCCACAAATGAAATGGAATTAATGAGATACAGTGCCATCTTAAAAGCCCAGCTGGTTTCATGACACGGGGCTATAAAAGATATACTTCCTGCCAGCGGTTTCACTTTTTTTTTTTTTACAGCTGATTTCTATAAAAATATTGTACGGATTTTTCAGTAAGCTTGTTAAACCTCTTATAAGATGTCCAGATGTCCTGTTTTATCAGTTTCAAATTAACTATCTTCAAGTTCTGGGAATAAACGCTGGTATTCACTGCCTGGGGTCATAAATATGGAAAGTCCCAAAGATCACACAAATGCCAGTTTTTCAAAGAGGACCACCCCTATATTATAACCCTGACTCCAGGTTGGAAAGTATATTCGAGCAGCCTAGCACACATTATAAATAAGCCTTGAAACAATATTCCCATTCTGTTTGTGGTTATCTAAAATGGAGAGTAGGGGAATAGAGATCAAGGGGGTATAGTTTCATGACTGACAGTTCTAACATTCAACCAAAACAGTGGCCACCACTCATCCAGCTGTGTCACTATTGCAGTGCAGTTACCACCACAGCCTCTTGCTCTGAGGTCTCTTTGACTACCTCAACCACAATGTTTGGTAATGAAGAAGGATCCCTGCTGAGGGGGGCAGTTGGGTGTGTCCAGATTTTGCCACCAAAGTGACTGACCAGAGAAAACTGACCACAAACTATCAAATTCTGTTTCAGAGAGCTTGCCTGTTAGTCTCCTTTCTCTAAGGGCCCCTCAGATTGACAGGGGCTGTGCAAGGACATTCATCATTCTGCCTCCCTGTTTGATTGGCCAGCACCAGGGAGAAGGAAAGATGGCCTATCAGAAGCTGCTTTCTCATTGGAGTTCCAGCCCATGCGGCCAAAAGAAAGGTAAGTCAGTGGTTGATTTCATTCCAGAGGGTGGGTCCCGGTTCCGAATGGCAGCTGTGCTGCCATGTTTCATTTTGGAACTGGACCCCGTCTGAAATGAAACACTCATGTCTAAACCTGACTCACAATGCCTCAGACTGAGGCAGGATCCTTTCCTCACAAAGTAGCAGTTCTACTCCATAGACCACAGTAAGAACACCACCAAACACCACCAACTTTCTGCAAGTGGAAAGTGCTCTTCACAAAGCGATTTTTGCTGTACTGGGAAATGGGAGTGGGTACCCGTGTCTGCCTGGCTAGGGTGGCAACACATGAACATTGTGGTACTTACTGATGCTGGAACAGCAGCTGGATGGTACAGTGATGATGAGGTAGCAAGCTTCAAAGTGATGGGATTGTGTGTGGAGGGCAGCGTAATGTGTATGAAGTCCACTTTAAGCTGAACCCCAGTTTCCAGTCAATAAACAGTAAATTTTTTGCAGTATTAAAAGAGAACGGCTATAATAACCTGTTATGGGGAAAATGCATCTGCACCCCCACAAAGAAATATTCCTTCCTTTGATCACCCTGAGGTGTCCTAGACATGTCATTTTCCCCACCTTAAGGACAAAAATTTTATATGATATCTGGACCATATTTGTTTTTATTATTTTGAGTATTTTTTTACCCTGCCTTTCTCCTTGGAAAAGGACCCAAGGCAGCTTACAGTAGCGAGGGACAATATACAGCCCAGTATATTTAAGACATATTCCAGTTTAAGAACAGGGAATTGAGGCACATCTAACAGCATTAAGTGGCAACAGTAAAGCTAAAAGACAATGCGAGTAGTCAAAGAAACGAATAAAAATCCCATTACGAGGGATGGAACTAACATTGAAAACACAGGTGTATTTATGATGTCAGTTGATGTAATCATGTAGGTAGATCATCTAAAGTTATGAGGGATGAAAACTAAACATTGAAAACATACTGTCAATACAATCATACAAGGAGAGGTATAAACACAAAGTTTTAAGTGATTATAAACACAAAGTCTGTGTAGTCATGTATGGCAAATTCATATAAAAGTCACACAATAGGTAGTCCATCATTCAGGGAAAGCTTGCCTGAAGAGAAAGGTCTTTGCCTGTTTCCAGAAAGACAGCAGAGATGGAGCAGTCCTGGCCTCTAGTAGGAGGGAGTTCCAGAGTCTGGGAGCAGCAGCCAAGAAGGCCCTTTCATGTGTTCCCACAAGGTGTACCTGTGAGGGTGGGGGGATGGAGAGAAAGGCCTCTCCTGATGATCTCAACACCCGAGCTTGTTCATACTATGAGATTTGATCCTTGACATAGCATGGACCCAGGTTGTATAGTGCTTTGTAGGTTAAGGTCAGCACTTTGAATTGTGCCCGATAGGTGATTGGCAGCCAGTGGAACTGCTTTAATAGGGGTGTAATGTGATCTCTGTAACCTGCTCCAGCCAGCAATCTGGCTGTGGATTTTGGACCCGTTGAAGTTTCCTGAGACTTTTCATCGGTAGTCTCACATACAGTCTGTTACAGTAGTCTAGCTGGGCTGTCATTAGGGCATGTGTCACCGTGGTCAGAGCAGGTTTCTTAAGAAACAGGCGTAACTGGCATACTAGCCTTAATTGTGCAAATGCACTCCTGGCCACAGTTGTGACCTGGACATCCCTAAGAGCCAAGAGCACCTCTAAGCTGCACACCTTTTTTTTTTTTCCAATTGGAGGGTGAGGCGGAGGAGGACCACCACTGCTCCGCCCGCCCTGCCCGAGCTGCATCTCCTCGGCCTTCATCACGGCTGCCTCTGCTGTCTGGGGCCCAGCCTAGCCCATGCTGCTCTGGCCCTCCAGGAGCTGCTGCTGGCTGGCACCCACCTCCACGCCCTCCCTGGGGGGCTCCTGCTCATCTCCAAGCCTGGTGGCACCCAAGGCTGAAGCAGTGGCAGTGGTGGCAGCAACCCCCAGCACCCCTTGGCCATCCTGGGGGTTCTCAAGCCACTGTCGCCGCACCCTCCTCAAGGGGCTCCTGTTCGCCTCCCAGCCTGGTGATGCCTGAGGCTGAAGCAGCAGCGGCAGCAGCAACCCTGGTGGTCAGCCTTGGTCTATAGTGTCAAAAGTATCTGAGAGGTCTAATAAAACCAACAGGGACATAGATCCCCTACCCATTTCCCTATGTAAATCATCTACCAATGCGACCAGTGCCTTTTCAGTCCCATGGCCAGGCCTGAAGCCAGATTAAAATGGATCCAGGTAGTTTATCTCATCCAGAAACCCCTAGAGCTGCGAGGCCGCAACCTGTTCTAGTCCTTTCCCCAAGAATATTTTTCTTATCTCACTTTGTACTGTTGACTTACACAGGTGGCCACACCTTTCTGTCCCTCCAAGTTCATTTTCCATACTCCTTTTTAACTGGGGGCAGCTTTCCAGGCATGGTGATGTCCACAAGAGGATTATTCTCCAGTCTAAATCTTTTGTTAGATTAGTGCTATGCCACCATTCTGCATAAAAAAGAAGGGGAGTTGGAAAGAAGAGTAGTTGCTTTAAATAGGGCGGGAGATGCTGTGCAGAAGAAGAATGAAGAGGCGGAAGGAAAAGAGAAGAAATGTGGAAGAAATGGAGACCTATAGAATCTCTGGAGCTGTATATTCGATGGAGAAATTACAAGATGTATCAACAAAGCAAGATATGAAATGAGGAGTAGAACCAATGCAAAGTGTGATATGCTATACTGTGTTTCTAGAAGACCTGCAGATGAATTTAGAGCAGGGCGTTATGTGGATGTGTTAACAAATCAGATTGCAGTTCTGTCGACACTTATCTAGGAGTAAGTCGCACTGCAGTTTATTGGTCTTGCTTTTCAACAGAAAAACATAGGACAGCACTATTAGAAGTCCAGAGGTCAGAATAATTCTGTTTATAAATCTAATATGTTAGTATCTATTTTTCCCCCAATAGCACATTAAGTTTCCACCAATTCTCAGTTATCCAGAAAGAAAGCATTAAGTTACTTTACTACTCCACTTGTTACACTGATTTTTAATCTGTACATTTTGCTTGGGCTTTATAGTTTTAGTGATGGGATTAAGCACAAAGCCAATCTTTGTGTCAACAATTTAAACGACATAAATTATCTCCCCTCTTAATCTCCTGTTTCAGCATACAGTATTAGCAAGCACGAGTATATTTCAATGACCCGTGTAATAGCTGTACTGAAATGTTATGGGTGGCATCCCATCCCATATGAAAATGATTAAATGCTAAATGGATCCTTTTTAAAGTGGGGGAGGGGAGAGTCCTATTAATAGTTGGGATTTTTCTTTTCAAGTAATTTATTCTGTTCATAACAGAGGCTGGTGTCAGAAGTCATCACCATAATAGGCATTCCAGGTTCCCTAGGATCAGCCACAGTTTGAACATTGATGGCTCCCTCTCTGGGCTCATGTCTTCTCCCTTGGCTGCCACCTCCCATGCTGCTGTTGTGCAGGCCTTCCTAACCTCTAACCCTGCCCCACCCCACACACCCCCAGCTAAAGAACGCTGGACGTTCAAGATATTTGAAGCAGTATCCTTGAAGTATGGACGTTCCTGAGAATGTTTCACACCACAGTTATTGCTTACTGTTAATGTTCATACCTTGAGCTGTTTGTCTTGGCAAGCACCACTGTTTTGCTAGCTGGGTGGACACAGCCGAAGGCCGCCTTCACTGCGAACTTGAGAAGAATGGCCATCTATCATGTCCTGGCAAACAGAAAGATCCAGCTGGTGGCACCACGCTGTGTGAAAAGACGGAGGGAAGACGCTTCTCCTGCTCACTGTCTTTGGTCTCTGGAGGAGATTCTGAAGGGACGCTTAAAACAGAGCCTTCAACTCAGCATAGCTGTGCTGACTAAGGCCAGAAGCAGCCCATAATTAGATTCCAAAAGCATATTAATTTTGCAGGGTGGGGACTGAGGCAATCTTTTCATCAGACTTCTAGGGAGTCCTGAAGAGTAATACCAATTGCTGAGCAAAGAAAGCTAATTTGCATAATCCAGGAGTTAAAGAAGCTCACTGGATGTCACTCACCTACTTCATCAACAAATCCAAGCACAGGCTCAGATGGTCACCACCTTGATTGTCTTTGATGAAAAGGAGAGGAGGAGAGAGATGAGTGCCAATTTTTACTTAATCAGTCTGAGGCCAACAGTATTAACATAAATTAAACATAAAGCAGATTGTTAAGGTGTGTTCTGTTCTCCTCTGTCTGTTGTTCATTCTATAATTAGTTGTTTTGTGCCCCTTGCCGAGTATTTGTTTGTTGTTTGCATATTATTGTCCTTTTCATTATTTTTCATTATTTCTTATTTTTTCTTATATGCGGTGTTATGTAAACCGCCCAGAGATTCCACTTGGGAAAATTGGTTGCAGTATACAAACAAACAAACAAACAAACAAACAAACAAACAAAACTGCAAAATTGTACATACTTCCTCAGCTATCAAAGTCATATACTCACAGTCTTCACTAAGTCCCCCTTCCATGTTTCCAAATCACCATACACATCTTCCTCTATGTTGCTAAATATAGGGATAAACTACATCTGTTGTTTGATTATAGACCTGTTGCGTTTTCCATCTAGGTCTTCCTCCTGGATATTTGGTCACAAATTGCTATCAGTGCAACACAAAATTTGTCTTGTGTTACAAGAGGTGTCACTGGAAAGTAATAACTTAATATACCGTATTTTTGGCGTATAACACGCACAGGCGTATAACACGCACCCTCATTTTAAGAGGGAAATTTTAGGGAAAAGATTTCACCCAGGGCGCGCTCTCCGGGCAAAGTTCGCCAACTCTGGGCACTGTGAGGGGGAGACAGGAAGGGGGGTGGGGGGCAGCCGTGGGGCAGGACACAGGCACAGAAGAGACAGAGGCTGAGCGAGGCCGCGGAGAGCATGAGGGAACCTTGGAGGAGGGGATGGGGTGGTCGAACCGGGTGTCCTCGCTCAGCTCCATCCATCCCTGGCCTGTTGGCAAGGCAAGGGAAGTGAGTGGGGGAGAATCTCCGCCATGAAACTTTTGTTCCCCTTCTTCCCCATCATGGGACTGGCTGGCTGGCTGTGCTTGGGGACGGGGCGAAGCAACCTCCCTCCCTTCCTTTTCCCTCCCTCCCTCGTCCGGCCTCCCGACCCAGAACAGCCCGAGCCCAACTGAGCACACACACACACACACCACCACACACCACCTCCCCGTGGCTCCCTCCAAGGCCCCGAGAAAGAAGAAAGGCGGGGATGCCCTTCGCCTGGCCGAGCCTCCCGCGGTGCGAACCCCCCCAACACCACCACCACCGCCGCCGCCGCGCCGGTCTGAGTTCCAAACAAGGAGCGGGCGAGCCGGCAGCGCTGGTAACTACGGAAGCGGCGGCGGCGGCGGCGGCGGCGGCAGCTCTCTGCCGCAGCCCCCTTGCGTGTAGCAGCAGAAATAGCAGCAGGAATCAGCAGGAGCCACGCACGCACCCCGTGGTCTCCCTTCCTCCTGGCTCGGCTCAGCTCGGCTCTGCTGCAGTTCCCGCCCGCCCACGCCCCCCTCCATCCCCACCTTCCTTGATCGCTTTCCCAGCCTTCTCCCTCGGCCGAGGAGGCATGGTGTGTGGAGGAGGCGAGCGCTCCTGGGAAGATGAAGAAGACGCGCCCGCCCGCCCGCCTTCCCTCCCTTCCTTGCTCTCTCTCTCGTGCTCTCTCTCTCGCTCTCTCTCCCACTGGCGCGCGCACACCCAGAGCCTCTGCTCAGGCAACGGAGGAGGATCGGCAGCACACTGGGGAGCATGGGGGAGCTTTTCAAGAAATTGCTTTCCTCCTCCTCCTCCTCCCTCCCCTCCCCAGCCCAGCCCAGCCCAGCCCGCGACGGTACTTGTTAATAATGTAAAAACATGGCTTCTTAACATTATATCGGCGTATAACGCGCATACATGATTTGGCCCCTATTTTCAGGGGGGGGAGTGCGCGTTATACGCTGATAAATACGGTATTATTTCTCAGATTTCCCTGGGAATATATGGATAACAGGAAGTAAATGGGTCAAAAAGAAGCTATGATTCTATGATTCTAAGCCTGTGTGATTCCAAAAAGGGAGTGTTGATGGGACAGAAAAACACCTCCCTGAACACTTCCTGGAATCAGCTGAGAAAATAGGAGCAGAATAAATGCAAAACAGTGCCTGCAGTTCCCAATTCAGCAGACTTCCAGGAAACCTACCCAGATGGATGATAGCAAAAGCAATTGAGAGGTCCAAGGGATGCATTTCCACCCCTCCCCACAAGACTTATGTATTTGGATGACTGAGACAATTTCCACTCCCAAACCACCTCCAAACAGCAACTGAATCTGGTTCCAGTAGTCAGGATCATTTAGAAATGCCTGAGGTTGCCCATTGACCAATATGTCCCATTTAACTTAACTTAACATTCATGTTTATGACCAGGCTTACATCAGAGCAAATATAGATGAGCATGACTTTAAAAAATACAATAATTTCCAGTTAGAAGGATTTCTGGAATGTGTGTACTCTAGTCATCTGGTCATCCTTTCCCATGGACTCCAGAGACGTCTAGCCATATGACCACAGCCTACTCACCCTACACTTTCCTTCTGAACACCCAGACAGTACCACAGTGGGCTAGCCACAAACCTCATGGACCATGGAGATTCCATTTCCTTTCATAGTATCCTTTGGGAATTCTTGTGCAGCTTTCTGTGAGCAGTGCTTTGCATCTGTGACTTGAACTTGGCATAAATTTCAAGTGGGAAACAGAAGAATATAACTTTTGACAACAATAAAGAAACTATGGTCCCTGTTTCAGACTCACGGAGCCAAATGCTGCCCACCAGGACAAGATGAGGGCTCAGTAATTCTTCTGGTATGTTATCTAGATGTGATTTCTAAAATAATCAAGGCAAGACTAGTGAACAGATTGAAGAACTATTTCAGAACAAAATAGCTAAGTGGTTAGAATGCTAGAATCAAATATTTGGATTATCTGTGTTTGGGCATCCTTGTCATATATCAGTGACCTTTGTGTGTGTGTTGGGTCATTACAGTCTCTTCGTGACCCCATGACCATGGAGTTTTCTTGGTATTCTCTGGTGGTCTCCCATCCAAGTACTAACCAAGTACTAACTTGAAGGCGTTCCACAGTTCATAGCAAGAATTGGAGTGAAAACACTGAGAATTAAAGAATTTCAAAGCAAGAGAAAGTAAAATTAATGAACTCCCTTTCAATATCTGTGAGTGCTCCGCACAAATTATATTTTCCAAATGTAATGAAGCTTAGTTCAGCTGTTGGGAGAACTCACACAAATAGTGCAGCTTTGGCTGAACTTTGGACTCACTTTGTACATCAGGGAATATATGTTACTTAATGGTGAAGCATAGAAACGGCATCTTCTATAATTTTCTATCAGTATGACTGCTTCCGTATGCAGGCAGAATGGAACCCAGGCCTCAGCTTGAGTGTTGTTGATTCCTTCTCTATCTCTAATGCACTTCAAAAGAGGATGTGAGGAAGGGTTGTATGTCAAGGAATGCAATAACACATTAGACATTCTCATACTCCTGATGACTTAATTAGGAGTATTGTGGAACAGAGAACAAGGGTCACTTGATTTGATGGAATTTGATCTATGGACCCAAGCAAATCAGGCAGAAACAAAATAACAAATGGAAAGAAAACAAAAACATGGTGTCTTCAAAACTAAGTCCACTTTCTTGGACTAACATGGCTATCTCTTTTCCGACTCTAGCACATGTCTTCCAAATTGAGCCAATTGGAATAGTCTTACTTATTCTAAAATGGATTGGTGGTGGCAGCGGTGGAATTAGCTGCCCATCATGAATTCCTGGTGCAGGACATAAAACCTGACATCCAGGACACCAAATATGACTATACTGTATATCCTGATGTCTTTCTATCTGTCTCCCTCAATATCTACTTAGCTGTGCTCAGTGACACTATAGAACTTTCAACAAATATGCATTCAGGCACAGAGATCAGGGGAGCCTTTGAATTAGATGCAGGCTTGTTGAAAGCTGGGCCTGCCAAACAGGTTCTTTAACTCTCTTCATGCCAATGGAAAATCAGCCTGGCTGCCAAGGTTTGTTCAGCAAATGGGCACCAATAAACTTTGAGCTGTTATAGGATTTAATGTTTGAAGAGAACCTATTAGCCAACTGTGTTTTATTTGGCTTCCCAACAAATTTAGATTGACTTTTATGGAAGCAAGATAGTTTAAGCAACTCTACCACCTTCTTTTTGATTTCCATCATTACAGGACATTTTATAACAACTTTGGAGGGCCCTGCTATAAACATGGGGCATGGCATTCCACTGCTCAGGAAGAATAATATGCATATGGAAGAATACTTTTCAATGTCCATCATGTTGAAACATGATTAAAGTAGAGCATCCTTCCCCAACCTAGTGTTCTCCAGATGTTTTGGACCTGAACTCCCATTATCCTCAGGCAGGATGCCTATCTCATGTATTGAAATTCAGCACACAAGACAGCCATCACAATGCATCCAGAAAGATGAAGCAGAGGAAAAGTTGGGTAATTGTCTTTGGTTATGAGTTGGCTGGTTTTCAGTTCACGCACATCCACTTTGGGAATCCATGTACACACTATCATGTTGTGTCTGGCTCATCAAAGTTTAACTTATTTCCACATTATGGTTCCAGATAGGGGAATGACCTGTGGTTTCCTTCAGATATGTGCCCACAAGGACTCTTCCTTAAAGTTGTCATTTTTGCAAATTTGGCCAGAAAATTGGTTTAGAAGGAATTATTTCTTCCCTAAGAATTCTTTGGAGCTTAGTGGATTTCATGAACTTTCCCCGGGAAGACAGATTGTAATCTGTATTCTCATGGTAGCATTCTGTCTATTCACAGTGGTTTGCATTACACTGTGCTAGAAACCCAAAAAGAAACTGAACTCTTGCAACAGTAGTGTGTGTTAAATGGAAATGTTCTCACATCCAAGCAAAATAATATGATCCCCAGAACTTCACTTATAAGGTTTGGAGTTGTTTTGCAGAATTTTAGCTTTTGGCTTTAGTAGGCTACAATGTAAAGGAAGAACTCATTGGTAGTAAAGGGCTTTAGGAGGAATAGAAGATAAAGATGTGTACAGTACAGACACAATGTCTCTTGAATATTGGCAACCTCTTATGTTTCTGAACCTACAACAGAGGCTGTCCAAGCACTTTCTGATTTTCCTCAATCAAAGTAAAGGTGACAGACTTTGCTTAATCAGAAGCAGGGACTCCCAAGTGTGGACCACCACATAGTTTTGTCCTGTGTGGTGTATTTGTGAGTTCTCTGCTCTTCATGGGTGACTTGTCCATTATGTCAAGAAATGTGCTGTACTTCCCAAATGCTCAGAACAAGCCATCTTTTTTGACATTTGGCCAACATCTGGATCAAGCAGTCAATGGAATGATAACCAAATCACATTCAAAACAAAGACAGCTGTTTCACCTTTTTCTGGTTCCTCCCTGTATTCTGGTGTCAAGACACCTTCATTTTTGGTTCCTGAGAGATACACTTAAGGTATAGTTCAAGCTGAGATTTTCTATAAAATCTATCTGGCAAAAGGCTAATAAAACACATTTGAAACTATCCATTTGAATAAGCTTGTCATTAGAAAGGAATTTCATAGCTTTGCCTTTAATATAAACTAATGGTTTCTACAGGATATTTGAACATCAAATAAGTTTAAGCAGTCTCAAGAGAAGTTAGAATGACGCACAACTACCAAAGTACCTAAGACTATACATCTTTTTGTTGAGTGTTTAAAAGCCACCCATTATTTATTTTCATGTTGCCTGTACTTGTTTCAATTAGTTCCCTAGCTAGCCTAAGACAGTCATCTCACTCACACCATTGGCAGAGGTAACCCTTGGATTATGTCAATATCACTGGCCTAATTAATCCAAATGCTAGTTCCATCAAGGCCAGATCCATTGAATCAATTCCCAAACCTTGACTTATAGTTCAACACTTGATTCGGTTTTAATTGGGATCAGCAATTGGATTTAGGCCAACTTAGATCTATTTGATACTTTCTCTGATTCAGCAGTAATAATATTTCCATCTATACCCTTACCATTTTGCTGACTGTTAACTTTGTTTAAAGTGTTTTGCTATTTCAAAAGCCCCATGTTCCCCAGTGGATGACCAACATGAGCCCAGTAGCTCTCCACACCCGGAAGCCAGTTTTTGGTCATCTGGCTTTGAAGCCATGCTCCACCATTTGGGAATGGAAGATCTTTTTTCTCTGGTTTTCCTTTTCTTCTTGGTTGGTCTCTGTGGTGGGACCAATCACAGTTCCAGCCTGATGGAACACTAGAAAAACAAAAAATTTTACCCCCTGTTATCAGGGAGTGGTTGCCACACAGTGGTAAAACTTTTGTTGTTCTGTTACACCAATTCTGCACTCCTAGTAAGTTTCCACGGCGGAGTTGGGATTTGAACCCAGGTTCCCTGAGTTCTTGTCTATCCACTACACTATACTGGACATTTCATGATTAAAACCCAGTTGTCATTTAAAAGGATTTGGGTGCTATGGGACAAAGTTCAAAATACAGCCAAGATATTGTGTATGGTAAGGTTTTAAGAATAAAAAAGGAGTCAGCCTTTCCTGAAATTCTTGCTTATCAGAATATATTGCACAGGTAGTGAGGTCCATCTTTGGGTTATTCACAAAGAGCAGGATTATAAGAAAGAATTCAAAATAAAATGGAAACACTTGCCTTTAGAATGCTCTAGCATTATTACAAAACTAGATTACGCTACATGCCAGCTTGGTCCTCCCATTATGTCAAGTTTCACAGTTGTCTCATGCGATAGCTGTTGGGAAAATAGCAATGAGGTGTTGGGGAGAGAGGCACAAATGCTCTGTAGCGGGCTCCAAATTCTAAAATGACCTCATTGGTCTCAGATTGTGGTGAGCAATGCTATATGTCACCAATGTTTAACTGTTATTATATCGTGGCATTAGACATCAGGCAACACACAAGGGTGGGGTACAGGTGGGTACTGTTGACAGTGGCTGTCATGGAGGGCAGCCACACAGCTGATGACTAGAGATTGGCAGGAACCAAACTAAAAACTGAAAAACCCATGAACTGTGCTGCTTCATGTTTCAGTTTGTAGTTCAGTTCAGGGATCCCATTTTGCTGAAATGAAACAAAGTGCCAAACTTTAATCCATGTGGTGCTATCAACCAAAAGGCAAGGTCTGATTGTTGTGGACAATGGGGCAAAGAGGGTGACAGCACTGCAGGCTGGGAAGATGAAGGGAGTGTTGTGTATGTCCCACAATCTCCACCTAGTAGTTTGGGGCACTCGACAGGGTATGGAGGACACATGCATACTTAATGAATGGGCCAGAAAGATGACAGGCTGTTGTCACCACAGTGTCTGGAGTAGTAAGCTGTTGCAGTAGAGGCAAGAAAAATGGGGATTGCCATTACACCACCTAATCCAGGATGTGGCAAATTGATGGAACTCTACCTTTGCTGTCGGAAGGGTGCAGGAGCAGCAAAAAATGATTCAGCCCTGCAGACTTCCATTGGTGTGGCTGCTCCTTTGGGCAGAGAAGAGTGGGACATTAAGAGTCGTATAGTTTACCTGTGCATTGCAGGCCCTTAGTGGGGAAACAGGAGGCTGTTTGGGGAAGTCTGGTCATTCTATCTTGTCTACAGCCTAGTGCATGCAGTGAGAGTGTGTTCTCTCAGACAGGGGACATGGTCAGTCCACACAGTTCATACCTGGAAACTGGGTGTGTAGAAACACATGTTTTCCTTAAGTTCTGCCTACCAATGTTGGGCTTCCCTGAAGTCTCCTTTAAGTAGCTCTGCACACAGAACTAGGAAGGCCATGATTCAGTCTGCACCCCTTCTTCCTGCCTCTGTTGCTGCAAGATTGTGCTCACTCACTCAACTGGGCTGCCTCCCTTGCTCTTGGCAAAGTTCTGGCCCACCAAAAGCTATGTACTGCTTCAGTCTGACTGCTGGTGCTGCACAGAGTATTTGCCCACTCCTGAATGCAACCTGTCCTCTGCTTTCCCAACAATGCTGGCATTTCCTGCTGACATTTCCCATGCAGAAGTAGGAAAGAAGCAAATGCACAAATATTTCTGGCATTGTCAGGACAGCTGCTGTTTGGAACAGTTGTTAGATGCAAGTCAAGGAGGTAGACCTCAGATTGTGAGACATGGCAGTGTATGCTGATATAAGGCAGTGATTTACATCCAAAATGGCAGATTAAGGTTTATTCCCAGGTAAGTAGGTATAGGATTGCAGCTTTTGTCATGGAACAGACCTCTATCAAATTAGAGCAGACCTATCAAATTAATTGAAAACATTGACCATGACTATCTGAAGTCCCACTGATTTCACCCATCTACTCTATACAGGCCTGGGTCCCCTGGTCTTTTCTCATGTTGCTTTATTGATGTCAATTATTGGTCAGCTCGTCTCTCCTAGGATATCTCTACCTCTGCACTCCAGGCTGCAGAGAAACTTTCATTAGGTGCAAAACTCATAGTTCTCTGAATTCCTTCCATACCACAGCACCATCCAAAGTAAACTTCATCCAGCCGTGTGACCCTGGTCCTTTTAACATTTCCCAACCTAGTACAAAAGCCTATAGTATATAGATCCTGTAGTGAGAGCCCTTAAACCACATTTTCAAAGATGCTGGGTTTGGTGAGTGAATCTAAGAGTTGAAATATACAACCTGACTTCAAACTCTAACCTAGTATACCGGCGTTTCTCTTCCAAGCCACATAAAAAAGGGCACCATAATGATCAAGATTGTTATTCTGTACACAGAGCAATTTTTTATTCAATACGGTCCTTGTTTTATTTTTAAAGCTTAGAGCTGTTGACTTCTGACTGTGCTCATTATTTATTTTACTTGTGAATTTACTATATTGAAAAATATAAAATAATAAAAACATTGGGTCCTGCAGAAGACATAAATTGCCTAGACATATTTTGTAGCTACAAAATAGCCTCTCATTTTCTTCTATATATTATATGACCCTCCAATGGAAAGGCGGGGGGAAACCCTTTCAGACTTTATTACAAAATTTAAATCATGGCTGAACATTTATGGAATAGAACATTTATAAATTGTGTGTGAATGAACCCAAAATCTTCTGAAAGACTAATAAATAGGAATATGTTTCAAATATGGTGTATTATCTCCCAGTTTCAACATTACTCACAGTGGATTTTACATGGAAAGAAGACACCCATGACTATCTAAAATGGAATAATTTAGAATTGCAACTAGCATATATTGTGAAGGATAGCTATATAGAAGGAACTATAAGAAGGATGGCTGTATTTTTAAAATTCTCCCCTGAATTCTCTTCCCTCAACACAGGCCACAATTTTTTCAATAAAAGATCTTTGTCCATATCAGCGTAAACAGAAAGAAAGAAATGTGGGAGGAAGGAAATTAAGGGATGAATGTGAAGGATGCATCATCTGGAAAGCCCCTAGTTTCCTGAACAGACTGGCTGAATTCATGTCTGTGGACACTTTCTACCAAAGATCTGCCACAATGAATTTTGGTCAGATGTGTGAGGCATGGTGCACAATACCACACAAGTGGAACTTTCTAAATACAATAGACATAATGGAAACTTATAATATTGACATTGGCTTTTGTAGCAGATGTGCATGGGCCATGACCTGGGATTTCTTGCTTGCGTCGAATATGCCAAACATTAGAATCTTAAGAGCACGTAGCAAATGGCTTGCCAGCCTGCCTTCCTAGTAAAATCCAAGATCTTCATAATGGTTTCTCCAACCTCCTTCTGGATAGTACATTCTGAGATATGTACTTGGTGACAGTGGACATGTGCAGTGCAAATTCTCATGAACGTTACAGAATGTCTATAAAAATTATCAGCAGAATCATAGGGATTGTTGTTAATCCTGTCCATGAACACCCAGTTTGCATAGATGATGCTGTCAGAAAAATCAAATGTATGTACAAGATTAACATACAGAATTTAGACTCAGTTTGGCATTATGTACCTACTTTGATCAATCAGCAGAGGAGAATCAAGAAAGAGGCAGGTGAAGAGGGGACTAAGAGATGAAAAGAGATGAGCCCAGCAGAGTTCAAGCCCTTGTTTGTTGGTGTCAACCTCCTTAAACAAACTCTCCTTCGCTTGATCCATCTCTCACAGGCTGTCCTGAGAAGTACATTGGACAGACCAACTTACTATTACAGAAATTTAGATGATGCTGTCAGAAAAATTTTTCATTGTGACTTCTAAGCTGGCTTGGGTGTGGAGGTTGCTTTAATTGCCCTGCTTGATCCAACCTATATCCAAAACAGCCAGGCTGTGTATGTTCTTGTTAGTTCTCCGAAAGGAGACAATCAGTTGTGGCATCCTAGGTCATCTTGTTCCTTTTTGGGGAGGGGGGGAATTCCAGAAGCTCATACCAAGGCATAGCTATTTCTGTGTCTTTTGGTTTATGGAGTGCTGCAAACATTTATCTTGTCTACCACATGGCTTAACAGCTATGTGGAATTAGGGAGGCAGTTGTCTGATATAGCATCTTCAATATGTTGTTGGTATCTTATTTCTGTCACATTCTTGGGAGCCAGTAGGCATTTTGAATGATTATTTGTCCTGAAGCCAGGACAAGTGAAGCTAAAACTTAATACAGTTGAGGTATAAATTCTGTATACTGGGAATCCAGTTGCCTTGAGATCTGGCAAGACAACCTTAGGATCTGATATAAAACTGGAGGGGGTGAATCAGCATGCCCCCAAACCCATATTATTTCCTGCACTTTTCCAATTACAGTAGCAGGCTAAGTTGGACAGTGTTGCATCCACCCTTAAGACTCAGATCTGAAACTTAGTCTGCAACTATGCTAGGAAATTATGTGGGAAATATTATGGGTTCGGGTTGGTTGATTCTTATTGGAACTGGCACTTTCTGCCCATGAAAGGACACAGAGAGAGAACAGGGGAAAGAGACTGTGATTACCTGGCTCCTCATTTGTATTTATGTGCATTAGTTCCATTGCTTATGTTCTTTAAATGCCTTTCACTTAAAGAACAGAGAAGCAGAGAGGAAGCTTTTGGGTTAGCTGAGAAGGCAAGATTTTAGAATATTGCCTTCTCCCAAAATGTTAGGGCATCACTCTGGATCAAACTCTGACCTACAAAAACATTGTCTAAACACCAAACAGAAAGTTGCTGCCAGAAATCACATACTTGGGAAATTGGTGAGGTCGGATTGGGGTGTGCACCCACAAACAATAACAACAACTGCTCTTAATGAATCATGCATGATTATTAATGGCTGCCTGAAGCCTATCTCCATTGAAAATATCTATTATTTGGCTGGCACTGCACCACTGTTGAGAGCTGTTAGTAACCAAAATAATATAATACAGTACCAAATGTTGTGAACACCAACCTCAACCTAAATGAAGGCAAAAACTCAGGAAAATCTCAAGCTCTTAATATTAAACCAGAAGGGGCTACGCAGAACCTATGGCAGTGGGGGCAAACCTTTGGCACTCCAGATGTTTTGGACCACAACTTCCAGAATTCCAAGCCTGTATTGACAATGACAAAGGACTGTGGGAGTTGCGGTCCAAAACATCTGGAGTGCCAAAGGTTCACCAACACTAACCTATGGAGAACAATCATAACATAAGAACATAAGAAGAACCATGCCAAATGGATGGAATGTATAGCTTGTGTCTGGCAGTAATCATCTAATTAGCATTTATTTGTTTTTTTAATTTTACCCACACTTCATATATAGCATGTCTATAAGTTTAAATTGTGCAATGTTTGGATATTAATAAATATTGTTTATGTTTCCATGAATTGTTGCACTGATCTAGTTTATATTATATTATATTAGTTTATATTATGGTAATGGGTAGAATTTTGTAAATGTTTAGGTGGGAAGATGAGGGGATACTTATTTCAAAACAACTTAATAATAATATGGAATATCCAAGAATCTCCCTTTCAAACAACTCTAGACCTGAATAATTGCCACAATATTTGCTTATATTTGTGGACTGGGTGTGGGTGAAGTAACTGAATTTGACTCCAGGCAAATAAGTATTTAGTATTCTCAGCATTTATATATAAATATATATAGTCCCTTGACTTCCCTTGACTACTCAGATCAGTAGTTCCATTGTGTTTTTTCATCTATCAGAGTGATCCAGGGTCTGTAATTATTTTATCATCAAAATCAGTGCTAATCCGACCCCTATACTCTGACTTTTTTATCTTTGAGTATTTAGATGTTAAAGCAGGTATGACTTTTCTGAAGTATTTACATGTGGACACATGTAGACCAAGGGAGGGATGTGAGATCTTCAGATGAAGAACTTCAGTTCAATCAGGCATTGGTCAGTAATATAGCTATTGGTGTCTTCCAGTGCTCATCATTAAAACTGATCTGAAAGTCTTCTTTTGAAGGTTTTACTTCAATTCCTCCTTTGCTCCAGCTTCTGCATTCTGGACTCTCCTTCTTCTGTCCCTGTGACAGATGACTGAAACACAGCACAGTAATTTGCTCTGCTAGTGTCGTAATAATTGTAATCATGTGCTGAATCTGACTTTTAGTGACTCTTTTCAGGGCTACTAGGTAGAGAATATTCAGAAGTGATTTACCATTCCCCTTTTCTGGTGGTGTCCCCTGGGACTGTGCAGGCTGCCCAAGGGTGCACAGACTGGCTCTTCTTCCAGGAGGCTTAGTGGGGAATTGAACTCTCGACCTCTTATTACACAGCCAGATGCCTAAACCACTGTGAGTAGCTAGTGCCTTGACTATGCAATAATAAAGCACACACACACACACACTCTCTCTCAGTCTCTTTCTCTGTGCTTGTTTCCATCTATCAACCTATCTCTGTCTAAAACAAAACAAAACAAAAAAACCCACACTCGGTTTCCCTCTGAATTTGTATTCCTGAGCTGGGATACTCCAATACAGGATAACTACAACAAAGTAATGTGCTCTGATATATGATAAATAACTTGAAATTACTACAAGGCTTAGACTTTGAGATAAAAGATTTCTCCAAAAGTGTTGATGGTGTAGACAAGCTGTGGACGTCTCAGCTTTATGGCAGGGGTTGACTGCAGCTGTGGTGCAATATCATACTATTTGTCAAAAATACTGCCATGTTTGGACTTCTATACCTGCTTTGAAAAAGAGAGCTTGCTCTCGAAAGCTCAGCAACTTTTTTTATTTTTCTACTAGCAGCCTATGAAGGTATCACCTATAGTCTAGTTTTGTTTTTGTTTTAATGGCTGCATGACTCCAAACATCTTTTTTACTGCAATGGAACAAGATACCACGAAAGAGCCGCCTCCACCATGAAGAAGGCAAAAGAAACATCTACAGCAGCAGGACATTAACACTAGGTACTGTGATATTTTCCCTTCAATTGGGTATTGGATCTACCTATTGGGACATTTTTAAAATTCTCCTCCCAAAAACCTTTCTTCCCCACCCCCTAGTGGAAAACACTTTTTTTGCACTAACCTCCTGCTTCTACCCACCTCTGGCCAACCAGGAGCTCTATGCTTCGAAGAGTCAATAGAGAAATGATGGTTGTAAGCAAGAGGGAGGTGCCCATACCATGCAGCTCTTTGTTTGAACTGGTCTGTAAAGTCCAGCCCCATCGGACCATGCTGCTCTGGGCCTTCCAAGAAGCAGCCTGGCGTCCATCTTGCCAAGTGAAATTTTAAGAACTCTCTCCTGGCAAATTACACCCCTTGCCATGTTTGGACTTCTATACCTGCTTTGAAAAAGAGAGCTTGCTCTCGAAAGCTCAGAAACTTTTTTTTTATTTTTCTACTAGCAACCTTTGAAGGTATCACCCATAGTCTAGTTTTGCTTTTGTTTTAATGGCTGCATGGCTTCGAACTTCTTTTTTTTGTCAAAAAAGTGACCATTCCACAAGTCTTGGGTGAAAAGAGTAGAAATGTCTATATATGAGAAAGAGCTCAAGAGGTGTACAATCAATACAGAATAGCTAGTAATGATTTTAACAGGACTGCACTAATGTAGCCAGAAGTCAACTCTCCATACTCGCTAAGTAGACTCTGAGACAAAGCTGACCTCTCTCAATTTCTGTATCAGTGCCAGGTTCTTCAGTCAGTTTGGTAAGAACCATGGATTTTCTAAGAGCCTACTTCATTTTTTTAAAAAATGTGGGATCTAGTCCCAGTTCAAAACCATTATTTATAGCAATTTAAATAAAAACCATGCTGACATGCTATTTGCAAGACATATCAAGCATTTTAAGGTAGATAGACCATGCCAAGTTGTCACATTAGTTTCTCTAGATGCTCATTCATGGAGATTTTATAGCATCCTGTGAAATCATCTATACTATTCCCTTGCTATGTTAACTAGTCTATGAGGACTAAGCTGTATAATATTTGCATCACAATAAAGATCCTGTTCTTATGCATCTGCTGGTGGCCACATAAATCAAATTGTCACCCCCCCACACACACCATGTGCCCATAGTTGGAACAGCCAGGAACAAATCTCACATTCTCATAAAATATATATGATCTGCAGCATAGTGAAGACTTTGCAACTCTTTCCCCTAAAGGCTTTGGAACAGAAATGGGGATCATCAGCCTCCAAGCTATTGTTTGACGGCAGCCCCTGTTATGTCTCACATAAGTGTTGGCTGGAACTGGTGAAGTTTATTTATTTCATTTATTTTGTTCTTTTTCTATACCACCTCTCCCTCAGTGGCTCCGGGTGGTGTACATGGCTGTTTCCCTCCCTGCTTTATTTTCACAATTGCCCTGTGAGGTAAGTTAGGCTGACAGAGAATGTGACATCCAGTAATTCATCCATGAGTTTTATGGCCAGGTGGAGATCTGAACCCAAGTCCAGAGGCGTAGCTAGAGCTTGGAGCACCTGGGGACAAAATAAGTTTTTGTGCCTTCTCCCCCCGACCATGTTTCACCCACCCATCATGGCCCCTGCACTCTTGCTCGGTTGCTCGGTTGCTTGGTCGCTTTCCATGGGCTGAGGGCCTGCGCCAGGCTCCCCGGCAGGATGAGTGCTGCCTTTGCTCCACCCACAGCTCTCCTCCCCCCTCAGCCATGGCTGCCAGCTCCAAATAGGCAGCCCAAAGCCCCACGGCCAGCAGCCCAACGATCAACCAGTGGCAGAACCTCCTCCTCAGCACTTGGCCCAGATGGCACAGGTGGCACCTCATCCCGCTTCAGGTGAAGGGCAACTGCATGCTGTGGGGGCTGCCATTGGCGGTGGTGGTGGTGCCTTCCTTCTCCTTTCTCCTGTTCGGTTTCTCTTGTCCTTCCCTTCTCGTTTTTCTCATCTAGCTGAGTTGGGGGACTCCATGGTTGCTTTCTTTTCTTTTCTTTTTTTGTACTAAGCCTGGCTTGTTCCCGTCAGGGGCTTCCTAGGTCGCCGCTACACTGCTGCAGCCCGGGCGCTTGTGATGCATCAACCTCCCTCATGGCTGAGGAACCTTTTTGCCTCAGTTCCCTCCTTTTCTTTTTTAAACGCACCTGCCCAGTTTCCTGCCGGCTCCTCTCGTGGGGGCTCCAGCTCCCAGGCATTTGGGGGGTGCTGTCTCAGCCCCGCTCCTCCTCCCGCTCTAGGTTCTCCCAGATTGCTGCGCCTGGGGCAGATGTACCCTTCTGCCTCCCCAGATATACCCTGCCCAAGTCTCAAGAACCCAAGTTCTGTCCAATATAATGCCTCAGCCCCTGAGCCATTCTCAATGGGAGCCTTATGGTCCCATGGGGAGGGGATGGGCAGGCACATGTAAAGAGGGCCCACAGACTGAAAAATATGAGAACTTTCTGAAAGATATCTGCCTACGTTTCATCTTTGTTTGATAACAGGCCATTGAACCTGAGAAGAGCTCTTAAAAGCCAAAAATGAACGAATGAGCGAACGAACGAACGAACGAATGAACGAATGAATGAATGAAAAGGTTGAGAATGGCTGAGGCTGTGGTCACACTTGCAAAATGTTTTCACGTTACTCCTCATGAATTTAGACTCCTTGTTTTGGGTTCAGATGACGTACAGTTATCAGTGATTCTTCTTCCCCCTTCCGTGCTAACTCTGCATCTAATCCAGCCCACCAAGAGGCTACAACTATTTTTGTTCTGTGTTTCATCACACATTACTACCTGCAGTCCATAGAATGTCTACTCCTAAATTCATTTATTTGCTATACACCTGGCATGCTGGTCCACATCTCCCAACAGCTGCCATCTGACTTTTTCTTCTTGTTTGTAAACAATATTCAAAGTAGCATGTCGGTGTGTTGGCCTGCTTCTCTCAAACAGGGTTGGACAATTACAAAGGGAATGGGAAAAGGTGTTGATCAGGAATGTAGAAGGCTATCTGAGAAGTAGAGGGGACAGGTATAATAGTAGGACACTCCCTCAGAGTCCTCCAGGAATGGCCAAAAGGAAGCAGGTGGAACATCACACACACACACCCTACTGCTGTGGTTCCCAGATTTTTTTCAACTCACTGCTCCACTTGGTGGTGGCGGCGGCAGCAGAGTAGAGGGATTGGCAAGGTGTTTGTGTGGGGTGGGGGTACAGGAAGCAAAGAAGCTGCCAGTTTGGTGGAAAAACAAAAACTCCCACATTGCTCCTGGCTGGCTTGGCGGCACTCCAGGGAGCTGTGAGGAGTCAGCAAGGGCATTTTGCTTACACAGCAATGTAATTATACAAATATTTTCAGGAAGAGAGGCAGAGAAAAGGGACAACAAGGAAGGCAATATGTCTCACTTGATGGATATAGACAAACATGCCACATTTTTACCCTAAAATCATGGAATGGTTAAAATAGCATGAACCATTATCACAATATATGTGCTGTGTGACACAATACATGACAACACATGAAGCTGAAGGCATGGGGGGAAAGAGGGGTATTTTTGTGATGTGACTTTGGCCTGCATGACACTTTAAGGATAGAAGGTTTCCCAGATAGTCACTGACACTTCCTGTTAAAAAGCAACAGT
Organism: Phrynocephalus forsythii; assembly: GCA_029282475.1. Classification (NCBI taxonomy): domain Eukaryota; kingdom Metazoa; phylum Chordata; class Lepidosauria; order Squamata; family Agamidae; genus Phrynocephalus; species Phrynocephalus forsythii. The sequence goes on along the minus strand of JAPFRF010000003.1, from coordinate 35,285,574 downwards.
GCTTCAAAAGACCCTTGAAACCCAGAGGGGCCAACACCTTTCAATATTGGCTGCTTAACTGCATATGCATAGTCAGGGATGAACCACTCAGTCAGTATTAGTTTCTCCCAGGTATGTTTTTTTATTCCCTTGCCACATCAGTCTGCTGTTTATGTTTTTATTTTGAGAAAGTTCTCCATAAAAAAATCCTATTTCTGCCTATTTCTCCATGTATACACCTTCTTGAGGGTATTTTTATAGAAGGTATGGATTCCCCACCCCCACCTCGATATATGTAGTTTTGTGTACACTCTCCCTGGGCAAGTGACGTTGTCTGGCAATAAAATTTTCTCTTCAGAATCACAAACTTAAGCTGTGAATTTGGAAACAGAAGAGTACAATGAGAACACATGGGAGAGGGGAGAGAGAGGGAGAGGGAGAGAGGGAGACGTCGGAGTTCTGGTTTGCAGGACACAAATTATTATAATAGCAAGGAAAAGGTTTTAAAATAAATTCTCATAGCAGGTACAGTACCTTTGATAATAAATGCAGTGAATATTTGATCTCCATTTTGTTTATATAATTAGCATCCTAGTGGAAGGGGTACTTAAAGCATCAGGTTCTACATTAGCATGCCTGCAACTTGTCCTTGCTTAACTGTGGTTTTCTTGTCTTCCAGGTTATTATGTTTAAGTGTGGCAGCTCTTTTAAAAAGGGCTCAACATCAGAAGTTAAAAGAACACAGAGAAAGTATGTATCTGTTGTAGAAACTCCAAACGTTTTGGTTGGCTGAGTGATCCCCTGAGACCTTGTTTAGAGCTCACTCTTGGAAGCCGAGAGACCTGAGGTAAACAGATGAAAAATGGTTTCAAAAGTAGGCCAAAAGCTATTTAGAGTCTATTTTGGGCCTCTGACAACAAACTTAATTTTCTTGAACTGTTCCCTCTGGCTCTATTTCCCTCTTCTGTCTGTTCTGTACCCTCCCCTCCCCAGCAGAGTTGAGCCAGCATTGGGTTTGTTTGAAACATACTTAGGAAAGATTAAGGGCAAACACCATGCCACATGCAGGTTTAGAGCCACGCTTAGCGGTGTGTGCCAGGTTCTTTCATCCTCTAAGGAAAACCAAATAGAAGGCACCCTCATCTAGAGAATGGCCGTGGTCCATGATGAAAGGGGAGCTGACCGGTTCCTTTCCACACTGTCTCTCTGCTTCATTTTCCTTCAGCTACTGTTTCCTCTAAAAGTGGCCTTGGGAAGAAAGTGGTAAGCCTGGGGAATGCATAGCTCTCTCTCACTCCATCAGCCATGCTATAGAGGATTGATGGAAGTTGTAATCACTCTTTCCTACACTCAGGGTTCGCCTCTCCATTTGCTTCACATCTTAGTTGCTTTTGTATCGGAACCTTCCACAGCTCTGTTTTTCTGTTTTCCTCATGTCACCCTTGTCTGAAATAGGCTCACAAGATGAACAATGGCCTGAATAGGCTCGTTAGGTGGACAATGGCCTAAGGTGTGCGGAAGAGTGACAAGAGGTCAAAATGAACTATGAAATGGAGGGCTTGCAGCTAGCTTTCCTCAGACTGACTAAGACCGCTACTGCACTTCTGATTTAAAACGCCTTTTCCTTTAGAACAAGGCACCTTAAAAATCACTGCCCAGTTTTCAAAACGATTTATCTCAAGAACCCCCTCAGCCATGCCCGTTTTTGGCCACTGTGGCATTTTTTCTTGCGACGGCCACTGGGGGCAGGCTTTTTTGTTTAACATTGGTTCCAGCACCTCCCTTTGAAGCGATTTGGTGTTATTTATGGACATAGTAAGTCGCTTTTCCCCTCGTTGTCCCCAATTCTTAACCGTTTTCCTTTCATAAAACAGCAGCTTAATCAAGTGGGAAGTGGGAAGCCGATTGCTAGGTACCCACTTAAGTGCGAACTGCAGAATCGCTATTACAACCTCATAACCCCTGGAGGAGAAAAGGCAACCCAAAATAAAAAGCGGCTGCTCACGGAAGTGTGGTAGCACTCTCAGCTGTTTGGATGAGCAGTGAAACGTTTCAGTCTCTCAAGAAAAGAAGTCCAGTTGGCATGACTCAACTTCCAGAGAAATTCACCTGCATGACTGAGAATCTTCACAGACATATCACATGGGGATGTTTCACAATTTAAAATTACAGTTGCATATGAAATATAAATTCTAAACACATTTAAAATATTAAAATGATTGAACAGGCTACTTCAATAGTGTTATCTCAGACATTTCGTAAGCACACTTGGTAGGGCATAAATAGTTTGCACCTAAATGCTGCATTGATTAAATTTGTCCGCATTCACAGAACATATATCCTGTATCCAGATAGACCCGATTCACTTGATTATCACTTGAACTTCCTTATTTCACTTTGAGTTTATTTCTACATGGTCCATCCAGACTCTTGCCCCAGTGGGAGACAGTTTTTTGGCATTTACCCATCTGGCAAGGTGTGTTGCTCTCCAGAAGGGTTGCACTGATGTGATGTGCTCAAGAGGTGTCTCTGAGCACAGAAGGATGCTTTTTAAGGTAGGTCCAGTACAGCAATTCTGATTACTGTCAGGGAGGAGGAATTGGTTTTGTTGGAAGCAATACTAGATGCAGGTGCTCCTAGGTCTGTTGGCCTCATACAAATCATACCTTGTACTTTCATTTATTTGGCAAATGCAAACACCTCTTACCATTTTTCTGTTACTGGAAAATAATTAGCAAGGGGGAGGAAAATAATATTTTACTGCTTTCAGTGTGATACAGGGGTGCCTCTCTGGCTTCATCATACTTCACATTAATTTCTAAAAATCGGGACAGGGTTGCTTTATATTAAATTGTTTCATAGCATAATGTGACCTTATTATGAGAAACCAAATTATACATTTATGTTTATATATGCACATATATTTTTTTAATTTCTACTTTTCAGCGCCTGAACAAAGAATCATTATTTTGTGATATAATAAGAACTATTTACTGGGATAAAAAGCCACAGATTTAATGTGGGTTTTACAGCATTCAGAATGCAATGTGGGTTTTTCACTCATAATAATTTATTGCAGTAATCCCAGCCACCACAATTTCAGTTCATACTTAACAAAACTGCAAGGCCGTTTCTTGAGAGGTGGATAGTGATGTAAATGTATGTTGCTATTTAAAATGGAGTTTAATATGCACACACACGTGCACTTGAATTCAAGTCGCTATATTTGCATTGACTAAATCTCTTAAGACCTGACTGAAGTTGCGTGCAAACTGGACTGTTTCAAACTTGAGCCATAAAGTGGTTCTATTAACTCAATGGAAGGACTGAAGATAGTCCATGAAGTATTAAGTATTTTTTTAATTCCTCCAGTCACTTTTTTGCCTCGTTTAAACTAATATCCTCTTCTTCCTTTGCTGTAAGTTTACTCACTCTACATCATCATCATTATCATCTCATCAATCATGGTTTTTATTTCTCTGCTGCTCCTTTTCCAGTTTAGGCTCAACACAGTTCCCAAGAGGTTGCAATTAAATTTGCAATAAGAACAGAATCATAAACATACCCTTTCCATTCTCAGTGTAGTACTTTATACAGGTGAGCATCCCCCCACCTTGATGTGTGACATGAACATGGCTAGGCAAATGCCAACAGAGCAGCACCACATTCTTACTATTATCTCTCTTCCAAGCCTGGCTGCCTGAGGTAAAAGAGATGGCATTGTAATGAGCCTTGGTTAAATTTGGTTAAACATCCCAGTGTTTAAACTACAGTACTGCAGTGAGGATTAGGCTCACAACCTAAATTCAATCCTAGGCTCAGGGTTGATTCACCCTTCCATCCTTCTGAGTTTAGTCAATTGAGAATTCAGCTTGCAGCAACAGTGTGGGGGAGGTGTAGCCTGCCTAATTACACATTTTATATATAATTATAAATTATATTTTTATAATTTAATTTATAATTTATATTTTAAATATAATTATAATTATATTTTTATTATAAGGAGCACATTTTTTTTGTAAAAAAAACAAGAAGAGTTGGACTGGCAGCTGAAATTTTGCCAACCCCGATGATGGGAAAACATTCTTCATTGTACCAGAAGACCGAAAGCGATTTTAGGGAGCCAATGATAGGGTCTTTGGTGCGCCACTCTGTCTTTCTAGTTTCCCTAAGAGTAGGGCATCCTCCTCAGCTGGAGCAGCACTTTCTCTTCTCCCATTTTTTTTCTTTTCCTGTCCCCCCGCATGCGCCAGACCACTATCAACAAATCTCCATCAAACAGTACCTCTGCTGTGTGCAGGCGTCACTTCTATAGAAAATAGATCATGTCACAGGGATCACTTCTCATAGAAAACTTCTATAGGGCACACGGTTGGGGAACATGAGGAACTGGGCTTGTCCCTTATAATGGAAAGGCTGAGAGGCCTGTTAGGGAAACCAAGACAGTTACTTCACGTCCCTTTCATTGCGGTTTGCTGTCCCGCTTGGGACTGTTATGAAAAAAGGTTACTCCACGTCCATTGCGTGGGAACAGAGCGTGATGAGACATATCTCTCCCTGGCCTCCGGAATTGTCTTGTCTCAGTTCTTGTTTCAAGACAAGTGCCCGTGAAGTAACACTTGTCACGCAATGCACACATTCTCCAGGAGTGTGAAGTTGCATTCTCCAGTACAATCCCAATGGCATAAATGCACGAAAGGCAAAGTTGCAGATATTTGAAATATCAAAAAACGGAAGCACGGGCCAAAAAAAAAAAAAGGGTAAATGAAGTCAGGAAAATTCAGTAATTGTCACGAAACAAGGACGTGAAGTAACAGTTGCCACGATACCATCAATCACACCCGTGAGTAAACGGAAACAGGGACAGAACCGGGACAAGACCATGTGACCGCGAACAACGTTATCATGAAACAAACATAATCTCAGAACGAGGAAAGACGTGAAGTAACCGTCCAAGGGAAGGGCCCATGCCATCTTGGTTTTGCTGGTTTATTTCTGCTTATTCTGCTCTTGCTGCCCTATTCACATCCCCCACCCTGCCACATTGCTGTTACTGAAGGATACAAGACAATGGGTAGATTACAATAGAGCTTTCATGTATAGCTAAATCGTAATTGGCAATGTAATGTTATGTGTTTTCAAAAAGTGATGTTATCACACAAACCTGATCAATGTAAAGTTGCACATGACATAACTCCCAAAGAAATCAACAGCTATAAATAGAGATAGTGAATGACTGTACGCTTCTTACAGTATTTTCCTCTCCACTCCTTTTTTTTGGTCCAATTCATTTTTCTCCACTTCATTTCCCCTCCATTTTTCATGTTTTCCAGTCAGGTTCATTTGATACCAAACTTTCCTTTTTAAAATATATTACAAGGCTGTACATGTGCTGGATATAGGCCTTTTTGTACACATTTCTTTTAATATACACATTTTTATGCTCCACCTTGCCTAATACAACATATTTTGAGGGCTACTTGCTCAGATATGCACATTTATGTGTTCCCTTTCACTTAACATGCACATGTTATACACATATTTGATTGGGGGAAAGAGAAATAGCTTGCATAACATTCTGTGGTTTAGAAGTGCAAAGTGAAGCTGTAACTATTGGGCATAGGATTCACTGAATTTCATTTGGCTTTCTTTTTCTTGTTACACATGAACTATCAATGTGCAATTTGCAAAGAGGTTTTTGGAAGAACTTCTGTATGCATTTATACCAGATTTTATAAAGTTTTTTTAACTGTTGGTTCTCTTGTAATATTCAGAAGATTACTCAGACATCTTGATCTTACTCAATAAATACTATGTATCTTCAGAACAGTTTTTTCCTCCCATCGCCAGTCTTGGCCAATGATTCACATTATTTTTGGGAGAGTTATTTCCTTTCCATGGCCAGCCACTCTAAATTTAGTAAAAGCAGAGATGCTGATGAGCTACCCCCTCCTGTTCCTTTGCATCTTGCAGTTCCACAATCTGTCTTTCACCACATTATTTCTCTTCATCTCACTATATTAGACACACAGAATGTGCTGTTATTTCTTTAGTTGGCCAGTGCTGATGAGAGCCTGCTCATCTGATGGTCTAAAAGCTAAAGGCCTTAACCCCCTTGTCAGATAAGTTAGCTGCGAGTAGAAAGAAAGAAAGAAAGAAAGAAAGAAAGAAAGAAAGAAAGACTGTAATCACAGCTTTGATTTTCCCATAGAAATTAAATGCAACTAAATGCATGTAACTTTGGCTTGATCATGCCCTGGATATATATTTGTCCTACCGCAATTGTGTTTCCAGCAATGAACATGTCATTCTTTGTAGCTAAAACAATAAAAAAAAAGAATTTCAGCACTTTAGGAAAAGGAAGCCATGTGTACACTGTGATGTTACTGGAAATCCCTCTTTTAGTGGGTGCATAATTTTGGAAAAGTATCATTGGCAGTTGGTTTAATACATTGTTTCTTTCTTTCTTTCTTTCTTTCTTTCTTTCTTTCTTTCTTTCTTTCTTTCTTTCTTTCTTTTCTTTCTTTTTTTTTTTTTTTTTTTTGGAGTCACAATCCCTTTTTATAATAGCCAAGTAACCTGTGGACCCTGTAAGGAATGTCCTGAGGGTGTTCCACTAAGCAAAGGAACCACTGTACAGTAGTTATTTTTCTTCATCATCCTTTGAATCCAGGCTGGGTGAGATCTTTAGGATGGGTGAATGGGCATGCTTTCACTTGTTTCCTTACCTGAGATAGAATGCTTTCCTGACTGTGCACTGTGTACTTTTGTACAGCAAGCAGATAAGGTAGACCACCCAAAATAATGAAATCCAGCCACTGACCAAGGCACCTTCTTTAGACAATCAAGCCCCCTCCCCACCTCAAAGGCCACACTTTGGTAAAATGCAAAAGACGTATTTTAAAAATTATAAAAATATGTATAAAGAATTCAAAAAGAAAACCTGTGCAGTTCAAAATAATGCAAAAGCAATAAGCAGTGTATGTTTAGTGAGCTACATGAAAGCAATCCCCATACATAAATAAACATTAACTGCTTTTGCCTAAAAACTCCTTAGCCTCCTAAGTAATCATCACTAAGTTTCTTCTTCTGCTTCTCTATGCCTGTTCCATCTGTCAGCAACAGATATACAGGCAGATATGCAGACAGGCCCAGACACTGGAACTCCCTCCCACTAAGGAGTCCCACTAGGACTGCCCCATCTCTGCTGTCTTTCCGGAAGCAAGCAAAGACCTTTCTCTTCAGGCAAGCTTTTCCTGAATGATGGACTACCTATTATGTGACTTTCATATGGATCTACCATACATGATCACATAGACTTTGTGTTTATAGATTTTGTGATTGCATTGACAATGTGTTTTCAATGTTAGTTTCCCTCACGATAACTTTTACACTCTCCTTTTAACTGCCTCATTCTCTTGTAGCTTTAATGTAATGTTGTATTTTAATGCTGTAAGATGTCCCTCAATTCCCTACCCTCAATTACTTGAATATATCTTAATTGTATTGGACTGTATGTTGTCCCTTCATTACTCTAAGCTGCCTTGGGTCCTTTTCCAAGGAGAAAGGCAGGGTAAAAATACTTTAACATAAAATAAATAAAATAATCTAGCTAACCCTTACTAGGTTTCCACAAAGCTCTCTTCCTGCACCACCTTTTAAATTAATCCACCCCACCCCCCGGAGGTTAGATTTCTTAAGTAGACATGGGCACGACTTGGCGAAATTGTCGTTTCCGTTTTTGGTTATCGTTTCCGTTACGTAACGGAAATGGTAACGATAATTAAGCCGTCAGAACTCGAACTCGAACCGAAAAAAGAAAAATTTGGTCGGGTTTTTCATTTCCGTTTGTGGCATCGCAGCGATCGCAATGCGAAGCACAGACAAAGTTTTTAAAGTTTTTTTTAAAAAACCCGACTCCCGGCCAAAAAAGCAGGCGAAAATATGCCTGCCTGAGGCTTTGCCACCTGCCAGAGGGGTGGTTTCTGGGGGTTCCCGGGCTTCCCCCCCCTCTTCTCCTGTCCTGGGCTGCTTGCACCAGGCTGGGGGGGGGTTATCCTTGTCATCTGTCTCGCTGCATGCCATGCGGTAGGGGGGGATCCAAAATGGCAACTGCAATTTTTCTTTTGAAATCATGGTCAAAAAACACCAAATCACCACAGAAACATGTGAAATTTATTTATTTTAAATGCCTGAATTTTTATAGTAGCAGCAGTGGGGTTTTTATGGCAATAAAACGTCATATTGATTTTATTTTATTTTATGGGATGGGACCATGCAAATTTTTTGAACCATTCCATCAATGGCATCGCCAGGTTTTTGACTGACACTTCTGGATGCCGGCACCTTCCAGAAATCGCAGTTGGGTGTATGGATGTGGTTGAGGGAGGAGTGCTGGCTGCTGGTGTTGGTGTGATCCGATCGAGATTGAGGAGGGAGGCTGGAGGCTTTAGGATTTAAGTTAGGCAGACAGGGAGGGAACTGAATTTAGAAAATAATTTATTTGATTCCCTGCAGCTTTATCTGCAGAAGGGAATAGCAGTTTATTCTTTATTTCTTCTCTGGCAGTTTGAGGATTTTTTTCTAATATTGGATAAAGGGGGAGGTTCGACTGGGAGTGGGAGGTGTGGATTTATTTTAAAAATATATTATATACTACCATTTATTTTCTATTTTCCCAACTTCAATTTGCTTGCACACACACACATTTGGGGTGCAAGCCAAGAACAGAACCTCTATCCTTCCTAAGTGATATCCTAACTGCCCACTTGCCCATCCACCCACGCCGCCACCTGACTGCAGCCCACGCTGCCGCCCACCCACTCGCCCGCCTGTGGCCGCCGCCCACCCATGGCCCCCCACCACCGCCCCACCGCCCGTACCTCCCCCCGCCCCCCGCCTAGGGCGTAAAAACACCTAGCGCCAGCCCTGAATGCGGGACGCCCCTATGCTCTGGAAAGTCAAATCGCACTAAATTGCGGTGGAAACAACAAACGACAAACGGAAATGACAAATTTTTGAAAAATTTCACGACAAACGGAAACGACCCGAAACGGACCCGTTCCGACAAACGAAAACTCGAAACGTCATTTTTTCTGGTCGTGCCCATGTCTATTCTTAAGTGATCAGCTTTCCTAGGCATACACAGCCACAATCAAAAATACAAGGGTGTGGATGTGCTTCTTTTGGTCTCCATTGCCCCAGCCTTAAATTTGAAGGTCTGTTACAATTTGTTCCTCTCTGCCGTTCCTCTTCCTCTTTATTTGTGATTATGCTGCAAATTTTACCATACATGAAATGCCTTTTCTTCGGTGGGGTTTTTGTTTGTTTGTTGTTTTGCTTTTGTTATTTTGTGGGGGCATCTCTTGTGTACCCATTCAGGCCACCAGTGTGTGTGATGAAGCACAGGAGCCCCCCCCCCATGGCAAAAAACACTTGCCTGATTGCCATTCTGCACTCCGAAATTCTTTAGCAATGAACCAGTTCTGAAAACAAGCACTTCCTACTGTCTTTACAGTTGGTGGCTAAGAGCTGATTACTCATGTGTATCTTCCCACAAATTAGGTAAGTGTGGCTGTAGTCTTATTAATCCCTCCTTCATGCCGTTGCTGTTTCTTGGCACCAGAAGACAACTTTTCCTAAGAAAGGAGTCATCCTTATGAAGCACATCCCCCCTTATAGTTTACCCACTCATTTTCCCACTGAGTCATAGGAGAACTATGGTTCAAGATTTGGGTGTTATATCAAGTGGTGGCTATCTGGGAACTATAAAAGAACAGCAGCCATTTCTGCTGCCACTGCTGCCCACGGAGGCCACAGGCCAGCCATGAGGTCAGCCTGAGCTGAAGGGGAAGAGAAGAAATGAGTTTTTGATTTGAGGAAGCGGGAGGAGAAGTAGAGGGAGGAAAGACCCCAAGGGACCTACGCTGACCAAGGGGAAAGAAGAGGAGAAAACTGAAGCCAAGTTCAAGGGAGGAAGACTATGCAGTTGTTTCACTTGGGCTTCATTTTGTTTATTGATTTACTCACATGGAACTGTGGAGGCCTCTCAGCTGTGGAGTTTTTCCAGCTCCTGATATCCCCAGGCTTCAGTATAGGCTTCTAGCATAATGTTTGCTACTGATGATGGACATCTATCTATCTATCTATCTATCTATCTATCTATCTATCTATCTATCTATCTATCTATCTATCTATCTATCTATCTATCTATCTAAAATCACTCATTCGATATTGGATTTAAAACTCAACATTCTGAATGTGGGGGCAGGGCTATAGTCCCTGGTCACCAGAGTTGAGAAGAAATATTTATGCAAGGCAAGGAAATGTATAGTAAATCTCAGCCGTTCACTCCCAGACAGAAGCCAAGGGGAAAACGCTCTTTTCTTAGCAGCAAGAGTTTGCTGTGCCATACTCCCCCACCCCCACCCACCCTCACCCCCCAAAAAACTCACAGGAAATCACATGGGATTTTTCAAATATTTTGTGGTCTTTTTTTCCTGGAAGTAATATGAAGCTGGCTCATTACAACTCTTGGGCTGAATGGCATTTCTCCTGCTCAAGATTCATCTGAGGAAGGCAGAAGAAACAATGAGCTGCACAAAATTGCTACAGTTTTGTATAGAATAGTATATTTTTTTCTGTGCAAGATGCCCTAAAAAAGAAGCTGCACAGAATTCAGTAATGTTCTGCATAGACTGATGGGCAAAAGAGAGAGGAATACTGGTCTAATTTTCATTATGAGCCAGGAAATCTTGCTGATGCAAGTTTAAGTCTCAGTAGTGAATCTTAGAATGGCAAGCAGTGAAAACTAATAGAGAATAAGAAATTTCGTGATTGCTCACTACAATCTTAGGGAGTATAAAAACAAAACGATCACGGGCGGCAGATAGTACAAAATGATAGTTGAGTCCAAATAACTTATATTCAAAGTCAAAGATACTCATGCTTTGAAAATATGGCATAAACTTCCTTTTTGCTAACAACGTGATGACCCATATTATTATCCCCCATCTAAATTTTCAGTGAAAGCTGAGTTATTTGGTGATGTTTAAATATTCTCGTCACATTTGAATCTAGTTCTGCATCACTTGCTCTCCATCTGATTACTTTAATCTCAAACACTAACAGCCTTAATTTCTTTGCAGGGTTAAGATAAGAGAGCAACCTGAGCTCTATCAAAGTCCAGTTCGTAAATTAATTTATGACAGAGTTACAACCCACACCATACCAAAGATTTATGTATGCCAATATAAAGTTTCTACAGGTATTTCTATTTTTATATAGATGCAGTTGAGCAAGAATGAGGGATAGTTTTATTGGCTTCTTTAATGTCCAAGAAGTGAAGTCTTGTGCATGGGCCTTAAAGGACTATAAGAGAAACCTACAGGTATAAATCTATAGACCAGGGGTGACCATACTGTAGCCCTCCAAATATCATTAGACTGCAGCTTCCAGGATTCCTCACAACGTTGGCAAGAACTGATGTCCAAGAATATCCAGATGGCAATATTTGTTCATCCCTCCCTGCTATAGACAAGGGAGATCACCTTATCGACCCTTCTAGCAGCATCATATGCTTATTGTCAATTACATACATGGCTTCTGATCAGAGCAGGATGAGCGGCTGCCAATCCAAAATGTTAGGATTAGACACTTCCCACTCTTGATCCATGATCTGCCATAGGTCTACCATGAGTTCTTCTGCTGAGTTCAGAGTTGGTAGTTTTGGAGATGTGAGAACCTATGATGATGGGATGTGCTGTACTGTGGGGTATTCAAATAGGCAAGTCATAGCCCGACGCAGCAGAGAGTAATCCTCACTGCACTGTGGTGCTGGGAAGTAAAGGGGTGGATCACAAAGCATTTACTGGACCTGCATCTGGCTCATAGTTTAGCAGATCTTCCTTCCACTGAAATAACAGGAGGGTGGGAAGCAGAGGTTGGCACTTACCTGGGGACCCCTCAGGGAAATAAGGGATCTTGGAATCCAAGAGATCCAAATAATTTCTACCCACTCCTACAATGTCTTTCTCCAGGTCATACAGCTGGCAAAAACACAGCAGCACCAGTAGAGCATTCCCTGGAAATAACTAGGCCCGAACAGCTAAAATGTTTGGATGACACTGAAGATTTTTTTTTCTAGGGATTCCAAAAGTTCTTATTGAAAATGACCCTTCCGGAACTCTGCCTCTGCCCCATCCTGAATCCTGTGGGTCAACAGGATTAGGGGTTAGGATTGCCTTGGCCAGCATCAGTTAATACATACACAGGAACCAGCTCTACTCCGATTTATTTTTGCATTTACATACATTGACAGAGAACTGGAAAATACCTACCTACCTATGGATGCCATGATACTGACTGAAGACATGCAATAAGAATTCAGTAATATTCCAGAGATCCTCATTTTGTTTGAATAGGGTTAAATTTTTAGAAAGAAAAATACCACATTTTCCATCTTTAAGATGCCACCTTTTATTAGATGCCTCCCACTTTTTAGACCCCCAAATATATAAAATTAATCCTCCTTGAGGTCTCCACCAGCCCCACCACCCACCCCTGTTTTCTTTCATTTCCCTGTTCTCAACACTCTTCTTGGCTTTGGTGAGTTTGTTTTTTGCAGGATCAGGCTCTGTTGGGTTTGAGCAGCCATTAAGAAATGCCTTTTCATGCTAAATAAGGGGATTTTTTTCCTTTTCTTTCTGGGCATTTCTTATTGGCCTGCTCAAGCCCAATGGAGCCCAATCCTGCAAAAAACAAACTCACCAAAGCCAAGAGGAGTATTGAGAACTGGGAAATGAAAGAAAACAAGGGTGGGTGGGGGTAGAGAACTCAAAGAAATACAGAGTAGATCATGCAAAAAACAAACCACAGAGGGAAAAGCAAGGTGAGTTTGGGTTCTTCTCCACCCACCCAACCCGAAAGGCTTACTTTGTTTATACTACGCCCCTTAATTTTTGGCATCATGATTTTAGAAAAAAGTAGTGTGGTATACATGGAAAAAATGCAGTAACAACTTCAAACCATAGTCTCCAACATCATGCATGTTATATGGTCTAACCAAATGTCTATGATGGATTGGCACCATTGCATTCCCTCATAAACCATCACTGAGCTTCAGTAGTGAAACCAATTAGTCAAGCAGGGATCTGGAGAGCTCTAACTTGAATGGGATCTCATGGCTGAGAAAATTGGCATTGGAGCAAAAGTGGTCTTACGGTCTTGTAGGGATGTGAGAAAATCCTGATTGGCGAGTATGAGGAGGATTCCTTTGTTTTCACAGTCTCTGTAGCTGAGGAAAACACAACTTAGCATTCCATATCTGTTTCCTATCATTCCTCAGCATGGTGGGTGCGGGAGATAACCAGTAACCACAGCAGTTGCAGCAACCAGGAAGCTGAGCACAAAACCAGAGAATATGGTTGGATCCCACATTCTATGCCTTCCTTCAGTTTTGCATCTGTCCCTAGCTTCTTCCTTCATGTTGAGTTTCCTGACAAAAAAGATCCAGTTAAACGTTAGGCCAATAATTTGGCCTTCTCAGCCCAAATGTTGTCTGAGGCTATCATTAGTAGCAAAGTATAAGCACAGCGAGTATAATTTTCTTCGGCTTTTATAAGAGAAGTTTTTTAAGTCAATTAGAAAAGCTGAGGAAATAGGTTTGCAACCCGCACAAATGTTATTTCCTCTTCACCAGCATATTTGACGTTGGTTGTCATGCTCCATTTATCATTAGAATACATTTTATATTTCATGTGCAATTACTAGGCTTTTTTCCACCCAAATGCTTGGAAAACTATATTTTATGTTAAATTAGTCTTGCCAAGGCTTGCTCTTGAAGGGCGTGCCCAGGCCTCTAATAGCTGTGTGTGTCAATGAGAGGTTTGGCAAGCATCTATTCTTGCTATGGTCATGGAAGAAGTGGCACCTGTTGAAATGTCTGTCTCCAATGACATTAAAAGGGAAATGGGATTTCTCTATGATAGAAGTTTTCAACTTTTGGTTGTGGTCCAGACACTAACCAGCTGGCCCAGTGGTTCCCAACGTGGGGGTCAGGACCCCTTTGGGGGGGTCGAATGACCATTTCACAGGGGTCGCCATGAGCCAGTGAAGAAAAAGGTACAAATGGCTTGGGTTTGGAGGAGGTGGGGGAGGAAGGAGGGCAAAGAGTGAGTTACAGCTTGATAAGTTGGAGGGGATGTCAGTCAATGGCACCAGAGGCTGTGATTGGCTGAGGGTTCCTATAGAGGAAAGTTCTCTATGGCTCCTGTGGCAGTGGCCTGCCAAAGGGGGCTTGTGGCCTCTTCCAAGCAAGGCAAGGGGTCACCACAACATGATGAATTGTATTAAAGGGTCGCGGCATTAGGAAAGTTGAGAACCACTGAGCTAGCCAATGCCAACCTTTTTGGTGGTGAATAAACAGGCACTCAACCCAGGAGTATATATCAAGGTTTGGGTGAGTTGATTAGAGGCTGGAAACAGCCAACCTAGACATGAGAACATAAATGTATTAAAAACAGCCCTGCTGAATGAGATGACTTATTTAGTTCAGCAGCCTCTTCATACAGTGGATGCCAGGTGGCCTTCTGGAAGTCCACAAACACGTCAAGAGAGAAATAGAACCCTCAGACTTGTGCTCTACAGCAAAAGATTTATAGAGAGACAAAGTTATTTATTATTATTTATTTATTGTTTTAGAGCATTTTTACCCTGCCTCTCTCCTTGAAAAAGGACTCAAGGTGGTTTACAGTAATGAGAGACAATATACAGTCAAATACAATTAAGACATATTCAAGTACTGAGAGCAGGGAATTGAGGGACATCTTACAGAATTAACAGACAACATTACATTAATGTAATCACAAAGTCTATAAACACAAAGCATTAAAACACAACATTATATTAATGCAAAAAATTGCAATCACAAAATCTATGAACACAAAGTCTATGTGATCATGTATAGTAGATTCATATAAAAGTCCCATAATAGGTAGCCCATCATTCAGGGAAAGGTTTCCTGAAGAGAAATGCCTTTGCCTGTTTCCACAAAGACAGCAGAGATGGGGCAGTCCTCGTCTCTAGTGGGAGGGAGTTCCAGAGTCTGGGCACAGCAGCCGAGAAGGCCCTTTCATGTGTTCCCACAAGATGTATCTGTGAGTTTGGGGGACAATGGAGAGAAAGGCCTCTCCTGATGACCTCAACACCCAAGCTGGTTCATACTGTGAGATTCAATCTTTGAGGTACCTAGTAGCTATGGCAACCATCCTACATCCAGGTTGGAATACAAATCGTTTTTTAAAAAGTAACACACATGTTTTACTCTCTTCCATCTATGCCACTTATATATCAGTGAATATATATAATTTAGGTTTTTTTGAATATATATGTTTGGAATCTATGATACTTCAGTGGATGTATGTCATAAAACCGAGAGCAATTCCTTCATCGTTCCTTCAGGTTTTTTCTCCACATACAAACAGGAGGAAGTACAGTGAAGATTAAGATGGTAATCAACCAAACTGGCTGAAGAAATTTGATGAGGAGTTTGCTGACAAAGTTGTATCTGGAAAGGTGGAATAGCAGTAGTAATAATAAGAATGACAAGGAGTTGTAAGACATCCAAAGGGTCCTCGCAACACTATGCTTACCATGAAAAGATAACGATTTAAAGGAAATGAGATAATGGATAACTTTAGATACGATGTGCTTGGGAGCACCAAATAAAAGTTGTTTGAAAAAATATATAAATATGTATATAGGTATGAATCCCTCCTAACTTCTGCTTTGGCTAGGGGCACGGGATCAAATCTAGGGATTTGAGGCATCATTTGTTTACATGGCTGTATGTTAATAATCTCAGAGCAGCTAATGTTACATAGCCTGAGTTTGCCCAATGTTTTCCCGGGCCTTGCTGTTTATAAGAAGCAAAAGCCAGGGATTCTTAATATGCCCAGCCTGTTCCAAAGGGATTGGAGGAACGGGTTGGCAGGAGGGCAGATGGAGGAGGAGGAGGAAAAGGTCAGAGCCTTTGAAAGTTTCTGAACTTGCTGGGATCTTTCAGTGTGTGGGTGGTAGGTGTATCAGCTGACACGGGAAATGTAAGCGTGAAGCTGGCCACCCAAAACCTCGGGTCACTGCTGACACACCAGATCTGTGAGCTTGAGAAGGCACCTGCTTTCCTTGCCAAAACAAGCCATTCCCCTGCTACAGACGGTCTTGCAAAGACCAGTCTTTGTCAGCTCAGGGGTAAAAAGGAACAGGGGACTTAGAAGGCAAGCAAGCCTTGGGTTTTTACTTAGACAGTCTCAAATGACCCATTTATAATGCAGGAATGTTTTGCAGATTCATTGACACACACATACACATACAATTTCAGGCAGGCTGGCGTGAGATCTGCGGAGCATTAATATGCATTGGACTAGAATTTCACGCATTGAGTGAGTTTTGTAGCCCGTACTCTGGTGGTCTCCCATCGATAGGATCTCAAGCTGAAATATGTTATCTTTAGGCCTGATAAGTACATCTGGTTTTGATTCAGGTGGCCGTGAGCTTTCCGTAGAGTCAAGGAAGAAACAAAGGAGGTGCTTGCTCAAATTAAATTTTCTCACAAATTTCAAACTGGGATGAGAACCAGGAGAAGCTGGGGCCTGGCCGCATGTATAGGAGAAACCGAATTCGTTCACCATGGCCTTTGGGCTTGTTAAAAAAACAAAACCCTGACCTAAATCAGTTTCACCTGGTTGGCCAAGTGAGTACATGCTAAAAGTAATAAAAGCTATTAGTGCAATCAGATATTCCTCTGCATGTGTTCATTCATATATATATATTATATACATGTGTGTATATGTATATATGAGGTGAACTCTTTACAACCTGGCCTGTCACATATCTTCTTGCGTCCTTGTAAATGAGATACAGAGAGGATGCTGTCAATTCTGCAGACTATAGGAACTCAGAATTAGAGACTCAGAAGCCATTTCTCTATCAGATTTTGTCACATTGCTTACCAGGGAGACAACAGAGTTAACTATGAACATAAACGAATGATAGCAGAAGACAAAGGCTATCAAATATATATAGTTTATTAATGATAACATCTATGTAGAGATAATGCAGAGGAAATGATTTCTAAAACATCATAGCAACCCTTAAAGTTGGCTACTGTGACTGACTACAGGTTGCCATCCTCAGAAAGAAGCAAAGAGACAAAAGAAAGTAGTAAGTGACTTTAGAGAGGAAAGAGATTTAAAAATACCAAGCACTGTGTAGATCTAGAAAGGACTAGCATAGCAGCTCTCCAACATACCGCTGTGAGATTCTGGCCAATCAGGAGCTGTGCAGGGAAATGCATCATCCCGCCTCCCTGTCTGATTGGTCAGTGTCAGTGAGAAGGAAATATGATGTCTGAGGCTTTTTCTTTCTATTTTGGTTTATAACCGTAAATAAACAACTATTATTATTATTATTATTATTATTATTATTATTATTATTATTATTATTATTATTATTATTATCATCATCATTATCATCATCATCATCATCATAATCATCATCAATGCATTCCTGTAGGAAACCGTGTTTCATAAGACAAAATTCTCTTAAAACAAATTGACCTGTATAACAAATTAAATTTGTTTTAAGAGGTACCCCTGTATCTAGGAGTGACCCTTGACCAGTCCTTAAACTGCTGCACTCATTTTCAGAACCCTAGGACTTTCATAGTCTATGACTTGTTTCCACAGTGTTTTGTATTTCCTGGTCATTTGTTTACATACGCTGAATTATTATTAGTACAGATGGGCACAAACCGAAAAAATGGCAATTCATTTTGGTTCGTTTCATTTTAGGTTTTGTTTTGTTTTGTTTTTAATGATTTTTTTTTCAAATATTCATTTCTTTGTTCATTTTGAATCGTTATTTGTTTTTCCCACTTTGTGCAATTTAATCCATTTGACAGTGCGCGGGGGGAAAACATTCAATAAAAATTTAAAAAAAAACAGACATTGACAATAACTGCACAAACTGGAATGGCAGCATATGAACCGCAAAAGGGCGGGGGGCAACTGTATTGATATTTTAAGAAGCAGCCTATAGCTTTTAGAAGAAAAGAATATATACAAAATATGTAAAGGCAGATGCATGCTTTCTTAAGTAATCTGAGTTGCTCTGCCACCCCACCCACAGTGGCATTTGCCACTTGAGGAAGTTGTCTCGCTATATCTAATGGTAAGACAAGACCTGTTCTACAACAAGTCAAATACATTAGCTGAACCGTGCACAATCAATGCAAGATGAGGCTTTTCTTTGGAATGAGGTATATCAACAATCGCTGGATTTCAAGTTGACCAAATATTCTGTTGCTCTTAGGGATGGCAAGAACGCTTCCAAGCCTTTAGTTTCTTACTGAGAAATCCAGTCTCAAACAGCCAGACAAGCTATCAAGATTTTCTGCCTCCTCCCAACAGTTATTTCCTTGAGCTCAACAAGACGCCAAGCACGTTCCTCTGTGTTTTCTGCAATTTGTGCAATAGGTGAGAGTGAGCAACTAGTGCATTATACAAACCAAACACGGGAAGATAGCCCACTACTGCACTTCTGTGAACAGCCGCTTTTTATTTTGCATCGCCTTATCTCCTCCCGCGGTCACGCGGTGGCTACAGCGGTTCAGCAGTCCGCATTTCAGCGGTTGCTTAGCAATCAGCTTCCCCGTTCGCACTTGGCTGAACCGCTTTAAACCTAGAGGCTTTAAACCTACAGGTGGTGTAGTATGTCCGCAAATACAACCAAATCGCTTTAAAAGGGGGTGCAGGAACTGATTAAAAAACCCACCACCCCAGTGGTCGTTGCAAGAAAAGGGGGCTCTTCAGAAAAAGCGATTTGAAAAGTGGACAGTGATTTTTAAGGCAACATGTCTTTAAGGAAAAGTTGTTTCAAATCTAATGTGTGCGACAAGTAACAAGTCTATTGACATAAACTACCCACCCAGTGCCATTCAGTTTGCTAGTCTATGCAAGAAGCCATTGTTTACTCCATTTAATTCTGGGATGTGTTTTTGAAGAATGCACAAAAAAAAAAAACCAGTTTTCACAAATGCAAAAAGCCTAAAACCAACATTTTCCCCTTCAACATCTCTCTGAAAGTAGAACAATACCATGCCTTCTTGTTTGCTCCTGGTGGATGAATCGTGGTAGCATCTGCATTCTTCGCTGCTGTATTTTTCCCCAAGTCACACCATTGTTTTAAAAGGCCAGAAGAGACAGTGGGCAACAATAACCCAGTACACTATGTAATCTATGTGGTTTTTCAGACCATTATTAATTATATTAATGCAAACAAATCTAATTTCCTTTTTTGGTCTACTCTTTGACATACACATTTGGTCAAAAAAATGGGTCCATTTGAACTGGATGTCAGTGGGGACATTGCCATCATGAAAGTGAATGCATTTTTTTAAAAAAAGTCTCTCTTACATATAATTTTAAAAACAGGCTTATAAAAATGTTTTCCTTGTGCTGCATTAAAAAAAAGTGTGCAGGCACTTGCCAATTGCCTGATGCTTTAAATCATTCCAACAAAATAGCATGGGGAAATGCTTGCAAGCAGGTTTTTGGAACGCCTGCTTTACCTTGCAATTGGCCCCAGCCCTATGCATAGTTTATTTTCCTTCTACAACCAAAGTACAAAGAGAGGCCCAGCTGAGCACAAGGCACAAAGCGAAATGCAAATGAGTTATGCATGAGAACAAACTTTGCAAGTGTCAGGTTCAAAGTAGTACCAATCTTATATATTTTCCTAAAGATATGGGGAAATTAAGCATTCTAAAACTAGGAACATAAAGCCGATACAGCCAAATTGACAAGCAAAATATGTGAGCGGTCACCCCTGCTCTGGTTAATGGATTTCAGCCACCTTTCCCCTCTTCTATGATCTCGGTATTAATATCCTGCCAAAATATCTGCTTAAAGAAATCCCCAAAGGACACCTTAAATATACCAATTTATGCATGTGGACTCTCTTTCCCCACTTTAATACATTTATTCCATTTCTCTTCTGTGTGACAGAAATGTGATCAGGACAAAACCAGAGGTATTTTAAACAACATGCATCTTCAATTATATATGCCAATTAACAGCAAGCACAGGGTTTCATTTCGGTAG
Source organism: Phrynocephalus forsythii (assembly GCA_029282475.1). NCBI lineage: Eukaryota > Metazoa > Chordata > Lepidosauria > Squamata > Agamidae > Phrynocephalus > Phrynocephalus forsythii. The sequence continues at coordinate 35,265,436 of JAPFRF010000003.1, read as the reverse complement.
TTACTTATGTGATGTTGTGTTCTGAAAAATAATATGCCCAGTAATATCACATGAAATTTCAGATTTTTGAAATGAAATGGGAGAGTTGTGATCTTGAAATTTTCTTGTTCTAAACAATAGGGTTAGGAAAAGTTGACAGCAGTAAAAGAAGAAGGTTTTAAAAACCCACGGGCCACTGAGAATTGAACAGAACAACTTTGTCTTGTGTCTGTGAAGATTCTCAGTCATCCAGGTGAGTTTATCTGGAAGTTGAGTCTGGCAACTGGACTTTTTTTCTTGAGAGATTGAAATGTTTCGCAGCTCATCCAAACAGCTTCATCAGTCTGAGGAAAGCTAGTTGCGAGCCCTTCCATTTTATAGTTCATTTTGACCTCATGTTACCCTGGTCTGAAATAGGCTAATAAGACAAACAATGGCCTGAATAGGCTTGTTAGCTGAACAATAGTCACAATAGGCTCATTAGGTGGACAATGGCCTAAGGTGGGTGAAAATCCCACTTTTAGAAGGAAAGTAACTTCCTCCAGTTTTACCTGATCATACTATGGCTCAACTCTGGCTTTTGCCACCTGCCATTTGCGACATTACTGCTGCCCTTTCTTAAGGGATACATGAAGCTAATCCTATCCTGTTGCCATGATTTGGGGAAAATGCTGAAAACTGTATTTCCCAGAGTAAACCTTCCAGACTGTCATCACCGTTTTCCAGGCAATAGCAGAAATGTCAGAGAGTGTCCTTTAAAAGCTTTCCTTCCACCTCAGTTAACGTGAGAATTATAAAGCAAAACATAAAATGGAGGATTCTAAGCACATTCTGAAACTTTCTTTTCAACAAGGCCAAAAGTGAGGAAGAGCTTTAGCTTGATAGCTGTCATCTCTCATATTCTTCCACAACAATGGTACTGTATGTTTCAGAAAATGGAGGAGTCATCAAGAGGACCCCTATGAAACTGGGAGAACTGGAGATGGGAAGAATCATTTCATCAGGAACAAAGATGAGATTCCCCTTGGCAAGATGCAGTTCATTTTGAACTGGGATTGCATGCACGTGGATAAGGTAGACAGAGGGGGAAATACAGGAGGAGGAAAGAATGGGGATGCTAGGAACACCTTTTTGCTTGAGATGAGAGATAGTGGTTCTTTCCTGAGGATGGGGGAGAATATATTGTTAGTACACTGCTGTTTGGTTCACTTACTTGATTAAGCTGGGACCTAGATATTCAGCAAATTCTTTGTTGGTGTCACACTGCAGACTGTATGGGTCAGTGTGTTAATGACCAACATGTAGATGTGTGTCTGTTCATGATAATCCTCTGTAGCACACATGATGGCATTCCAGGACCCACTTGATCCAAGAATGAGGCAAACTTTGGTAGCTACTTTAGGTGGCAGGGAGATTTTTTTGCGTGCAGGGTGCGGGAGATGAATAGTGACAAGATGTTAGATGTCCCAAATCTGCATTGTGCTGTGTAAGTTGCTTGCAGCTCCCAGGTGTGATGGGAAAACACTGCCACATAAATTGTATTGCAGTAAGATGGAATTAACCAACTTAATACTGCCCTACATGGAACAGGAAGCAGGCACCATCTTGTCTTTTACCACAAGCATTGAAATGTCTTAGGCAGTCTTTGTTTGAAGAAAAGTAACAAGACATGGAGGTTTATCTTTGGCACAGATGTCAAGGCGTAAGCACCCTGCCTGAACTATGAAGTGTTTACAAATATTATCCCTTTTGGGTAGTTTAGGTTTTTGGGGCTCATGTTATGTGCACTCTACATCATTTTTGTAATAAAATAAAATAAAATAAAGCTACTCATTCCTCATCTGTAGAAAAAAATTATCTCTTACACACTAGCAAGCATGTTGTGTTTTGGGTTTTCTTTTCTTTCTTTTGTACCACCTCCCCTCCACAATATATAATTCAAGAAGGCACATAACTTGATGGTGCTGGTATTCACATGAGTCTTGCTTATAGATAGTAGCATTCCGAAAATAACTATGTTGATGCGTAATGAAACCAAATATTTTGTTCCCTCAAATTTCTAAGCTATTCACAACAATTTTGCTTATCTGCTTAACAGAGCTATGTCATGCAAGACCCGGTGGCGCCAATGGGAGCTTTTTTTCTCCAGAGTACTAGCAAGTGGAGAAGAGAGGGGATTTCAGGACTATTTTTATAAACAAAACAGTAAAAGCTTCTCATATATGGTCATAAAAAAAGAAAAGCCAGATCCATATCTGCTTTTTTAAAAAAAGAAATAAGTGCAATCCCAAATTTGACCCTGAGACTGTGTGCATTCAGGTTGCGTAATGTGACTATGATAGAGTTTTGTTCGGGAATATGCAAAGTGCGCCAGCACTGTGTTTTCATAAAGAGTACATGTCTGTGGAGATTCTCAGTCCTCCAGGGGAGTTTATCTGGAAGTTGAGTCATGGCAACTGGACTTCTTTTCTTGAGAGACTGAAACATTTCACTGCTCATCCAAACAGACTGACGAATCTGTTTGGATGAGCAGTGAAGTGTTTCAATCTTACAAGAAAAGAAGTCCAGTTGCCATGACTCAACTTCCATATAAAGAGTACACTTCACTCATGTCAGCAGGAGTAAGTGGAGATCATGACGTACTGGATATTGATGTCAGGATCCACAACCCTCATTGGCAGTCCAGAAGAGAATAAGGCCCACCATCCCACGGCCAGAAAAAGGTGACTCAAAATAAAAGGCGGTTTCTCCGCCCCAATGGTCACATGGTCAAAGAGCCACTTTATGTTGTCCCCGTGATTGCTGAAATCGCATCCAGCTTGGATGCGTTTACACATCCGGAAACCACTTCAAAACGGCATTTTTCTCTCTCTCTCTCTCTCTCTCTCTCTCTCTCTCTGATAGCTGGGAGTCTAGCAAAAAAGGATGCCTTCCAGGGATCAATTGCCATCCATTCCCCTTTGGCTGTGTGTGTCTCTGTGTGCGTGTGTGTGCGTGTGCGTGCATCTGTTGCAGAGGAAGCATCGGAAGGGATTTTGTTCATCGGAGGGAAAGTGGAGGAGGGGAGAGTGAAACAGCTGGAGTCTCACGTCCACCACCCCTAGTCCTCCCCCTTAAAGAGGAGCCTGTGGTTGACAGGCAGGCAGGCAGTTAATGGCATCCTGCACCATCTAAGCCAGTGATGGCGAACCTTTTAGAGACTGAGTGCCCAAACTGCAATTCAAAACCCATTAATTTTTTTTGCAAAGTGCCAACACTGCAATTGAACCTGTATACAGGTGGCTATGAAGGGGCGATGTCGAGTGCCCACAGAAAGGGCTCCGAGTGCCACCTTTGGCACCCGTGCCATAGGTTCGCCATCCCTGATCTAAGCCCTTCCCCTCTTGGCTCCGCAATTGTGTGAAAGGTGGGGAGTGATAAACACTGAATGGTGGTAGCTCCCTCCCCTCTACACACACACACACACACACACACACACACTTTTCAGCACGCACGCACACACACCTTCCCTCGCTGCTTTGCAAGCCTTCCTTCCCCCCTCTCTCTTTCCAACCTCCCACATCCCAAACTCCAGCTCCCTCTCCCCCCCTCCACAACCTTCAGCTGAGACGGAATTCCCACCTTGCTGAAAAAATGGGGATCAGAAGTGGCTTTTCTAGTTCCCATTGTCTTTTGAGTTTGCTAAAGAGGCTCATTATCATGTGACTCAAAAACACTTCCCCCAGTGGTAGTAACAGGAAAACATGCTTCAGGGGGCATGGCTTACATCCCCCCCCCCAGAAAAGCTAGCTGCTCATGAGGGCATGATTTTTGAGGTGGATTTTCTGGAAGTTAAAAGCACATTTTAGCGGTTGTGGGATAGAGCCCTACGTTGGAGAAGTAAACATCGAATAGAAGGTGATTCTTTGTGCCAGAGGCAGAAGATCAGAAAACCTGCTATATACTGTTAGTTCCAATAGAGAAGACCCATTGACCCAACAGTATTTACAGAAGTTTTGATTTGCCACTTAACAATTGATTTAATGGTCAGCTCCTGGTAGTGACTGGCCATTGAGATAGATTTAGTGTCCTTTCTTGATAATATGAAAAAGTGGAATTGAAATTTTAGTCCATGAGTTCCCAGAGTTCTGAGAAAAAATAGCCTTGACCACAGTGTGTTTAAACAATGAAAGTAAAATCTTGGAATGAGAAATTTGGATTGAACTGGAGTCACATCATTGGAATTCATAATCAGGAAAAAAGTAGCATATTATACTCTCATGTTCAGTTTATATGGGGTTTTCTTCCAGACAAGTTAAAACTAGAGATGGGAATTAATAATAATAATAATAATAATAATAATAATAATAATAATAATAATAATAATAATAATAATAATAATAATAATAAACAGATATTCAACAAATATTATTGGTTGGTTAAATGTTCATCCCTTCATTTTTGTTGAGTCCAAGTTTTTTTAAACCAACAAACCTATGAACTAATTCATATCTCATGAGTTGCCAGGACCACAATGTATGGTTTGTGGTTTGTCACTGCCACAGCCTACGTCACACTACAGTTCATCCTCATCTTTAATTAAAACTGAAAAAGATATAGAGGGACTAGATTGAACAATTGACTGATTTAATTTTAGGGTCTCAAATTGTTTTTTTACAAATCAAGTTTTAAAAAACACTTACAAATCAAGCGGTAAGATTGAGAATTGTTGAATGCACACACTGCAATAAATTTATTAGTTTTAAAGGTGCAATGATACTTGTGTTTTTGCTTTTGTATTTTAATATGCATCCCCAGAAACTCTAAGGCACAACACAATAGCACTTTTGTCTGGGCAGTACTGGGCAAACACATGTTTTTCTTGCCTCCTTGTGCCTTTTTCAGTCTTCTTTTTGCCCATGGACATTGTCACTCTCGTCACATCAATCATCACTTTTTCTGGTCTGCTCCTCTTCCGATCTGTTAGCATATGCCAAATTCTCTTGAGAGCTCTTTGCCTTCGTTTGAGCCTTTCCGAGTGCAGTAGCAACACTGGCATCTGCTACTTTTGTCTTAATTAGTAGTAGTTTTTTTAAAAATAATGTGCTGCTTTTTATGTCATTTAAGGAAAAAAGTCCTTATGACTACTTTTCACCATTTATTACTATTTATTCTCCAAAATGCATATGATAAAACAATGGCTGAAATCCAGCAGTAAGCTGTATCTAGAGTAGACCTATTGAATCAGTGGGACCTATGAGGAGTAGATTTACCAAATCTCCACTCATTCAGTGGGCTTACTCTAGTTGTGACAATACTAGTTTTCATCCACTGTGGTTGCATGTGATAATATAGATGATGGAAATGTTACCAAGCTGCTATCCAATGGCTAAAATCCTCTTGCATAGGCACGCATATGGTATGTTTGAAACAAATTACCTCAGGTTAAGCAATCACTGTAGGCACTATCAATTTATACTGACTCATACAACTTGGTATGCAACTGATAATGTCTATGATGATTCCTTAAATTGGGTCAATTTGCCTCTAAGAGCTATGCTGTTTGTGCTATGTCAGGGTAATTAGGCAAGTGAATTTGGGCCTTTGTATTTGTGATCACTTTGATATGCTCTTTGCATTTTGGAGAAAGAAATATGTTTATTTGATCAATGAGCCTCTTTTATAATAGCCGCCAGGCAACCTGTGATGCCCCCCACCGCCATGTTTGTATAAAAAGGCCTTTTTAATGGGTTAAAAATCATCCCATCTCAGACAGCGGGGGCTTCTTTTTCCTCGCAAAGGGCCTGTTTCTCATACGTACACACTAATATCTCACTTTGAAAGGTCAAGGAAGAAATTTTTAAACATGAGCTACAACATAAGGTGATCTGCAACGCTCCCAGAAAGACACTCAGTGATCCCCTTGGTCAGGCATGTCCAACCGTCGGCCCTCCTGATGTTTTGGACCACACATCCCAGAATTACAAGCCTGTATTTCCAATGGCAAAGGTAGTATTTATATACAGTGGTACCTCGGATAACAACTGCCCCGGATAACGAATAATTCAGATAACAACTGCAAATTTCCTGATATAGGGCTGCCTTTGATAACGAATTTTCCCTATGGGCTGCCTTGGATAATGAATCGCAATTCCTAGGTATAGGTCTGCCTTGAGAGAACGAATTTTCTCTATGGGCTGCCTTGGATAACGCATCTTCCTATGGGCTGCCTCGGATAACGAATTTTCCCTATGGACTGTCTCAGATAATGAATTTCCAGCATGCATCAGTAAAAAAGTTATCCCAGGTGAAATTGCATCTGTACCTTTAAAGTGCACTTTTTAAAGAGTTTTGAGCAAAAAACCAGTTGTCTGTGCCTTTTTCCTAGTCTCCAGAACGGATTAAACGGTTTCCCATTCATTCCTATGGGAAACTGCATTTCGGATAACGACGTGTTTCGAATAACAACTAACCTCGGAGAACGAATTACCGTCGTTATCCGAGGCACCACTGTATATTGATTAAAATTACTGTGCACAAATTTCATGCAAACCATTATCCCACTGTTTCTGAGGAATATCCTTTTTAGTGCTGTTCTTTTTCACTATTATGCAGTTCTTTTTTTGGTGACATCTGTCTTCCTTTCTTCACAGATGATTCCACAAGGAGGACAACTGTGGCTGGATAAGCAACACATGGAACCACCATGATGATGATGTAAAAATCAAGACATACATGTGATGCTTTTAGCTCATTTTTGCACATATTTTAGAAGAATCAAGCTGATTTGTATATGAACTCCATAAAACATACTACTATTGTTAATTTTAAGAGGAAGTCCACAGTAGGCAAATGTGCCTAGGGCTTCACATCATGTTCCCTCTGTTCATTTGTTAATACTAAAGTCCCCTTTACTCTTCACTTTTCCCACACACAACATCCTCTAATATGTGCTTCACACATGGAAGTAATGTACCCCATAGTGATATCAAAGCAAGCTTTTATAAAAAACAAAGTAACAATGAAAAGCCTTTGAAAAGTTATATTAAAAGGGAGTACTACATTGGGAATATACACAGAGGCATTTTACAAGATAACATAATTAAATTTTATTATGCTGCAAATAAAACATTTTCACATGTAAGCAGAATCAACCTGGTAGTTCCTAATGGTAGTTCCTAATGGTATACTCTTTTTTTTGGTAGTTGAAGATCAGAGATCCTTTATGATTAAGAAAAAAACAATTTCCTCAAGAAGGCATGGAAGAGGTGCCTTCATAACAATGTCTCGTATCCCTTGAGCAATGGGTGTGAAAGCAGCACGTTTTAAAAAGCTGGGAGGAAAAAAATCATTGTCTGAAATGCGATGCTGGAGGAGAAGTTTTGTGGATATTCTGGACTGTTAGAAAAATGAACAAAGCAGAGCCAGTTCTGGAGGCAAAGCTGTTGAAAATGGGTCTGTCCAACCTTGGGCACAACAGGAGTAGGCAGGATTCTCTGGAAAAGACAATTATGCCGGAAAATGTGGAAGACAGCAGGAAAACAGGAAGACCAAACTAGAGATGGGCACGAACTGCCAAATCGGTACTGGCTGTTTTTTTGACCAAACAGATATTTGGTGCTTCTGAGCCTCACCTCCTTCGGCAGGCACTCATCCGGAGGCAGCACCTGGAATGGGCGGGGCAGGGAAGCACTGAATAATAGAGAATGGCACAAAATGAAAAATGAAATGCAGCGTGGAAGGTGGAAGGTCTGGAGCCAAAAAAAATTAAAAAGTAGTTTTTCAGGCTCTACCATTACCTCCTTGCTGAGACAGACCTGTAATGCTTGGTTAAATGTAAAGGTATTGTGATGATAAATATGTTGCCTTGGTTTGATGCATGCATGATGGGAAGGGGTGAGTGAGCAGCCTGGAATGTTGGTAAGAATGACTCTTACTGGGAAATAAGCTAGATATGGAGAGGAACTATGTTTGTGAAGAAGTCTGGTGTAGAGAGATGGGGAGGGGTGGGGGGTGGGGGCTGAGAGAACAGTCTGAGTCTGAGAGAGAGAGAGAGAGAGAGACAGAGAGAGAATTCTGCTGAATGAATTTGAAGGGTATGAATAAATAGCATCCTTCTGGCACTGTTATTTTAGCAAAAACTTATCAGTTATATGTTTGCTGAGTGGTGTTGAACTCAATACTTGAGGGCTGCTGTTACAAGGGCCTGAGTGAAAGAGCAAATAGATACACATAAGGGCATCTAAAGGTTGATAGCAGTGAAAGAGAGGTAATACCGGAAGATTATTAAAGAAAGCATGCTTATTCCTGTGGTTGTTTTATTTATAAAATAAATAGTCGAGAAACAAGACAAAGGGGTTTTGACATCAGCATATAGCTTGCTCCAGATGAAGTCAAGACCTAGGACAGGGATCCTCAAACTTTTTAAACAGGGGACCAGACTATAGTTTGGGGGGGCCCACAAAATTTCTATGCACACTGCACTTTTTTTGGCATCCACAAAAAAACAGGAAAAAGAATGCAATATTTAAAATGAAGAACAATTGTAATCAACATAAACATAATATTATTTCAATGGGAAGTATGGGTCGGCTTTTGGCTAATGAGATGGTCAATATCCGGTTCCATATTTGTCACTGCTAGTCGTAGCAAGTGAGGGAATTGTTCAGTCTGGATCTGGTTGGGGCTAGGGGGAGAAAAAAAGTTTCCTGGTGAGACCAATAAAATAAGTGCCCCCCACACCAACCAACCAACCTGATCCCACTAGAAAACCCCCTTGCCTCCTTCTTCCTTTCCCAGAAATTTGCCACCATCACTGGCACCTCTTCCTTGGCGTCCTTTCCTTTTGCTCTCAAGTTTGACACACACACACACACACAGAGACTCTTCTCGTTCCCAGGGCAGGGGACTCTCAGCACTCGCTGAGACGAACAGGGAAGCTCTCTTTTGCTTTCCCACTTCCAGTGTGCCAGCAGTGGTGGCCCTATTGGGGAGGGGGGCATGGCACTGGGTGAGGGGGTTGGAGGTCCTGCCTGTCCACACGCTGCAGTCGGTTCAGGGGGCATGTGGGGAGTCTGCAATGGCCACCAAGCCGGATTCAGGATCCTGGCGGGTCAGAGTTTGAGGACCCCATAACCTAGGACAGTGTTGGTGAACCTATGGCACGGGTGCCAAAGGTGGCACTCGGAGCCCTTTCTGTGGGCACCCGACATCGCCCCTTAATAGCCACCTGTATACAGGTTAAATTGCTGTATTGGCACTTTGCAAAAAAAATTAGTAGGTTTTCAATTGCAGTTTGGGCACTCGGTCTCTAAAAGGTTTGCCATCACTGACCTAGGAGATCCTCTGACTCAGGAAAACTTTCCATATGTTGAATCTAAATTAAGAAAAGGGAAATTTGAGATTTTCACTGTCTTCCTTGTTGTCTGGCCTTTGATCGTTCTTTCCCCTGCCCCTTCCTGTATACGAAGAAATTTGTGAATTCTGGTAAATTCTTCAAAAACTAAAGGATTAAAAAAACCCAACTAAACTCTCCCTTGTTTCCACCAGCTAAATTCATGAGGTGTAGCTCTTGATAGATGGAGATATGATACCGGTCTGCTGTGCAGGTGTTTTAGATGGGGAGCCTCAAGACAAAAGAGGTGGAGACCTTAACACAGCAGAAACCTAGTTGAATTACACAGGGATTCAAACCCAGGGTTTTAAGAGTGAAATCCCCAAAGCCTTGGATGGATCTGAACGTCCCATTAGATTTCTTCCACTTTCCTTTGTGTGGGGGGGGGGCAAGAAAGCTCATTATTTTTTTCTCTCCCCAAGATGGAGAAACCAAAGTTGAGGAATGAGATGTCCACTGCTCCGTATGTGAAGCATCACTAAACCTGCTCGATGAGAGATGGCAAAAAAGAACAGAATGGAAAGAATGCCTCTCACCCTACCTTGGAAAAAAATACCCCCGGAGCTGCCAGTCTCTGTCCTCCTCCATATTTCAGCATGGCTATATGTGCTCTGCAGCTGCAGCCTCTGCTCCTGGACTGACCTCCCCCTGACTCTGAAGGAACAGACAGATTTTGTGTTCTCGCAGTGCTAGGCCTTCCTGTGACCCGAGTGAAAACCCTGCCAGCCCCTTTCCCACTAAAACCAGGCTACAGTTCTCCATTTATTTTTTCAGGTGAGTAAACTCTGTATCAAATGCTGGCGTCTCAGTTGCTTTTAATTAGGCTTCTGGAATCCAGGCTTTCATCTCGGGTGAAATCTGCGTCACTTTTGCTCCAGCTATTTTCAGCTCTAAAGCCGTGGGTTTGCTTTTATGCAGCTAATTGAAGGCACACAGGAAAGGAGAGAGAGAAAGGGGGCTAATCCCAATGATTTCAGATATATTACGGTTAGATCTCTCTCTCTCTCTCTCTCTCTCTCTCTCTCTCTCTCTCTCTCAGTAAAGACCCACACCAGATTTCTCTACAAAGAACCACTTTTAAAATGTTAACTTCAGGATCAATCCCCCATAGGAAAAGTGAATATATGAGAAAATGTGCTTGTAAAGACACAGATTTTTTTGTGGTTTAAATATTCCACATTGGAGGGGAGAAAAATAGTAAAGTAGGTGATTCATTTCTCATTTAAATATCACTTTGCGGATTCCCTCTCATACAATTAAAAATATCCAATAATATGGCAGCAAAAGTAGACTGATGGGAATGCTGAACAGACCTATAGAACCATTTTTTTGTTGCAGTTTTGGTGCAACATGTTTCAATTTGCTGGACAGAATCCTGTTGCACAGCTTTATACCATGCAGCCTGGAAAATATCATCCTTCACAAATGTTTTGAGGGAAATTAAACATATTCTGTTCCAGGGTCTGGAGCCCTCATGGATCCTTTTCATCCTGCTTGGTTTTTTTTGTGTGTTTTGTTTTGTTTTGTTTTGTTTTGACATGGCTATAACAATAACAAAACCAAGCAAAGAAACAACCCATCAGTGTTATGGATGCATTATACTAATGCGGTTCTTCTTTGGTTTAATGTTTTTAGGTCCTTATAATACATCTTATATAAAACATAAGATACAGCACAGTATAAATAACCAAAGGATAGAAGCCCAAAAAGAACAGACTGGAACAAATGCCTCTCACCCTGCCTTGAAAAATACCCTCTGAGCCGCCAGCCTCTGTCATCCTCCATATTTCAGCATGGTTATGGGTTCTGCAGCAGCATATTTGTGATTGCATAAGTTTTGCATGACTTGCCATGGCTAGTTGGAGACAATTGAGGATATACAGGGGTATATATCTCATGCAAACTGGATGCACGTAGGTAAGTACCTAATATATTAGCCACAATTATCTGTGACAGTGTTGAAATTCAGCTTTCAGGCCAGTCCAGCAGGGGAAGCATGTCCCTCACCTTTGGTGTCAGAATGTTTTGTGCTGACTTTGTCAAGAAGGCCTCCTCCTCTACGCAGAAGCGCAGCAAGGGTTTGGAGTGCCTGGGGACAATGTTCGTTTTTGCACCCCTCCTGCTGCCTCCCCGCATCACACCCACCCAGCAACAGGGGGCCCAATCCTGTGTACATGGGGTGGGCACATGCGTGGGCGGACGGGCATTTGTGTGTGTGTGTGTGCATGCGTGTGTGCATGGTAGCGCACACGCCTTACACCTCTCCCCTGGTGGCCCAAACCAAGGCAAGGAAATGGAGGAGGAGGAGGAGGAGGAGGAGGAGGAGGAGGAGGAGGAGGGCGCTGCAGCCACCACGCTACCTGCATGCCTTCCTGCCTGTCTGCTTCACCGCTTGCTTGGTGCGAGGTGGTGGAGGTGGTGGAGGGGTTCCCATCACCAAGCCTTAGCCGGCGGAAAGGAGGACTGCTGGCAGGAGGGCACATGGCTTCCTCCTCCTGCTTCCCCCAGGCACCCCCAGATTGCTGCTTCCCAGGGCAAATGCACCCTTTCCCCAGATACGCCCTTGCCTCTACATGCTTTTTGAACTGTTTGCCTAAAAGTGCTCACAAATGCACCGTCTAAATGTTTAATTAACTTCAGGGTTGGCAAGTTAGCTGAATCTTATTCCTTGAGATTTTAGGAGCAAAGCCTGAGTCTTGGACGGAAGCCATTGTGATACACTAGGGAAGAGAGCCTTCAGCAGCAATTACCATTGTCAGCATGTGTGACCATGAAGAAATAAAGTGTTGAATTTAACGGCCAATGCATGGAATCTAGCAAAGCATCAGACACTAAAACCTAGAGTTGCTAGCTTAACAGTTTCCCCACTAACTTTGGTTTCAAGTCCTAAAATTGTGACTTGGACCCCCAAATACTGAGTCTCAGAATTATTGCAGCCTTACGTAAGTTACATATTTGGAGACCTGAGTGGCTTTGGTCTTGACTTAGGCTCAGTTCAGTCATGTGGATAGTTCTGCTGCTAATGCTGCTAAAACTGTAGAGTGTCAGCTGCATTTGTAAAACATCTCCCTCATAATTTTGGCAATCTCTAGGAAGGGCAAAGTGTCCCCTCTTTAAGTTGTAAAAGCAGAAGCCATGATGACCTGCACAAGCATTATAGGTGAAAACAAAATAAAAATAGACAAAGACAATAATGTGGTGGTTCCTTAAAATAACGTTTATATTGATTTAATGTGAGCTTTCATGGACTAGAGACCACATTATCAGATTTGTCCATGAAAGCTCATATTAAAATATATATATATAAGTGTGGATTTAAAGTGCCACCACATTTTTGTCATTTTTAACTTTCTATTTTATTTTGTCTTCCCTTCGTTAAGGCTCCTGTTATCCAGCTAAGGTGCACAAGATTCTCTAGGGCAGGCCTGTACAACGTGTCGACCACGGGTGACCGGTAGCCTGCAGGGCTGTTGGAAGTAGCTTGCCAGGTGTCTGCCAGCCTCCCAATCCGCCGCCAGCAGTGATGTGTTTGGCGCGAGCCTAGGCCGGCCTGCCCTTTGCATTCGGCCCTCTCTCGCCTGTCTGAGCAACCTCGTGGCTACAGCCACCACCATGGTGACCGAGGGGGGGGAGGGCCAGGCCAGGCACTGGAAGTTACCTGGATGGGAGAAATATATTTGCAGATAACAGCAACAGGTTAATATGTTGAAAGCCTGAATTGTGTACATGCTTGGGGTGTGTGCTAGAATGCCCAGTGCTGAATGCTGATTGATTGGTGTGCCTGGAAAGGAGTGGGGAGGAGTCTGGTTTGGAGGTTCAGTTAGAAAGAAGCCTATTTTAAAGGGAACGAGAAGAAGGCAGTTGGAGAGTCTGTTAGGAAAAGTTATCTTGTGAGTTTGATGTGTGAGTGTAGTCAGAACGTTGGAGAGTCTGCAATGTTATTTATTTTGATCTTGAAATGCAGAAAAAATATAGATGCACATTTTTCAGATTGTTTTATGTTATGTGCATAATTAATTACCTGCCTTTCTCTGACTATCATTTACATATGCTCCTTAATAAAATCTTGTCTTGTTATTTAGAATGAAACTCTCAAGGTTTATTTTTATGAGACATTAAGAACGTAGTTGGTTGTCTGGATAGCTTGGTGGTTTTGGAGTGCGGAGCCAGAGGTTGGGGAGTTTGATTCCTCAGTATGGCTCCTGTGTGGACTTGGGCCAGCTGCACAGTCCCAAGGCAAAAAGGGAATGATAAACCACTTCTGAATACTGTCTTCTCTATATGGAAAACTCCGAAGAGGATTGCCATAAGTCAGACTTGACAGCACATGATTATTATAAGAAGACATCACACAAAGCCATGAATTACCAGTGAGGACACATGGGAGAGCAAACAAAGAGTAAAAGCCTTTTCATCCATTTCTGGATATACAGTACAAAAGATACCAACTTGGGGCAGGGATGCTCTGGTTGGTAGGGAGCCCCCCCCCAATATCACCTAAGGTTTGTATGTGTCTGTGTGTGTTGTGTCGTTACAGTCATAACCAACTCTCCATGGAGTTTTCTTGGCAGGAATACTGGAGGGGCTTGACAGTTCCTACTTCAGGCGCCCACAGCACCTGGTATTCCCTGGTGGTCTGCCATCCAAGTACTAAGCCAGGGCTGACCCTACTTAGCTTCCAAAATCAGGCGAGATGGGATGTGCTTAGGGCATCTAGGCAGCCAGCTAAGGTTTAGGGGGTTGATTATCCATTGAGGCTAAATGCGTTCCCTCATGGAAACAAGGAATGTTGGCTCGTCAACCAAGGTGTTGAAAGATGCTAAGGAAGTATGTGATCACCTGAGAAGTATGTTATTTGCTAGTGTGACAATTAATGGAAATACCATTGTCATTCATGACCACCACTTCCGGGCATGATAGGCAAGGCTGAGCCGGATGGGCCATGGGTCTGATTCAGTATAAGGGAGCTACCTGTGCTTATCTGACATTCAGAACCCAACAGAAATAGGTCTACTGGTCCCAGAGTTCAGCCACTTGATATCCTAAGCAGTGCTGACATCCTTTATCCCAGTATAAAGCATAATGACTGGGTGACTTTACTTCTCTCTCAAATAAAATAAAGAGATGATCAGTAAGGTTTGGTTTCTAAGGGTGATGGCAGAGAATACATTCGCAGATCAACAGGAACAAAAGTTGAAGTTTGAATATCATTCAAATACAATATCTGTGCTCAGCTATGAATGGGGCTTGCTCCTACTCCTGCCCTTCATGAGCTGGATTACTTTCATTGATATTTTGATTCACCATAGGAAGCATGGGCCATGGTGGAACTTTTGCACTCAAGAATAGCTCTGTGTTATGCTTTTTTGGAGGAAGGAGGGAAGAAGAGGAAATCTCATTAGGGCAGCCCCATGATCATGCTCAGAGAGGGTGTGGAGTACACCAAAAAAATCCAGAGGCTGTTTTACACATGCTTTAAGATATTCCAGACCCATTTAATACATGATTGTGGAACCAGAAATTAGGAGTTCAAGTCCCCACTGTGCCTCCAGGGAGAACAGAAAGCCTGTGTACCCTTGAGCAAGCGGCATGGTCCTGAAATATTCCAAGAATAAGAGAGTGGTAAATTGCTATATTCAGAAAACCCTATAAAACAACACCATGAATTGGAATTGACTTGATTATATCATCATCAAGATTATTTATTTATATAATTTATTTTAAATATTTTTACCCCACCTTTCTCCTTGGAAAAGGATCCAAGGTGGCTTACAATAATGAGGGACAATATACAGTCCAGAACATTTAAGTCATATTCAAGTTGAGAACAGGGAATTAGAAGAGGCATCTTAGAACATTAAATGGTAACATTAGAGCTACAAAGAGCATGCAAGAAGAAAAGAAAAATCCGTTATGAGAGTGAAAAGCAACATGGAGAACATGAGTGTTCTTATGAAATCTGTCAATGCAATCATGGATGGTAATTCATATAAAGTCACATAGTAGGTAGTCCATCATTGACGGAAAACTTGCCTGAAGAGAAGGTCTTTGCTTGCTTCTGGAAAGACAGATGAGGCAGTCCTGGCCTCCAGTGGGAGGGAGTTCCAAAGTCTGGGAGCATCAACAGAGAAGGCCCTTTCATGTGTTCTTCTGAGGCACACCTGTGAAGGTGGAGGGGTGGAGAGAAAGGCCTCTCCTGAAGACCTTATCACCAGAGCCGGTTCTTACTGCGAGATTTGATCTTTGAGATAACTTGGACCCAAGCTGTTTTGTGCTTTGCAGGTTAAGGTCAGCACCTTGAATTGTGCCTGATAGCTGATTGGCAGCCAGTGGAGCTGCTTTAGTAGGGATGTAATGTGATGTTCTGTCTTCCTCTTTGCCTGTTGCCTGTGATGCTTGTCTTACATGCTCAAACCACACTTTCCTCAACTTGGTCATTTTTGGTTCTAGAAAGAGTTCAGGTTTCATTTAACGTTGTTACTATATGAATGTAATTCACACTTCTTTCTTTAGCATTTTTTCCTTGTGGTGGTAGGGTCTGCTGTTCTGGATTGGAAACACAATTTTTCATAGCCAGTAGCTTGGTCTGAAAGGTGTAGGCGAGTGCTTTTCATGTCATTGTGCAATGTATCAAGCCAATGCTGCTTTGGCTGGTCCTTCAGTCATTTGCCGTCACCCTTCAGCTGAAGGCCCTTATGCGCAAGTGTGTTGGTGCCAGCACACAGGACATGGTCATACCATCATAGCCAGGCTTCTCTTATGTTGCTGGCAATTGGATCAATGCCGTAGTGCTGCAGATACCCATGTCTACTGACCCATCTCTAACCCACCCTATGTGTATGGGAGAGGAGGAGGAGGAGGAGGATATGGTTCTACAGATGTGGCCGACTTGCAATTAACATCAGTTTGGACCCATGTCAGCCAATAGCGAGGAATGGTGGGAGCTATAGGAAGAGCCCCAGTTGCTCATCTGCAAGGAACCGAAACATAAATGCCCTTCCAAAGCAGAAGATATGAAATGCCATTTATATGCATCACAAAGCTGAGAAAACAGATGTGTGTTAGCTTTCGCGACAGGAAGAGCTTTAGACATGAATTAATTATTGTCAGCAAGCAGTGTGCTAGGATTGGCATGCATTCAGATTAGCCAGGTCTTTGAAGTGAAGGAGTGTTCTTCTCAAATGGAGGCATATACGGGTGTTTTGGAAAGGAATGGCAAGTTTTGGCATACCCTACCATCCCATGTTGTGACATCCACTTCAAAAACACTCCCGCTGTTGGACCAAAGCTTTCCCCTCTACTATTAGGCAAGTGTCCCAAGGTTCATGCATTAAGTTACCTTTCCATTTCTCCAAGATACGCCCTTCTTGAGCCGAGGTTTCCAGGAAATCCAAAGCTTGGGTGGTATTGATTTCAGTGCGTATTTCATTCCCATCGTACAAATAAACAAAACGGGGAGAGAACGAGCTGATTCCAGCCCGAACATGTCCAGCTTTGACCCAGCTAACAGCAAGCAAGAACTTGAAAGCTACTTTCTTACGTGAAAGTGCAGTTCAAGATCGGAGAGGATTCCTTATTTTCCAGTCCATCCTAACTGGAAGGCACCAAGCTGAGGGCTAGATGCTGCTGCCAAAAATCTGGAGATCTACTAAAAGGACAACGGTCTGAATAGTCAGAGCTATGGTTTTTCCAGTAGTGATGTATGGAACTGAGAGCTGGACTACCAAGAAGGCTGATTGCCACAAAATTGATGCTTTTGAGTTGTGGTTCTGGAGGAGAGTCTTGAAAGTCCCCTGGACTGCAAGGAGATCAAACCTATCCATCCTAAAAGAAATCAACCCCGAATGTTCACTGGAAGGACAGATTTTGAAGCTGAGGCTCCAGTACTTTGGCCACCTCATGAGAAGAGAGGATTCCATGTAAAAGTCCCTGATGTTGGGAAAGACTGAAGGCAAAAGGAAAAGGGGATGGCAGAGGATGAGATGGTTGGACAGTGTCATCAATGCAACCAACATGGATTTGACCAAACTCTGGAAGGCAGTGGAAGACAAGAGGGCCGGGTGTGCTATGGTCCATGGTGACACAAAGGGCCGGACATGACTGAATGACTGAAGAACAACAACAACAACTGAAAGGGCCCAATTATCCTCAGTCACACATCCCCCTCATTCTGCTAAGGTCGAGGATGGTGAGCTCAGGACTGTCCAAATGGTTGACATGTTTCTGTTCCCCTCAATCTTGACCAGCATAGACAATGATGGGGAGAACTAGAATTATTCATCTAGAAAAAAATGAAAGTCCAGGAATTCCTTATCCCTGATTTAGTTCTTCATTGCTTATAGAGGTATTGTGGTACCCTAGATATTGGAAAGCTACAACCAACCATCAAAGACTAAATGATTCCTAGAGATGGGGAATAAGTACTGGATATAGACTTAGAGGAGAAGAAATCTTTGCCTACTAATAATAATATAGGAAACACCCCCAAAATCTGCATTTTAAAAGATATTTATTAAACCAAATCTCCACTCCATCAGGTGTCCTTCAAGTGTCTGACAGCATCCAGGTATACACTTGTGATGTTGGCAGGGGCGGCTACAAAGAAACCTGAAATCATAGTGGAAAATGTATTTTTGGAGTGTCCATCTTGATGGTTTTGCTGAAAAGATAGAAAACAACTCAAGAAATGATGGGTTAGGAATCAGATGTATTGTGGCACCTGAATAAATTGTATCTGAAGAGGTATTCACACTTCACCTTTGAACTTCCTGGTCAGGTCCCAGGCAGCAGATCGGAAGTTTTGAACTTCCTACTCAAACTTCCGATTTGCAACCCGAGACCTTAGTGAGAAATTCAAAGTTCCCACTTCACCCCTCCTGATTGTGTCTGGTCGGCGGTGTCAGTGGTGGCAGTAGGGAAAAAAGTACTTACTACCACCACCACCAGTTTGTGAATCAGCGGATGCGGGGTCGTACGGTACTCACATACACCCTTCTTTTTTAAAAAAATATGGGAAGCCCTCAGAAAGTCTAAATATGCTCTCCAATGAGGAAAGGGTGATGTTCTCACGAACTCCTACTGACCCTTAGACCCCAATTCCCATTTTTAAAAAAGATCACTAGTGGCTATATAGAAACTTTTTCTGTAATTCTGCCCCCCCCACAAGTCTTTTTTAAGAATATATTTGGGGATGGGAACCAGGGGAGTGGGGTAGATGTGGACCTCCAAGGCCTGTGGATGGATGTGTGCAGGGCCCATACCTCATGGTCTGACCAATTCATGGTTTCGGTCAGTAGTTCCTTCCCAACCTCGAGTCCTAAGAAGTTCTTGAACTGCGACTCCCAGACAACTGAGCTGTTGGGTGAAGGCTTCTGGGGGTTTTAGTCCAAGAAGACCTGGGGACCCAGGTTTAGGAGTCACTGGTGTAGGAAATTCAGTGATCCCCCGCCTATCGCTGGGGTTAGGGACCTGACCCAACCAGCGATAACTGAATATCCGCGATATGCAGATGCATGTCAGGTCGGGTGTGGGGGCCCTAACTGGGGGCTCTTGTACTTACCCCCAGCCTGGCGCTGCCCTGAATGGGACTGCAAGGGCCTTCTCAGGCCTTCTGGAGGCCCCTGGGAAGGCCCCCACAGGCCCATTCGGGGCAACGCCAGTCCTGGGGTAAGCATGGGAGGCCAGAAACAGCCTTTGCCCCTTACCCAAGGTGTTTTATTTCATACAATATGGTCCCGCAATATAGCGGGACCACAGTATATGAACCGCGATAGGGTGGGGGGACCACTGTACTCAGAAAGAATTGTTGGAGGATATTCCATTTGCCATCTGAGGTGGTTGCTTCACTCTGCCTAATGGACAAATAATATTTATCTCTTAGAAGGCATCTTTGCTACATTTTTCAGAGGACAGCTGATCAATCATATGCATATGGATTTGTCTAGTTGCCCTGTATTGTTTGATAGCAATCTTTGCTTAATAAATTGAAGAGCAGGCATGCTGATAGATTTATAAAAACGTTCCATGCTTTGACAAGGATATATTAATTCAAACTTTTGAGGCGCTACTTGGTTACTTTATCCATCTCTGGCTCTCCTGGCTATTTTGAAATTTTTAAGATTACCAAGGTCTGCATTGTATCTCATTGCTTTACCCAAAGCCACCCAAGAAGATTCTAAACTGACCCAAGGCCTCTTGATCCAGGACTGACACATTCTTTCTACTGAATCCCACTGGTTTTTATTATTGCAAATTATCTGGTGTTTCCTTTCTATAAAGAATGGTATATAGTAATGCAAACATCTTAATTTTCTACGTGTATTTGTGCAATGCTTGTCAAAGGATATGAGATGCTCTGGAAATACAGCGTCCCAAAATAAGAAATATTTACTTAATCTGGTCCTGACAGAAGCCTTTGGTCTCTCACAAATGCAAAACAAATAAAATGAATGTGGAACACATTGGCTTTCCAAACAAATTTTTGAGATACTTCTTCTAAGTGAATTTCCCTGGGTAAGGAATAACAAAACTGACCCCTAGTGGCTAACTGAGACATTGCCACGAAGAAGAAGAAGAAGAAGAAGAAGAAGAAGAAGAAGAAGAAGAAGAAGAAGAAGAAGAAGAAGAAGAAGAAGAAGAAGAAGAAGAAGGGGATATTTTCGGGAGCAAACTTTTTTGCATAAGGAGTTTTCAGGAGTCTAAAATTATTTTTCTAAGACCCTCAAAGTCCATTGACTATTTTTTATGGCTCTGCCAAGTGGCACATTTCCTGTTTTCAGATGGTGGGAACGTTATTGTTTTTTTTGGACTAGAACTCCAGAATCCCCAGGCAATATGACCATAGGAGGTGGTAGTCCAAAAAGATTACATTTCCAAATTGTCTTTAAAATCGTACCTCTTTCAGACAGTTTCAGCACATTTGGCAACAGCTACAAATAATGTAACTGTGGGCTATCAAGTCCATTCTGTTTTATGGTGATGCTTTTCGGGGTTTTCCAGGTAGAGAATACTCAGCTATGACTTCCCATTCCCTTCTTCTTGGTGCATCCTGTGGCTGAGCAGCCTGCCCAAGGCTATGCAGGCTGGCTCTTTCTGGGATGCACAGCGAGGAATGACACTCCCAGCTTCTGGTTTTTGCAGCCAGATATCGGAGGCACTGAGCTATCCAGGCAACTAACCTAAACGTAACTTCTACATAGGTACTATAATGGTACTAAAGATGGGGATGAACTGCAAAATGGTCGTTTGTCGTAATTTGTAGTTCATCGAACCACAAATCTTGCCTGAATTGATAAATCATTCCATTGGCTCATGGTTTTATTTTGGGCAGCCCCATTCCTGTCTTAAAACAACAACAACTGTAACAACAACAACAACAACAACAACAACAACAACAAGTGAAAATCAACAAGGCGCTGAAAACCACTGACAGCTTTTTTTATTTTATTTTTCCCCCATCTCCCTGCAGGTGTCATTTGGTTTTAACAGTGTCTAGGGTGTTTATAGGTTTGTCTGTCTGATTATTTATTGTATTTTGCTGGTTTTGCAGCCTCCCTAGAGTCTCCGGGATATAAATATAACAAATAAATAAATAAATAAAATAAAACAACACTGACAGCTCCCTTCCCTGCACAACCTCCCCTCCCTGTCTCCCTTCCCACAGCCCTCCTACCTTATCCTTCTGCCATTGCCACCCTCACCGTCACCATTTTTTTTAAAATTTTTGGCTAGACCTCGGCTCCCTGTTGGCTAGAGGCAGGCAGCCTCTAGCCAAAAACAAAATAAATCAGACACACCCCCTGCCCAGATGGCAGGACACACCAGGGCAATGGGAAGGGGCAAGGGAATTGGGGAGGGCGGGGGAGAATTTTGTTAGGGGACAATGAACCAAGAGGTTTATAAATCACCCTCACTTTCTTTGCTTTGGGAGAGTTATGATTCTCTAGTTTGAACTAACTCGAACTTATCCGAAGCAGCAAACTGCCAATTTTGAATGAATTTCTTGGTTATTTTAAAGCTCCGCACCCATCTCCAATAGGTACATTTAGGACTAATGGGTGCATTTCCGTGTGACTTTTGAAAAGTTATAGTAAACTTTTTGGGCACTTGATAGATCTTGAGTACACATGAATATTCTCATACATCCCAGAAAGCTCCCTCTTCAAAGTAAATATCTACCAAAAAGTGCTACCGAAATTTTGCTTCCCTTTGGTTTTGGTTTTGTTCTATATTTTACAAGCGATGCCACTTTTAAAATTAAAACATGTAATTATCTGGATATATTTTCCTTTGAGTAGGATCCAATTCATGTCAAGAGACTTTTAAATGTTTCTAATACATAGTAGGAAATAGGGAGAGGATTTTTAAACGAATAAAGACATAATAATTTTTACCATATTTTATTAGTGCATCAATGTAGATGCATTGATATATCATGAGTACTGGTGCTAAAAACAATACTTAATAGGGGTCTGTGTGAAAAAAAAAACATTTTTTGTCTATAGACCTCTTTTAGTGTGCACCTCTGACATTTCACCTATAAGTATTTATAACATTCCAGGACTTGGAAAAGCTTCCAGGTACTTTCCCTTTCTTTTTTTAAAAGCCAAGTTATATTTTCCCTTCTTTTGCATCATCCCAAGGACTTACATATGCAGTTGTATGAGTGACTAAGAAAAATATGCACTCTCTCCCTAGCAAAAATAAACAGTCTCTCACAAATGTTAGCTACCATGCAGACAACTGGGTGCACGGCAGGCTATATTTGATTCTGAAAAATAACTGCATTCCTGTGGATTACAAACCAGGAAGCTGATTGTGGATGTTATTGAGTTATGTTTATCCAGCCTGAATAACATTATAAAAGAATATCCAGTTATAATGAATCAGTTTAAATGAGGAGTTGGGAGTGGGTAGCGCTATAGGTATCTAGCTAGTGGCCGTGCATGGTAGCAGCTGTATTGCAGAAACACACGGAGGGCCACAGGTTATCTTTTTCCTGTAAAAACAAACTTCCCGGAACCTCATTCTCATTCTCTGCATTGTTCTCTTCAGTAAATACTGTATATACTCGAGTATAAGCCTAGTTTTTCAGCTCTAATTTTGGGCTGAAAAAAGGGGTCCTTGGCTTATATTCGGATCAATACTTTTAGCCACTGAGGCAAGTTTGGGTCAGTGGCTAAAAGTCATTTTAAACATTGTGCGCCACTTCTCCTGACCCCCCATGTTTAAAATGACTTTTTAAAAAGTCATTTTAAAACAATGTTTAAAATGACTTTTAGCCACCAACTCAAGCACTTGCCTCAGTGGCTAAAAGTCATTTTAAACATCACACACACACCCAGCTCACAAAGGAGGAGTTGCCAGGCCCTGCTGCATTTCCCACCCTAGGCTTATACTTGAGTCAATAAGTTTTCCCAGTTTTTGGGCCCCCCGGCTTATACTCGGGTCGACCTGTACTCGAGTATATACAGGTAATTGACTTTCCCATCCACTAGTGCAAACAGCTAAGATCTGAACTTACCATGTATACAGTAAGCAAATCTGCTTGTATTTTGATAGTTGTGAGTTTTTCGGGCTGTTTGGCCATGCTCCGGAAGCTTTTCTTCGTGACGTTTCGCCAGTCTCTGGCAAGGAGCTCAGGGAACTAGGAGTTTCTCTTGTTCCATGACCTCCTTGCCCTCTGAAGATGCTAGCCACAGTGTCTGGTGAAACGTCAGGAAGAAAAACTTCCAGGAACATGGCCAAACAGCCTGAAAAACTCACAACAACTATCAGATCCCAGTCATGAAAGCCTTCGAGAATATATTGCTTGTATTTTCTTGTAGCTAACTTTCTAAGACTCTTTCCTATTTAATAATAATAACCAGAAATCACTACCTCACCACCACCACATTTGTAACTGGTGCAGGAGCGTACTTGAAGGTACATTACCAGTGTCTGTCTGGATTGTTGGCTGTCCTTATGCCTTCGAAAAGACATACGAGCTGGATGAGAAATCCATAACTAAGGGCTCAGGGTGAAATCTAGTTTTTGTCCAAACTCATGTCGATCCAACAAAAATCATTGGGATTTATACAGAAGTTGGATGGGGAAAAATTGGTTGATGCATGTACTTTCGTTGAAACTAGAACTGAACTTAGACCCCAGATTTCAAAATGGGAGCTCCATGGCAGGCCTTGATTCTTGTTCAAGCTGGAAAATCTGGCAAGCCGATTAACCTGGCCTTAAAAAGGGGGGGGGCAAAAGAACCAGAGCTTTGCCTTGACTCTCACACACATCCAATACATTAGGAAGACCTGGCACTCGAAAGGCAGGTTACATCCATGGTTGACAAATGCGCTGCTATGCCTTGGAAGGAAGTTGCTCTTAGGTACACAGACAGATTCTTAATGAACTGTGATTACACTGAAGGAGAGTAGAGGCTCCCTTTGAATAAAGCACTGTCTGTTCATTGCCTAATGACAGCTAATAAAGCAAATAAAATACTGGGATGTATATCAAAGTTGGCTAAAAATGAAGCGAGGATCATTCCTATTTTATTGGAGAATGTACTGCTCTTGGGCATTTTGTGTCCTAAATCACTTCTAACTTCTAACTTATTTGAGATTCTTTCCCTCCTCCTTCCCTCTCCTCCTCCCCTCCTCCTCCCCCCGCCACATGTATGTATGTATGTATGTATGTATGTATGTATGTATGTATGTATGTATGTATGTATGTATGTATGTATGTATGTATGTATGTAATTTTATTTTTCCTGAAATACAGCAAAAATCTGGGAAAACAACCCGGGTTTCCTGGAAAAACAATGTAACCAATTAAAACTGCTGCATTTCAGCAGTGTGGTCATTTGTCATATTTGGATGCTTCCCACAAAATCCACGATATTGATGACCAGGCAAAAGTTTGTTAAAAATAGCCTGAGAAAAGGAAGAATTGTATTGGTTTTGGGGTTTTTTTTTTTTTTGTTGTTGTTGCTCCGTGGCATACTAAAGTTTGTGAACCCTGTCTGTAGATACTAGGGACAGAGGTTTAGGTTTCTGCATGCATAAAGCATGTACACTGCCACAGACCTATGACTAATGGCAGGAAACTGAGATTATGCCAGACTTGAGAGACTACTAAATACTGTATCTGATTCATTTTCTAACATATTTCTGAGGGACAGATTGCTCGATTGTCCTAACAGAAGTAAGTTGAAATGTATCATATGTCCCCGCTTCCCCCGTATGCTCCATTAGTTTTTTATGATTGTGATGTGGGGTAGTGGTTGATGCATTAAGACTGTGGACATCTCCACTCCACAGTCAAGAGCAAATGTCAAGACCTGGCAGGGGTGAGAATGGGACCGGGAGGTTTGCACCTCTCACCAGGTGCCTTGCCCCGCAGTTTGTTAGGTCTGAATGAGTAAACTGGGGAAATTGTAATGGAAAAATTGGAAACTTTTGGGAACATAGAAAAAACTGGAGAAAATTATTGCTTCTTTTGAAAGGAGTGGATTTATATTTAAGGCAAAGTTTTACTCTCTCAAGGGGTAAAGTTCAAGACTTGTGTATCAGGCAGTTTATATTATTACAGAACAACCCAGCTGGTGCATCATTTAGACTTACACAGCATTCGTATCCAAAACTAATTTTAGCATTTATTTTTATAGTATTTTTACCCTGTCTTTCTCCTTGGAAAAGGACCCAAGTTGGCTTATAGTAATGTGGCACAATACACAGTCCAGTAGAATTAAGACATATGCAAGTACTGTCCAGGAACAGGGAATTGAGGGGCATATTGACTTAAAGCATTAAAAGACAACATTATATTAAAGCTACACTTTTTCCTGCAGGAAGGATTGGAACCACTTTCATGCAGTGCCCCCAATTGCAATTTCAGAGAGATGAGTCAGGAGGATGCCATGGTCTATAGCAGTGATGGCGAACCTATAGCACAGGTGCCAAAGGTGGCACTCAGAGCCCTTTCTGTGGGCACCCAACATCGCCCCTTCATAGCCACCTGTATTCAGGTTAAATTGCTGTATTGGCACTTTGCAAAAAAAAAAAAAAAAATAGTGGGTTTTGAATTGCAGTTTGGACACTCGGTCTCTAAAAGGTTCGCCATCACTGGTCTATAGTGTCATAAGCAGCTGAGGCGTCTAGTAAAACCAAAAGGGACACAGATCCCTTATCCATTTCTCTGCGTAAGTCATCCACCAGTGCAATCAGTGTCGTCTCAGTTCCATAGCCAGGCCTGAAGCCAGACTGAAATGGATCCAGGTAGTTTATCTTATCCAGAAACCTCTGGAGCTGCAAGACCACAATCCACTCTAGGACTTCCCCCAAGAATGGGATATTCAATCCTGGTAGGTAATTGTTCAGTATTGTTGGATCTAAGGAGAGCTTTTTAAATAGTGGTTTTACTATTGCTTCCTTTAAGCATGCCGGAATTCTGCCCTGTTGTAAGGGAGCATTCATTACTCTTCCTAACCAGTCTGCCATACCTTCTCTGGCAGCTTTTATGATCCATGAGGGGCAAGGATCCAACACACATGTGGTGGCCCTCACCTCCCCACTGGTCCTGACTACATCCTCAGGGTGTAGGAGCTGAAAGTCATCCATCAATACAGGACAAGCAGGGCAGGACATTTTATTTACAGACTCTGGATCAATAGCAGCATCCAAGGTAGCCTAGATCTGTTCAATTTTGCCTGCAAAGTTCCGTCTTCACAGCGAGATACAGAGTGGTCTGTGTTATCCACCCGTGGGTCAATGTGTAGCAGACTTTTGACTATTCTGAAATGCTCCACTGGACAATTTTGTGCCAAATTAATGGTGGTAGAGGAAAAATGATTTCTTTGCTGCCTCCACAGCCTTGGAGTGAGTCTAGTGAGTACTGACTTCTTCATGAGAATAGTAGCCAGGGGGACAGTTCATAGTTTGCCATTTTTGTTTGGAACAAGACATGGAATGCTCTGCTAGGCAGATTTAGCTGACTATTGTGTGTAACTTGTCAAAGCATTTCATATGAGCCATGGAAATTAAGGAAAAATCAAATTATTATAACCGTGTAACACATGAGCACTCTTAACAGTTGATAACAGGGTGGAGAGAGGAGCCACATGCTGCAATGTTTTGTTGCCAATCTCAGCTCTGGCTAAAAAGAAATGCATGTTCTTGAAGACATAATATGTGCAGAGGAACAGCATTTAATTCATAGGCAGAATTAGAAAGCAACAACCATACATACAACCCAGGCAAAGTATGGTCACCTGATCTGCTCGAGAATTGAAACATTTGGGTACAATATGCCTGGCATCAGTAATGATCCGCTATAATCAGATCAGCTTCCAATTTTGGCTAATGCAATGTGATCATGGTGCAATGCACACACCCCTCCTCCTGTGTCCCACCATGAAATTAGCAAGACAGAGCAATTTCTGCCAAATCTACCACTGCCATCCTATTGAGTGTTGCCAAGTCAGCACAACAGAAGCATCATTCAGAAAGGTGAGATGGTCACGTGCCCGAAGCAGTGTGACTCACAAAATAAACTTCATAGTACCTTTTTTTCTTTCGGTAATTAGGTCCATCACTTTTGGCACGATGGAGCCTTCACTGAAGTCAATGCCAAAACTGTTACTGGCCTGATCTTGTGCCCAGGTGAGTCTTTCATTAAGGCTTTGGTGGCTTCAGAGGAGGTCTTCTCGTGGTGACTATGCCACTTTTTGTACTTGGACTAGAGCCACTGGGGCAGTGCCAAAGCAACCTCCCTGGGAAGGCTAAACTTTCCTTCCCTAGCTCTCTGGAAATTATGGAGAGACTGCAGTATGAGAACTGAGCCAGTGCGGTGGGTGGCTATATCCTGTCAGTGGTTTTAGCTGGTGTGTCACATACAAAATTCCTGTTCTCTTGTCTGATAAAGGCAGAAAGACCAACCTCTGATATAATACCTGCCCTGAACAGTCCAGGGAATGATAGCACATGGAGAAGCAGCAGCTGCTGCAGGGACTATTTTGCCTTTACATATATGCACTCAGAACAAAAACTGGTCTCAGGGTTTGTTTGATGGATACTTCAACAGGAACGATGACCCTGGCCGAGGCAGCTGCGGAAAATCTGAAATCCCTGCCGGACATGGGGTTGTAAATAAACGGGTCCAGTGCTTTCATACGTTATCTGTGATGTAATCATACTTCAGACCAAACTCTATAGGTAGCCACCAGCTCAGCTTTAAAAAGAGGTTGAGTCAAACGTCCTATCCAGTTGTCATCTAAACATGAACTATCAGTGGTTACTGGGGAACAGCTGACCCCCCCTCCTCCATTACTTGGTTCACATTGTATCCCATATGCAAGCAGGGCCCACTTCTTTCCGGATTCATTGTTGCTCAGGTGAGCAAATGGCAACTGGTCTCGTCTACCCATGTGACCCTGGATTTGGGTGGCCCTGGAGTTACATTCTTGAAGACAGGACTTGTCAACTGCAGCCAGTGATGAAGGCTGGATACGGCCTTCAGGATCAGAGACATCAAGGGTAAACAATCCTCCCCCCTCCACATACACACACATAAAAAGACATTTGTACTCATGTTTGTGTGCTTCTCACATGCACGTTGGCTTACATAGGCCATGGGTCTGATCTGATCTGTTCAAGCAGATCATCGCTGTAAACATATATAGAACTTGGCTGCGTTTTCTTTAGAGTTGCAATATGTCTACATTGGGAACCTAAATACAACTAGGTGACCTTATACAGCGGGGTGGGATGGTTCAGGCCTCCCAATGTTTTTCGGCAAGAAATTCCACCAACTCTTAGCCAACTTAGCCAATGCTGAGGTCTGATCAGATTTGTGGCACCCATGGTAGGGCATAATCCCCCTCCGCTGTTATAAGGTAGACGGTTAAATGTTTTAGACCTGTGTATAGTTTGCAATAGGACAAAAACATGCAGATGGCTAGTAGACTGAGACCATATCTAGTTGTCAGATAGCATGGTGTATCTAATCAGAATCTGGGAGACTGAATGTGTAGTTCACTGTTTCTTTTAAAAGTCAGACGTACTGAACCCTAAGAAGCAATGGACAGGAAATGGAGAAATACAAAGGATAAATAGAGCAGAGCCTCATATTGTTGCTGCCTAAAAAGTCAATAAATCAAATTTCTGATCCTCAATATAGCCTAAATCTTATTGCTAGTCCCAGCTAGAGTAGGCCTGCTTAACTGATGTGATTTACATAAGTTATGACTTACCTCCATCCATAGATTCATTGGGTTTACTCTGCTTGGATTTAACAAACGCAGGAACTGAATAGCCTAGCAGTCCCCTTTCAACTCAGTTATTCTATGGTTCTATGACTGGATTTAGATCTAAACATCCAGTGTGGAAAGAAATGCTAGGATCTCTGCCAACGTCCTGTCTTTGTATCGCACATGTTAAAACTGTCTTTTTCTAAATCAATCGTTTTTAATGTATCAGACTCCTGAGCCACGGTTAACCCCAAATGTATTCTGGAAACATTTTCTTTTCTTCTTTTTCCACATGCTGACAGTGCAGCTGTTTCACTTATTGCCTTTATCGTTATTAAAGAGTATAAGCAGATTTACTGTGAAATTCTCCACACATTAAAACATTATGGAGAGGCATAATCACTGAGGACGCATGCTAGATAGTAGTTGACACCCTCATCTGGAACACCAGGGATACCTTGTATTAGTGTCTGTTAGGAGAGTGTCTTTTTTATTTTGTCTATTGTTGAAACAATGGACATGGTAGTTTCTTTCACTGCTGTAGTTTCAGAGACAGAGAATAAATTGTCAATCTAGTCAGAATTATTCCTCCTTTCCCCCATCTTGTCTAGAATTTGCTGTGCGAACTTCCCCTTGCTTGACAAGAGTATGTTTGTGAGTCACGGACTTTACCCTTTGAAGTAAGCAGAGTAGTTCCAAAAGAATCATTTTCCTTGTGGGAAAAGGTGCTGTTAAATGAATAATTGAAAAATTTCTAGGACCAGTCCAATGTGCACCATTAAAAAAGCCCATAAAGCGCCTTCTGGCAACTTTAGGAGACTTTAAACTGCAAGATATTAATTAAAGCTTAGTTTTATTGAATGAATGGTCAGGTCTTGAATAAATTCAGAAAATTAAAATTAATTTGAAAATAATTAAAAAAAAGACACACCTTTCCACTGCTTCAAAATATTAAGGGATCCTGGCAAAGAAATGCAAAGAAATTTTACAGAGAGCAGGTGCTTGAAATAATTGGGATAGGGAAAGTTCTTTTGCTAGGATTGTGGATGTTTTTTCTAGAATTGTTTCTCTTGGGTTAGTCCGTATATCCCTAGCTTTAACAGCTGGCTGGAAAACTAAGCAATTTCAAATTCAGTTCCCTATTGTGCTTCCCAGAAGAGCCAGCCTATGTGGCCTTGGCAAGCTGCACAGTCCCAGGGTGCTCCTAGAAGAAGTGAATGGTTAACCATTTCTGGATACTATCTATTTAGAAAAACCCCAAAAGAGTCACCCCATAAGTCAGAATTGACTTGATGGCACAAATTTATTATTATTAATCTAAATAGCAGATTTGAAAATTTTTGAATTATTTTCTCATTCCATCATGTTTGCAGTGTGTGTGTGTGTGTGTGTGTGTGTGTGTGTGTGTGTGTGTGTGTGTGTGTGTGTGTGTATACAAAACACAAAGAAGTGGTCCTGTGCCTCACCCTCTGCCTTGTCCTGGGTGTAAAGCCTGGGATTTCTGCAGAGATAGGCCAAAATATATAATCATTGGTCATGTTAACAAGGCAGTTTGAAGTCAGGTTGCACAAGAGAATCCAGACAAATATTATTGGTGTAGTAAATTGTAATCCGGTACAGCTAAGGACATGTTTGGAGAGTGAGAAAGAAAAATGGAACCAGAAGCAGTAAGGAATAGAATATATGTATTGCACACATGAGATCTGAAACATGAAATGCACTATGGGAAACTTTCTTTGAAGGGTGTGTTCCGGAGGGCTGCAGTGATGTGCACATGCTCCTGCCCGATGTGGCTTATCTGGAGAGGAAGTGACCTTCTAGTTCCCTTGACCTTTTGCTTTGAGGCACGGCTAAAGGGCTAAAGGGCACCTGCCCCCAATCTGAGCTCTTGTTTCTGTAAATGCTCCAATGTGTCACTTGTGGACATATATAAGATGAATAAAATAAGCCTTCTGGGAGGAATGCAGCAGTCTGTGCATCTCAACAGGTCGAGAAAGACATTTTTCTCTGTCTGTTTATTCTTTGTTCCTGGGCCAAGGTCAACCTACCTAAAACTCATCCAGCCAATTCCCAACATGCACATTATACACAAATAGGAAAAGGAAGTAGTCAGCAGTGAGTGTGGGAAATCTCAAGCTGGGTCTCTACTGTGACACCACCACGGAGCTCTGTTCTTTTCCAAAAAAGTGCAGTGTATCAGAAAGCAGATATTTGAAATTCACTTGTGGCAGATGATCCTAGAAAAATGTGGGCATGTAAACTGAGGATGAGCCCTCTAGATGTTGTTGGACCATGATTCCTAGCCAGAAAAACAAATGGTGAGAGATAGTTCTAATCTAAAAACATCTGGAAATGCACAAGTTGCACACTCCTGTGCTAAATCATAGTTTATTCCAACTATGATTTGTTGAAGAATACTGTGTATGATTCATAGGTTATTCCTTTTTAAAAACAATAACCCTGCAGTTTATTTCAGGTTTTTTTGGTCCATACCCAACAGTGTGCATGGGCAGCTGCTCTCCCAAAAGCTCTTGCAGTCATGGGATTCTGTTACCAGTTCTGTTGATATTGGCCAGATCTAGAAATGGGATGGAGAATGTTCTGCACTTAGCATATCACCTTAAGGAGGTGAAAGGGATTTGGCAGCTGTCCCCAGGCTATGGAATGCCCTCCCGCGTGAGATCCGCCTGGCACCGACGTTGATGACATTTCAGCACCAGGTAAAAATCCTCCTGTTCCAGAAGTTTTTAAACTGATATAACGTACATTGTGGGTCCTAATGGCAATTTTTAATGTATTGTATTTGTATTTAAATATTTGTATCGGTTTTAATTGTTTATTGGTATTTTAACGTTTTAATTGTTTTAATTGTTTCTTGACTGTGAGCCACCCAGAGACCTTTGGGTAGTGGGTGGCCTATAAGTTGTATGTATGTATGTATGTATGTATGTATGTATGTATGTATGTATGTATGTATGTATGTATGTATGTATGTATAAATAAATAAATAAATAAATAAATAAATAAATAAATAAATGAAAATACCTGGGACTAAAGCACCATCCTGAAGCTTTTCTTCATCCTTCTTTCCTCCCAGTTTATCGGGCTATAGTCACCTGCTAAGTAATTTTTCTCCTAGTACTAAACCTAATTGTAAGCCAGTAGAAAAGGTGAGTAGGTTGTTGATATAACAGGATATACAGGGAGTGGGGGGTGATGGTTGGAAGAGCTATAAAAACATGGTTTCAGATTATTGGTTGGCTCCAACCTACTCAAAGTTATTTGGCTAAAGTGGCTTCAGGCACATAAATAAGCTTTAACTTGATAGACTTGGATTCACTGTTACATTTAACTAAATTGGAAAAATTGAGGTTTTTTTAAGTGAAGATGGAGAGAGCAAATAAACCATGCTGACAAGGTTAATATTGTAACAATACATAGTAGCCTTCAGACTAGATAGGAGGTATGAAAATTGAATAAATAACTAAATAAATAACAAACCAACAAGCATCACCCAACAAAGTTCAGATGCCCTTGCACTACCTCTTTACATAATAATGATGTCTCTGCCCCCAGCCCCACTCCGAGTGTGTTATTCTTGCAGGCATAAGCTACAATACTAGAACTGATGTGAATTTGCTCTCAGAACTTTTGTCTTATTACTCTTATGGCTGAATATTTACTTCTTATTCTGAACTAGAAGCTAGAACCTTTGAATAAATAAGTGATGCATCAACATGTAAATTCTGATATAATCTAGTTGCTCAGTCTAGCTGCTCTATTTGGGATTAGCAATAGGATACAGGGAGTAGCATTTTTAGGTTAAATGTTAACAGGTTAGTGTCTGAATATTAAGCTTTTCATGGTGTTTTCATTGTTTTATTCAATTTTGATGTTTGGCAGACAGCTTCTGTTAAACTTTATCGGTGCCAACAAAAAAACAATGGTAAAGCAGTTGGCTTTTGAGTTAAAACTCCATATTCTATTTTTTATGTTATATTACTTGATATTTGAAGGGTAAAAACTGGAACACAAAGATATAAAGAGCCCCAAATTGCTGAGTAAAGAAAGTAATCATTTATTCTACAGTAATCTGTATACATATTTTCTATGTCTTTAATTTTAATAAAACCAGAGGGAGTGTCAATCTTCAAACACCATATTCAGAAACACTCGGCAATGCATTTATTACATAGACATTTGCTTATTTTATATTCCTACATCCATTCAAACCATTCTTTCCCTTTAAGAAAATGAAACCACAGAACAAAGAAAATGCTTTAAATCCCAAGGAATATATTTCAAATGCTCATGACTTCAGCAGAAGTGTAGACTGGATCAGCATATTTACAAATCATTACCCGGATGCATATGTCATCTAGTATCATAAATAGGTAGTTAATTGTTGACCTCTGAGCCTTCATGGAAGGTGAACTCCTCAGCCTGCCTGAGGGTTTTCTAAGTAGGGGGTGCGTTTCCTTAGGGAAGTAAGGTGTTCCCCCAGACTCCTCCATGGTTTAACGTAACATTCTCACTCACTGCTTGATGAAAGAAGAACCATATCTGAGGGTCAGCAAAATAAAGACCTGGTTTTAGAAAGATGTTTTGGGACTTTTGTGCCTGTGCAACCTGAGCTGTATACATAGTTTTACGTCAGGGAAATCTTAATCGTCTTAGGTTTTCCATTAGATTTCAGGTCTGGCTAGAGGCAGGTTATCACATAACAGGTGGTATCTTTATGGAACAGGAGGAGCCTTAAACACTGAAGGAAAACACACATTACCACCAACTTTGAGAACCTCTGATCTAAATGTTCCTGCTATTCATGCAGTGTAAAAACTAACCTATGCTAAATATAAACACAACAACAGTTTGCACTTAATGAAAAGTATGTGTAAAGACGCAGCATCCTTTCCTTCTGAAGGCAATCCACTTTTTTTTTTACAGGGCTTTGGTGGGAGCCAATTCCCTGTGTTGGTTTCTGGACCTTTGTAACTGAAAGCATATGTTTTGTTTGCCCAGATTATACACGATTACAATCAAAGCGATAAAGATGCTTAGCTTATCAAGAAGTGAAAGACGACATTTGTCTATTCTAGAAAATGAAAGCATGGGTTTTTAAAAATCATTTTTGTCTACTCATGTCTTTGGACCTAGATTTGATCTGGGGCATTGATTCTGCTTTTAAGCATCTAAATTTTAAACATTTGTGAAACAGCAGATTATGCTATGATACATTTGTTAGCCTTCAGTATACCAGAAAATTCTTCTTCTTCTTTTTTGCTGTGACAAATTTACATCACCATTCCTCTGACTATTATTCCTCTGACTATTATTCTTTCTGACTACTTATGAAACTTCAAGATGAATGAGTTTCCACAAACACTTTTGTGAATTATGTAACTTGTCACAGAGTGTCACTTTGATCAGAAATTTGTTTTGTTTTGTTTTGGTCTAATATCTCCTCCTCTTACAACCAATGCAATCCCAGGTTTATTCTTGGCATTCTGCTGAGTCTACATGGTTAATTTCATGGTTTGCTGTCACAGCCAAGTCTGTATCAAGGAAGATTGTGCAAAACCTGGACAATACATTGACTCCTTTGGAAAGGATTACTGTACTTCCAAATCAATGCTTTACAGTTTACGCATAGTAGCTAAGAGGTGTTAGAACTGCTTAAACTTATAGTAGATTGAAAATTTCATCTCACTATTGAGAGTTTATGAGAATAAAGCAACAACTTTGTAAGGAGCTATCACAGCATTTTATTCATCCATAAGACTGATAAGTGTGTGTAGTGGTTAGATGCTAGACTTGGACATTATATATGAAGCTGAAATCTCCCATGCTCATGGCCTGTCATCTTCTCTCATGACAGGTCTTATCTCACGGGGGTTTTATGAGGAGAAAGGGAAGGAGACAGCCTTGTGTGTTACCTTGAGCTTGGTGAAAAATATAAGCATTAACAAAAAACAGTAAGTTAATAAGGTCAATCACTAATGTGAGGCCACATGAGGTTGTAAGATTGTTGTGGTGACGCTGAGGAGAAGAAACAACCTTCTCATACTGGCATTGGTGACTTGAAAGTAACTGTAAAGTCATTAGCATCTAACCATTGCATAAAATTTGCACCTATTGGCAGTTTGTAGACCAGATTTTTGTCAGGTATACCAGTTCTGACATTTGGCAAATATGCTAGTCTTCTTTAGACAGCACCCTTCAGGATTCTAAATCTTGACACATTTATCCTCATATTTATGTCTTAGCAGAAACTAATATTCCCTAATGTTCCCTCGTTATGAAAACAATAGCCATAGTCACCTCTGTCTTTCTGTGAATATACAGTTGACTGCAATAATTACAGCTTATAAAGTGCCCTTCACACCCAGCCTGCATCATGGTAATTCACATGTTCAAAACTTGCAAAGGAAAAAAGCATAAAAACACTAATAAGCAAAACACACAGTACTGACACGCTCACTCTGATTACCCTAGTATAAAATCTGGAAAAGAAAAAAGTATTTTGAAACATGAGAATAAATAGAAGAAAACAAAATAGGAATATACCATTTATACAATTTTTAAAAAGTCATGCTATTGAAAGTGCAATAACTATTGGATAATATTTTATAGACGTTTGCAAGAAGTAGTTCATCTATGTCAAGGATTATTTCAATCAAATGTTAACAGTCAGAAAACAAAGGGTGCCTTGAACATGACACCCTCATTAAACCTCATGTTTTGACACTGTGACAGGTTTCTACATTATGTACAGGTGGCGTTTCCCACTGCTTTCAACACAAGCTGCATTGTATTCTGGGACAAACATTCACTTGGTCACACCCATCTGCTAGGCCCTCTGTGAAATACCTGCCAATCTCATCAACAGATTGTTGGAAAGGAAAGGAACGGAACACAGTCAGGATTACTGCATGCTTCTGTGGGATTCTAAAGGCTAGGCTCACCCGATGCTTCTCCCAGTTTTCCCCCCAGGGTATTTTAAAGGATTGAGATTTCTTCCTCAGCTTTGCCATGTGCAACAGTTGTGCTTAGTTTGCAAAAAACAAAGCAGGTGTTTAGGAGCGGGCAGATCTGTCAGGTCTGTTTCCCTGCCTAGATATTTTTCCTCTCTCTGCCCCCAAGTCAATTCTATGTCAACTCTGGAAGTTATTTTTACCCGTTTGTTAATGGTGGTTACAAATAATATATGGGTAATTCACTTTATCAGCTTTTATCTTTGGAGAAACAAACCCAGCTCACTTCCTTGACTAAAAGGACAACCAAATACAATTTCAAGCTGGAAATGTGTGCATTTCCAAAATTATAGTGGGTTCCATGAAAGTTTGGAAAATACAGTACCTTTCACAAAATGTGCACATTTGGGGGAAAAATCTACAAAAAATAGTGTGCACATTTCTCTAACATTTGCATTTAGTCAGTGGGGAAACATATTTTTACACATTTTGGAAATATATGCAGTGTTTTGTGCATTTTTTTTCAAATGTGCACACTAAAGGCATTTTTAAAAACTTTCACAGAATGCATCATGACCCTGGAAATGGATTCATCCCCGGCTCTGCTTATATCTTTGGTTCTGAAAATGGAGAATTGGGTACATCTGTTTTCTTTTCAACCGAGTGAATATCTTACACATCTCTTGCACTCATTTACAACAAACAGCACATGGAAACACAGCCTTCATATCATTCTGCTGAGAAATCCTCATTCAATGCAGAAGGGCTTACGCCAGACTACATTTGAACGAACTCTGTGTACAGCAAAAGCAGCAGGGTCCAAATCTCTACTTTCTGGTGTTTTTCTCAATGCAGCTTCATATACTAAGACTTCAACCCTGTGGATGCTGGGGGGGGGGGGGAATGCCACTGCTTTCAATGGAATTTCCCTTTGCATGGACATGAACAGGATTGTCTAGCAACTAGTAGGGGCGACCAGTTTGCATGGATTTTCAAACCCCATGTGTGGATCAAGGACAGATGCACAATGGTTCACATGGATGCAATACTAGAGCCTAAATTTGTGCTAAATAGTATATGCAACACACTTAGTCAATCTGAGTGGGTGGGGCAGGGAAGCCCACACTGCTGGCGGTGAATGGTTGATCACCAGAGTGCTTGGTGCCTGTGGAACACCCGTGTGGGCACTATGCCAAAGCGCTAAAGCAAAATTTGTGCCAATCTTTAAGACTGATATGGGAAGACTTGAATCTACATCATTCCAATTTAAAATTCTAAAAAATACAATTTATAAAAAAGAAAAGAAAATGCCTGAGTCTAAGACAGTGGTTAGAATACTACAGTTACACAGCTATGCATACAGAACAACACACAGTTTGAACATATAAGGGAGGAAGGGAAATTATACTCTTATTACTGGCTCTAAAATTTATATTGAAACCTCATTTCCCACTAAGCTAGAAACTGGAAACTGAACATGACAGAAAGCATTGCACTGTCACCATTGTCGTCTGAATAACAGTTTAACACGTTGCTGACAAAGCTGGTAGTTCACAGAAAGATACAAATTTATTATTGTGTTAGCAGTAACTGTGTTCTTAAACACCATGCCAAACAGGGGCAGACAATATCTAGGTGGGCAGGATTCCCTTCTAGATTATTCAGGGCAGTATATTTAATATGGCTGCCCCCCCAAAAGCAGCCAAAAATAATATAAAACATTTTTTAAAACCCCACTATACTACAATTCAGCTCAAAAGTAAGGCATATGGACAGTG
The DNA here is from genome assembly GCA_029282475.1 of Phrynocephalus forsythii. Classification (NCBI taxonomy): domain Eukaryota; kingdom Metazoa; phylum Chordata; class Lepidosauria; order Squamata; family Agamidae; genus Phrynocephalus; species Phrynocephalus forsythii. The sequence continues at coordinate 35,228,101 of JAPFRF010000003.1, read as the reverse complement.
TGTGTCTTGTTTTGAAACTAATTCCTGCCTGCCTGCCTGCCACTACTGCACAATTAACATTTAGCAGCAGAGATAGTTAAGGGAAAATCATGGGGACACAAATAACAGGTAGTGGAGTCTGCCTAGGGCCCATGGGACCTGTCTTGTCCACTCTTAAAGTGACCCAATACTTTTCAGTCAAACATGTCTTTCTGAATATCTGAAACATTTCACATTTATCAGTTCAGTAATCCATATAGAACAATTCTTCCGGGATAGTAGAAAGAATTTGAGGTTGAAAGGCAGTCGCCTCCCTAAAAGCCACCAACTACTTTAGAGTCTCTGATTTTCAAGACGGATCTCACCCTGTTTAAAGCTCACACTTTTAAACTATACACTGCACCAGCTAGCTAAACCCAGGTAAATATGACCCTTAAATTCTTAAGGATACAATATCCTTTTAAATTTGGCCTTCATCTTCTTCTCTCTCTCTCTCTCTCTCTCTCTGTATGTCTGTCTGTCTGTATGTCTGTCTGTCTGTCTGTATGTATGTATGTATGTATGTATGTATGTATGTTAGAGATGGGCACGAATAAAAAAATGACGTTTCGTTTGTCGTTTGTCATTTGGAGGGTCCGTTTCAGTTCGTTTCCGGTTTTTGCAAATTTTTGGAAAAAAATCATTTTCATTTTTGTTTGTTTCATTACCATTTCATTACCATTTATTTCAATTTTTTGTGATTTTTTTAGCACTTAAAGCAGTTCACTGAATTGCAGTAACGAAAACAAAACCCATGACAAAATTTCTAGTGTTTCTGTTCATTTCGTTTCATTTTGGAGACAAAATTCGTTTGTTGTTTCATTGCGCAACGAAACAAAAAACAGAAACGGAAACAAAAAATTGTTCGTTTCGTGCCCATCTCTAATGTATGTATGTATGTATGTATGTATGTATGTATGTATGTATGTATGTATGTATGTATGTATGTATGTATGTATGTATGTATGTATGTGAGTGTGTGTGTGAGAGAGTGAGAGATAAGGAATTCCTTGACACAAACTTCCGATTGCCTCAAACAATCCAGCTGACTTAAAATGGTATCAGAGTACTGTATGACCAGAACTGAAAAGCTAATGCTCAGAAAAAGTTTTGGGTTTTGCTATTAACTGCCACATCCAGAATCCCCACTGACGTGATCTAAAAGAAACTTAGGCTGCCTGGCATGGTTTGGAAATGGTAGTCCATTAACATCCTTTGATGGCATTTACACATTACCATGCTAGAACTGTTGGATAAGGAGGCCATCATGACTTCAATATTTAAACACCAGACAGATTTCTTTCCTGTATGGTACCAGATTGTTTTGCAATGCAGTTTCTTTGAAAGCAGCCATCTCCCAATCACTTTCAGCCTCTGCTCACTGAGTTGATCTAAAAGAACCCTTTCTTCTTTTTCAGCCTCTGGGCTTGGAAAACCAAAGGTACAAAACGACACAGCCTTTGAATGGGAACACCTTCCAGAAAACTCCAGCAGCCAATGAAAATGATAGAAAGCAGGGGAGGAAAGCTGCTCAAGACAGCCGGGACCCAATTCAGCAGCTCAAGTGGTATTGGTCCACTTTGTAAAGGCCTCAAAAAGTCTTCATAGGGACAAGGTGGGGAAGGAATCAAAGCACCAGAACATTTGATTTGCATTTCCAGGTGTTGTAGCAGCAGTGATCACATAGCAACTTTTTTCTGCAGGGAAAAAAAGAGATCAGAAATTGGTTAAGTCCACAATTCTCTTTTGCAGCATTGTCATTTATCGGAATTCACTGTAGAAGCTACAGGTGCGGCATCTGAATGCTAAACCACCATACAGTACATTGTTATGAAGGCATGCCTTCCATGACTTCTGGCTGAGGCACAGAGCGGAAACTGCCAATCCTGTTTTAGAGTATTTGGTGAGGGTAACGCTGATGTCAGTCCTGATTGTGCTTAGTGATGACAAGCCCCTTTCCTTAATGAGACTTTGTTTTCTTAAATCTTGGTAAAATTAACCAAAAATTTATCTGGAAGTGAATGCCAAACTGTAATAGTCCAAACTGCAATCAATACAAAGAAGAGGTAAGTATTCTAAAATCTTACTTGTGGTCACATCAGAGGTACTGGCACTAGACAGGGCTTGACCTCAAAACTAGTGTCCAAAACCGGTCCCAAAATGGACCTCCCAACATGTGGACAATGCGCAGCAAACAGGCTTGATGTCAGCACCCGTGCCAGCATGAGCTGATGCTGCCTGCTGTAATAAACTTAGTTTCTTATTCATTTTGGGAAACATTTTAATAGTTAAGGAATAGCTAGCCAATGTTCCCCCTTCCCCAGTCCTATAGGAAACGTGAAACCTGTTTTGGATGTAGCAGAGTACAGTCTGAACAACTTTCCATCTAAATAAATTTCCGTAAAACATTCTGCTCTCTGTCTTAGGGCTGTTACAAATGATAAGCTATTTGTATACGTTCAACATGGTCAGACTTCTCTATTTCCTTCAGTCCCAGTTTGGTTTGCTTCACAACTAACCTGGCAAAGAGATCCTTTTGGGTTTTTTTGGGTTGGGACTTAAGGATTTCCAGTCCCATAATGCACCAAGAAGGAATAATGCAATCTGTGTTTCCCAAGGATCTCTGTTACCTTTTGAGACTGTAACCCTCAGAATGCCCCAGCTATGCTTGGAGTTACAATATAATTTTTTTTCCAAATTATAGGTAGCATGGGGAGAAGAACAGGATGTTTCAAGGTATGCTCAGCAGGGTCCTGATCCTGAGTCCTCCTTGTTCTCCTAACATACTTCTGAATGGTGTCATACTGCCATAAGTAATACTTTCTCAAAGAGAGTCTGGGGCAGGGTTTAGGACACTGTGGGAAGCTCACCCGAGTATCTCCTTCCCCTCTGCTAGTTTAAGAGGTAATCAATTTAAAGGTAGCAAATTTGAAGTAAGGATTACTGACTTATTCCTGTCTGGATCAGGCCAGTATGTCTTCCCACAAACTTGATTCAATACATGGCTGAATTGGTTAGGAGGAATGTGGTTTTGGTGGCTTAGACACAGAGGCAAGTGATGCAACTAACAGGAACCCATTATAAACCCAGCATCTTGAGCCTCTGCAGAACCGTCTTTATGTTTGAGTCACAAACCACGCAATTACATTTGTAACCCCACCACTGCGCAGACTGTATTTTACCACGCAGACTGAACCATTGTTCAAAATTAGCACTCAAAAACAAAGTGGCATATTTTATATCATTGGTCTCAGGGTTAATATTGAGGGAACTTGAAAACCAACAAGAAGTGGTTACGATACTACAAGTATTCCCAGCCTTGGCAAAATATAGAAGCAGCCTTCAATGCATATTCTCTTGAGCCCTCTGAACTAGTTCCCATGGTGCTTTATTTAAAGACAAATCAAAACACTCTTTCAGTTTCCATCACAGTCTCAAAACAGACTGAAGAAAACTGGATACAACAGTAGCTTATACCTTGCCACCAAATGTTTCCAGAATAAACATGCGGTCTGGTGGATCACGTATATTTCTGCCCTCCAAATCCAAAGTAAGTTGTGACTCCTTCTCAGGGGAAACCTGAAGGAACTTTGGCTAATAAAAATGGCCCAAAGCAGTTGTTCTCATTATTGGATCCTCAGCTGTTCTTGGATTAAAACTCCCAGAAGCCTTCATTATTAGCTGTGATGGTCTGGATTTCTGGCATTGTAGTCCAATAATATCTGGGGACCCAGATTTGGGAACCACTAACCTAAAGAGTTTATAAAACTGAGAGTAGACCATATCATGCGGTTTAAAATGACTCATTGCCAGTTTTTAGTACAGCACGTTGAGAGGCAGGGGCTAAGCAACAAGTGAAACTCAAGGCCAAAATTAAGGCCCTGCAAGGCAGATGAATTTTTAAAATGTTCTTATACACACAAACAAACAAAAAGAAAGAAAGAAAAGAACAAAAACCTAAGTGGAATTCTCACCAGTCCCTAACCTAGAGTTAACTTGACATGGCTTCCATGTTGTGCAGAATGTGCACACTGTTTGCCATCTTGTCATTACTTTCTATAAAAATGGACTGTGGTTCTCAAAAGATCCCAAGCTAGCAAGTAGCAACCTCCTTCATTGTGTAGAACTTGACACTAACCTTTTTTTAACCCTCAGAGAGGTTATGGAGCTGCAGGTGCTGGAGATCCAGGGGAACCTTTAGCCTTCCTCTACAAGAGAGTAAGAGATAAAAAGGCAGCATCATAAGAAGAGGCTTGGTTGGCAGCCCAGACTTACTAGATGTTCAAAACAATAAGCAGGTATTGTTATTCTCTGTCGCTGCTCAGGTGGGCTAGAGCACCAGTGGAAGGCTGAAACCAAGTGGTTACAACCATTACATGCTTGGTTTAGATCTGGACCAAAGGAACATTTTACTTTAGGGCTTCACTAGACAAGAGGATAATACCGTACTGGAAGCAGTGCACTTGAAGAGGAAACAACTGCCTGTTTATTCTAAGCTTATCTTCAGCTTCATTTGGATTTTTTATTATAATTATCAAATTATCATACAGCAGACAAGATAACTACGCTGGATTTTGTATTACAAATCACTAGTCAAACGCTTCCCAAGCGTTTAGGACTATGTGATGTATCATGAATTATGCAAGCAGATCCCAGTAAGGTGGCCTTCTACAGCATCATCATCATCATCATCATCATCATCATCATCATCATCATCATCATCATCATCATCATCATCATCATCAGCAGACAAGATAACTACGCTGGATTTTGTATTACAAATCACTAGTCAAACGCTTCCCAAGCGTTTAGGACTATGTGATGTATCATGAATTATGCAAGCAGATCCCAGTAAGGTGGCCTTCTACAGCATCATCATCATCATCATCATCATCATCATCATCATCATCATCATCATCATCATCATCATCATCATCATCATCATCATCACAGCAGACAAGATAACTACGCTGGATTTTGTATTACAAATCACTAGTGCTTGGTTTAGGACTTTGATGTATCATGAATTATGCAAGCAGATCCCAGTAAGGTGGCCTTCTACAGCATCATCATCATCATCATCATCATCATCATCATCATCATCATCATCACAGCAGACAAGATAACTACGCTGGATTTTGTATTACAAATCACTAGTCAAATGCTTCCCAAGCGTTTAGGACTATGTGATGTATTGGCGAATTATGCGAGCAGATCCCAGTAAGGTGGCTTTCTGCAGCTGATTGATGGTGACTTTGTCAACTCCAATTTCTTCTAAATACTTGCTTAGCTCTTTAGGCATTGCACCCAGTGTGCCGATTACCACTGGGACCATCTGTACTGGTTTATGCCAGAGTCTCTGAAGTTCAATTTTCAGATCATTGTGTCGGGTAATCAAGTTTTCTCAGTGACTCTACTATCTCCTGGTATAGCAACATCAATGATCCACACTTTTTTCTTCTCCACAGTCACAATATCCGTGGTATTTTGCTCCCAAACCCTGTCTGTCTGTATTCAGAAGTCCCAAAGTAATTTTGCATGCTCATTTTCAATAACTTTTTCAGGCTTATGATCCCACCAGCTCTTTGCTATGGACAGATGATAGTTTTGACATAAATTCTAATGAACCATTTGAGCAACTACATTATGACGCTGTTTGTAATCAGTCTGAGAATTTTTTCTTGCAACAACTCAATATATGGTCAGGTCAATAGTTTCATCTGCCTCTTTACAGAGTCTACATATGGGGTACTCAGGTGATTTTTCTATTCTAGCCTTAACTGCATTTGTTCTGATAGCTTGTTGTTGAGCTGTAAAAATCAGGGCTTCTGTCTCTTTTTTCAGTGTTCCATTGGTGAACCATAACCAGGTCTTTTCCTCATCTACTTTTCCTTTGATTTTTTTCTGAGGAACAGCCCATGCAGTGCTTTATTATGCCAGCTATCAGCTGATATTTGCATGGTTGTTTTCCTGTATTGACCCTTTGTTTGCTTTACTTTAAACACCTCCTTGTTCTTAACCTCCAATAATCCTGGCTCTGTACTATTTTTTTACATAATCTGCCAACACATGCTTCTCTTCTTCATCTGTCTGCTTCAATTGCAAAAGACCTCTACCACCTAACTAACTACTACTACTACTACTACTACTACTACTACTACTACTACTACTACTACTACTACTACTACTACTACTACTACTGGTTTGGAGCTGGTCATTTGGGTGACAGCTTCTTTGTCTACATATTTGATTTCTCAGCACATAATACTAAAATAATCCTATATTTGGAGGGACAGTCTTATAAGAGAAAATAATATGTATCTGTTCTGAGATGTGGTTGACTTTTTATGTGTTAGAGAAATGAGTGCACCTCTTTTTCTCCATAGCTATATCAGATTATGATATCCTTTCCCTTTGTAGGAGTGGTCATCACAATTGGGAATTTCCAAGAGCAGCCTTTCTTATGGAGAGCTTTTTATATTATACAGTCAGACAATCAGTCAGTCAGTCAGTCAGTCAGTCAGTCAGTCGGTCGGTCGGTCAGTCAGTCAGTCAGTCTGCCTGTCACAGGTATCTTGAAAGAGGATCTTCAGAGGAACAAAATAGGGTGCAGGTAAACACAGGTTCTGAGACTCGACCTGGTTTTGAGCTTCTGACAAAATAAACACACCACCCATGTCCTGGTTTCAGTCCCATTTTTTAAGGCAAGCCTCCTGGTCAATTTGCCATTGCATGTAAGTGCCAATGGGAAAACAACTATAGTGATCCTGAGAAGCCTGGTACCCTTTGTGGTTGTACAGCTGCTTACACAGCGGGACAGGCAGCCAGGTCTCTGCTGCAACATTTTGTACACAGTATAGGATACTGGCCAAAGAAGATGATGTGCTTCTTAAATCTATGGTCTAAACAGCGTTATGATCAGGCAACATGCCTACATGAACAATTTTGAAATACTGGTATTAGCCAGGCAGCCACTAGAACAGATTTAGGAGGAAAGAAGCAGACAGACAATTCATTTCAGATCTACAGACCTTAGCCTGAAGTCTTTTATGGAGTTTTTGGTCAGATAGCCAAGGATGCTTTAATGCTGCCGTTGCACTTATCCTCCAGCTACAGTGGAAAAATAAATGATTGAACAAACAGTTAAAGTAGGTACATAAAAGGGAGAAGCAGATGGGGTAGGGGAGAAAGCATTCAATGTACATACGAGTTCAGCATTGAAGGTGTTTGTATCTGATTTTTTTTCCCAATGGCTCAGCAGCAATCGTCATTGGTAATGGAGAATTGTGACCAATCAAAGGTCATCCATCTGGTCAAGATGGTTATGACAAACTAGTTTACTGCTGTGGGCAAAGCTATGAGTTAGATCAGTGGTTCTCAACCTTGGCTGACTCCGGTGTTCTTGGACTGACTTCCAGAAACCCCAACCAGGACATCTGGTAGTGAAAGCTTCTGGGAGTTGACATTCAGTAACACCTTATACATTGCTCCAATGTATAAGACAAAGCAACCAAGGAGGCATCCCAATCCAGAATGTATGCTGAAAATCCATCATGTGTCTGCATCACCTTCCCACCAAATATTTTTTTCTTCTTGCCTCTGAAAATATATTTTGCAGTGTGCAATTCTTTTCCTTTAGAGCAGAGGGGAGCCACTTTTGTGAAGGGAGCAGTTTTTTCATCCCAGGCTACACTTCCCCTTCCATTCCAAAACTAGTGGTCATCTAATGTCCATTTCTAGTTTCAAACAAACTTTATTTTTCAGCTATTTTAACAAAACAAAGTGTGTGAGAGCCGTGCACCTTAGTTTAGCTGTGCTTGGTGTAGCATGAGTCTATATCTATTAATTATATTCTCTTAGGCATTGCCAGCTCCAGAGTCTCCACTAATGATAAATAAAAGATTATATGATCCACCGGCTGCATGTTAGCCACCTCCTCATTTGAGACTTGTTCAAAGTTGAAGTGTTGCTGTGGAAGTGCTGTTGTTCTCCATGTTGATTACCAGTGGTCATGGACACAGCAAGATGTGAACTGTATCAGTGTTTAAGCGGAATGTTATGATTCATGCCTCATTATCAGGTATAATAGGAATACATTTGGGCTTTGAGTTACAATGTTAATCCATTCCTGATGACACTTCGTATCTTGAAATTTTTGTAACTTGAAATTGAATGGGGTGCACCCTGGGAATTGAAGCCTTTTTTCGTATCTCAAGGCACCCCATAGGAAATTTTTGAATCTCGAGTTTTTTGCAGAAGACTTTGCATTGTACGCTAGACTGATTTCCCTTCGTATTTTGTGTTTTTCACAATTAGAGGCGTTCGTAACTCAAGGCACCACTGTACTTGTCAAATTTATCATTATCATCAATTTAAAACACGGAAAGAAAACTTGATGAGGAATTCTAAAGGCTTGTGAAATTCCTATCCTCCAATCAATTAAAGATTTCTACTTCCCTCTCAAGAACCTTAAAATATGTGCAACATGCTATGATTTGACACATACATGTAAAAAGGAACTGTTATTTTCTGTCTTAAATGAGAGCAACATTCAGCTGGACAGTGCATTAAAGCCAAAGAGCTGCTAGTATTGGATTACCCTTTTTCCTTGATGAGGAGTTTAGAGATGAAGTCTTTGGATTCCTCAGACACATCGGCAAATTCTTCATCATCAAAGTCCCACTTGCAAGCAAGGATATTGTTCAAAGTTTCGTTGTCGTCATCACCCAGAAAAGGAGACAATCCACTCAGGCTATAAGGAGGGGAATACCAGAAAAATAAATAAATCTGTGTATACCATAGCATGTAATTCATAGGGTAATATCAACAACACTTCTTGACTTAAGGAAACACATGAGTGAACTCTCGCAGTAACCTAAGGACAGGAGACCGATCGCAGTAAACATTTTTTTTCATAAAAAGGGGGGAATCAATTATATCTTATTTTTTAATTTCATCCACCTTAGAAACAATCTTAGATAGTTAATCAGATAAAAGTTACTCAGTTCAATGTCATTAATGACATTTCGTTTCCCCCTTGTTTTGTCTATCATAGCTTGATGAAGAGCAGCTCCAAGATTTGCATATTTACTTTGTGACGTTTGGATTGGGCTCATAACAGTATTGCCCTAACATGACAGATTTGTGGAGTTCATCACATCAACCAGAAAGGAAACACCATCTGTTTAGATCTGATCCCTACTTACAGCATATAGGCGATGACTCCTACACTCCACATGTCAGTAGGAAAGGAGACATAGTCATAGTTCACAACTTCAGGAGCAAGGAACTCTGGTGTGCCAAAGTTGACCTTCAGTTTCTCCCTTGGTTTATATCTAATAGGCAACAACAACAACAACAACAACAACAACAACAACAACAACAACAACAACAGAATACATAAAAACAGTAAGAGCAAATATAATGTCTGTATCACTTACTGATAGTTTTAAGGAAGTTAAATATAGATAACCAGAGAGGGTAGAGCAATATATATCCCCAAATGTAAATTGCCTGTTAAGACTGCTGTATGATTCATCTTGTTGTTGTGTGGCATCAAGTGAGCCCCGACTTATGGTGGTGACCCCACAAATGAGCTGTTTCCAAAATGTCGTCTACAACATTCCTGCTCAGTTCTTGCAAACTAAACCCCATGGCTTCCTTTTGGGAGGCAATCTATCTTTTATTTGGTCTTCCTCTTCTCCTGCCAACTTCAACCTTATTCAGCATCATGGTTTACCTTAACTCTTAACATATGATGCGAAGTAAGCCTCAGAAAAATCAACCCATTGATGTAATTAGGATCAGAACATTATGTGGAGGGTTTGCCTTAACTCTGATGATCTCTAGCAGTCTACTGCAAAGGTTCTAGTATTCTTGAAACGTCCTAGACTGAGTTCTTGGGAAGAGTCAGAATTAACTGGATTACTCTTCTAATTTACCAAGCCATTTCCTACATGTGCTACGATCCAGGACCAATTAGTTCTACCATTAGGTAGATTTGGAGTGTTATGAAAGGCTTTTAAAAATCCTTCACTTTGTAATTAATGTTTTGTTTTGTTTCCAATTCCCAGAAATTGGGAGAAATTATTATGGGATTTTCTGCTTTCTATAGCCAAATACCTTGAATAGTTTGATGTATGGAGCACAGCTTCACCTGGTGAAATTGAGGGGTACAATCTGTTGGTGAATCTAAGGTAGCTTTAAAAAGGATTTGGACTGGCCCTAGCATGAACTAAGTTGAAGGAGCAGCCCTCTCTGAGGACAAGAGATCAATGAATTATTTTCTTGCTAGTTAGCCAATTCTCCCAATATTTCATCAAAAGAAAGTAGACGTTGCATTTAGAAAATGTGAAGTGCTGATAGCTTGATTAAAATAACATACCTCCTTGCCAACCCAAAGTCAATAATCTTTATTTGATTTGCCTGTCGATTCACACACAGGATATTCTCAGGCTGCCAGAAGAGAAGAGTGCACATTTATGAGGAACGTTAAACAGAGTCAGCATTAAAAACACGACAACACACAAAAAAAAAAATGCATCTCAGTGTAGAAGTCTCCAAGCATGTTTGGCTGTATGGATACCTCGGACTATAATCATGTGGTATTTGGAGCTGGGAACACTCCACTAGTAAAGCATTTCCCTCCCTGCGGCATTTCTGTTTGACATAACGCAGCAACTCAAGATAAAGAACTCATTAGTGAGCTTTCAGGAGGGGAATGCAGGCACTGTGACTGGATGTCCGGAAGTCAGTGTTGTGATTTGCAGCCCATTATGAGCAGACATGGGGATATTTAAGAAAATGTTTTCCCACTATTCTTTGAAATGTATCTTTCAACTTTAGACTTTTTAGGTCACTGCTCTTCTCTGTTATACAGATATGGGACAAGGCAACTGCACGTGGTTCATAAAGACTAATTAAGGCATGAGACTTACAGGTTAAATGTCTCTGATGAGTTATCCAAGTTGTGTTCTCAGAGATTCTGAACTCAGCCCAATATAATTGACCCTATCCTCCATATGTAACAACCTCACCTAAAGGATAACTTAAAAGATAACCACCCAAGTTTTTAAGGGCTCATTCCTAGCACTTTTTCATAAAGGTGCGTATTGCAAATTCTTTGGGTTCATTCAGTAAACTAGTCTATGGAAGATAGGAGGGGGGAAAATTCAAACACATTGTTTTGATTTAAAGAAGAATATATATTGCACACACATACACACATGTGTGTGCGCGCGTGCATGCATGCATGTGTGTGTGTGTGGAACAGGTGCTTAATGCTTGTAATCCTATGGAAAGAGGAGCATGTATGGCTTCAATGTCTGTAATAGTTTGGGGTATGGTAGAGCTCATGCCTAATAATGTTCCCATGCTGGGCAAAGAATTGAAAATAAAAGCCATCCATCCATAATGCTGAGTTCTCAAGAACTGCTGTTTCCATACAGCTAGCAACAATATTGGTCCACTGTCTTGCCCTAAGCAAGAAGTTCACGGAACACGGAACCACATGGACAGGTATCGGATAATGGTCAGGGAGTCTCCTGCCCTAATTATCCTGGCTGATGGCATTCCATTTACAGTCTTTGGCTCTGAACCTCTTTCCCCACCATACCTTCAGGTCTAAATGGAGAATATACATTTGATGCATGTGTTGAATCCCTTCGCAGATCTGCTTGGTGAATAAGATGGTGTCCATCTCTGTCAAGTTGCAGTTTTCATCAATAATTCGATCAAACAGTTCTCCTCCCTCCACACTGAAAAAGAATGACAGATACAACTCCAAATCAGTTTTACTGTGGCTTTGACGTGCAAATCTGAAACAAAAAGTTATATTTCATTGTTCATTTCACCCTATGTTTTTGCTTATGGTCTAATATTAAAGAGCCAGAAGGTTGTGGACGGTGGAGAAAGTAGGAATGTTTGGCTAAATTTGATCAGTTTAGTGTAAATTGGAAATAATTAGCACAGATGGACAAAGGGCTGAATAGGACACTGAGTAGTGGCCTTCTTCTATGACCATCTAAACTTGGTCATCTTCACATACTGATCCTTCATAAAGCTTTGATTTCTATAATTAAAATATGAACACACAGCCTCCTTTGATATTCACTGAGGGAATTAACCCTGACCGGCCTATACTCTGCCATCTGCCTGTTCAGCTGCAATGAGAACAAACCCTTTGCATGTACAAACATATGAACACAGAACACTTCAGTTCTGTTGGAGCAGACAAGCATGGCCACACCTGAACGTGTACATCATTGTATGCAATTGTATGCATATACAGGCAGTAGAGGCAGTGATAGGTAGGAAGGTTCCCTCTTTTGGCTGTCCTGTCATTTTAGTTTATATATATTTGAACAATTGGAATTATGAAAATGTACAAAATAGAAAGGCGAAAGAAGCAAAACTGGTACATTCTCTTTCAACATTGTGGAAAGCACAGTTAGAGAATATGTATTCTCTGAAATGTTGCTGGACTTCAGCTCCAGCAGTAATCAAATGGCCATGCCTGATGTAAAACCTGCCAACCTCTCACATGATATACAGAAGCATGGAGGATGTAGACCACTGCATTATCCTTGAAGTGCTTCTTGGTTTCTAGCTCCATGGTATCACTGTTTGAAACCACCTTGCATCCCAGTTTCTGGGGGTGGGGGTTGGGGTGGGAAAGAAATCAAACAATTAACCCAGCAGTTAAGGTGAGGTGGATTGTTAGAATTTAAAAGAACCTTATTTCAATCTGCATCCTCCATGTTCCCATAACATCTACATCTTGAGGCAGGTCTGCAGAACTGGACATTTTTTTTCCATAACTGGGAAGGAAGATTCGTGCATCATGCAGATTGCATAGGGTTTTTTTTTTAAAAAAGAAGCAGAAGCAGAAGATACATTAGACTGACACTTACTACTCCATGACGAGTATAATATCATTTTTCGATTCAAAAGCATCATACAGCTGAATGAGGTTTACATGGTCCAACTGATTCATTACAGTGATTTCATTCTTTACTTCATCCTGTGAGAAGTGCAAGAACCGGCATTAAATCTGAGTAGAACTATAGTATGGTTATTGTTACTGGGTAATGGATTTTTGCATAGCCTTGTAAAAGCGCAGAGATATTTTACACATTGTGGCATTAATTCTCAGCTGATAGACTAGCACAAGTAGATGGAAAACCATGACTAGTTTGTAACATAATGAGATGGATGATGTTCAGGAAGGATGAGGTAAATGGTTACTAAACCTCAGGTAAAGACAGGATTGTTCTGGGCTATCTAAAACAGAGTAACTGCTTTACATGCAGTTTGATCTCTGGTATTTCCCTGTTAAAGGTTCACTCAGTAGAATAACCACCCCTGATAAAAAATAGGACTGCTACCTGAGAGGATTACCTGCAAAACCAAATGCTGCACTAAAATGAATCGTTAATAAAATGTGTGTGGTACTTTTTTATATAAAGATAAAAATTTGTGAAAAACAAACTATAACAGTAATGATAGTTTCTTTCTTTCTTTCTTTCTTTCTTTCTTTCTTTCTTTCTTTCTTTCTTTCTTTCTTTCTTTCTTTCTTTTAGAATAGCATACCAAAATAAATCAGAATTAAATGGCTAGCTAATAACCATGGATTTGTAGGCAATTTAGTTGTGAGAAATTAGTAAGCAAAATTTGTTGTTTTAATTACAACTCCCAGTCAATATGCTATTTTGAAGCTGTGAAATTGACCCTGTAGAATTGGAATTCAAAAGGAAAATTTGTCATAAGTGAGATAGAAATAATTGTTTCTAACAGGCATATACAAAAGCTGCCACCATAAACACAAGTCTTTTGCCACCTGAAAGTGCTCATGCAAATGGGGGGGAAATTCTAAATAGCAAAACCCCGTAAGCAAGGTACTTCTATTGTAAATAAAAAAGTTCACACTCCAGGTATCCTCACCTTTTCCTTTGCACCTCTGGCCTTTATAATTTTGGCTGCTAATTTGAGACCAGTTGCTTTCTCTTCACATTTATGAACCTGGCCAAATCGTCCCCTAGGAAAGAAAAGAGGAAAACACCAATGAATCCAGAACCCTTTGGCCCTTTTAATCCTCCATTTATTTATATTTCAACCTTAAGAGAATCATTTGGTCTGATCTAGAGTGGCTGCTTTTAAGGTCTTATTGGAAGCAGATTGGACCAAGTTGTACAGGAATATGTAATCAATGGCTCTTAGAAGGTTACAATGGCTGTATCATAGTGTGTGTGAGTAATTCCAACACTTTATTTGACAGCTTATAATTTGTGGCACTCTAAGAGTTAGAGTTCCAGAAATCTCTAACAACCTTGCCCCAAATAATGAAGCTTATAAAGTAAGATGGAAGATAAAAAAAAGGGCATACTAACAGGAACAAAAAAGGACTGAGAAAAGAAAGTTATTCTGAGATGTTATGGCAGAATAAAGGATGAGCTAAGAATGCTGGCGGAACTTGAAAGGAATGGCTGTCCTTACTAAACTTGTAAGGAAGCTGCTCAGTGCTATTATTATACATGACTGAAAAATGTGGTTGATATTAAAGTGCGCTTCATCTCCACTACAGGGCAGGTGGTATAAGATGCGCATTTTCCGTCCCCACAACAGCAGCTTAATGAGCCACAAATTATACACCCCCATTGCCGAAAAGCATATCAAAGTGCACTTTTAGGAGGCAGAACGGGAGCCAAAAAGGTGGCCAGTGTGGCTGCACTGAGGAGGCTGTGCAGGCTATGGGGGGGCTGGCCTGATCCACCAGGCTTCCTGTCTCCCTCAGTAAAGCGCTAGGTGCTCCTTCCCCCATTCCCTAGGGCTACTGGGTGGAGGAGCACTGCCAGCTGATAGGCACAGCGCGCACCCTCAATATCCGCCGGGAGAGGCCTGGCAATCAAGAAGATGGAGGCTGCACGGGGGCATTAGAGCCGGTGAGGCAGCAGGGTCCCATGGCACAATCCCCCGCTCCCTCCCCCACCCGCAGCCGGCTGCTGAGCGCCGTGCACACCCTCTTCATCCACCAAGAGCAGGGCCTGCCTCATTGCGCTGCTAGCTGGAAGTGGGGGATGGAGCCAGAGAGGCCACGGCAGGCCATGGAGTGATCCCCTGTTCCCAACCCACCCAGCTGGATGCCGCAGAAAGGGAGCCGAAAGATTAAGGTGCGGTTCTTCATGTCCCCATTTTCATTTGCTTTGGATCAAGTTCCCCATTAGATGCAGTTCAAAAAATTACCAACCCCGAAGCAGGGAACAAGATAACACAGTGGGTTGGGCTTCAGGGGGCATGGTTGGATTTTTTTATGCGGTTGGTTGTGGAGACAAGAGTTTTGGAGGTGGTTTTTCTTAAACTAATAAGCACATTTTTTTAGGTTTGTGGGATAGAGGTCATAGTGTGAAAAAGTTAGTCTGTTGGAAGACTAATACAATTCTTAAAATTACAATAGCCTATTCAAATTTCGCAGTGTGACATCACACATGGAAGTCAGGCAAACCTTTGCATGCTCACAGTGAAGCTTTGTAGTGGCGCATGTACATGCCTATCATGTTTCTATGATCAGAAACACTGACTCCCAGAGCTTCCTTGCAAATGTGCCAAGGTCTGCATGGCTTCCAGGTGGGACCTACTCATCTCACCAGCATCACCATCATATTTTCAACCTACCCAGATTCGGGTATAAAACCTGAATGGGGCCCAAGTGTTATATGAGATTTTGCCCTGTGCCAGGTTGTGCAGTTTGTTTTTTTTAAAGGGAAGGGGTTGTTTTGTTTTTGCATGTTTACCTCTTCAGAGATATTCTAGGAAGGGCTTTTGTTGCACTTACCCTCCCAAAACTTCACCCTTGTAGATATGATAAAAGCTATTGATCCCGGTCTTTTTTGCCATGACAATCCGATGATCAAAAGGGGCTGGGGGTGGTGGGCTGTCGTCTGCAAATAAGAAGACAGAGGGGGCCGGTTACTGTCACATACTGTACTCAAGAGATGTGCCTTTTGGGTACTATTAGCAGCACTCAAGCTTTAAAACGAAAGAGATTAATGTTCCATTCTAGAGCAAAGTGTGGTGGTGTGTTCTAATGATCCTTAACTCTCTAGTTGTCATCTAAACAAGCTGGTTGGGATGTGCTTCAATCCATTTTTCAGACTACCTTTCAGAACCCTCTGCCCGCAATTAAATCTGGCAAAGTTTGGAAACGTTACTGCTTTGGACTACAGCTTCTTGACTCCCAGGTCTGCGTGGCTGCTAGATGTGGTGTTGAGAAGTGCTCTGGGAATTAAACATTAGTCCCAGAAGCAATTTTTCCAGACTCTGGAAACAGGAAGGGACCCAAGAAGGTGCTGCTGGGGACATCTTCTGGCGAGCCTCAGTGCCTTTGTGCTGGGTACCATTTAGAGAGAGCCAAAGAGGCATTTACAACCCCTCCTGTATTTCAGGCTGAATGTCACATTCTTCTGAAGCACCTGATTAGAAACCCAAAGAAAGGACCACAGTAATCATTCTAAAAATAGACTGCTTTAAAAATTAATTCAGCACGCCTTGTGGTTCTTGGCTACACCAGGGAGTTTTCTTTGCTTTCTCATCATGCCAGAAACCTTAAACAAATTCTTTCACCCCCCCCCTTAACCCTTACTGTTTTATTTTGCCTGATTTGAATTGCATTAGTGCATGAGACTTGCACGTGCATACAGTCTGGACTATCAGGATCCAGAAATTTCCAAAAGTAACATGGAATTAAACATTCTGGTTGCATCTCTGTCACACTGCATTCTCCCACAGCACCTCTAACTGGATGGCAATGGGGTCCATACCATGGTCAGAGGCAGCTCCCCTAAGCTTCTTACCATGCAAGTCCTAGTCAGGCATTCTAAAAATGCCCTTCATAAATAGGTGAGGAACGGGAATGCTCTAGCTCCATCCATTTATTTTATTTTATTTTTATTTTAGAATATTTTTACCCCTACTTTCTCCTTGGAAAAGGACCCAAGGCAGCTTACAGTAATGAGGGATAATATACAGTCCAGTAAAATTAAGACATGTTCAAGAACAAGGAATTGAGGGACATCTTATAGCATTAATAGACAACATTACATTAAAGCTACAAGGTTATAAGTACAGTAATCCCCCACCGATTGTGGGGGTTAGGGACCCACCCCACCCATGATCCATGAAAATCCATGTTATGCGGAAGTGGGGGGGGTTGGGGCGGGGGGCGATTGCGCACCTGTCCCAAAAGCCTCGGAGGACCATGGGGGCAGCGCGTAGCAAGGCATTCACTCCGCGCAGCCCTCCCGAGCGGCTCTGAGGCCTTTTGGAGGCACCCGGGGGGGGCGACAGAGAGCGACGCGTTCGCTCTGCACAGCCCTCCCAAGCGGCTCTGAGGCCCTTCGGAGGCACCCGGGGGGCAATGGAGAGTGACACGTTCACTCCGTGCAGCCCTCCCGAGCGGCTTCGAGGCCCTTCGGAAGCGCCCGGGGGGGGGCGACAGAGAGCAACCCGATCGCCCCCCGCCGCCCTCCCACGCACCCCAAGGCTTCTCGGAGATGCGGGGGGGGGGCGGCACGAAGCGACCCGGCCACGCCCCACACACACGGTGCAGAGACTGCGATCCCGCAATGTAGCAGGGCCGCGACACCTGAACCGCGAAATGGCAGGGGGTCACTGTGGTTATAAACAAAAGGCTATGTGAACCTATAGATTCATATAAAATACACATGGTAGTCCATCATTCAGGGAAAGCTTCTCTGAAGAGAAAGGTCTTTGCCTGTTTCCAGAAGGACATCAGAGATGGGGCAGTCCTGGCCTCTAGTGGGAGGGAGTTACAGAGTCTGGGCACAGCAGTTGAGAATGTCCTTTCATGGGTTCCCACGAGACATACCTGTGAAGGTGGCGGGATGGAGAGAAGAGCCTCTCCTGAGGACCTTAACACCCAGGTTGGTTCATTCTGGGAGATTCAGTCTTTGAGGTAGCTGGGACCCAGGTCGTATAGTGCTTTCTAGGTCAAGATTAGCACCTTGAATTGAGCGTGATAGCTAATCAGCCAGTGGAGCTGTTTTAATAGGGGTGCAATGTGATCTCTGTACCCCACCCCAGTCAGCAGTCTGTTGAAGTTTCCTGAGACTTTTCAGTGGTAACCCCACATAGAGCGCATTACAGAAGTCCACCCAGGATGTCACTAGGCCGTGTGTCACCGTGGCCAGATCTGGTTTCTCAAGAAAGGGGCATAACTTGTGTACTAGACTTAATTGTGCAAATGCGCTACTGGCCACAGCCGTGACCTGGGCATCCAAGCTCAAGGGTGAGTCCAACAGAACCCCCAAGCTGCGTACCTGATTTTTCAATTAGAGGGTGATCCCATCCAGAACAGATTGCATCCCTATCCCTTATTCTCCCTTTTGACTGACCAGGAACACCTCTGTCTTGTCTGGGTTTAGTTTCATTTTGTTCATCCTCATCCAATTCATTACTTCAGCCAGGGCCGGCACGTCCATTAAGGCGAACTAGGCAGTTGCCTAGGGCGCCAGAATGGAGAGAGGGTGCTGGCCAGCCTGCTGCCCCTGGCCCCCCACCGCTGGCCACCGCCATCCATCCCCCCGCCACCCGTCGCTGTCTCCCCGCCACCCCCGTGCCTGTCACCATCCGCCCCCCACACCCATCACCATCCCGCGCCATCTGCCGCCCCCTGCCGCCCCGCCTGCTGCCCCACCCCCGCTGCTGCCCCACCGCCCCCTGCCCATCGCCATCTGCCCCCACACCCGTCACTGTCCCCCACCATCCGCCCCTCGCCTAGGGCGCAAAAAAACCTAGCGCCAGCCCTGACTGCAGCTAAACACTCATGTAAAGTTGAGATAGCACTCTCAGAATCTGGAGGTGATGAGAGGTAGAGCTGGGTGTCAACAGCATACTGGTGGCACTTAACTCCAAAAGTCCTGATAATCTCCTCCAGTAGTTTCATATAGATGTTAAATAACATAGGAGACAGAACAGAATCCTGGGGAACTCCACCGGTCAGTGGCCATGGTTTGAACATGAATCACCTAACATCACTTTCTGCATTCTATCCTGCAGGAAGGACTGGAGCCACTTTAATGCATTACCCCTGATTCTCATTTCAGAGAGACGAGTCAGAAGGAAGTCATCTACCAATGCAATCAATTCTGTCTCAGTCCCATAGCCAGGCCTGAAGCCAGACTGAAATGGATTCAGGTAGTTCATCTCATCCAGAAACCTCTGGAGCTGCGAGGCCAAATCCCGCTCTAGGACTTTCCCTACAAATGGGATATTCAATACCAGTCAGTAATTGTTCAGTATTATTGGGTCTAAGGAGGGTTTTTTTTAGCAGTGGCTTTACTATTGCCTCCTTTAAGCATGCCGGAATCCTGCCCTGTTGCAAGGAGGCATTCACTACTCTTCCTAACCAGTCTGCCATACCTTCTCTGGAAGCTTTTATGATCCCTGAGGGGCAAGGATCCAACACACATGTGGTGGCCTTCACCTCCCCAAGGCTTTTGACCACATCATCCGGCTGTAGGAGCTGAAAGTCATCCATTAATACAGGACAAGGAGGGTGGGGTGTTTTATTTACAGGCTCTGGATCAATAGCTGCATCCAAATAAATGCTCATTTTTGTTGCCATCTACATCTGGAGGACAATGCTTGAGGACAAGAGACTTCTCTGTCTGTGAGGGCTCTTTATGTCAACAGGAACAAGGAAGGATCTGAGTTCCAAATCAGAAGAAGAGGATCTGCAGAAAAGAAGGCTTTCCTCTTTCATGAATCACCCTTCAAGTGTGCAAGGCAACATAAATAGTGGTGGGGCATGGCTTGTGTGCTCTCCCTCTCAGACATTCATTAAACACAGTCATAACTCCTGAAGGGGGATCATGCAAACTCAGTATGACTGCTTTCCAGCAACAGCTGGGAAATTTGAGGAAGTAAGCAGATATTAAAGAGTTGAAAGAAATTCAACATCACACGACAAGGCTTCTCAAAAGTAACACATTTCCATTTCATGCTGCAAAAGAAAAATAGTAACTCACTATATCCCTAATTACATGACTCCTACATTACCTATACTTTTACATCAAAGTTATCTTTTTGTCGTTTTGTTGTTGCTGCTGTTGTTCCTTTTTGGAAAAATAAGCCACATAGAAAAGAAATTAAATGGTTGAAGTTTTGTTTAAAAAATCCCTCAAGCATTTTAACCCATCCTCTAATGAGAAAGCAAAACAACAGCTTCCCACTGTATGTTTCGAAAAAGCCATTTTGTACCAGTTGTGCTCCTTGTCCCCGTTGACTCTTTTTTGTCGTCCTTACACTTGCTGGTTGTGGAATCCGGTTTCTCTGTTTTTTGTGACAAGGCCGTCTCTGCCTTACTTGGCTTAGCTGCTTCTTTTGGTTTATGTCCATCACTAGGCCTTCTTACATTGATCCAGCTCTTCTTGCTCTCCTCTTTGACAAAGCCCTTTTCCTTGATATGCCGCTTGCTGCTGCTGGCCGGCTCAACCTGCAGGGAGAAAGAGGCCTTTCCATTGTCTTCATGCCTATAGGAAAACAAATGCATAATTCCTGAGCCATCTTTATAGCAAAGGGTGGGTTTGGATAGATAGAGGGGAAAGATAATAATGAAGTAATAAGGGGGAGTTTGTTACTTTTTAGAGCTCATCACAAGTGTAACTATACTACTAGGTATGATGACTATAATATCTACTAAGTATGACTATAATATTCAAGTATGGCAGTGTGATACCAATTCAAGTGTTACAGAATATATCCATTATATTGGATTGGAATTTGTAGTTTGTTGAGCATCTTAAACTGCTTTAGGATACTCATGGATAAATCCCACAACTCCATTCATTGAAGCCATGGAAGCTAACATGGTATTGGGCTCATCTAAGCTTATTATGTAGATACCTTCATGCTTCATGACTAACTACAGTGGTACCCTGACTTAAGAGCAGCTCGACTTAAGAGCATTTAAACTGCCACCTTAAACATTTAAGATATGGTATGCTCGACTTACAATTTTTTCCCATTTTTTAACTTATTTTTTCAATTTTTTAGATAGGCACCCCGACTTAAGAGCAGTTCGACTTAAGAGCATGCATTTGAAACAGATTAAATTCATGAGTTGAGGTACCACTGTACATTTTTAATAGTAAACACTTCATCTCTTGAATCGAATAGAAAATACCCATACTCTTTTTAACAAATTGTCAGTATGATAACATGAGTTAGGGAGAACCAGGAGTCGTTATAAAATCAGATCCAGACTGAAAATGGTTGGAGGCCTATGTTACTGGTATGTTGCTTTCTATGCTCACATAGGGCCTTTTTACACGACCCCTAAGATCCGCTGGCCCCTTAAATTCGGACCAGAGATCTTAGGGGTTTGTCGCTCTTCTGTGTCTCCACCCCTCCCTACTTCCTGGCTGCTGGCTGCGTGACGGGAGGGAGGAAAAAAGGGACAAAAGAATAAAACCTTACCTCCCGGTGTTGGTGGACGCTGCCGGGGGAGCCCCGGTTACTTCCTGGTTCCTCTTAAAGGGGCGGGAGGCAAAAAACAAAAACAAAAAGAAGCGAGGAGAGCCTGGCACATCCACATCAAATATTTTTCACCTCCAGAGAGAAGGTACAAGAAAAGTGCGCTGGGTCACGCTAAAGTGGGCGGGGTCGCACTTAATTGTCTGCAAACTCCGGAGCTGGTGGGGAAACATTTTAAATCTCTGGAGCTTGCAGCCATTTGCGGCGGAGCTTAGGGGTCGTGTATAAACGCCCTCAGTGTGGGCTGGAGTCCACTTAGCATGTATCTAGCTTTCATTGGGAGGGCAGAATGGAACCTCTTTCTGCATCCCACAGATTTTTATGATGCAGAACAAAGGAATTCTGATCATCTCTAGAATTACACCTACATCAAACTGTTATTCTTAGAGAATAAATTTATGGAAGGAAGTGTTTCTATTTGCTATTAACCATAATCACTAAAATGCTATGACTTTCATAGACATTTTTCCTTTGTCTGTAATGGAATCTACAAATTATTATTCGCTTTGACCATAATCTAACAGGGAGCTGCTATGTGTTAGTTCTCTTACACTGCTGTACGGTTTCTGTTTATTTCAATGAATCTATAAAGAAGAAGCTCCCTGTGGGGCTATATCTTGAGTCTTTGCAGCAGAAACATATACCTGGAGGCATAGTGGGGAATTGTATCATCAACCTCTAACTCCACACTCAGATATCTAAGCACTGCGGTATCCGAAAGTTGACCTTTGGGAGTAATAATCTCCAGAGGAAGGAGGGAGGGAGGGGGGAGGGAGGGAGAGAGAGAGAGAGAGAGAGAGAGAGAGAGAGAGAGAGAGAGAGGGAGAGAGAGAGAATATCTCTCTCAATCACAAGGCCACATATCTGCAGGGTTACCAATGCTGTGTTTTTCCAGATCTCCAAAGAAGATAAGTCTCAGAGCAAGTGATGCTGGAGAAGATGAATGACTGTTTGTGTGTGTGTGTGTGTGAAGTGGCTTTAAAGCCAAGAGATCACTCTCTAGCCATTATCATTTGGCAGCTGGGATCACTGGCTCATTATGAAGGTGATTCCTCTGTGTTTCTCACTTGTACAATACCGGGACAGCAACGTTGATGGCTGTTCCTGAGGGAGAGTCATGAGCAGCATCACTACCACCACCAGCAGCAGCAGCAGCAGCAACAACACTGAACCTCAAAGAATGAAACAAACCAAAAACTCCAGTCTTCTGTCATCTGCAGCAGCAGCAGATCACAGGATCTGGAACAACTGCCTGCTTGTCAAGTGTGTTCCAGGTACAGCCACCCCATCTTTGGATGCCTTTAAAAACTATTGGAAACATGGCTGTTTAAGCAGGCATTTCCTCAGAGTAAAACATAGAACCAGCATCCACCCATTAAAATAGCTTGAAAAGTTTCTCATGAAACAATCAGTCCAGAACATCATTCCATTATATGTTAATTGCTGTTCTTTTTAATCCTGCAGGAAGTTTTTATGTAGAAAAGCATTCCAAAGTGGTGATCCCCTCCTGCAGCCTGAAGTGGTACAATTCACTAGTACTTAATGCTTCTGAAAGTATACATCAGGCCAAACAGGAACTCAATATAATGGGCTGGATATGTACTTTTGGGGTGGGCATTTTCATGGTTATATCCCATAGTTCAAACAAACTGAGATATGCTTATTCATTTAGTGGCATTAACGGGTTCTCAAAATGCATAGGAATAAGAAAGAAACTGTTCTTGTTAAGTAGGTTTCTCAAAGGAAACAGAGGAAAAGCATTACTGTATATTGGAGAGGTCTTTGTACTAAATATTGTTAAATAGAATCTGGGAATCTGGGATCATATTAGACCAAAATGAATGCATGTTCAAGGTCTTATATATTTTGCATAGGGAAAAGTTAAGCGCTAGGAGACAAGGCAAGGGGATAATATTCCCACCTCAGCATTTCAAGGAAGTTTGAAAAATGGAACAATCAATATCCAGCAATACAGCTACCAAGACACATACTGCCAGTGTATGAAAATGCATTATTTGTGAATATATTTGTTTCATAATAGTATATTATAGTTTATAAACTACTATTGTATTATATGAACCACAAATAAACCAATGTTTTCATCTCCAGGTCAAATGTTCGATTCCATTTGAACATTAGGAAGAACTTCATGACAGTTAGAGCTGTTCGGCAGTGGAATATGCTGCCACGGAGGGTGGTGGAGTCTCCTTCTTTGGTGGTTTTTAAGCAGAGGCTGGATGGCCACCTGTCGGAAATATTGTGAAGGGGTTCCTGCATGGCAGGGGGTTGGACTAGATGGCCCATGAGGTCTCTTCCAACTCTATGATTCTATGATTCTATGACCTGTTTCGGTTATATCAAACATGAGAGACTTTGGTTATGTTATGCCTCTGCAGAGCTGCATGTGACTTGTGTCTGGACATGGTGCTACCTCTGAACTATTATCTGCTCTGTTCCACTGCTGATGTACAGTACTTGATGACACACATTATAGTCCAATAAGCATAACACTCTTAGGAAGAAGCCTGAAGGAATAGGGTATGATGTTTAGAACATACTTGATATCTTGATCCTGGCTTTTTGATGGATCATCAACACCTGTTGTATCTTCACATTGGGATGTAGTTTCTGGTACGTGTACTTCTGTTTCCTCATCTCTGCTCGTCTCTGTTCCTTCAACTTCTTTTCTTGCTCCCTCTGGACATTTTTCAGACTCTTGATGCGTCTTTGCAGGGTCCAGAGCATCCCCACCTGTCTCTGGGCCACTTTCTTTTCTGCTTTCGTGCTTGGTGTTTGTGTCTTCTGTCTGGCTCTTTCCTGTGGTCTTCGGAAGAGAACTTTTCCTACTGCTGCTTTGGCTTTCCTCTGTATTCTCCTTTGGCTCATGATGGCTATGAGATTTAAGGGAGCTTCTTTGAAGGAGCAAAGCATTGGCCTTCTCAGCATTCTCCTTGTTGAGTTTATGGACCTTTTCTGTGTGTGAATGTGATTCTGATGTCTCCTCAGATTCTTCTGGAACCAAACAGAAAATAACAATGATTTCAATGAAGGGTAGACGTGCACAGTTTAACATTTCCCCCCCAGTTGCTTATAGATCAGGTTCCTGTTGGAAAACTCAAAGCCAGAGACCTTTCTTGAGTTAGAAATAGATGTCCCAGCACCTGGGATAAGTTGGCTGGTGAACCAAATGTTCCATCCACCAAAGCCTAAGTACATAATGTGGGAATGCATGTTTGCAGTTCATTTCCATCTCCTCCCTTTTCTTTCCACTAAAGTTAAATTAAACAGGAAGAGCGATGTGGTATGATTTCATTCTGCATTTCCCCAGCAACTATTTCCCTTCATTCTTCATGCCTGCAGATTGCACTGAAATTCTGGGCTCTGTGTCACATCATGCATCTTGTTTAACAAACAGTCCAAAGCTGTGCATGTCAACTCAGAAGTAGTTTCTATTTAGTTCACTCCAGCACAGATAGAGACAGGGCTTAGAATGAGTTGCATGTAATATAAGTAATCTGTAAATTGTTACTTTCTTTAGTATAGAAAACATGATAAGGTCATGCTTCAAAATTAGTAAAATTTGTGTGAATAATGCCTGTTCATTGGTGCAGCAAGGTGCATTTAAAAATGTTTATTTATTTATTTATTTATTTATTTATTTATTTATTTATTTATATATTTATATACCTCCAAGTTTAATTCAGAGAATAATTGCAGGTTGATAATAAAGACATATTGTGGAGAATATGTAGCCACTGTTGGCCCACATCATCTTCAATCTGTTCCCGGTAATATTTAGGCTCTGTACCCAGCCTGGCAATGTTACTTTCTAAAAGTAATTCATCTCCATTGCTCATCACAGTTTTTTTGGGGGGGAAACTTCTTGTTTCAGTGTTTAAAACTTTTTGAGGTGTGCATGCTTCTATTTCCAGATTACAGCTCCCAGAAATTCCCAGACAGTTTGGCCATTGGCTACTGCACAAAAAACAATAATGTGTCCCTCTGATATCATAGAAAGCAGAAGGGAAGTTACTCAGAAAGAAGTAGAAGAAGAAGCCACACGGAGTGTTAGTTCAAAAACAAAAAAACAAAATCGAGCAAAACTTTGGAGCCCCCTCTTTTTTCCAACTTTACATTTTGTACTTGGTTATAGAAGTACTTGTATTCCCTCTAATTTTCCATCAGTGCTGGGCAGAAGCCCCACCTCACTCATTTGGAATTTCAGCCACATGGGTCTGAGGTACCAATACAGTGCTACATACCCGAGCAGCTCAGACTGAGGGAACTTTGTCACCCCAAAATCTTATTGCTTATCTTGTTAATCTTTCCCACTCAGCAACTTTAAGATAAGATTGCTTATCTTGTTAGTTTTTCCCCACTCAGAACATATTTATCCTTGGTCAAAATCAACAATTCAAGCAATTTATCCACACCTTCAGCAACCAAATGTCTAGTTTAAAATTAGAAAAGTGCTTCTGAATTTACCACACCCAGGGCTTTTCCCACACTCTGTGTTTGGTTATCTGGTGTATTGTACTTCTATCATTCACTCCACTTTGATAACAGATTTGAGGCTGTATTTCCTTTGCGGCAAGCAAAGCATTCTAGACACAAAGAGCTTGGGGCAACAGGTAATTAACTGAATGCAATCTATATATCTATATAATTCTGAACCAAATATTCAAATATGGATTGAGCAATAGTTCTAACGTGGTTCAGCAAAGTCCCTGATCTGAATACATTTAGAGAGTTGTGGCATAAACATTGACACAGGCCTGATGAGCCAAAAAAAAAAAAAAAAAGGTTGAGAAATTCCCTCCCAGACTCTCCCTCCATTCCTAAAATGGTGGGTCTAGTCACTGTATCTATGGAAAAAGCTGACATCATTAGTTGCATTGTTTTTCATTAGAGTGGGAAACTAACCTGAAGAATCAGGTGGTTTCTTCTTTCTTATTATAGGTTGCGCTCCTGTTGCAGTCAAATATGACTTTTCCTATGGGGAAAAAAGAACCAAGCAAATGTTTTAGAGCCTTAATCAAAATTTTATGATATACTTATTTTACAAAACTTTACGTTTATTGCTAGTTTGTTGCTTTAATAATAATAATTAATAATAATAATAATAATAATAATAATAATAATAATAATAATAATAATAATAATAATAATAATAATAATAATAAAGTGTTACCTATAAGTCAGGACACTACAAAGCCAAGCTGGCAAGTGAGGTTCACAAGAATCCAATCTTACCTGTGTGTGTTCTGTGCGATCAAGTCAGAACTGACTTTTAGTAACCCTAACAGGGCTTTTCAGGGTGAGATATTTAAGGAATGGTTCCACTACCTCATTGAGTTTCCATGGCTGAGTGGGGATTCAAATTCTGTTCTCCAGAGTCCTCAATCATCACTCTTTCCACTAAACCATGCTGGGAATCCATCAAACCCCCTACAACAGCTACTGTATACTTTGCCTTGCTTTGTAGCACTGCATAAAGAAAATACGTCCAGATGTCTCAGGCAGCATGGCCCCAAAGGTCCCCCAGGCTTGGAATAAAATAACCACATGTTCGAATATATTTCAGTTACCTATGCTTTGTTTTACCCCTAGTATCCATCTTAATGGATCTTGACATACTATTAGCTTAGGCTGGGGCGGGCAATGGTAGTTCTTCAGACATATTTGGCTTAAGATCCCCAACAGTTCTAGCTACCATAGCTCATGGCGAAGATTTATGCTTCAGGTTTCTGAGAGCTCTTCCAGTTATTTCTGTTCTTATGTGCTATCAAAATACATATGCCATCTTTATATCATCTCACTATTAGAGCCATTATTACCTTAAATCCAACAAACACTTGACCCATTGAATCAGTGGCACTTACTTAAATGTTGACCTATTACAACAATGCTGATGTAAAAGAAAAAAATAGTGCATGGTGAAATAGGTAAATGTAATGCTACTTTTGTGTTTAAGTTGCTTTAAAAATAAATACTACTAATAAACATCAATTAGTAATTAGATGAAGATATCCATGCATCACAGCCATTGGGTAATGTTTGGGACAAGGAAATTTGGATGTGACTTTTCTCAACATTCAGTTAAAGATAAGACTGTCCTTGATAGACAATCAAAAACAACACTTGAAATAACAATATACTACTAAAGAACAATTACATATTTGCGGGGTTATCTACACAATATGTGATGCTGCATGAAGTACGGTACTGCTTTTTCTATGTTCTCCAGTGTCACAGTGACATCTAGAGGAAGATTTACCCCCTACAAGGGTTGTATCAAGAGGAATATGAAGAATATTAATTCCTTGTTCTCATTCATCTCGGCAATCTCAACACAATGAGACATTTTAATGAGAAATTTTAATACCCCACAGCCTACACTATAAGAGTGAGCCTATTTCCCTCCCTCCCCCAATCAAGGTTTCTATAATTTGTACAGAATGTCTTTGGTGATAGTCTGCAAAAAAGAGCTGCTCCTTTCCCTTTGAAAAGTAAAGCACTCACACACATACACAACAACACTGAAGGAGTAGCTGATCGTCTGAAGATATTTTAATAACATCATAGTTTTCTCATGCTTCTTTTTTTTTAAAAAAGTTTGTGCAACAAGGCAGCAGCCGGTATAACTTTGTGCCATTTGTGCAAACAGAAATTAGGACTTGGATATCTAAAGGACCACCTTCTTCCATACAAGCCTGCTTGTACACTAAGATCAGGCCAGGAGGCCCTGCTGAAGGTGCCATCCTTTAAAGAGGTGAGGTGGGTGGCATGTCAAAACAGGGGCTTCTCTGCCATTGCCCCCCCAACTTTGGAATGCCCTCCCATAAGAGATCGGCCTGGCGCCAACGCTTTTGGCCTTTTGGTGCCAGGCAAACACCTTCCTGTTTAGCCAGTATTTTAATTAGTGAATGTTCTTTTAGGCTGGTGCATAAGCAGCAGGATTTTATTATTTGTATATTGATTGCTTTTAACTGTTTGTTATTTTACATGTTTTTTATTGTTTTAATATATTGTTGTAAGCCGCCCAGAGATCGCTTGGTAATGGGGCGGCTTAAAAAAATTATGTAAAAAAATAAATACATAAATACATAAAATGTTTTCTTTGAATGCAGTTTTTATTTAGAAGTACGTAACAGATTTATTGTGCTAATCTTGAAGAAGTGTCCTGGAAGATTAAAAACAGAGCATTTGTCTAAATTATTGGCAGGCAAACATCAACTAAATACAGAATCTGTGGCTAAATTTTTTGCTTCCATGGTCAAGTTTAAAAATAAGCAATGTCTCAATTAGAAATGGGCACGAATAGAAAAAATGGAGTTTCGTTTGTCGTTTAGAGGTCCGTTTTGGTTCATTTCCGTTGTTCGTGAAATTTTTCAAAAATATTGTTTTCATTTCATTACCCGTTCATTACCGTTTTGTTACCATTTATTCCAATTTTTAATGATTTTTTTTTAGCATTTAAAGCCACTCACTTCATTGCAGTAATGGAAACGAAACGCACGACCAAAATCCTCGCGTTTCTGTTCGTTTCGTTTCATTTTAGGGACAAATTTCATTTGTCGTTTCGTTGCGTGACGAAACGAAAAACGAACAATGAAAATGAAAAATTGTTCGTTCCGTGCCCATCTCTAGTCTCCATTATGCTATTGATTTCCCTTATTAGCACTGGGTCTGATGGCTCTCTGCATTTTTAACATGTCCTGGTTTTAGCTTGTATTTTAACATTCTGTATTACAAATTGGTTTTATTTGTTTGTTTTTACTAATTTTCCTTCTGTGCTCTTAAATCGGGTCTATGACCGCATAATAAAGAATGAAATGTAATGAAATGAAATAAATACATAAATAAAATTTGTGAAATCGGCACCATTTATAAGGGTTTGCCAGTGCAAACAGTCTTGATGATAGAAAGAGGAAATACATTTATCTCACAGGCAAGGAGAAAATAGATTGCAATTCCACACCTGAGTACAAGATAAGCAATGATTTGCATCTATAACTCAAAGAGAATAAGGAAGCAGGAGAAATTTGGCAGGGAGCCTCACCATCCTTCCTGATGCAATTGACCTGGCACTTCAGTTTTGTGAACTATGTTTCCAACATGCCATGTTTGATAGGCTGGGCAGTATTGCCTCTTTCTATCTAAAACACAAACTTAAGAAGATGCCGCATCTGGGATTTTTCCCCACCAGCTAAGGTAATGAAATCATGGGGGTGGGGGGAATGGAGACCATGATACAATCAGATATTCTCCCACATCTTTTAAAATACTGATTTGGACATAAAATAATGACATATGTTTGAGTTTCAAGGCGTCTCCTGCAAAAATGACTTTGCACTCTGAACAGTCGGGTTCTAATGTACCACAACATCATTTCATTATATTTTTGGGTGTTCAGTTCCCCACTGTGCTTCCTATTAGAGGCTGGTCTGATAACCCATAGGGCCCCATCCGGTTCTGCAGTTCTAAGATGATCATGATGGTGGTGGTGAATTGTTTTGTTTGCTTAAGCTCCCCCCCCCCTTAGAGTCCTCTCCCTTTTGGTTGGCATATTAAACTGCATTGATCTGTTCTACTGAAAAGCTGTTTAGCCATATCACAGAGAGGCAAAGAGGAATGAACCCCCAAGGAAGTCTATCCATGAAATGATCTCCAAACAAGGAAAGTTCAGGGGTGGCAATTCTGGCAGAACTCTGCTCCCCCTGCCTACATAAATATACAAAACTGGTCCGAGTTGTTAATTGGCAAAAGGCTTGTTTGGGTAAAGGTATGTGGCAAAGCTGATGATGTGATCAGCCTGGCACCCGTAGCCTTTAATTTAAACCAATTCAAAGCTCCCATCCCTCCCTTTAGGGTCAGGGGCTCCCTTCTGCTGTTTTTTTTTTAACTCTTAAAAGCTTCCTCCCATCCCCATCCCAAGGCTCACAGAGGCTTCGTTAGGACAAAAGGGAGTTGTAGGGAACCTTAGAAACTATAATAGTAAGGGGTGAATAAGAAGCATTTAATTCGTTTAAATGGTACTGGTGCAAGCTAATGATGTCATCAGCTCCTGCCATGCAACTTTGTGCAAACAGGATGTTGGCCACTAATTCATAAACTTGGATATTATGCTTTCACATTAAATGTTGGCATTAGTTCAGAAAATCATTATTTCTAGAGTGATAATGATATTCTTGTGCTTGGCAAACTGGTAGGTAATCTAGAACTGTTGTTGACGTCTTTGATTTTTTATGTCACTCCATTTTCAGTGGCTGCCCCCAGATGTGTAACACCCTCCTTTGGATGACCAGGCCGACCCCTTTCCCTGCTAGTTTTTTTTTTTTTTGATAGCAAGCAAAGACCTACCTTTCCAGATCTGACAACTGAGTTTGTCGTAAACTGTTGCCCCTTCTTGTGTGTGAGTTTTAAAGTGCCTCTATATTATGACTCTTTTAGTATTCTCATTTTTGTGTTTCTTTTTTAAAAAAATATCATGACTTCTTTCAGTCTTTAATTGTGCTTTTAGATGTAACAATTTTAATTGGTGGTGAGCTACCTTAGGCCCCTTAACTGGGGAAAAGGTGACATAGGAATGAAACCAACAAATAAGCAATCAAAATATACACAGGAATAATGTTTACATTAGAGCATTCAAAGATATGAGTTAACACATGCAGTCCAAAGCAGTAGATTCAGTTTTTTCTGCTCATTTGCTGTTTGTAATACAGTGGACCCTTGTATAACAAACACCTTGTATAACATAAAATGTGTACAACATAAAAAATTCCAGAGATAGGAGAATTTTGCTTAACATAATCACCTATGGGGAAAATCCGTACAACATAAAAATGGGATTAGTCCATTTTCAATGCATTCCTATGGGAATTTGTATAAAGGAAAATTTGCTTAACATAATTTCATTTGGAACGAATTAATTCCTTTATACAAGGTACCACTGTACTATGTCTTCTGCTTATCTTTGTCTTCCTCTAATCCAGTTTTTTCCAAACTTTGAAGCACAGCTTTTGGAACTATAATTCCAAAGTACCCCTAGCCATAATTCCCAGTAAAACTAGCCAGAATGAACAGGGTTGGGATGTCTGCGCTCAATCAACCACTGGGTGCGTACATGGGGGAAATGTGTTCAAAAAAGGATGCCATCTAAGCTGACCAAATATTTAATTTTAATTACCACTTTCTCTCAAGCGCCAATATCATGCTTTATTTGGCAACCATGGAGTAGGTTGTGCTAAAAGTGGCATTCATGCCAAACAGGGTCTTCTTTCCATAAGATCTCTGGCTGTTCTTTACAGAACATAATGTTTGGCCCAATCCTTGCCAGGGCAACGGGCTCTTAGACCAGTCCACGCAGAAGAGTTATTTGTTAACTCTACTCACACCATGTCCTCTCTGAACTGTCAGCACCTCCCCTGATGCTTTGGACGACCTGATTTGAAGACATGCATGTTGAAAACGGCAAGACGTAGGCATTTAAAGCATTACTAGCCATCAATGTCTGACTTGAAGTAGTGATTTAAAATTCAGTCCCAAATTACCTTGGATATTTTATAACTCTAACTTCTCCTTTTCGGTAGATAGATAGATAGATAGATAGATAGATAGATAGATAGATAGATAGATAGATAGATAGATAGATAGATAGATAGATAGATAGATAGATAACCACAACTGAATCTCTTCTTCATGTACCATCAGGACAAACCTGGCCATGTTCCTAACATCCAACTTTCAGTTTTTAACATTCAGGTAACAGATCCTTTTTATTTCCTTCCCAGAAGCTTTATAATGAATGTTTTCATGAAGTTGTCTCAAGCTGACACTATTTGTCGTCTCTTCAGGCTGAATTAGGTGCCAAACAGACCTGCTCTGTGGCTTGCAGTATGGGGGAATTTGCATTTGCAAACACGACCGTGCCTACACCTATAGGGGGCTGCCAAAGAAATGCCCTTAGACATTTACTGGTTGCTGATATTTCACTTTTGTGGCAGCCCTATTAATTGTTGTAGCTGAGTTACCTCGTCTGAGTGATGACACCAAGCACTTAAGTATGTTACTCACAGCCAAATAAACATTGCAAGACTTTAATATATTAGCACCAAATTGAAGCTGACATGTTTTGTTTCCTTACATTGAGCCACTGCAACTTCACCAAAGCTTCATTATATGGTCTCTCTTTTATTAACATTGGAAAGAAATAGAGAAATTATCTGAGAAAATGTCTTCAGTCTCCTAAAATTCATTACAGTATTGCTTTTTCAAATTCCAGCTCATTTTTCTTATGACTTTTGGCAATCCACAATGCTATTCTATTTATCAGGGCTCACAAGGTAAGTTGTTCGAGTTGGAATCTCTGTGGAGATTCACAGAAATAATATGCTTTTTGGGGTGCATTGCATATAAATATGTGTGCATTTTTATACACTTTTTTTAAAGTGGAGAACTCCGCTGACACATTTGGAAGAGTGCAAACGGTGCAGAATAGGGAAATGGAATTTTGATTGTATATCAGTTCTCAGCTGGCTGGGCAGCTCAAGGGTTTAGGTATCTGGCTGTGGAGTCAAAGGTTAGAGGTTCAATTCCCCACTATGCTCCCTTTGAATCCAGCCAGCCTGTGTGGCCTTGGGGAAGCTGCACAGCAGTAGGATTCCTCCAAAAGAAGAGTATGGTAAACCACTTCTGAGGACTCTCTACTTGGAAAGTCTACATGGAAAGTACTCATAAATCAGGATTGTCTTGATGGCACTTGAGTGTTATTGTTTCTCATGCTGCCCTTTCACCCATCCCCAGAAAAATCAGGACCACTTCACCCTTTCCCTCAGGAAGACCACTGCTAATAACCCATGTTTAATGGGTGGGGAAATGGCTGCGGAGGTGTGACTTCCATGCATCCTGGCCATTGCCCATCTAACAAGCCTATTCAGACCAGGTAAAGTGAAACCAACTTGGAATATAAACAGGAGGCCCCCTATCAACCTTCCTCAGACAGAAGAAGCTACTTGGATGAATAGCAAAATGTTTCAGTCTAACAAGAATAGAGGTTGCCATGACTCAACCTCCAGATAACCTTGCCTGGATGACTGAGAATTGTTATTTATTGTTATATTAGATCAATAGTACTAAATTAGATAAGCTTGCATTAAAACGTGAACCAAACAAATCCACCCATCCAAATTTCTAACATTGTTTGGTTTGTGCCTGAAAATGACAACAGGTCCAAACTTGCGAGGTGCCTACAAGTCTCGTCAGCAGTCACTGTTAAAGTGTGTTGTGTGCTTAAGATTGATAGGACTTTCTAAGGGCTTTTGTGACAGGCTGAGCACTCAGAAGTATGTCACTTGATTTCTAATCATTTAATAGCTCCAAACATACTCATAGTAGTTCAATGTAAAGTATGTAGGGAAGGCACTGAAGAACATTGGCTAGAATTCCATTGGGGTTTTATACTGTACTAGGGATGAGTATTTCATTTTGGAACCAGTAGGTTACAAAATGAACCACACAAACCTAGGTGGTCCTCAGAACCGGCTGATACACACAGATCCAATTGCTTTACTTTTCTCTGTCTTCCACAGGGTTAAAATCCAACAAAGAAGCATGCTGCAACGTCATCTGTGCTAGATCTGTGATGCTGGCCAATCAGGAGCTATGCAGGGACAGGCATCATCCCGTCTCCCTCTCTGATTGGCCAGCAGCACGAAGCGGGAAAGATGACATCACAGCTGCTTCCTCATTGGATTTTAACCCTGCGCGAGACAGAGAAAGGTAAAGCAATTGGATCTGTGTGTATCAGCTGGTTCTGAGGACCACCTGGGCTCATGTGGTTCGTTTCATAACCTACTGGTTCTGAAACAAAATGCCCAACCCTATACTGTCCATGTAGTGGCATCTATTCTGTTATCAAATGCTACTCAAATGAGTTGGTGCACAATCAGGGATACAAGAAGCAAATTCTTAACTAGTGGCAATTAATTTTGGCATTAGTGTTGGTATAATTAACTAACAGGATTTTAGCCACTGTGTTTGAGGTAAGTTCAGCTAATTCTCTAGTTCAGTGGTTTCCAACACTGAGTCTCCAGATGTTCTTGGATTACAACCCTCAAAAATCCTGGCCAGCCGAGCTTGTGGAAGCTTTAATCCAAGAACATCTAGGGTCCCAAAGTTGGGAGCCACTGTCCTAGCTATTGTTATTTGGTCTGGTGTGGCTCATTCATACATACAACTTGGCATTTCCTGGAGTAATCATCTGGGGTGTGCAAGCATGTGCAAGTGGTTTCCAAGTTAAAAATTAAAGACCTAGTTTTAACAATTGTAGTATATTTTGAAATGTTCATATCAAATCAAATGTTCATTGCAAATTGGATGTAGGCTATAATTATTATATGTTTTTGAAGTTACAATTCCATACCCACTTCCTGGAGAACAAGGAAGTATTCATTGGAACGCTTTGTTTCTCTAAAACATACCATAAGCCTTGCAAACCTATGATTTCTTAAAGCAAGGCTGAGTTTCTCCTCACAACTAGTCTTGGAAGGTGCCAAAATGCTACTTTTGTTAGACCTCCCAAATCTTTAAAAATTCTTTACCACAGGTTTTGAGTAGGCAGGTGTAAAACTGAACTGTGTGTTAATCACTTTAGCAGTTACTAATGGCTATTAACCACAATTGCTGTATTTGTCTTCCAACTGCAGAAGCAACATGCCTTCGGGTTCACTGGTTAGGGAAGAGTAGCAAGAGAAACCTACAGACTTCATGCCTTCCCAGATGCATTTTGCAGGGCCACTGTGAGATTCAGGAAGCTGGACTAGATGGGCCTTTGGCCTGATCCAGCATGGCGCTTCATATGTTCTTATGTAGTGTTCTTCTTATGTTCTCAGTGTATTCACACAAATGGACCCTGGGCATGGGCTTCAAATGTCATATTCCTCTTGTCAAGCTGCTCCTGAACACTGTGGCTCAGTCCTCTTTTTTTATGAGAGCAACTTTTGCATTTCATTTGGGAACCAAGGACCCAGAGTCTGGAGGAAGAATGGAGAGGCACACAATGCACAATGTTTGAAGTCCAGTGTGAAGTTTCCACAGTCTGTGTTGATTTGGGGAGCCATGTCATCTGCTGGTTTGGGCCACTGTGCTTCATTAAGTCCAGGGTCAATGCAGCCATGTACCAGGAGATTCTGGAGCACTTCATGCTTCCTTCCACAGACGGGCTTTATGGGGATGCTGACTTCAGTTTTGAGCTACTGAACCAGTAGCAAAACCTGGTTCAATGACCATGGGATTACTATGCTTGATTGGCCAGAAAACTTGCCTGACCTGAACCCCACAGAGAATCTATGGGGCATTGCCAAGAGAAAGGTGAGGGACATGAGACCGAACAATGCAGCAGAGTTGAAGGCCACTATTGAAGCATCCTGGTCTTCCATAACACCTCAGCAGTGCCATAGGCTGATAGCATCCATGCCACGTAGTGTTGAGAAAGTAACTGATGCAAAAGGGGCTCAAACCAAGTACTGAGTACACATGCATGCTTATACTTTTCAGAGGTCTGATATTGTTATTTCTAATCCTTGTGTTATTGATGTCATGTAATATTTTAATCATCTGATATTGTGATTTTGGGGCTTTCATAAACTATATGCCATAAACATCACAATTATACCAAAGTAAGGCTTGACATATCTTACTTTGCATGTAATGAGTCTATCTCATATATTAGTTTCAACTTTTGAGTTGACTTATTGAAATAAATGAACATTTGCACTATATTCTAATTTTTCGAGTTTCACCTGTATGACATATATTATTATAATCAGCTTAATGACAGGCTAAACCCCCCCCCTTTTTTAAAAAGTATTGTTGATGTTCATTTGGTTTGAGTGTTAATATTTTATTCTTTCTGGATACTTGCAGTTAGTGTTCATATTATTATTCATGCCCATTACACAACATTCTGTAAAAACAACGGATGAAGTGTGGTTTGGAAGTATTTTAAATAAATGTTTAGAAATATTTTAAATGAACCGTAGAAACGGCATTTATGAATGTATACATCAATACAATTTCTACAGGTTGGGAACTCTTTTTAGCATGGGCAATTATTTGCAGCCAAATCACTGGTTTGAATCCAGGTTTACTTTTGGTTAAAGTGAGGATGACTGATTTAAGTCCCACCAGTGGCATTGGGTCAGTAACATGTCTGTCTGTCTCCAAACCACTAAATAGAGAAATATTAAAATAACATATCCAGACGTCTTCTTCTTCCAACACAAAGTACTGTACATTCTTGCTCAGACTTATGCCTCATGCAGACCTGTGCTTCCTCATTAAATGAATCCATTATTTGCATTTTTTTTTCTTCACAGCTTTTGGAGTATTGCTATTTTTTTTAAAAAAAAAATCTTACATAGTCTCACTGGATTTATGGTAAGCACAAGAATAACGATTGTTGATGTGATCCATGTCTCTAACCACAACCCAGTCTGGAACATGTCTCAGAGTTTTCAGTAGTTCTGCAGAAAAACCACTGTTTTCTCTCCCCCGTGGAGTGGTTGATGAGTTCCTAATTGCCAATTGTACTCAGGACAACAGTAAATACCAGGCCTAACATGACAGGCAGCCTCAGAAGAAGAAACAAGCAAGCCCATCTGTAAGGCATTACAGGGAGTTGCTTTCACTGCTTGTTCAAGGAAGTCCGAATTACAACCTGGTTCTAGTTAACATCACACAGATGTGTGTTCAGCAAATCCAGATGCAATTTACTGGACAGAAACCAATGGTGGTCTTTTACAGGAAAGTTAGACTGACCCTAGAATGATATAAAAATTATGTTGTTTGTGAACAGGAGAGGTGGGAAACGTGGAAAATTAATTCATACACTCTCCATTCTATCCTTCACCTTACAAAAAGGCTTTTGATGCCTTATGCACGCCACACATTCCCTTAACTTGGGGTTTGGCGTGATCCTATAGCCATGTGCTGTCATTAGGTATCCTTCTCTGTGCCCCCTTCCTCTCCCCCTCCTCTTCCTCTGACACTCCAAGGGACTGTGATCCACCTTCTTCCCTCCTCCATCTAGGTCTAATTTTTGCAGTTGACAAAAAGGGGAACTAGAGGGAAGCAGGGGGTGTTTTTCCTTATTCTCGCCCTTTTCCTTGTTTAGAGTTTAAGAAAGCAGATACTAACAGCAAGCAGGAAAGAAGAGGAAAAAGACAGAGAGATTCTATTGCATGTCAGTGGGGTCCCCTACAGAGAGTGCTGCCCAGTGATGCTTCCTCATAGCACCTATCCTGCTCAAATCACAGTGTTTGCTACCCACCCAACACCTATGCAGCATATTTACCAGGCCAGAATAAGAACTCATGGCTCACAGAAAAATGAGACAGAATCAGCCAAGGGTTCAGCATCATCACTGCGTATGGCTTTCATTAGCGAAATACTTTCCCCCCAGATGATAGATAGATAGATAGATAGATATAGATAGATAGATAAATTGCCTTTCAGAAGAAAGTCCTCTCAAGGTCACTTTAAAAAACATGAGCTAAAACCTCAGTAGCAATTGTTTATTAAAATATCTTTAACTAATAAGACAGATCTGTCTTCACATTCTTAAACAGGTTGTAAAGTTTTCATTTCCAGCATTTTGTACACATTTTGTGCACACAAGTTGTTTTCCATTTTGCCGTCACTATTTTAAGATGATACTTGGATACTTATCTGATTATATGATGAAACCTTAGTCTGGGATTAGGATTATTGAAAGGAAACACTTCAGAAGCTGATGTCCCACAGCTATGTAGTCTGTCTCTGTCTCTACTGAATTGCGGACATTTATTCTAGCCATGGAAGGAGATGAGGCTCAGTAAGGATAACAGTCTTGCAAAAGAACTTGGCTCAGGGGTGAATCGTTTAAAGTAACATGGACTGCTGAATAATATGACAGCAAGTCCTTACTCAGAACCCCCTACAAGCTCACTGGGAAGGCACAGCACTATTATTCCAGTGCCACCATATCCAGTATAAAGATAATACTGCACTTAAGCCTTACTGAGATAATGGCCAGGATTCAACTGTGGGCTTCCACTGAATTCTGATATTTTCACTAGCATGGCTGGATCTAGCATTCTTTCTCCTGCTTGCAACCCACAATAACCTGTTCTGAAGCCCTATGAAATCCTTTGCTCAGCACCATGTAGGGCAATGGTGCAAGGGAGGAAGATTCAGATGGATCCTGATTATGTATGGAAAACATGTCAAACACTTTAAACATAGCATTAATGTGCAACATAGTATAACAATGATTAAACCTGAAGTTAACAAGTTCTCTTTCCATTGTATCAGGAATAGATTTTGACCCCACTTTGTGATTCTCCCCCACCCCCCATGTTGGAATCTAATGACTTGATAAAGTCTGAAAGGTGTCTCTCAAAATTCAAACCTACTCATGGTTTGGTATTTTTGAGAGAGCCAGCCTATTAACTACTAGTGATGGATATACCTTCTATACACACACCCAGTTCTAAAGCAATGCCATTGCCTGGCACATGCAAATCAGGGAAGGGGTAGATAATTTATATTATTTTAGGTTTATAGCAATACAACCACTGTGATTTTTGAAATGACTGGAAACCCAGGTATGTTTGGTTAGAACTTGACTGCATAAAGTGTACTAAGCACAGTGGGAACATGACGTTTACCAATTATGGTTTCTATGCAAACCCACCAAGCACGAACTTGATGAGTCTTTTCCACAAAATGAATTTTTGAATGATTTATAACAGCTAACAATTAAGCGGTGCCCATTGAGCACATGAGAAGTTGAAAAGGTGGGGGAGAAAGACACACACACACACACACACACACACACACACACACACACACACACACACACACAGAGAGAGAGAGAGAGAGAGAGAGAGAGAGAGACTCTTGATAGCAATACTGAGCTCACCTTTTCACGCAGTTTCCTGAACACTGCTTCCTTTCTGTCTGAGAATGTTTGCATTCTGAAAAGATTTCCTGATTTATCTTTTCTTAAGTATCCACCGACCCTAAGGAGCTTACGCGAACTTTCATTTCTACGCATTAAATCAGTGATTGTAGAAATTTTTAATTTCTCCACCAAAGAGCCAACAAGCTGTTGTACACCCAGCACTCCTTGTTCAAGTCCATCCAATCTTTTGGCTTGTTGTTCTGCGTTTTTGCTCATAGCGGAGAGTTTCTGGTTGATTTCCATGCACAATATATTTATATCTAACTTTTCCAATGTTGGGGCAGAGAGCCCAACTCCCATGCTTCTTTCTTGTTCCTTTGAAGAGCTCAATATTTTTTCCGATACAGAATATTTCCTGGTTGACACAATCCAGCTTCAGAAGGACACTGTCTTGCACAGTCAACAATGTGTTTATTTTCTGATCCAAAGATGCAACCTTTATATCCAGCACACTCAAGTTTTCCGAGGAGCTGGCATTCTCTCTAGATAAAGGGGGAGCAGGCAAAGGTTCCTCTTCAGAAGGCAGATGCTGGTTCTGTAAAGCATTAGGGTCAAAGATTTTGGCCAAAGAGTTGACCACTGATGTCTTTTTGCTGGAGGTAGTCATGGTCCCTGTTCACATAGATGTACTGATGATGAATGTGAAGAACATCTTCAGAAGCTTTTTTTCATCCTGTTTCCAAAGGGACAGGACCTTAATTTGTTCAGTTGCACTCAGTCAATTCCACTGCAGTTCCATACGTTAGAAAGAAGTAGCATAAAATATAATGAAAGTCCGGGCAGACATTTGCCAGGCATCCTAAATGCACTTGCAGTTATTGACGTCAGATGTCAAAAGAGGGCAGAAGAACTATGTGCACCCAAGGGGGATTTGACACCATAAAGGCTAAAAGACATCTGAGAAGCTAAAGAAGCGAGGGACACTTTGGCAGCAGTGTGGCCCACTTGTGAGAGATATGCATCTGATATTCAGTTGGTTCTCTCTACTGCACAAAATGAGAGCCCTAAAGGGGAAGCTAAATTTGGATACCTGAAATTTTTACAGCTTAATGCTAATTGTTTGGATTAAAGTGCCAGTTGCTTTGCAAAAACAAAACAAAACAAAACAAAACAAAACAAAACAAAACAAAACAACAACATTTATTCCCAGAGATTCCCCTCTTTTAAAAAAAGCATGTAGCACAAACAAAATTTGTAAATTTAGAGGGTCAATGACTATAAACTGAAAATGTATTTCTCTCTGTGTGTGTTTACTTAAACTCCATTTGGTGGGTAATAAAAGAAGAACTTCATGCATAACACTTCTATCAAATCAATATAAAATAATTGGGAAGATTGTGAGCACCACATCCTGACAGCCACCGTAATTTTCTAAAAATAAAAATAGTTCCTCGTGGCCCTGCACTTCACCTGTAGCTGGCAACTGACCTTCTGGCATCACAGTTTAAATATTCTGAGCATAAAAGCATCTCTGCAAAACATGTCTATGCCGTATATGAATCCTAAGGCAAATACAGAAACACAGAGATGTTTTT
Source organism: Phrynocephalus forsythii (assembly GCA_029282475.1). Taxonomy (NCBI): domain Eukaryota; kingdom Metazoa; phylum Chordata; class Lepidosauria; order Squamata; family Agamidae; genus Phrynocephalus; species Phrynocephalus forsythii. Next base: position 35,186,995 of record JAPFRF010000003.1, on the reverse strand, counting down.
ACACAGCTGTATGTTCTCTGAGGTCTACATACTCCTAGTTGCCCACAGGCTTCCCCTTTATTTCTTCAAAACCCAAAACCATCAACCCCCTCCTCTAGTTTATGAGCATGAGATGTTGTGCTTCTGTAGCCACAATTATGGACATATAGCTAGTCAATATCAAGAAATGGCCTAATATTGCTGCACAAAACTGGAAAAAGGATGGCAAGGTTTACATTTGAAAATGGTAGCCTGAATGTTGATGACACCAATGGCAGCAGTCAAGATGGTCTATAGGACACCTTCTAGTGTTCACCACATTTACAAAGAGATACCAAGCAAGGGAGATTCTCAGAAGCTAACTCCTTTTTTCATCAGTTAATCATTTTTCACTCAGGCATAAAGCAGTTGTTGTGGCTGTTTTCAACAAGAGTAAAAGGGAGAATGATCTGAAGCTCAGCCTCAAAATTACAAGCTTTGGTTTGGGCTGTCCCTATTTTTACAATTGCTTTGTAGAATGTTCTGCTGCACAATGACATAGGTGCATTACCTTGAAGCTATAATTCCTCGTAATGCTGGAATAGTTGAGAAAGACATCATCTGTTTTTCTCCTATCATGTTCAATGGAACACACACACACACTAAGAGCATTGAAATCTGTAGACCTGCAGCTCACCTGCTGTACATATAGAGCTTATGTCCTATGATGCCTGAAGTCACAGAAAGATTGGCTGTTGACCTTCCAACCCTCAGGGAGGTAGCTTGTGAAGTAGGGTCACCTTTTCTAATAGGGGACCTCTTGCTCCACCATTAGAGGTTGAGGCTCAGAAAGTTATATAGCCCCTCACAAACCCTCCCATGGATGGCAACACTGCAGCCTATCATAAACTGGATGGTCACTTTAATAACTGCATGAAATTCTGAATAACTATAGGTTCCAATTGTTACGTTGCCCCAAATATATAAGGAACTTTTTGCAATTGTGATGGTTCTGTGCTTTGACAAAAATTGAAAATCATTTTGGTCAATTGTGGACCAAATGTGAACCTTAGATTCTCTACTGTATTTGTGTATATGACATGTGAAATTTAATTGACATAAGCTCACAATGTATAACAAGGCTGTGTGTGTTTTATCTGTGGCACTCATGTGCCTGCTAAATACTGGATAATACCATCTTCCTTGACAATAAACACATTGTAGGAAAATTAACAAGATGTGCTAGTCCACATTGTGTATTTTCAGCTGGATTAACCTTCCTTTCTGCTGTTCCCCCGTGTCTCCTGATACACCTTCCCCTCTTCTGGACACCTATGAGTCATATGACATGTGACACTTATGATTGGGGACACATAGGACTCCAAGCAGAAGCAAGAACAATGCTGTGCACTGCAGGCTAACAATTAACACACTGTCAAATGTTTCAATACCACAAACATGTGGGTATGGGAACTGAATGTCCCAGCTGCGATTCAGAGTAACCGCACACCTAATGTCCTAGACTTCTCTGGTGGATGAAGTGGGCAAGTTATGGACTGTAACATTATATACCACCCACTTCTAGGTTGATTTCCTTCGAAATGAATTGCAATCTGCATGGATGCAGGAAAACAAATCAATTATCCTATTATATGGTTGCAAGTTAATCCTATAGTAACACAAATTATTTGGGGTATGTGGCTTGGTCTTAAATGGTCAGTTAAGAGCCACTCAACAAAAGCCCTGTCTTCATTTCCTAATATAGATTTATTCAGCTGCCTTCATTTTTGGACTTTCTTTGTGGAGATAGTGGGGACCATTATATTTAGTACTTGCATTTCCAAATTCACCACTACATTACCATTTGTCCTCCTCTAAGCTTTAGAAGAGGAATTTCATCCTCTCAGAATGGGCAGAAACCTGTACAAAATCTGGGAAGTCACTAAACAACAATATTATAGAGAAGGGGGCAAGACCTTATGGAGAACCCCAGAGGACCAAATAGGGCCACCGGAGGGCTAGATTGAGGATATCCACCTTTGTCCTACAGATCCCATATATGTTTGGTTTCTGCAGAGGACAAAAAGGCTGGAGAAGCCAAGTACTGAGATGACAATTTCCTATTGTGTCTTCTGGGACAACAGCCAGCTTGTACAGCTATAGGCCAGCTATATGACTCCAGAGCAGCCCCAGAAAAAGAGACTTGTAAACCACTTCTTGAACGTCACAAGGAGTGCTATCATTCAAAATCAGGTTCATGGCATGCAATTAACTGGCAAACTGATGGCCTGCTAGAGAGGGGACAGAATGGGGATGCCTGCTGGGGACTGGCTGGATGCAAAAAGAGTAACACACACAATGACCCATAAGCTGGGTTGGGGTCACAGTACTGATCATCCTCTTTCTACATGCATGTTGTTTCTTAAACTGTCTCACACATAAGCCCATGTGCAGACTCCATGATGGTACATTCTTGTTATGTCTAATTTAGTCATCAGAGCTTCAGACGCCTTAGCATTTTTTAAACTTTGTCTTACGTTAAGCCCTAAAAAATGGAAAGGATTGTCCTACAGAGTCCTAGTATAGTTCTCCCTCTATTTCTAGTATTGACAGTTCATGGAAAATCCAGTGGTTTCAAACACTTTGGTAGTGGCAGAGGTATTTTGTACAGAACAGATATCAGGAAGATTTAATGTGTAAATATAGTCAGCAATACCTTCACAGCACTAATTTAAATGCCTTTGATTTAAAAGCAGGAAAGGGCACGAGGAGCAGGGGAAAAACCTGTATAGTTACCCCGACTTCTTGAAATAATAATACATAAGGCATCCCTCAAAAATGCTACAAATGTCTATGTGGGTCTGCCAAAAGATTGTCTAAGTTCTCTGGACATCTGCAAAAACTTGTTAGAGACAAAGAATTGGAAGTGTTTTTACCATCTGTAAAACAAGACAACTCTACAGAAACGCTTAGATGTATTTGGGAGTCTCAAAAAGCATATCAGTGAAAAGGGTCACATATAATTAATACTGACTCTCCCTTCCCACCATCTTCTAAATATCAAAGGCCAAAAGTCAGCCATTTGTCAGCAGTCATAACGGATGTCTGCTACTGTGTTAGCTTCCACAGCTGGCCAACAGATCCACTGAGGAGAACATGATAGACACCTGAGGAAATGCAGGCATGGAATTCCACAGATTCCCTTTATCCGGTACTTCTACCTCAAGGTGCCAATAAAATGAATACATTGTATTGGTTTATGTGCATATGCTACAGAGACATATGGATCAGAGAGGAGGAAAGAGCTCAGTCAGTTAGATATCTACTGCAGAAATCCTTTAAAAAGAGGTGGCCAAAGAGGTTTTGCTGCTTGAGCTAAAAAAACAAGATGGCACCCAACTTCATTCCATGTATAAACATCAACATGCCAGACAGTCAACTGTAGCAATGACAATGGCAAAGCATCCTCCACAATAACTGCTGGAATAGTTAACACATGGGTCACACCTTGCAGCCATCTGCCAATTGAAATGATTGTGTTGCTTTGTGTAATGTTGTGTAATGTTGCCTTTAAATTCTCTGATGAAGTTGAAGGGAACACACTCTCAGTATAATATTCTCCTACCTGGACACTATCACCCTCATGTCTCAAATGCTCACTTTGGACTCTTTAAATCCTTTCCTCCGTAGTAGACAAGTTAGGCATTACCTCTGGTAATGTAGCCCTACACAATACAGGGCTTGAATGGTAAACCCATACCCTTTGAATTGAACTGAGATTCTGAAATGACATCTATGAACTGGCAAGAAACAATTACATAGTCTGCTCCCTATCAAAAGCTGCATTGCAAACTAGCTGAAATTACTGAACAATCTTCAAAGGCAGCCCTACTTATCATGTATTGCAACACAGAAAATTTGGGGATCAGCAGATTACCTGCTATTGCCCTGGCATTGGGCAAAATGAGCAAAATGTCACAGGCAGCTAATTTTATATGTGCTCAAAAGGGCAGCAAAATGTCATTTATTTATTTATTTATTTATTTATTTATTTATTTATTTATTTATTTATTTATTTATTTATTTATTTACAGGGTTAATCTAATGATCAAAATAATGTAAGGAATTAAAAATGTTTGTTCCAATAAATATATAAATAGAATCCATTGGCAGTTTGAAAAGTTTCTTCATAATACTTAATAATAACTAAAAATATGACAATAATAGATTGTGTTCATTTTTTTGTTCCATAACCTAAGGAGGTCCAATAAATGCTCCTGTATGTTTCCCTGATTCTCATATACAGTGGAACCTTGACTTACATCATTAATCCGTTCCGGAGGTCTAGACATAAGTCAAACATGCCTTAAGTCAAACAAACTTTTCCAATAGAAAGTAATGGGAAAGTGGATTAATCCGTTCCAGATGATGAAAAAGACCCCCCAAAACAGCAATTTAACACAAATTTGACTGGGATAGGCGATTCCTTCTGGGGATGTAAATGAAATGTCTCTTCAAAGAGAGGAGGAGGCAGTGGAATTATAGTCCACAAGTTATACGCCTCCACTTTTCAATGTTCATAGTAACAAAGTCTAACATTTAAGTTTTACTGATTTTTAACCTGACGTTCCAAGTTCTGAACAACTCTATGCTTACCATTAGAGTCCCTCAACTGTACAGCTCACCAACTAAAATGCTTCCATTGTGGACCAGACTTCTGCAGCCAGATTTTTTACAAGACTGAGCTGACTGTCTAACCAGCGAGGCCAGCCCCGAGCTCCAGGCCCTTCTTCTCCACTGGCAGCAGTGGCGGCTTCGGTGAGCCCGAGGACCAGCTTCAGGTGCTCGGAGCTGGCCTCGCCAAAGCCGCTGCTGCCGGAAGAAGGCAGGAGCAGTTTGGAGGCGGCAGCCGCGATGCTGGGTCGTGGCTGCCGCCCGATTCTGGTGCCTTGCGCTGGGGCTCCGAGATGTAAGTCAAAGCCTGCGACTCAAGTCAAACAGGCCCCTTCTTGCTGCAAGTCAAATATGCTGCAAGTCAAGCAGCATGTAAGTCAAGGTTCCATTGTAAAATGAAATAATCCTATATTGCCTGATCATTTTTTTTTAGTCATCTGTAAAAGTATCACCTATTCTCACACAAGAATTTGATGTTACAAACTCTTGTCTTTTACCTTTTTAGCTGTGGTCATGTGACCTGGCATCAGTTAATTTTTTTAATGTCACTTATGCATGTTCCTCTTTCCAAATTCCTGACAGAGCCTTTGCTTGTATGAAATATATGATATGAATGTTTGCCATTTCTGTATTATCATATTCTAAAACTGTACCATTAGTTTTAGTGCCAAAATAACTTAAATGACACACTTTACTTCTTTGCCCAGGAGCCAAGAACATTTGGACCAGCCTTTAGATCATGGCGGGTGGGGGGGGACACCCACATAACAATGGCATATCGTAGTATTTCATTACTCATTTAAAAAGACTCACCACAGAGCTTTCTGCCATCAGCAATACAAGAGGGAAAGTTCCAAAAGATTCCTTGTTCTCATTGTAAGTGTCTCTGCAGGACAGATAGTATTGAAACATTGGCACATGTATTCCTGCACTGCCCCTTATATGATGGAATCAGGGAAAAACTTATTGCTCCTTATTTAAAGCAATTCCCTGGACGGCCAGAGGCATTTTATACCTGTCTCCTGTTATCAGAGCAAAATATATACACTAGAGCAGTGTTCCCCAACCCCCGGGCTGCGGACCGGTGCTGGTCTGTGGATCAATCGGCACCAGGCCGCCCAAGGAAACCAGGTGAAGCCTCGCTGCTGTGGGGAAAGTGACCCCGCCCCCGCCGAGGGAGGGAGGGAAGGAGGGGGCAGGGCTTCCAAAGCCAGAAAGGGAACCTCTTTGCGCCGTTAAGGTTTCCTCGGGGAAGAAGGAACGCCCGGAAGCCGGCCGGGTTTCTGTTTCCGGCCTCAAGCTTCCCCCAAAGGTCCCCCCGTAGGAGGGTCGTGGAGGATCTCCCGTGCGGGTGAGCGCCATTTCCACTGTGTGTGTTTTCTCCCCCTCTCTCACACACACACCCCGAGCGCGCGTTTGGTTTCTCTGAGGTGTTTTTGTCCCCCCCATGAAGGCCACCAATTCCCGCCCCCCGCCCCCACTCTCCGGCCTCATGTCAAGGAAGGGCGAAGGGTCCCAAGACCTCAAGGCGGCTCGGTAGCTTTAAAAAAAGGTCAGGCGACAGCGTGGACGGGGAGCTCCCCCCACCAAGAGCGGCTCCTGTCTTCCAAAGTGGTTGCGAATAAACTCTGGAATTGGAATGATCTCCTTGTGTTTATATGCTTTCAAAACTTGCTGTTCGAAAGCATGTGAAATGCAAGTCAGATAAAGAGACGCCCCTGGGGGAAAAAACGCGAGGAAGTAAAAACAGTGTTTCCTTGCAGCGATGCCAAGGACTCGCACAACACTGGCTCTTTGGCTTGAGTACGGAGATGAGCACCGCCCCCTAGTGTGGGAAACGACTAGCACGCATGTGCGTCAGCGGCTGGGGTGGGGCATTTTAATTAAATTAAAATTATTAAATCAAAACAAGCGGGCCAAGGAAAAATTATCAAACATTTACCGGTCCGCGGCGATAAAAAGGTTGGGGAGCACTGCACTAGAGAATGTCCTACTTCAAGCATGCTGTACAATGTAGCTAAATTCTGTGTGGCAGCAATTATAATTCATGCTCCGAAGGTTTCAGCAATTGCTCAAGCACTCACAAATTAGGATGGCTCAATCTATATTCTCATCTGGAGGTGTGGGACATTGTTCCCACACCTGTGTCATGGTCAGATCATTACCTGTTGTCTTTTTCCCTGGCAGTGGCGGCCCCTCCTCGCGGGGACCAACGGCCCCCTGTTTGGGCCCGCCCCCGAAGGCTTCTTGATCCAGCGCGGTTCCGGGAAGCCTTCGGGGAGCTTCCTGGTGGTCTGGCTGACAATCCGGTCGAGGCCTTGGCCAACCTATGGTTTGAGTCAGCTGCCGATGCCGTCGACCGAATCGCCCCCAAGCGTCTCCTCCGTGGCAGAGCTCGTACTTCGCCGTGGTTCACGGCGGAGCTAAGAGCGATGAAGCAGGAACGGAGGAGACTGGAGAGCATCTGGAGACAGAGCCGGACGGCAAATAACAAGACTGCTGTTGTGATCCAGACTAGGCGCTACTCCCGAGCGATCAGGGAGGCCAGAAGATCTTTTTACTCCCTGAGAATTGGTGAGGCCTCGAACCGTCAGGCAGAACTCTTCCGGGTGATTCGGGACCTCACCAATCCTAGTCTGGCTAGGCCTCCTCCTACTGATTTCAGTAGTGAGAATTTTGCAGTCTTTTTTAGATCCAAATAGAGGCCATCCGTGCCGACTTTGAATCCAGTAGCACTAGTCCTCCCTCGCCATCCCCAGCTCCTGCACCCCCCCGCTCTCCTCAACTGGTTGAGTTTGGGCCTGTCTCTCCTTTAGACGCCTCCAGGGCTATTGCCCACTGCCGCCCCGCGACCACCCCCTTCGATCCTTGCCCATCTTGGCTCATTAAATCCGCCGGAGGGAGCATGCCCGAGTGGGCCGCAGCCATCGCCACCGCCTCCTTCAGCGAGGGGGTTTTTCCCTCTCGTCTGAAGGAGACGGTGATCAAGCCCATCTTGAAAAAACCGGGACTGGCGTCGGACCAACTGTCCAACTATCGGCCGATCGCCAATGTTCCCTTCATGGGCAAGGTTATCGAGGGGGTGGCCGCGGTGCGGATTCAATCATTCTTGGAGGAACAGCGGTGCCTTGATCCTTGCCAGTCCGGCTTCAGGCCTGGCCAGGGGTACCGAGACAGCTCTGATCGCTGCAAGATGACCTAATCCGGGCGGCCGACAACCCTGTTGGTTCTCCTGGATTTGTCAGCGGCCTTTCGATACCGTCGACCACGGTATCTTACTGGACCGGCTCCTGGAGGTAGGGATCGGGGGCACTGTTCTCAGTTGGCTCCGGTCCTTCCTTCAGGGCCGGTGCCAGTATGTGCAGCATGGGGAGAGTTGTCGGCCCCGTGGACACTCCCTTGCGGGGTTCCGCAGTCTCTCTCCCCATGCTGTTTAACATCTATGTAAGGCCGCTGGCTGGGGTCATCAGGAGATTTGGGCTGCGTTGTCATCAGTACGCTGATGACACGCAATCTCTGTTTTTCCACCTCTGCAGTGGAAGCTGTCCGGTCCCTCGACCAGTGTCTGGAGGCGGTTATGGCTTGGACCAGGGCCCACAGGCTCAAACTCAACCCTGAGAAGACCGAGGTGATGTTCTTCGGGAGTTCCCCGTCTGGGTATGGGGGCCCCCTCCCCAGTTTGGAGGGTGTTTCCCTCCAGCTGGCGGAGAGGGTTCGCAATCTGGGCGTGATCCTGGACCCGGCCCTGTCCCTGGACGCCCAGGTGGCGGCCGTGGCCAGGACCGCATTTTTTCATCTTCGCCAGATCGCCCAGATTCGCCCCTATCTAGACGGGGACTCCCTGAGGACAGTGGTCCAGGCGCTGGTGATCTCGAGGCTGGACTACTGTAATGCTCTCTACATGGGGTTGCCCTTGACTCTCCTGTGCAGCGGGTGCAAAATGCAGCGGCCAGACTGGTGGCGGGTGCGCGTCGCCACGACCGCATCACCCCGGTCCTGGCCCAGCTGCATTGGCTACCCGTTGCCTCCCGGATCAGATTCAAGGTCTTGGTTTTAGTTTATAAAGCCCTCCATGGCCTGGGCCCGGACTACCTGGTGGAGCGGATCGCCCAGCGGTCAACATCGGCCCGACCGGTTCGGCAGTCGCGGGCGCACTCGCTTCAAGTTCCATCCCTCCGATTCTCGGAACCGGGCTTTCTCGGTGGCTGCTCCTTCTTTATGGAACAGCCTCCCTAGCGAAGTGTGCTCTGTAGAGTCCCTGCTGGCCTTCCGTAAAGCGGTGAAGACCATTCTATTCCGCGAGGCCTTCGGTGACCTAGCTTAGCCCTCTCTTAACTTTTTTCCGCCATCAATAATCAATAATCAGGTTGTATTTCACATAGCAGCGGTGAGGTCTAAATTAAAGGGTGCGCCCCTGCTGCAGTTGTTTATTCGTCTTTTATTAATTTATTAATTTATGCTGATTTTGTGATTATGTCTTCCTATTGTGTTTATTTTACCCAATTGTGTGTATCTCCTGATCTGCTCTGCTATGTTCGCCGCCCAGAGTTCCCGTGGGAAGATGGGCGGGATATAAATTCAATAATAAATAAATAAATAAAATAAATAAATATATGGTATTCCCCCTGCCTTGTTCTTCCTTGTTTTGCTGTAACTGGTACTATTTTTCAATATATATGTACTTTGGATTTGGTCATTGACCGCAATAAAGTATTCATTCATTCATTCATTCATTCATTCATTCATTCATTACAAAGTATTCTATAGGTCAATACTTTCAATTTACACAATGTTTACTATAATCCTGCCACTTATAGATTTCAGTGAATATTATATTGTCTTTCAGTGTTGCATTTTAACTAGGTGTTTCATGAAAGAGCAACTGGAATTTTTTTTTTTAATTAAAAAAATAAGAGAGAGAGAGAGGATCACTTCAACCCCCCACCCCACCCCCCACATACACACAATTCATTTCTAGAATGCTTTGAAGAACTATTTCTACAAGTATTTTCCAGTATGTATTTGCTGGAGGATGAGACTAAGCATCTTGCTTAAGCATAAAGCTTAAAAAGAGATATTCCAGAAGTGGATTCCAGCTCTGTCCTTTTTCTGGATGTATGCCATCTATCAGAGCACACTCATCATTCACAAGTGAAGACCACCAGTATTCTTCACTGCCAACAGACCAAAAGTCAATGTCTTTTACAACTGCCTAAAGCTTAATATTCTGAGCTTCCCTTATGATTTTAAACAATCTACTCCTTTTCTTATTTCCCCAGTCCCTTGTTAAAACCTCTATAGCCGCTTGTAAAAATGGCAGCACCTGACCAGTTTTCCACTTGTGCATAAGGCACAGGAATATCACTGCCCAACCTTATACTGTTAGAGGATGGTCTCCATGACAAATTTCACTATGCTCTCTCAGTTTGTTGGTTTTTACTTGCCTTTTATTATTCATAAAAGCTGAAGGTACAACAAATGTGTTGGTGTTTCAGGTCCCACAGGGATAGTTGCATCTTCTTCCCATCTCCCACAGAACTACAATTCCAAGAATGCTCTGCACAAAGGGAACTGCTATTAAATCAGTTTATAAATTAAATAAATTATTCTGTTGTGTCAAAAAAACAACAACCCTGAAAACATTTTGCTTTTCCTCCTGGACCTTCGTTTCTTTATTCAAGCAGGTGTAATTCTAAAAGGTCTTTGTGAACTCCAACGTTCTCCAGCAGAGGTCCTGTTCAACTATGTCCCTGCCCTTTCGTAACATGCCCCGTTTCCAAGGCTTTATTTTTGGAGGCTAGGAGCTCTGCAACTTTGTCCATCCTCCTGGGAGTACAAGGAGCCTACCATTGGTTTAGCATCTTGAGGCTTATTTTCACCCTCAAGGAGTCCTTGATTCTGATAAACCAGGCTTTGTAATACAACTGATTTATTTTCCTTGACATCAGTTTCCAGAAAAATGTGGAGCCCAGGAGATGCCAACAGCTTGTCAAACAGCTACTGCTGCAGGGGCTATGCATTTTAGCAGCAACAAACAAACAGCAAATAACCTGGGTGAGGCTCAGAAATGAATTAAGAATAAACTCACCAGGGGCTTTCCCCATCATTCTAAAGCCTCCTCAACTGATAGTCCTAGTTTTTCTTAGTATCAAGTTGTTTATTTAGCATCTATGTACTGGAGTCTCAAAACCCTCATACTTTCACATATCTAAATGATGTACAATACAACCTATTTTAAAATATCAATTTCCCTTTAAGATTTCTATGAGGTTCCCTCGGGCAATGCCAGTCATTAGCACTCTTTGTCCAAGCTATTTTATATGGATCCAGCTCTTTGTTGGGTTTGGATTGTATATAGGCTCATACAATAGTTTTGGGGTACTTTATACAGGGCACCTTGATCAATGGAATAATATCTGAATATTTCTCTTCTAAATCTGGCTGTTTTTAACTAATTACTATCTGCAACAACTTCCTTTATTGGTAAAAAGAGCTAATTTTTTTAAAAAAGCATAGTGAGTGATGTCCATATTATATAATGCAATGCAATGAGCAGTAAAATCATTTGCTGTTTCATGGACCAAGTGCCATTTTTAAAACTAATTGAAAAATTAAGTGTAGTTTTAGACTTCCCAAGAGCCATTTTGTCAAGAACTATTCAAGTTATATGCTGTTCAATTTTAAATTAAAAGGCTGCATAATGACTGGAAGTAGAAAGAAGAGAAAAAACACAGCAGATCACTGGAAAAAGTTTTCCAGAAATTGTTAGACCTCATAACGCAAGGACAGTTTTCCCCATCCAGCAGTTTCCAGGTGTAATGGGTTACAAATCCCACAGTTATCTGCCAGCAATTGGATTATGGGATTTTTATGCATTGAGAAAATACCAGGTTGGGGAAGCAACTTAAAAGAGTAGTGTGTGGACAAAATTCTATGTCCCATTTTCTTCATTGATCCTATGGTTTTTAAATTTAGTGTCAATGATTAATATGCTGGCAACTCAGCTTGTTTACATTTTCTGCATCAAACTTGAGCATAAATGGATTTGATTTTTTTAAAATTTCAATGACATGGAACAAAATATGTTGAGTATCTTGTACTAATGTTCTGACCTCTGGCTGTACATTATAGTTATTCTTGAACAGCCTGTCCAGGTGCTTCTTTATTACCGGAATAATATTTTACCATTCCTGCCTCCCATTTACTTGGAGATGGTGCCCTGAGTGGCTGTTTGGGCTCCCTTTCATAGTCTAGCCAAAGGACTATGCTTCCCATTTGGTTTCCTATTGACCATAGATTTTTTTTTAAAATAAAAAAAAATGGTTCTGATTGAGCAAGTGTCTCTCCGGTTCTGTTGACTAGTTTACAGTTACTGTGGAGGTGGCGGATGCTTATAAACACAAAATATTTATTTATTTTCTTTATTTATTTATTTAACTTATATGCCGCCCACTACCCAAAGGTCTCTGGGCGGCTTACAATCCAAAGAATAAAACAATTTAGAATAGTTAAAAGTAAAATATCAATAAATCATCAATAAAAACCTTACACTAAAAATATGCTCCTAGGAAAAATGTCCCTGTTCCCCCAAGAATCTGAGTAGCTCACTACTTGTACCACAACATCTTGTTGGGTATTCATAGTGCAAAGCTAGAGATAAAGAGCAGTGTTTCAATAGCAGCTGCTATGAATACTACCTTCTGGGTGACAAACATTTTCTACTAAAGGAGAGGAAAATATCCCTGTTAGTTAAAAATGCAGTATCTCATCGCAAGAGATAATGCAATTGCATTATACCTGGAGTCAGGTGGCTTGCTATGTTTTACGTGATATATGAGATTGGTGTTGATAAGGTCACCTCAAAAGGTCATCTGGAATTCCATTCAGTCCCCTTCACTTCTACCCAGAGGAAGTGACTAAAATTTAGAGTATGCACAGAGATCACTCTGGTCTTGCACTTCAGTGAGGCACCGGTAGGAAATTTATAGCATCCGTGTGGTCTCTGTGCAATGATTCTACCACCTGTTAATCAATTATGAATCCTGACCTCCCGTGCTAGGAGCTGACTGACCACAAGGTGTTCTGAAACTCTCTTTGGTGATCCATCACTGCAGGACACTTGATGTTCAGTTACCATCATGTGTCTGGTGTACTTCTTTGGTGAACATTCTCTCCATTATATAGAATTGCAGATAATGGAGGCAGAAAGCCTGGAATGGCTCATTGTAACTGACACTTCCTTTCTCAACCACCACAAGACCTTTGTGGGTACACATTTATTTTTTTTAAAAAAGGCAGATGCAATGTGCTAAGAAAAAAGGTGTGCTAAGACATCTTGATTCATGGCTTTGTGTGATCTGTGAGTGCCGCTTTCAAATAAATTATTTCCTTTAATTCATGCCATTGATTGAAAATGTTAGGGTTACATATCTATTTCAGAAGAAATGACGACTCACTGCTTATCTGCTGTACCTATTCTTGCCATAGTATTTTTGGTTTACCTCCCATTTACTTCTCAAACATTGTGGTCTCTTTGTGCTGTTGACAGGGGACTGGTTTCTCCCCATATTATTGGGATCTGCCTGTAGTCCTTTGCAGCACAACTGCCCCTCTGATTTAATTAAGCAATTCACAAATGCCAAAAGTCAGAACCATTAGCAATTCTGCAGGAGCAACATCCTAAATATTACCCGGAGTTACTAGTGGGGGAAAATTATTCTTTTGTTTAATTATCACAGCACAGGTTCCATTTTCCCCATAAAAACAGTACTCATGGCAAAGAACAAACATCATTACAGGTAGATCAAAATCAGGTAAGAAGCAGATTAAAGATAAAATTATTAAAAGTAAAGTTCCAGTTGAGTGTGTGTGTGTGTGTGTGTGTGTGTGTGTGTGTGTGTGTGTGTGTGTGTGTGTGTGTGTGTGTGTGTGTTAAAATGCATACTGTATGGATCAGCTCAGTGTGTATATGTGTCAGGTAGTGGTGGTAATGAATAATATCAAAGTATTTGTGGAGGGAAAGTTCAAACCTTTACCACAACCTTTACTATGAAAAAAATTGTTTACAGGAAATTCCTCCTCCCTTTGAAAAAAAATATCAGCAACATTTTCCTCAAGGACATGGACAGAGGAAGAATCCAAGTCCACCTCTGTTCTGGTAACTTTAGTGCCCTCAGCTGATTCAATTTGCCTTGTTACATGTAGAAGACATATTGCAGAAATGAAACGTAGGTGGAAATAAGGGAGTACACAGGGAACAGTTTCAATCTTGATAGGTTCAGGTTGCTGGCTCAAGGTAGACTCAGCATTGCATTCTTCCAAGGTCAGTTTTAAAAAAGTGCTGGAGTTGGGCAGGCAAAGTATTGTTTGCATGACCATGCTATAAACCAGACAACGAATGGTCCGCCATGAAGGAGCAGTATATCAATTGAAAGGAGGAGGAGGAGGAGGAGGAGGAGGAGGAGGAGGCCTGTAGGCACAACATGGTCCTCTCACACTAGGGCACCTTGTATCTGTTGCCTTTACCAGTGCAAATGTACTCTTTCATTTCAATTTGTTCCTACGTAATTTACCAATATTCCCAAATTGCATTATTCAGGACATGAGGTTTTTAAAATCTAAATGTTTAAGAAAGTGAAACTGATAGATTTCTTTTTTTCCTAGCTGAGGAGAAATCTGTCTGTCTGATTGCAAAACCAGAGCCATACTTATCAATGGAAGGCTTTGTGAATTACAGTCAAAGAATGGAAGATCAGGTCTTTAATGAGAGGTTTTATGAATGGTTTATAAATGATGATGCCTACTGTCCCCTTGCTCCCTATTAGCTCGAACTTGTTCCCTGCCATCCATTACATCTGGCCCCATCTGAAGATTCCTGCACAGTTTTAGTAGCCCCTAAAGTCACGTTTCTTACTTTTTAAAGATTTTTCTTTAATTGCTATTGAAGGGCAGGGTGGGGGAAAACAAATAAGAGGCCTACATGTCACAGGGCAGAGGAAAACGACGTGATAAATTATCTGCTAATGGTGCACAAGTGTACTTCCAAGCATACGTTTGGAAGGAACATTCCTGATGTTCTGAGGTGAAAGCCAGAGGTGTCATAACTCTGAAGAACGGGAATGAAAGAGGCTTTGTGTCTCCAGGTGCAGCAAGCAGGAGGTGGACTTCATTTCATGTCCAGGAGACTGCTTCAAACCTTTGGTTGCCATCCAAAGCGGGTCTGGCAGCTAGCATCCTGTCTTAAAAATTCATAAACCACAAAAGGCCTTTTCTTAAAAGAAAGTTAATTCTGGATGGGTAGCCTGAAAAGTGTTGAAAAGGGACAGCAGTCAGAAGCTGTTAGCTGGAAAATCAAAGATGGGGAATGGCTTTTTCACTCCAGCATAATTAACTAAAAACACAGCAAGATGTGATTTGGTGGCAAAATATCTATATAGATCAACATTTCAGGCCAGAGGTCAAAAACTAACCCTTCAGTCAGGATACAGTAATTTTGGTGAGATAATTTAGCTGTCTTCCAGTAACATTGGAAAAGGGCATGGTGGCTCAGTGGGCTAGAGCGCTGAAACTGTCAGCTGAAAAGTCGGCAGCTCAGCAGTTTGAATCCCGGGTGCCACGCAGTGGAGTGAACTCCTGCTGTTAACCCCAGCTCCTGCAGGCCTAGCAGTTTGAAAGCATGTAAATGCAAGTAGATAAATAGGTAGCACTGTAAAAATGGGAAGATAAACAGTGTTCTGCGCAATCATGCCAGCCACATGGCCGTGGACTTGCACAACATTGGCTCTTTGGGTTGAAAACGGAGATGAGTACCGCCCCTAGAGTCAGACATGACTAACATGCATTTGCGGGAGAAACCTTTACATTTGGTAGCATTATATTGGTAGACATTACTGGGATTTTTTGCTCATTTATTTTTACAACTGTAATACTCTCCACATATTCTTTAAATATGCAATCCAGGTAATCACAACTAGTGAGTGACTAGTATTGTATTTTATATTAAACATAGTGTTTGAAACATTGTGATTTATCTTTTATTAAAGGCATCATCATGGAGTTAAAACTCATTCCAAAGCCAAGACAACATTTTCAATTAAAGTTCCTTAATTCACTTCTTCCCCTTTTAATCAATATCTGTATGGTACTGATTAAACATACCATACAGTAGTGACCATCTCATAGACAGTTTGCTTTGTCTAACCTTCTTGGTTGATAATGGCTTTATACACTTAGAATCTCCACAAATATAAACAATAGCTGTTGAATCAGAACAACAAAACATTTCAACAGTATTCTTAGTGCTGACTCTGGGTATAATCCAACCAATGATAAGCACACTAAAATATTATTTATTTAAGTAAGAGAATTAATCAGGTCCTTAACTTTCCTGGAATCAATAGGTGTCACAAGTGCTTAGCTTTGAACCTGCCCCATTAAATACATTTACTAAGGTATTGTTAACTTATGGTAGCCTAGTTAATTTAATTAGTATAATCTGTTTCTGTATTAACATTAACTAAATAATAGGAGACTGTAATATAAATATAAATGTCTCCAGTAAAATTCACATCTAGGAGAATGATAAACAGAACCCTATGTATACAAAATAATCAGACAACCCAAGAAAGGTTTAAATGCTGTTTTAAGATGGACTAGGATGATAATCAGCGTTCCTCCTCAATATTGATGATGACCCCAATTTGTTTAAATATGAAAATAATATGCATGATCTCTGAAATCATCTTAAACCAACCCAGAAAGAGTATATTCTAGGCTTGTCTTCAAGTTAAGATTATCTTATATGCATCACCAAAGCAAGAGGCCATGAAAGGCCACAAGACATCCATGCTATGTTCTGGGGTACTTTAGGCCTCATCTTATATGCTTAGCAGACATCTGTGGTGATCATTCTAAGCACACATCACAAAAGAAAGAGAGAGGGGACAAGAAAGGGAAAACTAAAAAAGAGAGGACAAGACAGCCTAATTTAGTTCTGCGATATTTTTAAAAATAACTACCATGGCTTGCATAGAAATATAATATATCTCACCATAACAAGGAAGACTGTGAAGAGGTGACCAGTTTGCTTGCTCAATTATCTCCGCACATGCTAACTGTTGATGGGCAACTGGACAGCCTCAGATCCGTTTTTATAGGACTTTTATCTTCCAATTGAACCTGGATAAACTTTGAACTAAATGATGTGATCAGATGAAGAACTATCCTCTATATAGTACAGGGGTGGGGAACCTTCAGCCCTCCAGACATTTTGGACCACAACTCCCACAGTCTTTTATCATTGGCAATATAGGCTTGGAATTCTGGGAGTTGCAGCCCAAAACATCTGGAGGGCTGAAGGTTCCCTGCCTGTGGTATACTAGAACAAACGGGCATCTGACACGCATTCAGTGTCAGACCACATCAGTCGGGGGTGTTTTCATATAGATTCTGACAGTTAATTTCACCTGAAGGGCTAGCTTATTCTGAATAGATTTATTTGTTACTACTCTTCTTCAGAACTAAGTGTATTTCTATATGATATTTATACTGATAATGTTCATACTATTAGTGCAGAATCCAGTTAATTGTTGATCTGATTTACATGGGCTTCTGTTTCCATTGCTCTCATTGGAGCTGTTACAAATTTGCTTTTCGCGATGTTTCATTTCCAAGTTCTGTTATTTGTCAATGTTCTAAATATCAGTGACCAATTGCATCTTCTCCTTGACATTCCAACTGGTAACACACATTTGTTTGGCTTCCAGTTTCTCTTCATGGATTAGATTATATATTAATTCTTCCAGGTGAAGTCTTATATGTATATTTAGCAAGTGTCAAAACTCTAGATCCCTATGAAGAAAATGGAGCAGTGTGTTAAATAATTCCCAGCATTCTTTTTAAAAAATCCCTCCATATCTATGAAATTAACATTCCATAAAGATGAGTTTGCCTTAGCCTCCATCTCACACACATACACATTGTTTTTCCGTGTTTAGGGCATGTTATTCACAAGGGAGCATTCAAACACACCTGCAGCTCAGAGGCACATTCCAGGAAATGTATCTTTGGATTTTTCCAGATGTATAAACTCAAAACTCAACCTTTAGACCTTGTACTTCTAGATTATTTAGTACAACTCTGTATCACGGGATTCCATCAACTACCTTCAGGCAAAATGATATGCCTGTCTCAAACATAGAGTTCTGAAACACTCAAAAAAATTTCTTGAACTACAGCGCCCAGAATTTCCATACAAGATATTTTGTGCTGCAGACTCAAATTACTTGCTTTTTTCAATCCACACGAAATTCACAGCAAATTCTGTAGCTCAACAGTGCATTGAGAGCACAGATGATCCATTCCCAAACACTCACCACAGGCCCATTGTATGTCAGCTCTACTTGGCCACCCAACCTCAATCTATACCATTCTGTAGGAGATTTTTTTTTAAAAAAATGGTAATTGGGAAAACTGTATAACTATGCTAGATGTAACTGTACTTCAGATTTCCCTTGAACCAGAGAACTAAGATCAATTTGATACTTCCATTTCTTCTGACTCCATTTCAAGATGGTGCCAGACCAACTATATCCAAATATTTAGATTCACACTTCAAAGAAAACCCTTTAATCTTTTTTGAGGTTAAATCACAATCTTATGGTGTACTTGCTATAAATAATTAATTTACAAATGTAGAGATTGAGAGGGCATTATGTGGTATAAAAGAAAGCACTAACAATGCCAAAGTAAAACCAGTCAGTTTCCCAGCAAATTCTATACTGATGCTTTATTCTTCTTTCAATATACTTGTGGGCATGCACACTCATGCACTTACTCAGTGCATGCACACACAGAACCCATCCTGTACACAAATGGAATTAAGTCCCATTTTTCTGAACTGATTATGAACTCTGGACCAGAATACAACTGTCTCCAAACTGATGAACAAAAATGCAGCCAGTATGTCTCCCCCCCCACTTCCCTTTCTTTTTAGTAGGAAAAAAATCCCTAAAATTTGGAAACAATGGTGGGGGGGAGAGAACATAGGCAATAGGGAAATTAATATGACAAAAGAAACAGGGAAATTGACAGATGCCTTTCTGTTTATGGAAAGGACACAGAAATGTTTAATTAACTCAACTGGTGGCAAACAAATGAATGATTATTTTTAAAAGACTCCTTTCTGTTTCTTAGTGAAGGATGTATTATACAGTACTGCTGCGTCAAGTGGTTCCACCCTTATGACGGAGAAATCTGAGAAGAGCAGTTTCTTGTTATGAAACAGACTCTCCGTTTACCTCAGAAGCCCTCTCCTCATGTCCTCTGTTTTGGCCCCATGTGCACTATTCTCCCCTCCCCCACATTTCCTAATTTAGAACCGAAATGGTGCTATTCAAGACTACTTCAGCCACAAGCTGTTGATGCAGAAATGACTAGGAAAATTCCATGGCCTTGACCATGGAAAGCCTTGATGGATTATTGTAATTGTACTTTCAGGCTTTAAAGTTAATGAGAAATGACTGACCTATTATTAGCCCACCCCTCTCTTCACTCCCACCAATTTACTATTGAAATGTAGTAAGGATTTCCTGTGGAGATTAATATATACATCTTATACTGAGTTGCCATACTACTAATATTTTTTCTGCTTCTCATAGGTAAGGGAAACAAATTGATTATCTGGAGAGGTGACTGATTATGTTGTTGCTATTGCTGTTGCTGTTGCGTGCTGTCAGATCAGAATGGATCATAGAGAGACTAATGGGGTTTTCAACGTAAATGAGGTATTCAAGGGGTGTTTATACCAGTTCTACCCTAGCCCATTACTCTATCCACTACACTACACTGGGTACCGTGATGCATTATGTAGTCCCATGTGAACTGAAATGTCACAGAGCAATTCTTAAAATGGTAGATTTGTTTCATAACTGATATCATAAGTTATGATATGGTAGATTTGTGTCATAACTGTCACAAGTATGATTCCCCAGTAAGATATAAGCAGTGTCCAAGTCTCTCAACCCTTTCTTCCTACATTCCATCAGTTTCCTTAGGACTGTTCCCCACAGCCCAGGGCTGCAGCGTTAAATCACGTTCACAAAAGAGAGTGATATCTCAAACAATTGGGGTTTTCTTCCTTGGAGTTAGTAGCAGATCTATATAAACTTGTTTAAAAGATTTGAACTGTTGAATGCTGGAGAGAAAACCTTTTGGAATCCTACAAAGAATTACACCTTTTATGAAGCCAGGCCTCAGTGGATTAAAATGCCAAAGCCTGTTCCTTTTAATGCGGTTCCAGAAAAAGTGGTTGAATATTTCATCCCTCATTCCTTCAGTGTTGTTTGTTCTGCAACCCGACAAAAGGCCAGCATGTCAGTATTCCTTGAGAAAATTGCTTGCATTGGCCTTATAGAACAGTGGTTCCCAGTTTTGGTATCCTGGTCTGACTAAAAATCCCAGAACTCTTCACCCCCCTCCCTCAGCTGTGCTGGCCAGGATTTCTGTGACTCATCATCCAAGAACATCTGAAGAACTACTGTTATACAGTGGTCCCCTGCCCCATTGCGGTTCATATACTGCAGCCCCGCTATATTGCGGGACCATATTATATGAGAAAAGCCCCCTTGAGTAAGGGGCAAAGGCTGTTTCTGGCCTCCCATACTTTCCCCAGAACTGGCACTGCCCCGAATGGGCCTGCGGGGGCCTTCCCAGGGGCCTCCAGAAGGCCTGGGAAGACCTTAGCAGTCCCATTCGGGGCAGCGCCAGGCTGGGAGTAAGTACAAGAGCCCCCAGTTAGGGCCCCCACACCAGACCTGACCTGCATCCACATATAGCGGATTTTCAGTTATCGCAGGTCGGGTCAGGTCCCTAACCCCAGCGATAGGCGGGGGATCACTGTAGAAGCAAGTACCCATTGTTCTTTGACTCAAGTCCAGTGTGATGTAGTTACTATACCCTGACTCAACTCTACCTGATACTGCACATTTAAATTAACTGCTTCCTCTGCGGTCAGCCTATACTACCATTTCGCTGCTTATGTTACTGAAATTGTGGTAATAAAATGTGACTACAATATTTCCCCATCACAAAGAAGCCAATTTTCTTACATGGCATTTGGCAATGGATGTTCTGGATATGTTCAAATATTCCACCCCTTTGCCCCAAATTGAGTCTAAATTTGAATAATTTTACTCTCCTCTCATTCACACCTTCAAAATTAAAAAATGCCAGATAAGACACCCTCCTAGTCTTCTTCCTGACTATCAATCAGATGTGGCAATTTCAGCATCTCCTTCTCATCTGCAGGGCATTCACGTGGACGCGTGGCACAGGGAAGCAATGACAGAGCAGTTATTTTGATTCACTGACCTCTGAGAAAAGGGACTATGGTACAAAAGGTTATATTTGTGACACATACTGGGACTCCGTATCTACTTACTCTAATGGCTACTATTACACTCTTACTAAGGTTCTGTGCAATATCTGTTTTTAAACAAGATTCTGTTCTATTTCTAGGCACAGATGGCAAGAACACAACTCTGGCTGTAAAGAGGTCAATCTTTCTCTGTATGCTTTTTAAAATCTCCCAGAAAGCACAATCACTTAAAAGAGATTGTTCCTGTTTTACTTATTTCATCTGCAGTTCCCATACTTTAGGGTTTGATTACTGTTGGGTGTTCCCAGTTTTCCATGCCCAACCTTCTCATACAGTCTTTTCCTCCTTATCCAACTTTCTTATGTGTCATTAATATGCTCCGTGCTGAGATGTTTCATCTGATCTTTTCCTTTGTTCTGTCTCTCTTGCAACATTTCAAAAAAATTGAAATCAAGTCAGCTGCGATTCATTGAAATGTGTGAGGATTCTTCCATCTTAAACTTTTCCATTGTTTTTTCTTGCATACAGTGGTACCTTGTGTGAAGGGAATTAATTTATTCCAAATGAAATTCTGTTAAACAAATTTTCCTTTGTACAAATTTCCCATAGGAATGCATTGAAAATGGATTAATCCCTAATTGTGACCGTTTTTTTGTTGTACAGTTTCGCCCCATAGGCAATTCTGTTAAGCGATTTCCCCCTATCACCAGAATTTGTTTCCCTTAAGTGGATTTTCTGTTAAACAAACCGCATGTTATATGAGGGTGGACTGCATAATGAACCTATACTTGTTCAACCATCTAATCATCTAGCATGTTATGCAATGACATACAGTATTTACATAGAGATTTCTCACTTGTCATGTTTCAAGATAGCAGGGGGAAAATATCTAATTTCTAAGGCTTCCCTAAAAAAGATCAAGCTGCATGAGAAAAGCAGTCAATGATATGTTACAGAATTTTTACTGGGAAGGTTGCTGTATCAGGGCTGACCTAGTTCTACCATAAATAAAAAGTGAGACCTTCTTGGGGAAATTTTACGTCATGAATTTTCTGATAAGAATGAGAGGTACAAGAAATAACCAGAAATCTATGTACTATTTTTGTATGAATAATAGAATGTAACAAGGTGCAGTGCAGAATAAGCCAAAACATTGATCTCGCTGCCTGTTCCCTATTGCAGCATTAATTTAAGATCTTTATTTCTCCTTCTTAGGTGCAAGAAAGATATGCCAATAAAAGTCCCAGGATCCATTACCTAATTCTTGTGTTCAAAACACTGGATCAAACATAAAACCACTTCTGAGAAAAAGAAGCAAAAAATGACAGTCACATAAAAAAACCTAAATATTTGAGAATCTTGAACTTTACGCCCTGCCACAAGAATACCAAAGCTATAGAAAGGAATTCATTTTCAGTCCTCTTGCAGTGTTATAAAAGTAGTTTCTTGTCATTCCTTCTTGTGGCATCTCATAGGCAACATGTTGCTGAACTCTTTATATTACCCATTTTCTAAGAGGGAAAGCTTAGAATTTTGTAAAAAAAACCTGGCTGAATAAAATTTTAAAAATCACAAAATGCCTTAAAGAATGCTTGAATTGTTCGCGAACAAGAAAATGTTACTCTCTTCTCCGTAAGGCGAGTACCTCTTGCTATAATACAAATGGTTTTTGTCACCATGCAACAGCCCATAGTGTGCATGGTTGTTCTTTTCTGCCCATTACACAAAGAGATGCTTGCTAGTACCATCTTATGCAGCCTATAGCCCTGTTTTACATAAAAGCAAACTAGAGATTGCTAGAGTAATCACAAAGCACCCACCAACAGAAGAGTTACACTCCACAGTTGTCAAAGGGGTTCTGTTCAATATTCTATAACACCAGAGCTTCCAACATGACTTTTTAAAAAATTTAAATTTAAAAATATCCATTGATTAATAAAATATAAAATATATAAAATTGTACTAACACTAAACTATCATTTTAATATCATTAAAATATCACAATTAATATTAAGCTGGCACAAAGTGATTGTACAGACTATATGAGACCTAAGTCACCAGAGCACTCTGAAATATTTTATCTACACATTTATTCTTTGGGAAGACTTTCCATCATCTTATACTTATATCTTGTACAGTACTTTGAATAGTACAGCATGCCAGGAAGGTATGTGTTGTGTGGCAAGCATGATTAAACGCCTGCCACTGATAGAAAGCTCAAAAGGGAAACAGAGATTCTCCAGTATTGAAAAATTGTCTCCACAGGATGCCCAAGAATGATTATAAAAATACAATGGTGTACAAAGAATATAATGGCAGAAATCCTGTTATAAGTGGTAGACTAAGTTATATAGCAGGTTGCAAGATGAGAAACATCTCACTCAAGACTGTCAAACACCAATGAAGCAATTTAGCTCAATGTGTACACATGGAAAACTGTCCATCTAGACATGGATTCACTTACTCAGGTTAGTTGACCTACAAAGCCCTCATGGTGCAAATAAAAATATGTATTTGCTAAAATGTGTGGTAGCAGCATACATCCCAGAGAACAGCACAATGCAGCAGTAAAACAGAAACAAAACCACTATCAGTACTTGGCATGCATGTATATGTGAATACATTTACATAACTGTGGGTTAATGTGTGGACACACACATCATAAATGTGTCTCTTTGGCTGTAGACTTATTTTGCTGTGACTTGCTTCTCCGTAGCCATGTATGCCATCGGTGGAATCATCACCCCTGGCAACATGCTCAAGCAAGAACATCTGGAGGGCTGCATTTGCTCACCCCTGCTTTCAAAGGTGGTTTATGACATTATTTCTGACTTGCCTGAACGCATGACAGGCTCAGCTTTTGAATGCAAAATATGACGACGAGATCACCATGCAAAATGACAACAGTTCCAAAGAGGCTCATATCAGAAAGGTATTTCTCCTGTTGAGAGGGTACTGTTGAGGGTACATTCATAGGGTCAGTTTTTGCCTCACCACACAGAACCTTCCCTGCGCCAGCACCTGCTACTTTGTTGACAGTGACCAGTTTCTAAATTCATGCTGTGAACTGGCCGCTGAATTCCACGATGCACGAACACTGTCAATATCTCTTCAGAGGTCTATTCTCCCTCACATGGACCTGAAACCTGATGTCCACGTTACAGCTACAGAGACCTTACAGGGGAAAGAGGCCCATGTTTAGTTCATCTAGGGCTGAAGTCTTTTTGCCACCTTTTTCTCTTGGCATTCAAACAAGTCACATTTTCCTCCACTTGGTCATTCTAATAAAGGGACAAGCTATTTCTAGATGCCCCCTTGAGGCATTTAATTAGACATCAAAGTTTTGTCCCTTAATTTCTACATGATCACAATCCCTAGGGGATTCCCCCCCCCCAAGAGGTTACTAAGACATCAGCAGGTGCTGGGGTGAGTGCTCAGCCAAGCAAATACTAGACAATCTACACCTCTGCTTTTAAGATCTGGATTCGGCAACCTTTATCTGTAAGAGATTAACTTCGCTAAGAACTGACAAGCATGTACGGCAGAACCTAGAGACCTATTTTAATGTTCTTAAAATAAATAAAAAATAAAATGAAAGGAAGGGTGTTGAGGTGAATCCTATAATAACCATTTGGCTCAGCTATTGAGGGCAGCAGCCCCTGTCACTTCCCCATCTCCTCTTTCACCATTCCATTATATTTCTCCAGTGTTTTCAAGGGAGCATTTGTGTTTCTGATCTCTGACCATTTTCTTAGATTTGTCAGATCCTCAGGAACCAAAAAGCAATAAAGCCATCATGAGTAAGATGATCTTAACATACTTGTGTAAATGCAATAGGCCAAGTTAGAGGATGTTCTGAGAAAAATTACATAATGACCATAATCCTATCAGTGATTTACACTTATGTCAGAAAAACTGGATATATCTTGGTGACAAAAGGCTGCTCATTAATGATATGACATCTGCCCAGAAAAGCAGCTAAATAACTGCCATCACAAATACTTAATTCAATTTTTCTTATGCAAGTGTATCACCAACAAATTTCTGGTCACTGACCTACTTTAAGGAGTTACCTCCCACACTTTAGTCAGAGACCAACCATTCCCTCTTTTTGTCTTCTTCCCAGTGAGTTTTTCCTCACGTTCATACAAAAATAGAGTGAGGCAAAGAAACATAATTCTTATACCTTCTGCTTCAACACATTGCTGCTGTTTTTATTTCTTGGTTCCTTTCCTTGTTTGGTGACCATTTCTATAGGAGTGTTCTGTGTCCCATGTTCCTTTCTTCAGACAGATAAAGAAATGGTTCAGTTTATAAACAAAAAAGCAAATAATGAAAAAAAGCATCTGAAGGATTAATGACATGCTGTAAACCAGCCCATCTACAATACACATTGGATTAAGGCTTGCTAAAATGTGCTCTCTCTTTTTGGATTTAAAATTAGTAACTCATCCTTCTGCTAATACACAAAAGGTGACTTTTATTCCTCCCCTTCATCAACACCACCATCTCCTAAAATGGTATTCAAAAATAGCTTACAAAATGAAAAAACGTCAATTTGTAAAATACAATTTAAAAACTAACATCAGCCCAAAAACGAAATGAACATATCTAAATTACAACCCAGGGATTGCATAATCTAAGGACTAAATCCAATTTTAATCCCTACTAAAACAGACATGCCAAATCTGTAAGATAGGGATAAGTGTTATCTACTAATCAGCCACTATATCCACCTGAAGACCCAAGGTTTGAGCATTTGATTCCCCAAAGAGCTGATCCTGTGTGGCCTTGGACAAGCCGCATAGACCCAGGATGCCACCAGAAAAGACATCAGTAAACCACTTCTGAATACTCTCTTCTTAGAAAACCCTAAAAAAGTCACCATAAGTCAGAATTGAAAGCATATTATTATTATTATACACTAGAAATGGGCCTGAAACAGAAAAATAGCATTTTGTTTTTTCCCCTTTCATTTGCCATGTCATAACAAAACAATACAAAATGATTTATTATACGACACATGTCCACTCCCCTGAGTCCTAAAGGCATCCAGAGTTGTGGGTAGCTCAGGAATCAAAACAGCAGATTAGAAGTTACAATTTATGTGCAGAGAGGTGGGACCTAGGAATGGATGAAGTACGCGTAAGATATAGTGATCTCTCTGGGAAGAGATGGGCTGTCAGATACATCAGTGCGGAAGATGATTTTATGGTAACTGGAAAAGATCCCATGCAAAAATCATATGAAATCAAGAGGATATGGTAAGATCAGGCTTCTTTTACCATTAACCCTCTTTTATTTAAATTTAAAGAGAGAGACCAGCCAATCCTCTTTCTTTAAATTTTAACAAAGTAAATGGACATAGGATTGCAGCCAAAGGATTAATCAGAAAAGCTTTAACAGGGCAAAGCATGTGCTTTGCACAAGGCTTTAAATATAAGTCACTCTAATATTATGCCAATTTCTTTTTCATATTTTCCACCACTGGCTGTCACTCTTATATTAATGTTTCCTTTCCAGGTTTCTGACAGTACTACTGCTGCAACAGAATGTTTAGTTTTTGTATTCAGAAAGCAAACATGTGATTTGTTTCCTGATATGTCATCACATGCAAAGTTTAATTTTCTGTGCCGTAATTTCCCTCTGGCAATCCATCAGCAGATGGTTTGAATAATTGTGGCATCCTTTTCTATCTTTAATAATGAGACGTAATGTTAATCTTATAAACAAACAAATCAATGCTGGAGAACGAGACATTTCAGTTACCACCTGGTTCTAATGGATTCCATATTACAGATTCAGTCATATGGTAGGCATCACAAGCCTCAGAGAACCCAAGTCAGTTCAAACGGATCGGTTATGTGGGGTGGTGTTCAAGATTATTTTCTGCAATTGCTTCTAAATCTAAGATGGCAATAAAAACATGTATTACTCTGGGTTCTGCATTTTGAAATTGTAGCTTTGCACTAAAGCTAAGATTCTGCATATTCGTTTTTCATCAGTTTATTTGAGAAAATATTTTTACCACTTTTTGTTTTTTAAAAATGCCACCACTGTTTTATTATGAAAACTTTGTGTGGCTGTTTTATTATGAAAATGAATACCAATAGCCAAAACAGAAAAAAAATTACAGAATAATTTTGGAAATCACTCACTCACAAGATCACTGTAAGTCAGAGGCAACTTGACAGCAGATAACAACAGCAAGAACAAGAACAAATCACAAATCATCCACAATGGGTACTCTTCTTCTCCCATGGATTTACTCAGTTTCATTTACAGAAAGTTGGGATGGTTCTAACAAGTAAAGGGAAGAACCCTGCTGTTGTTAAAAGTACAACTTAGAACAGGATATCTATTAAAAATCTCATTGCAGTGATGCAGCATCTTTATGCTCAAACATTTTCATTACGTTGTCATCTAAGCAGCACATAATGTGGGAAATGAAATCCATATCCATGGTTAATGTCCTGCCCAGGCACATTAACAGAGGAAAGCTGATCTACCTCTTCCACATAGGCCTGGGACACAGGGAGATGACCTTCAGAATCACCCCAACAAAATGTGAATCATGAACAAAATGACAGCAACCCATTCATTGCAGCTTGCAAGCAGCAGGGCTAGGAACATTCTCAGAGGCTGCACATCAAAATCCTTGGATTTTTCAGGCAGTGTAAAAGGGATTTAGAGTGGGTGTAAAGAAGAACTAAGTCCACTTTAAAGCCTCCGCTGGCTGCCACACTGATGCAGAATGAATGAGAGATGGGCCAACAGTGAATTGGCTGGGCTCTTCCCTATTGGCTTTAAAGCGGTGGGGGGTGGCGAGGGGAATAATCTGTGGCCCTTTGGATGTTAATGAATTGCAACATCTTCACCACTTGCTATGTTGGCTAGGGCAAATGGGAGTTATAGTTCAGTAGTAACATCTGAAGAGCTACATGTTGGTCATGCCATCCTTATTTTAAACAAATGGTACAGTGGTACCTTGTATAAAGGAATTAATTCGTTCCAAATGAAATTATGTTAAGCAAATTTTTCTTTATACAAATTCCCATAGGAATGCATTGAAAATGGAGTAATCCCATTTTATGTTGTACGGATTTCCCCATAGGCGATTATGTTAAGCAAATTTCCCCTATCTCCGGAATTTTTTATGTTGTATAAATTTTATGTTATACAAGCTGTTTGTTATAGAAGGGTCCACTGTATGTAGGAAGGCCAGCAAACAATTCTGCAAAACTGAGAAACACATCATCAGAAAAGGGGACACAGCATTATCATGGTTCATTGAGTCCAGTGCCTGTTAAAGGGGACACATCGAGGAACTGAACTCCCGATCTACGGTTCCGCCACCGGATACCTAAACCACTGAGCTATCCTAATCAAGGCTCTACTGGCATTCTCAGAAATGTATTTCTTAGCTACTTCACCTCCCCTTCATTCAGCCTCTGAAGGAAGAGGAGACCACATGCCCAGTGGTTGTGGAGAGGGGGGGATGCATGGAAGCTTCCGTGGGGGGAAATGGGTTTTTTTAAATGTACTGTACAGTTTGAATAATTTTAAGAATAATTGTTAGAAACTGAACAAATTCTACTTGAGATGATGTCCTCTGGAATTGGCTCCCACTAGGAAAAGATTTTGTTGGACACATTTCTCTTAGTCCATATCTCTCTTAGGAATTATACCACCATTTGGTGAAGAACAAATGGGTGGTAAGGATGTGGGGATGTAAGCAAGCCCTGTCCCCTCGCACATATAGTCACACCTCATATCTACAAACAAGCCTATAGCTAGATGGACTTGCAGAGCTCATGTGAATTGGAACCCAGCCTTCACAGTGTTCTGGATCACAGAAGCTCCATCAGCATGTTCCCCCAATTTCAGCCACCCTGAGGCCTATTGAGAATAAATGTAGGCTGTGAAAAATGATATACAGTACTTACATAGTCCTCTGCTGACCTTCACTCTGAATAAGAGACTGCCTAAATGGCTTCTGGGACAGAGATGGCCACGGCATGACCTATGTCTGCATATACATGCCAACCACCATATATTCCTCAGCAGGATGGTGCTAAATGCATGGTCATTGATTGGTAACTTGGTATGAAAGGGTAACATTTACTGCATTGGGCAAAGTTTCATTAGCCTCGTGGCGCAGTGGTTAAATGCCTGTACTGCAGCTAAAACTGTGCTCATCACCACCTGGGGTTTAATCCCAGGTAGCAGGCTCATGGTTGACTCAGCCTTCCATCCTTCTGAGGTCAATAAAATGAGTACCCAGCTTGGTGGTGGTGGTGGTGGGGGGCAATGTGTAGCCTGCATAATTAAACCGTAAACCACCCAGAGAGTGTTTGAAGTGCTATGGGGCGGTATATAAGCACAACACTTGGCATTAGTTATCTGTACCATCACCTGTGTGTGGCATGAAGAGAATTGTTTTTCAGAATGACACCTAGTAAATCCAATGAAACTAAACATGACGGGCTTTTCCTGGGCTACTATGTGCACTCTGGCACATTACAACTCAATAAGTAGTCAGCTGTAATCATCATTTTCTATCACATGGTGTAGATCAGGCATGTCCAAACTTCGGCCCTCCTGATGTTTTGGACCACAGCTCCCAGAATTCCAAGCCTGTATTTCCAATGGCAAAGGACTGTGGGAGTTGTGGTCCAAAACATCTAGAGGGCCGAAGTTTAGACATGCCTGGTGTAGATCCTGTATTGCTATGGATGCTGCATCTCACTATCAGTAGAAGAGGGATGATGATTAAAATCTCTTGCTTCCACTATGCCTAACATAAAGCACAAAAAATGTCTAAAAATACTGTAGCAGCTACAATGACACCCTCTATCTTGGTAAGAAGTTGTGAACATTCTGGTGAATGTTTGCGTCATCCTTCATGTTTGTGCGCTGCAGGTTATGGGACCAGAACTCCTTCAAGGTCATTGGTTGTAACCAGATACAAAAACCATATTTCGGAGGCAAGGAGAGAAAGTAATAAAGTTATCAAGTAATCATACACAAGCATCTAGATCTGTTGGGACTAATTAACAAATTCTTACATCTTATTTTTATTCAGCAGACAAGTGGCTAACACATACCATGCCTGGCATGTAACAGGAAACGGATGCGAAAACCTCCAGCAATGCAAGGGACACGCCTTTCTTCTGACAGACAAGCACATATGTGGGAATCTTGTAACACGCTTCCTTCTAGCAAAGAGCAGCTAACAGCAGCAACAACGATGACTGCAACAACAGCAGCAGTTCTCTCTCTTTCACTGTGTTGGTCTTTCCGTTACTTAAATTTTAACTCTCACCGGCGAATACAGTCCTGTATATCTGTTTTCAGCCCTGCTTCTTTATTCCATTGTAACAGAGGTGTGATTTTTTTCAAGCAAGAAGTACGACAAAGAGAACTGAATCAAGTTTTGTGATTTGATACTGCTCCTGTTATGTATGGCACAGGACAGAAGCCTGGCCACAGGAGGAGCTTGATCCCCTAATTGGGAGAATTGCCAACCTGCGAAGCCATGCTGCACAGTCCCAAAATACCCCAACCCCCAGAAGAAGGAAATGGTAACCAATGGGGTGATTCCCTACTGGAGGATGCTGGGCCAGGCTCCTGCCTGGGTTGGCATGCCACTTGAGCAGAAGGACTCTAGTGATGTGCATCATTGGATAAGTGGCTCAGCCAGCCATGGGTGGGGGGTGGGGGGCAAGGACCAAGCAGCACCTGTAACATCACACTCACAGCTTTGTGTCCAGCTGTCAGCTGCATGAGGCACCCAAATCTTTGTATATTCTCTACCTTGAACTCTGGAAAAGTTTTGGCCAGCCATGGATGGCCAGCCTCCTCTTCCCCATCGCACTCCACCCCTCCATGAGATAATCAGATCTCTCTTGAATGGTCTCCAGAAACACTTGGGATGTGCCCATGTAAATCATTCTAGTCTCAGCTTGAACAGATATATAGTATTGGTTTATAGTTTTACTTCAAATGATTATTTTCAGCATTGTCCTTCGGAAACTCAAACCAGTATTTTATTTTATTTTTTTAAAATGGTGGGTCCAGTTGTTGGATATGATGTCTGCAGTTGCATGGGGAAGAGAAAACAGGAAACATTAATGAATATTCTGAATAACACTAGGGGCATGTCCAGGTTGCAGTGATCTGGCTTGCATTCAAAAGGTTCTTATCTTGCGAACAATCCATTTTAGCTCTCACTTGGGTGATCCTTCTGTTTATACTGATTGGTGTTTTTCCTCCCATGAGGAAAGCCCTCTTCCCAGTCTGGGTGGGTCCGCCTTCCAGCTGGCTGAAAAGAGTAAGGAGTCTGGGCCTTGTCCTGGACCCAGATTTGTTTCTGAAATCCCAGGTGGTAGCTGTGTCCAGGTCAGCCTTTTACCAACTTAGGCTTATCGCCCAGATTCGACTGTAATGTGATGGAGACTCCCTAAGAACGGTGGTGTAGGCGCTGGTCATAACAAGGACAGATTATTGTGGGGCTCCCCTTGACCCTTGTGTGGTGATTGCAACAGTTGCAGAATGCGGCAGCCAAATTGGTGGTTGGTGTGGGCAGATTCGACTGCATCATCCCAATTCTGGCCCGCTTGCACTGGCTGCCCATTGCCTCCCACATAAGGTTCAAGGTGTTGGTTTTGGTTTACAAAACCCTCCATGGCTTGGGTCCTAAATATCTGGCAGAGCGTATCTCCCCAAAGTCAGTGGTGACCGAGCCCACCAGAGCTTCTATGACACTCTTGCTCCAGGTGGCCACCCCTAGGGAGGCCTGTAAGGTTGCTACTAACAATGAGGCCCTTTTGGTGGCTGGCCCGACCACTTGGAATAAATTGCCAAGCGAGATTCACCAAGCTCCATCTATAGAAGCCTTCAAAAAGCTGTAAAAACGTTGCTTTTCACAGAAGCATTCAGCAATCGCTAGTGTCCTTGTTGTGTTCCCCCATGCTTGATGTTGTCATTATTGTTTGGTTTCTGCCTCTTGCCGGGCTACTTATTTGTATCTGTCTGTGTTTTATTGAGTTATCCTTTTTTGGATAAGTGGTTTATTTTTATTTTTTTCTTTATTTATGCATTATTCATGTGCTGGTTTTACTGTAGTTGTACTACTCTTTATGTAAACCACCCACCATTGGAAAAATCGGATGTGGTATACAAATGAATGAATGAATGAATGAATGAATGAATGAATTGAATGAATATTTTGGGATTGTAAACATCCCCCCCCTTTTAATTAATGCCACTCTTCCTCCTATCCCAGCTCTAAAGAAGTGGGATGGGCCAGACTTAAGTCAAAACATGTTTGAATGCTGTAATTTGATGTAAACCAAGCAGCAATCCAACTAGCAAGTTATATGCCTGTCTGGAAATGCCTAAATGCTCAACCACAGGTTTTTTTTATTATCTCAAAATTAAACAAACACAATTCAAAACAATTAAATGGATTCTTATAAGAATGGATACGCAAACCAAGTTAGATGTTAATTCTCAGACATCTTGACAAATAACAGACTCCTCATTCTAGTAACGTGTGTTTTTAGGTTTTATGTTGTTATCTACAGTCACTTCCAACCTGTGGTAATCTCAATAAGTTTTCTGAGGCAAATGAGATGTTTTAACAGATTTCCCTTTGCCGTGTCTCACTGAGTTCCCATAGCTGAGCAGCCATTTAAACTCAAGTCCCCTGCATCTTATTCTGACACAGGAACTCATTTTAGATATTATAACTCCAAAGTATTTCTAAAGCTGCATTTGGGTTAAATTAGTTTAAATATAGATTTCAAAGAGAGATTTCCCCCCTCCCCCATCAGAGAGGGGAGTGCAGTCTGACTGCAAAGAGCATATAAAAGCTTACAGTCTGAGTGTGGAGGGTGTACAATGTATTGGAAAGGGTGACAAGCAGCAGTGGGCTCATTTGTCCATGATGGATGACCATACAGTGTCCATGGATTCTTTGCCTTCCATGACATCCCCCTCCCCTTGATTCACCAGGCAGCATTTATGAGAGCAAGTGGCCACGCGTATTGTTTTATTCGTGTCTAATTCCAAAACTGAGTGGGTTTGTATCGGATTATAGACATCTTTTCTGACACTACTGGGGCATGCCAGGGATGCCAAACCTTTGGTGCTTCACTCCAGCTCCCATCATCCCTCCCAATTGACGATGCTGGATAAAGACTGATGAAAGCTGAAATCCATCAACATCTAGAAAGCTACATAATCCATAGCCCCTTTTACCTAAGATAAAAGTTTCCCACCACCACCACCTGGCTCCAACATGCGCTACAATTATTTCTTAAACCAATATATTTCAGACAGGTCAAAATCACCTCCAGCCCTTTATAATGGAATCAGAACCAATAGACATTAATATTTAAAATCATACTATGCTTTGCAACCATCAAACACATATTAATCCTATAGCAAACCTGTTTGACTTCTGCTCGGAAAGTGGAACACGAGTCATGGAGAAACCATAGAAATTCACTTTGGAGAATGGAGAAAATCCTTCTGCAACTTTCTCCCACTCCTGTGAAGGGTCAATGCAGTTCAGATCCGGGCAGGAGTGCCAAGTACAGTTGGATTCAGGAACTGGCTTCACCCGACAATGATAAAAGCCACCACTTTTCCTCTCCCAGCAGAGGTCAGTAGAGGCTGTGCCATAGACTTGTGATTGTACTGTAACAGAATACCAGACTAGACTTCTACCAGCGCGACTAAAATGTGTGGCTTAGGAGAGTTTTATTTAACTATTCTCTTTTGATACCCCACCTTTTAAAAAAGCACATTTGTTTGCTTTTTTAAACTTAACTACCACCATCCCAAAAAACATATGTGTTTAAGAAAACGTCTAGAACATACATAGACAATGCTATCCAAACACCCTCCACCCAACCTTCCCCAATCAGCACCATATATTAATTACAACTCCCTTCACCATGGCCATGATGGGGATGATGGGAGTTGTAGTCCGGAACATCAGAAGGGTGCAATAATCAGCCTCATGATCAATCTACATTTGGCTCTGCATCAACCAGCAAGCCTACAATACGATGGAATGAAGCCACTCTTGTCAAAAGCATTTCAACTACCTGCATGGCCTCAGATTTCTCAGTCTTTGTCATTCTTCCATGGCTTAACACAACAGTCCAAAGCACCTGCCAGAGGAATGAGGCTAGCGAGCAGAAGCTTCCAGTGATGGAGAAAGCTTTTCCCTTCCAGAGGGGAGCCATTTGGGGAGGTTTTAGGTCGGTTTTTTTGTTTCCTCGCATTGCTTGAAGTAATTTGCTGGTCAGAGTTGGTGGCCTTAACTCGGTCCAGGCAATGCTACCTAAGCTACAGCAGACATGGGTACACTGCCAGCCCAAAGGAATCTTGTCACCAACACTTTCTCCTTGTACCTATAAGGACAGCAATGTGATGGCCTAGTGACATGCAGAAAACAGGTGCCGTGGCTCCCAGAAGTGATGTACAGAGCATCGCCTGTGAAATAATTCCCTCTGACATTCTCAAACAGGCCAGGGCTTTGCATCTATCTCAGCAGTTGCCAATGCCTCCTGAAACTCATCTGTTTGCTCCTGTGCAAGGAGTCTGGGTGAGAGATGAAAAAGAATCGAAAGATGCAAAGAGATGCAACATTGGTGGTGAGAGGAGGAGGGGTGTCCAATATCAAAACAGAAAACCTATTTACTAAGCTGACACTTATTGGGGACAATAGTAATCTCTTACATATGGATGGAGTCCCAGTGCACCTAAGTAGTTCACTAAACATTAGAGTCTGGGAAATACCAGTCAGTCTGTTACTGTCTTATTCTTATTTGACTTGTGTCACTGAATACAATTTCCAGTAAAAACTGGGGGCAGATCTGAAACTTGGGAATAGAAACCCAAGGAGGTCCTTATTTCAGTGGCAAACTCTACAAAACATCTAACAAAAGAAAGAAAAAACTTTATATAAATGAGGGTTTCCTGGTTGCCACAGAATCTCAGTGACAGGGTGATGTGCAGCCCATGGTGGGTCCAGGGATGTGTAAAACCCACTAGACCTACTGACATTGTCCATCCCAGTGTGGACCAACACAGCTGATGTGTTGCTTTACTCACCCTGGAGGTGTGGCTATGGAAATTCTCATCAGCAGCCTCTGTACTATATACTGTAATTTACCACTGCATGTGTACAATATTGGGACTATACTTAGGTTATGCAGAAACTAGTTTGGTTGAGTCCAATAAAGCCACTTTCAAAGCATATATTCCCCTTCTCAAAATTTAGGTTTCAAACTGTATATGCCCCCAAAGTCAAGGTGTGCATTCTGGGAATAAAGTGGTTTTTAAGGACTATTTTAGTTCAGGAGAATAACTAGAGCCAATCTAATTTACACTCTTCTTCCCACAGCCCAAAATTAGGCTAGGGATAAAGATTTGCTTCAAGGCAGAGGAAATCCTATGTGTTTGTGCACATTGTACCTCCTTTTCTTGCATTTATCTTATTGCAGCGTTGTCTTTGAAAGGTATTCTTCCCCCATTTTCAAACACCAAGAGTTAATTAAAGACTTCCAAACCGGGAGCTGCTGACAAGAAATTACTCATGCAATTTTATCTTACCCCTGCCTCTCATCATTTAGTTGTATGTCGTGTCCTCTTTCTTGAGAATTACATACCTAGTGTTAGACTGGGGCCAAGGTAAATAAGCAGAGTTTCTTTAAGCCATATAGATCCTTCCAGAATACATAAACACCTGCAGTTAGCAGGCATGAGTAGAACCTAGGAGGGATGTATCATTAAACTCTAGGCAACATATTAAGGAGAACGTAGGGGAATCTATATCCAAGGCAGAGACAGATGTGTGGTCCCTGGGCAAATGCTCTCCTCAAGTCATTTCTGAGCCATCTACTCAAAATGTATTGTTATTTTAATCGGTCAAATTCTGCTTCAGGAATAGCCATTTTTTTACATGGGGGGACAAGAGCCCCCTGCCCCTTAAGGCATCCTACCTTACTTTCTCTCTACAAAATGGCTGGGGGAAATCCAGTGGTTTCCAGAATCTATGCAGCCTTTGGGGGAGGCTTGAGAGAATATTTGGTCTGTTTGCCCAAGGCTTGCTTGCTCCAAAACTAAATAATTAATTTTAAAAAAACCCAACCTGATAAGCTTGTATTATTTAGAATTTTTAAAAAGCAGAACTTAGCACTATGCCACTTCCTGAGCAAAGTTCATTTTCTTGTCAGCGGCTTCCGGTTTGGAAGTCTTTAATTCACTATTTAATTGGGTTTTAAAATGGGGGAAGAGTACCTTCTGAAGAAAATGCTTCAATAAGATAAACTGGTTCTTCATAATTAAGAATTTATTTCCTGGGAAGCCTCAAGAAATGATACACAAGTATCTGGCTTTGCAGAGGAATTCTGACACCAAGCTAAGTCTCAGGCCTCTTGGGGGCAAACATGCTTACCCATTTAATCATACACTGACACAAACACACAACTCACAAAACGCATAATGATTTCCCATAATGTAATGCTGGCTGAATGGACAGAGCCATGTTAAATGGAATATTCACCAGGGAGGAAAGTGCCACCTAGAGGAACATAACAAAGCTACAAGGAAGGCATCTCATTTAGAGGAGTAGGAGTCTCAGACAGAAATGCTTGGGTGTTCCTTCCTTGTAGGAAAGAATGCTCGGAGTCACGAGGGTTGGTTCTTTTGTGCGATCAACCCATTTGGCCACTCCCCAGAAAGGAACTTTCTCAGAAAAAGGGGCCTCAGGCACTCAGATTTGCAAATTAAATTCATGTTTACTCTCCAATAACAAATCACAAGACAAAGCCTGCTGAACAAAAGCTACAACGATGAAGAAAATAATTTGTGATGACAGGCTCTCACCACTTGAGGGAACACCTCTGCAAAAAACCAAAGAAACCATATCAATGATATAAATGTACAGTATTTCTAGTTTGATTCTTAGCTGGATTTATGAACTGTCCAAACATTGCAGAATGAAAAGGAAGCATGCAGTGCCACCATCTACCACCCAGCACATGGAAGGCTGATTCATGTCTCTGTATACATTTGGGGTGGAATATGGAAGTCAGTTGTATTCTTATAACCTGTTAAAGGATCATTTTACTGGAAATGCAATATCGTGTTTCCTGTAGCAATTGGAACATTTGTGAACATTTGCAGCACGGCAACTGTTTAGGAGTGTCTCAAATATCAAATGATCAATAGTAACATGCTATGCAGTTTAAATATCTATGTTCCAAAGTAATATGTGCAGAAAGATACAGAGATAAAAAGATAAAGTACATTTGAGAATATAGCATAACCCTCACCTACCTCTTCATCAGTTGTGAAAGTCTGCACTGTTTCCAGTCTACGGAAGAAATCCATTCTGTTTACCCTACTACTGAAATATTGCATATTCATTTCATCAATCCGGTTAAGCTTACAGAACCTGGAATGGAATTCAACTACACGTGTATTCTTTGTGCTGTCATAGATCGTCGAATAGCCATGGCTCCCAATTTCTCTTGTGTGTTGTCTAGAAAAAGAAGAAGAAATTGAAAATATTGATATAAAGGAGAGCTTAATATCAAGAAAAGCAAACAAATGAGCCTAATAATAATAATAATAATAATAATAATAATAATAATAATAATAATAATAATAATAATAATAATAATAATAATAATAATAATAATAAAAAACAGGATTAATGGT
This sequence comes from Phrynocephalus forsythii, assembly GCA_029282475.1. Taxonomy (NCBI): domain Eukaryota; kingdom Metazoa; phylum Chordata; class Lepidosauria; order Squamata; family Agamidae; genus Phrynocephalus; species Phrynocephalus forsythii. The sequence continues at coordinate 35,149,245 of JAPFRF010000003.1, read as the reverse complement.
TAGACAGTACTGTATTAAAATATTTTTTATCTCAGGAGTCGGCAAACTGTATCCCTCCAGATGTTACTGTTCTTCAGTTCCAGCACTTATCTCCAATGTCTATGTCTCGAGCTGATGGGAACAACAGTCCAACAACATCAGGAGGGGTATGCTTTGCACCACTGAATTTAGCCCCCTGCCCCCTGTCTTCTCACAGCTGCACACCCCATTAGAAAATGTTAAAAAATTTAATTATTGACTCATATGGTAAACCTTCAGAATCACACAAATGTATTTTATAATTACTTTATTTTGGAAATATGAAAAATTATAAAATACTTTATTCCACAACTGTTTCCCAAAGATAAGCTTTTTCCGAGCCTAGATTGTCAATTAGACAATGAGCTCCCAGCAAGCCTAGATTGAGACAAGAATGTTGAGACAGAATGTTGGACTGGATGGGCTGTGGGCTGTTCCAGCAAGGTTGTTCTTACGTTCTTATGTTTAAGGACAAAGGACTATGGGAGTTGTGGTCCAAAATATCTGGAGTGCCAAAGGCACACCACCACTGAATTGGATCATGCTATGAGTCTATGACTGATTCAAGATCACCAAACAATCTTCAAGGGTGATGGGGGATTTGTTTCTCCCCTAGTCTAACGTTAACCATGAACTTTACTGGCTCTCTCAGCTAATTTGTGTCCTTCTACAACCCCACAGAGGTAACAGACTAGCAACTAATGATGTCTGAAGGAAAGTGATGCCCCTACATGACAACTTAGCATAATGCGTCATGACACCAAAATATCAGGCTGGTTTACAAGCAGTTGCCTAACCATGCGTAATTAATACTAAATAAATAAATTGGAGAAGAGAGAAAGATATAAGATGGAATCACATTAAGATCCTTTGATGTAACTCACACGTGGAGTTGTTAAGCACACTGCTCAACTACCCAGATTCCAGGACATAGGCAGAGCAACCCTATACATGTGCTAACTAAGAGATAAACCCCATTGCTTTCAGTGATGCTTCCAATGCAATCCTATACCTGTTGACTGAGAGGAAAGTCCCATCTGATAAAGTGGTTAGATTGTAGAATTGGGATTTGGAAGAAGCAGGTTTCGGTTTCCACTGAGGTTTGAAACATCCCTCAGTCTGACCTACCGCACAAAGTTGTGGGGAGTATAAACTGGGGCGGAGAAGAGCGAAGATTAGCAATGTCAACGTACTGGGAGAAATAATAAGGATTGTGTGCCATCAGGCTGATCCCAACTAATTGTGAACCCTCAACCAGACACCAAAACCATCCAGCTATTCAGCCAGTTTACTGGATGAAAAGTGGGCTATACCATGTTTTTCCATGTATAAGACTATAAGACTAAAACCATTAAGACTAAAAACTGAGGATCAGATTATACACAGAAGTAAACCAAGAAGAGAATTGTGTGGTTGCAAAACTGCCCATACCTTGTCCCTGGTGCAAACAGTCATCTTATATATGGGGGGGGTATTATAGATGGAAAAATTCACAAGCCTCAAATTCACCCCCTACTCTCTCTCTATACCTGAGGGTGTGGGGTGGTGTTGGTGGTTTTGTTAAATATTTAACAAAAAAAAAGTGATATCATGTGTGGCCTTCCAAGATTAAAAGATGGTTGTGCTGGGCACTCAAAGCGGTCTTTGCTGATACAGATAATAATCACTGTTGCTGCCATCCCGGATGCAATTCTATGCACGTATACTAAGTAAACCCCAACTGGTGTCCACTGGGGCTTACCTCTTGCTAAATGGGTATTTCCTAGTAAATGTGCTTGATATTAATAGAGTTGATATGCCAGAGCACTTGCCCTCCAGATGTCACAGCATTGCAGCAACATCGGTGATGCCACATCACTGGCAATGCTGGCTAGCATAAATGGGTATTGTCCAACAAGTTCCGGAGGGCCACACATTGCCAGAGTGTCTTTTTAGGTTTTTCCTTGGGATTTGGGGCAACCTAAAAAGACACTCCGGCAACACAGTTTCCCATTTTCTCTTTCAGCATGAGTGGGATGCTTATCAAAAGAGGACAATTTCAAATGCTTTGTGTGCAGCATTTTGTGTTCTGGGGGCAATAAATTAACTTTCGGTTTCATATGGAAAGAATATTGCAGAATATTTCAGTCTCTCAGCATTTCTGTTTTCATCACCCTTGCAAAACAAACAAAAACAAAAATAAAATTACATCCCAGCTACAGCTGAAGCAATTCCCCGTCCAATGACAGGAGCAGCTCCATAGAATAAACCTTGCTAGAACCTGAGGAGACAGCAGAAGAAGCCCTATAGCTAAAGGGAGTAATGTAACTGTTCTGAAAGGAAACTCCGGGGGAAAAAGAACAGAATCACAACGTGGAGCTTGCCGATCGCGTGAACCAGCAACCTCATTTCATGAACCCAATCGCCTGCAGCCTGCTCCAAATTTTCACGGCGCACAATAAACAAACATAACAGGGCGTTTTTGTTTTAATGTTTTCCCAGCCGACAGCAATCGTTGGGAAGCGAAAACGGAAGATACTGGGAAGTCTCCATCCGCCCGCAGGGGAAACTACAACTCCCGACAGTCTACTCGTTTGCAAGCCCTTCCTTACAGGAAGCGCGGTCTGTTTTCCCGCTCAGGCATGCCTGGAGCTGTTTGGGTTTGTTGGAGAAATCGTGCTTTTGGCTTGTGATCTCCTGCCTGAAAGCCCAGATCAAGGGAGCTAACTGCTGTTAATTGATCGTGAATCGCGTCTCCCTCTCTTTTTATTCTTTCACAGAGAAATGGAAGGCGCGGGAGCGCCGGAAGAGCCTCCGGTGAGTTGCCCGGTTTGCTCCCGGGAGCTGCCAGTTGCTCATATTAATGCACATCTGGACAGATGCTTGCAGCAACAGCAGGGCGAAGGGGGAGAGGCTGAAGAGGCAGCGGGTGGGCGTAGTGGCATCAACCGCAACAGCCCAGACGCTACGAGGATGAGTCCGCCACAGCCCTACAGTAAGAAGATGCGTCTCTCCAAATCTCCAGAGGGGAGCAAGAAAGAAGAGGAGGAGTCCGGGAGCAGCCCCAGTTCGGCACCGGTGTTTCCCCTTTTCCACAAAAATAGGAACTCCGGAGGGGGAAAGCCCGAAACTTCTCGGGGCGCAGCTGCGTCTCCAACCCACAAAAAGGGAGAAGAGACGCAACTGGATGGGGGGAAGGTAGCAATAGGAGCGGAGGTGTCGGTGCCTGAGCTGAGCGGGGAGACCCTGGCCCAGAAGCTGGAAGGGAAACCCTTGGCGGATAAGCTGCGGCCCAGCCACCTGGGAGACTATATGGGGCAGAATCAGGTGCTGGGAGAGCAGACGCTCTTGCGATCCCTGCTGGAAGCCCACGAAATCCCCTCCATCATTCTCTGGGGGCCACCAGGCTGCGGCAAGGTGAGTGGGGTCCCCGAGGATGCCTTGGCCACTGTTAGCTTTCTTTGGCTGATACTTCACGTAACCACCTTTGTTTCTCCTGCCTGCTGTCCGGGGCAAACGCAATGTGAACCCAAGATCAGAAACTCCAGATTTTGCTTTTTCAGCACTGGAACTGGCTCCTGTACAATGCAAAGTTATACTGGGCCTTTTCACACGACCCCTAAAATCCGCTGGCCACTTAAATTCGGACCAGAGATCTTGGGGTTTGTTGCTCTTCCTCCGTCCCCACCCCTCCGCACTTCCTTGCTCCTGTCTGTGTGAGGGGAGGGAGAAAAAAAGAGAGGAAAAAATGCAGGCTCACCTCTGAAACTGCCCAGAGCCCCATCGTCCTGATTCCTTCTCTTAAAGGGGCGGGAGGCAAAAAAAAAAAAAAAACAGAAGCAAGGAGAGCCCGGCACTCACTCCCTTAAATCCGCATCAGGGATTTTCACCCTCCGAGAGCAGGTACATGAAAAGTAAGCTGGGACGCGCTTAGGTGGGCGTGGTCGCACTTAATTTTCATGCAAACTCCGGAGCTGGTGGGGAAGCAATTGTAAGCTCCGGAGCTGGGAGCCATTTGCGGCGGAGTTTAGGGGTCGTGTACAAAGGCTGACTGTGACAAGGTGCCTCTGAGCATGTGTAAAAGTACCCCCTTCCCTTAGGCCCTAAAAGTTTAGACAGCAACCTTCAGCCCTCCAGATGTTTTGGACTGCAGCTCCCAGAATTCTGAACCTATATTTCCAGTGATAAAGGGCAGTGAGAACTGTGGTTCCCCATCCCTAGTTTAGAGCCATGTCAAGTAACCACACCCAACAGGTTTACATTTGAGATGGAATACCATGGTTGGTTTTTTGATTCAAAAAGGAGATCATGCTATTCCACCTTTTGGTATGAGAACAATGATTGCATCTCCCCCCCCCCAAAAGAAAGCATAATGGTCTGCTTACATACCACCCTATACCACTTCAAGTAGTCTCTTGATGGTTTACAGTTTTTTAATTACAGTAATGCAGGCTACACATTGCCCCCCCCAGCAAGCTGGGTACTCATTTTACCAACCTCGGAAGGATGGAAGGCTGAGTCAACCAAGAGCCTGCTACCTGGGATTGAACCCCAGGTGGTGAGCACAGTTTTAGCTGCAGTACAGGCATTTAACTACTGGTTTTGATTCAAAAAGGAAATCATGCTATTTCACCTTTTGGTATCAGAACAATAATTGCATTCCCCCCCCAAAAAGCCTGGCCCACTAGCTCTTTCCTTTCTGAGTTGAGCCGTTGGAAAGTGATACAGCACACAGGGGTACAATCACCATTAAAACTCTAAGGCTGAGGTGTCCAAGCTTCGGTCCTCCAAATGTTTTGGAACACAATTCCTAGAATGCCAAACATATTTTGCCAGTAATAAAGGACTGTGGGAATTATGGTCCAAAACATCTGGAGGGCTGAAGTTGGGACACCACTGCTCTAAGGGCCCAAAATAATCATGGTTTACATTACAGTTTATACAGTTTTCAATACTGCAGCTGACCTGAAAACGGCCCAAAGAGGCGACACAGGCTCTACTGGTTTCTGACCCAAACCAGAACTGCTTTGTTTTGTTCCTCTTAAAAGGCTAGCTAGCATTGAGGCCTTCTCTATATACGAAGTAAAACGAGAATATGTGTGATGTACACACACATATTTTTGTTTAACAAACACCTTTTCAAATTCTTAAGACCCTCTTCATACATTCATTGGGCTAGTAATAATTGTCTCTTCGTTCTTCGCATTTCTATCCCCCATTTGCTTCCAGTGATCTAAAGACTCTCGCTGTATGTGACTCTCTTCCTCTTCTTTACTTTATTTATAGTATCTCCATAGGCATCCTGTGAGGCATGTTAAGCTGAGAGACATTGAGAAACCCAGAGTCACTCAGTTCTGTGGCTGTGTGGACTGGACCTCCTCTGTCCCAGCAAATAACACACTACTTCACACTGGTTCCTGTTGTGTGGCAGAAGATTCAGAGCATCTCCTCTCTCCATCATACATATAATTTTACATGTTCCACATAGGGCCTTTTTACATGACCCCTAAGATCCACTGGCCACTTAAATTCGGACCAGAGATCTTAGGGGTTCGTCGCTCTTCCTGTGTCCCCACCCCCTCCGCACTTCCTGGCTGCTGGCTGCGTGAGGGGAGGGAGAAAAAGAAAGAAAAGCATGCTGCTCACCTCGTTCTGCCTCTCGTCTCTGTAAAAGTAGCTCTTAAAGGGGCGGGAGCCAAAAAACAACAAACAGAAGCAAGGAGAGCCCCGCACTCACTGTCGTTACACTGGATCAAATAATTTTCACCTCCAAAGAGCAGGTACCTGAAAGCAGCGCTGGCACGCGCTAAAGTGGGCAGGGTCGCACTTAATTTCCTGTTAACTCCGGAGCTGGTGGGTAAACATTTTTAAGCTCCGGAGCTGGGAGCCATTTGCCCCGGAGTTTAGGGGTCATGTATAAACGCCCATAGATGGCTATTCTGTTTTATTCCCACCTCTTTTCAGGAAAGGGGTGTGCAAATTAGGTGTTATCCCTGTCTGTCTGCATCTTGTGACACATCCTGTGTGACAGAGGATGAAAGGGAATATAGACCATCCTATAAACTTTCCATTATGACTTGCTTGCCCGTTACCACAAACCAGTGTTTTGCATTTTTGGACATTAGGAAATAAAGAAGAAATAGATTACCTTTTAAAGGTGTGATAACAGCTCCTGCCTCTGACTTGAAGAGAAAGGTTGCAAGAGTTAACTGTTTACTTTCCTTAGGTTTGTCTGCCTACAATATAGGCAGGAAGTCTATGGTCTTCCAGGCACTTGGGTCTCATGCCAAGGAAGCCAGTATTGCCTTTTACAGGATTCTAGAGTGTCCAACCAGAAGTCTTTTCCATTCCCTGCTGCATACTACCCAATTCTCTGTTTAAAACAAATGGAGATCTTGGGGTTTGTTCTTCGACAATTGTCTGCAAGTTACATGATCCCAACATCTCCAGATGGTTTGGATCAGCATCAAATCCCCTTTAGAAAGCAAGTGGAAAGCCCCCTTTTTAATGTCTACCTGGTAATTATAGAATTCCTTTCTCTTGGAGACTTAGCATTTGCAGTCCTGTTCAGTATTAAGTTGAAATAAGCCCATTGAAACCTAGTAGAAAGTAAGAACATGAGTGAGTGGGATCAGCTGTAAGTAGAGATAGTTCACATGTTCTTGACTGTGTGCTTGTGGTAGTCATGCATAAATTGTGAGACTACTTTTGTTTATCCTCTGTATTTATTGGTGGGGAACTTTGAGATGGATGAAGAGGAGTGTCTGGATTTTGCCATGGGGAGTATTATGGGTGCACAAACATGTTCTAGTATCTGCTAACTGTCAGAATGTTTATGTGCAGAATTTTTATGTAATAATGGATTCTTCTGCAATAACATGTTTGTAGTCTTTCAATAGATCTGTGGTGTAGAATATTTTGTTAAATACCTGGAATACCAAGATGATGCAGAATATACTTCAGATTTTGGAATGTACTACCATTTTATGGGGTTTTATGTAAATGGTTTTGTTAGCTTATGTGCAAACAATTATAGGCTCTATAACTAGTGAACACTGACTAAAAAGTCTAAATAAAGGGTGTTAATCTTGTGTAGCAAAGGAAGCATTGAATAATTTGTTGGATGATCCTTGAAGAATGTGCAGAAGAGTAATCTATGTCTACCATTCAGATCATTTCCAGTTTAGAATTACCTTATAAAATGATTCATTAACAGTTGAGTAGCAGTGCCTCATTGCAGAGAGATAAAACCATCCACTAGCAAATATGGTTTGCTGCATGCCTGATTGAAAGCAAAATTCAAAAACAATGTAGTCATTTCTCCATTTTTGGAGGAATCTTGGGACTTTTACAAAATTATACTGTACAGTGGTACCTTGACTTAAGAGCGGAAAAGCGTTGGCATTTTAACTGTCGCCTTACAAATTTTAGATGTGATCTGCTCTACTTACAAATGTTATATTTTAATTTTTTTTTACGGTTTGTTAGATACAGTACCTCAATTTAAGAGTAGTTCGATGCAAGAGCATGCATTCGGAACAGATTAAATTTGTAAGGAGAGGTATCACTGTCTATGTTAGGAAATACAAATTAAGGTTTGTTTGTTTGAATAACCCTGTGAGCTTCTAGAATCTCTGAACATCATCATCATCACCTTAGAACTGAAGAGATGGAAGGGACCCTATGGTTCATCAATCACAGTCCCTGTCAATGATGCTGAGTGGGAAATTGAACTCCAGATCTCTGGCTTCACATAACTATCCAGCAGTTCATTCAGGATTTATGGAATCTTCAGGGAATACTGGGATAATTCATTTCATGTTCTAGAGAAAGTGCTTCTTCCATTCATAGTTCCTTTTGGGAGATGGGTGGTATATAAGTGTATAAATAAATAAATACTGTATAGCAGTGTTGGCGAACCTATGGCATGGGTGCCAACGGTGGCACTTGAAGCCCTTTCTGTGGGCACCCAACATTTCCCCTTCACAGCCACCTGTATTCAGGTTAAATTGCTGTACAGTATTTTCAGATGCTATACAGTGGACCCTCATATAACAAATGGTTTGTATAACATAAAATCTGTACAACATAAAAAATTCCAGAGATAGGGGAAATTTGCTTAACAGAATCGCCTATGGGGCGAATCCATACAACATAAAAATGGTCGCGATTAAGGATTACTCTTTTCAATGCATTCCTATGGGAAATTTGTGTAAAGGAAAATTTGTTTAACATAATTTCATTTGGAACAAAATAATTCCTTTATACAAGGTATCACTGTATTTTATCTTGCCATATAGCGTTGCTTTTAATGGTTTTAATGCATTTAATGGATTTTACCTGATTTTATGTTTAGAATTAAGGTTTACTTGTTTTTATTCTTGTATGAAAATTGTCATCTTTTTGGTGGAAAGGTGGGAAATGAATGAATGGATGGATAGATGGATTTTAATGTGGTTTCCCTTAAGTGAGAATGCTTCAAAAGAGCACTGTTTGCTGCACTGGTTTCTTGACAGCTATCTAAATATACCATGTGCTGCTGATACACAGTCTTCATTCATAATTATTAAAGCATTGATTACACACACTTGACTGAAAGTAAGTCCGCTTTGAATTAACTTCCAGGTGATGTGGTGGCTCAGTGGGCTAGAGCGCTGAAAACTGTTGGCTGCAAAGTCGGCAGCTCAGTGGTTCGAATCCCAGCTGCCATGCAGCGGAGTGCGTTCCTGCTGTTAACCCCAGCTCCTGCCAACCTAACAGTTCGAAAGCATGGAAATGCAAATAGATAAACAGATACCGTTGTAAAAAGTGGGAAGGTAAAACAGTGTTTCCTTGCAGCCGTGCTGGTCACATGGCCACAGACTTGCACAACACTGGCCTTCAGCTTGAATATGGATATGAGCACCACCCCTAGAGTCGGACACGACTATCACAAATGTGCGGCGGGGGGGGGACCTTTACCTTTACCTGATTTGGCTGGATAGCTTTGTAAATTAGGTGGAAAGTTTGATTCCCTATGATGCATCCCAGAAAAGCCATCCTGTGTGGCCTTGGGCAAGCTGCACAGTCCCAGGGTGCTCTCAGTAGGAGAGAATGGCAAACCACTTCAAGAAAACCCTATAAAGCATCACCATAAATCAGAATGGCTCACAAAACTACCTGGTATAAAACTGTACTATAAATGCCATAGCATGAACAGTTTTCGTTAACGATTGTGATGCTCATGTGTTTGAAACCACTGAATGCATTTGCTGATCTAATTTACAAGAAAAAAAAGTCCTTTCCCTCCATAGTTTTGCCAAAAATGTAATGTGATGTTGTCTATTAATGCTGTAAGATGTGCCTCAATTCCTTGTTCTCAATACTCAAACATGTCTTTTATTTATTTATTTATTTATTTATTTATTTATTTATTTTAGAGTATTTTTACCCCACCTTTCTCTTTGGAAAAGGACCCAAAGCAGCTAGTCTTAATTGTACTGGACCCTTATTACTGCAAGCCACCTTGGGTCCCTTTTCAAGGAGAAAGGGGGGGGGATACTCTAAAATAAAATAAAACAAGTAAATAAATAAGCAAAAAGCATACAATTCCATTTCCTGCTGAATGTTTGAACCTAAAGTGGAACATAATACTTTAGGATTACCCGTGTTTTTCCTCATCCTCCTAAGGCTCAAGATGCTTTTAACAGCTGCAGTTCCTTCAGAAACCCTATATGATTTGAAGCCAAATGCCGAGGGAGACTTCATAAGGGCAAGCTTTAGAAGAGGGAATCATGTTAGTCTGTGCTAGGATGTCATGTGAAAACAAAAGTACTATGAAAAACATTCAAAAATGTGGCACCTTAAAGACTAACTTCTATATTTGAATGTGAGCTTTCATGGACAAATCAGATTCTTAAGAATAACGTTATATATTCACAAGAGATAACATTATGTATTCATAAGTATAAGTTTCCTATAATTGGTTCTGTTACTTCTCTTCACAACTCACAGGAATATGAAGAATGACTCAAATAAAATTACAAACCCTGATCTTCATTCAGATATATAAATGAGACTTCCAAAGCCTGGATTACTTCTCCTCCCTATGTTTGAATGCACACTTTTGAAAAATATGGTGATGTTTTTAGATTTTCTATAATCAGTTAAGAGTGTCAGGTCATAGGAACTACATTGCATTGCTTTGAGCAAAAAAAATTCATAAATCATTCACAAATGTTAAGTAGATATTTGAGAATTAGGCAAGAAATTATGCAGGACAATTTCTAGTAGTTCTGTTGATAGCATAATGCAGAGAATGCTGAAGAATTACAATCTGCACTACAGCTTTTCAGAATCCACTAGCCAGAGTGATCTGAAAATTGCAGTCCAAAACCATTAACTTCTCCAAGGTTGGTAACACACAACTAGGAAGACAGGAAAGTGTTTCCTTTCAGCATCGGGGAACCCCGATATAGGAACTGAAAAATTCAAGATGGCTACCAGCCTTATTTTGATGGGTACTACTCAACCACAATTGAACCTTAAGACTTATCATTGGAAGCTTGTCCAAGGACAAGGAACATGACCCAGTGGGCAACAATCTCTTCAATCAGTGTGCTTTTTTAAAAAAGTTCATAGAGTCTCTCTAATGGTCCAGCTGCTCTCAACATGAGCTGCAATCTGAGTAGGCTGTGCTGTGATTTATGACACTTTAATGGGCAATATTTAGATTTTTGCTCGTCTGCCATGGCAGAACCAATTTTAGTTGAGAGAGACAGCAGGGGAACATCCGCGGCTGTAACCCAAGTGTGAAACAACTTGAGTTTATCAAATGAACCTGGAAGTTACCATACTGAAAGCTTGGAGTTTATGAAGGACAAATTGTATTTAAATAACACATGGAAAAGAAGGATGATTAACTTCCTGTGATAGCTACAAACTGCAGTATTTTTCCATGTATAAGACTATATTTTTGTCTAAAATTGTTAGACTAACATTGAGGGTCATCTTACACAGGGAAGTAAGCCAACGAGAGCACTGTGCAGTTGTGAAACTAAATTTGGGTTGGAAAAGTAGAGTGCATCTTATACATGGAGACAGCTTATAGACTGAAAAATACAGTAATTCTTCTCGTCTTCAACATGCAATCTTACACCAAGGTAATACAGGGAATAGGAATGATGACAGGAATGTGTTAACTTCAAAGCAAAGATGCTGTCTTTGCAGCTGATATTAAATTTCCTTGGACTTATTTATATCTTTTAGCTATCCTTGTATTTTCTTCCAAGCTCCATCATGACAAGGCAAAAGTATTTGTAGTTCAAGCCTGCAATTCATTTGCCATACTTCAGCTTTCAACTTAATACTAGATCTTTCACTTTTTTGGCAATACTGTACAATAGAATCTGAAGCACTTTTTAGACAATCCTCTTCTTGAACTGTTTTGTTCATCAGAAAATGATCAGAGCCCTCTCCTTGTCTCCAGGCACATCCATGTTGGCCTTTTTGCTCTGAAATAGAATGGACTTCCACTTTGGTTGCTGGCGCCCAGCTTGCAACATACAGATATGCTGAAATCAAATAATGTTTTTAGCTGTTTCCACCATAGTCAATGCATCATTTTATCCAACAGACCTAGGTGCCATTATAACCCTTTCTCCTCCCATGAGTGATTGAGAAACTTCCTACTTCCTTCCTAGAAAGCAGTTTGCTGGTATATATGGACTGGCTGAGGGCAAGGACAATTTGCATGTACAGTGGACCATCATATCACAAATGGTTTGTATAACATAAAATCTGTACAACATAAAAATTCGGAGATAGGGGAAAATTGCTTAACAGAATCATCTATGGGGCGAATCCTACAACATAATTAGGGATTACTCTGTTTTCAATGCATTCCTATGGGAAATTTGTATAAAGGAAAATTTTCTTAACATAATTTCATTTGGAACAAATTAATTCCTTTATACAACATACCAGTGTATTACAAACACCAATACTGTATAGGTAATTCTGTTTGTTTTGAGAGCATAAATGGGTAAAAATGGACTATTTCCAATTCTGTACTAGGGAGTTTTCCACATATCTGTGTACCTACAACAAGGAAGTGTTTTACAGGGCGTGGTATTGTATCTCTGAAAACCATCAGGGAGAAATAACCCAGTTATATAATACTTTAGATGTAATAGAACAAAATGCAGCCATTTAGTATGGCCAAAATGACACAAAGAATACATTTTCAAGCATCAACAAAGCCATCATTAAGCTAAGTTTTATCTAAGAGCAAGTAGCAGAGATTTCCTTAGTGCATATTCTTTAAGGTTTATTCTTCAGTAGGCTTTCAGAGTTCAAGTTTGGAAAGAATATACAAGACCTAAGGAAGATTTTTTTTTTGTGAGCCAGAACACTTGTTCTGCAAACTTCTGCAGACTGATCTTATTGCAGGCTTATTCACATATGTGCCCCACTGTGTTCAGTGAGGCTTAATCTCAGGTATCTGTGTATTAGATTGCAGCCTTAATTATAAGCAACAGGTGTAAGACACAAGAATACTTGGGTTAAAAAAAACTGGATACATAAATAGATGACAAATAGAGAGGATTTCTTTTACACTATACTATATGATAGCTAGCCATCTTAATTCTGTTGCAAGATATTTCCTAGAAATATATTATCAGACTTAAGAGTTTATGTGCCTTTTTCAGTTTGTATTTTGCAAAACCTCTCAACCACCTTTCTTTAAACAGCTGAAAGCAGCCTGCAAGGGATAAGTTGGAAAGCTGCTTTCTGAGAAACCATGCATAAGGGATTGCATGAGACTTAACTTAGGCTGTTACTTCAGGAAGTGCCTCGCTTCGAACTGACCTTGCCTTCGCTGTGAATTCGGAGGCGGTCACGTGGCAGTCACGTGTTCTCGCTTTGCTCCCGCCCCTGTTTCTCAGTACTCACGAGCTGCAGTTTTAGGACCGATTCGAGCACAACCTCACGTGCTCCCTTCGCATTCGCATGCCACTTTTCAACGTTCCTTATTTCCCATCCGTCCTTTAAAAAAATACCTACCGACGGCATATCGATGCACTGATGCTGGACTGTCAGTTGCAATGGCTGTACTGATTTCAACTGTTTCCTGGCATCATTGGCAGCCCGCCGCCGCCGCCGCTGCTACTCGGGGGGAGCCCCGCATGGCACAGCCACCCGCCCTCCGCCGCTTGCACGCTGCCTGCCCCGGGTGCCCTGCTCTGGCCGGGCGAGGCGGCAGCGGCTCCTCCTGCTCCCGCCGCAGCCACCGCCGCTACTCGAGCAAGGAAGTAACAGCGCAAAGCGATGAAACGATATAGCGATGCATCGATATCCCTGTTTGAATATTTTTTTAAAAAAACTTGAAATAAAAGCCAAAAACTGAGACCACACGTCACGTTGGGAGCGAAGCGAGATGCGAAGCGAAAAGATTCCCGGCGGCTGGCAGGGGAACCACTCACCCCGCTTGGAGCACGGTAAAGGGGGCGTGGTCGGGGTGGCATCGCAGCCAAAAAGGAGGAGCGTGCGGACTGAAACGATCGATTCGCACAGAAATGAGGGCTTGCCGCGAAGCGAGCGGTTCGTTAAGTAACGGCCTTAGACTCCACTTTGGGGTTGGGGGGGGACTTGCAACTCTGAGTCATGCTGCTGAGTCTCTTAAGAGCATGCCCCCACTGCCATCTTCAAAGCAAGCAGATTCGGCTTCCCTTTCAGGAGCCAATGGTCTGCTAGGTCCACCCCCACCCCCACCCCGTCCCCATGTGTTGGCCAGAGCAGGCAGACACTCTGAAACATGAGGGACACTCTACCATGGAGGGAACCCAAGGACCTTTCATTGTGATGTTTTGCTGTACTCCAAGCCACCTACTCCTATAAATCCTCTGAGACGATGCACATGCTGCCCAGACGCCTTTATTTTTGTGTTTATGCTTTCCCCATTTTATTGGGAATTTTGTTAAATTGTATTTTATTGCTTATTATTTATTGCTTGTTTGTTACTTTTATGCTTGGGGCTTTTTGTTATACACCGCCTTGAGTTGTCTTTGTACAAACTGGCGGTATATAAATTCTAAATAAAGTAAAAAAAAAAAAATAAAGTAGTAAGAGCATAAAATATCAGGAGGAGCCTATATCTGGTATCACTTGGAATTCAGCGGTTCTTGGGAAAGTACAGAGCAGTAAATTGCTTTGCTTTTATATTGATGAAGCTGTTTGGATGAACAGCGAAACGTTTCTATCTCTCAAAAAAGAAGTCCAGTAGCCATGATTCAACTTCCAGATAAACTCACCTGGATGACTGAGAATCTTCACAGACATAAATGGTAGGTGGTTCGATATGACTACATAGACTACACAGAGGAATAAAATCACACCCATTTCGGTTGTTTGCTTTCTACTTTTAAATAAGCATCTTAATTCCCCATTACGAGCACCACCAGTTATTACTCCAGAGCTGGAAGGGACCTCATGGATCATCAAAGTCCAGCCTCTATCAAAGGGGTACAATGGGGAACTTATGTTCTTATGAACCCACAATATCTGGCTCCATGCCTAACCCATTGAGCCATCCAACAGGAACTGGCGAGAAAGCTAGCAATAACCAGCCATTTGTTACCAGTGAGATCAGCATCACCTTCCCCTGCAATTGCAGTGGTGCTGCAATCCACAGCTGATTCATGCTGTTAGCCCTCTTGGTGAGCCTCTCAGGGGGTAAGTGGGGATTTACGTTTATGATGAGAGGCTTGTTGCCAAGTGGAAGAAGGGAGGGAGTGGGAGTGGGAGTCCTTGGCCATGTGGCTGGCATGGCTGAATGCATTTCTGCACACAGAACACTGTTTACCTTCCTGCTTTTTATGGCGGTACCTATTTATCTACTTGCATTTACATGCTATTGAACTGCTAAGTTGGCAGGGGCTGAGGTTAACAGCTGGAGCTCACCACTTTGTGGTACACGGGATTTGAACCACTGGGCTGCTGACTTTGCAGCCAACATTTCAGCTCTCTAGCCCACTGAGCCACCAGGCCTAGAGCTGTGAATGCCCGGGAAAAAAATACAGGAAAAATTGGGGGGAAATTCCCCCCCCGAAGCCTTTTGTTTTATTCCCCCCCCAAAAAAAATGGAAAAAGAAAAAAATTAGTATGGAATGTTTTATTTTAACATGAGTAAAATATTTTAAGACAGGGTGTTCTAATATTTTCTAAATCATTTCACAAAATATGCATGGTATCAGATTATTCTGATTTCTGTGCACTAAGGACAAGCAAGTCCTAAATTACAAATGGAACTCTCCAATGCAAGAACAAGATGCATTTATCCCTAGGAGGTGCTGCTATTTTCACAAGAAAAAGAAAATAGTTTGGTTCTTCTTCTGCCCTCTTCATGAGGCCTCAAAGCAATGGAAGAAAATACAGAGCAACAAAAATGATTCTGCTTAAATTTCATGCCCATTCATTGAAACTTAATCCCACTTCCTATCTCTAACCATGCCCCTGCAGTATTGCTCAGAAACATCTACATATTTAGCCTTCACTTTGCAAACACAAAAAGATAAGAGTTCTATGGCTCAGAGTCTGAATAGTTATCTCTTGTGAGATGGAGGAAATCAAATAGCCACATCTTGACATTTTAAGAAACAATGCGTTTGGACAATTTGTTGCATGCCCGCGATAAACTGAGCAAAACCTTCAAAGCAAATTAACATCAGCTGCAAATTCCATAACCTCTGTGACCATTGGCTCCAAACATATTGGTTTCCATGAAATGCTGTGTGCTTGCTCTGCCCATTCTCAGCTGTGTGTGTGTGTGTGGGGGGGTATTAGGAAATGTTGAAAAAGCGCAGTTGCTCAGGGGATTTTAAAAAATCTGTCATCATTTCAAGAGCTGCAGTTGAGTGGAGGATCATGTGACTGATGGAAAATGGGGAAGTGTTTTCCAGGATTTGCTAATAGCATGTTTTGTGAAATGCTGCTCGGGTTTCTGTTTTGGCGCTTAGGGTTTAGCTGTTGTTTGAGTGCCAAATTATCATTTGGCAAATGGACCGGCTAATGAAATAAAAAAGCCTGTGTGCTATGGCTATCAGATTGCTGTTTTATGATGCCTTCTGCTGTGGCACAATTCAGAGGTCACATTCTCTTAACTCTAAATCATGGTTTGTTATCACCAGAGATGATTATGACAGCCAAGTTGTGGTTCGCTGTGTTATAACTAACTAAGGTTACTGTCTGAAAACATGGTTTAGAACAGTGGTTCCCAACCCTGGGTCCAAAGAGGTTCTTGCATTAAAACTCCACGAAGCCTTCACTACTCACTATGTTACCCGTGATTTCTGGAAGTTTCAGTCCAGTAACACCTGGGGACCCAAGGTGGGGAACTAGTGGTTTAGAAGCTCATTTCAGTTCCTGATTTCCCTGGTTGGTTCCACACTTGGTCCAGATTCTGTTGTTGTTGTTGTTGTTGTTGTTGTTGTTGTTGTTGTTGTTGTTGTTGTTGTATCATTACAATCATGATTGACTCTTTGTGACCCCATCTCCATTCAGTGTGTTGTGTCGTTACAGTCGTGACCGACTCTTCGTGACTCCATGTCCATGGAGTTTTCTTGGCAGGAGTACGGGAGTGGTTTGCCAGTTCCTACTCCAGGCGCCTACAGCACCTGGTATTCCCTGGTGGTCGCCCATCCAAGTACTAACCAGGGCCGACCCTGCTTAGCTTCCGAAATCAAGTGAGATTGGATGTGCTTAGGGCATCTAGGCAGCTCTTCTCCATTCAGACATCATAGCAAATTGTTGTTCTTGAAAACCATGGAAGAGAGTAAGAATTCATGCATCACAGAGGAGACAGGAACAGTATGTTTTGAAATTTGAAGGTTCTGTTTGTTAATCTCTGAATTGATGTGGGGTGTAGAATGTTGTGAATATACAAGAAGATTGCACCATTTGGTTTCTGTGACAACTACCATCACCTTTGACAGTTGTCATAGCTGGCTAGAACTGAGGGAAACTGAGGTCAGTTACATCAAGAAAGACACAAGGTCCTCAGCTTGAGTGGATGCAAGTTGTGTATGATGATATTCACAAATGGTATGTAGAGCATGTGTATTGTATGGATTAGAACATTGTGTGTATGAATTGGGCTCTGTTTGAGGATGTGAAATAGAAACTCCAGAATGAAATCCCTGAATTGTGCGAATTTCCATTGTCTCAGGTATAGTGATGAAATGATGGTTCCAACTTCGCTTTCCAGCTTCAGGAAACTGGATCTTAACAAGCTAGGATAGAAGAGCAAGGGGCAGGAAACTGGATCTTAACAAGCTAGGATAGAAGAGCAAGGGGGGAGCTGTAAAGCACAGAGAGGCAACTGCATGCCATGTTGGAGTAGTACATACTTGTGAACCACAAGGCCTACTCTGCAACTTCTAACTAGCCTGACACATCCGTGTGCAATAGAGCATGCTGCCTCATTGCCAGTGTTGAATGATTTAGTTGCTAGTCCCCTTGACTTTTGCATATGCATCATCTTGTTCTTCACACGTCTTGGCCCCTTTCTTTTTCTTTTGATCAAAGCTTTCCCTGGTTCACACTTGTCTTCCTTGGAGCTGCCTAAAAGGCCAAGTAAAGTGAACAGCAGGCACATGGAAGAAGAGACGGTTGGGAAGGAACCAAATGGCATGCCCTAATATCACTCGGAGACCCCCGAGAGATAAAATTGTGACTTAAAAGCTCTGTGCAGTAGAGGATCAGATTCAGAACACCTGCGGCCTACTCTGCAACTTCTAACTAGCCTGACACATCCGTGTGCAATAGAGCGTGCTGCCTCATTGCCAGTGTTGAATGATTTAGTTGCTAGTCCCCTTGACTTTTGCGTAAGCATCATCTTGTTCTTCACACGTCTTGGCCCCTTTCTTTTTCTTTTGATCAAAGCTTTCCCTAGTTCACACTTGTCTTCCTTGGAGCTGCCTAAAAGGCCAAGTAAAGTGAACAGCAGGCACACGGAAGAAGAGACGGTTGGGAAGGAACCAAATGGCATGCCCTAATATCACTCGGAGACCCCCGAGAGATAAAATTGTGACTTAAAAGCTCTGTGCAGTAGAGGATCAGATTCAGAACACCTGCTGCAGTAATCTTGATCTTGGGCATATCTTTTCGGGGTGTGTTTAGCCTTGTCAACACCTGCTTGCACCAGCTGCTGAGGATCTTTTCCATTCAGCCTTCTGGGTTACAGTGGCTCTTGAGCCTTGAGACTGTGTGTGCGCGTGTGTGTGTTTCTTTATCATTGGGTTGCGATTCTTTTAAGTAAGCAAAGTTTTTTGTGCTCCATTCTGTAAAACACTTGAGGCCCTGTTTGAAAAGCCTGTCTACTGGGACTAGCATTGCAACAGCTACTTGATTTTGTTGGCAGCCTCAGTCATTTAAACCTAAGAATTAGCTAAAAAGGGAGTTTCTATGAACTGAACAGTGCACCATTTTTATCTCAAAATGCTGGCTATATTTAATGCAAGTGTTTATGAAAACCATAGCTGGCAGGCATCTCTGGAAAGCGAGAAGGCAGTGGAGAAACAGACATACACGCCTGAGTTAATTAAAGCCCCAACATATATCTTTCCAAAGGCTGAGAATTAAAGCCCCAGCATATATCTTTCCAAAGGCTGAGAAACCATCTGGAGCAGATATTTGGGTGATGTGGAAGAATTTCTGTGGGATGGGAGAAGAAAGTCCCATTGTGCTAGTGGATATCTCTTAACAGTATTGAGTTTAACCAAACAGACTTATATTCTATCAGACTTAAGAGCCACATGTTTAGAATTGGTGGCATTGACTGGCAGACAGTAGTCATTGTTGGCCCTTCCAGAAGATGACAGACATAGAAGCTGAAAGGCACGGGCTTCCCCTATGTATTGGCTTGAAGGCAAGATTTTGCCACTGCAGTTAGGTAAGTGAATGGTTGCTCTAGCCACGGGTTCCCAACTGGCTCCTCAGATATATTTTTTTACTACAGTTCCCAGAAATCCTAGCGCAGGCCTGCCCAAAGTCCGGCCTGGGGGCCAAATCCGGCCGCCAGGCCATTCTGAGTGGCCCGCGGCTGGCTGGCCCACCCCTCCCTCCCCCTCCTTCACCCCATGTTTTTTTTAAAAGAAAGTGGGTGGGGCTTGCAGTGGGGTGGCAGGGTTGGGGAGCAACTGGCCCCTAACACATTCTCAGCCACCAAATCTGGCCCTCCTTACAAAAAGTTTGGGCACCCCTGTCCTAGCGGCACCTGTACTGCTAGTGGTGAAGGGTTCTGGGAGTTTTTTTCCAAGAAGATCTAGGGACCCAAAGCCTCTGCAAGTTGCCTGAATGGAAACACATTTTTACAAGGACTTTCAGCTGATAAAAATGACTTTTAGTTCACCGACCTATTAATGGATCTCAGTTTAAATCAGGTTTGCATATTACAAAAAATAAAGTCAGTAGATATCTAACTGAGGATAATAAAAGGGTTCCCACGAGATAGTATAAATCACTGTAGGAATGGGGAAAATCTTTACAATCTTCTTATATTCTTCCTCACTCTGCTATTGACTTCCTGTGTGGCTTACATCATTAGAATGGAAAGTAGAGTTCTTTTCTTGTGGGAATCGAAACATTTTGCTGCTCATCCAGGTAGCTTCTCCAGTCTGAGAAAAGTCTGTGAGAGGCTTCCAATTTATAATTTGCCTTGGTTTCACGCACTCTTCAGTCAAATACTCTTGTTAGGTGGACAGTGGCTTGAATAGTTTTGGTAGATGGCCAATGGCCTGGTGCGTGTGAAAGTCACACCAAAGCAACCCTTTCCAACACCCATTAATTATGATGCGTTAGCAATGGCCATCCTGGTGAAGATGTGAACTGTCTATGTAACATGCCTTTTCATACTAGGGTGGGGTGAAACCAAGGTGACTATAAATTAGAAGCCTCCCACTGACTTTTCTCAGACTGAAGAAGCTACTTGGATGAGTAGAGAAACATTTTGATCCCACAAGAATATAAGTCCAGTTGCCAACTGGACTCCACTCCTAGATAACCTCATGTCCATAGATACATAATCAAAAGGAAATCCAGCAGTCAACCCATCTTCATCAAATGTTTGTTAAGGAAGTTGACTTAAAACTGTTAACAAACATAACTAACTGATATAAGCCATGTTGGGTCCTTTTAGGGAGAAAGGAGGGAGAAAATTACATTAAATTAATGTAAATAAACAACACTCAAGTTGATGGTGTATGGGTGGCCCTAAGTTGCCCTATGAAGGTTGTGACATGGTGAAGAATTGAGTCTGGGTCTTGGAAGTTACATTCTAAAGCTACATCATACTTCCTCAAAAGGAGATGTCTTAGGAACTGTAACTTGACTGCTTAAGAATATTCAGCCTATTGAGCTGAATATTTGACTGTGGCCAGATAGCAGCGTAGCTTGTTTTTTGGATGGTTTGTGGCTTGGTCTAATGTCACCTGGTTTCTGACAACCTGATCATAAAATCATAAGAGTTGTTAGAGACCTCAAGGGCCTTCCAGTCCCTTGCCATACAGGAACCCCCATCACAGTACTCCTGACAGATTGCCACCCAGCCTCTGCTTAAAAACCTCCAGAGAAGGAGACTCCACCACCTTCCATGGCAACATACTCTACTGCTGAACATCTTTTGTATGTTAGCTCCGATGACATACAAGACATTGCGAACTAGCCTTATCTTGCCCCATGCCCAACTCATGCCTTCTTATTTTGAACCTGGGCTGGAGTGATTCCTTTGTGCATGAAACAGCAGTTTTGAGGATTTGGGGGTGTTCTTTCCATGGTTTTCATTATCGACAGGAAGGCCTGGAACCAATCCCCAGCAGATACTGGGGTCCTACTGTATTGCCATTTGATTGTGCCTTATGGTTGACCCAACACAGTTGGGAATGGGGTGTAAGCCTCTATTTTTTTTTTTTTTTTTTTTTAGGTCTGCAGCCTTTTAGCATCCTGATCAGTTTACACTGCAAGTGGGTACGAAGCTATCATAACTACAATATGTAGCAATTGTGCCCTCCAACATCTTACCACATTCTCAAATGCTCTCCTGCTAGCTCTGCACAAATTTCCAACGTATTTCCTGTCCAGACATTTGTTTCTTGACACCTGTCCCACTGAAAAGGCTTGCCACTCTGTTGAGGAATGTCCTCTTCCTAGTCTTATTACAATATAGCTGCCTAACAGATGAGGAGGTGTTGGACTAACAGGTGCTCCCGTGAAGACATCAGTCCCCCACCACCACTCCTGATTGGAAGCAGTAGAGAGGATGGAAATGGAAGCAGTAGAGAGGATGCAGGAGGTTGTGGAGAAGACAAGGAGAAGAAAAATGTGGAATGAGGGAATTGTCAGCTCCTAGAAGGTGCCACTGACGTGGTGCAAGAAAGTTGAGGGGCCACGTGGCTTTCCGGGCTTGTCCCTTTGTTATCATTGTGCTCAGTTTCTGCTTTCCTTTGCCACACCCCTGCCATTAAACTTAATATTTTGCACGTCCAATGTCTCAAGGTAGGCGGAAAACCCACTATTAATCAATGTGACCCAACACAGACAACTTATGGTCCTTCAGCTATCAATTGACTCTTACTTCCATGAACCTTGGCTGGTAGTCATTAATGTGGAATGGTGGGTGTTACGGTTCAGCATCATCCTAAGGGCCATAGGTTGCGCACTCTTGATGAAAATTGGAAAGAGTGCTTTCAAAAACCCTCATTTTCATCTACCTAGGCTGTCTTTGCAGGACGAAAACTCTCAAGGCATCCTAAAGGTTGTGAGATTTCTTCCCTCCAGCTAATAACAAATAACTCATTTTCTTCCCACCCTTAAGGTTTCTGTAATTTGCATCCAGTGTTTCCAGTGTTCTCTCCCTCTGAAAAGCAAAATACACTCATAGGACAAGCGCAGGAGGACTGATTGGTAGTTAAGAATGACAAGGACAACCCATCTGGTGCCTCAAGACAGTTAAATAAAACATAAGGCAGTCTGGTTGTGGGTACTTAGTACAGTCATGATTTGTGCGGTTTTGCAGCAAAACCGACAAGCGGTTTTGTACTGAAACAGGCAATCAGCTTAGCACCAAAATTGGTATTTTAGACACAAATGTTATAATTTTTCCCTGCAAAACATTCTCGTAGATTCAAGAAGTGTATCAGGAGTGTCAGGAAGGATTAGAAGAACAAAGTCACAGACAGGAGATGAAAGTTGGGGAGCTTTAGAGCTTAAAGAGACCCAGTGGTTCAAAAAAGTTTCAAACTTGAATCTCACGTCGGCTGTGAATTTCCACTAGAGCCTCTACTGCTACAGGGGATAATAATATCTTAGTCTTAGTCTTGCTGTAGGAGTCATGATTAATTAATTCCTGTGGCATGCACTGAACAAAGAGCAATGCAAATATTCTCACACTGTTCTGCAAAAGAGTAATCTTGCTGCCCTGGGTAAGAGATGTTTCCGGAAGGATGGGGGCTTCTAGATCAGGAGCCAACAACTTGTAGCCTTCTGATTTGTTGGATCAGAAACCCCATAGTCTCTAACGCTTAGGAGAACTGGCTAGCACTGATTAGCAACCCCCCCTTTTAGTGCATTAAAAAGACACCATTGTCATGAACAAGATTTCATAACTGACACAATGCAGTGCTTGTATTGTGTAAATGTTAAATACAGTGGACCCTTGTATAACAAACAGCTTGTATAACATAAAATTTGTACAATATAAAAAATTCCGGAGATAGGGGAAATTTGCTTAACATAATCGCCTATGGGGAGAATCTGCACAACATAAAAATGGGATCACTCTGTTTTCAATGCATTCCTATGGGAATGTGTATAAAGGAAAAATTGCTTAACATAATTTCATTTGGAACGAATTAATTCCTTTATACAAGGTACCACTGTATAGGGATCCTAATTAGTTACATCTTTTCTCTACGTCATGGTATCTTATGTTTTGTTGCGAAGGGAACACCCAAGGTATCTAAAAAGGTTTCACTGTAAAATACTGTAGTAGTTATTCATATATGGCATGTAACCTGCCATATTAAGATCAGTGGAAGAACCAGGAATGCCAGGTCCATCTGGAGGACGACAGAAACTATTTATCCCCATTGTTTGTGTTGGGCTGCCCACTAACAGCAAAAATTAGGATAAAATATAAATTAACTTAAAATACCCCGACACGGCAGTGACTGCTTTCACCTTAGTGAGTCACAAATGGTGGAGCTGTGTGGTACACCCAATGAAATTATTTCTGTCTTAAGGTAATAATGGGTCTTCTCAATAAGGCTAAGACAGGAGGGCAAAAGGCACAAAATTTAAGATAATTCAACAGTTTGTCTGGCTGCCAGTGAAGGGCACTTACAATATTTCATTTGTAGAGATCAAGAGTTTAACAAGGACATAACCTTTGGATTAGCAAATTTATTGAAATATATGGTATTAAGTATAGGAGGAATATTTTTGGTATGCTGCATTTTGTGCTCAAAAGACTCCCATGTATATTATGTCCTCAAGTCTTTAAAACTAGAGCTGTATGATTTAGGTCCTTTCGGGGTGTGGGTGGGTGTTTAAAATACTGTTCTCAGAGGTAACAGTACCCTTTACGGTGGGGGGTTGTAGTAGGATTCCCTCGATTGGTGTTGAGTTTATGTTCCTCCAGCCAAATGGCCAAGTGGACTGTTGAAAAGAGTTGAAGTGGAAATAATAATAATAATAATAATAATAATAATAATAATAATAATAATAATAATAATAATAATAATAATAATAATAATAATAATAATAATAATAAATGTGTTTTCTAGGTAATTGTGAATGTTCTAGGTAGAGAGTACTCAGAAGTGGTTTACCATTCTTTTTTACTGGAGGCATCCTAGGACTGTGCAGGTTGCCCAAGGGTACACAGGATGTCTCTTCTCTCTGAAGGTATAGAGGGGAGTGGAACTCTGTTTCCACAGCTAGATACTTAACATACTGATCTATTCAGCCAGATGTTCAAATGGAAAGCTCTTCTAAAAAGCCTATTGATCTTCTATGATCGAAAAATAGTTCTTAGGATCCCAGCTAAAGAAGGAAGGAACCACTTTGGGTCCTCTTGGGGAGAAAGGCAGAATATAAGTAAGTAGGTAAGTAAGTAAAAGTAAAAGATTTGAGTTTGACAAAATAATATGTCTCTTCCCAATACTGAAATGAAAAAAGAAGAAAACTGATGTGAAGATTCTCAGTCATCCAGGTGAGTTTATCTGGAAGTTGAGTCATGGCAACTGGACTTCTTTTCTTGAGAGATTGAAACGTTTTGCCGCTCATCCAAACAGCTTCGTCAGTCTCACCAAGCTGTTTGGAGGAGCACAGAAACGTTTCAGTTACTCAAGAAAAGAAGTCCAGTTGCCATGACTCAACTGCTAGATAAGAAAACTGATATTTTCTTTTCCTCTTTAAAATTTCAGACGACTTTGGCACATATCATTGCAAATAATAGCAAGAAGAATGGCACACGCTTTGTGACACTGTCGGCGACGAGTGCCAAAACCACCGATGTGCGAGATGTCATTTCCCAAGCTCAGAATGAAAAGAGACTCTGCAAGAGGAAGACCATCCTCTTTATTGACGAGATCCACCGTTTCAACAAGTCACAGCAGGTACAGGCTGCTCCATGTGCAGTTTGAAGGCTTTCCCTGGTTCTTGCATGACATGCTATCTTGAAAACAAATGGATGCTTCTCTTGACATTGTGTGTGTGTGTTGTGTCAATACATTCGTAACCGGCTCTTTGTGACCCCATGTCCATGGAGTTTTCTTGGCAGAAATACTGGAGTGGCTTGCCAGTTCCTACTCCAGGTGCCTACAGCACCTGGTATTCCCTGGTGGTCTCCCATCCAAGTACTAACCAGGGCCGACTCTGCTTAGCTTCCGAAATCAAGCAAGATCAGATGGGCTTAGGGCATCTAGGCAACTCTCTGTTGACATTGGCCAATGTCAAATGTTGCCCACTCTTTCTCCAAAGACTAATAGATAATGTATACGGTCGTTATCCATTTCAGCTGTCTAAAGTAGGAGAGGTTGAAAGAGAGTAACTAGCCCAAAGTCACCAAGTAATTAGGGATTTAAAAATGGATCTGCCTAGTCCAAAACCTATCCTTAGTCTACTATACCTCTTTCCTAATTTGTTCTCCATCTGATGTGTAGGTTTTATAGGTTCCATCATTCCCAGGCAGTACAGTCAATGGTGCATTGCTGCATAGGCATGATGGGAGTGGTAACTGAGCACATGTAGAGACTGAAGGCTGGCCTATGATAACATGCATTTAGATAAATTATGTTTTAAGGCTAGAAACTATGTTTACTTGAAGCTTAGTTGGACATGTGATTTAGATCCTCTCATTGCTTGCTGCCTTCAAGTTTGTTTTGCAATAGCAAGAAGAATGTAACCATCTACTTTAAGACCTCGGGATTAGAAATTTGGCAAGCACTCCAACATTTTAAAATACTTACCTACTCCACTAACAAATAGCAAAAACATCCTTCCCAAGCTTGGAGAGTGAGGGTGAAGCCATGTTCTAAACAGATCATTACTCAGTTCTTTTGCAGTTTGCCTTAAGTTACCTTTTTAAAAAATCATTTCAAGTTGAAGTGGCATGTGAGAACTTTGGGCACGAAGAGATGTTCATATTGGGGGGGAAATGTGAAATGATGGTTCATTGTTGAGGAAAGAGTTATAACAACATTTCCTCCCCCCTCAAAAAATAATAATAATGGAATATTGCTTTCAAAGTGAAAACAACATTCAGCCAAAGTACCAAAATTGTATTTAGTACTGGCTGAGAGTCAGTAGAATAATGCAGGTAGAGTTGTGCCCTAGTACGCAGGAGACCAGGGTTCAAATCCCTGCTTGGCCATGGAAAATGACAGTATGTGCCTGTGTATTGCAAACCACTCTTTAAACATCTCACATACTGTACCTTGATGGCACATAACATATGCACACGCATGCAGACAAACACAGTATTTTATAGTCTGACTAAGGGCCTTTTTACACGACCCCTAAGATCCACTGGCCACTTAAATTCGGACCAGAGATCTTAGGGGTTCCTCGCTCTTCCTCTGTCCCCACCCCCTCCGCACTTCCTGGTTGCTGGCTGCCTGAGGGAGGGAGAAAAAAGAAAGAAAAGCATGCCGGTTTACCTCCGTTTTGTTCCCGGCAGCATTCAGATCTCTTAAAGGGGCGGGGCGCAAAAAAAGAACAAACAGAAGCCAGGAGAGCCCCGCACTCACTATCCTTACACCGGATCAAATATTTGTCACATCCAAAAAGCAGGTACAAGAAAACTGCTGTTTGGTCGCGCTAAAGTGGGCGGGGTCACACTTAATTGTCTGCAAACTCCAGAGCTGGTGGGTAAACATTTCTAAGGTCCGGACCTTGCAGCCATTTGCGGCGGAGCTTAGGGGTCGTGTATAAACACCCTAAGCAAGCTTTACGGGAAGCAGGAGAGCTTCCGAAGATGTCTGTTTCCTTTCACAGCAGTTTTGCATAATTTTGATTTGTCTAGAGAAGGAGTTCTGAATGACAAATTCCCAAAGCAAGTAACACCCTCAGAACTCACTTCACAGTCGAGTTTAATACTGATGACAAGGATAGCTAGGCCAATCCTCGGAATCACACACATTAGAAACGAAATGAATGAAGCAGAGGCAGTCAGCAAAATATCCCAACGCCATGTCAGCTGAGCTCCCAAACAAGCAGAAAGAAGCCATGAAAAAGGAAATGATTCTAGGTCACTCACATGGGATACCTGATGTTGTCATTGATTGGGACCAACTTTTTCTGTTTTCCTCCCATGGCCAGGATACTTTCCTTCCTCACGTTGAGTGCGGAACCGTGACTCTGATTGGAGCAACCACCGAAAACCCTTCTTTCCAAGTGAATTCTGCTCTTCTGAGCCGCTGCCGTGTTATTGTTCTCGAGAAGCTCTCAGTAGAGGCAATGGAAGCTATTCTAGTGCGAGCTGTCAAGTCCTTAGGGATCCAGATTCTGAGCGAGCCACACGCTAGCTCTGTGAATGGCAGCGACAGCAAGAGGTCTGAGTAAGTACGCTTCACAGATTGCAGCATTTTAACGCACACCACTCAAAGAATCCCCTGACTGACTGCCAGAGCAGGAGTGAGAAAAGGGGGTGGGAAAACCTGAACTTCTTTAACAGTAAAAGAAAAAAAGAGAGTCTTGGCTTTTTTAAAAAAATCCTTCACTTGAGATAACCAGGAAACTTGTTTTGTTTTTTGCTATTGTAACTTCTGGTTTGCCAATTGAATAGGATGTTTGTATTCACAATGCAGCTGGAGATTTTATTTCAGTTTCTGTCTCATTTGTGGTGATTTTTGTTTGTTGGTTCCAAGTTCATTCTCTTTGAACAAGGTTTTAGCCAGACCTCCATAATTCTGTTGACTAGATATGCACCCTTTTTATTGGTGCTAGTGAAGTGTGGGAGGAAGAATTATAAACCATATACAGTATAACAATATTCCAAATGCCAAATTTGCCACTGGTTTGCTGGATTTTGGCAGGGCAGCACCACAAAAAAAAGCCACGCATTTATTTTAGAACAAAAATGCATTGGGAGTGCAAACCTCGTTTGAGAGCTGGGTTAAAACCCTAAAAGCACAATTTGATGCTAAAACATGGTGCATTTTCACCGCACATGCCTTGTTTCAAAGTGAAACAAAGGTTGTTTTGGTTTTTTTCTTGCTTTGGTTCTTGCAATGATTGAATTCACCTACCGCATTTCCAATCGGTTTTTCTGTGGAGCCCCCTTGGCAACGCCCCTTTTCAGCTACTGTGTCGGTTTTTCTTGCGACGGCCATCAGGGGTGGTATTTTTTAAAACTGATTTCTAGATCGCTTTTTGAAGCAATTTGGCTGACACTGCGGGCACCATGCACCATTTTTTCCGGGTTTCCCCCTCTGTATGCCTTATCCTGCTGTCGGAAAAGCGGAAAATTAGCTACGTTAATTAGAATGGAAGAACAACGGCATGACGTTACCCTAGAAAAAAAAAATTCCGATATAGAACCAGATGATGGGGAAATGACGGACAAAATAAGAAGAAAAAGCGGTTTAGCAAACGGGAAAACCGGTTCATGAGAAAACGCCAAGTGCGGAATGCTGAATTGCTTCAGCGACCACGTGACCGGTGAAGGGCAGAAGGCGATTCAAAACAAAAAGCGGTTTCTGTTTGAAGTACGGTAGCATAATAGAACAGGTACATTTAGGAGGGGGGGGAACATCTCATCTGGAAGGGCTTTATGTCATTTTAATAACCCTCTTACAAGAGTCAAAAAAATATGGTACTACTCAGAATGCCCTTCCTCCAGTTTTAATGGGAGCTTTCAGCTGTGTGAGTTTGTAACTCGATGACATATATGCTAGGAAAAGAAAAGTAAGAATCTAGCTTTCCCATTTAGGATGATGTGTCTGGATGTCCGTTCATGTTGCAGCAGAATATCAGTTGTAGGGTGGAGGGCTCAGACAGAAGCAACCCTGCTTGACAGGCTTAATATAATGTCACAGCTGTGTTTACGGTGACTTCTTGGCCGAGTTCTGTGGGCTTTTGTTTCTGGATGGAATGTAGGCAAAAGAAACCATTCTGCCTCCCACTGCCTGAGGTTTTATGTTTCACTACAGTCTTTATTGTGCTCCTGGCATCTGCTGAGGAAATATCAATTAAATCAGTGGCCTGACTTGAAGATTTTAGAGTCTACTTTGTGGTTTTACTAGAACCCAGAGATCCGCCAATCATATGAAAGTATGAAAAGGATACAATTTCTCCTCCATTGAAATAAAGGGGAGCTACATTTATTTATTTATTTATTTATTTATTTATTTTTATTTATTTATTTATTGGATTTTTATACCACCCATCTGGCAACAAGGCCACTCTGGGCAGTTAACAACAATCAATACAAAATAAAATACAAAAGGAAAAGTAGGTGATAGACCAGTACAAAATCATCATAGGACTCATGCATTTTCATGGTTCAAGGCCACTGGTTCAAGCTTGTGCCATTGTGAAGAACTTCAAGTAAAAAAAAAAAAAAATCATGGCATCCTGGATTTTGCCGGGAAAGTTGCTTGTAGATGTAAAGTACAAAAGTTCTTATCAAGATGGGTTTCCTCAGGCACATCTTTCTTAGATGCAAGTCTTAGAAACAGGCAGCATTTGAATTTATACACACACACACACACACACACACACACACACACACACACACACACACACACACACACACACACACACACACACACACACACACACACACACACAGTGGACCCTTGTATAACAAACAGCTTGTATAAAATAAAACTTGTGCAACATAAAAAATTACGGAGATAGGGGAAATTTGCTTAACATAATCACCTATGGGGAAAATCCATACAACATAAAAATGGGATTACTCCATTTTCAATGCATTCCTATGGGAATTTGTATAAAGGAAAATTTGCTCAACATAATTTCATTTGGAACGAATTAATTCCTTTATACAAGGTACCACTGTGTGTGTGTGTGTGTGTGTGTGTGTGTGTGTGTGTGTGTGTGTGTGTGTGTGTGTGTGTGTGTGTGTGTGTGTGTGTAAAGTGTGAAGAGAAAAAAACCTAGACAGTGGTCTAGGACCTGTTTGCTGTAATTTCATCTGACATATTCAGATTGATTTTAAAAGTTTGCCAGTTGCTTGGGTGATGTTGCCTACTCAGTCGGTAAAAGTGTTTTGCTTATATACCGCCCCATAGTGCTTCAAGCACTCTCTGGGCGATTTACAATTTAATTATGCAGTCTACACATTGCCCCCCACCAGCAAGCTGGGTACTCATTTTACCGACTTCAGAAGGATAGAAGGCTGAGTCAACCATGAGCCAGCTACCTGGGATTGAACCCCAGGTTGTGAACACAGTTTTGGCTGCAGTACAAGCATTTAACCGCTATGCCACAAGGCTCAGTGTTTAAACCTATTTATAAGCCTCTTTATTTGTAGGTTTTGGGACACATGAAAGGATGACTTAAATATTGTAGCAGCACATGGGATAAAGTGACAGAGAGCTGGCCTCTGCATTGAGAATTCTTATATTTAATATCAGCCATTTGTAATTAATTGCACCTTATTATCAAATGCCACAAAGCTAGCTGAATTTATAATTGAATAATGAACAGTCTTCCAAGTAAATTTACTTCCAAGTAAATGGGCTATTCTGCTGATGCACAGAACATCTCAGAGCTTCCAAGAGATGAGCTGGGGCATTTTGGGGGTGCTCTGTTCTGCCCCCTCCTTAGAGTATGGTCTGCCCTCTGTGCCTCATTGCTGTCCCTTTCTTTTCATCTGCCATTTGCTACAGATGTTTTAGAAACTCTCTCTCCTCTTCCTTCGCATATTGCTGAGCCTCCCAGAAAGGCAATCAGCTCTTTTAAATGTTTACAAATAGTTACCTCTTTTTGCTTCAAACACACACACAAAACAGAAGTCATTGTCGACTCCCTAGTCCCTACCCTTTAACCTGCCTCGAGGCCAGTGTTGCAACTCCCTGAATGGTGCATGCTACCACAACCTCTTAAGACGTGTGTCTCTTCTTCCACTAAAATCCCTCCATCCAAATGGATAGTCTAAGTGCCTACTTTGTTTAGAGGAGACAAACAACACTTAGGCCTCCAAGGGTTTTAATGTCATAAGAACATAAGAGCATAAAAAGAGCCATACTGGATCAGGCCAAAGGCCCATCTAGTCCAGCTTCTTGTATCTCACAGTGGCCCCACCAAATGTGTCTGGGAGCACATGAGACTAGATATCTGTCTCCTGGTACCACTCCCCTGCACCTGGCCCTTGAAGTACCCTGGTTTTAAGCTTGGAGATTACACATCTCCATCATGGTTTGTAACCTGTGATGGACTTTTCTTCCAGGAATCTGTCCAATCCCCTTTTGAAGGCACCCAGGCCAGATGCCATCACCACATCCTGTGGCAGGGAGTTTCACAGACTAACAATACACTGTCCAGGAGGGGCTGGGGAATCAAGGAACCAAATTTCATATCCAGGACCTAAAGTGGCCCTCACCTTGGATTACCTTGGATTCAAAGACTAGATCATAACAGACATTGGATATTGTCAATGTACATTTGGTATTGGAATCATCACCTCCCGCTT
Source organism: Phrynocephalus forsythii (assembly GCA_029282475.1). Lineage (NCBI taxonomy): Eukaryota > Metazoa > Chordata > Lepidosauria > Squamata > Agamidae > Phrynocephalus > Phrynocephalus forsythii. The sequence goes on along the minus strand of JAPFRF010000003.1, from coordinate 35,118,056 downwards.
GGGGCATTTCAGTACTGTTGCAGCAACACCAATATCCCTTGTCTTGTGTTGTTTCACTGAAACAGTTACTTCCAACTCAGATGAGGAGTGTAAAATCAAGAGGAGATGTAAGGAGAAAGATTAGCTCACTGGCGTGAGTTCACAAGTGAGTTCATGAAGAAACAAGAGTTACAGGTCTGTGCCCTGTCCTTTGTGCTACATTCGAATCCTCTGTGTGCATCGTTTTAAAATTATGGTCATCAAATATTACGGGATTGCTGTACTAGCCCAGCAGTCTTTTCATCATGTGCTAGGAAGACGGCAGTGAAGAATGAGAAGCTGATTCAATGAAATAATGACCGCTAAGCTCTGGGTACCACCTAGCAGTTGCTACCCAAAATTATAAAACTGGCTGAGATACTGGAGGATGTTTGGAATAGGACAATAAAGTGGCAGATCTGAAGTCCAGCTCTCCTGGCACAAACCTCCATATATATCAGTGGTTCTCAGCCTGTGGGTCCCCAGATGTTCCTGGACTGCAACGCCCAGAAGTCTTCCTCACTAGCTGAGCTGGCCAGGATTTCTGGGAGTTGTAGTCCAGGAACATCTGGGGACCCACAGGTTGAGAACCACTGATATATACAGTGGTAAGCTCTTGCACTGGAAGGCAGAAAAGTGGATTCACCCTGCTTTCTTTGACCTCTTCTCATTCCTGGATGCTGTTTTGAGTGCATCAGAACAAACCATTCTGTGCTCTGCTTGGTTGTGTAATCAGTAGAAATACATTGCCTATATACAGTACGTGCTTTGTACCAGCTCACTGATGAAGGGTCCTTACATTGCTTCATGTTTGCCCTTGATCTGTTTCTCATTTGGTTTCAGTTGTTTAATGGTTTAAGTTTTAATGTTTTTAGTTTTAATGTGATCTATTTATTATTTGTGTATTAGTATTTTTTGTGGTTTTAGTTGTCACTGTTTTTAACTAATATTTTGAGCAGCTTTGGATCCAAGTATTGGGAGGAAAGATAGGATATAAATAAAATAACAATACTGTACATCTTGTTAGAATGGTATGTGGTGATATATTACATCCTGTTACGACAATGTATAATAACACATACATTTTTCCCTTCCAAAATAGGACATACATTTTCTATGTAGGTGAATTTGTGGGATGCAGTGCGATTGGATGTAGGTATTCAAGTGTGGCTGTAAAAATAGCAAGGTGACTTTGGGCAAATCACATGTATTTTAGATAGAAGGACCTATAGTGGAACTGTGGGTCTTCAGAAGTTGCATTTTTCTCTCCGAAAACCTGTAAACCTGCAGGGGTGGTGATGGCCCCATAATCGCTCCTTCTTCCTTTTTTTCTTGCAGGCAGGGCTTATCTCCTGTTTGCAACCCCTAATTGGAGAAAATAAGTTGGCAGGAAGTTTTAGGTGGAAAAAAGCAGCCGGGCATAAGCAGGTGAATCATAAGCAGGTAAAGACATCTGCTTGGGAATGCCCTGAACCAAATGGTGAGCCACTGTGTGAGATAGAATGCTGGACTGGATGGACTGTGGCCTATTCCAGCAAGGCTGTTCTTATGTTCTTATGCATGGAAGAGCGGTTACTTCTGACCACTCCTTTTCCACATGACATCCTCACTCCATGTGCTTTAAGGGTGCTCTGACAGCAGCCATATGGCAGGGAATGTGTGTCGCATTTCAAGTTCTGGATCTCCCACCATTGTATATACAGTGGTACCTTGTATAAAGGAATTAATTTGTTTGAAATGAAATTATGTTAAGCAGATTTTCCTTTATACAAATGTCTCATAGGAATGCATTGAAAACAGGAATCCCTAATCGCGACCATTTTTATGTTGTATGGATTTGCCCCATAGACAAGTCGGTAAAGCAAATTTCCCCTATCTCTGGAATTTTTTATGTTGTACAGATTTTATGTTATACAAACCGTTTGTTATATGAGGGTCCACTGTATTTCAGTCCTTCCCCTACTAATTTATCTTGCGGGGCTATTATGAATCGTTTTTACACCACTCAGCTCCCTGGAGAAGAAGAATGAGATGGCACAAATACTTTGGTAGGGATAAGATGACTTGTGAACGCTTAGCCTTTCATTCTGAAGGCTCACCGTCATTGGAAGCTCGGCTTTGCAATGGCTTATTGTCGTGTCAAGCACTGGAATAGAGAGCGTTACCTTGCATTCTTCAGGGGTTCCATGTCAAGAGAAGAGCATGTCGCCCTTCCTTTCATGGTGGGGCTTGATGTACTTCAACCATCTTCACTGAAAGAAGTGTCCATTTAACTTAAGCCCCACTAAAGTTTTGATCATTACTTGTGCACTAGCTGTACTTTTCCTTTGCCTTTGAGTTGACATACCACCCTAAGGTCATCTAGGACTAGGTCCTGGGGTGTTCTCCTTGCCTGTGTGTTTATATTTTTGTCTCTAGATATCCCTGGTTACAAGGTACAAACAGCAAGGCTTGGTGTCCAGTATGTCCTGTGTTTAAATTTGGAGACTGGCAAAATTACGAAGTAACGTAAGTGTAAGACGAGAGTATAGATGTCTCGAGAGGTTGGAAAGTAGGTTATGTTTTTTCCCCCCCTGCCTTGCAGTTGTTACCTCATTTAGGTTAAGGAAACTGCTCCAGAACAAGGAAGGTGAAACTTTAAATGTATTGAAAAGAAGCCATTATGTTGGATGAAGTGGGTGCTTTGTAGGTTACTGAAAAAACTATCTGAAATAAAGATAGACTAATTTGTTTTGCAGCATTGAAAGCACTTGGAGTTCCTTGCGCACCATTTATTTTTAGCAATTGTGGATTTTTTCGGGCTATTTGGCAGTGTTCTGGAAGTTTTTCTTTGTGACGCTTCACCAGTCTCTGTGGCCGGCATCTTTAGAGGGCAAGGAGCTCAGGGAACTAAGAGTTCTCCCTGTGCTCTGGAGTATAGAAAGAGTGAGAAACCCCAGATTACAGGGAGAACTCCTAGTTCACTGAACTCCTTGCCCTCTGAAGATTATGGCCACAGAGACTGGCAAAATGTCAGGAAGAAAAACTTTCAGAACACGGCCAAACAGCCTGAAAAACCCACAACAGCTATCAGATCCCAGCCATGAAAGCCTTCGAGAATACATTTATTTTTAATTTGATTGCTGTGCTGGGGAACGGGCATGTGGAAATGTATGGGTCTTTCAAATGCATATGCAAATAAGGATTAGCTGTATGCTCCCAAAGTGAGAACTTTTGGATCACAGCAACCTTTCCACTCAATAAACCTGGAAAAAAATGCAGTGATTGAAATCTATAGAATGGAGCTTTATTGAACAAATGCCATTTCAGTTTGGGTAGCTTGTCCCCATATCCTTCCTGGGGACAGATGGACAGGAAGGTTTTTTTGTAAGAAATAATATTGAATTATATTGAATCACATTAGTATTTTGTCATTTAGCTTTGTTGCTATAATATAGTTCAAGGAATGACTTGGCAGTCCTCATTGTACAAAGCTTGTGCTCAGTCATTGATTAATGGTCCCTTTCCTGATTCCATATAAAGCACCATGAAATGTTTTCTAAAAGACAGCCTGGCATGCGGGTTAATATTCCTTGCCATGCATAGTAGCAGAGAAACCATCAACTTTTTTTTTTAGAAGACTCACTCTAGAAGCAAAGGTGACTAAATTGAATTGCACTGTAGACATATCTTGGGGAAAAACAACCTCATTTGAAAGGACAGCAGTGTAAGAAAAGGGAAGGAGGAAGGCAGAATGGATTCACTTTAGAATGAAAGCCATGCCCTTGTGTTTGCAAGACCTGAGTAGTGTTGTTAATGATAGGGGCTTTTGGAGACTGTTAATTCATAGGGTTCATTGTAAGTCGGAAGCACAGAACAACACTGAGTTTACACAAGCAAACAATGAGGTCCATTAGGCTTTCAAATATAAAGATTGCATGCTAAACATACCCAAAACATCCTCTCAAACCAACCAGAGCTGATCTACCTCTGCATTTGTTTATAAGATAGCTATAAATGTATCTTTCACTTCTTCCCAAGTACTGTGTCATTATTGCCTGTAAAAAGGGCTCTTGCCTTTCTGTACTTTTCCCTGGAGACCATATCATTGGATCCAATTTAGTTCCTGGGTTTTATTCTTAACTGATTTTGTTACATTCATCCTAAAAACTTTGGGATTATAAATAAATGAATAACAATGCTTGAGGAAGGGGAGAGAAGGCAGCAGAATTGTTCATTGATCACTAGATCAATGTTATTGATAAAAGAAGCTTAAAAGGCTGTTGATTACACTCTTGTGCAAGAGATTGCTTCTTTAACTCCCGATAAGCTTATGGAATGAAGAGAGGGGTTAAATAAATGGATGAGCATAAACAATGAGTTTATTGTTAAGTTCAAGTACAGGAAATGACAGGGGATAGAACATCCTGTTGCAGTTCGTGTCATGTTCTAGACCAGGCATCCATTTGAAGAATCTACTGGGATTTGAAGATTGTTTTGTTTTGTTTTGTTTTGTTTTAACCAGAACTGTTAGTTTTATGGGACTGGATCAATAAAGACTACATCCAGACAAAAGCCCAGGGGACCTTTGTGCCTTTTATTCATTTTTGTGGAAGTTCTTCTGTTTACCATCTTTAACTGGTCAAGTTTGTTTTTAACACCTGGTCTTGATTTTATACAGTTACGGTGACCTGATATGTACTCGCACAGCTCAGTTTGCTTTTAAAATAGCTTTTTAGTCATCTTCACCTCATTTACAGACATAGCGGCATCTTTAAGAAACAGGAGAGCAAACAAATGTTCTGTAGGAGTGAAATTGAGCACATAAGAATATACACTCAGGAGAATTGTTATTTTGTTTATTACAAACAAATGTATTGTACATCTTCCCAAATTGAGTCTAAAGCTACAGAATAGCTACTTTATTAGGCCCAATAGACATCAAGTCATGGATTGTTATATAATGCTCTCCAAGCATCAGTGAATGCTGAAAACAAGCTTATCGAAAAGGGTGTTGATCCCCCCCCACTGGATGAGAAATATTGTGCAACCATAAAATTATTTGTGACTGTAACATTGGTTTACAGATATATTAGTCAATGAAACTTTGTTCCCCCCATTTGTGTAGGGTATTGCTTCTGTTATTGGCCAAAATCCTTTTGAATACGTTATGCCAACATAGGCATGATGACATTACTGCTGGTAAATAAAAAGCTGCTGTTTCAATTTCAGAGCTCTCCTAATTCACCCACAGTGAGAATGCTCATGGGTGAGTTATGTGGGAGTCAGGCAACCCTTGAGATTGGAGCAGGAACTCTTTAAGTACCAGCTGTCTCCCCCCTGCCACATCAGCCGCTTTATGTACGTGTAATGTAACTTCCCCTGATCCTGGTGATTGCCCTCCCACTCCTGGAATAAAGAGACAAACACAGGCGATGGGGTTAACTTTATTAATTCTTACTTTCTACCTCCTTCTGCAGAGGGGCTTAAATGTAGGGTGGATCCCTAGCCCTGAAGCAACCATAACAGCCACCCTAGACCCAGGGCAGGCAGGACAGAGGGCTGGCTGGGTGCAAGCTGGGCCTACAGATGGCCTCTGGTCCTGCCCCAGCCCACCTTGAGGGTAACACATTTTGGTGTCCCCACCTGTCCATCTCCCACCAGGAGAGGAGGGCAAGGAATCCCTGCTAGACCCATTATTCAGCTCTGGTGGAGAGAACATTCTTTGAAGCTGTTCTCCATCTGGCTTGCCATATAGTTCCCGGTGCTGAGCAGGATGAATGGCCTTGGCTTTCCTTTACTTGTCTCATAGGAATTCCCTCTGTGAGACCCTGAGAAAGGAGCCCAAGTGGAGATACAGGTTTATTCCGCAATATCAATGGGCACATCTCATGGTCACAAATCTGTAGCTTATTGTTATCTTCAAGTACAGGAAGCGACAGGAGATAGACGATCGCGTTGCAGCTTGTGATGTTTGGAACTTAGGAAGGGGAAGAAAAGGACAAACAGAATGATTAAATCCCCTGCTGGGGGGGATTACAGCATCTAGGCCTGTTTAGCTTAGAAAATTGGCAAGTTAAAGGTGTCAGTTGTGCATGGTTACCTTTGCTTATGAGTTTAATCTGTTCCGAATGCATGTTCACAAGTCGAACAACTCGTAAGTAGAGCAGCCGTATCTAAATAAATAAATAAATAAATAAATAAAATAAAGTAAAATATAAAAAATTGTAAGTAGAGCAGACCGCATCTAAAATTTGTAAGGCAGCAGTTAAAATGCCAACGGTTTTCCACTCTCAAGTCGAATTTCTCGTAAGCAGATTCGCTCATAAGTAGAGATACCACTGCATACAAATTTATTTAAATGAAAACACAGGTTAAACCGTATGATGTGATCAAGTAAAAATTGGTCAGTTGATTCCTCAAGGAGTTCATACCGTAATTCATTTAGGGGAAATGATCGTAAATCCTTCTGTGAATTAAGTGCAGAATTGATGATGATCCTGGAGTGTGAATATACTCTGTAAGGAATTATTGCTGATTCCAGTCTGCCCACACTTAATCCCTGCTGGATAAAGGCAATGAGTCAAGAACTGGAAACAGCATTGGTTGCAAATGAGTAAGCATGCCATATCCCTGAGCATGATGGACTTATGCCCTAAACAATAAGTTGGCGGTATTTCACAATTAGCAAAATGGTATTTGATGCCAAGGAAAAGGGCGACTCAAGCTTCAAAACCTTTTTTAGCCACAGATCATTGTGTGTGAACCTCAGCCAGACTGACCTTGCAGGACTGTTGTGAAGACAAAAAGGGAATGTGTCCTTCTATAGAGATGGGCATGAAATGAGCAAGTTTTCGTTTTCGTTTTCGTTTTTTCGTTTCGTTATGCAACGAAACGAAAAACGAATTTTGTCTCGAAACGAAACGAAACAACAGAAATTTTGTCATGTGTTTCGTTTTCGTTGCTGCAAATACATTGAACTGTAATGAATGCTAACGAAACAGCAATTTTTCGTTTTTGTTTTCGTTTTTTCATTTCATTACGTAACGAAACGAAAACGAAATTTTTGCAAAAAAATCACAAAAAATGAACCGAAACGGACCCCCTAAATGACAAACGACAAACAAAACACCATTTTTTGAGTCGTGCCCATCTCTATCCTTCTACATCAACAGCAGACTTCATTTAATTCTGATATTGCTACTGCTGAGATATTTTCATCACATCCCTTCCTCATCTCGTTTCCTGAACCTCTCCCCTTTTATTTGTGTCTTCTAGTTTTTTTTAATTAGCTTTTGTGGCAGACATAGACAACATGTGGCCCTCCAGATGCTTCACAATTGGCTGTGCTAGTTAGGACTGATGGGAGGTGTAGTCCAGCAACAGTTAGAGGGCCTATGAATGAATGAATGAATCTTTATTTACGGTTATTAACCAAGTCAAGAAGTACCAAAATATCAATTCACCACAATAAAACGATTTGGCAGAATAAAACATTGGGTTTGCCAGAATAAAACATTTTAAAAACATTTTTAAAACATTGTAAAACTTTTGATAAAAGCCACTAAATACAAACAAGACTGTTATAAAATAGTCAGTATCAGAAGGATAGATAATATAATATATCGAAGATCAAGCCAACCTCAAACCCCAAAGTGGAGACCCTACTCCATATGGTCATCAAGAGCTAGAATAACTGGCAGTCATGAGCCTGTGTACAACTACTGCAGTGGTGCAAAATCTGGCAACACAATTTGAAATCTGCTGGGACCTGTCAGAGAGAAGTAACTTTGCATAGAATTTGGCAGGTCTCCCAGGAAATTTGTCAATAACAGGTTGAATAAGTTCCTTACGTATGTCACGGTAAAGGAAGAATAAAGGACATGGGTGACCGTTTCTACTTGGTTCATTTCGCATGGGCACAAGCAATTTGAGGGGGGAATATTTTGAAATTTCCCATCCAAAAGCTTGGAAGGGAGAACATTCAATCTGGCTAAAGTAAAAGCTCTTGTAATCTTTGGAGGCATTAAACCAGTCAGCTATGGGGATATAGTAAATTTGTTGTAAGAGACTAGACTGTGATTACCCAGAAGGCTCACATGATCTTGGAATTCTATATCCCAAATCCTTTGTCTAACTGCAACTTTAGCATTGGCATAGCCCATCACTTTTAAGATACAGTTAGAGAAGCCAATTTTCTGTATTTCTTTGGCTACAGACTGTTTCCATTTGGACTGGAAAGAATCAGTTAGAACCAAGGGGGGCAACACATCTGTAAAGAATATAAGTTTTAGCCAATAGTTAATCATAAGGGCTTTGACCCGTGCTCTTATGGACACTACACCAGCCTCCAAACAAAGGGCTACATTTGATGTACATGGAGGTACAGCCAGAACTGATCTCATAAATGTACAGCCCGGGAAATCGCCCACTTCAACTAGTTAGTCACACAGGTGTGATTTTAAAAATGCTTGAATGGAAACAAACAATCAAAGAAAGAAACAAAGAAAAAAAACTTTTGTGATCTCTCCTAGTGATAAGAAAACTTTCTGAAATTGTTCATCCTCATCTACAGGAGTTGAAAGAAGCAAAAAAATTATGACTTTAGTATTAGTATTATTGTAAAATACATTAGTTTTTTATGTACAGATGCAAAAAGGGCCTGGTCTCAGGTTATAAGCTCCCCACCTCATCCTCTGGTATGGCTGTCAGAGAGGATCTGAAACATTTTCCTCCCATTAAAAAAATAATCAACTGCGATCTTTTTGTGCTGGCTGAATCTGAACAACCTGTAGATAACCTCAGATTCTACATATCTCTGGGTTGATGGCTCAGATGCCTCATTGCAGCCATTGTTAAAACATGTCGTGATGTCTGAGTCCTTATGCATGGGTAACATAATGTCTAAAGAACACTGCAACATTTATCTGCTATGGCATTTCCCAAAGATGCCACATAAATCCAGTTGGCTCTCAGTGGTTAAGTGCAAAGAAATGTGGCCTTGTGAATAACATGTAATGAACGTAGATGTCACGTCCCAAATTGAAGCAATGCAGTTTTGTTTTGTTTTTTGTTTTTTTGCCTTTCAGACCGTGTGTGTGCATTGAGAGAAAGGCGATCAACACTCTTGCCTACCTCTGTGATGGTGATGCAAGAACTGGGTTGAATGGACTCCAAATGGCTATTCAGGCCACATTAACAAGACCGTCACGTCCAAGTAATATTGATGGTGTTTTTGCTAAAGAAGGGATCATCACAGAAGACCATGTGAAGGAAGGCCTCCAGCGGTCCCATATTCTATATGACCGAGCTGGTAAGTGATAACTAAGTAGACCTAAACAATGGCAAAGTGCTGGCAGAAATCTAAACAAATGTTTAACCAAGGAGGCTCCTAAAGGCTTCTACAAATAGCCTTGTTTTTAGGATCCTCTTAAAGGTAGATATGAAAAAGGCGTATGGCTTGATTTGCATAAGAAATGAGAGAAGTGACTTTTTTTTGTGACTGCCCGAATCCCCCATCAGTTTGGCAATGGACGATTCTGGATGTTGTGGCCCAAAAGAAATAGCTTTTCTGAAGTTCAGTTTGGAGATTACGCTAAAACACATTGTGATTTTTTGTGGTCATTTGGGTGAAAGATTCTAGAAATTGTTGTCTTTAAAAAGTGGTGTTTTCCAGCTCTGGTTTGGGCAAATACTAAACTACTGCTGTCCCGCTATATCGTAAGTCCGAACCTGGTGTATTGTGTACATTTCTGATCACTGCATCTCAAAAAAGACATAGTGGAACTGGAAAAGGTGCAAAAGGAGACTTCCCTTATGAGGAAAGGCTAAAACATTTGGGGCTCTTGAGTCTGGAAAAAAGGCGCCTGAGGGGGGGGGATATGATTGAGACGTACAAAATAATGCAGGGCATGAGTAAAGTGGATAGAGAGATGCTCTTCTCCCTCTCCCAAAATACCAGAACCAGGGGACATCCACTCAAACTAAGGGTTGGGAGAGTGGGAACAGACAAAAGAAAACATTTTAAACCCAGCGTGTTGTTAGTTTGTTGAATTCCCTGCCACAGGATGTGTTGATGGCATCTGGCCTGGATGCCTTCAAAAGGGGATTGTACAGATTCCTGGAGGAAAAGTACATCACAGGTTACAAACCATGATGGAGATGTGTAATATACAGGCTTAAAATTAGGGTACTTCAAGGGCCAGATGCAGGGGAGTGGTATCAGGAGACCAGATATCTAGTCTTGTGCATTCCCAGACACATTTTGTGGGGCCACTGTGAGATACAGGAAGCTGGACTAGATGGGCCTTTGGCCTGATCGCCATGGCTCTTATGTTCTTATGTTCTTAACCTGGACCAAGCCAAATTTTAAAACTGTAGACAAAACCCACCTCGTTCATTGTCCAGTGACCTCAGAGTCTTCCTGCATGCAAAGGTCTTGGCTGATAAAAAAGCAGTTGCTTTGGGGACTGCCTCTCCCTGAACCTCTCCCGACCGGCCCCTGCACCTGTTCTAACAAAAGGTGTGAAGAATGTGAGGAAGCTGTGCTGGTGGAAAAGATGAAACTAATGAGAGGGGAGATTGGCAGTGGACACATTGTGAACTCCATGCTATTGTCTCAAAGGGAAGAACCTTTGACAGGATAGTATAACACGTACCAGTTCTCTCGAGGGACAGTTGGACGGTTGGCAAGAAGGGCTTTGTTCATAGCTAAGAATAGCTTGTGTCATTTTGTGTGTCGGCCCAAGACAATTTTCAGTCATGTATTATGAGGAATTGAACCTTCATAATCATATAATAATGGGGAAATTGTATAATAATACAAAGAGGAACTGTGTGCCCTTCCGTTTCGGTTCTGTTCTGTTCTGGTAAAGGTTTAAGGGACAGTTGCTACAATCAGGACAAACAAATGCCAAGGATTTTCCTGGGCTGGATCACACTTCAGGCTACAATCAGGGATGAACAGCAAGGGAAGTAGATAATCTTAGAACTGCAAATCTGGAAGAGACCCTCTGGATCATCAGACTTAGCCAATGGGGAAGTGCACTTCCAACCCCTGGCGCCACAGCTAGAGACCTGAACCTTATATATGGAGGGTGGAAATCTCTGCATCCAGAAAACTGGTACATATCAGACATCGGGAGTCAACCTCACTTTTTCTGCTTTTTGCTGCTTTTTGGGTGAAAGGGTTCTCTCACCAGCTTACAATATCATAATACAGTGGACCCTTGTATAACAAACAGCTTGTATAACATAAAATTTGTACAACATAAAATGTTCTGGAGATAGGGGAAATTTGCTTAACATAATCACCTATGGACCAAATCTGTACAACATAAAAATGGGATTACTCCATTTTCAATGTATTCCTATGGAAAATTTGTATAAAGGATAATTTGCTTAACATAATTTCATTTGGAATGAATTAATTCCTTTATACAAGGTACCACTGTATAAACATGCACTGAAACTGCAGTAATAATCTGCTAAAACATCATACAGTAGTCTCCTGTTTATCATGGGGGGTTAGGAAAATCTATGATATATTGTCTCTTAATGCTGTAAGATGTCCCTCAATTCCTCGTTCTCATATACTTGAACATGTCTTAATTGTACTGGACTATACATTATCCCTCATTACTGTAAGCCGCTTTGGGTCATTTTCCAAGGAGAAAAGCCGGGTAAAAATACTCTTAAATAAATGAATGAGTGAATGAATGACATGTGGATGCTTTTATCTGAGGATTTGACCGGGACTGGCGGGCCTGTGTGGGGCCTCCTGAACTCATCTCAGGCTTGGCGCTGCCCAGAATGGGCCTCCAGCGGGCTTCCCAGGCCACTACAGGGACCAGAAGTGTTTTCTAGCAAATCGGAAGTGACTTTCAAGGCATGTACTGGGTGTCTGAAGCTTGTACAGAGACCAGAAGTAGCTTCCTGCAAACCAGGTGGCTTCCGGAAAACCGGAAATGACTTCCGACAGACTGGAAGTGATTTCCAGGCCACAATGGACCTGCACTGGGCATTTGGAGCTTGCCCCGTGCCTGCAGTTCCAGTAAATCAGCGATATACCAGGACCGCAACATATGAAGTGCAATGTGGCAGGGGACTACTTAAAAGGAAAACCCAATCTATACATATGAAATAATTAAAACGTCTATGTGTATATAAAATACAAAATACAAAAATACAATACAGTAGATCAGGTCTGTCCAAATTTGAACAGTCCGCATTCTACCTGGAACTCCTGAATGTACCCCATGGTCGACTCTTGGAGGTCCTGAAAGTCTCTGCGGGCTACTTTGTTAATTTCTTAAAGTGGCAGGGGTGGCGGCGGCGGGGGCTGTGGGAGTGATGGCGGCAGGGGTGGCAGCTGTGGCGGGGGCGATGGCAGCAATGGTGGCGTGGGTGGGGTCGCGGGGGCGGCCACAGAGGCAGGCCCAGGTTGGATTGCTGGGTCCATTCAGTGTCTCTGGCAAGTGGGCTCAGCAAGCTGGCCTGGGCCCACCTCTGCAGCCACTGTGCGCACTGCCGGAAAACCCAAATGGGCCCAGCAGGCCAGCCTGGGCCTGCTGCTGCCACTTGAGCTGCTGCTGGAGAGGGCGAGTGAGTGGGGGGGGATTCCCCCCACAACACAGGAACCTGGCGGGTGACCCCTGAAGGCGCCACGGGCAACCAGTCTCCTGCGGTCGACGTCTTGGGCAGGTCTCCAGTAGATGGCAGCAAAATAGGGATGATTATTCCAGAATTCATGGAATATAGGTAATCTTAAAGAAAGTTAGTCCAGGATAAGGCTATTAAAGGCCTTTGTGGGGTACATTCAATCATGTAATTCTTCCTCTTTCATCCCTACAACCACATAGCGTCAGCTGTTGAGACATCTTTGTCATATTTAATGTATTGAATGGAGGCTTTCAGCTTTGGCAGGACCAGCTTTGATGGTGTGAAAATGGAAGACTTAAGGCCACACTAACATTCACTGTTCATGGCAACCCTATTCATGCATTCTGTAGATGATGGGTTGGCCATCTTGTGGCTCATCAAAAGTGGACTCCAGTTCTCTTCTTCCACCACAACCACCATTGATATTGGCAGCAACTGTAGTCCAATGAGAGGTTGCCTAGTCTTGCTCATAAGGTGTGTTAATCATGTCCCGTTTTAAGTGTTCAAAGGTTCACTGGACAGAAGGTGTATGGACATGTGGGTTGGAGTGGCCTACAGATATATGCTCCATGGAATGGACTACCAGCCTGTGGAATTGCCTACCTATGGAATGAAGTTGATGCAGTCTTTGTTTGGTTTCATATACCACATGATTGACATGTTTTGTTTTGTTTTTCTTTGATTTTTGCCTGAAATTCTTGAAAAGACTAACACGGCTACCTTCTCTGAAACCTCTTGCCAAAAAGGGCTGAGGATTTCTCCCAGCATTAGCTTTTGCATGACGGAAAGATGGTGAGAAATTCATCACATTCCGATTGGCAAGGTTTTTCCCCATACTTATACAAATGAAATCTGCTCTCCCTTCTACTAATAATCAAGCTGATACGTAAGTTTGCATATCTTTGGGGCTCTAGAAGCTGATTACTGGTATTGCTTACTGATTTCTGACTAGTACTTGCGTCACTCTTTCTCCAAGAGGTTAGAAATTTTAGGTGCAATAGAAATTATTCTGTCTTGACTTTATAAAAATTTGCTATTATTATTATATTTTATTTTATTATATTTTATTTTTATTTTTATTTTTTTCTTGCTATTGGAATTCTATTGTATTGTATTGTATTGTATTGTATTTGATGTATTCTGCAATGGCCTGTGCACCACACAATAAAATTTCTGGTTCTGGCAAGACGGAATGAGCTAAAAATTTAAAACAGAACATATACATGCTGTCTGTGGCAACAGAACTTTGGCCAAACTGGAAGAGAGCGGAACAATGCGGACAGGTTACACAGTTAGATACTTGCAGTGACTCCAGGTCCAGAGTGTACCCAGATAAGATGCTGCAGGCTTACTATCTTAACACCATGTACAGGACAAAAGATCAATTTACGTCCTGGGAATAAAAAGATTTATCTGCTGTGATTTAAATGAATCTTCAAATTGATTGCATCTGTGAATAGCCTCGGATGAACTCTGGTTACAGCTTTCATCCACTGGGGCAAATAAAGGTCCCCCTTTTCAAGGCATGGAGCTTCAGGAGCTTATGTGTCAGGACTGCCTTCTTGTTCCCTCTCTTGCTGTGTTGGATAGGAAGGTTTCAGTGGCAGCGGTAGGCAAATCTGACTGGACATGGCCAGTGTCCTTCCTTTAGTAACCTTGCGCTGCCAGGATTTCCAGTTGTGAGGAGAACAATCCCTGCACTTGGATGGACATGGTTACAATCCCCATGCATGCCTTGATCACCATGGCAAGGTCTGGAAATGCACACCTGGCATACAACAGCCCTATAGTAACCCCACAAATAAAAGTCAACTCCTGAAATAGGTCTAATATGTTCCCATCATTTGCTGCATAAATAAATAAATAAATAAATAAATAAATACACGCAAGAATTGGATGTTGAAATTTTGAAATTGAATTTCTTGTAGTATCTGTGTATTTTATACATGATTGAGAGTGAACTGTTGGGTTATTTAAAGAGCTACATGCTTTAAGTGATCCACAGGATTCTCAGATAAATATTATCTTGCATTCATAGGAAATGTTTCCACCAAATATTTTGCTACCAGGAAAGGGTATCTGCTGTAATTCCGGTACTGTCTAGATACAGAATTTCTCCCCAGTATTGCCTCGTATATTGATACATTGCTAAAATTTTCAAGAATCCTTTTTATTTTTGGCATCCCTTTTTAAGGAAATGAAATTTGCTCTTTGCTTATGTCAGACCACTTGCGTACAACTGCGTACAAGGATTCTTAATTTGATACCCGCTCTTGCTAAATTCGTGACTTGGCATCATTATGTGTCCCAAACACTAGCCGTTTCTGTCTGTCTATCTGGCAGAGGCCGGAGCTGGGGATTGTGCTTTCAAGATTAAATTTGCCCCCAACTTTTAACCATGGACGTGTCTTTAATTGGCTTCTGGACAAAGGCACCACACATTTCTTTATTCCTTTTCCGGGAGTGGCTTCTCTTATCTACTTGATAGGGAACATTTGTCAGGTTATCTCTGGTGACGCAGAGTGAGCCCTTTAATGAGAGAGGTATGTAATTTTTTTGGGGGGTACGGAGGGAGGGACACTTTGAAGGGAATACAGTCAGTAATGAAAAGCAGAAGACCTTTGCTCTTCCCAAACACATTGGTGTAAAAATTTATTCTGCTTCTGTGTGACATAAGTGGTCAAGTACAACTTCACAGAATCTAGACAGAGGTCTGCCCTGCTCTGTCCTTAATAGAGCTCTGAGCCAGTTACAGAAATGTGATGCTGGGTCTCATTTCCGAAAACCAAATAATTGTTGTAATCCTTAGCATGTAAAGATAGGCTGGCCTTCTGAGTCTGCAGGTGTGGCTTTAGAACTGAAAAAAAATTACAGACTAGGAAGCAGAGTTGTTTGTACCAGCATATACTGTACATGAGAGCGACCGTATGTCAATTCTTCCAGCACCATGACCAGACGTGAGATTATTAAAAATTGTGTGCACAAAGAGGTTGTTTTTGTTTTGTGTGAAAGCACAAAAAGCTCATTAGTGCTTCTGTAGCTGCTAGGGTGGTTCAGTGAATTAGGTACAGGGGTACCTTGTATAAAGGAATTAATTTGTTCCAAATGAAATTATGTTAAGCAAATTTTCCTTTATACAAATTTCCCTTCGGAATGCATTGAAAACGGAGTAATCCCTAATCGCGACCATTTTTATATTGTACGGATTTGCCTCATAGGCGATTCTGTTAAGCAAATTTCCTCTATCTCCAGAATTTTTTTATGTTGTATAGATTTTATTTTATACAAACCCTTTGTTATACGAAGGTCCACTGTATCTGGTTCTTAAGCCACATCTGGGAATAGGAAGAAGAGCCGGGCTGTGTCGCCTAAGACAAATGGTACAGTCCAAAAGGCATCTCCAGAAACAGTAAGAATGGGCTTGACCGCACATGATTTTTGGTTAATGTTTCTGTATAAACCAGGGATGAAGAAAGTGTGGGCCTCCAGGTTTTACTGAACTATTAGCATTCATCAGCTCTATTGGAATAATGGGATTTACAATCCGTCATCAGCTGCAAGGTGTATCCTCATAATAAGTCCTGACTGCTTTTGACAAACAGCGCTGGTGGTTGCTTTGAAATGTAGAGAACAGAGATTGCTAAGGGCCTGGGAGCCTGGCTCCGTATATTGGCTCTTGTGAGTTCTTGTGTCAAGTTGCAGTATGTGTACAGTGAATGTGCTGCTTTCTGTGTTGCTGAATAGGAAGTGCATTAAGATCAGTAGTATCTACAGTATATGTCATTTAAAATATTCAGGGTTAGCCTTTTAGTGCAGTTTGAGGTCTTTGTTATTAGGCGTCATCAAGCTGCTTGTAACTTGCAACATCTCTATGAATTCATAATTTCTAAGAGGCCTTGCAAGTCTAAGATCTCTTAAATTAACAGTGTTCTTGGATGGGAAATCTGAAAATTATTTCTTATTTTTTAAAATAATCCATGCTTTAGCAAAGGACCCAGATTTAATTGTTACACTATCTCCTTCCCAGAATTTGAACACGTGACATTCAAGTGCTCTATAAATTAAGTGGGTCCCTGTGGAAAATCCTCAAAAAGATTTTTAAAATGTTAAAATATACTGTAGTGTTGTCAACTCCACCTTTCTTCCTCAAAGGCATAATCCAAAACATTAAAATGTAGACTGTATGAAAGGAGTTATGAGGATGTATACAGCCGGTCTCTTGCCAACAGACTGCCCACATGCTTGAGCATAAATCTTTCGTGTGCATCTCTGTGTTTGTGTCCTGCAGTGATTACCACTATTGCCATGTCTTTCTACTCCTCTCACCTTCATCAAATCCTCAGTGACTAGCTCCAGTAAGTCCAGTCACTACACAGAAGAATGCCCGTTGGAAAAGAGAGGCCCCACTTGCCTTCCCCCCCCCCAAACATTTAAAGGCCATCTTGGTTTTAAGAGACCGGACGACGCCATTCCCAAGAGTATGACGCGACTCCCAGCTGCCTGGTTTATTGCTGTCGGCTCAAGTTGAAAGCCTCGGTGCTGTGACCAGAGCACAGATATGCTGTTTATATTGGCCTGACGCTGATGGCATGGCATACCATTGGGCTCTTTGTGTGGAGCCCTATTAAAAATAGCTGTCTGGTGGACTTCTGTGTGTTTGGAGAGACCACCCTTCTGAGAGAGGGATGGCGCACCTCCCAGGAAATCCAAGTTAAGAGGGATGCATGCACACCTGTGTAGGCAAAAACCCACCAAGTTCCTCCTTGAAGTTTAGAAGCAGACAGACTCAAACCCAGTGGTTCTCAACCAATGGGTCCCCAGATGTTCCTGGACTGCAACTCCCAGAAGCCTTCATCACGAGGTGAGCTGGCCAGGATTTCTGGGAGTTGCAGTCCAGGAACATCTGGGGACCCACAGGTTGAAAACCGCTGCTCCAACCCATACCTACTGGCATACATTGCTTATTGGACACAACACTCGGGTGCATTATGACTCCCAAAGCAGTTTTGAGGCTGTAGTAACAAAAGCAGTGCTACTCCTACATATGCAGTCAATTGGAATAATGTGACTTAATGCCAGTGAGGGCCACCTAGCCTCACCACTGTGATGAACTGGGATGGGAATAGTAGTTTATGCTTCTGGAAGGCCACCGGTCCACAACCCCTGCCCGTGTCCAGCAGTCAGTCTGTGAGCGAGCATTGTGAAAGAGTCCCTCTGTTGGTTTCTGAATGCAGCACCCGTGAGTTGCTTTAGAGGACCCAGCCTCACATTTGTTTTTTTTTTTGTCTCTTTCTGAACAGGTGAAGAGCACTACAACTGCATCTCTGCGCTCCATAAATCCATGCGGGGCTCCGATGAAAATGCTTCTCTATACTGGCTTGCCCGAATGCTTGAAGGCGGCGAGGATCCATTGTATGTGGCAAGGCGGCTGGTGAGATTTGCCAGTGAAGATATAGGTGAGTGAACCCAAGGGAACTTCTTTACATTTTGCCTTGGCTTTTTGATAAGGCGGTGGGTCCGTTTTTAGGACTCCCCTGCTCCCTTCATTACTAAGACGATCTAGATCAGTGGTTCTCAACCTGTGGGTCCCCAGATGTTCCTGGACTGCAACTCCCAGAAGCCTTCACCAATCGCTGTGCTGGAAGGGATTTCTGGGAATTGCAGTCCAGGAACATCTGGGGACCCACAGGTTGAGAACCACTGATCTAGATCATAAAATGTTTCCTATTTGCTTGCTATTTATTTGTGTGTTTATTTTTAAAACTCTGAAATCATTTGCTGAGTTTTAGGTGGATTACACCAAACACACGTTCAATAAACTTTTACAGCAGGGGTGGACATGCAACTCATGAACTCTGCTTTTCACACACACACACACACACACACAGAGAGAGAGAGAGAGAGAGAGAGAGGCTGTTGCTGAATTGGCCACCGGAGGAAGCCACAGTACCATGAGTGGCATTAATGTTGAATTGAGAGTACAGGAAGGTGGCAGAATGTCATACCCTAAGGAGTCCTGTGAAGGGCTGTGCATTATCAGCCACAGAGTTGCCACCTCTGGCTAAAACTTATCAACAGCAATATTAATGGATGAATAATACAGATCTCCAAATGAAATGGACTGCATATTCCCCCTAATCCCTACCCCCAAAGCTGTACACCACTGCTACTTGGCATGCAGCACAATACTGGAGCAGGAAAAACAAAGGAGAGAGAGAGATTGAAATCGGAACTAAAATTGCCCACTGAAGGGATTCCAGAACTTAAAAATGTAGTAGTAGTGGTGGTAGTAGTAGTAGTAGTAGTAGTAGCAGCAGCAGCAGCAGCAGCAGCAGCAGCAGCAACCATTGTGAATAGAAATAATATATATGTGGATTGGAGGGCCCTGGGGCCACTTCTGGGTCCCCATAAATATGTGACATATCGTTTGCACTTTGTCTACCCCAATTTGGATGATGTTAGACAGTGCTAGCTCCCATGTTTTAGGGCTGCCAAGCAAGAGGCCTGTTCACTGCTGTCACCCTTTTGCTTGGCTTTCCAAATCGGCCCCAAACCGTGCAAAGGACTACATGAAGCTGAGCGAAGATCTGTTGTTCGCCCTTGTTCCTGTCGCTGTTCATTTGGTCCCAAGGACAAGTGAACAGGGAGCTACAGAGAAGAGGACGAGAAGCAACAAGACCTGGGGCTTTCAGGAAGTAAAATGCATTAGAGCCTCTAAGTGAGAGGTGGGGTGGGCCTTCTGACCCATGATGATGATGATGATGATGATGATGATGATGATGATGATGATGATGATGATGATGATGATGATGATGATGATGATGATGATGATGATGATATACTTTGTTTGTAGGACTGGCAGATCCCTTGGCATTGACTCAAGCTGTGGCTGCTTATCAAGGCTGCCACTTCATTGGAATGCCAGAGTGCGAGGTAATTTGTGAATTCACCTCTATAATGCTTAGGATTTGTCAGAGTATTTTTTTTTTTGCCCATCTGTTTGTCTGAGGGAAGTCACCCCCTGCCCCTATTATTAATTTATTGTCTTTGCTTCTCAATCCTCATGCACGAGATTGGACTTTTCAGTCATCCAGGGTCACATTCTGTCGCAGAACACAACAACCTAGGCCAACTATGTGGGTCCCCTAGATCAACATCTAGGGTAAACATTATATCCTCAAGTTTCAGACCCTGGGGAGGTTTTCTTTTCTTTTCTTTTCTTTTCTTCCCTTGCATGTTCAAAAACGTGCTGAACATAAACAGTCCTGACAGAAGCTTTGCTCCAGCCAATATAATGTTCAGGACCAACCCCACTGCCATCCCACCCAAAAAAACCATCTTGTATGATTAAAGATTCTTGCTGAAATTAGACCTTCTTTTGCCCAGAATATGAACTTAGTTTGAACCCAGTAATGACCTGAAGAGGGGCTGGTCATCACATTTAATGATTATAGTCTATCATCTCAAAAGCTGGTGATGCATTGCAAAATGAGATGCAACATTGGTTCAAATTCAAGAATTCTTATCCAAATGCACCATTTCTGGCTATTGTGCTATAATGTTTAAATGCAAGTTTTTAAATTTGCATTTAATATTAAGGTTTGAATATACACGTTTTCCCAAATAATACTTGTTTGTATTATTGTTTGTAATACTTGCTTGGGAGATTGTCTAGGCCAGTATGTTTCTGTATATCTGTTAGCAGTATGTGTAGTTATAGGTAAAATAAGTGGAAGAGGCTCAAATGTACTGTAATTTCTCTTTCACATCATTGTCACAGTCTGAAATGGTGGAGGTCAGCTATGTCATGACTTTTCTGTATACATACAGGGCAACTTTGCTATAATTGTCAGGCAGCAAAAGCCTGAAAAGGGATAGTTCCCTCCTTCCACCCTCCCCCATAATAATAATAATAATAATAATAATAATAATAATAATAATAATAATAATAATAATAATAATAATAATAATAATAATAATAATAATAATAAATAAATAAATAAATAAATAAATAAATAAATAAAGTGTGAATCATTGATGTTGCTATACCAGGTGATAGTAGAGTGACTGAGAAACAACTTGACAAAATTACCCGATAATCAGGATCTGAAAATTGAACTTCAGAGACTCTGGCATAAACCAGTACAGGTGGTCCCAGTGGTAATCGGCACGCTGGGTGCAGTGCCTAAAGAGCTAAGCAAGTATTTAGAAGAAATTGGAGTTGACAAAGTCACCCTCAGTCAGCTGCAGAAACCGCCTTACTGGGATCTGCTCGCATAATTCGCCGATACATCACATAGTCCTAAATGCTTGGGAAGCATTAGACTAGTGATTTGTAATACAAAATCCAGCGCAATTATCTTGTCTGCTGTGTAATAAATAAATAAATAAATAAATAAATAAATAAATCTTCAGAGCTGGAAAAGGCTCCCAGCCCCTGACAGGGAGACACAGTGATTTATTAATTTTATATATTAATTTCATACATTTGTTTACTAATTATATAGCAAATTATGCAGTGATTCATTAATGTGATATATGGATATGCCAATAGCAAGCTTTCCAAGTGAGCCGCAGATCATTTCTTGTGCAGGTCTTACTCGCCCAGTGTGTCGTCTATCTCGCCAGAGCACCAAAATCTATAGAAGTCTACAGTGCTTATAGCAACGTCAAGGCATGCCTCAGGAACCATCAAGGTCCACTTCCACCTGTTCCCTTGCACTTAAGGAATGCACCCACCAGGCTTATGAAGGACATCGGTTATGGGAAAGGTTATAAATACAATCCTATGTACAAAGAACCAGTGCAACAGGACTACCTACCTGAAGAGCTGAAAGGTGTCAATTTTTTTACACATGACAGAAGGTAATGTCTCAGTGCACGAGACTGCCTTTCTTCTCCCCGCCCCATTGTTTGCAGTTGAGTCCTAATTTTGTAATACTTGCTTGTAAGTTCAGTTCTCATTTAAGGCCATTGTGTTTTCTGCCCTGATGATTTTCCGTTCCTTGACTTCTGGCGGCATGTATTTCCAATATATGATGAGAATCTCTGTGTTGGTGAAAGCTAAAATATTTTATCCTGGAGAGGAAAATATATCAGGCATCAGTATTTTTTTTTAAAAAAAACTGCATTCAGGCCTACACTTGCATGAGCAGCTGTAGGAATGAAATACAGCAGGCACAATCTGGCAAAATTAGGCATTTTTAATGAGATTGACTCAGGCAGGCACTTAATACTCCCGGTGTAATCAACAGGAATCAAAGATGCCTAATTTTAAGTGGTTTGTGCATGTTGCTAAATACTTCAATATGATTTACTCAAAACTGTGAAAAGGATACAGCATTTGCACCTTAAAAATGGAAAACAGTATTCTCATATGTTTTTTTTTTTTTTTGATATTGTGAGATTCCATGAATAAAGTTGGTTTAAAAATGATTTGTGTGTCTGGGTTATGTTTAAAGAAGTCTGGTTATGGCAATGTTTTCAGTATTATCCTGCTTCCCATGTTTGGACCTCTGATCCTGAAAATAGCAGCATGGTGTTGTTTCACTGGTAGTCCAAGTTGTCAGTAGCCCTCGGTCATGATAGCTGGACCCATCTGGTTGTGGTCCGAAAGTGTAATGTTTCCAAGCTCTTGGAACTGAGCTTGGAAACATTACACATTGTTCCTCATCCTTCTGCAAAAAAAGATGCCTGCCTGAACCTCTTGTTCTCTCTCTGGGGCAGACTAGAAATATATGCATTTGACTTAGGTGGTATTGATTGATTTTGCAGATCTTGATGGCTTGGACCGATTTGTCTTTTGAGGAGCCCTTGTACCTCTGTGGACATTGCTACTCTGGATTCACCTTCCATTTGGGGTGGGGGCATGCACAGAATAATGAGTTGTCCAAAAACAGCAGGTCTATGATAATTATTCTGTTTAGAGCTGGTATAGTATTATGACTTCTGCCAGCTGCCTGAGTGTTTCCCTCAGGGATTGGAGTAAAGAGCAGGAAAAGTTTGATAAATATTCTAATAGTGCATTTTCTTCCTGTCTGCTCAAAGCTATATAAGCCATGAGTTGACCGGTTGATTTCAGTTGGGACTCTTTGAGCCATTTCCCAGATTACAAGATATGTTCATAAATAGTTCTCTGGCCTTGGAAAACCGGGGTGGGATGGGGATGAAAGATGAAAATGGTTTCAGATCTTTACCAACTCTTCAAACTGCCTCTTTACCTCAAGAGACGCATGTAGTGTTTGTTACTTTAAAAAAAAGTCAAGGAGCTGGCCTTTCTTACTTTTGTTCATGCAGAGCAGTGGTTCCTGGTAGAGATGGGAATGGACCACCAATTCAGCTCTTCATACTAGTTTGTTTTCTAGTTACCCTTTGCTCAAAACCAGTGATTCTCAACCTGTGGGTCCCCAGATGTCCCTGGACTGCAACTCCCAGAAATCCTGGCTAGCTCAGCTAGTGATGAAGACTTCTGGGAGTAGCAGTCCAGGAACAGGTTGAGAACCCACAGGTTGAGAACCACTGCTTTAAACTTTCACTGAGAAATAATGGGAACCACGGGAGTTCTAAGCCAGTGTCCTCCTCCATTGGGGTCCTATTCAGAGGCAGTACCCAGGCTCTTGTGTCCCACCTCCTTTGGGGGCTACCTCTGAATGGGCATCTGCCAGAGGAGGTGGGGACAGCGAGTGCTAAAACCGGTTCATTCAAAAGACAAACCAGCACAAGCCACCAATTCCCAGCCTTGGGTAACCGAGGTGTTCTTGGAGTGCAATTTCAAGAAGCTTGTGCCACCAGCTAGCTTTGCTGCACTGGGTTTCTGGGAGCTGCAGACCAAGCATACCTGGGTTATCCAAGGTTGGGAATGACAGATGAAGAGAAAGACATCTGAGAAACCCAGAAGGGTTTGCTGGAGGAGGTTGGCATCAAAAGAAAAGAAGGCGACTTGAGATCATTCTGTGTGAATGGACTCCTACCAAGAGCTGACAGTCAAGAATCTGCAAGCATCTTATCAAGCTACATTACATTCTTTACTCCCACATTTGTTACTGCATTGCCTTCTCTGTCCATGTCTGTTCTCCATTTCTGGACAGAAACTTAGGACTTACTTTGTGGATGGTGGAGAAGCAGATTTTTTGGAGACTGCAAATACACCCATTTTACCACATCTTGTCATTTTGGAAATAACTCTAGGTTTCAGCTGAAATCTGCTTGCCAGCTCACTGCTTACAGAGCTTTGGGCAGACACACAGAGAAAGTATTTCTCACTGGGCGGTTGTACGGCTCCCCTAAAATGCTGATTTCCATTCAGATTTACCTCCAAATGTTGGCTAAGAAGATGAATATTGCAGTTTTAAAGGATGCAATAGAAATGAGATACATAGTCTTCCTAATGCATTTTGTTTTATATATTCTGCAGCTGTGAGTAGCTTGTAACTATCGGGATGTTGTATTTCATTTACTATTAGCAACCTATCCAGCATAGTCAATACAGAAAAATCACAGGAACTCTAATGCAGCAACATCCAGATGTTCATAGGTTGGGTACTCTTGCTCTCCACCTTCAATGAGGAACAAAAATAAACTTCCACCAAAGTTCTAAACACAGCAGACAAGCAGGGATGGCAGTGATTAAAAACTTGTAAAGTTTATGAAGTTTATGTTGAAACTTTCATTTATATATGAGCTTCAAAGGCCAGATGCAGGGGAGTGGTGTTAAAAGACAGATATCTATTCTTGTGTGCTCTCAGAGGCATTTGGCGGGGCCACTGTGAGATACAGGAAACAGGACTAGATTGGCTCTTGACCTGATCCAGCATGGCTCTTCTTATATTCTTGTATATTTCTAGAATATATTCCAGCCACACACGCCAGTCCCTCCATTCCTTTATAAATCGAAACTGCATGTGAAGATTGGTGTTTTCCTTTAGGGAACTTTCCCCCCCAGGAAGAATTATGTTGTTTGATGATCACCCAGATGGCAGCATCGTGTTTAACAGCAGCGTAATCTAAATTTCATAGGCGTCCTGCTCAGCATGCGTGCACTATTAAGCATCTAGAAAAACATTGCATGCACACTGAGCATGCTCGGTGACTTAACACAAGTATGCAGCGTTCTGCCATTAGTAATCTGACCTTGTATCACCTCATTTTTAGCCCTTCTGCGTTCCTCCCAAGGATACCTTCAGCTTTTGTAAGAAAACATGTGGAGGATTGGCTCACGTGAGCAAAAACAGGAGGCAGAAGAGGAAAACCAAATTTTCTTGTTTCAAATTTGTTTTGTGCACACCAGCAGTGCATTTGTCTCGTAATTTGCACATCACGGTGCAATTAGCAACCCAAATGCCAAGCTGAGCCATCTTTGCTTGTGGACAGAGTGCCTGAAAATGAAACAGTTGTTCAGTTTTACTGGTAAGAGTCACATGCTACATCACCACGCTGATTATACCCACTTCTCAGAAAAGCTACTTTTGGACTACAACTACCAGCATTCCTTAGTCAGTGATGTTCTATGAATTGCAGACCAAATTAAAGAACTTTTCCAGCCTCTGGTCTGCACACGTATTCATAGAAGCAAAACAATAGAATAAAAACTCACGTTATGACAGAGGTCTTTTGCAGCTGCTTACAGGAAAAGCAAAGCAAAAAGCAAAGTGTTCTGCTTATATATTGCCCCATACCACTTCAAGTAGTCTCTGGGCGGTTTACAGTTTTAACTACAGTATGCAGGCTACACATTGCCCCCCCCCCCAGCAAGCTGGGTACGCATTTTACCGACCTCGGAAGGCTGGAAGGCTGAGTCAACCATGAGCCAGCTACCTGGGTTTGAACCCCGGGTGGTGAGCACAGTTTTACCTGCAGTACAGGCATTTAACCACTGTGCCACAGAGCTCTGTATAGTTGTAAAATGGAACAACCTACTATTCAGAAAGTGATGGAGGAGTTGCAACTGGTGACATCCCTGGCTGTGAAGAGGTTTGGCCCAAAACATATGGCTGCCAAGCAGAGAAGTAAATCATGCCCAGTCACATGGTACCCAAAGCCCATCAAGTTATGTGGGCACAGGAGGCAGAAAATTATGCAAGCTCTTCTCTCCATCGCTGGAAGTACAGATCCAAGAGCAACATTAAATACGGTAATACTTTGCTACCCTTTCATGGAACAGAATTGATTGCTGGAGGCACCCACTGTAGTCTGCCTCCTTGTAGGCCTGGCCCAGGCTTTGAGAGCAAATGGCAGGTGTGCTACAGCCGTTCAACATTCTGCCGTCTTACCACCCAAAGGTGGCTGTTACTTTAGCCGGTTTCCCTTCCAGCTTTGAAAGGTCATCGCAAGACTCCATGGAGATGGCAGGATGAGTCATGTTCCGTAGGCACAGCAATGGACTAGGTTCAGGCAGGCACATAAATAAGTGTAGATTAGAAATGTATCCGGGTCAAGGAGTCCTAGCTACTAAGATGGCTTGCTTGTTTGTATATCAAAAACAAAGCTGAACAGCCTAGTTTGGGCAGGGTGGCGCAAGATTGACTGCTCACAGAATTAGACGAGCCTTCTACAAGAGGTTTCAGACCACGCTGTTTTTAAAGAAAAGATTTAAGGGGCGAAAGAAATGGAAAGGCCTGCCAAGGATGAGGAAGAGACTGGCTAATATCACACAGTACATAATTTCATAGTTTTTTAGGATTTCCTGTGCTTTCTCCTAGCTGAAACAAGGCTGTTTCGCCCAAAGCCAAGACTGCTGTTTCTGAAACAAGAGACTCGGAGTGTTTCATAACACAGTACATGGCAATACAGAACTTAATCTTGCTATTCTTTCAGAGCTCCCTCCCATACCCAGCCAAATAGCTCGTTATCAATCACCTAGCTTTGTAAAGCTCATTAGGAAAATGAGCACTGTAAATAATTCAATAAGCAACCCTATACCAAGACTTATTTTAAAAAGCATGGATGGGATTGAATTTATTTTCCAGTAGTGGGCAGTAGATGGAGCTCGAATACAAAATAATAACACCAGCGTTTGTCAGACTTTTAACTGGGGCAAGCAATTTGACTTTTTTCTGTTAAGCTTGGGAAATATGCAAACCGCCAGATATTATTAGATTACCATCCATCTGGGTTATAGCAAAGGATGAGAAAAAGTGGTTGTTGCAATTCAGCATAATCTAGAACTGAGCTTGAAAAAAAATTACTTTGACATCAGAAGTCAAGTTGTGGTGGAGACTAGGGGTTTCTTGTTCGAAACGGTAGCTTGTCCAGCCTCGTCCCCCCCCCCGCCCCATTTGTTGAGTGGAAGAAGTCTGTCTTGAGTCACTGTTAATAATTTGCTTGAATATTTATTTATTTTCCTTTTCTTGCAAACTATGAACATAAGGTGTCATTGAAAGAGCTAAACCCTTCTGCTGCATGTCAGTCAATTTGTTTCTCAGGTATTAGGCGGAATGAAGCACAGGTCTTGGGCAACCACCACCGACTGACTCTCCATTGACCTTTGCCACCTTTCAAGATACAGTAAGCCAGTTGGCCACCTGCAGAGAGTGCCTACCTTCCCTCTTTCCTGAAGCTGTGATTGGCAGCTGACATGAGTGAGAAAGGCTGTAGAAGAGGTATCCCCCTGTGTGCACTTCTTTGGATTTCTGTTCCACATTTAAGTGGCCGAGGACATACCAATCAGCTCCACTCCATGAGTCAGTGTCCTCACAGTCTGTCTCTTCCATCATCTGGAATAAGATTACTCTCCCTGCTTCTATCTTTCATGAAGGATGGGGGTCCAAATTATTTGCCACCTACATCAGACCAAGCAAAGACCATTCATATGCTGCAATATATGATGCAGAAGCAATGTAGACGCATTACACTTCTTCTAGTCGTTTCATGGTTATTTAATATGATGGTTATTTTCTGTCATTTCATTCTGTCACTCCCATGAACATAAAAGCCTGCCGCATGAATATGGTGACCATGAAAACATGTGCAAAAATAAAAAAACCCTTGTGCCTCCTGAGTTCACTCTATTTCCCAAAGTCTCAATTCTGCTAATTGAGTGTGCCAGTCTCTGGGTGTTTAGCACGTCTGCCTCCATGAGTTCATGCACTCATACTGCCACTGTCTTCTTCACCAGAGCAATGGCATATGGGTGTGGGGTTTGCAGGGGGGGGAGGTTGATTACATCTCCTCTTCCCAATGACATAAGGCACTCAAGTAAAACAGGAACCTTAAAGGACCTCCACCAACAGCATCCAGGCCCACCCTTCTTGTTTCTTCTTGCATTGTCTGCCACTAATTGGCACCACTCACCACATCCTGTCCACTGCTAGACTTTGGTGCAGTCACCCCTGGATTCTCCTCACTTCCTGTTTATATACCCTCATGGCCCCTCTCAACTTCTCCAACCCCTGCAGTTCCTCTGGTCCAGTACCAATTTGAGTGTCAGCTATCTCAACAAGGCTTCCAGAAGATTCTCTGGGGCATGGCTTCCGATCCTGGTGTTCTTCATGGTGGGCTAGCCATGGAAGGTCAGTCTCTGCCTAGCCAAGAAGCTGTGGGGATTATGGATAGCTCGCAGGTGAGCAGGGCATGTCACAGTGACTTAGATGCCAACCTTTAGATGGGTTGTGGGGGGGGGGGACACCAGTCAATGGAGTTGGAATACAGAGATCCAACTGAACGTATTTGAGCAAAGGGAAAGGAGTGAAGTTGGGATGATGGCCAACTCTTTTGGGCTTTCAGAGATTCCTGTCCTTACTTGCAGGCGAAATAAAGAGGCAAAAATAGAAAGAATGAAACAGCAGCGGAATTCTTGGTTGTCCCGTAACTAGTAAAAGGGTGACCACTGGAGAGGAGTGTTAGGCAGTATGCAATCTTAATAAATCATTTAAAGAAAGGAAATTCACTGTCTTCTCTTCAGTTACCATCGCCACCCAGATCTCTCAAAGCAGTTTCTTGCCTAAACACCCTTGGGGGAGTACTTTTGATGCAACAACACAGCATCCCTGTTTAGATCTATAGCCTCTGATGTCAGAATAGCTATGATGCTCTCCAGCCTCTAGCAGAAGAGGGGCACAAACAGACCACACACACAGCTCTGGTGTGGGTCAGTTCCTAGTGATAAAAAAATTGTAAGAATAAATATTTTTGTAAAGAAAATTTTGTAAGCTTAAATTTTTACTAATTTTCCAAGTTTTTATGTTTTTTTAGAAAAAAACCCCATAAATGGCTGCATGAGGGATTCTCAGAAATGAGGAAGTGATGCTGAAACATTTGAACAAAGAACCAAATATTTACAACACAAAAGAAATCTATCCATTTCTTTTGGGCACCTCCTTCTCCCCCATTAAAGACAGAAAACAACGCCTACCCATTAATGACTTGCAGAAAAGTAGCAAACAATGGGATTAGATTTTTGCTTGAAAAGCAACAGTAGTGGCTGAAAAAACCCCAAAAGGATGCAATGTGGGAACCCTCACTTTAGACTAGATAGATACCCTTTCCACCGATGGCAGTGCAACTAAGTAGAGTTCAAACACAGAACTAAGAACCACTTGGCAGATGTTCACTCGAACCAGAATAAACAATTCATTGTGTTTATAAAACTTTTAAAATAATAAATCCTAACTATATCTGCTTTCCCTCTTCATATGTATTTGTCTAATAGAGCAAATATGTGCTCAAGATAGGCACATTCCGTGAACTGCCTTTCCTCTCATTAATATATCAGATTGCTTAATCTATGGTTAATCAGTAACACGGTCAACTGTGCAATTCCCATCATGTCTGAAGACTGATATACATGCAAAAAGTATGTAATAATCAGCAAAGGGAATTTTTCCCCTAAATGTTTATGTGTACTGTACTTCTAGCGTATGTGTTTGTTAACAAATATGGACACCCATTTTAGGAAGATCATTTGCAACAAAGAGAACATTTATTTCAGCTGCACTCTGTGTATTTGGAGAAGCCGATTATAAACTAGGAAAGGTAATGGAGAAGTATTCTGCAGTTCTTCAAAAAGGTGCCACGACGCTCCTTGCAGTTGTGTTGTTATACTTTTTATTATATTTATCACAGTGAAATACATCTGGAGGAGAGAGTGTACACAATGGGGTGAGCTGCAAGGACAAGTAAACCCAGATCTGAGAATGTCAAGCCTGTGAATATGGAAGCAACAGAGGAGCAAAGACAGTATGCTTTTCTGACCAGCTCCAACACGAATGCCCCCTCGTGGTATAGCATCACTGCTGCAAGGTTATCTGCTCTATTCTTCACTCCCAATTAGTGGTGGTCATGCTACTTGGCCCTCTTTCTGCTTCCTAAGATGTCTCAGAAGAACACAAGAAATACAGAAGTCATTCTGGGAGTGCTCTGTTACTTTTGGATAATAATAAAAAAGATCTTCCTTGCAAAGAAAACAATTGCATCTTCCAGCAATAACAACAACAAAAAGTGTTTTGGTGCCTTTCTGGCTCTATGCAGAAATCAAAAAAAAAATATTCTCTCTCTCTCTCTACAGATCTGAGATTTGTTGTTTCTGGTTTGACCCTAACCCTGAAATTAGTATAGCAGGATTGGCTGCATGAAAAACTGTTCCTGATTATTTCAAGTGCAGTAGTAGGGGAACATTAATCCATGGCACTACCTTTACTCATCTAGGGAAAAATCTGAGTGGCTTTATAAAGGAAGGCATTACAAATCAAATGTTTTAAAATATAAGAAAAGATAATTCTCGACAGCTCACAGGAAGGAGGAAACCGGGATTTTTACAAGCATCTGAAAAACATGCCCCCCAGAAACCAATCTTACCATGTTCCCTCCCTTAGAATAGGCAAAGCAACAAGCAGAGCAGCTCTGTGGACTAGTACATGATTCCGCAATTTTGGTTTAACTTTCACGGAGATGCAAACCTGCCAAAGAAAAGTATACTTCTGGTTGGATTATGACAGATAAAGAAGAGGAAAGGGTGATCGGCAATGAAATTTTCTTCCATGGGCATGCTACATAGCATCACGAGAACAGCGGTTGCAGCTGCTGCTTCTGTGCCCTCCTCGTTCACATCGATAAATGATTTGTGAACAATTTTGGACACGTGGAGGTCCCGGGCTCCTGATATTCCGGACAAATTTGCCTTGCTTCCGTCAAAGACATCCAACAGGCCCAGAGCCGCTAAATCAGACTCAAGATCGTAGCTCTCTTCCAACTTAAATTTAGGCAGACACACGTTAACGTCACAGTGGGAATGCATTACTCCTGGCTGGGTCCACTCTTGGAGCTTTTCCAAGGTCATCTGTTTCTCCAACTACAATTGCAAAAAAGATGTGGTTAACTCATTCTCATTGTGACACAGTATTCCTCGCTGACTATTAAAACTCTTTCAGAACCAGTGGTTTCCTATGCCTATTATTTAGCAAGAGTGGAAGAAACATCTCTTGCACAAGACTCACAACTTGATGAAACTGATATGCATGTGGAACTCAACAGAGCAATTAACTGTCTGATCCTTATGTCTCTCAATGACCTTCAGTAGCAAGGAGATCTCACGGCCTCTTAGCTTTTGCATTCTTTGCAGGGGTCACACAAAGAAAGAGAACTTGAACCAACAAGATGGTGCGGGTGGATACAGACTTTTCTGTGTATCTTGTCAACCTCGCCAAATGTGGAATTTAAAACCAACACTCCTGTTTTGACTCTGCGGCCCTCATTTTGCAACCAGCATTAACATCTAGCCATGATTTTTTTCACTGCAGCATCCAAATAATATCCAGCTCTACCTCTCGTCCCCTCCAGACTCTAAGGGAGCTACAATCTCAACTTTACATAAGTGTTTAGCTTCAGTAATGAACTGGATGAGGATGAACAAAATAAAACTAAACCCAGACAAGACAGAGGTGCTCCTGGTCAGTCGAAAGGGAGAACAAGGGATAAGGATGCAACCTGCACTGGAGGAAGTCACCCTCCAATTGAAAAAACAGGGATGCAGCTTGGGGGTGCTTTTAGACTCATCCTTCAGCCTAGATACCCAGGTCACGGCTGTGGCCAGGGGCACATTTGCACAATTAAGGCTAGTATGTAAGTTACGCCCGTTTCTTGAGAATCATCTCTGGCCATGGAGACACATGCCCTAGTGATGTCCTGGCTAGACTACTGTAATGCCACCTATGTGGGGCTACCGATGAAAAGTCTCAGGAAAATTCAATGGGTCCAAAATGCAGCAGCCAGATTGCTGACTGGGGTGGGGTACAGAGATCACATTACACCCCTATTAAAGCAGCTCCACTGGCTACCAATCAGCTACCGGGCACAATTCAAAATGCTGACCTTAACCTACAAAGCACTGTACGATCTGGGTCCAAGCTACCTCAAAGATCTAATCTCACAGTATGAGCCTACTCGGGTGTTAAGATAATGAGGAGAGGGCTTTCTCTCTATCCCGCCACCCTCACAGGTACATCTCGTGGGAACACATGAAAGGGCCTTCTCGGCTGCTGTGCCCTGACTCTGGAATCCCTCTCACTAGAGGCCAGGACTGCCTCATCTCTGTTGTCTTTCTGGAAACAGGCAAAGACCCTTCTCTTCGGACAAGCTTTCCCTGAATGATAGACTACCTATTATGTGTCTTTTATATGAATCTATATGATCACATAGACTTTGTGCTTACAACCACTTATAACCTTGTGTGATTGCATTGACACTATGTTTTCATAACTTTAACATGGAGTTTTACTCTTTTTAACTGTTTGCGTTCCCTTGTAGCTTTAATGTAATGTTGTTTTTTTTAAAAGCTGTAAGATGTCCTTCAATTCCCTTCTCTCAATACTTGAACATGTCTTAATTATACTGGACTGTATATTGTCCTTCATTAAAGGGATTAATGAGGCTCTCATTACTGTAAACCATCTTGGGTCCTTTTCCAAGGAGAAAGGTGGGATAAAATACTCTAAAATAAATAAAACAAATAAATACCCAGTTACTTTCCATCTCATACCTAAACTGCCCAGAATAGTACACTGCATTAATGGGATGGTATACAACATTTACCAACTAGCTAGCTAACTAAATGAGTCCACTCTAATCACAACTTACTTTAGCACAGTAAGCTGCAACTAGAGTTGAATCAACAGAACTTGAGGCAGAGTGGAGTTACCAAATCCCCATGGATTAAGTGGGCCTAGTCTTAGCACAGCAGGATTTCAGCTATAGATTGACTTCAACAGTACACCAGTTCCAGAAAAAATCCCCTCCACTCCCAGTTACTGTGAGGGTGTCAAGTACATTCACAGGAAACAGGGAAGCCTCGGGGAGATGGCAGATGATGTTATAGTCTCCCCTATCAGCAAATCATGGCGCTTTGGCTCAGAGACCCCTAGCTCTGCTAACCCAACTGATTTGAAGCGAAGGCTATATACTTTCAACTGAACGGGTTTGCACAGACATTGGATAATTCACAAACTGACTACAAAGCAGATTCAACCGCAGCAATGGTTCCCACCTTGGGTAACCCCAAGCATTCGTGGACTACAGTTCCCAGAAGCCTTGATCACCAACTGTGCTGATTGGAGTTTGTGGGAACTGGCACCCCAAAACACTTAGGGCCCCCAAGGCTGGGAATCAATGAACCAGTACAGGAATTGAGCCAACATTTGGCCCTCACCCTTCCTACAGACCAGCCCTCTGCTCCAGACCAATGTTTCCACACAGCACCAGTTACAGTGCCGGGCTGCCCCGTATGTTGTTCAGCAATGTTCCTGCAGCTCCTCCTGTTCCAAACCCAGCGACCCTCTGAGCTGATGCTTCATAAACGCAGAACCATATTTTTGGGGGGGACCTGCAGTGTTTTGAATTTAAGAATTGGACATGGAAGACGAGTCACCTGTTCCAGGCCAGTGGAGTCATCCTGAATTTCATCAGGCAGAAGAATGATCATGCTCAGCTCTTTTCCTTTGTAAGGCAGTTCCAGCACACGGCACTGACACTCTGAGATATACCCAAGAGGCAGCTTCTTGGTCATGTGCATCATCTTCACAGTCTTCTTCTCCACCTAGATTTTTTTTAAAGAAAGGTGACAGTGATGAGCTTGAATAAATGCATCCCAACGCTGCTTGAGACGTATATGATTGAGACGTACAAAATGCAGGGCATGAGTTAAGTGGATAGAGGGACGCTCTTCTCCCCCTCACAAAATACCAGAACTAGGAGACATACACTCAAATCGTGGGCTGGGAGAGTAAGAACAGACAAAAGAAAATATTTTTTCACCCAGCGCGTTGTTATTCTGTGGAACTCCCTGCCACAGGATGTGGCGATGGCATCTGGCCTGGATGCCTTCAAGGGGGGATTGGACAGATTCCTGGAGAAGTCCATCACAGATTATAAACCATGGTGAAGATGTGTAATCTCCAGTCTTAAAACCGGGGTACTTCAAGGGTCAGATGCAGGGGACAGAGATCTAGTCTCGTGCAGTCCCAGACCCATCTGGTGGGGCCACTGTGAGATACAGAAAGCTGGACTAGATGGGTACCTTTGGCCTGATCCAGCATGACTCTTCTTACGTTCTTATGGGGCTGGTGAAGAGGAAGGGACCAGTTTATCCACAATGAATTTGCTCTGCATGACAGTTCGGTATTATACTTGCCCAACAGGTCTTTCCAAAGTTGTACTAACACTTGTATTGACACTTAAACCCATGATCAGCAGAATTACACAAAATTCTTACTCAGAAAAACTTGCCACGGATTCCATGAGCCTGAACTCATAGCACATGTGCACAGTCAATGGTCACCCTAACTGAATATCAATAGGAAAATCAATCTCTAGTGTTTCATGCATCATCTCCAAATTCATGCAAAATGCAAAAACAAGTTTTGGGTTTGTTTTTTTTTTTTTAGGAACAAAAGAGGACTTGACGTTACCAAATACAAGAAAGTATTTTGAAGAAAGGAACAATTTGGTTTAATACAAAATGAAATATTTACACTGACAAGAAGTACAATGGACTGGACCCTGGGTGGCCCATCCTATTTCTGCCACATGCTACGTGTGCATGTAGCATTTCCAGGAGTGTGAGTATATGAAGAATTGAACCTGCACATTGGTAGCTTCACCATTATCCATGTCTCCTTAAAAATCTCATGCAGGCCACCAATCATGAAATGAAGACGGAATTCAATTACCTTATTGAGTCTAAAAGGCATATCCTTCGTGGCCTCTTCTTGAAATTTCTCCTCCCAGCTGCCTTTAAAGTAAATAGCATTCACCAGAACTAGTTTGGTCAGTGCATTAACTGAGCCCGCAGATAACAACTCAAGGATTTTACCTGGAAG
This sequence comes from Phrynocephalus forsythii, assembly GCA_029282475.1. Classification (NCBI taxonomy): domain Eukaryota; kingdom Metazoa; phylum Chordata; class Lepidosauria; order Squamata; family Agamidae; genus Phrynocephalus; species Phrynocephalus forsythii. The sequence continues at coordinate 35,083,095 of JAPFRF010000003.1, read as the reverse complement.
GAAAAGGGACAGAGCAAAATATCTATTTTAAAGAGCTAGGCACACGTAAATGTGGGGTTACATACTCTAAAATAAATAAAAGAAAAATAAATTAGAGGAGTCGGCTTTTCCAGCACTGTTCCGACTGTAATTTCAGCAGCAGTTATGTAACCCTCAGCCACTATCCTGTGGGGTACAGACGTAAGGCATAAGGGCCCAGACTAGAACCACAATCTTTAACTGCCAGGTCCCATTGCTTTCACTGTAAGGATGTCCTTAGCCATTCTGCCAAGGAGCTAGCAGACAGGGTTAGCCATTATCATCTGCAATGTAATGTTGAATTGTGGATGCTTTTCCAAACAGCTAGTCACCCCAGTTGTCAATGTGGTAGGTGGCCTGGAAATCTACTGCTAGTCACCTTCCCCAAACAGACACTGAGTGTCTCATAATTAGAGATGGGCACGACTCAAAAAATGGTGTTTCGTTTGTAGTTTGTCGTTTGGGGGTCCGTTTTCGTTCATTTTCATTTTTCGTGAATTTTTTTGCAAATTTCGTTTTTGTTTCATTCCGTAACAAAACGAAAAAACGAAAACGAAAACTTGCTGTTTTGTTAGCATTCATTACAGTTCAATGTATTTGCCGCAACGAAAACAAAACACACAACAAAATTTCTGTTGTTTCGGTTTGTTTTGTTTCATTTTGGAGACAAAATTCGTTTCTCGTTTCGTTACGTAACAAAACGAAAAAACGAAAATGAAAACTTGCTCGTTTCGTGCCCATCTCTAAATCAATATGCATACTTCTTGCACATACTTGGATTCCACTGAGGTATGCTCAGCCATTACTCTGGTTTCCCAGTGCACTAGCCATCCCAACACTGCAATCAGGTTCATTAGTATACCCAAGGAGAAAGGCGGGGTAAAAATGCTCAAATAAATAAATAGATAAATAAAGATTTTTATTTATTTATTTATTTATTGGATTTTTATACCACCCATCTGGCAGCTAGGTCAATAAATAATGATAAGAGCTAAATATGACATGCCTCAATGTATCAAAGTTAGTTCAAAATCCCATTTCTAACAGAAATGCTTTGCTTTCCTCTATTTTCAGAACAAGAAAACTGTCTTTACTCAAAGGTCAGTCTGAAGTAACTGTACATCAGAGTGCAGTTTTAATCTATCTATCTATCTATCTATCTATCTATCTATCTATCTATCTATCTATCTATCTATCTATCTATCTATCTATCTATCTATATTACTGGGCTTTTATTTTTACTCTTCTTCTAAACTTTCTGAGCAACAGACACTAAAACACATGAGATGGACAGAGAATAGAAAACTAAATCAGTCCTGAACTCAAAGCAACATGACACTTTTCCTAAAGAAAGTTTTGAAAAATGAGTGAGGAGTTTTTTGAGAGTAACTCACCTTCAGTCTGCTCCTCAACCCACTGGTTAATCTGCTTCCGTGCACTGTCTGAAGCATTTAGGAAATCAACTGGGGATAATTCAGCTCCATAGAGTTTCTGTGTGCTAGACAAGAAATCCTGGAGGAATCGTGGAGGATAGGGATCAATATATTATAAAATAGTTGACAGTCAGCTCTCCATTCCATTTTAATTAGACAATTAATTTTGGTTGGCAGAATTAATTACATCAGTCTAGGGTGGCAGAGATTATTTGTTTATTTATTTATTTATATTTGTCACCGTCCATTTCCCCGGAAAGGAATCTGGGCAATTTAAAATGTAACTCAGACAAATTCAGACACAAATCTGATGACCAGGTAAGTTTTCAAAATTGGGGTTCCTTGCATTCGGCGTACTTGCAAAAAGGTGTAAGTCTTCTCTCCATACAATCTATTGGCAACCTTCAGTATATAGGGTGCATCGCTCCTGTTAATTCTAGTATTGAGAGCCTGGAATTGTGAATGAACGTCTTTGATGGCATCAAAATGAAACGTCTGAATGGAGAGAGAGAGAGAGAGAAAGATGATCCATTAGTACCATGATGACCACTGGAGGAAGCAAATTTATCAAGAAGCCGCACAAACCTGATTGGTGAAAAACTCTTTAGCCCTACTAGCATACAGTAAGCATTCTGTGCAGCAGGCCATAAGAAAGGAAAGACAGCCTAGGTTTACTGATTAAATGTATACCCTACCTGTCCACCTTTAGGCGCTCATATGACTCTTCTCTAAATTTGGGGTTTCATTTTGAACGTGGCACATCTCTATACCATGTGGTTACTGAGGCATAAGGCAATTCAATGGACTCCCCTAGTTGTGCTCCTGTGCACTTTCAGGGCGCATTGTAAACAGCAGTCTTATTTGAACTGATGTTAAGAAGTCAGAAACACAACAGAACAGAAATCAAAGTATTGTTACGTGTCCTAGAACCATGGAATGCAACACACTGGAAACCTAAATTACTATTTACTTAAGACCAAATGACATGTTATGCAAGTAGCTATGAGTTCTTTAAAAACAAAACAAAAACAAAACCAGGTTTATGTGGGGGAAAGGAGAAGTTCTTACATTTAATGCAAGGGTCAGCAAGATGTAACTTGCCTCTCTACTTCCCAGTTACTTTGGGGGTGGGTGGGGGTGGGGAATGCCTAGTCCAATGGTTCTCCACCTGTGGGTTCTCAGATGTTCCTGGACTGCAATTCCCAGAAGTCTTGATCACTAGCTGAAGTGGCCAGGATTTTTGGGAGTTGCAGTCCAGGAACATCTGGGGACCCACAGGTTGAAAACCACTAGTGACTTCTGTGGGAACCATTTATTTTTTCCAATCTCCAGGGCATGTGGAATCAAGACAGGAGTTTTCAAGTGAAACAGAGCTAGTGAATCCAGGCACCTATCTGCCAATGCTTTAAACTACTGGATTTTTAAAAAAGGTCATCTCTTCCCCAGTTTGTCCATCCACCATTAATTCAGGAGAAAATCAACAACAACAACAAAAACACCAACATAAAATATCTTTAATCCTTCAAGTGTTACATGAGAAGAAATCTCTAGTTCTCATGTTCTGGACAATGAGCAATGGGTTCTGGGTGCTTAAACATCTAGAATTTTATAACAGCCTCCAAGTAGCATAGAAACTATACCCAATGATTTACATCCCTTGGCCCTTCAACTATGAAAAGTAAGGCTTTATGCCAGTGGGATCATAATCTGTTAAGACTAAGAAATTATTTTTGCAGCCACGGTCGCAGAAGTGGCTATGGGTTCCAGTAGATGAAGTCTTCCTGATTTGATAACAAACTTTTTGGTGCGTGTATTGACATTACGAATTGCATAGTCAGCCCTGCCACTTGATCCTGTATTGTGTTTGTCTTTCTGCGTGGGCGACAGGCAGAGAATTTATTCACCATTTTTTGAGCACAGTGTGCTCTTTCTCCTTCTGACAGATGCACATGGGATGGGCAAAGCTGACTCAATGTGATGGCACGCATGCCTGATCCATTGCTGTTCAAAGTCTAAGCTACAAAAGGGAAGGACAATTAGCTTTATTGTGTCAGGGTATTATCAGAACATAGCATAACCAGTCCCAGTTCCATGGAAGCCAGGGCTATGAATTGCTACAATCTTAACTTCCGATGCAATCAAATCTAAATATGATTTTCTCTTATTTAGTTGAATCGTTTAAATAATTTGTGTCTTCAAAAGATTGATAATCGAATTGCTTTAACAAAATATCCAGACACCAACACCAAAAGCTTCATATAATGATGAAAATGGAGACTAACCTTTGCGAGTTGTGTAGCTGTGTCACCTTTGGCCCCTAAAAAGACCATAGCAAGTGCAGAAGATATACTATATGGGGAAAAGAAGATGTTGCCCTTTGGGTGGGTTTCTTTCAACTCTTGGAAGAGATCAAGAGTAAACTGCGTATTTGCACTAGCCAGGGCATCCATGGTGAAGGTCTGAAAACACAGGAAGAAATGTGTATCTTGTTATTTTTATTTCACTTTCTATCACTTGTAATCTGCATTTCCCCTAGGGAGGGGAAACCAAGGCAGTTCACAAGTTTGAAACGAGTACATAATACTAAAAACACAATATATTACAGATTAAAAAGCATTTATATAATAATTAAAATAAACACTTATTAATTACTGTAATTTAAAAAGATTGAAAACTTCAAAAACAGGCAAAGAAAACCACAGTCTCCAGGGTCCCGGTCATAGTTATTAAAAGTCTGGCTGAAAAGTAGATCTTCAGTTGTCAGTAGAAAGATAAAAGGGAGGGGGTTTGACATAAAGAGCATTCTATAAACTGGGAGCAGCCATGGAGAAGGTGTGTCCCCCATCAAAGGTGCCTGCAATGACAGCGGGAACAAGAGAGGGGTCTTCTCTGAAGATCTCATATGAGGAGATGCAGTCTCTCAGATAGCCTGGATCCAAACCATATAGGGTAGTGGTGGTGAACCTTCAGCACACCAGACGTCTTGGACCACAACTCCCACAGTCCTTTGTCATTGGCAATACAAGCCTTGAATTCTGGGAGTTGTGGTCCAAAACATCTAGAGTTGGGAAGGCTCACCACTGATCAGCTTCAAAATAGCTATAGAGAGAATGTGCAATATAAACTTCTTTTAAAAAAGTGGAACATAAGAGCAAATTAAGAAAAGAGTGGGATGCAGAATAGCTACTTTAAACACATATTTTAAAATATAATGGAGAAGTGGGTTACATCACTCAGAAGTTGTGCAAGGCATAATGATCCATGCAGAATTAAACAAAGGAATTGTCAATCTAATGTTCCAGACGTGTTCCATAGCGTAAAGTCACCACTGCAAAACCTATTGGACATTGCAGCTCAACCCAACCTCTCTTTTGCTGATGGGACATGTTATGGGACAGAGAAGTAGATCTTAGCTTGTGACCAGATTCATGACGGAAGAGGGAAGTCCTTCCAACTTTTCTGAATGGGGGCAAGATCAGCTCCTAGAAGAGGTGCACCTCATGTTCCAACTGAAGTCAGGCCAAAGTGTTCCTAGGAGCAATGCTTGGCACAGAATGATCAAATTTTTAAATCTGATTCTTCAGAAGAGACTGCCATAACCCCAGTGCTGTACAGTATTAGTACACCCACTGAACCACAGAATTGCCCTACCGCCTGGACTGAACCTCCACTGGTCTATGCAAATCCAATCTAGACTTTGTACACCTGCCTCCTACGTTGGGCTACAGCCTTTCCTACCAGACCCTTCCAATTCCTCCATGAGGTTCATTTCTCTCTCCAGACCCCCACCCCACCCCCGCAGAATTGCTCCCTGGACAGGAAAAATTGCAGCCCAATAGCTGCCCCCCCAAAAAGGCAGTGGAACTGGAAAAGGTGCAGAAGAGAGTGGCTAAAATGATTACTGGGCTATGACACCTCTCTTATGAGGAAAGGCTAAAACATTTGAGGCTCTTTAGTCTGGAAAAAAGGCGCCTGAGGGGGGTGATATGATTGAGATGTACAAAATAATGCAGGGCATGAGTAAAGTGGACAGAGGGACGTTCTTCTCCCTCCCACAAAATACCAGAACTAGGGGAGGTACACTAGAATTGAGGGCTGGGAGAGTAAGAACAGACAAAAGAAAATATTTTTTCACCCAGCACGCTGTTAGTCTGTGGAACTCCCTGCCACAGGATGTGGTGATGGCATCTGGCCTGGATGCCTTCAAAAGGGGACTGGACAGATTCCTGGAGGGAAAATCTGTCACAATTTACAAACCATGACGGAGATGTGTAATATCCAGGCTTAAAACCGGGGTACTTCAAGGACCAGATGCAGGGGAGTGGTATCAAGAGTCAGATCTCTAGTCTGGGGTGCACTCCCAGAGGCATCTGGTGGGGCCACTGTGAGATACAGGAAGCTGGACTAGATGGGCCTTTGACCTAATCCAGCATGGCTCTTCTTATGCTCTTATGTTCTTAAACCAGATCCTTGCTTTGCAAAATATCTCATGTCCAGTCCTGTCACGGGATGAAAGAAGGTTTTCGTTTGCAGTTCTGGAGAGCTCCAGTCAAGCAAGCACCTCTGACTCCTTGGAGGACCGTCTCCCGAAGGCACAGCATCGCAGAACCCAACAAGCACTGAAGGCCTTCAGAAAAATAGCAGTTTCAAGAGAAAGAAAAATAGCAGGACGCTTGATGGCGCCCTTCGTGGCCTCTGAGCAGCCAGCTTCAGAACTTACGCCAGAGGCATTCGGCATTGAACGCAGCCGCACACATAACCACACACCCTGGAGATTCCCCCATGTAGTCACGCACAACACACAACACAACACAACACAACACCACATCATAACAAGGTGAAAGGTGGAGACCAGCCCACCTTAAGATACCTCCTCTAGCAGCAATCCTGAGCTTCCCGGAGCCACGGACTGGGCTAAGGGTGCGAACCGAGCTCCTCGGAGTTCCCTCGGGTCTCCCCTGGAAACCCCCGCCTAGACTTTGTCACCGGGGAGCGTCCCTTGGAGGCGTGGCGCGCCTAGCCTTAGCCCGGGCCGGACGGGCCGTCTTGCAGCCGGAGGTGGGGCTCCTTCCCGCTGCAGCAGAAAGCCGGACTGGGGCGGCGACAGAGTTGGGTTGGCGGCCGGGAGGGTCTCCCAGAACAAGGGTAAAGGAAAGGTGAAGAAAAGGCAGTGTAACCCTGAAGAAACCGAGCAGGGGAGTGGCGGGAGGGAAAGAAAACCCTCGCCTCTGCCGTTCCTCTGTTGATGGAAGGCGTTCTTTCCCCTTTGTTTGCTTGCGCGGAAACACCTGTTTCGAGGGCGGCGGGGCAAGGCTGCTCAGAGGCGGTCGGCTTGCATTTACTCCACTGCATCCCGGGGAGAAACAACACCGGCCAAGGGGGGAAATGCAAGCAGGCGTCTGAGCAGTCGGGTCAAAAATATATAAAAAAGTACCTTAGAGGCTTGCAGTGGTTTGTAACGGTGATGTAAACGCATGCACATATGCACACATGACCGGGGAGGCCTCCTTCCCTCTCAGCTTTTGTGTGTGGGTGTGTGGTGTGCCCTCAAGCCACGTTGGACTTCTGCAAACGTGTTACAGGTGATACTTTTAGGCTACTAGAAAATTCACAACGTTGCTAATATTTCGAGGACAAAACCCCCTCCCTCAGAGCAGTACCAATAGGTTATAACATGGCAAAAGATGGATTTGCCAGGAGTTATTTCTTAGAAGCCTTGTAAGGTCCTTGGCAAGATGGAAAAAAGCCAGGCAGTTTCTTAGTTCAGGCTCGCTGGATTTCTTAGGTTCCATCCGAAATGAAGGGAGGAAGAGTGATTCCATATGTTTCTACAGGCAAGGGAGGATTCCAACCCAGGTTCTTCGCGACCCAGTCCCTGTCTCGACCCACTACACCACAATGGATGTTAACAGGACTTACAGGATTTCTGATTTAAGTGAGCGCAGAGAAGGTCGCGCCCTGGATTTGAGGCTGCTTGATTCAGTAAACCTCAACAGGACGCGGGAGTGTGGTACAATGCGCAGAGCTCCGGCTACGTCCTTAAAAATCCCACGGGGGCGGGTGGATGGGTGGGAGTTTCCATAAAACTGCTCCTTAAGCATCTCTTATACCTCAGAAACTATATAGGGTTGTCATAAATCGGGGACGCGTGTCTATGGATCTTCACGTCCAACCCTTTCGACGGGACATGACACGCAAACCTTAAAAAAAAAAACACCAAGGTGCAAGGATCGTCTTCTTGGGAGAATGCGGCTCGCCGTGGTTACGATCGTTCCTGAAAAGGAACTCCTACTCGGAAGGAACGGGGGTGGATGGGGGCTCTTACCGCCCGTCTCAGACCAGGCGGAACGACTTCACTTTCCCCTCCTGGGCATGTGCGCCTGGTGGTGCGCCTGCTCAGTGGAAAAAGAAACCACTTCCAGTATCTGAGGCTGGAGGCGACGCCGCTTTCTAGGGGAGCAGCCGGGCGGCGGCGGCGGCGGCGACCCGAATCCCGGAAGCGGCTTGAATCAGCCGCCGCATCATCGCTTCTCTCTGGGTCTCGTTGCCGCTTCTCTCAGGCTTCCTCTCCTTAAACCTCCAGCAAGGTCTTTCCGGCGAGAGGGACCTCCAGGTAGCAGCCGCAGCAGCGACGACGTCCCGTCCTAGTTCCTTCCTGGTACCGCCTGCCCTCTGCTTTGCTTTTGTTTTCTGGGGTCAGCGCGGAAGGAAAGGGAGGTGGACGAGATGAAGTTCGCGAGGGGGTTCTCAGCTCTCTCTGGACCATGTTTAATTAATTTGTTAGGGAGCTGTGGGGGGGATGCATAGACACACTGTTGTTTGTTGGCGGCTCCAGAAAAGTAGCTGCCTTCCGCCTCTCGTTTTTTCTGCTCCAAAGAGACGGGTGGTATCGGAAAGCTTGCTAGATTTATATTAACTGAGTCTCGCTTGTGCAAACAGCTTATTCATATAGGGTCTTGTGTCGTTACAGTCGTGACCGATTCTTTGTGAACCCATTCCCATGGAGTTTTTATTAGCAGGAATACTGGAGTGGCTTTCCAGTTCCTACTCCAGACGCCTACATCACCTGGTATTCCCTGGTGGTCGCCCTTCCAAACCCTGCTTAGCTTCCGAAATCAGGCGAGATCGGATGTGCTTATAGGGCATCTAGGGAGCTTAACCCAATTTTCCCCCTTACAATAAGGCTTCCAAAACCCGTGTCACAAGCGTCTTCTAGCCCAGGGAGCCCTTTCTTTATAGCTTGGTGTGGTGAATGAACGCCAGCGATCAGGGTGAGACTCAGGGGTCAGGCTGCCTTTAACAGAATGGAGAAAGTCGTGTCTGGATGGCACTTGGTATATATATGTTCTGTCTAGGAATTAAAACTCCTCTGACCAAGGTTGCTGTGCTGTGTGGAGGTGGGAGGACACAGGCAGAGATGTACATTGTATGCCTTTTTCTCTTCATTTCCGTACAGGGAAAGGTTTTCACTACACCTATTGATTTTCTGCCTGTTTTGGAGATGTTAGAATATAGAGCCTTTCACAGTATGGAGCTCTGCATGAGGGGGGGAGGGAAGTAGTGGTGTACTGGGGTATGTGTTGAGTTTGTACTGATGTTTCTGACACCAGATGTGGGTGGAGAATAAAAGGATAGTTGAATTTTGGATCCACAGGAAATGTGTTCTAATGTGACTTATTGGGATGCACCATACTGTTCTTCTGCTCCTAAATTTTTGATTGATTTGTTACAGGTATTGTAGTAGACAACTTCTAAAGCTATGAGTAAACAGCATTTCTCGGGGCAGTTAGAGAAGGGTGTGGTTCTGAGTGGAGAATGTACAAATGTTGGAATACTGTACTGTGGGTTGCAACATCTCTCAGAGGGCGCCCTGAGATCATGAGGTATACAGGAAATAAGGCAAATGTCTCTTCTTCTGCAGAAAAAGAAAATCTTCCAGTATATGTTCTTATATGGTGCAAATGATTCATTGCATTCAGCACTTGGCGGGGGGGAGGTTGTTCCTGTGTAGGTGCTCTTCAAGAGGAGCTTAAAGAAGCTTCTCGGTGTTTATTCTGGTTATCAAGAACATGGAATGCAATAACAATAGCCCTCCTGGAAGTACATTTTGATCTCTTCAAACAGCTTCACTAGATGAGACTTGTAGGTAAAATATGCATCAATGATTTGTAGCCTTGCTATAAGAGCCAAGGAGTGGTTGACTAACAATAATAATTGTGTACTGTCAAACCACTTCTGAGTTATAGTGACCCTTTCCAAGGGTTTTCTACGTAGAGAACAGTCAGACTGGTTTAGCATTCCCATGCTCTGGGGGCACCCTAGTGCTATTCAATATTTTGAAGGCAACACAGGCTATCTCTCTCTCTCTCTCTCTCTGGAGGCACAGTGGGGAATCGAACGCCCAAACTCAGTCAGCAGGCACATATTTAACTCACAGAGCCATCCAGCCTGATTAGCAGCTTGTCTGGCTTCTAAATTCCTCAGGTCTGGTATGGTGCTGATCTTTGCTACTTCTGCTGTTTAATTGTTTTGGCATATGAATGGAAGTTAGCAGATGCTAGTTCCCCCCTTTGTTCTGTGGGATTGCTCTTAGATTTACTTACAGCAACATGCTGCAGAGTGTCCCCAGATTCTTATTGGACGTGATTTTGATCAGGTTTCCTGCTAGCCTGGAACTGGAACCTTGTTTCGCTGTTTGTTCATTCTATGGAGGGGTTTTTTTCCCCAGAGAAGGACTTTAAAAACAAAAAAGTCAACAAAAACAAATAAAACCATCTGACAAAACAAAACAGAAAACAGTAGAATCAACTTATCTGCGGGATGAGTGTTGAGTGATTCACTTATCCACTGTCTGAAAATATTGAATACTATACTTTAAAACAGGCCTTCCCAACAGGTAGACCGCGGGCTACTGGTAGCCCGCGAAGGGTTCAAAAGTAGCCCGCCGGCCACCAATAAAAAAGTGAGGGGCTAAGTTCTCCACCCCTGCCTCCCCCATATCCCAAGGACCACCACTGCCCCAGCAAAGTTCTGGGTCTGCCAGCCCACTGTCTCAGCCGAACACAGCAGTTCAAGGGCCATGGCATGGTCCCCTGCTCCACCCACTGGCCAGATGATTGAGCAGGTGCAAGGGAAGCATGTGAATGGTCAGCCTTCCCATAGAAATGCATTGAAAATCAATCCATTCCAGAGGGAACGGATTTCAGTGCATTCCTATGGGAAACCGCTGCTCTATTTACAATTTTTTTTACTTACGAGCATGTGCTTAGAATGGATAAAATTCATAAGTAGAGGTATTAGTGTAGTAGCCCTCTGGCACTTTGGGCCCAAAAAAGTAGACCTCGGCCTATTCAAAGTTGGACAGCCCTGCTTTAAAAGAAACCACCCAAAATACATATTTTTAACCACAAAGGTACCAGAGCAGTCCACGAGATGGAGCCAGAGACCACGCTATGTATAGTGTTCCCTGTTACAGTAGTCCCCCATTTATCATGGGGTTTAGGTTCTCCGACCACCCGCAATACAGGAAAATCTGTGATATGCGGACACCTCCCATTGCCTCGTTTCCAAAGAGGCTTCATCCATGGAGCCACTCCCCACTATTCCCTCGCTGCAGCCGAGATTCCACCCCCCACCCCACCCCAATCACCTCTTTTCCACAGAGGCCTCCTCCATGGAGCCTCTCCACTCCCGTTGTGCAGCCAGGATTCCCCCGCCCCAAACACCTCATTTGCATAAAGGCCTCCTGGCCTTTATACAGGGATCCTATTGGAAAAACAAAAACTTGTTGCTTTCTTTTCCCTGCCTTGCTTCAGCTCTTGTCCCCTGGTAGGGACCTAAGCGAGTCCCCTGTGTCATTACATTTTCCTCTCAAGTGAGACCTCCAACATTTCACAGCTCAGCTCCCTTGGAACCTGCTATTTCTTGCTCAGTTTCTGACTCACTTTTGCTGATGTTGAACTTCTTCTCCTCCTCTGCCCTCTTCCTTGGATGGACGTGAGAAGACCAAGAGAGCAACAAAATCAAAGGTTTCACTATCACTGTGAACAAGTAGCAGCATCTTTTTCTCTTCCCGACCTGCCACCATGCAGGGACAGAGATTAGAAGCCAAGGCTTCATGCTTTGGAAGTTCAGTGCCAACCTAGAACACAGTGAGATGAGTTTGTGAAGATTCTCAGTCCTCCAGGTGAGTTTATCTGGAAGTTGAGTCATGGCAACTGGACTTCTTTTTCTTGAGAGATTGAAACGTTTCACTGCTCATCCAAACTGACGAAGCTGTTTGGATGAGCAGCAAAATATTTCAATTTCTCAAGAAAAAGTAGTCCAGTTGCCATGATTCAACTTCCAGTGAGATGAGTTGTTCTGATTTCCTTCTCTTTGTGTCACCTAACTATTTATTTTAAATAATTGCTTCTAATATTTACATGGTGTGTATTTCTTTATGTTTAGGGGAGGTTTGAATAGTAGGATTTTAATTAACTTCCGTATATCCATTTCTTGTCTGCACATTTCATTTTCCTTTTAAAATCATTTAATTGTTTCCCCTTCAGAGTTGGCAGACCGCTGTCTTTAAGAAAATGCAAAACCCACTTAAGCACCAGAAACTGGTGGGCATGGTGTTCTAGAGTAAATTTAACATTTATTTATTCATTATTTATTAAAAATATATTTACCTCAACTATCTCCTTAAAAGGACCAAAGGTGTCTTGTATTATTAAAAGACAATATTAAAGCTAGTAACATACAGGAATATACAATTACTTAAAAGGGTAAAATACCATACAAAAACCCCATAAGCATTGCAAAAATGCATTCAAAGCAGTACAGTACAATAGTCTGTTTAAAAAAACCCCACCCAGGCCGCCTGTCTTCGGCTGCTTGAGGACAGCAAAGATGGACCCAGTCTAGTCTCCTCTGAGAGGGAGTTTCAAAGTCTTGAGAGCAGCAACAAAGAAAAGCCTGTTCAGATGACCTGAGAAGGCTCATAAAGGGAAATGGATATCCACTCTATACCCCAGAGCACAGAGAGAACTCCTAGCTGCCTGAGCTCCTTTCCCTCTGAAGATGCCAGTCGCAGAATCTGGTGAAATGTCAGGAAGAAAAACTTCCAGAACATGGCCAAACAGCCTGAAAAACTCACAACAACTATCAGGAAATGGAACTCCTCGACATAGCTTGAGCCCGAGCTGTTTGGGGCTTTATAGGTTTGACCCAACACCTTGATTTCCATTTGGAAACTGATTGGCAGCCAGGGGAGCTGCTCTAACAAGGGCATTGTGTGATCTGCATAAACAGCCCCAGTGGGCAATCTGGCTGCTGCATTTAGAACCTGTTGAAGTTCCCACACACTTTCTGTATGCATCCCCATATAGACTGCATTTCATCTCTTGTGAAAGGGTTACAGAGATAACATTATACCCCCTACTAAAGCAGCTCCACTTGCTGCCAATCAGCTGTCGGGTACAATTCAAGGTGCTGACCTTAACCTACAAAGCACAAAACGGCCTGGGTCCAAGCTACCTCAAAGAATCTCACAGTATGAGCTGGCTTGGGTGCTAAGGTCATAAGGAGAGGCCTTTCTCTCCATCCTGCCACCCTCGCAGGTGTGCCTCAAAAGATCACGTGAAAGGGTCTTCTCTTGCTGCTCCCAGACTTTGGAACTCCCTCCTGCTGGAGGCCAGGACTAACCCATCTCTGCTGTCTTTCCGGAAGCAGGCAAAGACCTTTCTCTTCAGGCAAGCTTTCCCCAAATAAGAGACTACCTACTATGTAACTTTATATGGATTACCATGCATGGTTACATTGATGGATTTCATAAGAACACCAATGTTTTCCATGTTACTCTCCTCTCCTCACAATGGATTTTTTTGCATTTTCTTTGTAGCTTTAATGTTTCCTTTTAATGGTATTGTTAGCAAACTATATAAAATTATTTTGGATTTAGATGAAAATAGGGGATGATCTGGATCGAAATTATTGTGGGAATAAGATTTTAAAAAAGAAATAAGAAGACTGGGCTAAAATGTGGAGAATGAGAATACTTAGATCTATGTCTGTTAGAATAAATGAAAATTTCTTTAAAATAAGTTTAAGATGGTATTTGATGCCAGTGAAACTGAATAAAATGAATGCAAATTTTTCTAAGCTTTGTTGGAAATGTGATAATGAGATTGGTACCTTTTATTATTTGTGGTGGGAATGTAAAAAGATACAGAAATTTTGGAAATGTATTTTTAAAGAACTGACATACTAGAAATGACTATAGAGCCCAAATCTGAAATTGCTTTGTTATCAATATTTGTGGATCATAGTTATGATGTTAAAACTAAAGAGTTGATTACAAATTTGTTGACAGCAGCTAGATTAATAATTGCTAGAAATGGGAAATCTAAATATGAACTATGTTTAGAAGAATGGTATAATGAAGTATGGAATATTGCTTTAAATGATAAATTGACTTGTTTCATCAAGGTTAAAAAGGAGAGTTAAAAAGAGATATTTTCTATGATATATGGGGTAGATTCATTGAATATGTGCTTGTACGGGATAAGGGTAAGGTTTCCGCGCAACAATCAATTTTGTTCTGGAGGGGAGGATGACGAATGTAAACATGAAGAGTGATCCTGTTGGTGAAGGGGTGCACTGTTGTTGATGTTTGTCTTTTTTATGTAATTTGTATATGTTTTTAAATAAAAATACATTAAAATGTTTCCTTTTAATGTCCTAAGATGCCTCTTCTATTTCCCTGTTCTTAACCTGAATAGGTTTTGAATGTTCTGGGATGTATATTGTCCCTCATTACTGTAAGCCACCTTGGGTCCTTTTCCAAGGAGAAAGGTGGGGTAAAATATTGAAAATAAAATAAAATAAAGGTGAAACTATGGCACAGGTAGAATTTGAAAATACTGTAAATGCTTAACTCTTGAATTGTAAATTATATCTGGCTGGATAGCTCAGTGAATTGAATATCAAGCCAGAGGTTGGGGGTTCATTTCCCCACTGGGGCTGCCTGGAGAAAAGTGAGTTTGTATAGCCTTGAGCTAGCTGCAGAGTCCCAGGGCAATGTCCAGAAGAAGGGAATGGTCAACAACTTCTAAGTATTCTTTGCCTAGAAAACCCTGAGGAGGGTCTCAGTAAATCAGAATCAACTTGACAGCAGGGACTGTAGTTATTGTGTACTGTAAATAACACCTGAGAGTTGACCTCCTCAATAATTCTGCCCTATGATTGTTCCCTAGGTTCTGAAAGATGGACAGTCTTGCTGCAGCCAACACTACCTTTGCCCTGAACCTTTTCAAGAAGCTAAGTGAAAAGGATCCTGCAAAGAATTCATTTTTTTCTCCTTTGAGTATAAGTTCTGCTCTGACTATGGTCTTCCTGGGTGCAGAAGGGAACACCGCAGCCCAAATCTCAAAGGTGTGTCCTTTCAGATAAATGTTATGGGTTCTGAGCTCGAATTGCAGGTAAAATGCAACATTAGAGATGGGCACGACTAGGGAAAATGACGTTTTCGAGTTGTCGTGTGTCGGAGGCAGTCCGTTTCGGCTCGTTTCCGTTTTTCGCGAAATTTCGCAAAAATTAGTCGGTTCGTTTTTTTGTTTTTTTGTTGTCGTTAGTACTGGTTTGGGGGGGTAGCGGGCTCCTGGAGGGAGCTGCAGGAGTCAGCCAGAGCCACAAGTGATGGACTGGCAGACTCTTTGCACCCGCTGTGTCTCACGTACTTGCATGTAGTGCAATGCAAGTAGATCTGGCTTAGGGTTAAGATGGGTTAGCGCAAGGGCTAGGGTTAGGCTAGTTACGGGTGAGGTTAGGGTGAGTATTGGGGTGCACCTCTGGGTGCCTCTCTGACCCACTTAGAAGGACAGTGTAGTGGCGTATGGGTTAGGCTTAGGCTTAGGGTTCGGGTTTGGGCTACAATTAGTGGGCTGTTTATGCCCGATTGGCACATCCCAGAAGTCTGGCCAAATGGCCATGCGATTGGTGGAAAATTTGCATGGTCAACCTGGCAAAGTGGCCGGAGACTTTTTTTGCAAGATTGCTGCTACTGTAAAAATTCAAGCATTTAAAATAGCTAATTTTTGCATGTTTCTGTGGCGCTTTGGTGGGGTTTTGATTTAAAATTTGCATGCAAATGGACGCCCTCCAGCCTGGTACAGTCAGCAAAACCTGGCCATCATTGCAAAATTTGCAGGTGTAATAAAATAAAATAAAATAAAATAAAATAAAATAAAATCAACGGAGACTTTTTTTTTTTTTTTGCAAGCAAAAAAAACCCACTGCTGCTACTGTAAAAATGCAAGCATTTAAAATAGCTAATTTTCGCATGTTTCTGTGGTGCTTTGGTGGGGTTTTGGGCAACGATTTCAAAAAAATTATTGCGGTCGCCATTTTGGATCCCCTGCAATGCATGGCAAATGGATGCGCCCTCCCAGCCTGGTACCAGCAGTGCAGCAGTAGCAATAGCCAAGGAGAGGGGGGCGGGGAAATCCCCAAAATAAAACACCCTTCTGGCCTGGTAGGTGCCCTCAGACAGTTTTCGCCTACTTTTAGGGCCGGGAATCGGGTTTTTTTTTTTTACTTTTAAAAACTTTCTTTCTGTGCCGCGTGGCATCGCGCAATCGCGCGATGCAAGTAACGAGCACGACAAATCAGACTAAATTGTTCGTTCGTCGGTTCGAGCTCGAATTCTGGCGGAGTAATTCCCGTTACCGTTTCCGTAGAGTAACGGATACGAGTAACGGAAACGGAAACGGGAATACCGCTAAGTTGTGCCCATCTCTATCCAACATGAAAATGTGGATGTTTTCTTTTCTTTATAACAGACCGTGCTGTAACTGTAGAACCAAATGAGCATGAACCTAAGGGGAGAAGTCTTAGCTCATTCTCTAAGGACCAGCCTAGACAACACACTGGCCACTCAGTTAGCAGTTTTGAAAGGAGTAGGTGGAGAGACCTAGTCCTACTTCATCTGCTCCTGGATTCTGGGTGGCTGATTTAAAGCTTTACTCCCTTCTTTCCGATGGAATCATGCTCTGGATAGTTAGGGATATGCTTTCTCTTCGCAGTGTGAAGGGGAGCTTCTGCTTAAACCAGTCAAACGTCTTCTTTGAACTTCATAGTTGCCTGGAGATTAGCCATACCTTATATCAGTGATGGCGAACCTTTTAGGTACCAAGTGCCCAAAGTACGATTCAAAACCCAATAATTTTTTGCAGTGTCAATAGAGCACTTTAACCTGAATACAAGTGGCTGTAAAGGGGCAATGTTGGGTGCCCACAGAAAGGGCTACGAGTGCCACCTTGGGCACCCGTGCCATAAATTCGCTAACACTGCCGTATATTATTTGCTTTTTGCTATCCATATAAATGTTGGTTTCCTGAATTGTGTTCTGGGGAGTCTGTCTTTATGAAGTTTGCTCCATTCAATCCAAAGGGAAATTTGGAATAGTGAGCCAGAGGAAAGGTTTTTGGTTCCTTGGGTTATAGAAGAGACGGCGGCTTTCTTGTCACTTTCAGTTCTGAGGTCTAGAAATAATCCAAACCAGAAGAGGCATCCTAGTGCAGCCGTGGCTTGTCATGCTGTATATTTCCTGGTCTTTTTGGTGAAAGCCATTGTTTCCTGTTTTGTTATTTTCATCTTACAGGGTTTAAAGTGGTCATTAGAGACATGCTTGCACTCTTAATTTGAATATCAGATGAAACTTAACTGATGTTAACCACTTCTCCTCCTGCAGGTACTGTCCGTGAGCAAAGGTGAAGAGGTTCACCAGGGATATAAGAAACTTATTTCTGAAATCAACCGACCTGGAACCAAGTATTTGCTGAGACTGGCCAACAGGCTTTTTGGAGAGGCGTCGTATGAATTTGTTCCAGTAAGTGCTGCTGTTTTATGTGTGCGAGAGAGAAATCCTTGGAAACTCATGTTTATGGGTTAAGAATTTAGTCGTGCTGTCCTTTTGCTGTTAGAATGACAGCTCTGCCTTTCTCATCCACCTGTTCATTGCAATGAAATGTCCAAGCAGATTTAAAGGGACATCTAGGGAGTGAGGAAGATGAACCAGATGAACCAGGAAGCAGCATTAGTCACAGGGTTCTGAGCAGCTAATCTTTTGATTAGCAGTAGTCAGCCTGAGTCTCTGGGAACCTCCTATAAGTAGTCAAACCAAATGGAGCCTAGATTCGCTCATGGTTCCACTTAGGGCAGTGGTTCTCAACCTGTGGGTCCCCAGATGTTCCTGGACTGCAACTCCCAGAAGCCCCTTCCAGCTCAGTGAGTGGTGGAGGCTTCTGGGAGTTGCAGTCCAAGAACATCTGGAGACCCACAGGTTGAGAACCACTGATTTAGGGGTTCTGTCCATTTCCTTCAAAATGGATGGAGGCAAGATGTTTGTACTGAACATGCTGCTGTTCAAATTGTAGACTTTGCAAGAGTCACTCTCTTCCTTTGCAGAGTTTGCGCCAGTCTGTGCATCCTTAATTTCTTCTTTAAAGAGGCAGTTGGCAGAATGGAAGAACCACAAAAGCTTATGAACGTCACCAGGAGGGCTACAAATCAGCAGGAAAGCTCCTGCTTCGTCTATTTACAGATATTCTAGATTGTTGTGCATAGCAAACAATGCACACTTAATTTCACAGCTGCTTTGGCTGAAACTGGACCATCTCCTTTGTTTTTTATGTCTAAAAAGGCAATAAATGCAGAGCAGGGTGCAGTCCAGTAGATGAAGAAATGCCTACAATGTGCGTATGGAACTTCCTGCCATGAGATTATAGCTGTAGGAGAAACAGAATAAAGTTCCCGTGTGGTCCTTGATTAGCTGTCAAATGATATTCCAGCATGAGCAACTACTTAATCAAATGTTGGTTTCTAGGATGCATTTATTGTGACGGAGAGCCATTTGTTTTAGAAAACAGGTGTTTGTTATATATTGAGTAACCCCAAACTAGAATCTTTAAACACATCATGTTGTGCCGACTCCTTCTCAGGGCTTTCCTACATGGTCTCCTGAACTTCCTACATGTTTGTTTGTTTGTTTGTTGGTTGGTTGATTGATTGATTGATTTGATTTGATTTGATTTACTAGATTTACTAGATTTATAAAGATTTACTAGATTTATATACCATAACATCTAGCAACAAGGCCACCCTGGGCAGTGTACAAATAATTCAACAAATAAACAAAACAGTATACAATGTAAAAAGATACAATTAGTAAGCAGAATAAACATAACTGAATAATGCATATCACTATACCACACCCTCTCTACCTCCCAGTAGAGCATTATGGGGTTTACATGAGAATTCACTGAATAGCAATAATGTGTGTGTGTGTGTGTTTTTTGTCTTCAGTGCTTGGGATTCAGTGGTTTATGGAGAACTGTACTACCCTCGTGCTGTAATTGTACTGTAAGCTTCTGAAGATAGAATTGGACTGTCAGAAACTGTACTCTGCTGAGAGTCAGTCCTCCAGGATACAGTGGGAGTTAGGTCTGGCTGTACAGGTGTTTTAAGGGTAGGGAACCTTCAGTCCTCCAGATGTTTTGGACCACAACTTCCTGAATTCAGAGTATATATTCCCAGTGATAAAGGGCTGTGGGAATTTTGATCTAAAACATCTGCAGGGCTGAAGGTTCCCCACGTCTGATATATTCAGTTGCAATGCCTATCCATCTTTGGATCTAGCAAGATGATTCTTTGTGAAAAACAAGCTTTTTGAAAAACAAGTTCCTGCTGTTTGACAGCAAACATGCATCATTGAAATGCCAAGACCTGGACATAAATAGCTACTTCTGTGTTTTCCCACTGAAGACAAGCATCGATAGAAAAGAGCTCATCGTAATTCACAATCTTCCTACATCTTTCAGGGATGCTGTTGGTACAGAACATGGCGGGAAGCTAACATCCTGCACGCAGAACCTTCATTGAAGGCTCGCTTAGGCCTAACAATCGCCTGTGACCATTGTTAAGTACTGTGCTGTATATTCATGACCAGAAGTAACATTGGGTCATTTCCAGAATGATTTGTTTAGTTTAACATTCATGTTTTAAACCAGCTTTTTAAGGTTTGTTGTTAGCTTGGCTTCCTATATTTTCCATGTCATTCTGTATTTCAGTCATTAAATCCTTCCTTGTTTTCCTCTCTCTTTGTGCTGGGGAAGATGATTTCCACGTGATGCAGTGCATGGTATAAAGTGCCAAGACTGAACAAGCTTTGTTTGTGTTTAAGCGATTTATAGAATCCAGCCAGAAGTTCTATCAAGCCGGTCTAGAGAAACGTGATTTCATGAAGGCACCAGAAGATGCTAGACAGCGTATCAATACCTGGGTAGAAGAACAAACAGCAGGTGATTGAATCTTTGACTTCCCTGTTATCTGTCCCATTGTTTCTGTTTTCTCAAAAACGAAACCTGGGATTTGGCGAATAGATAAAACATGGCTCTTTGTGTGCCTATGAGTTTTAAGAGAAAGAAGGATATGTTCCTGTTTTAAAGCAGCTCTTTAATCCCTTCTAAAGGTAAAATCCAAAATCTGCTTGCCCCAGGAATAATTAACAATCTTACAAGACTGGTCTTGGTGAATGCTATCTATTTCAAAGGTAAATGGGCAAATCAGTTTGAGAAAGAGCAGACCCTGGAAAGGCCGTTCAGAATTACAAAGGTAGGAAATGTTACTAAAGTTCAAAAACAAAATCAAACACCTCATTTCTCAGTTGCAGTTGATTCATTAAACTACAGTGGTACCTTGTATAAAGGAACTAATTCGTTCCAAATGAAATTCTGTTAAGCAAATTTCCCTTTATACAAATTTCCCATAGGAATGCATTGAAAACAGAATAATCTCTAATCGTGACCATTTTTATGTTGTACAGATTCACCCCATAGGCAATTCTGTTAAGCAAATTTCCCCTATCTCTGAATTTTTGTATGTTGTACAGATCTTATGCTATGTAAACCGTTTGTTATACAAGGGTCCACTGTATTTTTGCTCCACCTTTCTCCTTAAAAGGACTCAATATGTATGGTTGCCATTTGTGTATCCTGCCATATTTGAATGTCCCCTTCCGTTCATTAATATATTCTCACCAAATGCCATTTGCAACTAGCTTTCAGTGCTGGCACCACATCAGGAGGCTGCCCCTTTCTAAGAGCTGCCATGTGTGACCCAGCGCCTACCTCTTCCCCTGTTTCTAACACCTCTCCCCCCCCCCACTTACAGAAGGAAAGCAGACCAGTGCAGATGATGCATAAGAAAGCAAAATTCAATATGACCTACATAGGAGATTATCAGACCAAAATTCTCGAGGTTCCTTACGTCGATAACGAGCTGAGCATGATTATTATGCTTCCCGATGAAATTGACGATGATTCCACTGGCTTGGAAAAGGTGAGGCACAAAGCGGAACGGTGGCCTCCTATCCACTGGATAGCCCAGTGGTTCCCAACCTGGGGCGCCGGGACACCTTTGGGGGTCGAACGACCATTTCACAAGGGGTCGCCATGAGCCAGTGAAGAAAAAGGCACAAAAGGCTTGGGTCTGGAGGAAGGGGGGAGGAAAGGGGGAAAGAGTGAGTTACAGCTTGATAGGTTGGAGGGGATGTCAGTCAGTGGCACCGGAGGCTGCGATTGGCTGAGGGTGCCTGTAGAGGGAAGTTCTCTGTGGTACCTGCGGCAGTGGCCTGCCAAAGGGTCTTGTGGCCTCTTCTGAGCAGGGCAAGAGGTCACCACAACATGAGGAATTGTATTAAAGGGTCGCAGCATTAGGAAGGTTGGGGACGACTGGGGTAGCCCATGTATCCTTCAAAATATCTGCTTATATTTTTGTGAAGTGCAGTCAGCACCATTATGCCCCTGTTCTAAAGATGCAGAAAGTTGTAGAAATGTCTGGCTGGTTATGCATTTGCGTATTCATCTCCTCTTCCCCATTATAGTACAGTCTCTTTACATGCTCATGTGCACAAGGACCATTGATGATAAACCAGAGGTTATGATTGGCAGCTCTATGGTTCCATTTTTAGTTTGAATACCACTGTGATGGAAGAGACCAAGGCAGAGATTTCAGCCTATTATAGTGGAAGTGTTCTGGTTGTTTTAAACAGATGTATAGTTGCTCCTGCTTCAATTTCACATCTGGAATGAGGAAGTGTTGCCTGCCTCAAATGGATTTAGTGCTGCTGATGTTTCAGTCAGGAATAAGAGACAAAATACAGCTGAATGATGAGTGTGTCATTCTGTGCAATGACCTTGTTATGCTCTTAGATGATAGCGGTCATCAGATGCTGGGCCAAATAAAACTTGCTAGGCTTTAACTTGCAACAAGAATCTTTATTGACTTGGTATTAATCATACATATGTTGGCTTAAAATATATTGTGACCTTTTTATGTGATTTTCAGTAACACTGGTATGGCTGCTATCAAGGACATACTATTAGAACTGGTGAAATTTCCACTCTTTTCAAGTATAGCAACTCTTACGAAGGTCCACCTATTCATCTTGAAGTAGGAGGCCGAAAGATCAGACTGGAAAATACGTATGTGTATCAGGGAGCATGTAAATTGGGTTCTTCCAGTAGAATGACAGAAAACCATGTGGTTTACTGGGGATGAAAGGAGCTTTTTCCGGCTGAGAGCAAATTTTGAAAGGATGGCACCTGTCCATTTTCAGTTGCGTGACATGTCTTTTAGTATTATATTTCATACTTTTATTGTTGATTCCTAGGGATGAATCACAGGTTACAAGATACAAAACTATAGGATTTCCATCTTCCTTTAATGCAGTGGTTCCCAACCTGGGGGTTGGGACCATTTCACAGGGGGGTCGCCATGAGCCAGTGAAGAAAAAGGCACAAAAGGCTTGGGTCTGGAGGGGGAGGGGGAGGGGGAGGAAGGGGGGAGAGTGAGTTACAGCTTGATAGGTTGGAGGGGATGTCAGTCAATGGCACTGGAGGCTGCAATTGGCTGAGGGTGCCTGTAGAGGGAAGTTCTCTGTGGTACCTGTGGCAGTGGCCTGCCAAAGGGGGCTTGTGGCCTCTTCCAAGCAGGGCACGGGGGTCACCACAACATGAGGAATTGTATTAAAGGGTCTCGGCATTAGGAAGGTTGGGAACCACTGCTTTAATGCTACTCATTTGTCTTACTTTAGCTGGAGAGAGAACTGACATACGAGAAACTCATGGACTGGATCAACCCTGAGATGATGGACCAAACTGAAGTTGAGTTGTCTCTACCCAAGTTTAAGCTGGAAGAAACATATGACCTGAAGCCTATTCTGAAGAGCATGGGCATGACTGAACCCTTTAACATGGGCCAGGCTGATTTCTCGGGCATGTCGCCCAACAATGACTTATTCCTGTCTGAGGTTGTTCACAAATCCTTTGTGGAGGTAAATGAGGAGGGCACAGAGGCAGCTGCAGCTACGGCAGCTGTTATGATGCTGCGATGCGCCATGATAGTACCACAATTCACTGCCGACCACCCGTTCCTCTTTTTCATTCGGCACAACAAAACCATGAACATTTTGTTCTATGGGAGGTTTTGTTCTCCTTAAAGGCTAATGTGTACTGTCTGTACAGTACAGAATATCCCACTGCTGCCTGAACTTATAATTTTCCATACTTTATCTTTGGGATCAGTATCTGCTATTTCCCATACCCACTGCCTGAAAATATTAAATACCCCCTCTAGAATGAAATATTTCCAATGTGTATTACCAGAACTGCTACTAGAGGGTATCATAAGCTATACAATATATAGGGTTCACTACATGCACAGTTTCCTGTATCTGCTGGGGTGGTGACTTGCAACTGACCCCCTTGCATACTGGTGCCTTATTGTATTACCTGATACAAGACCTCCTGGGGACATTTCCAAGGAGAAAGGCAGGGTAAAAATATTTTAAATTTAAATAAATAAAGCTTTCATTGCTGCTTTTTTGACTACAGCAGCCTTGTAGAATAGAGTTTATATTGATGTATTTGCTGTGCCTTATTCAAATCCTTCTGTACATCAGGTCTTTTTGGCAACAAGAGCTGTGTTGTACTGTTATTACATATGTATGCATGTTCATGTTCAACATGCTGATTCAGTCCAGAAGACAACTTCTCATGGGGCACTACTAAGGAAGTTCAGAAGACTTGAGTAATGTTAGTACTCTTCCATTTATGCATGTGGACATTACTCTAGAGAGAGCTCCCTCTTCAACTGGACAGCTCTATCTGGGAAAGAACGAGTTTAATCTCTTTATTGAAAGAAATATAGAAAGAATTGTAGATTTTCTGAACACACAGATTTTGGACTGGCAGTGAAGCATGTGAGAGGCATGGCAATGAATCTAACATCAGGGTCTGAGATTCTGTGCTTTTGACAAAATATTAAATAAAGCAATTTGATTATTATTAACAGCCAACATGTTAAATTTTTATCTTGATTGTTGTTTAACTTTAAAATTAAAAATCTCTGCCTATTATTCTGCTTCTTAATTGTGGTTGGGCTGAATTCTCTAACAGGCAGGTTTGTTGAGAGAACTCCCTAGCATCACAAAGCTTCTACCACACTCCCAACGTAATTCCACAATCAGTATAGTCATCAATAGAGATGGGCACGACTCAAAAAAATGGTGTTTCGTTTGTCGTTTAGGGGGTCCGTTTCGGTTCGTTTTCGTTTTTCGTGAATTTTTTGCAAAAATTTTTGTTTTCGTTTCGTTTCGTACCGAAATGAAAAACGAAAATGAAAAATTGCTGTTTTGTTAGCATTCATTACAGTTCAATGTATTTGCCACAACGAAAACGAAACGCACGACAAAATTTCTGTTGTTTCGTTTCGTTTCGTTTCATTTTGGAGACAAAATTCATTTTTCCTTTCGTTACGTAATGAAACGAGAAAATGAAAATGAAAAATTGCTCGTTTCGTGCCCATCTCTAGTCATCAACACAGGAGTTCAGATAAATGCACAAGTAGGGTAAGGAATCATTTGTTTCCACAAAGCCTCTCTCCCAAGAAAATTCATTTTTTCAACAGCTTCTTGTGGGCAGAACAATTTCTTTATTTACAGCTTAATGAACTACAGTAATCCCCCACCTCTTGCGGGAGTTAGGGACCCAACCCAACCCACAATAATGGAAAATCTGTGATACGCGGATGCTGGGTCGGGTCGGGACTGGGGGTGCCTATCTGGGGCCTCCTACACTTACTCGAGGCACGCGCTGCCCCGAACAGGCCTCCAACAGGCTTCCCAGGCCTGTCGGAGCCCCCAGAAGTGGTTTCCGGTGATCCGGAAGTCACTTCCAATTCACCATAAACCACTTCTGGGGTCTCTGACAGGCCCAGGAAGCCTGTCAAAGATCCCAGAAGTGCTTTTGTGTGATTTCTGGTTTTTCAGGTGATCCGGAAGGCACTTTCTGGTGACCTAGGAAGCCCGTCTGAGACCCACTCAAGGCAGGGTTAAGTGCAGGAGGCCTCAAACTGGCCCATGCAGCTTGCCCCAGGAGCACTTTTTTCATATACTGCAGTCCTGAGATTGCAGTATATGAAACGTGAAATGGCAGGGGACAACTGTATATGATTGGCAAGACAAGAAGAAATAGAGTCCCGTTCATCCCTCCTTGCTGTCCTGCTTGGGACCGGTACAAAAAAACCTTACTTCACATCCATAGCGTGAGAGCAAAAAGTCTCGACCACACCTCCGGAGCCGGGAACAGAGCGTGACAAGCCGTACCTGCCCCTGGGCTGGGGAATTTTTTTGTCTCTGTTCCTGTTCCAGGACAAGGTCCTGTGAGGTAACAACTGTCACGCAACACTCTTCTGCTTGTGAACTTGCATCCGTCCATTTCTCTCGTACTTTTTGAGTGCCATGGATCGACATTTCAAATAGACGAAGCACAGGGTGTGTGGTGCGCCCTTTATTTTTATGGGTTTTTTTTTCAAAAAAGCAGATCTTGTCATGAAACAAGGCCGTGAAGTAATACTTGTCATGAGACAAGTTATCACAAGGGTGAGTAAACGGAAACGGACTAAACAGGGACAAAACCACGTGACCACAAACAACGCTGTCATGGTACAAATGTAATTGCAGAACATGGAAGGATTTGAAGTAACCGCCATTGAGTTTGGAAAGCTTTCTTCAAGCAGTTTATTTGAATTGTGCCACTTACAGATGCTTTAAATAGAAATGCAATTGCAGGCGTTTTTTTCCTTCTGCCTGTGAGGCTATCTCTATCAAAGAACTATGTCTGGATGACTCCACAGCAAGAGAATGCAAGTTAATTTGCATTTCCCTCACTGTGTAGTCACACGATTCAGAATACAGTACTGAGTCTGTACAGGAATAAATGGTTAAAGGTCAGCAAAGTTGGAAACCTTTTGACTATTCAGGTATTGTTGAATTCCAGTTCCTCAGGCACAGACAGTTTAAGCAATAATGACACAGTAGTAGTTCATCACCACTGAAAATGTTACAAATTCTTTGGCCATGTACGGTAACCTTCTGGGTAAGCAAAATTTTGACTTGAATAGCTTCCCAACATTTGCAGGGAAATCTGTATTCAAATAAAATGCACTGTAATTTTAGAAGCAAAAGTCAAACATGGTTGATTAAAAGAATACAGACATTCTAGTAGTGATGGAGGGGGAGGGAAACAGGTCCTTTTTAAAAAAAAAAGGAGTAAGATTAAAATTTATCTTTGTGGTTGACAGCAGTAATGGCAATGAAATTTCATATTAGTGTCCAACCCTGAAATTAAAAACACAAAATATTTCCAAACTATTGTAATTCCAAAAGTTTTACAGCTATGAAGAAAACTGTAGGCAGAAATACAGAAAACACATCCTTGCAACTTATGAAAAGTTACTTAGTTTAGTTATAGACAAATAAAATCTAGGACCATATCTTTTAAAAATGAAGACTCGGTTAGGCATTGAAAAAGAATGAGAATGTTTCACATTACTTTCTAAAATTGTGAATGTATAGCCTAAGAAGACACACATAAAAACAAAAGACAATTTGTTGTATATTCCATTTCCTGGGGGGTGAGGAAATGTATCCTAATTAGAGATGGGTACGACTCAAAAAATGGTGTTTCATTTGTCATTTGTTGTTTAGGGGGTCCATTTTGGTTTGTTTTTGTTTTTCGTGAATTTTTTGCAAAAAAATTCGTTTTTGTTACGTAACAAAATAAAAAAACGAAATCAAAAACGAAAAATTGCTGTTTCGTTAGCATTCATTACAGTTCAATGTATTTGCCGCAACGAAAACGAAACACACGACAAAATTTCTGTTGTTTCGGTTCGTTTCATTTCATTTTGGAGACAAAATTCATTTTTTGTTTCGTTATGTAACGGAACAAGAAAACGAAAACGAAAAATTGCTCGTTTCGTGCCCATCTCTAATCCTAATATATATACAGTATAAACTATTTTTTAAAGATGTAGGTTTTGAAAAGTACTTTCACTTTCTCACACTTTTTCCTGCAAACCCCCCTTAAACACAAAAAAATTCAAGGGTTGTCAAAGTATGTTCTAAAGACACACATGTACACACTGAATACAATGATCCATGAGGCTTCTAGCCATCATTTTAAAATTAAGATTGCAGTTAAATTTCTATTATGTGTTCTAACTGCTGTTTGTGTTGATATTTATTCATTATAACATGTCTGTACCACCCATCTAGCTACAAGATTCCTTGGGACAGTTTACAACAGTTCAAACTACACAATAAGACAATGACAAGAAAATAAAGGAAATCAAATGACAATGTTTAAACAATATAAAAGAGTATAAGCAAATAATACAACTAATTTAAAAGGGCACATGTGGTATAAGTCATAAAAGCAAAAATACATCATTGGAGCTATGTCCTGGACTCTGGGAAAGCCTGCTTAAAGCCAGTTGTTTAAAATCAAAATAAATAACACAACTAAAACAAAATACAAAACAACTGTGCTCCCCTCCACCAACGGGACCTATTGAGAAAACTTTTTTCTTTTTCATCCTTCTCTCCAGAACTGAATTGATTGTTGTGCTGAAGTTTTCCTTTGGTTAAATGCCTGTACTCCAGCTAAAACCGGACTCATGAACTGGAGTTCAAGCCCAGGTAGCAGGCTCATGGTTGACTCAGCCTTCTATCCTTTGGAGGTCGGTAAAATGAGTACCCAGCTTGTGTGTGGGGGGGTGTCAGTGTATAGCCTGCATAATTAAACTACTGTATAAACTGCCCAGAGAGTGCTTTAAACACTTTGGGGTGGTATATAAGCAGAACACTTTTTGCTTTGCTTTTTATCTCTTACAAGCACATATTCAATAAATCTACCCCAGATATCATAAATCATGTCTTTTTAAAACTCCTCTTTCTTGACCTGTAATTTGTAAGTCAATTTATCATTTATAGCAATATTCCATACTTTGTTATACCATTCCTCCATAAAATAATTCATGTTTGGATTTCCAGTTCTTGGCCATTATGAATAGAGATGGGCACGACTCAAAAATGGTGTTTCGTTTGTCGTTTGGTCGTTTAGGGGTCTGTTTCAGTTCGTTTTCGTGACGTTTTTTGCAAAAAAATTCATTTTCGTTTTGTTAGGTAACAAAACAAAAAAACAAAAATGAAAAACTGCTGTTTCGTTAGCATTCTTTTTAGTTCAATGCATCTGCTGCAACAAAAATGAAAAACATGGCAAATTTGGTCGGTTCATTTTCATTTTCGTTTTGTTTTTTAAAAATTTTTGTTTCATTTTTGTTGCGTAACGAAATGAAAAAACGAAAATGAAAACGAAAAATCGCTTGTTTCGTGCCCATCTCTAATTACGACTCTAGCTGCTATCAATAAATTAGTAATCAGTTCTCTAGTTTTGGAATCATAATCCGTCTTAGTATTGATAACAAAGCAATTTCTAAATTGGACTCTATTCCTTTTGAATATGTCACTTAGTTCTTAATTTAATTTATGCTTAAATATTCCCAATGAGGGGTCAGGCGAATTTGAAGAGGTAGAGTATTCCAGAGGCAAGGGGCTACCATAGAGAACTTCTTAGTCTCCCTGCCTCTGTTAGGTTCAGTCACCCTACCTAGCAAGAAGGGGGGAGGGAGGCTCTCTGACAGGTTGAAATACCTATACCAGTGGTGGCCAAACTTCAGGCCTCCAGATGTTTTGGACCACAACTCCCACAGTCCTTTGTCATTGGCAATACAGGCTTGGAAATCTGGGAGTTGTGGTCCAAAACATCTGGAGTGCTGAAAGTTCAGCACCACTGACCTATACAGTAGATTTCCTTTCAACATAGACCTTTTCCATTACTCCCTTTTTTATTCCGATTTTCTTGGCTAAAAGGAAGTGTCTGGCAGTAAAAAGTTAGTGCACGATCCTCCGAAACAATATGTATGAACCAAACTCTTTATCAGCATGCTTTGAAGCAAATCATTTTGCTGCTATCTGCATTATAATGCTGACTGACTAATAAACAAAAGAGAAGCTTGCCCACCCTCTGTATGTGGAGTGGAACCATCTTTTGAACAGACCTCATTACCTTTGGAAAAGAATCGCCTTCAATTATGTCACACAGGATATGCATCTAGTCAGCAATCAGCCATTTTTCTGCTAATCTATACTGTGATTTTTTTTTAAAAAAATTGACTATTTCCCAACAGATGTTTTTATGGCCACTTCCACCTGAAGCCATTCTCCAAAATCCATGATGATACCTTGCAAATATAATCTTGCATGGAAGTTCTCCACGTGGTCCAAAACATCTGGAGAACCTTCTGTACTCCAGGTATTTTGGACCACACTGGTATATACATTTTTTTCGAATCCTACAAACTCCATCAGCCCACTTTTTCTGGGTTTCTCAAATGTTAATGCGCCCCCCTTTTAAAATACCACAGGCATCTTTTTTTTTTTTTTTTTTTGCTATTAGCAAAAAAAGTTCCAAGCCCAGGAGAAACACATCACAAATTACATTTGTTCTGACAAATCATGAACAGTACATTCCAAAAAATCTGCTGACAGAGAATAACACATGCCTGTTTGATTTCACCAAGGATCAGTTTTAAATTAAAGCTGCCTTGCACATCCTCCAGTTTTCCACCATTATCAGAATTAGATGGTGGGGAAGGCCTTGTGTGTTTTTCCATTCCATTCTCTAGTTATTTCTAACCTTGAGAGTGTTCTTAAAGCCTCACAGGACAAAACATTAATGTTCAGCAAACACACAGTCAAGGGAAATATAAAACCATGGTGGCTGTATGGTGACAGGAAGGTCTGGGCATGGAATAAGGAGTGAAAGGTTGTCTGTGCCATCACAAACTGCTTAGAAAATAAAAGGAAGCATGAAACAACGGGAAGGAGAATAAGGGGCAGAGAACGAGCATGAATTGGTGATTATTTGTCATGAATCATAATTCATCAAGGCTGATGAATTATGAATCATGAATTTACGACTTTTAAATCACAAACTGATGAACTGGTTCACTGGTTGATCTCAAATCTCCTTCCCTCCCCCTGCAAAAAAAAAAGTTTTAAAAAGCCCAACTATTTTTGAAAAGCCAAAGAAAGAACAAATCAAAAAATTGTTAAACATTTGCCAGTTTGTATTCATAAAAAGTAATGACACGTGACAAAGACAAGCTATCACATTTTTAGCAATTTTTGATTTGTAGTTTCTTTGGCTTTTCAAAAATATTTGTTTTCAATATTTGTGAAAGTATTTCTCAGGTGTCAACGCCTTTGACAAATGCAAATTTGTCAACAATGTTGGATGAATTTTGTGATTCATTTTTTAAAAAATTGTGCCCATCTTTAATAAAGGGTTTGGGTCTGTGGCCGTAAATAAAGACTGTATTGTAATAAAGGGTTTGTGGCAAAGAGCACAATAGATTGTCTGTGAGCTGGCATATGGGGAGCAGGTCAAGGAGTTAACAGGAAAAGTTGGAGGGACAACGGGCAGAAGGACGGTAAATGAAAAGGGATAGGAGGGAAGGTAGTGGAGGAAGGGACAGGAGGAAGGGTCGTGGCCAGAATGGACTTGAGTTGCTCTGGGAAGAAACTCAAAAAGCGAGAGTGATCTGACACTTCTTTTTCCTTTGATAAATTTATGCTCTTTATTGTTTTGAAAGAAACAGGACTAGCGAACAATTATGTACATCAAATTGAGACAGAAAATCTTGCATATATTGGCGTACTTAGAGCAAACATTAGACCTAAATCTAAGGGTTAGTATTTTTGCTACCAAGCATCTTTTGTTACCCAGGAAGGAGAACTGAATTTAGGAGAACCTCCGTCTTATTAAGCACATGCCAAAGTCCAACCCTTTTCTGCACAGGATAATTGATAAAGCAGCAGAAGCTTTGCTTTATCAATACGTGTTCTAAGGAGCGCAGAATCTGCCAAAGAAAAGGATATTTTTGGTTTTGTTATGCCTGATAAAGAAGAGAAAAGGATGATCGGCTGCAATTTTTAATGCTGGCTCAGCTGATCTCTTTGAAATAACAGCTGCGGTGGCGGCGGCTGCCTCAGTGCCCTCTTCGTTGATTTCCAAAAAGGACTTGTGAAATACCTCCGACAAAACCAAGTCATTTTTGGCTGACATTCCTGAAAAATTGGCCTGGCTTTGATTGAAAGCATCCTTTATCCCCATGCTGCTTAGGGTAGTCTTGAGGTCATAACTCTCTTCTAGTTTGATCCTGGGAAGATAAACCTCCACTTTTGTTTTCTCCATCATTTCTGGACTGGTCCATATCGATAACCTCTCATATGTCAGCTCTTTTTCCAGCTGTAGTTAGATTGGAAAATGGGTTAGCTAGCAAAACCAAAATACAGTGGTACCTTGTATAAAGGAATTAATTCATTCCAAATGAAATTATGTTAAGCAAATTTTCCTTTATACAAATTCCCATAGGAATGCATTGAAAACGGAGTGATCCCATTTTTATGTTGTACGGATTCTCCCCATAGGCAATTATGTTAAGCAAATTTCCCCTATCTCTGGAATTTTTTATGTTGTATAAATTTTATGTTATACAAGTTGTTTGTTATACAAGGGTCCACTGTACATCTTTCGTGGGGATGGGGTGGGGGGAAAGCGATGAACCTTGAGTCACAAGCCAAACACTTATGGTCACCCTTGCTGCAAAATTTAAAACAAATATAGCTAGGCTTTTTTGTGGGGGTGGAAGGCCTTCCAGATCAGGGTTCTGGAGAGAACAAAAATGCAAAATAGAAGCATGTTTTAGTTTCAAAGTATCAGGTGAGCCAACTTATAGTTTAACAAGAGCCATCACTCACCTAGGAGTAAATCCTGTGAGATGAGTACAGATAACTTCTTAAAGCAGAGATAGAAGTAATAGATAACCCTCAGAAGGAGAGGAAATCCCTTAGGGTTGACAGTATATTAGTGTCACATCAGAAATTCCATGTTGTCAAATTCCTTAAAGTCTGATTTAATATCTATTAAGTGGGCTCTTAACAATAATTATATGATTTTTGCCCCAAATAACTATATATAAAAATGCGGAGTGAGTTTTATCGAGGCTGCAGTTTTAGAGAATTTCTGGGACTTACTTCTGAATAGGTATTCATAGGTTTACTTTGTCAGAAGTATTTAACTTTATGCTTAAGGAACCTCTAAACATTTACTAAGACAAATGGCAGAAGGAAGACACTCTTTTTAAAGCAACCCAGAATTCATCCTGAGTCACTGACACTTGTTGAGCCTAACAGTCCCCTGGAAATGATTGAAGAATGGTTTTACCAGTTCCAGGCCAGTCGATTCGTCGGTGATGTCTTCAGGAAGCAAGATGAACAGGCTTAGGTCATTGTTGACATATGGCAGTTCAAGAATATAGACTCTTAAAGTCTCAACGTAGAAAGCTGGAAACGTATCGCTCAGAAACATCATTTGCACAGGCTTTGTTTGGATCTGTAATTTTTAAAATTAGAAGACATGCTATTCCTTTTCCCACTCGAAATGAACCACTTTTCAGACTTGACAGTGACCAATGACCACAGATTATGTTGGAATTATTGCACCCTTTTATGTTGCTTCTAATAGGTTTTGTCTGGGAAGGAACTTTCTCAGCTCAGGTGACGGTCACTCAATCCAGCAGCAATCACCTGCTTCCTCTCTGCCTTAGAATCAAGATGTAGTGAGTTAGAGTCAGTTTATTTATGTATTATTTATTTATTTATTTATTGGAATTTTATACTGCCCATCTGGCAGCGAGGTCACTCTGGGCGGTTTACAACAATTAACACATTCAAACAATTTATACAATAAAACTATAAAATAGTAACACAATAAAATAAAAATAAAAATAAAAATAATATTAAAATAACACAAAACAATATATTATTATTGGCAGGCTAATCAGTTAAAATCAAGATTTAATGGGTGAACACTGAATTGCAATTATATTTGGGGGAATGCCTGCTTAAATAACCAGGTTTTTAATAATTTTTAAAGGCAGCCAAAGAGGGGGCCAAGCAGATGTCTGGTGGAAGGTTATTCCACAGGCAAGGGGCAATGGCAGAGAAGGCCCTATTTCTTGTTTTTTCCTTTCAGGCCTCTCGTGGTGTGTGTTGCCTCAAATGCCCAGCCTGGGATGATTGGGTATTCTGGGCGGTTTTCAAAGGGAGAAGGCATCATTAAAGATTTATGATGACGTTAGCGTCAGAATTCTGTTAGTAATGTAGTGAATCAGTCATGAAGATAGTTAAACTATCCATGTGATCAGTTATTGTTCTTACAACAGAATGCTGTTTGTTTTTTTATTTATTCTGAACTATGAGTAAATGGAAACCTTAGGAATGGAAAATAATAAAAATTAAATTAAAAAAGGAAACATTTTTATTTCTTCCCTTATTGGTATCTCTTGAGTTACCGAGACAGTTGATGAGGAGACCAAAGTAATAAGGGGTGGTCTACTCTGGAGATAGGTAAAGGTAAAGGTTCTCCCCACACATGTGTGCTAGTCGTGTTCAACTCTAGGGGCGGTGCTCATCTCCGTATTCAAGCTGAAGAGCCAGTGTTGTGGATGTCCATGGCCATGTGGTCAGCATGGCTGCAAGGAAACTCTGGAGATACTTGAATTGAATTCTATGTAGATTACCTAAACCTTTTCTCCTATGTAGCTAGAGGTTTTTTAAACCATAAATTTCCACATTCTGCCAAGAGATCACACCAGGGATTGGGTGACATTGCTAGAAGTTGAGAAAGCTGTAGCAGTGTTTTGCACTAAGGGCTAGAGACCTGTTGCGGGCGGTGATGGTGAGAGCAGGAAGGGCCACCTGAGTGGCCCTTCTTTTCCTTGCTTAATGTGCCTCTGTACCTTTTGATTGATACTACAGATTGTGCACCACTGCTTTATGCAGTGAAGGTTGACCTTTCTGACAACCAGGCGTCCAAGAGGCGGTATCTAAGCCATGTTGGGAATGCCCATCTTCCTTCTTCTGCTTTTCTCCAAGTAAAGACAGAAAGGAACTCCCTTTTCTAGCCACTGATTAGTTGTAATAGTGCCACTTCTTATGTGGGTCCTGTGTCTTTCCACCATGGGGTAGGACTGAAAAAAAATCCAAAGACTGGCAGTCTTGTTTGAGTATGTGCTCTCTTACAGCTGGACCTGATGCAATGGAAGCTTCACATTTTGAAGAATTATGATTATGTCCCAGTAAGTGTGACAGTTCTGTAAAATACAGATTAACCTGCCCTGCTGTGTTGGTTGGATCTGTAACCTTGACAATTTTAATGGTTTTCAGTGTATTTTGTTTGATATTAATGATGGAGCTAGTTTATATGATTTTATTACTTAACTAAATATGGTTTTATCTGTTTTTATTCTTTTAAAAAGACCATTTATAATTTGCAAATTTTTCTGATTCCAAATCTTATCTGCTTTCTTCAAGTTTCCCTATCTTTTGGACATTTTCATTTACAATGTTTATACATCCTGTTCGCTTCTTTACTAAACAGTAAAGAAACTAAACTAAACACAAGTATAAGTTTCAGCTAAGCTTAAGAAGATTTGTCTTGGCAATTAAAATTGTGCTTACCTCTCAGGGGATCTGTGGTAAGATAAGCAAAATCAGCTTTACAACAGGTTATCTGCAAGTCACTTAAGGTTGTCCTTGAAAAATAATAATACTTGCACCTTGCTTAAAAGCACACTACTGTTTTGTGTTATCTTTTACCATGTTTGCTTTGTAGAATTGTGTTACTGGTCTGGAAGTTGAGTCATGGCTACTGGACTTCTTTTTTGAGAGACAGAAACGTTTCGCTGTTCATCCAAACAGCTTCATCGGTCATTCAGATGAACAGCGAAACGTTTCTATCTCTCAAAAAAGAAGTCCAGTAGCCATGACTCAACTTCCAGATAAACTCACCTGGATGACTGAGAATCTTCACAGACATGTGTTACTGTGTTTTTTGTAATAAATTAATGTGAGTGAATTCTGGCCCTAAGTAGCATGGTACACTGTTTATTATTAATATTATACACTTACCTTGCTCAGTCTGAAAGATTTTTCGGTGGTATTTTCTTTCTCAAATGTTTTCTCCCACTTTCCCTTGAAGTAAACAGCATTTACTAGGACCAACACAGTTCGAGAATCAATGGCACCTTTAGGCAACAGATTCTTGATTCTGTCTTTTGGAAATGAAAAATATTAAAGTATATAAATGCTGGCATTCTGTAGAGCATAGCTTGGTGGTGGCTGGAAATGACTTACTCAGTGGCTGGTTTAAAAAGTAACCACTCCCCAGGTCTTTATAAAAAGATGTTTTCTATTGATTTCAGTAGGGGTAGGGCAAAGCACCCTTTTGAGAAGAAAAAATGAATGCTTGTGGCTCTCATAGGAAGCCAGTAGATACCAGAGCTTAGAAAAATTCCTTTTTTGTGGACTACAACTGTCAGGGAAATGGAAAAACAACAGTTGGTGTGTCAAGAAATTGAGAAAGTGTTTGTGAGAAAATGGTTTGTGTCCTCCACAGGTGCAGTGTTATCGTCTGAGAAAGAGAGAAGGCTGCAGGGAGTCATAACATCCAAATTCCTGAAGTTGGACCTCATGAGAACTCTAGGAGGGGGAAAAGACTGGAAATAAACTAATGAATATGCAGATCATTGCCCCGTGATTGGTTGACCACCAGAGTGACTGTGAAAGATGGGAGGAGATGGTGCCAATGAAATACTGCTTCATGAAGTTAGAGAGTCTTAGTTTTTGCAAATGGCTTCAATTTAGGATTTTTAGTTTTAGCACTCAAAGATGGGTGCTGTAGTCTTTTGTACTAGTATTATGTAGATATATTTCTTATCTTCTTGGACTGTGTATTACAATGCTATATTCATTCTTCTTTGCATTTGCCTTTTTACTGAGATTTTAAATGATTTTGATTTTTACTTTCTACTTTTCTATTTTTAATAAATATAATGATATTTTACTAGAGTGTGGCGAATGACAGTGTCTTGGCTGGAGAATTAACTTTGGAACTTTGGGACATTTTTATCTACATGTCCTGCATGGCAGGGTTGGTGTAACTTTTGAAAGTGTACAACCAGAATTAGGTAGGTGGAACCTAGTAACCTGGAAGGCACCTCCACATGCACTCCCCTGAGACAAGGAAAGTTCAGGGCACAAGAGTGGTGGAATTTTAGGATGTAATTGGCTCTTAGCACCTAGGTCTCAAAAGTGGGGAGCTCTGTGGAACCCCACTTTCCCTTGCAATAACAAAGAGCGAGATTAGCAGCGCTGGTTTTGGTTGTTGCAAAAGGATCTTTTAACGGTAGGTGTTGCACATTTTCCTTTTCCACATTGTTTTCATATTATTTTAAATTGCTTCAGTTTAGTGCTATGTTCAATCTACATTATTTAATTGTCTTTGTGTTTCTGATACTAAAGCATGTGGGTTTTTTTTTTTTTGCTCTTTCACTGTATCTAGTTCAATTCATGTTACAAGCTGCTTTCTATCCTGCATGAGAACTAAAGCGGGTATCTTTAAAAATAAAGCAAATAAATGAAAACAAAAGTTGACCAGGGCTGGATTCTTAAAATGTTAAAATATCACACAAACTTCATAATATATTCCTGGTACAATTTAAGAATTTTACCCTAAAGATGTGCAGTAATATTTTAAAAAAAGTCCCTTCTCAGTTTCTTGACCTAGGACCTGTATTGTTTATAATACACCCTGGTGTTTATGTTGGTGCTGATACTTAAAGGAGGGGGGAAATCTCAGGCAGGTCTGGGTAGCTTTGAGATATTCCTGTATAGGTGCCATATAGGAGCTGAGCTACGACTTTGTGTTGGTACAGCCTTAATGCTGCTGGAACAAAGAGACCTCCCTTTGTTCGGAAGAATCTCACCATAGCATTAGCAGACTGCTCAGCCTTCTCAGTTCTCCAATTACAGTGTGCATTGTTAGCCCCTGATTCTTGCACAATCACCCCCAGATAGGTGAATTTATGCACTTGCTCAACTTTCTTCCCTTTTATTATCCAAGATCTTATTTTTGGCCGTCTGCCGAAGGCCATCACTTTTGTTTTATCACTTTTGTTTTATCACTTTGTTTTGCAAAAGTTTATTAAATTGTACCCCAAAATGTTGGGGAATAAAGGAGAGAATAATTCCCAATGCTCAACATGGCTTTTAGTGCTAAGACACAAGGACAGGATTTGGAACAATACGGCTGGAAGAATTACAGGAAACCCAGTCTTCAGTAAGAAAAAAAAAAGAATTAACTTACTATCAGTCTGCTCTTCAACCCAAGAGTTGATTTGGTTCCTGGCTTGTTCTGCATCCCTCAAAAAATCAACTGATTTCGGTTCCACGTGGTAATATTTCTTGGCAAGTTGCAGGTATTCCTAAAAAGTATCAAGGCATACATATTTATTTATCTCACCATAGTAGCCCATCTGGGTTGAACCTGCACTGTCCGGACAATGGTTGAAGTTTCCGCACCAGCCTCAACGGCAGCCCCACGTAGTAGAGACCATTACAATAGTAGAGTCTTGGGACTATCGGTGCTTGAGCCAGGGCAGTGAGGTTCCCAGTGTCCAGGTATGGACCATTTCCATGCCATGACGCAGCCTGAAGGCAAACTGGAATGCATAGAGGGCATTAGTCACCTCCAGAAGTGACTGAAGTTGGTTCTTTTCAGATTGGGCCTGCCTTACCATCTTTTATGCCCTGAAGTTGGTTCTTTTTCAGACCACCCTCTCCACCATTTTACCAAGAATGGGATATTAGTGATAGGCCTAAAACTGTTGATAGTTAAATTTGGATTTTTAAAAATACAGGCCTAAGTAATATCTCTTTGAGGAAGGGGGGGACCTGACCCTCAAAGAGGGACTGATTAATTACAGCCGTAGCCCATTCTGTGGTACAATCAGTGCTATCAAATGCAACTAAGAGATGCAGGAGAATCAGCAAGTTCAATCTTTAAATTATTTAAGTTTATCCCCCTGGCACGTCATCAGTCAGGGCAACCCAGATTGTTTTGTCCTGACCCCCTAGAACGAAATAAGACTGAAGTGTGTCAAAATACTGTGTTCCTTTCAAGAACCTCTGAAACTGCCCAGCCACCACATGCTCAAGAATCTTGCCCATATTCCTCTATGTCCAGGGAGGTGATCTACAGGAAAAGGAGGTGCCACTATTTCTTTCAGAGGAGCAAATGTCACACCCTGGACTCACCCAACAATCCAGTTCTGCTAGATCTTATCTGACAAGATGGACAAGCATCAAGCATAGGTGGGGTGGGGTGGGGTGGGGTGCAGTGATTCAAGCTTCCTGTCATGTCATTAGGCTGCAACAGCTGAAACTGGTCGCATGGAATCAGACCAAGTACACCATCCAGTCTGGTTTCATGGGATTGGAACCTGTGATATAATGTTGTAAGCCAGTGGTTCCCAACTTGGTGGTCAAACGACCATTTCACAGGGGTCACCATGAGCCAGTGAAGAAAAGGGCACAAACGGCTTGGGTTTGGAGGAGGGAGGGAGGAAGGGGGGAAAGAGTGAGTTGCAGCTTGGTAAGTTGGAGGGGATGTCAGTCAATGGCACCGGAGGCTGCGATCGGCTGAGGGTGCCCGTAGAGGGAAGTTCTCTATGGCAGTGTTCCCCAACCCCCGGTCCGTGGACCGGTGCCGGTCCGTGGATCGATCGGCACCGGGCCGCAGGCAGGTGGAAATCCGACGCGTGTACAGCCTCCTGTAACATGGAGACACGTTTGTTAGGCAGCTTCCTCTGGGGGATTGCCCGCCTTTGACGCGTTGGCACTGCAGCGTTTCTAGCTCAGGGATTCTACGGCACTCCTTCCTTTCAGCGCTTTCTTTCCTTTTGCTCCACGAGCAGCGGTCGGTGTTTATCTTTTTTTTTTTTTTGTCGGGCGATTAGGAAGGATTTCCTTTCAGGCACTCTGAGGGGCAGCCCCAGCAAGCGCAGGTGGGGCCCAGAGGGGAAGAGAGAGAGAGAGAGAGAGAGAGAGAGAGAGAGAGAGAGAGAGAGAGAGAGAGAGAGGAAGATGGCAGCCTCCTTGTGGCTCCGCCGGTGGTGCCGTAGCCCCGTCCACCTGCTGGGCAGGCATGGCGTCCACGGGGCTCTGGGGGGGTGCCCCGCAAGTGGCGGGCTGGAAATTTCTCCATGGGACCCTGGAGCTGCTTGGTAAGTGCCCCAGTGTGTTAGTGGTGAAGGGCCAGCAGGCGCGGGGGATCGTTGCCTTTGGGACTCGGTGGGAGGCGAGCGGAGGTAGGCGTGACATTCAAGAAGAGACCGAAGGGTGGGCCTGAGCTTCTGAGGGACGGATCGCCCCGACAGATACATAGGATCGGTTTTTAACCACAGGGACACCAGGCTCAGCACCGATGGAGAAGTCGCTCCAGCCTGGCCCCTGTGGCAGTAAAACACCATGCGCTTGTGGCCCCTTGAAAATCTAAGGTTGCCCTGGAGTTCATTCCTTCAGGTTTGGGGAGTGAAGAAGAAGCCCCAGTACCTCTCCCCCCACCTACCCCCACCCACCCCACTCCTCGGCCGGCTTGGTTGCTGTGGGTGCGCAGCTCCTCCTCTTCCATTCTCCGCCTCCGTCTGCTGCCCCCCAACCCCCGTCGGCGGACGGACGGATGGAGGGCGAGCCCTCCCTTCCTCCCTCCTTCCTTCCCTCCCTCCTTCGGGCTGGCCGGAACGGCTTTGGATCGCGGCGCCCCCCCCTCCGGACCGCCACGCCCACCCTCCTGCCCGCCTGCCTCTCTTGCTGGCCGTGCGCGCGATGGAGGAGGAGGAGGCGCCGCCCTGCTGGGATCCTGCCACCCAGCAGCAGCAGCAGGTAGGTAGGGAGGGAGGGAGGGAGGGAGGGCAGCGCAAGCCAGCCCCGCTTTCTCCCGGCGGAGGGGCAGCGAGCTCCCCCACCCCGCCCGAGTCCCAGCCCTCAAGAGGCGGAGCCTGGTGGACGCGGAGGCTCGGAAGAGGAGGAGAAGTGGGGAAACGGCCTCTCCCAGCGGGGGTTGGCGGGTGTGTGGGGGTGGGGTGGGGGGAGGATTCATCCTCTGCCGGTGGGGAGGCTATGGGTGAGGCTGGTCGCGGGCGGGGGCCGGTTGGGCCCGTCGAGGCAGTCCCACAAGAGGAGGAGGGGGTGAGGGGGGTGGTTGGGACTCGGAAGGCGAAGGTGGTTTTGGAGATGAAGGAGGGGGGAAACGGAGGTTAAATCAAAATTATTAAATCAAAACAAGCGGGCCACGGAAAAATTATCACACATTTACCGGTCCGCGGGGATAAAAAGGTTGGGGAGCACTGCTCTATGGCACTTGCGGCAGTGGCCTGCCAAAGGGGGCTTGTGGCCTCTTCCAAGCAGGGCAAGGGGTCACCACAACATGAGGAACTGTATTAAAGGGTTGCGGCATTAGGAAGGTTAGGAATCACCATTGTAAGCAAACTCAAATGTTCTTCAAATGTGTAGCAAATTTCTCACAGCAGGTTGCTGAAGGTACCATTCCTGTTTTCTCTGGGCCTGATGCCAACAAGCTCTTCAGAGCAATTGAGCTGGATGGCCGATCAATGATGAAACAGCACAGGCAAGATAAGACTGCATGCCAATCCCTTCAGCCTCATCATAGATAACAACATCATGGGAATTGCATCCTGTCCTGTCTTACCTACAGTCCAGTTGACACAGGTTAGGATAACAGGGATATATCCCAAGTAATCTTGGAGATTAGGATCGCATTTAGAATAAACTAATTTCAGATTAAACGTGACGGTTTAGCATCAATACTTACTCTAATGAAATTGAAAGTCTCTTCTCCATAGATTCTATTGGCAGTTTTAAGCAAATATGTGGTCCTGGGTTGGTTGATTTCAAAAATCAGTTCCTGGAAAGCCATGTGGACGATTTCATCTCTGCTGGGGTCTGGTTCCTTTACAAGGAGACACTGAATGTATGATATGCTTCAGTGTGTTTGTACACATGCACAGGTAGGTATATATGTGTAAGAGAAAGA
Source organism: Phrynocephalus forsythii (assembly GCA_029282475.1). Lineage (NCBI taxonomy): Eukaryota > Metazoa > Chordata > Lepidosauria > Squamata > Agamidae > Phrynocephalus > Phrynocephalus forsythii. The sequence continues at coordinate 35,042,180 of JAPFRF010000003.1, read as the reverse complement.
GAGCTGCATAGACATACACACAAGTAATTCTGTACATTTGCACAGTTATGAAAAAAAATACCAGGATAATATCATTTCTGGCTTTGCCAGTTTCAAATAGGATGTTGGGCTTTAATCTGAGGTTTGGTAAATGGGGACTCCTAAAGCCAAATCCAGCCATTCTGGACATCACCAGAATCCCCAGTTTTGGCCTCATTATTTACTTGGATATTTTGTACTAGAGTAGTTCCACTGAATTAATGCGGTGGTGGTGAGTCAAATCCTCCATAAATTCCATTCATTCAAAAAGACCTACTCTTAGTTGCAGCTTACTTTAGCCTTAAAAATACAGGACTGTCATTACAAGTCTTTCAAATAGAGGGCCATCCTTTTTAAAGCAAAACAGCTAGCTATCTCCATCAGTGCAATAACTACCACCTATTTCTCACAGTTGCCCAACAAAGCAGCAGGACTGGAAACAGAAACTGTTTCTGGGGGAAAGAAAGGAGGCCTGCCTTACCACCTTTTATGCCCTGCTAAAAACAGCCATTTTATGTAGATACTGCTGCCGAGGGCCTTGTTTTCCCTATCAATTCCCATTAAAAATATAAGACACTATTTACTATATTTGAAGTAATGATTCTTTGGCGTTTTCTGTCCTGCAGTTGACCAGTCTGTTCCACAGTTCATGATGAAATCAACTTCCAAAAATGTATTTAGAATTGCTGTGTGTGTGTGTGTGTGTGTGTGTGTGTGTGTGTGTGTGTGTCTATATGTGTCTCTCTGTATGCATGTGTCTGTGTGTCCATGGACACACGCACATGCTCTCATTTTGTTATTTGTCATTCTAGATCACATTACCTGTGAAGAATTGTCCTTTTCTTTTATTGAATTGAAATGAAGCACCTGTAAATAGAGTTGTAAAGAGAATAAATATAAAGGCTGCTGCCAAAGATAGTTATAAGACGTTGTCGTGGTCATCCTGTAGTTCCAACCAAACTTTTAAACTCTGTTTTCAGGACAAGGACTGGCTTTGATAAAACTATTTACTCAGCACAAATACATATAGGTACAATATCTTGCCTCATGTCCTGAAACCATATACAGTGGACCCTTGTATAACAAACAGCTTGTATAACATAAAATTTGTACAACATAAAAAATTCCGGAGATAGGGAAAATTTGCTTAACATAATCGCCTATGGGGAAAATCTGTACAACATAAAAATGGGATTACTCCATTTTCAATGCATTCCTATGGGAATTTGTATAAAGAAAAATTTGCTTAACATAATTTCATTTGGAACGAATTAATTCCTTTATACAAGGTACCACTGTATAGTTTTATTAAAGCGCCCTGCTGTGTTTGTACTGAAAGGACAGAGTAGCTATCTTTCCTTGGGCCAATTTTTGCATTTAGGCGCCTCATCCACTGCCGAGCTCGTCCCTCACCGTGGTTCACGGAAGAGCTTCGAGCGATGAAGCAAGAACGGAAGAGGCTGGAACGCAGCTGGAGGAAGAACCGGTCGACGACTAAGAAGGCTGCAGTCATCGCACAGTCCAGGCGCTATGTTCATGCGCTCAGGGTGGCTAGAAGATCTTATAACACCCTGAGAATTAGTGAGGCCTCGAACCGCCAAGCGGAGTTATTCCGTGTGGTTCGTGACCTCACTAATCCTGGACCGTCTAGGCCTCCTCCTACTGATTTTAGTAGTGAGCAATTTGCAGGCTTTTTTTGATCAAAAATCGAGGCCATCCGTACCGTTTTTGAACCCTGTTGCTCTAGCCCACTCTCGGCACCCCCGGCGGCTGTGCCCCCTCGATCTCCTCGCATGGTTGAGTTTGGGCCTGTCACCTCACTTGAGGCCTCCAGGGCTATTGCCCACTGCCGGCCCGCGTCCACCCCCTTCGACCCTTGCCCATCATGGCTTATGAAAGCCGTTGGCAGTAACATGTTCGAATGGGCATCTACCATCGCCACAGCCTCCTTCAGGGAATGGATTTTTCCCTCTCGCCTGAAGGAGACTGTGATAAAGCCCATTCTGAAGAAACCCAATCTAGCATCGGGTGATTTAACCAACTATCGCCCGATCGCTAATGTTCCCTTTATGGGCAACGTGATCGAGAGGGTGGCCGCGATCCAGCTTCAAACACATCTGGAGGGTGAGCATATCCTGGGTCCGTTCCAGTCTGGGTTCAGGCCCGGTCAGGGGACCGAGACAGTCTTGGTCGCTCTGCACGATGACCTCCTCCGGGGGGCCGACAGGGGGTGTTCCTCCCTGTTGGTCCTCTTGGATCTGTCAGCGGCCTTTGATACCGTCGACCACGGTATCCTGCTGGATCGGCTCTCCGAGGCTGGGATCGGAGGCACTGTTCACAGTTGGTTCCGGTCCTTTCTCGGGGACCGTCCCCAGCAGGTTCAGCATGGGGGCGGGTTGTTGACCCCTTGGACATTCCCTTGTGGGGTTTCACAGGGGTCGTCTCTCTCTCCCATGCTGTTTAACATTTACATCAGGCCGCTGGCTGAGGTCATTAGGGGACATGGAGTCTGCTGTCATCAGTATGCTGATGACACGCAGCTCTATGTCTCCTTTTCCACCGCTGCAGATGAGGCTGTCCGGACCCTCGATCGGTGCCTGGGCGCAGTCATGGAATGGACCAGGGCTAACAGGCTCAAACTCAATCCCGATAAGACCGAGGTTATGTTCTTTGGGGCTACCCCTTCCAGCTACGGTGGCCCGTTTCCCACCTTGGAGGGTGTTTCCCTCAGGCCATCGGACTCTGTCCGGAATCTGGGTGTAGTCCTGGACCCGGCGCTCACCATGGAGGCCCAGGTGTCCGCTGTGTCCAGGGCTGCCTTTTTCCATCTTCGCCGAATCACCCAGATGAAAACCTGGATGGGGATTCCCTTAGAACATTGGTCCAGGCGCTGGTGATCTCGAGACTGGACTATTGCAACGCGCTCTACATGGGGTTGCCCTTGACTCTCATTCGGCGTCTGCAGCGGGTCCAAAATGCGGTGGCCAGACTGGTGGCGGGTGTGTGCCGATTTGAGCACACCACCCCAGTTCTGGCCCGCTTTCATTGGCTACCCGTTGCAGCCCGAATCAGATTCAAGGTCCTGGTTTTGGTTTACAAAACCCTCCATGGCCTAGGACCTGGCTACCTGACAGAGCGGATTGACCAGCGGTCAACTTCGGCCCGTCCGACTAGGTTGTCGCAGGTGCACATGCTGCGCGTGGCCACGCCCAGGGAGGCTCGGAGAACTTCCACTCGTTCCCGAGCCTTCTCTGTGGCTGGCCCAACGCTGTGGAACCATCTCCCAGCAGAAGTGCACCTAGCAGAGTCCCTGCCTGCCTTCCGGAAGGCTTTGAAAACCCTTCTCTTCCGAGGGGTGTTTGGATGATTTTTTTTCCTCCCCCCCCCCGCCACCGCCATTTCCTGCAATTGTTGTCTCATCTGCTTAGTTTATTAGCTCATGCAATTTGTTTTCCTTAATTTGTTGTAAACCGCCCGGAGTTCCCCCCCAGGAAGACGGGCGGTATATAAGTCCCATAATAAATAAATAAATAAATAAATTTGTGTTGGCATTTTCATTGTTTATTTATTTATTTATTTATTGGGCTTATACACCGCCCGTCTTCCCGAAGGAACTCCGGGTGGTTTACAACAGAGGCAATATAACAATGGCAACAATTAAAATAAAACAATTAAACCAAGTAACAGAACTAAACAACTGAAAATAGATGGCGGGAAAATAAAAGAAAAATTCATTTAGTCACCAAACACCTCCCGGAAAAGGAGAGTTTTAAACCTCCCGGAAGGCTGGCAGGGACTCTGCTAGGCGCACTTCTGTGGGGAGATGGTTCCACATAGTGGGGCCAGCCACAGAGAAGGCTCGGTTACGGGTGGATGTTCTCCGAGCCTCCCTGGGCGTGGCCACCCGCAGCATGTGCGCCCGCGACAACCTAGTCGGATGGGCCGATGTTGACCGCTGGTCGATCCGCTTTGCCAGGTAGATAATGTTGTTGCCATTATCTTCACTTGCATGACATGCACCTTAAAACCAGGTCTCATGAAAGAGCAGCTAACCCTCTGCTTCCCATTCTGGCCCTCATAACCCCAACTGAAGAGCCTACCTCAGCTATCTGGGTAGCAGTGTTCTTTCTTGCTCCTAGGTAGACCAAGGCCAGAGCAGACGAGATACTCCAGGGTGAAAAGAATATGTTTTTGCCTTGAGATGACTGATTCAGCTTTTTGAAAAGCTCAAGAGTGAAGTTGCCACTGGCTACTGCGAGAGAGTCCATCGTCACTGAAATCTGTGGCAAACATGGCAGAGAGGATACTAATAACGTATCTGGAAAGAAAAGTGGTCCGTGCCATGTCATTGGCTTCAGGGGGATTTACTCCATAATAAACTGGGAAGCAATTGTAACTCCAGTTAATTGTTTGTTGTTATGACAGTATGTAAAAGCTAGTAATACTTTGTCCCTGAAGGCATAGACCTGGGACCTTTCCAGATATATCAGTCAGTATTTGGATTGCAAGTGTTTGTTTTGAACCAAAGCAAAGCAAAGTGTGCTGCTTATATACCTCCCCATAGTGCTTAAAGCAGCCTCTAGGCAGTCTACAATTTAATTATGCAGGCTACACATTAACACCCCCCCACACACACACTAGGAGCTGGGTACTCATTTTACCAACCTTAGAAGGATAGAAGTCTGAGTCAATTGTGAGCCTGCTACCTGGGATGAAACCCCAGGTTGGGAGCACAGTTTTAGATGCAGCACAGTAGTTTAACCACTGTGCCTCAAGGCTCCAAATTCCTCTGAGCACATGTTTCCACTTAGATTGACCCATTCTGTGAGTTGTGAGTTTAAAAAGGATAGAGAAAAAACCCTCTATTATTTTTGTCTTTTAAACAATTTCCTCAATGGCACAGCTTTCCTATAGAGCAGTGGTGGCGAACCTTTGGCACTCCAGATGTGTTGGACCACAACTCCCAGAATGCCAAGCCTGTATTGACAATGACAAAGGATTGTGGGAGTTGTGGTCCAAAACAGCTGGAGTGTTGAAGGTTCACCTACCCATCCTTCTCTGGGTCCCTGGCATGGGGTATTCTTTTTCCGGTGCCAATGCTCCATTGGGGACATCTAACTGCACAAATCCTTTGATGTGTGAAAAGAATAAGAGTGTGTGCGTCTGCGTGCGCGCACACACACACACACACGCCTCCCAGCACCCGCACATTTCCGGAGAATATGAGCTGCTGAGAACTCTTCTTTTGATCTTGCATGGCTTGAAGCTGACTGTTCCAGGTGTCAAATAAAACAATGTTTCTGTGCTTTCTCAATCTATCCACACCCCACATTCGTAAAGACTCTGCAAATTTAATTTCTTACAGAAAATTTGTTTATTTAAAATATTTTTATCCTATCTCTCTCCTTAAAAAGGACCCAGGGCAGCCTCCCTCATTTTAACTTAGGGAGGGTGTGGATATTCAGGGCCACCTCAGGACAGGATTGTGCCCCCTCACCTCATTGCACCTACAAAAATCAACTGGGTTGGATTTGAAGCTTTCTTCAACAGGACGTTAAAAGCAGCTGCTTTTAAGTTTTTGAGGCTACAAAACAGATTGTCTTCCCAGACAAGGAATGGCCAAGGACTCAGGAGGAACTGTGATGCTGTTCGGTCTAGCCCAGTCATCCAAGGCAGCTACCTCACTTTCCCTAGTGTTAAAGCCAGGTTTTCTAAGAATTAGCCCTTACTCCTTTAACAGAATGAAGTCATTCTGGAAAGTGAGAAAAGTGATTGCATTTTCTGAGACCTGTGATTAAGATGCCACTCAGATGAAAACAAGCTTTGACTTGTGCATGTCAAACCAGAGAACTGCAGAAGATCTGCACCCTTAAACTTATTATATGATAAATCTATAGCACCTGTTTCTGCCTGTTAACAGACATACAGTAGATCACTGCATCTTGGTCATTCTGTATGGCTGCTCAGCAATTATCTTGACAAAGCAACAGCAACCTCAATGACATTAATTGACACAATTCCAATTGCTTTACCACATCCCGTTCTTTCTTTAGAAGTTAATCACGCCCTCATTCACTCAATCCCATTCATTCTTGAGAAAAATAATTAGCAAAACCTGATCCAAGGGCACATACTTTTTCAAAGGAGAGAATAGAGGCCTTTGCTCAGAAAAAGAAACACACGTATTTTATAGTACCTGGAGGTGGTATCATTAAGTTGCTTCCTCAGTCAGGTTTGACTGTCCTTAAAAAGAAATAACTGCAAAAATTTCTCCACAGCCTATACTTCCCTTATTTATATCTTTCACAACAACATCTTGGCCATCCCCAATTGCTATAGTCATCTGCTGCAAAGGTTAAAGACTGACAGCTGCTCCACATTGCCTAACAACCTTTCAAGTACCAGATGACAGTTGAAGAGTAGTGCCTTGCTTCCTCAAAGAGAAGGGGGATAAGAAACGACACTGTTCAGATAATACTTTTTGTTGGATCAGAACATAAGAACATAAGAACATAAGAAGAGCCATGCTGGATCAGGCCAAAGGCCCATCTAGTCCAGCTTCCTGTATCTCACAGCGGCCCCACCAGATGCGTTTGGGAGCGCATGAGACTAAATATCTGTCTCCTGATACCACTCCCCTGCATCTGGCCCTTGAAGTACCCTGATTTAAAGCCTAGAGATTACACATCTCCATCATGGTTTGTAACCCGTGATGGACTTTTCCTCTAAGAATCTGTCCAATCCCCTTTTGAAGGCATCCAGGCCAGATGCCATCACCACATCCTGTGGCAGGGAATTCCATAGACTTACAACGCGCTGGGTGAAAAAATATTTTCTTTTGTCAGTTCTTACTCTCCCAGCACTCAATTTGAGTGTATGTCCCCTAGTTCTGGTATTTTGAGAGAGGGAGAAGAGTTTCCCTCTATCCACTTTACTCATACCCTGCATTATTTTGTATGTCTCAATCATATCCCCCCTCAAGCGCCTTTTTTCCAGACTAAAGAGGCCCAATTTTTTTAGCCTTTCTTCATAAGGGAGGTGCCCCAGGCCAGTAATCATTTTAGTCGTTCTCTTCTGCACCTTTTCCAGTTCCACTATGTCTTTCTTGAGATGCGGTGACCAGAATTGTACACAATACTCCAGGTGGGGCCTTACTATTGTTTTGTATAACGGCATTATAATGTTGGCTGTTTTATTTTCAATCCCCTTTTTGATAATCCCTAGCATGGAATTGGCCTTCTTCACTGCTGCCACACATTGGGGAGACACCTTCATGGAGCTGTCCACCAACACACCAAGATCTCTTTCCTTTGGAAATGACATACAACTTTGGGGTCTTTGTTGTTTTTGGAAAAGGGATATGGTTTTTGGAAAAGGGATATGGTGCGATTCAAACCTATCTTAACGTTATTGTCTTGTCCAATAAATAGAATCTAATTATTTCGGGTTCAATTGATATGGTTAGAAAATCCATGATCTTGATTTATGAAAAATGCACTTTAAAAAAAAGTCTGTGTAGATGGAGAAGAAGGACCCAGATAAATAGATTTGATTCTCATTCATTTTGTGTTGTCCTTGAGCAAGTTTCAACACTGTTTCATTTACAGTATTTAAAAAAACGTTCTGTCTGCAATGGTGAAAAGGAAAAGGAAAAAGGAAAAAGATGTAGCAAAGAGGAAGGAGGGGCAAGTGCATAGGGCATTTTTATTGCATATGTCCAGGAATGTTCCTATATGGAAGCACACAAAAACATTTTGCATTCATTTGATGTGCTCTTTGGGTCCGTGCATAATTATTTAATAAATTAGGGAAATATACCCCAAAAAGAAGCACATTGATTTATCATTTGTGGGTGGGTTACTTCCTGAGAACAGAGTACAGAAACAGCTTTTTGTTTCTGATTACAGTAGCTGCATGATCAGCTGAGATGGATTTGTATACTACTGCTTTTCTATCTTGATGATTACAAAATAAAAAACAAGAATTTGCAGCATATACTTCAATAACAGCTTTCTGTTATCCAAAACACTGACCATGTTAAATGTCAGATATCCAGGGATTTCCCCTTGTTATAGAATTATACACTGGCATTAACAATATAACATCTAGTGGCACCTAAGAGATGAACAAGTTTCCTTCAGAGTCATAGATTGGAACTAACTGGATGCAGGCTAAATTAATGTGCATTTTATTCCATTGGAAAAAACAACACCATCAAATGACATTATCTTATTAATATGCCATCAAATGTAAGTTATTGCAGTAATATCTAGTGGCCAAGGATCAAACATCATGCTGCCTCTATAGATGGCCGCATAATGCATGAAACAATACTGAAAAGACATACTGGAAAGCTATTACAGTCTTGGGGGAAAGGAAAGGTCTAAAACAGATATTTGATCTTTGCTGCCACCACCTCAGGAACTTCCACTTCTGCCTTCTCTTCTGCCTCCAATTAGCTGAGTCCACTGGGCCAGGACAGGGAGGGGGCAGTGAGGAAAATGAAAGAGGATAGGGAGGAGAATGAGAGTGGAAAGGGAAATGAAGGACACAGGGATGTATCTAGGGGGGCAGACAGGTACATCTGCCCTGGGCACAGCAATAAAATAAAAATAAATAAAATAAAAATAAATATAATAAATCAATAAATCTGGGGGCGCCTGGAGGGGGAGCAGGGGGAGGAAGCCCTGCGCCCTCCCACCACCCAGCAGTCCTCCTTTCCCCTAAGGCTTGGCAACGGCACCCCCTCTGGTGCCTCCGCCGCTGCGTACCAGGAAAGCAGCGAAGCAGGCAGGCAGGCAGGAGCACAGTGGCCGTGGCACCCTCCTCCTCCTCTTCCTCGCCTTGGTGGGAGAGGTGTAAGGCATCTGCGTGCTACTGTGTGCATGCACACGCACACACGTCTGTCCACCCATGCGCACGCGCACACACTCACCCCCATGCATGCAGGGTTTGGCTGGGTGTTGCAATGTGCCTTCCCAAGCGGGTGCTCACACCAGATGATGACAGCAGCTGGCACTGATGCTAGGCCAAGAGAGGCTCACCAGAGGATGGAGCAGCTGCATCATGCAACCCTCTCTCAGACTTAGCTGCAGCACTGCTGCCCGCTACCTGGTGTGAGTGCTCCCTCTGGGAGGGTGGGAGGAGCGTTGTGACTGTGCTCACCTGCCTTCCTGGAGGGGAGAGCTGGCAGGTGGGGGGGGGGAGTGCTGCCTTCTCCACTCAACTCCAGTGCCCACTGCTGCCTCTCCCTCTCCTACAAGACAATATGGCACCCTCAGATGCTGCACCTGGGGGCAGATGTCCCCCTTAACTACACCACTGAGTGGTGGGATGGAGTGGGTAATGGAGTAGGTGAATTGGTTGAGGGGGTATAACTGAGTGGGCAAAGGGGTGACTAGGCAGGAGAGAGGGGAGTGATGGGACAGAACAGGGATCAGGCCAGTGGGTAATTGAGCGAAGGGGATGTGAGAAGGCAGGCAGAGGGGTAACTGAGTGAGCAGAGGGTGGTGAGTGACATAGGACAGAACAGCCATCAGGCAGGTGGGCATGAGTTTATTTAAAAAGCAGATGTGGCCTTCACACATGTGGAATAAATTTCAATGAATCAATTCTACATCTGAACTCAAATAAACAAACTCAGGCAAAGGAGCAGAAAAACCTGCTTCCCTGGTACAGTACTACATGTGTGTGCTAAAATTTAAATAATTTTTAAAAGAAAAATTTGATACCACCGTGGATTTTATTGTGAGTCCTTTTCTTCTGGTTGTGTTCTAGTTTCACACATTTCCCAACCACATACACAGTGGGTGCAATATTTACTTTAGAAATGATATGCATGTTCGCATTCAAAGCTCATTTGTTTAGGTCCCATTACTTACTCGGCTGCCTCCAATTACTGCTTGACATTTGGCCAAAAAAAAGCCTCATGGCACAGTGGTTAAACTGCAGGATTGCAGTGAAGAATCTGTTATTATGACCTGAATTGAACCCCAGTCTCAGTTAGCTAGCTCAAAGTTGATTCAACCCTCCTTCCCTTCAAGGCTGGTAAACTGAGTCCCTAGCTCCCTGGTGGAGTGGGAAATGTGTAGCCCTGAGAGTAAACAACTAGAGAGTGCTTTCGAGTGCTATTGGAAAGTATAAAGGCAGCAGAGTTTGCTTTTTGCATATGCCAGGGCTGTCCAACTGTGAACAGGCTGAGGTCTACTTTTTCCAGATGAAAGTGCCTGAGGGCTACTACACTAAAACCTCTACTTATGAATTTTATCTGTTCCGAGCAGATGCTCATAAGTAAAAAAAAAATGTAAATAGAGCAGCGGATTCCCATAGGAACACATTGAAAATCAATTAACCCTTTCTGGAGGGAACATATTTCAATGCATTCCTATGGTAAGGCTGACCATGCACACGCTTCCCTTACACCTGCTCAAGCCGGTGTGGACGGGTGCAAGGGAGGCGCATGCATGCTTGTGCAGATCGCCCCTTCCATTTGCCCAGGCTGCTGGAAGACTTTTTTAAAAAGGTGCACTTTCCCTCCCCACCCACCTGGGGCCTCACTTGATTCTACTTCTCCTGATTTCCCCTTCTCCCTTCCAGCCCCCTCGCTGCCACTGCTGCTGCCGTCCATAGCTCCCACTCACCTCTGCCATGTTCTCTGTGCAGCTGGGATGTGCCAAGCCAGCAGCCGGGCAATCACATTGCCACGGCGGCGCAAGGAGGAGGGAATGGCTCAGAAGGGGAGCAGGAAGAGCGGCAGGTCACAGTCTCTGTGAGGCTGCTGTGGGGGTGGGAGGAGGAGGAGGATGGAAGGGTGGGAGGAAGGAATTCTCCAGGGGGGAGAAGAGGGGGATGTCACCATGCAAAGGATGTGGGCACACCCATGACCCCATCCCTCGCTGTCCCCTCCACTCCCCTTCCTCCGCTCTGCACCAACTCCTCAATTGGTCACAAGACAGTGGCACGCCAGTTATCTGGCCGGTAGGGAGAGCCAGGGGACTATGCCATGGCCCTTGAACTGCACCACTCAGCTGAGAAAGAGGGCTGGCAGACCCAGAGCTTTGCTGGGGAAGTGGTGGTCCTTGGGTTGGAGGAGGTAGAGGTGGAGAACTTATCCCCTCACATTTTTTATTGATGGCTGGCGGGCTACTTTTGAACCCTTCATGGGCTACTGGTAGCCCCCGGTCTACCTGTTGGGCAGGCCTGGCATATGCCATTGTGTGACCTTAATTTTGTTGGGTATTAAACTATTGTTTACATAACATATTTCTCCATCTATAAGATGACCCCATGTATAAGACAACCCACACTTTTCCAACCCAAAATTATAGTTTCACAACCGTGTGGTTCTCTCCTTGGCTTACTTCCATGTATAAGACAACCCTCAAGACAAAAATATAGTCTTATACACAGGAAAACACTGTAACTAAGTAAATAAGTAACCCATGTATTGTATTTACCTACTGCAACATGACAAAAAAATGTTCAAGTGAATTTTACTTATTTCAAATCATTTTACAACCTTTTTCAGTTTAAAAATTCCAGTGACTAAGCAATATTAAAAGTTACAAAATACAATATAATAAAGTAATAAAAAGGTATAAATAAACAATATTTTATGAAAATAAGTACAGTGAAACGTGTAATTACAATTGAGATGTAATACTATGTGGTAAATAGACATTGCTTATAATGATATTACTAGGAGGTGGATGGTGTCGCCCACTGACTTCCATGAGTTACTTTAAAAATATCTGCTAGGAAAAAAAGATAAAGTATGTGAAATATTGTGTATTTGTATTAAAATGCAATTTACAAAAAGACACAGGAGAAAAATATACCCCAGCTCTATTGGGGATGGAGGGGTTTGGTTTGGTTTCTGAAGAAGTAACTTGACTTCTTGTTGTGCGTACCAGCTGCAGTCGTATCTATTTCTGCCGTTCCTCGCCCATACAGGAAATGAAGAAAACAGGCTGCATTTAGGTCCGTCTTCCTCCTGTTGCAAGATCCTTCCTGAGGGCTAACAGAATGATAAACATTGTTTAAGGGCAACAAACCCTTCCAAAGAAGAGGATGCTTTTGGTTTTGTTATGCCTGATGAAAAAAAGGAAAGGGTGGTCAGCTGCAAACAAAACGGCGCCCCCTTCGCTTCGCCCAGCAATGTCAGCTGTGCTGGCAGAGGCGGCCTCCGTGCCTTCTTCATTGATGTCAACAAAGCACTTGTGAAAAACCTGGGACAGGGCCAGTTTCCTCTGGGCAGACATCCCGGTGAAGTCAGCTCGGTCTGCGCTGAAGGCGTCTGGCATGCCCATGCTGCTCAGGGTGGACTTCAGCTCATGGTGGTCTTCCAGCCGGATCCTAGGGAGATACACGTTGGCTTCAGCTTCTTCCATTTCTTCGGGGCTCGTCCATTTGGATAAGGCCTCGTACGTTATTTCTTTCTCTAGCTGTAATTGTGGGAAGACACACAAGAAAACCAGATGGTCAGTTGGAAAAGTTTCTATCATTAATTTATATATGCAACTGTGTTTTGGCACCCGTGCCATGGGTTCGCCAACACTGCTCTAGCATCAGGTGAAATGTTTTTCAACAGTCACCTGGTTTTTTTAAAAAAGTGTTTGTGTGAAAAAGATGGGCGATGTAGATCAAAATCTCATATCACAAGTATTGAGGAGGTGCTGGGGGGGAATACTTCAAATGTGAATGGAGTGGGGAAATAGCAAATTGTTTTAATTCAACTCCCATCATCCCCAACACTGGCTTATGGTGGTTAGGATTCAGAAAAGCTAGATGCCAGCAACACTTGGATAGTCCCAAGTTCCGTATCCCAGGTTTAAAGAGCTAACTGGTCCAATAGAATAAAAGCCATGATTTCTGAGTGTGTATCAAAAGAGTGCTCCAGGTTCTAGGAGAAACTACATTTTTGGTATGGTTTCTGAAGACCATTTCAGCATCATAAATATTTGCTTTGTTTTGACAACTGGTATAGCGCAATATTAGAGCTAGCTGAAGTCAAGACGTCAGTTCTTCCCTCCCTCTCATCAAGGACCCAATGAGGCCAGAAACAGAAATGCTACAGCACTATAGAAATTGTTCTGTACTTGACACACACAGATCTAACATAGTTCATGGTGTCTCAAGCAGGTGGAATTCTCTGAAGAACCCATTATATGGTTCACAGGCCCCTTGCAATGTGTTTACCACATTCTATGGGATCCATGCTACTGGATAGCAGCATTCACATCCCCACAATTACAGATTTTATGAGTATATCCTAAAGAGCTGCCTTTTGACAAGCACATGGCGCAGGTAATGCTCATATGAACAAACTGTGTCAAGTCCGATTGCATACACCTTGCCAGTGGAGATCACACATGTACCCATGTAACTTCCTTCTAGCAACATGTGAATATATTGTGCTCTCACACAACTGGCCTCTGTGATATGCTTCAACTTTTTAAGCTTCATCCCAGCTCATAGGAAAGTGGCTTCCAAAGAGGTAGAATTTTGATCAAAAAGACTCCTAGGTTTTAGGTAATAAGGAGGGATGTGTCCCTGTGCAGAAGGAGATGAGATTAGCTGTTCTCAATCTCATCTTTTGATCTGTTCGGTCTTTTGGTCTTCAGCTCTCAGAATTTCTTGAGTGTGGGGCAAAAATAGAGATTCAAACCTGGTCTATCCACTCAAATTTGATGTTCTGTCTGCTATATCACATTGGTTTCTCCAAATTGTTATATAAAATCAACAGTCTTGAGGTCAGCTTCCAACAGAAGCATGCATGTGGCATCTCTACAAATCCCTCATCTTTAGGCATACAGAAATGTGATTTGAGCATAACTGAAAAAAACACCTCAGTGAAAATTCACAATTCTCTCTCCCCCTCCCCCACGTGTCCTTGGATGAACTGAAATAATTTTTTGCTAGTCTTACTGCATTCCTAGTTTATATATGGGAGGGTGAGTACTGTATGTATGAAAGAATTATCCTCTCATAAAAACTCCAAAAGTGACTTTCAGTTTAGGCAGGTTTGTAGATCTATCTTTTTTATCTTAACATTAACAGTCCAGTCATTTTTACTGCAAGGCTGGACACAAAAACAAATCCAGGGAAGTGCCAGAGAAAAGAAGTGCTTCACAAAAGAAAAGAAAATCTAAACAAGCTACAAGTTCTCTTTACCCTTTCCAGGCCAGTAGAGTCATCAGTGATGTCATCAGGGAGCAATATAAACATGCTGAGTTCATTGCTGAGATACCGGAGCTCTAGAATCTGAGTCTGGAGCTCTTTTATGTAGTTCCAGTTGAATGTGTCATGCTGGAACATCATCTTCACTGGCTTACTAGTGCTCTGAAAGAAAATACACCACACACATAATTTTACTTTCCCGAATCTTACACCACTGGTGAGCTTTTAAAAAAAATCCATGTATGATATTTTTCTTATATTCTGTATATTCATAAGAATATGATGCAGCTTGTGTGTGTGTGTGTGTGTGTGTGTGTGGTTACAGTAGTGACAGAATCTTCGTAACCCCATGTCCATGGAGTTTTCTTGGCAGGAATACTGGCGTGGTTTGCCAGTTCCTACTCCAGGCGCCTACGGCACTTGGTACTCCCATTTTAATTTTTTTTTAATTTTATTATACAAATTACAAAAAAAAAAAGACAAAACATCAACAACAGTGCACTCCTTCACCAAGAGGATCTCTCTTCTTATTTACAGTCATTATCCTCCCCTCCAGAACAAAATCGATTGTTGCGCGGAAGCCTAACCCTTATCTCATACAAGCACATATTCAATAAATCTACCCCATATATCATAAAAATATCTCTTATCATTTATCATTTAAAGCAATATTCCATATTTCATTGTACCATTCATGTAAGCATAGTTCATATTTAGATTTCCAGTTTCTAGCAATTATTAAGGCACTTAGTACTCCCTGGTGGTCTCCTATCCGAGTACTAACCAGGGATGGCCCTGCTTAGCTTCCAAAATCAGGCGAGATCAGATGTGCGTAGGGCATCTAGGCAGTTTATGATGCAGATTATACTACTGCAAACATGGTAATGAGACATGGCGAAGTGAAGTGCCTTATTTCCTTTTAATGCAGTTTTTACCTTGTTCAGTCTGAAGGGTTGGTCGGTTGTATCTTCCTTCTTAAATGTCTTGGACCAGTTTCCTTTGAAGTACAGCGCATTCACCAAGATTAGCTGAGTGAGCGAATCTATAGACCCCTCATTCAGTAGGTTCTGGATTTTACCTTTCCAGAGAAGGAAGGAATTGAAACCACAGTTAACTTGACTCATCTGAAGAAACAGGACTGTCGGTTTTGAATAGGAACAGGACATAAGGAAAGACCTGATGGATCAAGCCAAAGGCACAATTTGGGATTGTCTACATGCCTATTTTTGGGTTGAGATTGATTGGTTTAAATAGGGTGGCAAAGAGGTCCACTATGCCATTTGGTCCAATCCTTACATCCAGAGATGAGGAAGTGTTTAATTTGCCCATATTTTGAAGTGGCTCTCTTGAGAGGCCCCATGTGGTATATTGGGATAGAGTGAAAGAAGAGAGTTTAGATGACCTGGATTCAAATCCCTGCTCAGCCATAAAAACTCACTATGGGTGTGGAACTGGTACAGCTGTTCCTTGATGATGGGAGTTGTAGTCCAACAACATTTGGAGGACAACACTTGGTCTAACCAAGAGACAAAAACTTTGAGGTATTAGCAGGGGTTTCTGTATATATTTCTCCCCAGTGATCTTTGACAATCTAATTTCTGCTCACTGGGTCAACATTTTCACTAGGCTCTCTATTTCTAGGTGTCTTCCCTGGCCAAGTAAAAGGCAAAGGAATCACACTGAGCTCACCTTCTGTCTGGTGTTCAACCCAGGAATTGATCTTCTTTCTAACTTCTTCTGCAGCATCTTGGAAGTTCACAGTTTGTGGCTCTATCTTATAGTATTCCTTCGCTAACTGCAAAAATTCCTTAAAGGGAAAGTGAATTTTCATACTGTTTAGCTATACATCCATATTAACAAGTGCCAAACATAGATAAGAAATGCCTATAGTATATGTAGATAATAACATCCTTAGAAGCTACATCCAGGAGAAGCAAGATAAAATCTATATTGCTGTTATAACAGATTGTAGCATGTTTTTATCAACTTCTCAAGCTTGATTCCTTATGGTACAGTATCAAATGCACACTCCTTTGCATTTATATGCAAAAGAACATAAATATCTATATAATCTTATATTTACATTAAGGGAAAATAAACTACCAGAGCACAATATACTATATTATAATGCCCTGGAAGAGTTTTTCTGCATCCACTAGAAAAAGAAAGAGAAAATGCAACACCACAGCCTAAGCCCTAAGAGATAGCAGATGACAAAAATTTCATTCTTACCCTAACTTTGTTACATGAAACTTTAGAACTAAATGTTACAATATATCTGTGAAGATTCTCAATCTCTCAGGAAAATTTCAATCTCAAACGTTTCGAACTCTCAAGAAAAGAAGTTCAATTGCCATGACTCAACTTCCAGATAAATGTTACAACTTAAACAGAAATAGAACACATTCCACAACTGAAAGGAATGATGTGACTGGGCCTATGGGCCTTCTGATCAGTTGGCAACAATGATGAGGAACTCTACAGTCTTGGCTGCTCTTTTTTTCCAAGCCAACTGGCTCAGGGTGGAGAATGTGTCTTGTGATCACTGGGAAATAGATCGTATTCATTCACTGTGAATTAGTACAGGAGGATATTATTCTCACGGGGGTTAGTAATCAGAAACAGAGAAAGATATTCCAAATGACTGGTCTGAATAAAACATACCCAAGAAGAAAGAGTTGCACCTTATACCTCTCCTAACAAAGGGTTATGGCAGCAGGCCAACCTCAAATTCTGAACACCAGAGTTTCAAGTCTCAGGCTCAAAAGCCATAGGGAGGTTGGAGCACACAAAATTATACCATCTATCCTGCATAGCCAGAGAGGTTCACTTTTTCACACTCTTCTACAATATTAAGCCATGTCGGCTTGCATTCCCAATAATGAAAAGAAGAAGAAAAGCCACTCACTTTTTGGAAAGGCACTGATTGGTCGCCGTAAAGTTGATTGACGCTTCTCAGCAAATAATGCTTCGTGGGTTGGTTAACTTCTTGGCTAAGTGCCTGGAATCTTGAATGGAGGTTGTTGGATGTTTTATTGGAGGCCTCAAGCTTTTAAAGAAGGGCACAGCATGGAAGAAAGCAACATGTTTTAGGGCACAACACAAAACGGCAAAATGAACATGCAATAGAGGCCTTGGATCTCTATGTCCACAGTGATTCCTATGGCCATTTTACACACATTATCTTACAGAAGCAACCCAGAGAAATATTAAGCAAGCTTATGCCAATTTTATTCCTCGGGAGTATGAACAGGAGGTCCTGCTTAGCATCAAAGGAAAATGCCTACATCATACTCTGCAGTTTTCTTGGCATTAAAACTTTTGTGTGATGTCTAATATAATATAATATAATATAATATAATATAATATAATATAATATAATATAATATAATTATAATTATCTGTTAGACTTTTTAGAAGATGGAATCATGATTGCATTCTTTTAGTTGTAATGTTAGTTTCCATCCATTTTAATATTGTAACTGATGCTCTTTTTTTGTAATGTTGCCTTTTAATATTGGAAGATTTTTCTAATTGAATATTTTGTCTGAAAATCTGAAATGTTCTGGGCTGTATATTGTCCCTCATTATTGTAAGCCACCTTGGGTCCTTTTCCAAGGATAAAAATATTCAATATCATATCATATCATATCAATCACATTACATCAGCATTTGTCCTGTTCCCCTAGTCCAAGGCTTTAATTCAGTAAAGTTTGTACAGACAAAGTCATGCTTTTTGTCATTTTAAAATGTAAATTGATTGCAAGAGGGTGAGGACCATTGAAAATACAGTACAGTACTTTTAAAAATATTACAGCATAGGCAAGAATGATGAAAAATGTTTCAAATCCTCAAGCTTGGATTTATCTGAGGAATAGTCTGTATTGGTTTTTAGTAAGTCACCTTCTGAATACGAATGCAAGGGTTATACATAAGCTGTTCCAGTTTAGAATAGACTCGTGGGTGTCTCTTTGGACGGGCAGTCTCATTTTCTCCAGTGTTCTCAAAGTGAAGTACCTGCAGTTGGAAGAGATGCAATGGGGAAAATGAGGCATATTACAAAATCACAATATTACTGGGCAAACTCTGCCATGTTCTCTCATGGTCATTGAGGGTGTCTCCAGATATAGCACTTCTTATGCAGTCAGCTTGCCTCATTCTCCTAACTTGACCAGGGTTTGAAAAGACAGTGCACCTTCCAGTTATCACCTTCTTCTGTTTTCTAAAAATGTTTCCTAACAGAAAGGAATAGATAGAGGAGCTGCCCAAAGCCTTTTGATCTGGTGGCACTCAGAGCCCCTTTGGTCTTTGAAGTTTGGAACCACACTGTTGTCCTTATACATGATGTAAATGGAATAACTTCAAATAACTACTTTCTTTTCTTTTCTTTTTTTTTAAGGGGAGGTTGCATTCTTTTACCCTAGAAACACATCCCCAGATGCAAACCTGGTGCTGCAAGTAAAAAGATTAAGGCAGGGATGGCAAACCTCTGGCACGGGTGCCAAAGGTGGCACTCGGAGCCCTTTCTGTGGGCACCCGACATCACCCCTTCACAGCCACTTGTACTCAGGTTAAATGGCTGTGTTGGCACTTTGCAAAAAAATTAGTGGGCTTTGAATCACAGTTTGGGCACTCGGTCTCTAAAAGGTTTGCCATCACTGGATTAAGGCAATCATTAGGCTGGTCTGGAGGATGTTTATGCAAACATATTTTCCTGTGCCCAGATTCTGTAAAATCTATTCCGGTCAAGCAGAGCAAACAGGGTTCTGTTCTCTGAACTTCCAGCTCAAGAACAAAATATATTGGGTCAGCCCTACTTGGAACCTGGATTTTTTTTTAAATGCTAGATCAGGCGTGTCCAAACTTCAGCCCTCCAGATGTTTTGGACCACAACTCCCACAGTCCTTTGCCATTGGAAATACAGGCTTGGAACTCTGGGAGCTGTAGTCCAAAACACCTGGAGGTCCGAAGTTTGGACATGCCTGTGCTAGATGTATCCAGTGCTCCTTGACTTAACCCTTTACAGTTGCCTGGCTCTCATTTCAGTAAAGAGTGACACAGCTGCTTTTCAGGGTATGAATTATTGTCAATCCTATATTTTGCAATATGATGTTAAAAGGTAATGGGCACCTTTAATTCTCACTCAGGACCTTTATTTGTCCATTACTTAGTAGTATGTACAACAGAAATAGAAAAAGAGATCCATAGTTGGGCTAGACCTTGATTAGGACCAACGAAAATACCAAAATTCTGAGTTTTCTTTTGTTTTTAACTCACAGAACTTTGCACAGCTATCTTGTTATTTTTTAAATTTGCAAGAGAAAAAATGTTACCTTTGAAATGTCCCTCCATTTTTTTACCAGAACAGACAACATCAATACCCCAGTTCTTGAAAATGTTAGAACTTCTGCTTTATAATCATGATTAGCTTCTCAGAGCTCTTTCACATGGTAATTGGTACAAATATATCCTATAAATGCATACAGAGCACAAAGCTTACCTTAGCTATCTGCTCCGCAGTACAGCTTTTAGCCCCAAGGTAAATAACTGCCATAATAGAGGAAATGCTCCATGGTGAAATCAGGATGTTTTGGTTGTTTTGAGTCTTGCACACATGCTTGAAGAAATCAATGGCAAAACCTGCATTGGCTGTTCTGAGAGCCTCCATGTTATTATAGACCTAGCTCAGAGACACAAAAAATATAATACAGACTGCTTATCATTTCATGGAGGAAGGATGCAGAAGCTCTTTTCCTATTTGACGAAAGACTCTGGAAATTTCAGATAAAGAGTCATCTGGTCTGACGGATAAACTACAGTATTCCGAATAATAAACCCATCACTTAGACCTCAACAAGGAGCTGCTTGTCTATCTGTTTTGTGGCATTCCATGTTGGCAGTGTGGTTTAAAGCCCTTTCCTGTCAGAAGGCTTTTTGTGTTATGGTTTATTGACTGTGACCTGAAATATTAAGCAAACATTGCCTCACTCATTCTCTTGATGATGAATGGTCTTGATTTGCACAGTATCTATCAATTGTTTATTACGGTCATATGACCCGTTCAGATAAAAGTAAAACAGTACAATGAGAAGAGAGAGATTGCAACTGTAAAAACTGTACATAGGTCAACCTTCTGCCAATAATACAGCCCTTCTGTGGATTGCAGCTAAGAAAAATTTGGAAACCTGAGTTGCTATATAAGAATTCTGGTCCGAGAGGCAGTACAGGACCAACAACTTATCTGAGTTAAACCAGTTATTTGAAGTTACCTTAAAGTCTATGACTCTGGGGATAAATCAAGTCTCTCCAGATTTAAGAAGGTACAATGTAAAAGGATACATTGCAACATGGCCTGTAGAGACTTGGGCAAGTCAGAAGCAATTGCAATGTAATTTGAGCTAAGAAGCAATCATGGAAAAGAATATGAGGAAGCTGGTGTTGGAGATGGGCATGAAATGGAAATATAGTGTTTCATTTCATTTTGTTAATAATAGATTTTTTAAAAGAATTTTTGTCATGAAATGAAACAAAATGCCTCATAAGGCTATAAATAATGGGGAGCTTTCCTTTTTTTATTTAACAGGCAGCCCACTGCCCTAAATCAAAGACCCTCAAACTTTCCAACCGCTTTGCTTTCAAGTAAAGAACCCTCTGAAAACAAGCTAGAAACCTAATGGCTAGCTGCTGCATGGAGAGATCGGAGAGATAAGCTCAACAGCTGATCAGTGGCACGGCCAGGGAAGGAAGGAAACTATAAAAAATAACATCCACAGTCCTACTTAATCAGAAAAGGAAAACAATCATTTTAAATCAACTTGCAGCCACAGCCAGCGAAGGCTGGCTAGCTTTCAGGTAGATCAAGATCAGAGAGAAGCTATCTCAACAGCTGAGGTGCAGGAAGGAAGGAAAACAAATCAATCAGTTTAAAAATGAACCTCCTATTCTCAAGATAACTGGATCAAGACACTAGGATGAGTGAACTTGTTTCATTTCTGGGGAGAAATGGTGTTTCTTTTCATTTCTTGACGACACGCTGTTTGCTGTAACATTTCGTAAGCTTAGGAAATGATGAAACAGTGTGTCATTTTTCGTAATGTGCCCATTCCTAGCTGGTGTGCTTCAAGTTAGATTGTCAGAACATCTAGATGGGAGTTGTCTTCACTGCTAGGTGTTCCTTCAGGGATTTGCCCTGTCTCTACCTTGCCTAGAATGAAACCTAGAATTTTTTTGTGTGACAATGCATAGACTCCATCACTGAGTTTCAGCCACAATGGATGCTGCTCTATTGTAAAAGACAGAAGCCAATGGGATGTTTTAGTTAGAAGACTGGACTGGCACTTAGGAGATGCAGAATGATGCTGACTAGCCCTTTTCTTTCTGTCTGAATTGCTCTGCAGACAATTCAGACAACCGAAATTCAGTGGTACAGCCGTTTCTGTTCTCCACTGATACTCTCTTCCTTCCCATATTGACCACAACAAATTGTAAATAGTTCAGTGTCTTAGGTTTCTGGCTGTGGAGCCAGAGACTGGGTGTTCGATTCCCCGCTGCCTCCCAGGAGGAGAGTCAGCCTGCATTGTCTTGGGCAAGATAAATAATCTCAGAGAGCCCTCACAATAAGGGAGTGGTAAGCCACTTCTGAGAACTCTCTACCTAGAAACCCTGGAAAGGATGACTATTAATCATAATTAACTTGGCAGCACATAATTATTATGTTAGTTTTGCTCAAATAAAAGGATCAAGTCAAGAATTACCACATATTTCTCTTTCAATAACATAGCATGTTTATATTTAGTCCTCATGGGATCCATGTCTTCTTGGATCGAGTATTCTTAAGAGGATGGGATGCTTGTCATTGTTTCTTTCAGGTTCAATGCCAGAATATTTGTCACTGTTTCATTCTGAGATACATGAGAACAATGTATTATTTGTCAAGCTCTTAGCAAAACCAGTCCCTGAGATCATGGGCATGTGGTGGTGGGATGGGCTGCCTCAGGAGAAATATTGACTCCTTTGTTCCATGGTTTACCTTACCTGCCCATTCCTTACAACCTGTCGTGTCAAGTCTTGTCTTGACTCTCGCCCATCTTAATAGCTTTCCAATAAGCACTATCCCAGTTCCACTCTCTTACACTTCAGTTCCAACTACATACTCTCCTGTATTCTGTCCCAGTTTCTTCAGGTCACATTAACTCTTGTTATAATTCTTGTGGACAAATGCTTTAGGTTTTTGCTGCATTGAAAGGAACAACAGGGATGTAGTGTTGACCCTCTCCCATAAGCCAAACATACCTCCCCTGTCCCAACTGCTGTTACCCATCCTATAAGCAGAAGTATCTTAGCAGGGAAAACCTACTTCTGTATACAGTGGATAAGCTTCCAATGAGTTCTGGTCCCCTTGGGGAAAGGGTGAATGCTCATACAATACCAGAATGGAAAAGAGGACATTCATTTACACAAAATGGATATTACTAAATTTTATATAAAATCAATAATAATCAGGTTTTATCAAGTCCATTCTGACCTATGGTGACCCTTTTTAAGGTTTTCCAGAGTGGGGGGACCTTCAGCCCTGCTGATGTTTTGGACCACAATTCCCACAGTTCTTTATCATTGTTAATGTAGGCTTGGGATTCTGCAAGGCCAATGGTTCTCCTCCCATGAACAAGACTAGTTCCTTCAGATTCTATAGAGTCTTCTGGGGTCAGTGCTTTCAGTAAAAATCAGGGGAAGATGGGGAGTGCCTTTTTGAGCTGTGTATCCCACATATATTACAGGATCAGACCCCTCCTCAATCCATTCCAGAGCATCACACCAGCTATCACATTTTCCTCCCCCTGTTCTTCACCACCTGCTGTGGGGCAATTGACACAAATAATTCTGGAGCTGGAAAACAAAACACTGATTAAAAAAGAATGGTGCCTACCTTGTTTAATGCAGCGATGAACGCAGACACTCTCTTCACCTTACTCTATATCCAAATGCATGTGGGTGATTATATAGGGCTTCTCACCACTCCCAGATAAACTTTCTCATGTCGTGTGATGCAATTCCACCCCCAAAGGGTATGTCCCTTCAGAGCAACTGAAGCATCCTAAGTGAAGTGTGATTCTAAGAGAGGATGCAGAATGACATAATCACTGAAATTCCTCAGCTTTGATGATGTAGGGTTGCTACAGAACGAATCACCAAAGGCTTTACCAACAGCATATGAAGCAACATTTTGCTGTGACTTGTCAAACATTCCATGAACTTAGCATTAAGACTGCGCCCTTTGCCCTATGCAGATTCATGCAAGGGACAATCAAGGTTTCCAAACAATTTATATGTGTGTGTTAGAAGTGGCAACTTCCACACCCTCCAATGTTAGGCAGAAATTTCCATTACTTCTTACCATTGACAGCGCTGGAGAAGACTGATGGGAATTTTAGCCTAAAGGTATCTGGAAGACCATCCAAAAAATGCCTCCTGAACCCATGAAACCAATTCTTCAACAATAAGTTCAAATTCAGGCAAGACATTATATAAGCAGTTCAATCTTATTCATACCCTGTTTCCTTGAAAATAAGACCTCCCCCCAAAATAAGCCCTAGCAGGATTTCTATGCATTTGTTAAATATAAGCCCTACCCTAATAATAAAACCTAGTGATGGGCGTGACTATGGTTGTGTGCAGGGCTGACATTCAAGCAAATTATACTTAACAAAAGTAAGACATCCCCTGAAAATAAGCCCTAGTGTGTTTTCATCTTGAGAAAAAATAAATATAAGACAGTGTCTTATTTTCAGGGAAACACGGTATTTATTCAGAGGTACCTCTTAATAGACGGGAAGCATGACCCTGGGTGTAGAAGAACATTCTGGCTTAAGAATTTAGCCAGTGGCCAGTGGTTCACAGTGAGCACAGCTGCTCTGTTTAGAATAGCTTTAGATAGAAACCAGTTCAGGCTACTGATCGCCAAAGTTCTACAAGGACATGGCAGTTGAAGAAGAAGTATGTCGTACTGTGTGAAGTGTGGTTAATTCTTCTGAAGGTATTTACAGGACTGGTAACAATGGCTAACAAGAATCAAAGAAATGACACACTAAAAATGGCAAACAAAGTCAACACCAAAAACACATTCAAAGCAACAAGGCTCAACACTGCATTTTAAAACCCCTCTCAGACAGCCGGTCATAAAGTCTGGATGTACTAAGAGACAGCATACCTTGTAGTATCAAATGCTGAGGATGAATACTGTACTGGGGGATATGTTGCTTTCTTATGGTGTTTGGAATTCTCCAAGGGCAAATTCTACTTTGGAAGCAGAATTGTGGTTGATATCAACTGCTGGTCAGATTCTGCAAAGACTAAAAGACCAGTATGTCTAGAGCTCTGTTTCTCTTTTCTGACTCACACTTAAAACAGACATTAAAAGTGCAAGGTGCTTCCTGTCTTCTTGATAATTCCTTGGTCAAGGGAAGCTGAAGTAGTGGTGGGAATGCTCTCCCTTACAAATGACAGGGGAAAAGTGAAGGAAGAGTGATCTATGTTCAGCCACTATTCCAAATAGCTCTTGCGACTGCAAGCCTCTCCCCCCCCCAATTGTGGAGAAGAGTGCCATAATTTGATCTCAGACAATATTACTAAAATCCAAATTAATCCTGAACAGGACTCTCTTAGAGGTCACAATGGAGGTTCCCGTGGACTAAATTCAGTTATTACATCCAAGGTCAGAGTAAGCTCATTGAATTAACAAAATTTGCATTTTGTTTACCTATCAAAGTCCCAATTTGTGCACACAGGACTCACCTTTCTTCCAAAGGGTCTAAGATATTTGGGGAACAGTTGGAGTATCATGTGAGTTTAATTCTGATTTACTATGTCTGATTAGGTCTAGTCTACATGATTTCCAACAATCTTGTATGAGTTACCAATCTGCAGAATTCTTCCCGCAAAATGTAATGGATGGCCAAATCCTGATGTAGCATTGCCCCTTGTTTTTTTGTAATTTTTATTTAAAAATAAACAAACATCCAATAAACAATACAATAAACAAAAATATTACAACACTAATATGAGGATCATTATTCATTATCCGTTCATTATCCGTTAGAATAAAAGAAAATTATTTTAAAACAATTTTAAGATGGTATATGACACCAGTCAGACTGAATAGAATAAATTCAAGATATTCTACATTTTGCTGGAAATGTGAAAAAAAGCATTGCCCCTTGTTTTTAAAGGAAAATAGAGACCTGTTATTTCAGGATTGCTTGAGAGATCTGTGTCAGATCTTGAAAGCCTTTGTTCTTTTAGCATAAACCACAATAATGTTATTTTATTTTATTTTATTTTATTTTATTTTTAAATCACCCATCTGGCAGCAAGGCCTCTCTGGGTAGTTTACAACATATATCAACTTTTACAAACAACAGAATCAAAGTAAAATAAGAACAATAAAACTCAACATTACATTTATTAAAATATAAAATTAATTTCAAATCTCCTTGGATTACAATTCCCATACATTTTGAACCTCTTAAGAAAGGGCTAAATCCCAAACATGTCTATCCAATCAAACCTGTTCCTTGCTATAATTTTCAAATTGGATTACTATAATCTGTCATGAAAAGTTGTTTCCAGAATCAGATTATTCCATGAGGACTGTTTGTTGATTTGTCACTAAGCAACAAATAAGTACCAAACCCACATTCCACCTTGTACGCAGGATACATCCTTGTTTGTATCTTCCTGACCACAGTTACGCTGTCTCCTTCTCACCCAGAAAGAACTTTCACTTGAATCACAGCAATCCTGAAAATAGGCATGGTCTGGTTTTCTAATAACCTTTCAGCTATGATTCACACTTGCACATAAAGGTAGGATGTATGCCCTGCATCCTTATCACGGTTTCTGAACAAGCATTTTCTTTGGGTGTGGCTTCATCAAGCCTGCTTTGATACTGATTCAGAAACTTGTGTGTTGATTGAATAAGTCTTACTTAAGGTGTCCCCCCCTCTTTTTCTTACAGAGTTGATTCATGGATTTATTTGGTAGTTTCATGCTTTTGGGGGAGGGGGGACCAGCATGTGCTTGTGAGTAAGCCAATGCCCAGGTTTCACCATGAACCCAGGTTACTATTGTTCTATGTACAATTGACACACGAGAAAAAGGAAGACTCTTCCAGCTCTAGAATTTAATTTCCTTGGGATAAGCAAGCAGAAGAACTTTCTGATAGTGCCTTGCCAATGTATGGCAGCAGAAAGCAGAGGATGCAAAGAGGCACCAGCAGTTTATGCACCTCCTGCCTTTTTTCAAGGCTTTGTTGCAATTTCCTGCTAACTCTGTAAGCTTTCCTGTCCCTGCTTCATGGATTTCTATCATCTAAGAACATGAGATGCTACCTACCAAGCCATGAGATGATGGTCTTGTACTAATGTTCCATAGAAAAATGAGTGGAACATTCTCCGTTAAAACAACCTGAGAGAAGGACACCATGAGCCTGTTGCCACCAGATGCATCCTGGGGGATGTCTTCCCTCACTGTAACTGGCGTGACACCTAGAGCCAGAAAAGCA
The DNA here is from genome assembly GCA_029282475.1 of Phrynocephalus forsythii. Lineage (NCBI taxonomy): Eukaryota > Metazoa > Chordata > Lepidosauria > Squamata > Agamidae > Phrynocephalus > Phrynocephalus forsythii. The sequence continues at coordinate 35,015,425 of JAPFRF010000003.1, read as the reverse complement.
CCAACTGTATGCAAAGGCTAGGCTCATGAGCGGAGGTGGAGGAAGGTTCTTGAACACAAATGCATTCCTTGGACATGCACATGCTGTGATTTCAGCCAGCTGCACAGGATTGGAGGCAGTGTGCCCTTCCTCTGAGCTGAACCCATGCCTTACACTAGGAGTACCCTAGAATCTCCATCATGGGGCAACTCATGATCAAAGGGTCCAAAATGTGGCAGCCAGGTTGTTGGCGGGGGCTGGTGACAGGGAATATATAACACCCCTGTTTTATAAGCTCTGCTGATTGCCAATCCATTTTTGGTGCAATTCAAAGTGCTAGTTTTCACCAACAGAGCCCTAAACAGATTGGGCCCAAGCTATCTAAAGGATTTTATCTCCATCTACGAACCTTCTCAGGCTTTTAGATCATCAGGGGAGGCCTTTCTTTTAGTCCCACCACCCTCACAGGTGTGCTTGGTGGGGGCGCAGGAGGGACTTCCTCTGTCGCTGCTCCCAGGCTCTGGAACCCCTGGGGAGCTAGGCTGCCCCCCATCTTTATTGTCCTTCCTCCGACAGGCAAAGGCCTTTCAGTCAGTCAGTCAGGCATCTTTATTGGCATAAATAAATAAATAAATAAATAAATAAATAAATAAATAAATAAATAAATAAATAAAATAGACAATGAACAATAGAGAATAAAACACACAATTGAGAGAGTGTACATACCCAAACCAGTATCACAACATTGTAACTGGACGAGAGCAAGAGGGTGTTTCCATGTATCATTATATTTGTCCAGCCATAATTGACTGCAGACCATCCAGAATGAACAGACTATATTTGGAGGTGTGGAACAAAAGGCCCGTTGAGTAACTGTGGCCTGCGTCGCTGGATTAACAAATTGATAAATGTGGCAATCTGCCTAGTGTGGGTTTTGTCTAAGCCTGACAAAAGATTATGCAAAATGACCTCATCCTGGTGACCAGGGAGTCTAGCAAGATGTGGCTCTAGGTGGGAAGCACGGATGTCCTTGTATAGAGGACAACATAGGACCATATGCACCAGAGACTCACTGGTCCCTGAATTACAGGGACATAACCGAGTCTCCTGTGGTAGAGAGCCGAATATCCTGTATAGGACATTAGAGGGGAGCACATTACATCTAGCTAGAGTGAAAGCATGTCGTTCCTGTGGATTCTCTAAAAGATGTAGGTAGCTGGCCGGCTTGCCAACAAGTAGCGGGAGTTGGAGACTGAGAGGAGAACATGCATTAGAGGCTGCTGCAAAGAGGTCTTGCCTTTCAATGTCTAGCAATCTAAGCTTTAACAGCCTATAAGCCTGCATGAAAGGTAGTGCCCCCAGTTGATCAGATGAAATGCCCAGGGCCGTAATTCTTTGGAGAAACCGTTTAAGGCCGGGAGAGTAAAAATGGTCAATATAATGCTTTTTTTTAGTTCTTTTTAAGTATTTGCATATCTCCTGCTTTTAGCTTTCAAATGCTGTTTTTTGATGTAAGCCACCTTGAGTCATTTTGGGGTAGAAAGGTGGGATAGAAATATTTTAAATAAATAACTGACACCTCTCTTCTGTGGACTTCTCTCTAATTACAACATTGCTTTTTCTTTTTCAATTTTGGCTCTTTCCCAATTTGATGAGTAGCTAAAACAACAGGAAAGTGAAGTAAAACTAAGTAGGACATTAAAACCCGCACATTACTTGTGCTGCAAGTTCCTGTTTTTCATTACATAATGTCATTTGTGGATTCAGAGAAAGCCAGAGATAAACCTCTTAGGTTTGTTTGGAGAAATGGTTATCACTGCAGAGCAAATTGGTGTTTCATAAGGCAATGCAAAATGCAGGTCCCCGAAATGAAAAATATATAATTTTGAATGAGTACCAAATTTGTCACAGTTGTAACAGAAAGCATGGCCTTGCTCCACATGACATTTGGGAACTTTTGGGCAAATGGTTTTCAAGTTATGATTTTTTTAAAAAAAAATTAAACTCTTTTACCATCACTGAAAATTGATAATCTTTTCTGTCTGCTCTTTGCAGTTTAAATTAGCAGAAGCCTCTAAAGCATCTCTAGTCCAACTGCAAGTACCCCAGAAACTTACTAGTGATTACTTCTTTCTGATTGTTTGGCTCTCTCAGCAGCAGCTCTACTTGGGATCACAGCCAAGCTCAAAGTGGCTGATGCTGACCTTCCTCAGGGGAAAAGAATATATGAGTTAATGATTTCCAAAAGGGCCTATCATTAATAGTTCTGCACAGATCGTACAAAGAAACAACTCATATTAGGGTGTTTTATCTTCCTACTACAACATCCTGTCCTGACAACTTTGTCTTTTACATTAAGTTCTCCTCAGATCCTGTATACCAGTGTTGGTGAACCTATGGCACGGGTGCCAAAGGTGGCACTGTGAGCCCTTTCTGTGGGCACGTGACATTGCCCCTTCACAGCCACTTGTATTCAGGTTAAATTGCTGTATTGGCACTTTGCGAAAAATTAGTGGGTTTTTGAATTGCCGTTTGGGCACTGAGTCTCTAAAAGGTTCGCCATCATTGCTGTATACTGACAGCTGTGTTTTCCTCCACCAAGTAAACCCATCTCTAGCTCTTCCTCTTTTCTACTGCTCCACCCCACTTTCAATGCCAATATAGTATATTTTGGTCATTTCTGTATTTCCGTTGTGTGCGTTGTGTCATTACAGTCATGTCCGACTCTTCGTGACTCCATGTCCATGGAGTTTTCTTGGCAGGAGTACTGGAGTGGCTTGCCAGTACCTATCCAGGCACCTATAGCACCTGGTATTCCCTGGTGGTTGCCCATCCAAGTAATAACCAGGGCCGACTCTCCTTAGCTTCCGAAATCAAGCGAGATCGGATGTGCTTAGGGCATCTAGGCAGCTGTATTTCCGTTATATGTGAATAATAGAATAAGCTCAGTTGACTCATTTTTTGCTTGGCCATACTGAGCACTTTTATTTTTTGCTTTTCTTTTCTTTCTGTCTTTCTTATCTATACATTTCTTATCCAACACCACATTTCAAATGAGTTTATTTTAGGCCAGTCTTTCTTTACTCTCTTTCATATAATATGGATGATTTTGACCTTGGATTTCAGTGACACTCTTTGCAGACTCCAGCCTCTTCGTTTTTATATATTACAAAGGTAAAGGAACATCTTTTTGAAAAATATGCACACTTGCACACAACATGGCTGTAGAGCCTTTGGTCCTTCCTGAAAGACAACCTGGAATGGCAACCTTCAGGAGACTACATATGTGTGTGACATTCTGTGGCTCCCTGCCACCTAGGAGCAAGGGCATTCCCCATCCACCCCCAGCTCTGGGGCAGTCCATAGTACCCATTCCCAGTTCCCATGAAGGTATTCCTCACCATATAGGACACAGAAGCCCCCGCCATCTAGTCTTTCCACCACCTGGATTCACCCCAATGCCCCAAACCACCAATCAGAGAAGATTAAAGAAAAACTTTAATAGAAACACCAAACAAGGCTAACTCAGACCATTCTACTGTAAGTGAAGGTTGTTGTCTTGAATAGGGTGGGTGGGGAAAAGACAACACTGTCTGCTTGAACTGAGGCTTCCCTGGCCTCGGCCGTTGCTTTTAAACCATGCCAGTGAACCAGAGTGAACACTTCACCTCTCCAATCTGCTGGCTGCACCCCCACCCATTCCTATCACTTGGCCCAATCAACACACACCAGCATGATTTGGATAAGCGGCAGGCACTTAGGAATTCCTGTGTCATGGCCATGCAGTGGTCAAGACCCTTGGGAATGTGAGGGCCAACACATGTGTGTTGAAAACTTGCCCCTCATGAATCATAAAAGCTGCTAGAGAATGTATGGCAGACTGGTTAGGAAGAGTAGTGAATGCCTCCTTACAACAGGGCAGGATTCTGGCATGCTTAAAGGAGGCAATAGTAAAACTAGTTTAAAAAGCCCTCCTTAGATCCAATAATACGGAACAATTACCAAGCGGTATTGAATATCCCATTCTTTGGGAAAGTACCAGAGCGGGTTGCAGCCCCACAGCTCCAGAGGTTTCTGGATAATATAAACTACCTGGATCCATTTCAGTTGGGCTTCAGGCCTGGCTATGGGACGGAGACAGCACTGGTTGCATTGGTAGATGGCTTATGCAGGGAAATGAATAGGGGATCTGTGTCCCTTTTGGTTTTGCTAGACCACTCAACTAATGACATCCCAGCTAGACTACTGTAATGCACTCTATTTAGGACTAACAATGAAAAGTCTCAGAAAACTTCAACAGATCCAAAATGCATCAGCCAGATTGCTGACTGGGGAAGGGGACAGAGATCACATTACACCCTTATTAAAACAGCTCCACTGACTATCAACCAGCTATTGGGCACAATTCAAAGTGCTGACCTTAACCTACAAAGCATTATATGCCAGCAACTTGGTTTAAACATGCCACCAACTATGTAGTGGAACCTCCCACCTGTGGGGTATCCCAATAAAACCCACCTGTGCTGATTTCTCTGAGACCAGAGATTTAGGAACTGGGAGCACAGAGGAGCAGTGATACATTTTCTGGAAAAAATTGCAATAGGTGTATTTCCATGGGTTTTATAGAGCCTCTTTTTTGGGGGGGGGGAGGCTACTTTGAGTGTGAGTCTCTGATTAAAGCCAGCATCTCTGACCCCTTTCACTCCTCATTTGTATAAAATATGGTCCCACTAGAAAACCTGGAATATCAATAAAGGTACAGCAGAAGTAGGTATGAAAAAATGGAGCAAGTGTCTAATAGAAAGCAAGAGATATGTCTACAAAGATTCTCTGTCATCCAGGTGAGTTTATCTGGAGGTTGAGTTGTGTCAACTGGACTTCTTTTCTTGAGAGACTGAAACATTTCACTACTCATCCAAGCAGCTTCGTCAGTCTGAGTACTGAGTCCTCCATTTTAAAGTTCACCTATATTTCACATCACCCTGGCTGTTGTTCATCTAACAAGCCTATTCACGTCATTGTCTAAGGGCCTTTTCACACAACCTCTAAAATCCGCAGCAAATGGCTCCCAGATCCGGAGCTTAAAATTGTTTTCCCACCAGCTCCGGAGTTTACAAAAAATTAAGTGCGACCACGCCCACCTAAGCGCATTCCAGCGCACTTTTCAAGTACCTGGTCTCCGGAGCTGAAAAATTTCTGATGCGGATGTAAAGTAGTGAGTGCCGGTCTCTTCTCGCCTTGTGTTTGTTTTTTCCCCCCGCTGCCCATTTAAGAGACAGGAATCATGACGACGGGGCTCGGGGCGGCTTCCACCGGCAGATGCAGGTGAGCCTGCGTTTTTTCTCCCTTTTTTTCTCCCTCCCCTCACGCAGACAGGAGCAAGGAAGTGCAGAGGGGGTGGGAACACAGGAAGAGCGATGAACCCCCAAGATCTCTGGTCCGAATTGAAGTGGCCAGCGGATCTTAGGGGTCGTGTAAAAGCGCCCTAACTTATGAGCCTATTCAGACCAGGGTGATGTGAAATGAAGGTGAACTATAAAATGGAGGACGCGTCACTAACTTCCCTCAGACTGACAAAGCTGCTTGGATGAGTAGTGAAACTTTCCAATCTCTCAAGAAAAGAGGTCCAGTTCCCATGACTCAACTTCCAGAGCAAGCAAGAAAGGATTTTCAGATCTGATATCGGATCCAAAAAAAGGTTTGGAAAAATGGACCTGCTCTTTCTGTTTATAATGGCTAAATTGCTGACCCATTCCTTAGAATATGGGGAGTGGAGCCTTTCCCCCCACTTCATTGATAAATCACATCTTATGGTATGCTGGATATCTGAAACAAAGAGTTACAAATATTTCCTATAACTCAAACTGGCTGAATCCATAGTGACACCGGATGGCGGCACTAGAAGGCTGAGTTATAACAAGAGCTTGGATCTAAGGCTGCTTTCACACGACCACTAAAATCTGCTGCAAAGTGCTCCCAGATGCGGAGCATAAAATTGTTTTCCCACAAGGAGTGGACTTAAAAAAAAATTAAGTGCGACCATGCCCACTTAAGCACGGTCCAGCTCATTTTATAAGTATCTGGTCTTGAGGAGGTAAAAATGTTGTCACTGTTCCAATGCAGAATTAAAGCAGTATACGAGTTCATGGGAAAGGGGGAAATCCGCACAAAAACCCTTTGATCCCCATTCCAGTGCCTGTCATTGATTCATTTATTTATTTTAAACTGGAAGTACTGGATACCAGAACAGAGAACCCTATTTGTCATATTCGCATAGCAAGCAGGCACTCCCTGCCCCATGTGGTGCATGCCTGGCCCTCCTCCGCCTTCTGTATGTTTTTTCCCTTTTAACAGACAGGAATTCCTAATGGGCTTCCTGTCCTGCTACAATTAGCTGCTGCCGACTGGAGGAAGCGTGTTGGGCAGGCGGAGGTGAGCTTGCATTTTTTTCTCCCTCCCCTCATTAATCCACAGCAGACAGAAACAACAGAATTGGAGTGTGGAGGGCAGGAACGCAGGAACCACGACAACAACCATGCGATCACTGGTTGGGGGGAATCCGCATTTAAGTTGCCAGCGGATTTTAGTGGTTGTGTGAAAGCAGCCTAACTTAGCAATTCTTATTAGCCTGGAACGTTAAAAAACAAAAGTATGGGAGCTCTTCTCCTGCCACCTTCTGGCTAGCATGTCAATTGCAATGCACCCAGAGTTCTGTCGCAGTGAAGCCAGAGGTGTGTAAAGGGAAGGTGTTGTTCAGGGGGTTGGAGCACCTGACACTGGAACCAGGCCTCAAGAGTTTGAATCCCCAATCTACTGTTTAGAAAAGGGCCCAATCAAGATCACATGGAGCATGTGTTGTTGATGAACTGCCTGATCACAAAGCACCACAACCAAGAGGAGGGACTGGTAAGCCACTGTTGGGAGCCATTCTTTGCATTGTATGTTTCAGAGGGGCTTCAGTAACATGCACACACTCCTGGCCTTGACATGGCATATCTGGAAGGAAGTTACCTTCTATTCCCCCTGACCTTTTGCTTTGAGGGCCAAAGGGCTAAAGGGCACATGTACCCTATTAGAATCAATGTTTTCATTCTTGCTGCAGTGTCTGTTTGTAAGCAAATAGACAAGATGAATAAAACAAGCCTTCTGGGCAGTCTTTGTCTGTACATCATTTCAGCTGGCTGAGAAAAAAGGCACCTCTCTTTCTGTGTCTCTTTCTCTCTGTGTGCATGTTTTTTCCTCCTTTCTGTAATCAATGTCGGTTCACTTCAAAACTTTTACAGTGAACTCCCACAGCTACTAAGAGTATTTTAAACTTAGAAGACCCTCAGAGGGCAGGTCTCAATCATTTAGAATGGTCATGGTACCACATTATTACTGCAGTGTTGCTACTGCTATTGCTATTACCATTACTATTAGTTGCAGTTGCTCCATGTTGAATCTTTGCAACTTTTGAAGGAGACTTTTAAAAAATGCAATAGAGAATCTCTTGTTTTGAAGCAGAACAACAATAGCTTCTGCTAGTCAATGATCTTTCTAGTGCGGAGGTAGAGCTTTTTGAGTAACAATTGATGATAGATAGTGTCACAAGAAGCCTTGAAGATTCTCAATCATCCAGGTGAGTTTATCTGGAAGCTGAGTCATGGCAACTGGAAAAAGAAGCCCAGTTTTTTCAAGAAAAAGAAGTCCAATTGCCATGACTCAACTTCCAGTCACAAGAGGCTGTAAGATCATTAAATGCTGCCCCGTTATTTTATAAGTTTTTAAACCATCTTCTATATGCTGGGTGAGATTTTAGATTTGAACTGTACAGCTTTTGCTAAGTCTAAAACCTGGTTGTTCTGCAATTAGAAAAAGTTCAGTTTTAGGGTCTAGACAATTTAATATCATTTGCTCAAAGACTTTGTGTAAGTGGCATAATAGGGAGATTGATTTGTAGCTTTTAGGGTCTGATGGTTTTTTGGTTTGGCTTCAGCAGAGCAAAGCTATGGAATTCTCAAATAACATGGTTTATCTCAATGTTCGAACTGAAACCAAGGCTTGCCAATTTAATAGAATTAAAGGGTGGAGATGTAGACTGCCTTTTAAAAAACATCAGTCAATCAGTCAGTCAGTCAGCAGCTTGGGGATCTTCCAGCTTCAGTCTGGCAAGGGACTGTGTAATTCCAGATTTGGAAACATATAAGTCCTTTAATGGATTGCAACACTCATCAGTGCTAGTAAGCATAGCCAAAGGTGACAAACAACAACAGTTATGTTCCTCTGGCCAGCTATGCTCTCCCCCTCATTCTGCAGAGGTGCTTCGAACATCATAAACATGACCCTTCAGCCTCCAATGCTCTTGGAGAAAGAAATCCCCTCTGCCTGTTACACTACTGTAGTAATGTCCTCTTTCTCCAGAAGGGTAGTCTTCCCCCACCCAACTGGAGGGGAGGAAGGAGGATGGATGTGGTGGAGTACAAGGAAGCAAATCTCCCTGGAATGATATCTTGCAAATGGCCATTGGACCACTTCAAAGGTCTGGGACCTTTCTCCAGACATATTGATGGCCTGCAGTTGGTGTATAGATCTGAGACAACACTACAGAGCTGGAAGGGACCCTATGGTTCATGATGTCCAGCCCCTGTCAAAGAGGCACAGTGGGGAATCAAACCCCCCAGCCTCTGGGCACCACTGCAGGATGTCAAAATGACCGATGAAGCTATCCAGATGAACCACTTTTCAGACACACCCACTGCACAGATAAAATTAGATGCAGGCACCTGAAAGAGATGCATTGCAGAGATGCAAAAGGAACTGTTTAATCAAAGTTTACAGTTAAGGGGAAAAAAACTGCCAGACAATGCACATTATCATTCATTGGACTTTCAACCCCGAAGCTAGTTAGTTGTCTGGTTTCTCCCTGTGGAGGCTGAAAGTCAACACCTTCTAACTCTCTAGACAGTACTTCCATACTGCCACATGCACTGCTGAAATATGTAGATGGAGATTTTACTGCTGATAGGACACCAAAATGTTTGGACTTACCTGAGGTTCCAAAGTAATTGCTGGAAATATTCATTGGTTAATTTACTAGAGTTCTCAGTTTCCACTAGGTGGCAACATCAAACAAGAAACTGAGGGGAACTCCAAACTTCCCACTCATGCCCCACTCTGAAAATACATTACAGTATATCCTAGCCAATAGCAAAGGAAACTGGGTGTTGTGGTTCAATAATATCTGGGGGGGGGGGCATAGTACCCGTCCTTGTTCTAAAGCACATTAGACATGGTCAAAACAAGCAACCACTTGTTCCTCTATCGTGCTAGTAGGTAGATGGCACTGAACTTATACTGTTGTTTTCTTTTTTCTATTTTTTTTTTTAAGAAAAGAGAAAACAATAAGTTAAGTGCTCTAATGCTTTCTCAATTGACTAGTGGTTAATGAGGTAATTTTTCCTCTGTGTGTAGGACTGGTAGTGGTTGTGGTATCTTGGTTGGAGGAGCATCTCTGGTGAGGCCTCTGGTGGCCTCATTGTGCACCGGGGGGGGGGGGGCACTGCCAGAGTCTTCCTTTCTGTATAAACCTTTGAATCCCAAAAGGAGGGAATTGGTGGGATGTCCACTTCTGAGGGGGGAAAGCAGCCAAAAGGAGACAGATTTGATCACCAAAAACAGTCCAAAGGGAAAGTAACTAGAGCATTCTCTATGCTCCTGAATGAATTATTTCTGCGTGGACTGGAGCTATTTAAAGATAATAAAAGGAAACGTTCAGCAATGGGGCGTACGTGATTTGAATCTGAGGACTGCATTTTATATCTTTCTTGCCATAAATCATAAACTTCAGATGGTCCAGAACATGGCGGCTAGATTGTTGACAGGGACCAGGAAACACCAGCATATATTCCCCTTTTTGGCTGCCCTGCACTGGTTACAAGTTTGATTCTGCATCGATTTCAAGGTGTTAAGTATGACATACAAAGCCCCTAAATGGTTTAAGGCCTTGCTCCCTGACAGAGTGCCTTCCCCCAATAAGAACTGCCCACAATACCCAGGCTAGGCGCTTGAGAGCACTAAAACCGAGAGAGGTTCACAGTGAAAAAACAAGGGATTGGGCCTTCTCAGCAATTGCCCCACATAGGTGGAACAAGCTTCTCCCTGACATCTGGCCCCCTCTTTGAGCTCATTCAAACGAGCATTAAAGACCTAGATGTTCATGTCGGCATTCCCACAGCCTGGACCATGAATACAGCATTTACTGTTAACGATTTTATCCTGTCTGCCTGAAACAAATTAAATCAAATCAAATTTATTGGTTATAAATTTCTTAATTGTTTATTTGCATTATGATTATTTGTTACTGTTAAGTGGTATTATGATTATTTACTACTAGGGTTAGGGTTAGGGTTTCATTTTTCCCCTTCCGTTGTTACTGTCCATGCTGTTTGTTGTAAACCACCCAGAGTGACCTCAGACGGGCAGTATAGAAATTAAATAAATAAATAAATAAATAAATAATACCATAACTAAATAATTCCTCTTGTTTAAAACAACAATGGTAGCTTAAAGCTAAGAAATCCTACATTGCTAAAGTAGTATTTTCGATAAAAGTTGCCTCCAGTACTAACAGGTAATTAATATGTGAAAGATTATGCAGCAGGTATTTGCCTGAACAGGAACGGAACCTCCTACTCAGAGCTTAACTTTAATGCATTGGAGTTTGTGGGGCATGATAATGTATAGGCTTTACAACTCCCAAAGCTAAGTACCAATTACTTAAATTATAGTGTTGTAGGACCAGCGATGTAAATTGGGTATTGTTGCAGGTGCAATGTATGTAATTAGACCAAAGGCTATAGAAAGGAAACATTGTAGCTAATTAATGTCATTCAATGAAATTGTGCAGTATACTTTCCAGAAACTTTCTAAAAGAACAAGAATAACAAAAATAAAAAATAAAAAACAAATAAACAACAAACATTTTGCCAAAAGAATGGAAATGGAGTAACAAATTCAGGTCAGGTTACCAGCTAATACTTTATCACTAAATACTATACAGTATATTCTTTGCCACTATATACAGAAGTCTAGTTTCATGGATTTCATTGTGCTCACCCAGTATGTATTTTAGCAGGACTGGCTTGCTAGGATCTTGATATTCACTATTTCCCTCTTTGCTGCACCACCCAGAGTTAGCTGATGGGAATAGAAAGCAGTTGGGACGGAGGCCTTCAATAACCGGTTACCTTCCTTTAGAGGTGAACAGGGCTCCGATTTCATGAGGTCAGTCCTCTATTTGAAGAGGTGTTACAGAAAACTCCCCCTTTCAGGTGCTGTTCTAGAAGAGAAGGGCTGCCTTGTCTCAGTCTGCTTTAAAAAAATAGGAAGGCAGAGTGTAGCTTCAAAACTGGCCATTAGCACCTGGGTGGCAGACTGAACAAACACCCAGTTCATCCTCTTGGATGAAATGTGTTCATTGCTTCCTAAATTATATTCATTGCTTCTGAATGTACATCGACACACGTAAATTAGCACCTGCAAATTGAAGGGAAGCATGCAGCTGCCACTGGCCACCTTTGACCTGGGTGATGCATTTTCTCCTTCTTAATGATGCACAAATAGTCCTCCAAGGAGGGGGAGTCAGAAAGGTCTCACAAGTGGTCCAAGACAGAACACAGGGGACAAGGAGGACAACCGTGTCGTCAGAGTTGAGCCAGTGTGGGACAAGGGCAAAAGGTGAAGAGGAAAAAGCAGCCAACACGAAGAATAAGGGTGAATGGGTACGGAATAGAACAGTGGTTCTCAACCTGTGGGTCCCCAGATGTTTATGGACTGCAACTCCCAAAAATCTTGACTAACTCAGCTAGTGATGCAGACTTCTGGGAGCTGCTGTCCAGGAACATCTGGGGACCCACAGGTTGAGAACCACTGGAATAGAACATTCTTTCCCAGCCTAGGGGTTGTGACAAAGGGGTCACAGCATGTTTTATGGGGGTGGTTGTGGGTCACCTTATACTGTGTTGTAGCCCCAGTTAAATAATTTGTTCCTTGACCTTTCTGAGCAGGATATTAAAGTCTGGATGTATGTGTATATATGAGAAACAGGCCCTTGTTTTTTTGGTACAGAGAAGCAGCTAGTTTCTGAGAAGCGATGGCAGGATTATTTTTAACCAGCAAAGAAAAGAAATCCTTGTGTAAAGATATAATTGCTGCTGCTTCCATAAAAAGGGGGGGGGGGGTTAAGTATGATTTCACTTATGGAATGCCTGAAGAAGGGGAGGAAAAGGGGAAGGGGGAAAGCTCTTCCCCACAACAAACTTCCAGGAAGGGGGGAGCCCACAAAAGTAAATATCCCCTCTCTTCTGCAGCAGGTGCAAGGAAAGTTTTGTGCCTGATTCTGAGGGGGGATCCTCTCTTGTGTGAAGGTTTTGTACCTTCCATGTGTACCATAATGTCTTTCTACCCCCTGGCTGATATTTTAAGTCCTTTGCCTTCTCTTCTCCCTCCCAGCCCATTCCTTCCTTAGTTTTGAAGTAGTGACAGCAGGGTCGGTGGCAGCAGCAGGAAGGCAAGCAGCATCGGCATCGATGGTGCTTCTCTTTTGGGGCAACGTTGCTGACGGTTGATTTGTGCCTATGTGGTGGTGCGGTCACAAAAAAGAGGGGTGCAATGCAAAGATGTTTAGGAACAAATGGAAGAGAAGGAAGAAGGCAAATAGTCAGAATAGGGAAAGTTCTGTGCAAGAGAGAAAGAGTGATAAGAGTGGAGAATGCCAAAAAGGCTCTGGGTTGAATTGATAGAGTAGTATAAACAGGATGCCGCTGGCTAGGCAGCTCCAGAGTGCCGGGGCAGCTACCACAGTGTCATTTCAGAACAGTGCTCTGAGTGGTGCTATGGAAGCACAGCTATAGCTACTGTTACTGGCTAGCTGACCTGTGTGTTTTTCTTTACAGCTACAAGAGTGCCGCACTGCCATTTCTGAATGTTCAACCCCAAGTAACTGGACATGACGATCAGTGCATGAATATGGGTTGGGGGCACTCGCCTAAGCCTGCTGTTGGGTTTGTTTATCTCTCACACGAGCATTAACTATGTGCACCCTTACCTGGGCACAGGAGAGGGATTAGCTTTATTGGAGAATGCCATGGACCCCCCGCTTGTCTGAGCAGCAAGGGGGGCTTTTGGGCCGAGCTGCTTGTCTTGGTGGGGGAAAGGGTGCATACTGCGTAGCCCCCTTTCTGTGGCGGTCAGTGCAAATGGCAAAATGACATCAGATTAAGAGTAGCAAAATATGACCTATCAGATCAGCAGCCCTCAATGATAATTAGGAATAGATTAGGATATTAGATATGACAGGCCAGGATGATTAATAACACACCAAGTGATTGATGAGGGCTGCCCGGAGTGTTTAACTCTAACTTTAAGTTCAAGTGCAAATTCATATTCAAGTCCAAATTCAAGTGGGAGGAGCTGCCAGGGCCCTCCTAAGAATAACTACATGAATACCATGTAGCCACTTGCACTTTCAGGCCCCCTTGCGGGAGAAAAGAGCACCAGTGACATACTGAATTTAAGACAATAAATTGTGGCACAATTCAATCCCACAAACGTGTCTTGACTCTTTATTTCTGGGATGGGTGGACAAAGGGGGCTCCAAGAGCAGTGCTACCCCCAAGCCAAAGAAGCAGAAGCAAAACAGAGCTAAGAGAGAAAACATAAAAGCCAGTCAAACTCAGTATGTATTAAGCCCAATTCAGGATTTCATTAACTTCTACTAAATGCAAAAGCTCTGCATTGTTCTATTTACCTCTTCTTGTGGTACAGTCACCCCCCCGCCATTTCGCGGTTCAGGTACTGTGGTCCCACTATATCGCGGGATCGCAGTACCTGCGGGGGGCGGGGGGAGCGATCGCATCGCTCCCACTGCCCCCCCTCCAGGAGGCCTCGGAGCTGCGCAGGGGGTGGGGTGGCGGGGAGCGATCAAATCACTCCCAGCCCCCCCCAGGCCCCTCTGGGAGGCCTCGGAGCCGGGTGGAGGGGGCCGCGGGGAGTGATCTGATTGCTCTCCGCCACCGCTGCCCCTTCTGGGAGGCCACGGAGCCAGTGGGGGGTGGCAGGGAGTGATCCGATCGCTCTCCGCTGCCCCCGCCCCTTCTGGGAGGCCGCAGAGCTGTGGGGGGGGGTGCAGGGAGCGATCCGATCGCTCTGCACCGCCCCCACCCCTTCTGGGAGGCCACTGAGCCACGTGGGGGCCATGGGGAGTGATCCAATCACTCTATGCCACCCCCAGGCCCCTCCGGGAGGCCTCGGAGTCACGTGGGGGGTGGCCAGGAGTGATCTGATCGCTCTCCGCCTCCGCCGCCCCTGCCCCTTCTGGGGGGCCACGTAGCCACGTGGGGGATGCAGGGAGCAATCTGATTGCTCTCCGCTGCCCCCCAGGCCCCTCTGGGAGGCCTTTGAGCCACGTGGGGGTGGCAGGGAGTGATCCGATCGCTCTCTGCTGCCCCTGCCCCTTCTGGGAGGCTGCGGAGCTGCGTGGGGGGGCGGGGAGCAATCCGATCGATCTCCGCCGCCCCCAGGCCCCTCTGGGAGACCTCGGAGCCACGTGGGGGGTGGCAGGGAGCAATCCGATTGCTCTCTGCCGCCCCGCCCCTTCTGGGAGGCCGCAGGGAGTGATCTGATCGCTCTCTGCCACCCCCAGGCCCCTCCGGGAGCCCTCAAAGCCACGGGGGGGGTGGCTCTGATCGCTCTCTGCTGCCCCCGCCCCTTCTGGGAGGCCGCGGAGCCACGCCGCCCCTCTGATCGCCCCCCACCCTCCACCTGCTTCCGCATATCATGGATTTTCACATATCGCGGTCGGGTGGGTCCCTAACCCCTGCGATAGGCGAGGGGTTACTGTATGAGGCTGCCTGCACTTACACTCAAGACTATATACCTCCCAAATTGTAGTGAAGATTTATGACCTAATCATTCTGCTTGGCTCCCCCACCTCATTCCTTTCAACAACAACAACAACAACAACAACATCAACAACAACATCAACAACATCAACAACAACAACAACAACAACAACAACAACAACAACAACAACAACAACAACAACAACAACAACAACAACATAATGATTAAGAGGAAATTTCTATTGTAGACTCCTGGATTTTTGGCAAAATTCCTTTCTGCTATGCTGTAGAAGTACAGAGATTGACACAGAAGGATAGCTGCAAGTTCCCCTCTCATTAACTGGCACTTAAAGTCTCAATATCCCACTCTGAGACATTTGTATGGTGCTTTCTTTCCTGGACACATACTTAGCCATCAACTGCAGACAAAGAATTGCCACCAACAGAGGGAAAAGAAGCATTCAGCAGAGATAGGTCTTTGAAATCAAAGGCTGGAAGGAACAATTAGTGTTGTATAGATAGACAATCATCCCACCCTAGAATAGTCCCTTCCAATCACTTAAACTACAGGTAGCATGTGAGGCTGTAAATAAAACTCCAACAATTCCTGGTATGACATATAGCACCCAGGAAGATAGTTGTGCCTGGAAAGTAATTATTATCTCATCAGCAGATGATTGACTCATCTATATAATTTCTAATTGTGTTCCGCCTCTGTTTCAACATCTGTTTCCTGATTTTAATAAAAGTCAAAAGTCCCATCAAAAATGCCAAGTTGCCATTTGACTAGGGACTAGACTGCTCGTTTTGAATATACTCTTTTGTCAAGTTACAAAAAGATTGTTTGTGATTATCCTTTTGTAATATTCAGCCAAGTAGAATTCTGCTTGGATCATGAAAGATTGTTTATGAGCCACTCTAACAATTGTCACAGCATTCATTCATCCAGTCAACTCTGCCTACCCCTTCCAGAAGGAAGTTAGTCTGTCACAACAACAAACAAAACAGGCTTTAATTTGCTTCCGAAACCTCAGGAGCATGGCGGCTAATCTCATCTCCATAGGAAGGGAGTTTCAGAGTGGGGCCCAGTTTCTGATTGATTATTTCCAGGCCTTTTCATGTGGTGGGGGGGGTTAGCCACCCTCAACATCAAGAACAGAGGAGCGCAGCAAGTAGGATGGGAGATTAACCTGAAGGAGAGGTGCTGTAACAGGTAGCAAGGTCATAAACTGTAAAGGGCTTTATAAATTAGCATCAGCATATTGAATTTGGCCTGAAGCATATTGGCAGCCAGTGCAAGCAGGCCAGGTCAGGCAAAATATGGTTGAATTTAGGTGTATCACTGACCAACATGGCTGTTTCATTATGGCTCCAGTGGTCACTGACTCTTGAAGTCACATCCACTTTCTTTGCAAATTAGTTCAGCTTTACACAGGCTCATTTCAGCATTTCCACTATTCTAGCACCGTCTCACTGACAAACAAGAGAGCAAGTACCTAAGCTCTGAATAACTTCACGGCTCAATCCTCACCCTTTCCCCTCTGGAGCTGAGGTTGACTGTATAATGGATCCCAGAGTCTTCTCTTCTAACTTCTTCTGACCATACTTGGCTAAAGAACCCCAGTTACGCATACCAATATGGCCATTTTTATATGATTCCATAAATTCCCCACCACACAATGCATGGCCAACATCATTTCATTTTCCCTGCCACAATTGATTTCCAATTGATTTCCCCCTTGTCAAAAGAGTTGCTTTAAATATGCACATTCCTATCAGTTTATTTCTTTTGCAAAGGGGTTGGATTTCTGGGTGCTGTGGCCAGTGGCCACTTGATGGCCACTGTTCTTGTATCATGTTTTTTAAACAGAAAAGTCAAAAAAATCCTTCTGAGCAATGTATTCATGTTGTTTTTGCTACCGGCTTGAGGGAGACGGCCTTCCCAACCCTGTGTTCAAGGAGGGCTTGAGGGCTTGAGGGCTTGAGCACAGACATTTCATGTTTTAAATTGTAAAAGAGTGTTGCATTTCTCTGACCTTTTTATAACCCTGCTCTTGCAAAGTATCATGCTCCTTTGCATAGGTCTCACGTAAAGTGACCGAAAGAGGGAAGAGAAAAGGAGAGAAGGACAGAAGGCTTGGACATCTCTATTGCACCACAGATCAAATATTCCTGAATGGGAATCCATTTCCACCATACCAATGCATAACTTAAGAAATGTTTTTAAAAGGTGCAGCACTGTCCCAGGAAACAAGAAAGAAAATAGATTGATTCTATGGTGCAGCAAGCAATAATTTTTGAAATCGGAAAAAACTAATCAATCTCATTAAAGCCAATGGAAACATTTCCACTGGTATACAGTATATACCATGTGACCACAAAAATAAATGTATTGGTACAGACAAGTTGTGGAAAGAATTGATATAACTGGAGTTCATTTGACATGTATGATTATGCCCTTAGTTTCTGGCTTCAATAAAGGACAGGAGGGCTAGAATTAAGGACACCTGTAGAGTGTCCTTAATTCTATAGAGAATAGACATGGGCACGACCAGAAAAAATGATGTTTCGAGTTTTTGTTTGTCGGAATGGGTCCATTTCAGGTCGTTTCCGTTTGTCACGAAATTTTTCAAAAATTTTTTGTTTCCGTTTGTCGTTTGTCGTTTCCACCGCGATTTAGCGTGATTTGCCTTCCCAGAGCATAGGGGCGTCCTGCAATCAGGGCCGGCGCTAGGTGTTTTTGCGCCCTAGGCGGCGGGCGGGGTGGGGGGCAGGGGGCGGGGGGGAGGTGCGGGCGGGCGGCGGTGGCAGGGGGCCATGGGCGGGCAGTGGCCACGGGCAGGCGAGTGGACGGGCGGCAGCGCAGGCCGCAGGTGGGTGACAGCGCGGGCGGACGGGCGAGTGGGCAGTTAGGATATCACTTAGGATAGAGGTTCTGTTCTTGGTTTGCACCCCAAATGTGTGTGTGTGCAAGCAAATTGAAGTTGGGAAAATAGAAAATAAATGGTAGTATATAATATATATTTAAAATAAATCCACACCTCCCACTCCCAGTTGAACCTCCCCCTTTATCCAATATCAGAAAAAAATCCTCAAACTGCCAGAGAAGAAATAAAGAATAAACTGCTATTCCCTTCAGCAGACAAAGCTGCAGGAATCAAAGAAATTATTTTCTAAATTCAGTTCCCTCCCTGCCTGCCTAACTTAAATCCTAAAGCCTCCAGCCTCCCTCCTCAATCTCGATCGGATCACACCAGCACCAGCAGCCAGCCCTCCTCCCTCAACCACATCCATACACCCGACTGCGATTTCTGGAAGGTGCCTCGGCTTTTTATGCCCTCCGAGACATCCAGAAATGTCAGTCAAAAACCTGGCGATGCCATTGGTGGAATGGTTCAAAAAAGGTGCATGGTCCCATCCCATGCCCAAAAAAAAAAATAAAAAATAAAATAAAATAAAATAAAATCAATATGACGTTTTATTGCTATAAAAACCCACATGTTTCTGTGGTGATTTGGTGTGTTTTTTGACCACTATTTCAAAAGAAAAATTGTGGTTGCCATTTTGGATCCCCCCACCGCATGGCATGCAGTGAGACAGACGACGAGGATGACCCCGCCCCCCCAGCCTGGTGCAAGCAGCCCAGGACAGGAGAAGAGGGGGAGGCCAGGGACCCCCCAGAAACCATCCCTCTGGTAGGTGGCAAAGCCTCAGGCAGACATATTTTCGCCTGCTTTTTTGGACGGGAGTCGGGGGTTTAAAAAAACTTTTAAAAACTCTTTCTGTGCTTCACATCATGCGATCGCCTCGATGCCACAAACAGAAATGAAAAACCCAACCAAATTTTTCTTTTTTCAGTTTCCAGTTCGAGTTCTGACGGCTTAATTATCGTTACCGTTTCCGTTACGTAACGGAAATGATAACCAAAAACGGAAATGACAATTTCTCTGAGTCGTGCCCATGTCTAATAGAGAAGAATTAAGGACACTCTACATTATTCTCTACAGAGAATAATTAAAATTGCCCAGAATGTTACTGGGCTCCAGCTACCAACCCTGGATGACATCTTCACATCTCGCTGTTTGAGGAAGTCACACAACATTCTCGCTGTTTGAGGAAGTCACACAACATTCTGAGAGACTCTACTCATCTTGCTCACAATTTCTTCAAACTCGGACCACACGTCTTCTGAACAGTTTTTATCCCAGAGCTATAATTGCACTTAATAATGAACTCAAGGACCACCAGCAGTGAGCACTTGGACAGTATTACATAGCTTGTTGTGTAGATGCTTGTGGTTTTTTGGGAAGGGGGTGGGGTGGGTGGGGGAGTGTTCAGGGATTTTTTATGTGTGTGTGTTGAAGGGATTTTTTAATGTGTGAGAGAGTGTTCGGGGATTTGTGTGTGTGTGTGTGTGTGTGTGTGTGTGTGTGTGTGTGTGTGTGTGTGTGTGTGTGTGTTAAATCTGGTCTCTGAGTGTCTGAATTTTGTTGTATGTGTATACTGTGTATATACACACAATGATAATAAATTATTATTATTAGAGTCAACATGAGTTATCAATTTATTTAGAATACATACTGCCACTAGGGAGTATCCCTGAATGACAGCATTTTCTGCTGTGGTACAAGCCAGATGCCGCCTACCAAATACCCACTTTTGATTGGCTAGGGTGGGGCTTCCAAGGGGAAACTCATTATACCTTCCATGTTTTAGTC
The DNA here is from genome assembly GCA_029282475.1 of Phrynocephalus forsythii. Taxonomy (NCBI): domain Eukaryota; kingdom Metazoa; phylum Chordata; class Lepidosauria; order Squamata; family Agamidae; genus Phrynocephalus; species Phrynocephalus forsythii. The sequence continues at coordinate 34,995,849 of JAPFRF010000003.1, read as the reverse complement.
TCTAAACAACAGCAATTAAAAGGCATCGAACAGAGAAACACCCTTATCTAAACATCCTTTCTGAGTAACCTATCAGGGAAGTAATATTTTGGCTCTCTTTCTGATGTTTATCAAACCCTTCTGCCAGGCCAGCAGATCTTATAAGAAGAAATTCCAAGAAATAAAAAGCTGCAAATTTATCCAGATTTAAATCTCAGCCTGGTCTCAGTCAGTAACAGTGAGACCATGAGAGAATAACCTGGAATCGAACTCTTGCTAGACCACAAATCACAATGAGTTTTGTTTGTTATTCTAATTATCATTATTTTACTCTTCTCTGTTCTGCCATTTTCTTCACATTGTTTTTAATTATGGACCTTTAGTATGGTTTAGTCAAAACTTGAGAAGACAGGATGTTGTGTATTGATCTGTATTCCTATTGGTTTCTGTTCCTGTTCCAAAGGGAACAGCCCTATTGGTTTATTCCAGTTGCTGCATTTGGATCCTCAATCCTATTGGTCTCTGCCAAAAGGCAGCTTTGTGATTGGTTGTAATTGTTCCCTCCAAAATGTATCTTTTCCTAGCCAGTCCTGGCTCCTATAAAAGTAGCTCCCTCTCCCCAGTCCCCAGTCTTGTTCTCTTCCTGAATAAAGAGCTGTTACACTAGAAGCTGTCTCCAGCCTGCTATGCCTAAGAGCTGAAATCACTGCTGAAATCACTAAAACCCACGCTACTACACTGGCGACGAGGATGGGATCCGGAGTACTGAGAAGCAGAGGATCATCACGCTGACTCAGAGTCCGGATCACAGTGGAGAACAAGACTCACCAGCCGGCTTAGAAGATGACCCTGCCCGCCTGGAGAATGGAAAGTCCATGGGTATTGGAGCCCTTCCAGCCATCGGAGCCCCACACTTGGGAGGACTATGTTGAACGCTTCGAGTTCTTCGTGGTGGCTCAAGGAATCACTGATGCCAGCAAAAGAAGGGCCACGTTCCTGAGTTGCTGTGGGCGTGAGACCTTCATGTTGGCCAAGGCACTGCTCGCCCCAGCAAAGCTGAGTGAGACATCACTCACAGACATTTTCGCCCGGCTGACAAGCCATTTGGCACCTACCAAAACCAAGATGGCCTGGCGGATGGAGTTCCAGAAAAGGCAGGAGCAAGCCGGAGAATCTGTGGCTGCATTCCTGGCAGGACTCCGGGAGCTTGCTCAGCACTGTGGCTTCCCAAATCTTGAAGACACTCTCTTGAATCGATTTGTTGGGGGGCTCAGCAGCAAAAAAGCCCGAAGGCGCATTGTGGCAAAGGAAGATGTCACCCTTGCCTCCGCCTTGAAAGAGGCCACCGCCACAGACAATTATGAGCAGGAAGAGCTCAATGCCAGTTGCAAGGCCACGAAGCTGCGGGTAGAGGCTGCCCATGCCATGGATAAACCAGAGGCTAGTCCAAGCCAGAGCCCAGTCCGTGGTGTCGAGTTGGTGCGTCAGGCTGATTCACCATTGTTTCAGACCAGACTGCAAGGGGGCTCTTCCCTGTTCCCCTCTCTGGAACCATTCCCAGCAACCTTGCAATCATACACGGCTGGCCGCATCCACATTCTAGGAATGTGTGCCGTGAGGGTACAATTCCGGGAGAAACAGGCCGTGCTTAAATTGGTGATTGCAAAGGGGAGTCGCCCCAGTCTCCTGGGTACTGACTGGTTTCCTGCCTTGGGCCTGTGTATATCAGGGCTCAACTCAGTCCAAACTTCCCCAGAGTTGGGCAAGGCGTTAGGCCAGGAATTTGCTGAACTCTTCAATGGAAAACTGGGTTGTTATAAAGGGCCTCCAATTGACTTTGAGCTGGACCCCAGGGTGGCCCCAATCCGACTCAAGCCAAGGCGAGTGCCATTTGCGCTGCAACCCAAGATTGAGGTGGAACTGGACAAATTAGTCAAACAGGGAGTTCTTTCACCTGTGGACTCTTCTAAGTGGGAGACTCCTATCGTCACACCCCTTAAGGCAAATGGGGAAGTGAGAATTTGTGCAGATTACAAATTACTATCAACAAGGCACTGAGGGGAAATTCATACCCCATTCCAGTCGTCTCACAGCTGTTGGCAAAACTAGCTGGGGGAAAATTTTCGCCAAACTTGACCTGGCACAAGCTTACCAGCAGCTGCCAGTGACTCAGTAATCTGCGGAAGGACAGACTATCATAACACAAAAAGGGGCTTTCCGAGTAAACAGGTTACAGTTTGGAGTTTGTGTGGCCCCAGGAATTTTTCAAGGACTAATGGAGTGCCTGTTAAGGGGTCTGCCAGGGGTCTTGCCATTTTTGATGATGTTCTGATTGCTGGGAAAGACCCCAGGAACTGGTTGGGTGCATCCGTGCTGTGTTACTCAAATTTAAAGAGGTGGGGCTGCAGCTAAAAAAGGAAAAATGCATTTTTGGGGTGCCATCTGTGGATTTCTTGGGGTTTAAAATTGATGCAATGGGCATCCACCCCACTGACTCTAAAATTAAAGCCATTACTGAGGCACCACGCCCACGGAACAAGACGGAGTTACAGTCATTCCTGGGACTTATTAACTTTTATCATTCATTCCTACCTCAGAAAGCTTCAATAGCGGAACCATTGCACAAACTATTGAAGAAAAAGAGTGTGTGGCATTGGGCTCAGGCACAGCAGAAGGCTTTTGACACCTTGCGGGGCATGCTGACTAACAGGAGCGTCCTTGCTCATTATGACGAGTCAAAACCTCTTGTCCTGACATGTGATGCCTCTCAGTATGGGCTGGGAGCTGTGCTGAGCCATAGGGAACTGGATGGGTCAGAAAAGCCCATCTCATTCTATTCTTGTACGTTGTCGCCAATGGAGCGCAACTACGCACAAATTGACAAGGAAGCCCTGGCAATAGTGGCAGGAATTAAAAAGTTTCATGACTATTTATACGGTCATCACTTCTTCCTTGAAACTGACCACAAGCCTCTGTTAGGATTGTTCAACCCGAACAAACAGACACCACAGATTCTCTCCCCCAGAATGTTGCGATGGTCTATATTCCTGAATGGGTTCCAGTACACCCTGACCCATGTTCCAGGGAAAAGGTTGTGCCACACTGATGCACTAAGTCGCTTGCCCCTTCCTGGTGTGAGCGATGCAGATCCTGCCCCAGCGGAACGAGTGATGATGCTGGAAACACTTCCGGGGGCCCCTGTAACTGCTACTGAAATAGCTGAGAGAACAAGGAAAGATACCGCTCTCTCCCATGTGCTCACTTGGGTGGGGAGGGGATGGCCAGGTGGCCTGCATGAAGAAAAATTTAGACCATATGCAACAAGGCAACATGAGCTATCCCTGCATAAGGGCTGTCTCCTGTGGGGAGACGGGGTGATCATCCCAGTGCCACTGAGAAACAGGGTTCTGGATACACTGCACATGGGGCATCTGGGAATGGTCAGGATGAAGTCGCTGGCCCGGTGCTATGTATGGTGGCCTGGGATGGACCAAGATGTTGAATAATGGGTACAGACGTGCAAGGCATGTCAGGAAGTGCGCCCAGAAGTGGCCAGAGCACCAGTCCACTGGTGGGAGCAGACCCGGACTCCCTGGAGCCGGCTGCACTTAGATTTTGCTGGGCCATTCCAAGGAAAGGTTTTTTTGGTTATCATTGATGCGTATTCTAAATGGTTAGAGGTGGCTATGGTTCCCAGCATGTTGTCAGCTGCGGTCATCAAAGTGTTGAGACAGCTGTTCGCAACCCACGGGTTGCCCGAGACCATTGTGCCAGACAATGGAGCAGCCTTTGTATCCCAAGAATTCAGGGCATTCCTGGCTGATAATTTCATAAGAGGGGTCACCTCAGCTCCTTTTCATCCATCATCCAATGGGCAGGCTGAGCGCATGGTGCAGACAGCCAAAGGATCTATTGCACGCTTGATGGAGGGTGACTGGTCAATGCACATTGCCCGAATGTTGTTCTTGCAGCATGCGACACCGTGTACTACTATGGGCAAATCGCCAGCAGAGCTGCTCCTAGGTAGAAGGCTGGTAACGGTGCTGGACTATGTCCACCCAGACAAAATGCCAAACCGCAATGCTAGAGCACCTCCACAGGCAGAGAGCGACTCTACAAGGTATTTTGCTCCTGAAGATTTGGTCTGGGTGAGAAATTATGCCAGAGGTCCCCTGTGGGTGCCAGGGGTGATCACCAGAGCATCTGGGCCAGTCTCTTATTATGTGACCATTGAAGATGGCAGGGTCTGGTGTAGGCACGTGGACCAACTGAGGCGCAGAGCACCCAGTAGAGTTGGTACAGGTGTGGGAGAATTGCAGCCCAAGAGTGACACTACCCCCATGAATGAGTCACAGCTGCAAGATCAGAGCGGAGATGCCCCAGGAGTGCAGGTACCAGTGGCTTCAGCAAATGAATCTGCTCCTGCAAGTCCTCATGGTGCCGAGGAACAGATCAGGGACACTGAGTTGTCTGAAATCCCCTCCGTGTCAGACGAAGCTATTACAGTAGACTCTCCACCACAAACATTGCCTGCTCAAGCCCCTGCAACACCCGTAGTCAGGAGATCAATTAGAAGTCTCAGGGCCCCACAATATCTAAAGGATTACATGTGCTGTGCCCACCGGGGGGAAGGGGTGTTGTGTATTGATCTGTATTCCTATTGGTTTCTGTTCCTGTTCCAAAGGGAACAGGCCTATTGGTTTATTCAAGTTGCTGCATTTGGATCCTCAATCCTATTGGTCTGTGCCAAAAGGCAGCTTTGTGATTGGTTGTAATTGTTCCCCCCCAAAATGTATCTTTTCCTAGCCAGTCCTGGCTCCTATAAAAGTAGCTCCCTCTCCCCAGTCCCCAGTCTTGTTCTCTCCCTGAATAAAGAGCTGTTACACTAGAAGCTGTCTCCAGCCTGCTATGCCTAAGAGCTGAAATCACTGCTGAAATCACTAAAACCCATGCTACTACACAGGAGGCATTTAAACCCAATCAACGCACATTGGCCTTTCCTCTGCTAGTTCAATGTAGATGGAAGTTTCTTTTAAAAACCTTTATATCCTTCGGCCTTTATTTCCCTGCCACTATAGAGCTTCATTCTGACACTAAATAGTTATATTCAGAGCTTCACTTGTCCCTCTTTCTGCACAAGAACCCAAGGGTTCCCTATTAGTTACCAGAGCTAATTCCCTATTATCCCAAACTTCCGTTAAGAGTTAGTGGAGGGTTAGGTTTAGGGTTAGGGTTAGGTAAACTTTTGTTTCTTTTGTAAGATCAGATTCCATCCACGATTTCTCTTTTGTACTATCGCTGACCTGCTGTAGATTCTAAATACTGTAATGATTTATTGGATATTTTGAAAAACTCAAGACCTTCATAGAAGCCAACACCATTATTTATTTATTTATTTATTAGATTTATATACTGCTCATCTAGCCAAACACCACTCTGGGTGATCACTCTATCACCCTTTCTATTAACAAACAAAAATATGTGGAAGAGGAGTTTGCATTGCTAGGGAATTTAGGATGCTCTTGGCCCTCCAATGAAAGAATTAGAACTCCACAAGAACATTCTTCAGGGCCACAGTGGAGGCCAAATAGGAAAAACTCTGCAGTAGTTGCCTTCTAGCTAAGTGAAGATCATAATGACGGTGTTCTTCTCCGCTCCTCCCAAATGACAGTTTTCTTAAGGTGGGCGCAAGAAGGAGCTACTCAACAGACAAGGAGTGACCTTTGCCTCAGATGAAATGTTGTCACACAAAAAACACATTGGGTACAATAAGAAGAGGTGTGTGTTTTTGTAAGTTGATCATATGTTTTCTTCACTGCCCAGTGAAGTTCTCCTTTGCCTGAATAAGCAATAAAATAAAATAAAAATAAGAGAGTCTTTGGATTTAGTCCTTTTTAAAAAGGGCAACATTGAAAAACCTTAGTCCAGCAGAAAAGAGAATTCGGTGGGGGAGTGGCTGATCCCAGTCCTATATCAATCTGGGTTCCAAAAACCAGGTCAAGATGCTTATTAAGATTTGAGCCCCTCTTGCTTATGGTGAGGAGAACCTGCCAAGAAAGAGGATGGTCTGGGTTCTGTTGTGTCTTATTAAGAAAAGAAAAGGATGGTCAGTTCTAAAGACAGGGAGAATTTCTGCACTGACTGTAACCACCTCAACACCTGTGGCAGCTGCTGCCTCTGTACCTTCTTCACTGACTTCAACATAAGATTTATGAATGACCCTGGACACAACCAGATTCTGAGCATCACTTTCTGACATGCCAGATAAGTCAGCTTTCCCCTCTTCAAAGACATCAGTCATTCCCAGGGCTTCTAAGATTGGCTTGAGAGAATACTTCTCTTCCATCTTGAATTTTGGTATAAGAACTTCCATCTTTTGATGTTTCGTGTGTGTAGAACTGGTCCATTCATGTAATTTTGCCCAAGTGAGTCCCACGCCAAGCTGCCAAGATAAAATCAAATGACGAATGAACCAGAGGGAAAATATGTGGTGAGTGGAGGAAAGATACATACTGATACAATAAACCTAGTTACAATACAACCTGCTAAATGATGATAATAATAATAATTTTTTTAAAACTATGAAAAAAACCCTATTCCATTTATCTGTGAATGCCTTACATTTTGAGATATGTTGGCAGAAACCCTGTTTATGCAGCTCTGGTACATCAAGCTGATGACTTTATCAGCCTTATAATTTTTTTCCAGGAATAAAACATTTCCAATCTCCTGCCCACCTCCCACCCACCCCAGTATCTTGGTTTAGGTGGAATCTAATGACATCACAGGCATTATGCATAGAATTCGTGTAAACAGGATTTGAACCATTCTGTGGAGTTAACAAGAGAATGGACCTCCATGAAATGCTGCCTGAATCCACAGTCCTCTCTTACTTTTCCCTAAGGCAACCATTCCTGGCATAGGTCATCCACAAAAACAGCCAAAATAATTTCTGTCCCACTCCCAACCCTAAAGCCCGAGAAGTATAGCTCTATATCATCTGCTGCATCCAGGAAGTCCAGAAGTTAGAAGGTCACCATAGTTCCTACCCAAGAAGGGAATATTGGAAGCTGGCCAGAAATGATCAGCTATTGTGGAGTTCAGGGTGAGCTTTGTCCACTATGGCCTTACAATTGCCTCCTTTTGGCACATCAGGATGCTGCCTTATTGAACTAAAGGAGCCTCGTGGTGCAGTGATTAAACTTCTCTACTGCAGTCAAAACTGTGCCTATGACCTGGGGTTCAATTGCAGGTAGCTGGCTCACGCTTTCCATCCTTCTGAGGTCAGTAAAATGAGTAACCAGTTCACCGGGGGGGATATATAGCCTGCATAGTTACATTATAAACCACCCAGAGAGTGCTTTAGCGCTATAGCACAGAATATAAGCAGTGCACTTTGCATTTTGCTTTTGCTTAGAAGCATTCCATGACTTTCCTTCCCCAACTCATTCCATCTTATCCCTGGCAAAATCAAACCAAATTACCTGGTGTGGATATTCTTTGTTTTCTGGCAGAAGAATGAACATGCTTAGGTCACAACTATCATAGGGGAGCTCAAGTACCTGCATCGATGGATTATTTATTTTTGCAAGATTAAATTTACCCTTCAGAAACATCATGGGCACATTTTTGCTGTGATGCTGTGAATAAAGGAAGCAGCACTTAAGTATAATATACGAGTGACAAAAGACACAATGAAATGCAACATGAGAAGTTGACTATGATGTGCCAATTGACATGCTCCCAGTGGTGTAGATTTTTCAAGTCACCACCTCAAGATTGGATCCCACCTGGTATCAGACCAGAGCAAAAGCAAAGCTTAATCTCTGCAATGCCATGAGGATGAGTGTCGCTCTGCTTTGCTAGCTTAAAAGACTGGTAAGCTCATTCTGAGTACTGCTTATATTGGAGACCCTGGAAAGGGCTGGCATTAGTCAGGATTAGAGATGGGCACGAAACAAAAAAAGGCATTTTGGTTTTTCGTTTGTTGTTGAGAGGTCTGTTTTGGTTTGTTTCCGTTCATCGTGAAATTTTTGAAAAATTTCGTTACCGTTTTTCATTTTTTCGTTTGTCATTTCTACCCGCTTTTTGCGCAATTTTTAAAGCATTTCCGTGCGCAGGCATCCCCCAACACCCCAGACCAGAGGGAAAACACTAAAAAAATGGATGCTGGCAGAGACACAGTATAGACTAGGTATGCAGGGAGGCTGCAAAGGCAGCGGCGGGCATTGCCCAGGGTGCAAGGCAGCCGCAGAGTGACTGCACTGCGGGGCAGGGGAGGGTACTCACCGAGAGGTACGCAGCACACACGCACACAGGGAGGCTGCAGGACTTAAGCTAGAGTCGCAGAGACAGCAATCCCACCCTAACTCCCACCAGAGACTGCAAGGAGGACGGGGCTGCCAGAGCTTTTTATGCCCTCTGTGGCTGCCAGACCTGCCCGCCCAGTCTGCAACCTGGGCATGCTATTGGTTGAACATGATCCCACACCACATGGCTTGCTTCCATTTTGTGGCTGGTGGCGACATCCATTTTAAAGGGAAAAGAAAAATACATTGCGATGGGAGAAGACAAAAACAAACATTTTAAGGACCCCAACCCCACTGGTAGGTATTATCAGACAATATAAATAATTATTGCTGCATTTTTACGGAAGTCCAGGGTGTTTTTTAACATTTAAAACAGCTCATTTCATTGCGTGTCACCATTAATGGAAACAAAATGTAACAACCACAATTTTCGTGGTTCTGTTTGCTTTGTTTCATTTTCATCACAATTTTCGTCTGTCGTTTTGTTACGTAACGGAAACGATAAACGGTAACAGAAACGAAAAATGTTCTTTCCGTGCCCATCTCTAGTCAGGATCAAATGGATGGCACACCATTATAATTACTATAAGCTTTTAGTCATGTCATACCTTTAAAGTCCAAAAAGGTGCTTCATGGGTATTCCTTTTATCAAACTGCTGCTGCCACTTTCCTTTGAAATAGATGGCGTTCACCAATATCAGGGCAGCTTCTGGATCAATGTCCTCAAGAATGTTCTGGATTTTACCTTTTTGAAATAAAATCCAATGCAAAATATTATCTTTGGCTAGCTATGTGTTTTCAGTTACTCACTCAGCTTTGTTTGGCAGATCTGAATAGCAGTAGAGAGGAACACACAATATACACAACTAAACCACAGAATAGGAAACCATAAAACAAATGAAGTTTCATTCTTTGCCTTTTTATATTTATGGATGTCATCAGAAGGTTACATGCTTCTGTCTTTCTGACCTCTTAGTAAATAAAACATGAAGTGAGATATTATCCCTTACCATTGGTTTGGCTTTCAACCCATGAATTTATCTTCTTTCTAGCTTCCTCAGTTGAATGCTTAAAATCAACTCTTTCCAACCCAGCATTGTAGAGCTTCTTTGTGCAATCTAAGTAATGCTGTATAAAATTAGACAAATAAGCAAACAAACAAGGTAATGGAATGATTGTCTGCATAACCTTTAAGCTTGACCCTGCTCGTGTGCTCTTCCATTTTGATTTCCCACCATGCAACTCTTTAATGCACAAACTTAGTAGCTTCATCCACAACTCCTATCTTATTCAAGTATCTTGGTCAGTAATAGGGAAAGATGGAAGCTAAAGTCCAGAATGCCATACCTCACCCATTACTGCACTTGTTCAATTAAAATTAATGCTGCTCAAGAATAAGCTAAGTCCTATGGTTTTCAGTGGGTCTCCTCTAAATTCGACTCTAACTCACACAGGCATCTATACATATTTATTTGAAGTGTAGTCCCACCGAACCTGGTATGATGAATTTCTGAGGAGACTTTTGTAGGTTTGAAAAGTCCCATTTGAATCAATAGAGCAGACGTGTTTAGCTAAGGGCCTGTCCAGACTAGCCATTCTGGGTGTGGGATGGATTAAGGTACAAAAGCTCTGCTGAGAAGTGATGTGCCATTTGACACACTCCTCCCATCCAAGCAGCAAATGACCCACATCAGTCGTCAATGGAACTCTTTCCAGGTGATCGCCCACCAACCTTTGCCTGTTTGCTTCCCAGCCAATGGATGAGGGTGAGAAGCCAGGGGTCTCGGAGCTGCCTGCAGCCTTGGCTTACCACCTGTCAACTATACCTCTGCTGAAAGTGATTATTACCTACATTACGCCCTACTTTCCCCTCCCTTCTTACAACATTGCCTTTGTGTCACTGTCATACACTTGTTGCCAATTCCTTTCATTTCAGGATTTTGGTGCATTTGTTGTATTTCCAACCCCCCCCAACACATTTATTTATTTATTTATTTATTTATTTGGATTAGATTTATATACCACACTATCTAGCAATAAGGCCACTCTGAAGTTTTTGCAGAATTAAGCAAAGACTAAAATACAAACCATAAACACCAACACTGTGCAATAAATAAAACAATATGGCATAATAAAACAGAAGAAGCATAACTGAGTCAGATCAAAATCAGATCAGAACGAAGAGAAAATATTAGACCACCTGCATGCATACCTGTACCTACGCAAGCACGCGCACGCACACATGCCCTGAATCAAACTGAAAAGAATACTATAGCCCACTGTCAAAAATATGCAAGAGAACTCTTCAACATTCTAGGTTGAAACACAAGTGGAGAGATCTCAATACCATAGCTATATACCAGTCCGGACAGGCTCTAAGTTCTCCATTTGTTTTTGCTTTTTAATGTTATTTAAACACTGTTTTTTTACCTGATGGAATCTGTAAGTATTCGATCCATACAGCCGGTTGGCAATACTCAGAGAATAATTTTTGGTATGCTGGTTGATGGAAGATAAAAGGGACTTGAACTGTTCATGAGGTCCTCCAGGTCGGTCACACTGTGCCCCTGCAACCTTGAAACAGCAAAGATTGTTTATTGGAATTCCGTTTTCATCAGACTCTTCAGACCCTTGGTTAAAATAAGCAACACACCAGATGGAACCAACAATTGACTTATGAGAAGTTCTTAAGAAAGTACTGCCAGAGACGAGCAAACATATGCCCCTCCTCCTGATTTCAATACCTGTTTCTCCCAACATGGAGAGACATCACCCCTTGTGGTTGGGTGTGATTCCCCAAGGAGATGCTGCACTTTCCTTTGCCTAATGGTGTAAAAGTGTGTGCCCTGCTAAACAATTTCTTTTCATATGCTTTCAGTTAATGGCTATGTTATGCCTGTTGTCAAAAGAGTTCTTTACAGTGGCTGTGTAATTAAAACAAGCACCCAAGGCCATGCTTGATCTTGGCAGTATGTTGTCTGTTCACCCTAAAGTATATACATTATAGTGTAAGAGGACACAAGGAATTATACTAACAATTTACATGCTGGTGTTGATTCTAGCTACAGCACATGTTAAGTGCTCAAAGAGTTTTGCACACATTATTTTGACAATTCATACAGCAATCTTGTGTGGAATTCCCAGATTCCATCTCTTCCCCCCCCCCTGTGAGTTTATTTAATATTTCAGATGCATATTCTGCTTATATCTATATCTTCTCTCCTCAACTGAAATGGGTACAGAGATGCACTGGGATTAATATTTCTCTTACAGGTGTATCTGTAGGTTTGTGGGGACCCCATCCATGGATTTCGTTGAAGTGGAGAACCTGTAACACAAAGTGTATCATGATAAACTTGTGTTTGGACCACTGTAATTGCAGCATCCTCTTTCAACCCAGTTCCACACACCTGAATCCATTCATCCCCTACCCCCAGATTTTCAGTATCAAGCAGATGTCCCCAAGAGCTCATTCATGAAGAGAAAAGTCACTGAAGCTCTGTGTTGGCTCATCAACATTGTGAGAGAGGCTGTCCTTTTTACACAGATGAATCCAAGGAGTTCTTCAGAACACAATAAAATCCCATTTCATGCGATTGAAAACCACTGCTTGTGAGGGCATCTTAAGAAAAATTGAAGGCAATAGGAAATGTGGAAGACTAAATATGAGATATATGTATTGAAGAAAAGAACCAACTGATATTAGTTTTCAAGAATGAGGCTGGCTGTTAGTCTTCTTGGAGGTCAACCAATCGCAGGATTCCCTTTAAACTGAAGGCAACATGATGGCTCATCACAACAGCAACAAATGGGTGCCAAAGGAATCAAGGAAGGCCAGGAAGGGGTGATGTCAACAAGAAATACTCCCCCCTTTTCAGGACAATCGTTCAAGCTATTCACATGAAAAGCTATCAGTATTACCCAATGATTACCAGTATTATGCAGTGTGGCCCTCATTCCAATAATATAATAGAACCATTTTCTGGAGGAGAAGTGTGGTTTGGTACCACTTACCTTTTCCATCTGCGTGACAGTTTCCCCTCGGGCACCAAGAGAGACCATGCCCAAAGCAGCTGAGACACTCAGAGAAGAGAAGAAGATGTTTTCATCAGAGCTGCTTTTCAGCAGTTCTTTAAAAAGATCCACACAGAATTCAGAGTTTGCCGTAACAAGAGAATTCATGGTGTAGAGGATGATACCTGTTGTAAAAGCAACACAATACCTTCAGCGAATACTTCAGAAAGCCTCATTCTTATCACACAGTGCAAAGGCCAATTCAAATTAGTTAGCCTTTTTTGTTCCCAATACAGATGGTTTCCCCCCCCCTCTACTTTTTGAAACTGGAATAATTTGAATGGATTTCCTTTCCCCATTATATAAGTTATATAATTATGCAAAATGACAGTGGGGCATGTGAATGTACATGGGATTTCTGGCCATGATCTTTTGGACAGATGCAACCCTTCAAACTTTCTACCTAGTCTCCCAAAAGTATTTCAGATTTTCTTATAATAAAGTATTAACTTTACCACTAAATTGATATCCTAGGTCAGTGTTGGCGAACCTGTGGAACAGGTTCCAAAGGTGGCACTCAGAGCCCTTTTTTGGGGGCACCCGACATTGCCCCTTCACAGCCACCTGTATTCAGGTTAAATTGCTGTATTGGCACTTTGTGAAAAAATTAGTGGATTTCTAATCACAGTTTGGGCACTCGGTCTCTAAAAGGTTCACCATCACTGTCCTTTGTTAATGCTGGATCTCCTGTTCACAGAGAAAACAAAGGTAAAAATAGAGATGAAGTAGAAAGAAATGAAATGCAGCAGGCTACTAGGTTTCTGCATTATGTATGTGTTGTTATATTATGAAGAACTTTGGGAATCTGCCACTTTTTCCTAACACCATGCAACACATTAAACAGCTCCTGGCCTACTCCTATCTCAGGTGGATCGCTCCTTGACAATGGAATAAACATCCTCCTGAAATTCATTTAGCCCTTTTACTGGAAATTTCTAAGAAGTCACTTAAAAAGTCGTTATTCAAACAGGAATGTCAAAATATTATACAGTGCCAGCTGAGTCAGCTGAATTTTTCCAGTCTTAATTGGACTAATTCTGCCATTCTATATTTTTTTCTTTCCTGTTCTATCCATTTGATATTTTATTTATGCTGTTGTGTGTTTTGTTGCAAACTGTTCACAGTAGCCCTCAGTCAGAGGGGCAGTATGCTTGTTTCTGGAGGTTATTGTTAAAAACTGAACTAAACAAAATTCACTCCCATATCTAACATTGTGACTGGCAATACATATGTATGTATGTATGTATGTATGTATGTATGTATGTATGTATGTATGTATGTATGTATGTATGTATGTATGTGTGTGCGTGCCTGCGTGCATGCGTGCAGTGAGTGAGTGAGTGAGTGAATGAATGAATGAATGAATGAATGAATGAATGAAGGGGCCAGTATCTGTAGTCCCTGTGTGATCATCTCATCTGAACACATTTGTAAAATAGGCTGCGAATAATCTGCACCAAAACCAAGTCACTACAGTATCATTTGGCTTCCCAGTGTAGTGGCAGCCAAAGCCGAGATATTATGATCCAATTGTAGACCCTTAGAGAAGCCTTCCCACATGAATTTCCAAGAATTAAAGACCAAAGGCCTGATAATCTTTGCAATCAGGTTTGCTCAATATATTTGCTGTATTAGTAGATGCAGGAACACTGTACTATTTCATTAAAGGTAAAGACTTGTTTCTGCTTGTCTGATCAACACATAGTCATGGTTCCTCACTCTGTGGATTTTCTGAATGCCTTTTGAATATGAAGCATAAAAAGCTGGCTCATAACACATCCGTATGGATTTTGCTTCCTTGCTGGTTTGGAAATTCCCTCTTCTGAGCATCTAATACTCTCAGTCCTTCAGTATATTAATCCATCAGGAATCAACTTGGTTGGGATGATCTGCCCGTATTTTTAGTGGGCATGAAGGGGTAGGTGAGAGCTGCACATAGTGTTGAGATTTAGATCAATGTTGAAGATGGCCCAGTTGGGTTCCTGGCTGTACGGCCAAAGTTTAGGATTTTGATTCTTCCTGCTGGTCTGTGCAGCCTCAGGCAAACTGCAAAGTTCCAGAATGCCTCCAGAAAAGTAGATGTCTTTGTACTTAGAAATAAATCCCTGGGAAAAGCCACCATTCCTCAGAACAAGAGTTTTAGCACAACTAAATGGCTTAAAGCTCCCTGCCCTTGAGTTGTGACAGGTCCATGGCTATAGTTACTTTTAAAAACCAGTGTCCACTGGTGTTGTTTCTGATGATGGTCTTAGCATCACAAATGGGTTCTCCCTCAAAGTTAGCTGCTACTTCAAGGAAAGTGCTCCCATATACGGATCCATTCTGGCGTTGATTTCCATTCATTTGGTTAGTGAAAGTGTACTGTAACTGTAACAATTCGGTCATCCTGCCAGAATTATCTCAGTTGATAAAACACCATTTGCAACATAGTTATGAACCAGAGTTTCTGTGTTTTTGCAGGGTTGTTGAGATCTGAATTTCTCTCATGACAACAATCCACAAGACATTGCTTAGCAGATACAAAAGATTAATACTCTGTTCACTATCTATTCTTTCTTAAATATTAAATATATTATGGTTACAATTTTAATTATAATTTAGCATGGTCACTTTATTATGTCAAAAATACTTGCGTGACCAATACACCATGTTTCCTGGATAAACGAAGCTCCATATTACATTAGATAAAAGTTTTACTGACGCTTACCTTTTTTTCTGTGGAGAGGATTCTAAGTGTCTGACAGATGTGTCTGATCAGATAGATGTGTTCCTTTTCAGGTACTGAAATTTATAGCTGTGAATTTGCATAAAACTGAGGGAAGTTGCTACACACAACTCTAAGTTCCAGTAAGTAATTTGCCAATAGCACATGAAGCTATTTGGACATATAATCAACAACTAAGAGTAATGAAGCAAATCATGGATGCTCAAATGTTGTAACAGAGTTCTCTCCTAAGTTATCTCTCACCAGGAATGGATTCTTTGATTTAGGGCAGAAGCATTTTGGGAACGCACTGAGGTTTCTAAACAAGGAAGGGAGGTGACGTTGATAGTGATGCAACTGAGGTGGTGGTGGTGGGGAATTATGATGAACCTGGAAAGGGCAGGGGATTCAGGAAACTTTTGTCTCTCCAGTTATATCAGTGGTTCCCAACCTGGAGGTCAGGACCCCTTTGGGGGGGCGAACGACCGTTTCACAGGGGTCACCATGAACCAGTGAAGAAAAAGGCACAAATGGGTTGGGTCTGGAGAAGGAGGAGGAGGAAGTGGGGAAAGAGTGAGTTACAGCTTGATAGGTTGGAGGGGATGTCAGTCAATGCCACCGGAGGCTCTGATTGGCTGAGGGTGCCTATAGAGGGAAGTTCTCTATGGCACCTGCGGCAGTGGCCTGCCAAAGGGGGCTTGTGGCCTATTCCAAGGAGGGCAATGGCTCACCACAATGTGAGGAATGGCATTAGGAAGGTTGAGAACCACTGAGTTATATGCATCCACCAACCCTGAGCACAACTGATCTCCCTTGAATTAAGGGAGATGGGCCTAGGTAGTAGCTGAATGACTACTCCACACATTGGGTAGATGGAAATGAGTCTGGCTCACTATAACACAGAAGACACCGACCATCTTCAGCTTCTCCCTTGTTCCTAAGTTACACTTAGAAAAAAATGAATGCCACTTCAAATGTACAGCCTTATTTTTAATTTCTGTGTTATGACTCAGGAATAACAGAAAGGGAACTGTGCCTTATTTTAAATGATGACTGCCTGGATTGAGGACATATATTGCATGAATAGCCAGCCAGCAATTCCTTTAGACCATGATGACATACACTAGACTAGACCATGTTCTCCTGTCCATTTTACACTCTTTTTGCCAGCCTGAAGGCTTCAAGTGACATGAAAACATGGTGGCATAGCTTCCTTTTCAATTCACCACACAAATTGACCATCGGGCTATTCAAAACTCTCAGCTGAACTTCAGAAGCTGGGCTACCTTAATTGTTGAAGCACTCAGAGTCACTGTTAACTGTCAGGGCTTGAAAGCAAAATCACTTTGCCCACTCACATTCTTTCCACCAATTTTGTGTTAAAAACTGCATGTTTTATTAAGTTTTTATCAAATGCAAGCCAAAGAGTGCTCTCGCCTACTCTGTTCAAATGTGACAGGTACCAGTGCTGCTGTTCCCAGCAGGGAGAGGAAACCATCATACTTGTGTGCTATGCATCTGTTAAAGAAGATGAACCTATTATGGTGTAAACAGTAACAGAACTGAGAACAACAGATTTCTTTCTTTCTTTCTTTCTTTCTTTCTTTCTTTCTTTCTTTCTTTCTTTCTTTCTTTCTTTCTTTCTTTCTTTCTTTCTTTCTTTCTTTCTTTCCTGATTATTGGTGGGGCTACTCCTCTGGGCAGCTAACAGAAGGACACGCAGTCCTTAAAAATGATGATAATGATAAAAAACAATATAACAGTGAAAATTAATGGCAGGCTGGTGGCATAACATTACTTAATTAGGGACAAACAACAGTATTGAAAGGTTTTTTTTGGGGGGGGAACCACATGTTCAGTTGCCTTCTAAAAATCAGGAACAATGGTGCCAAATAGAGATGGGCACGACTTAGCGGTATTCGCGTTTCCGTTTCCGTTACTCGGTTCCGACGGTAACGGGAATTACTCCGCCAGACCACGAGAGAAGAACAATTTTAGTCTGATTTGTGATTTCTTGCATCGCCTCCGCGATGCCACGTGGCACAGAAAAAAGTTTTTAAAAGTAAAAAAACCGGTTCCGGCCAAAAAGCAGGCGGAAAAATGCCTGCTGTGCCTCAGGGCACCTACCAGAGGGGTTGTTTCTGGAGGTCCCGGCCTTCCCCATCCCCCCGTCCTGGGCTGCTCTGGTGGGAATACGCAGGGCAGCCAGCAAAAGCCCAGACAATTAAAAGCGCAAGCAAGCAGCACGGACGGCACAGGAAAAAACTTTTAAACTCTCCCCCCCACCCATTCCCGGGCCAAAAGCAGGCGGAAAAATGCCTGCTTGACTTTGGCGCAGGGCAAGAACGGAGGGGTGGTTTCTGGAGGGGGTCCCGCCTCCCCCGTCCTGGGCAGCCGGACTCGCCATGCCAAAGCGGTGCGGGCGGGGATTCAAAATGGGGCGCGAACGCAATATTGTTTTTGAAATCGTGGTCCAAAAACACACAAGCACAACAGAAACACGTGAAAATTTATAAACTGCCAGATTTTTCACAGTAGCAGTGGGTTTTTTTCTTGCAACAAAATGTCTCTCCTCTCCTCCTCTGTCCTCCATTGATATTATTTTATTTTATTTTATTTACACCTGCGCAATGATGGGCTGGCCGAGTGGCCAGCCATGTGGGAGTGGACAACCATGCAAATTTTGGAGCCATCCCACCAATCGCATGGCTACTTGGCCATGGAGACTTCTGGGATGTGCCAAAAGCCCCTAAAACCTGCCCTAGCCCCCTAACCCTAACCCTAATCCTTGACTCCTTACCCATACGTCACAGACTGTCTTCTTAGTGGGTCAGAGAGGCACCCAGAGGTGCAACCCACTAGCCCACCATAACCTTACCCGTCACTAGCCTAACCCTAGCCCTTGCACTAACCCACCTTAACCCTAAGCCAGATCTACTTGCATTGCACACAGAAATACGATTCCCTTCTTTGTGAGACATGGCGGTGCGAGAGCCTTAGGCATCAGATCATGGCTCTGGGTTCCTTGTCTCACTGTCTGCAACTGGTATGCATATCCATATGGCTATGCATGCCATTTTGCAGCAGCAGGTGAGGAGGGGAGACCCCCATGTTGGAGCCTGCTTCCCCTTCCTAGTGGGTGAGGATAGGAGGCACCCACGGGTGCCTCCAGGACCCCGCTTTCCCTTTATAGCGGGCCAGAGGAGGCACCCACCCCACAGAGGTGCCTCCAGGAGCCCGCTCCCAAAAAAAAAAACCAGTACTAACAAAAAAAAAAAAACAAAAAAACGAACCGACTAAGATTTTCGAAAAAACGGAAATGACCAAATGGAACCGAGAACTAAGACAACTCGAAAAATTTTTTTTCAAGTCGTGCCCATCTCTAGTGCCAACTGTGCCTCTGGTGGGAAGGAGTTCCAAAGTGAAGCAGCCACCACAGAGAAGACCCGAGTGACTGATTTCTGGACCTCCTTTGTGGTGGCCATTTGGCGCCTTCCAATATGAGAGGTGTGGTTAGGACAGGTTCTAAGGGAGAGGGGCTCAGCCAGATGTTTCTGAATACACAGGGGATTTGAAACCAGACTTTTAAGAGCTAAGCCCCCTCAAGCCCTGAATAATCACAGTCCTTTTTCATTTCTTACTGTGTTAAATCTCTGGTTTGTTCCATGAAGAACCATGCTTGTTTCTGGAGGTTATTGTTAAAAACTGAACCAAACAAAATTCACTCTCATATCTAGCTTCGTAACTGGCAATAATACATAGGAGAATATATAGTCAGTCCTTGCTATACATGATGAAGGGACTTCTATTGTGGTGTGTGCCACGTAGTCAGAAATATTGTCATTGTAGAATGCAAATTTCTTTAGCACGTCATTCGTTCCTGGAACCAAGATGCGTTGCTCATCCTTTTTTTAAGATGGAAGATAATAATATCACCACCACTAATAAATATAATTTTCCTTTTTAATGGCTTTAATAACATTTTTGTTGTTGCTTATTTTCATATTAATGATCACCATATAATCTCTGGAACAGAAGTCTTCATTGCCACAGAAATCGAAGCCTCTGTAGTGGAAATTGGGGGCAGTTCTTGGCAGTAGATCAGAATTGATAAGCAATCTAAGTAGGCAGAAATCCTTGCTCAGGAAAAAGAGACACGCAAACCCTGAATGTCCATAGAAGGGAACATACTTTTGCATAGATCAAATGAAGCATCCAAACTGATAGCTGCCCTGCCCTAATCTGAAAAATAGACACCAGATCAGATTTCAAAATCAGATGTCCGAGAATCCAGATCTAAGAATATTTCAGGTATTTCTAACATTTCAAATGAGATCCCTGTTTTAATAATGCAAGAAAAGGTGGCAACAAGAAAAAATTCAGCAAAGCTGCTTTCTTAATTACTGGCTTTGAACCGATTAAGCACCAAGCACTAGAGGGTATTTCAGCTTTGGAACCAGGCTGGAAGAAAGGTAGCAGAAACCACAGAAATGGTTGAGATAGTTGCAAGACCCTTGGAGATTGACCAAGGATGAAGCAAATATTAGCTGATTTCCCCATCCAGTGTGAAAACGAATGAGACACACTCTAGAAAGATCTGTTAGTCCTGCAAGATTTTCCACTTCTGCATGAGTGATATGGTCAACCTATTGTCGGCACCCACAAAAGAACAAAAGCATTGGTAAGCTCACGAAATGGGGCTAGAACTTTTGAAATTTTGTGTTCTTTCCTATATGAAGTGAGCAAAATGTTACACCATTCAGCATACTTCTCCACGGTGTTGAAATGTGAACCCTTACAGACACGTTAGGCAGGAAGCAGGAAGAATTTGAAATGTGGACATAGAGATGTATTCTGAAGATACCTTGGACAGCCAGAGTCACTAATGTGGCTATGTTACAGTGCATGAATAAAAAGCTAGAAATCCTCAATAACATAAAGAGAAGAAAATTGCAATATTTTGGACACATAATTTGCAATGAGAAATACCATCTGCTGCAGGTTATCCTTCAAGGAAAAACAGATGGGAAGCATGGCCTGGGGCATAGAAGAACATTCTGGCTTTAGAACTTAAGCCAATGGTCCGCAATGAGCACAGCTGCTCTGTCTGGAATAGCCTTAGATAGAACCCAGTTCAGGCTACTGATTGCTAACGTCCTACAAGGACATGGCACAAGGAGGAGGAGGAGGAGGAGGAGGAGGAGGAGGAGGAGGAGGAGAAATTTAAGTGTAGAGGGGATGAATAAAAAGATTTGTTTATGTATTACTCTTGAGATGGATTGTTATGTGTAACTACTTTGACTGTGCATTTACTACTGCTTGTGTTTTCCATTTCGCAGAGGGGCATTAGCTTGTTCCTTTTAAATATCTGTATACGTGTTATTTTTAGCTTTAATATTGTATTGTAATGATGTAATCTGCCTTTTTATACTCATTGTTCTCAGCTTTAAATATTGCTCTTTAATTATGTAAGTCACCATTGTATACTCACTGTTTTTTAGCTTTAAATATTGTCTTTCAATGATGGAAGCTATCTTGGGTCCTTTTAAAGGATAAAGATGGTTTTAAAAGGTTGTAAATGAATAAATATATCTGACCAGTGGTCACCTTGGGCAGTGGACAGACTAAAATAATATAAACAAGTAGGTTTATAAAAGAAACAAAATAAACAAACCCAATAAAGAAACTTCCATTTACAATTAAAATCAGGACTGCAGTGAGGGAAGAAAAGGATGTGGCACTTTAAAGACTAACAGATTTGTTTCATGGATTAAAATTAATTTCCTCAGAATTTTACTGGATCAAACCTTCTCAGATTACTAAAGCAACAGCTATGTTACTTTGTTGTGCCAGAAACAATAGTATTTTGACACTTTAAAGACACTTCACCCGGTAGAATTTTTAGCCCATCCCCTTGCCAGCCTTAATGTAAAAGAGATGTGGGAAATTAACATTATCTCATCTTAACTGGTAGCTTGTACCACCACCCCTTCCTCAGAAAACTTGTTTGCTAACAGATTGGAGGGATTCTGTCCTGAGGCCTGCCTTGCTTCCTAGATCTTGGGAGTACAATCAGCAAAAGAACATTCCCTAAATATTCCAAGCGGAGGAACTGACTTTGCCCCTTAACTGGGAAACTCTCTGATATGTAGACATGGACACGACTTGGCGAAATTCCATTTTCAGTTATTGTTTCCGTTACGTAACGGAAACAGTAACGATAATTAAGCCGTCAGAACTCGAACTCAAACCAAAAAAAGAAAAATTTGGTCGGGTTTTTCATTTCCGTTTGTGGCATTGTGGCGATCGCGCAATGCAAAGCACAGAAAAAGTTTTAAATTTTTTTTTAAAAACCCTGACTCCCGGCCAAAAAAGCAGGCGAAAATATGCCTGCCTGAGGCTTTGCCACCTACCAGAGGGGTGGTTTCTGAGGGGTCCCTGGCCTTCCCCCCCCTCTTCTCCTGTCCTGGGCTGCTTGCACCAGGCTGGGGGGGGTCATCCTCGCCGTCTCGCCATGCCATGCGGTGGGGGGGATCCAAAATGGCGACTGCAATTTTCTTTTGAAATTGTGGTAAAAAAACACACCAAATCACCACAGAAACATGTGAAAATTATTTATTTTAAATGCCTGAATTTTAATAGTAGCAGCAGTGGGTTTTTTAATAGCAGTAAAACATCGTATTGATTTTATTTTATTTTATTTTATTTTTTATTTTTTTAGACCTGCCCATTTG
Source organism: Phrynocephalus forsythii (assembly GCA_029282475.1). Taxonomy (NCBI): domain Eukaryota; kingdom Metazoa; phylum Chordata; class Lepidosauria; order Squamata; family Agamidae; genus Phrynocephalus; species Phrynocephalus forsythii. The sequence goes on along the minus strand of JAPFRF010000003.1, from coordinate 34,974,049 downwards.
GGCTGGGCATGAGATGGGACCATGCAAATTTTTTGAACCATTCCACCAATGGCATCACCAAGTTTTTGACTGACATTTCTGGATGTCTCGGAGGGCATAAAAAGCCAAGGCACCTTCCAGAAATCGCAGTCAGGTGTATGGATGTGGTTGAGGGAGGAGGGCTGGCTGCTGGTGCTCGTGTGATCCGATCGAGATTGAGGAGGGAGGATGGAGGCTTTAGAATTTAAGTTAGGCAGGCAGGGAGAGAATTGAATTTAGAAAATAATTTATTTGATTCCCTGCAGCTTTGTCTGCTGAAGGGAATAGCAGTTTATTCTTTATTTCTTCTCTGGCAGTTTGTGAGGATTTTTTTCTGATATTGGATAAAGGGGGAGGTTCGACTGGGAGTGGGAGGTGTGGATTTATTTTTAAAATATATTATATACTACCATTTATTTTCTATTTTCCCAACTTCAATTTGCTTGCACACTCACACATTTGGGGTGCAAGCCAAGAACAGAACCTCTATCCTAAGTGATATCCTAACTGCCCACTCTCCCGTCCGCCCGCGCCACCACCCGCCCGCAGCCCGTGCCGTGGCCCGCCCACTCGCCCACCCGTGGCCGCCGCCCACCCATGGTCCCCCGCCACTGCCACCCGCCCGCACCTCCCCCCACCCCCCGCCCCACCACCACCTAGGGCAAAAACACCTGATTGTCCCTGATTGCGGGACACCCCTATGCTCTGGGAAGTCAAATCGCAGTGGAAATGACAAACGACAAACAGAAATGACAAATTTTTGAAAAATTTCGTGACAAACGGAAACGACCCGAAACGGGCCCGTTCCGACAAATGAAAACTTGAAACGTCATTTTTTCTGGTCGTGCCCATGTCTACTGATATGTACACAAAGCAGAAAATGTTGGGCAGGGTGAATTATTTCTAAGAAGGATGTAAACTTTGTTGCATCTGGAGAGAGAAAATGCAACACATTCAAATCAACCTGTCAGCAATATAGAAAATCACAGAGACAGTCCCTGAGCACAAACATTTAAAAACACTGTACACACATGCAAACACACAAAATGATACTGGGAGACTTGGGAAGACATTTCTAGATAATCAGCACAGCCAAACAAAATTCGCTGATGTGACTTGGCTTTTATAACCTCGATTCTATGTACAACATCTAGGCATTCCTCATCTCCCATTGTCCACTCATGGCCAACTGGAAACAGGAAGATCCAAGATGCATGAGGGAAGCGCTTGTGGTTAATTTCAAAACTCCTCAGTCAGCCTAATTGACTGACACCTTGGAGTCATCAGTAGCCTCTCCATTATGCACTGACTTTCCTTGGGTGTGTTATCCTTTTCAAGCTTTTCAAGCATGCATGTTGCAAGCCTAAAAAACACACACATATTCGACATCTGACATGTTTTGCTAGGTGGTGACACTGACACGTACACTGTATTGACAACCCTATTGCGTATTGCCCAGAGTCGCCCTGCTGCCAGATGTGTGATATAGCAAACAAACAGCATTTAAAAATCTTTTGCTGCTTGAGCCAAGAATGAAATCAAACTAACCCGAGGTCTGAGGAACAAATGTTGAAATAGCCTCTAGGTAACTTAAAGACAGGAAACATGAGGAAGGTGAGAGAACTAGCAATATATCTTGTGTTATGCAGAGTAAAAACCTCTGAAACACATCCTACTTGTAGGTACAGAGTTTTGTTAGTGGTAGGTTCCACAAAATAATGTTCATTACCCCATGGACCTCTGGATGACATGTTCCACTATGTGGATCTTCCACGTAGTGAGTGGGGAGAGCAGGGTAAAATCTATTTCCATTGTGCTTCGTGAGGACATTTGGCCATAGGGGCAGAAGCTGACACTCTTTGGCTGGTGTACGAAATAAAGGGGGAAACTGAGCTTGGTGTAGCCACCAAAATGGACTGCACAAAATGAACTGCAAAGTAAAAAACAAACAAACAAAAACCACGAATCAGACCATTTTGTGGCTCATTTTGAAGGGAGTTGGGGAAACAGGTCTTGCCCAGAATGAAACAAAATGCGAAATTATTATCAGTGTTGGCAATTCATATGCTTTGTTTTGGGTGCATTGTCCCTGGCCAGACAGCTTGGTCCCATTCATTCAATCAATCCCTGCCTAGGCATTTCTGAGGTGGGTTTAGAGAAAACCTTTTGTAGGATTCCTTATCAAGTTGGGCAGCCAAGTATGGAGTTTCAGGTACACTCTCAAGCAGTAGCTGGTTGAGGAGCCCCACCCCAGGCAGCTTAACTGATCATTTATTTATCTATTTATTTAGAATATTTCTATCCCGTCTCTCTCCTCTAAAGGAGCCAAGGTGGCTGTTTCATTTCAGCAGCAGGCAGTGTAAGAAGAGAAAGCTAGCTAGTGTGTCATTCAACCTGCTTTCGTTCACTTCTTTCCCCAGTCTGCTTTGTGATGAGCAACATCCTGTCTCAAGTACCCTTAGCACTCATTTAATTTTCTTTCCTAAGGAGCACTTTGCTGGAGGAGGGCTGGATTTTTGGGGGGTGGGAGGGGGTATAATTTTGATATCCCAAAACCAAACTTTGTCTTAGTCTGGTATTTCTAATCTTCATGGAGGCCATTCTGCCACTCCTAGAAGTCTCAGATTACACTAACCCGGAAACAGCTCGTTTCATCAGAAAGTTCATGAAAGCTTGTGGTTTGTGAAGAGTGAATATTGACAAACCACCAGCCAGAATGAACTGCTGTTTTCCAGATTCCTGCCCATCTCTATCTGATGTTGGCAAGTAGCCTCAGGATATAAGGGAAAGCAGGGGACGTGTACAGGAGAGACCCCTCTCCCAGTGAAGAAGAAATACATCTTCTAGGTGAGTTGTGAGTCCGCAGTCTTCCGGAGCAATAAATCCGTAAAGCTTGAAGTTCACGGCTGTGACAAAATCTATTTTGGGGACTCTCCATCTGGCAAAAGAGATTGCAAATGAGTATGGAGCAAAGTCACCATTTGTAAATGACCAGAAATTTCCTGCTCTGTGCTTTCTAGACCCAGAAAAAGTATCTGATCAATGGTCACATATAGAAATACTGAATGGAATACAAGAACCTCCAGTGTCTTCTCCTTCCACTTCTGGACATAACTCTACTTTACTTTATAACTTGCTCTGTGCCTCCTGGCATGATAAAGAGGTCACTGTGGCACCTGTGATTCCCAAAATGTGTGCCATGGCATCCCAGAGCACCACCAAACCCAGCTAGGGGCACCCCACAATTCTCTCATTCTTCCCTTCTCTCTTCTTCCTTCTCCTCCCCTAGCCAAAAGTGTCACAGAGCTTCTCTGGTGTCCATTCGTTGTGGTCCAAAGCACTGGGCTTCCTACCTAACTATTTGATAGGGCGCCTCCCCTCTGTCTCTCCCCCATGCACTTCTCCATTTCTCCAGAATCTGCTTCCCTCAGAGACATCAGCCCACCAGTATGTTTCTGTAGTTAAGCCATCTCTATAGTATATAGGGCAGTAGTGGTGAACCTTCGGCACTCCAGATGTTTTGGACCACAACTCCCAGACTTCCAAACCTGTACTACAAATGACAAAGGACTGTGGGAGTTGTGGTCCAAAACATCTGGAGTGCCGAAGGTTCGCCATCACTGATATAGGGGCTCTGCTCCCAACTAGTGGTCACTCCTGGTAATGCACCTTGGTAATGTGTATTTCCAGATTTTATTTATTTATTCTATTATTTTATGTTTTTCAGGTAGCAGATGGATGAAACCATGGGCACTGATCCTGCTGATACAACAGTCTTGTTACATTGGGGAGACATGGCCAGTGGCAAGTAAATTAAGGGAGCCATGAGTTTTTTAAAAGTTAGGGCACAACTGGTCTAGCCTGAAATGGGTCATTTCACATTTCTCATTTCAACATGTGCAGTATTCCAGCACAGTCTGTCTGACTGCTGGAAAGGAAGTGTCTAAACTTTGAATGGCAGCAAAGCACCAGCTTCATCTGTTTGTTTGTTTTTCCACAGAGGCTGGAATATCATTGTGATGAACTCTGAGACTTTTCTTCCACCTTCTTCTCTTTATTTTTGGCTCCAGCGAGGACACCCACAGAGTCAATGTGAGTCATCAATTCATTTAGGATACTACCTGCTACAAAGGGGAGTATACATGAATGTCAATATCTGCTGTCCTGTTACAGGCCAATTGTCTCTTACCACTTCCAAAGAAAATATACTTTTGATTTGTCAGGAGCATCTCCAGACAAGAAACTATGACCTAGCATAATTAAGCTATAATAATTAAGAGCCACCAAGGAGAAGAATTCTCTTATCTGCATAGCCCTTCCCATCTGATTAATGTACTTGGAAACTCAAGATGTTGGCCTTTCCCCCTATTTTCATGTTTAAGAGATCCTTCTTTGCCAGCAGACTTAAATTCCAGAAAGGCAACCCAAACCCTAACCCTAACCCTTTTCCTGACACTATCCAGCTCTGTTTTTCCATTTAAAAAACCATAAAAACCCATATTCATTTTCAGAACATAAGGTGCTCTCTTTTAGTGCAAGATTCCAAGGGTTCCCAATAAGCTGTGTCTAGTTACACCAAAGTTTTATTCTCTTAAGATTTATCATTGCCATCATGACTTTTTAAGGAGTTGCTTTTTAGATTATGTATGGCTGGGTGGGAGGTTCGGTTATGTTGTTTTTTAAAGTGCATATGCTGCCAAAAGTTGTGGCTCATCACTTTATGGGTGGTATGGAAATTTAATGAATAAATACATTTTAAGAAGAGGGTCCAAGAGGTGTGGGACTGGGCACCTCTGAAGATGGTGCATCCTAGTTTCTGAGCCAGCTGGCTGCTTCCAAACCCGTGGCAGTGGAGACTGGAGGCTGAGCCCTAAGTAGTAGAGGTTTTGTGTTGTGGCACCCTCAGGTGGTTGTGTGAGGTAGTATTGGAGGTTAAAGCACTTTATTGGTTTGGGAATTAATTTTATTTATTATACGTGAGGCATGGTGGGAGGAGGGTATAGTTTATACATTTACTCGAATGACTAAACCGCTGGAAACAAAAGTGAGTACACTCATAAGTGACAATGTCCAAATTGGGCCCAAGTAGCCTTTTTCTCTCCCTGGTGTCATGAGACCTATTCGTATTACAAGGTCTCAGGTGTGGAGGGGGAGCAGGTGTTATCACTCTCCCTCTCACATTTGGCATGATCACTCTCACTCTCTCCTACTAGTCACTTGAAGTTCCACATGGCACCTCATGGTACTTACTTTTGTTGCCAGCGGTTTAGACATTAATGGCTGTGTGTTGCATTATTTTGTGGGGGCCACACATTTACACTGGTATACAAGCTGCACATTCACTGCTTTACACTGTAGCCAAGTGTCATTTTTTCAGTGTTGTCACATGAAAAGATATACTAAAATGTTTACTAAATGTGAGGGGGTGTACTCACTTCTGTAATATACTGTATATAACTTGGAAGTCCCAAACCCAGACATCACAAAACATGCTTATAGAGGAGTATCAAGGGAAGCTTCCCTGCTATTTTATTCTAGGTTACTTGGTGGTGGTGGGGAGAGCATTTTACAGGGTTTTAAAGTATAAAAAACAAATGTACAAATTGATTCATAAAATCAACCTCGATGACAAAGCACAAATGAATCACCATTTTTCTAATTCATGACCATCTCAGGTGTGTGCAAAGCTGGCATTTGGGCTTAAATATTGTTCACCTACACTAGGGGATATTTATTCTCTGAGACTACTGGGCTCCTAATCATTCCCGAACCAGATGGCGCTATCAGAGATACATATATCATAACTCTATGCCATTGTAGAAAAGCTCTAAGTTCTAAGATGTCCATTTGTTCTCATGGCAAGCTACAGTTGTCCCCCGGCCTTTCGCAGTTCATATACTGCGGTCCTGGTATCTCATGGATCTGCAGTATATGGGGGGAAAGGCCCCCTGGGGTAAGGAGGAAAGGCCTTCCCAGGCCCGTCGGAGGCACCAAAAGTGCTTCCCCGCAAACCTTGAGTGACTTCTGGTAAACCAGAAGTGACCTCCGGTTCACTAGAAAGCACTTTGGGGGCCTCTAAGGGTCCAAGAAAGCCCCTTGCAGGCCTGTTCGGGGCAGCACCAGGTCTGGAGTAAATACAAGAACCCCCAGAGAGCCCCCCAGTCCCAACCTGACCCAGCATCCGCATATTGCAGATTTTCAGTTGTCGTGGGTTGGTTCGGGTCCCTAACCCCCGCGATAGACAGGGGTTTACTGTATTAAATCACTTGTCCATTTTTAATGAGAGGAGGAAATCTTTAATGGAATTTGGACTGTGGATCTTTATGAAACTAGTACTTATACACAACTCATGCCATTGATGTTATTCAGCAGCCTACATGGGTGGCAGCACAGGGGTGCATCAAAAGTACAAGAAGCATTGTTTCTTACCTGATGGAATTTGCAAGAGCAATTTTTTTTTAATTTTTGATATGATGCCTCGAAGTGTTTTTGAGGTCATCCTGGTCAGTCATAGTGTGCTCCTGTGACCTTGAGACAGCAAAGACTGTTTAATGGGACTTCCAGCTCTAATCACTAGAGATGGGCACGAATAAGAAAAATGATGTTTCAGTTTTTTGTTTTTCGTTGTGGGTCCTGTTTTAGTTCATTTTCCTTTTTTGTGAATTTTTTGAAAAAAATTCATTTCGTTTTTTTCGTTTTTATTTTTACCTGCTTTTTGCACGATTTAAAGCATTTCTGCGTGCGGGTGTCCCCCAACGCCCCAGACCAGAGGGAAAACACTAAAAAAATGATGCTGGCAGAGACACAGTATAGACTAGGTACGCAGGGAGGCTGCAAAGGCAGTGGTGGGCGTTGCCCAGGGCGTAAGGCAGCCGCAGAATGACTGGTACTCACCGAGAGGTACACACACACACAGGGAGGCTGCAAGAGAAATCTCTTCTTTCTCTCCCCTAAGAGCCAGGCTGCAGCCAGCAGGAACACAGAGACACACACCTGCCTGGCTAGCCTAAAGTAATGAGTCGCAGAGACAGCAATCCCACCCTAACTCCTACCACAGACTGCAAGGAGGACAGGGGCTGCCAGAGCTTTTTATTCCCTCTGTGGCTGCCACACCTACCCAGTCTGCAACCTGGGCATGCTATTGGTTGAAATTGTCCAAGAATTTACATGATCCTGTCACATGGCTTGCATCCATTTTGTGGCTGGAATCCATTTTGTATCAGTCTTAAAGGGAAAAGAAAAAATACATCACGATGGGAGAAAGACAAAAACAAACGTTTTAAGGACCTCAACCCCCTGGTAGGTAATAATTTCAAATAATTATTGCTGCATTTTTACTGATGTCCAGGCATTTTAATACTCAAGAAATCAATATTAGGCATCTGGGAGCCATTTTGGGTCAATGTCCGCTAACTCCCCTTAAAAAAAATACAGTGATCTGAGAAAAGACATAAATGCACGTTTTAAGGACCCCAACCCCCCTGGTAGGTATTATCAGGCAGAATAAATAATTATTACTGGGTTTTTACAGATATTCAGGACTTTTTTTAACATTTAAAAAGAGCTCATTTCATTCCGCGTCGCCATTAACGAAAACGAAACGTAATGAACCTAATTTTCGTGGTTCTGTTCTGTTCGTTCCAATTTCATCACAATTTTCGTTATTCATTTCATTATGTAACGAAATGAATAACGAATAATGGAATGAATTTTTTTCATTTCGTGCCCATCTCTACTAATCACACTGGTGATCATCATAATCCCTGAAAGCAAAGTCTCAATTGTTATAGGCAATTAATGGCTCTGTTGTGGAATCTTGAGCTACTATTATTGAACATTATCAGCACTGTCCAGTAAAAACAAAACAACAATAAAGAGAGAAAAGAGGTGGCACTTTCAAGACTAACACCTTAAAACTCACATTAAAATATAGCAATTATTAAGGTACCACAATATTTTCTTTTTTTCTTTCTTTCTTTCTTTCTTTCTTTCTTTCTTTCTTTCTTTCTTTCTTTCTTTCTTTCTTTCTTTCTTTCTTTCTTTCTTTTCTTTTCTTTCTTTCTTTCTTTCTTTCTTTCTTTCTTTCTTTCTTTCTTGTTAGCTGGTTGCTGGATATAGCTTTTTTGTTGTTTAGAGTGTACTGTTGCTATAGGCTTACATTGTTTTGTTTGTATAATTGTATTTCTTTATGTCTGTGAACATTCTTTGTCATCCAGGTGAGTTTATCTGGAAGAGTCATGGCAACTGGACTTCTTTTTCTTGACAGAGTATTTCTTGTTTTTTGGGGGGGTGTTTTTGGTTTTTTGGTTTTATTTTGCCTTGCAAGCAAGCATAGACTAACATGGCTATGTCTTCTACAACTTTAACATAACTGTTATGTAACAGTAAATGAACAGTAGAAGGAGGTCCTTGCCCAGGAAATTGAGATCAGCAAAACCGAAGTTGCCATGGAATGGAACACACTTTTGAATAGATTAAATGAAGCAATCCATCCTGCCAACTGCCTCTCCCCAATCTGACACTTGATCAGATTTTAAACTCAAATTTCAAAAAAATCCAGATCTAATAATATTTCAAGCATCTCCATTTCAAATCCATTTCCTTTTCCATGAATGCAAGAATTTAGTGGGGCCCTTGGCTATGCTGCTAAGAAATTATTGTGGATCACACTATCCAATATTTTCTGACTTATGGTTGTGAACGACTGGAGCACCAACCACCAAAGGATGTTTTTCAATTTTGAAATCATGTTGGGGTTAAAAAAACAGATAGGAAGGTAGTAGAGCCACAAAAATGGTTGTCCACTGGAGATAGGCACAAATAAAATGAATGCATTGCAAAAGTCATTCAAAAATCATTAATTCATCAGTTCATATCAGTACAAATTGATGAATTTTAGGGATTTTTTTATTTGTGGTTATAAAATCTGCTATAAAATCTGCTCAAGGTCTCTAGAGATACCAAATCTGCAAGAAACATTCCCATGACCCTTCTCTACAATTCCTCCAGCTTTGGTGAAGATTGAATTTCACCAAGACAGTTGCTAAAGGGCATTTCCCGGGGGGGGGGTGTTTTGTGATTGCATAACACATATGTCTGAAACCCATTCTTCAGAAAACTTGGAGTGATTGCAGAGGAAATTTGTGGGAGCAAATTTAGTGTCTAGATCCTGGGGAGCACAAAACTAGGGGATATCTATATCTAGACAATCTTTTTTTCAAACAGGATGGGAAAATCAGCTAAATACTTGCTCACAGCAATGTCCAATTGAGGTTTGAGCCATACTCTGGAGAGACTGGTTAGCCCTGAAAGATTTTTTTCACTTCAACACGAGATTGAAAAGACCAGCCATTTACTGGCAACTGCATCCGCTTCACAAAACAGAACAAAAACTGTGGAAATCTCTCTAAATGGGCAAGAACGTTTAGGTTTTTTTGTTTGTTCTTTCCTGCATGAAATCAGCAAAAATTTCATCCCCAAGCTCTTTTGGAAGATATAGCGTGGTTACTCTTTCTTAGTGAGTCTTGTTGACAAAATTAAACGGATGGGGAAGGAACGGAATACCTTAATTTGTAACTACCGTCACCACCCCTTCCTTATTAGTGATGTGCAGAAAACCTGTTTACCAAGAGACGGGAGGGATTCCATCCTGGGGGCTTGTCCTTCCTGTTCTGGACATAACTCTACTCCACCTTGTCATGTGCTCTGTGCCTCCTGAGGCAAGGAGATTGTTCTGGCACCAGTAGCACCAGTTCTTGAGGGATTACCAATTTTCCTTGCTGATCAATCAAGCCTTAAATGGGTCATTTCTCATTTCAGAATTCTCATTGTTCCAGTACAGTACTGGTTTTATGAGCAACAGAATCTCCTGCCCTGGTTCAAGGTACATGACCCCCAAACCCCAATTTAGCCAAGGTGGTTTTCAAACAACAGTTTGTCAGATGGAAACATTTCGCTCCATCATCAAACCAACCCAGAGAAATGTTTGCTCTTGTTCAGCTAAAAAGGAATAGGAACCATGTTGAGATGCCAGATTCAGGTTCAGAAGAAGGCTCCCAACTGAATGGATGATCGGGCTCGGTCCCACATCCCTTTAAAAGCAGTTTAAATTACCAGATAAATTATGTCTAAAAATAACATCCCCACAGCCACCGGGCTTTTGAAAAAAAAAAAACCTGGTAATGCTCCCTTAAGCAAGGTTTCTGTGACTCATCTACGAGGTAAGGAATTTTTTGCGTCGCATTGAAAATCCTGCTTTTAAGGAGGCAGACACCGTGGGACCACGCAGATTATCCGGGTTTCTTTTTCTTTCTTTTTTGGGCTGTTCCTGGGGCCGATGGGCTGTGTTTTTTTTTTTTAATTTATTTTCACCTTCAGAGAAACAGGAAGCTCTATCCGGTCCTACAAGCGTTAATTTCCCCCAGAGAAGTGGTCCTTTTTTTTTCCAAATGCTAGTGCCACCTGCTGGCCAAGGGGGGTGACCTGCACTTTAAAATAAAAAAGCAGCTTTTCACGTGAGAACTCTTGTCCCACATATTAAATCACGTGATGGGATGAACAGGAAAAGCTGGACCTTCAGAAGATCAGGATTGAAACCCAGGTGTGACCACAGCCTTAGTGACTCAAAGCCTTGAGTGTTAATCAATACAAATGCCACCTTTTCCTGAAAGTCTCCTGTAATTTAGGACATATAGTTTTTTCTTTTCACTATGGTTTTATAGATTAAAATGCAGACTTTACAAATGTTCATAGAAAGAACTAGAGGCCAAATGGGAAAAAAGTCTGAAATCAGCAATTCTATCTAAACAAAGATAATAATGATCATGAGAAGGTGCTCAAGAGAATGGCAAGGTTTTCTTAAGATGGGTGCAACAAGGAGCTACTCAATAGACAAGGACTGACTCTTGCCCCAGGTGAAGTATTGACACACGCAAAACTCTTTGGGTACAACAACAGAAAACGTGTTTCCTAAATTGTTCATAACACTTTCTTCACCACCCTCTGAAGTACTTTTCTCCCAGCAGTCAAAATATTTCGTTGAGTCCAGAGCCTATGAATACCGGATCTTCCCTTTTCTTCTATGGGAAGAACTTCAGAGGTAACCTAGTGAATTATGATACACTTTTCTTCCTTGAAAATATATCAGCTCTTCCTACTTTTCTTTTTGAGCCCACTAGGTGACTTCAGCTTTAACTTCTATCAGACTAATCCACCATGATCAGGAATAAACAATGGTGCAAGCTGAACTCCGAAACACTACACTTTGCCCTTTAGTGTACTTGAGCAATTTCAATGAATGGGGCAGGTAGTCCAGAATATGTAACTCCCCTGTAACCGTGTAACAGCTAAGGTTCTTTGATGTAATGTTTAGAGCTGTAGTTACTGTAAATAATTTATTCCTTGATCTTTCAAAGCAGATATTAAAGTTAGCATGTACATGTATGTATGAGGAACACTTCTTTTGGGTGGAGAAAGAGGCCTCTACTTTCTGACAAGGGACATCTTCATCCCATTGATAAGTTTAGTTGATTTCCAGAAATATTAATCATTGTATTAATCAATATGTTTAGCACTAACATTTCATTTAATCAAAGGGGGTTGGTGTGGTTCATAAAGCCTGCATATATGCTTGATTACATCTAACTTCTTCTTTCCTACAAAAACACAGGCCTGTTTGTAACTTGCGTAAGACACACAGAGGGTAAAAGTTTTAGGGGGTTTCCTGTTATTGAGCTACAAGAGCTACAAGAACATATGCTGGCTAACATCCTACAGAAAGCTTAACCACAAAGATGTACAGTTACAGAGGTGTTCAGAGGGTATAAAGTTCATGTCAGGTACATAAGAGGAAGTGTCATCGCCAAGTAGTGGACTTGTGCTTGACCTGTACCAATACAAAGAGGAATTTCACTACAATGCTCTGGAAGCTTCTGGGTGCGGTTCTTAGATGGTATTTTTATTTATTTATTTATTTATTTATTTATTTATTTATTTATTTATTTATTTATTTAATTTATATACTGCTCCATCTAGCTGCATCTGAGCGGTTTACAAGGTTAATATCAATCAAGACACATAATAAATAAACAATCCAATAATAAAAACATAATAAGTAATAAAACAATATATAGCTGAGCATCCAACAGGAGCAAGATGGCCTAAAAATAAAAATAAAAAATAAAGTTCATAAACAGTGAATCCTTCATAGCTAGACATGGGCACGACTCGGCGAAATTGTCATTTCCGTTTTCGGTTATTGTTTCCGTTACGTAACGGAAACGGTAACGATAATTATGCCGTCAGAACTCGAACTCGAACCGAAAAAAGAAAAATTTGGTCGGGTTTTTCGTTTCCGTTTGTGGCATCATGGCAATCGCACAATGCGAAGCACAGAAAAAGTTTTTAAAAGTTCTTTTTAAAAAACCCGACTCCTGTCCAAAAAAGCAGGTGAAAATATGCCTGCCTGAGGCTTTGCCACCTACCAGAGGGGTGGTTTCTGGGGGGTCCCCGGCCTTTCCCCCCCTCTTCTCCTGTCCTGGGCTGCTTGCACCAGGCTTGGGGGGGTCATCCTCGTCGTCTGTCTCGCTGCATGCCATGCGGTGGGGGGGATCCAAAATGGCGACCGCAATTTTTCTTTTGAAATCGTGGTCAAAAAACACCAAATCACCACAGAAACATGTGAAATTTATTTATTTTAAATGCCTGAATTTTTATAGTAGCAGCAGTGGGTTTTTTTATAGCAATAAAACGTCGTATTGATTTTATTTTATTTTATTTTATTTTTTAAGACCTGCCCATTTGGGCTGGGCATGGGCTGGGACCATGCAAATTTTTTGAACCATTCCAGCAATGGCATCACGAGGTTTTTGACTGACACTTCTGGATGTCTCGGAGGGCATAAAAAGCCGAGGCTTTTAGGCAGCTTATATTTAAGCAGCAGGTTAACACAGCAGAAAAACATGGAATAAAGTGTAGTTAAATTGATATAAGCATATAGCAGAGCTTAGAAATAACACAGAGAATGACAAATCATGGATTAGAGTAAAACTCTTATATTCCATATATACATCAAAATATACAAACAGCAAAAATACCAAGCAATATATACAAGCAACAGAGTGTGGGGTACTGTCTCTCACCATAGACAGACCCAGTCTGACATGATACAAGCTAGTGCTTATATACAGTTACAGACCCCATCAGATATGACTCATCACTCATTATAATCTGATGCAATCCAATGCAACCATGATGTTATAAACTATTCCACCTGTGCTTAATCACATAACATGCAGGTGATTACTAATCCCTTGCACTTGTGGATAACATCATGAGACTGGAGATTTAACTGCCTCCATTTTACAATTCTCTTTTCCTATCTGTTAAATATACATAACATATATTTTATCAACTTTTACATATCTTGACACCCCTCCTATATTTAACAGATTACAATACCCAGCCTTTTCTTAAAACATACATGCTTTTCTTTACATAAAGGCTTTGTAAATATATCAGCACAATTGTAAATACTAGTGCAATATTCCAACATAATGAACTGTTGTTCTATGCAGTCCTTGATGTTCTGGTAACGGATCCCAATGTGCTTGCTTCTGGATCCGACCTTCTGATTCTGTGTCAATTGGATACACGAAAAAGAATCATTATACACTTTGACTGGTAGTTTAACATTTACATTTACATCCTTAAACAACTGCACCACCCAGGTTAACTCACAACACAAATCACTCACAGCCCCATACTCTGCCTCAGTAGTAGAACATGAAATGTACCTTTTTCTTCGGGCCTTCCATACAATTAATGAGTTACCTAAGAAAATGGCATATCCAGATATTGACCTCCTTTCTGGACTTGAACCCCAGTCAGCATCTGCATAGCTAATCAGATCAAGGTTATCACATATGGATATTTTCAAATTTTCTTGCATTGTTCCCTTAAGGTATCTTAAAACACGTTTTATACCTTTCCAGTGCTTCATCAATGGCTTTGCAGCATATTGGCTTTATATGTTGATAGTTGCTGCAATATCAGGCCTAGACCAGGAACATAAATACATCAATGAGCCTAATACAGATTGATATAGTTCAACATTGCCAAACTCCCCATCATCAGGGTCTCTGTTGAACCCCACCTCCATAGGTGTTGAGACTATGTTGCAGTCTCCCATCTTACATTTCTTTATTAGCTGCTCTATCTTGTCACTTTGACACAGAAATTACCTTCAGGATCAGTTGTGACATCAATCCCTAAATAATGTTGTATCTCACCCAGATGCTTCATTTTCACTTCTTTGCCTAATGAGGACATAAACCACTTTACATGTGAGATATCAGGCACCATTAAACATATATGATCAACAAACACAATCAATATCAAAGAACCTTTGTGTACAAGCATGGATCTGCCCTACTTTGAGGAAAAACCTATTTTTGTTAATTTCTCATGCAAATGTCTATTCCATGCCAGTCCTGATTGTCGGAGACCATACAAGGCTTTGTTCAATTTCAGAACAAGTTGTGGATTTTCAAACTTGAATCCAGGGACTTGTTTCATATAGACCTCTTCCTTTAGACTTGCATTCAAATATGCTGTCTCCACATCAAAATGATGCACTTGACATTTTCTTGATGCAGCTATTGCCAAAACCATTCTGAATGTTTCAACCTTCACTGTAGGTGCATAAACATCTGTGAAATTCACATATTTTTCTAGTGAAAAACCTTGTGCCACAAGCCTTGCCTTGCAGGTTATATTATTGTCACTTGACTTCTTAATTTTATATATCCACCTGCATCCTACAGTCTTTTGTCCCTCTGGTAACATCACTGGTGTAAATACCTGATGTTCCTTCAGAGATTCATACTCCTTCTCCATGGCCATAATCCATTGTTTTTTCTCCTCTTCTGGCATCTGCAGCACATCTTCATAACACTGTGGCTCATGGGATACAAAATTTATACTGAACCTTTCTGGTGGCACTCCAAAATTGGATCTGGTAGACTTCCTGAGCATCACTGGCTCTTCATCCATTTTTTCATCTTGCAATGATGTAGACTCCCCTCCATCACTGGCAATCTCTTCATCAGGCTTAGTGTGGGGACACATGCTTGGCAAAAACACTTCATTGTTTGCATGTACATCTTCCCAGTTTCTCTGCTCGCAAAACGTTGCAGACCTGCTAATATAAACTTTTCCATGGTTGTCACAAAATCTCCAGGACTTAGCAGCAGGTTGTATACCAATAAATATCAGTTTCCTTGATTTTGGGCTATTCTTTTGCCTATATTTCTTTGGCACTTGAACCCAGGCTTCAGAGCCAAATAAACGAAAATATTTGATTGTAGGTCTCTTACCATGCAACAGAGTATAAGGAACTTCATTAATTGCTGAACTCCATATTCTGTTAGAGACATAATTGGCATACTTCATTGCCTCAGCCCAATATCCTCTGGGAAGCTTAGCATCAGTTAACATTGCAGTCATTAGGTTCTGAAGAATCCCATTCTTCCTTTCAGCTAGACCATGTTTGGCAGAAGCAGCAGGGTTAGTTAATCTGTGTTTCACACCTTTTCTTTCTAAATAATCAACAAACTGTTTAGATAAGAATTCACTGCCCCTGTCAATTTGAACAGCTACTATCTTATGTTTGTACTCACATTCTGCCATTTCAAACCATTTCCTAAACACTGCACACACCTCACTTTTGTGCTTAATTATGTACATCCATGAATAATGAGAAAAATCATCTGTTATTACTAGGCAGAATCTGGCACCACCAATTGAATTTGCCATTGGTCCTATGACATCAGCATGAACCAGCTGTAGAGGATGTTGCGGTTTTCTTAAACTCTTCCTTGCTATGGGAGCAGCCTTTGTCTTTGTGCTTTTGCAAACATGGCAATCTAGATATTTGTTGCAGGTCTGAACAGTCCCATCATCCACATGCTGAAGAGTCTTCTTTATATTTTCAAATCCTAGATGCCCTAATCTTCTATGGATTAGATGGATGCATCTATCATGCATAGGTTTATTATTAATCATGTTCAAAAAAACTCTCAGCTGTGCTAATTACAAACAAATTGTCGTGCAGCCGTCCAGTGCTCATTGTGTTTCTATCCTTGAGAATTGTGCATCTGCCCTCACTGAACTGCACCTCAAATCCATTTTTCACAAGCATGGGAACGCTTAACAAATTGTTCTTCAGAGACGGAATGTATAAGACCTTATCAAACATACACTTGAGAGGTTTAAAAAATATTTTACCTTCTCCACATACTTTTGCGCGTGTTCCGTCTGCCAACATCACCGTTCTGGAATCATACAAGGTTAATTTTTCAAACAAATATTTCTTGTTTACACAATGAATACTGGCTCCAGAGTCTACCACAAATAACTCTTGACTTGAGCACTCTTGTTCATTGTTTTCATTAATTACAGACACCTGGTGTCCTTCACTCTCCCGGCGTTTAACAGCAACATTTCTCTGCTTCTGTTTCTTGTTTACTTTGTCACAGAAACGTTTAACATGTTTATCACTCCCACAATTGTAACATTTTCTTACCACCTGGACAGTCTCTCCAGAAGTTTTCACAGGCTTTTTATTATTTACTTTAGAGTCTGCTCTTCTCAGCTCCTCTTGCAGCAGCCTTGATTGGACATAAGAGACAGATAAATCTTCACTTTTCAAAGCTTCCATCCCCATTACTATATTGTCATACGATTCATCCAGGCTTGACAATATCACAAGGTATTTATACTCTTCATCATGTTGAATGCCTACTTCAGATAACTGGTGAAAAATATTATTTATTTTTCTTACATGATCTGAAATATTTTCTCCTGGGTTCATCCTTGTCCGGAATAATTGCTTCATCAAGGATATCTTGGTCCCAGCTGTTTCTTTGATATGGGCAGTTCTCAAGGCCATCCAAACTTCGTAGGCAGTTTTGGCTTCCTTAACATAAACAAACTGTGAATCTTCCAAAGACAACATGATTATTGACATAGCCCGTGCATCCTGCTTTTGACTCTGCTCATCAGAATCTTCTTCCAACTGATTTTCCACATATTCATACAGATCATGGAATATCAGGAAATGCTTCATACGCATGGCCCAATTCAGAAAATTGTTATCAGAAAGCTTGACCAGAGGCATTGAAGATAGATTAATACTTGCCATCTTTGCTGATAGTGCCGGCTCCTTATCTGCCATTCCTGCAACACTTCCTTCAGCGTCTTCAGCCTCCTCTGCTTTCATTCAAACACTCTGCTTTGCTTGGATTATCTTATCAGCTGTTTTCTCCTGTTCGCTTCCAAGCCTCAGAGAGAAAGAACTTTGCAGCTTGCCTTTGTCTTCTCGTAACTCCAAACTGTTCTGCAAAACATAGCTTATACAACACACACTTTATCCACTCTGGGACAACAAAACCTATCAGGCAGCTGACCCAGCTGGGCCCATAACCCTATCAGGCAGCTTATTTTTAAGCAGCAGGTTAACACAGCAGAAAAACGTGGAATAAAGTGTAGTTAAATTGATATAAGCATATAGCAGAGCTTAGAAATAACACAGAGAATGACAAATCACGGATTAGAGTAAAACTCTTATATTCCATATATACATCAAAATATACAAACAGCAAAAATACCAAGCAATATATACAAGCAACAGAGTGTGGGGTACTATCTCTCACCATAGACAGACCCAGTCTGACATGATACAAGCTAGTGCTTATATACAGTTACAGACCCCATCAGATATGACTCATCAGTCATTACAATCTGATGCAATCCGATGCAACCATGATGTTATAAACTATTCCATCTGTGCTTAATCACATAACATGCAGGTGATTACTAATCCCTTGCACTTGTGGATAACATCATGAGACTGGAGATTTAACTGCCTCCATTTTACAATTCTCTTTTCCTATCTGTTAAATATACATAACATATATTTTATCAACTTTTATATATCTTGACAGAGGCACCTTCCAGAAATCACAGTTGGGTGCATGGATGTGGTTGAGGGAGGAGGGCTGGCTGCTGGTGCTGGTGTGATCCGATCGAGATTGAGGAGGGAGGCTGGAGGCTTTAGGATTTAAGTTAGGCAGGCAGGGAGGGAATTGAATTTAGAAAATAATTTCTTTGATAATAATTTCTTTGTCATGGAGCCCATCCGAGAACAGGCAACTCTGGATCTAATACTGTCTGATACTCAGGATCTGGTCAGGGATGTGAATGTCACTGAGCCTCTGGGGAACAGTGACCATGCTGCAATCTCCTTTGCCATGCATGTTGGAGGAAGAGTGTCAAGCAAATCAGACATAAAAATCCTTGATTTTCGAAGGGCAAACTTCCCTCAGATGAGGAAACTAGTTAGAAAGAAATTGAAGGGAAAGGTTGGAAGAATCCAATCTCTTCAGAGTGCATGGAACCTGTTTAAAACAACGGTAACAGAGGCCCAGCACAAGTGCATACCACAAAGAAAGAAGAGCTCATTTAAGTCCAAGAGGGCACCGGCATGGTTAACGAGTGGAGTTAGAGAGGCTCTATAGCGCAAGGAGAGGTCTTTCTGTAAATGGAAATCCTCCCCAAATGAGGAAAATAAAAAGGAACACAAACTCTGGCAAAAGAAATGTAAGAAGATGATAAGAGAGGCAAAGAAAGATTTTGAGGAATGCATGGCTAGCAATATAAAGGGTAATAATAAAAGCTTCTTTAAATATGTTAGAAGTAGAAAACCTGCCAGAGAACCAGTTGGCCCTCTGGATGGTGAGGGAGGAAAAGGGGAGATTAAGGAGGACTTGGAAATTGCAGAGAAATTAAATGAGTTCTGTGCATCTGTCTTCACGACAGAAGACCTTGAGCAGATTCCGCTGCCTGAACGGCCCCTCTTGACTAAAGAATTAAATCAAATACAGGTTAAAAGAGAAGATGTTTTAGGACTAATTGATAAATTGAAGATTAACAAGTACCCGGGCCCAGATGGCATCCACCCAAGGGTTATTAGGGAACTGAGAAATGAAATTGCAGATCTCTTAACGGTAATATGCAAGTTGTCTCTTAAAACGGCCACAGTGCCGGGGGACTGGAGGATAGCAGATGTCACACCAATTTTTAAAAAAGGAAGGAGGGGGGACCCGGGAAACTACAGGCCAGTTAGCCTTACATCTGTCCCAGGGAAGATGGTGGAAAGCCTCATCCAAGAGAAAATCTTAAAACACATAGAAGAACAAACTTTGCTGAGAGAAAATCAGCATGGCTTCTGCAAGGGTAAGTCTTGTCTGACAAATCTTGTAGAATTTTTTGAAAAGGTCAGCAGGCATGTAGATTTGGGTGAACCGGTGGATATAGTCTATCTGGATTTTCAAAAGGCCTTTGACACAGTCCCTCACCAGAGGCTGCTGAGAAAATTGCAGTCAGGGGATAAGAGGGCAGGTCCTCTTATGGATTGAGAACTGGTTGAGATCCAGGAAACAAAGAGTAGGTGTCAATGGGAAATTTTCACAACGGAGAGAGGTGAAAAGCGGTGTGCCCCAGGGCTCTGTCCTGGGACCGGTGCTTTTCAATCTGTTCATAAATGACCTGGAGACAGGGATAAACAGTGAGGTGGCGAAGTTTGTGGATGACACAAAAGTTTTCTGTGTGGTAAAAACCGGAGAAGATTGTGAAGAACTCCAGAAGGATCTCTCCAAACTGGGGGAATGGGCTACAAAATGGCAAATGCATTTTAATGTAGCCAAATGTAAAGTAATGCATATTGGGGCGAAAAATCAAAACTTTATCTATCAACTCATGGGCTCTGAGTTATCCGTGACAGATCAGGAAAGAGATCTTGGTGTGTTGGTGGACAGCTCCATGAAGGTGTCTACCCAATGTGTGGCAGCGGTGAAGAAGGCCAATTCCATGCTAGGGATTATCAAAAAGGGGATTGAAAATAAAACAGCCAACATTATAATGCCATTATCCAAAACAATAGTAAGGCCGCATCTGGAGTATTGTGTACAATTCTGGTCACCGCATCTCAAGAAAGACATAGTGGAACTGGAAAAGGTGCAGAAGAGAGCGACCAAAATGATTACTGGGCTGGGACACCTCCCATATGAGGAAAGGCTAAAACATTTGGGGCTGTTTAGTCTGGAAAAAAGGCACCTGAGGGGGGATATGATTGAGACGTACAAAATAATGCAGGGCATGAGTAAAGTGGATAGAGGGAAGCTCTTTTCCCTCTCACAAAATACCAGAACTAGGGGACATGCACTCAAATTGAGGGCTGGGAGAGTAAGAACAGACAAAAGAAAATATTTTTTCACCAAGCGCGTTGTTAGTCTATGGAACTCCCTGCCACAGGATGTGGTGATGGCATCTGGCTTGGATGCCTTCAAAAGGGGATTGGACAGATTCCTGGAGGAAAAGTCCATCACAGGTTACAAACCATGATGGAGATGTGTAATCTCCAAGCTTAAAACCAGGGTACTTCAAGGGCCAGATGCAGGGGAGTGGTATCAGGAGACAGATATCTAGTTTCATGCACTTCCAAAAGCATTTGGTGGGGCCACTGTGAGATACAGGAAGCTGGACTAGATGGGCCTTTGGCCTCATCCAGCATGGCTCTTCTTATGTTCTTATGTTCTTATGATTCCCTGCAGCTTTGTGTGCTGAAGGGAATAGCAGTTTATTCTTTATTTCTTCTCTGGCCGTTTGAGGATTGTTTTCTGATATTGGATAAAGGGGGAGGTTTGACTGGGAGTGGGAGGTGTGGATTTATTTTAAAAATATATTATATACTAGCAATTATTTTCTATTTTCCCAACTTCAATATGCTTGCACACACACACATTTGGGGTGCAAGCCAAGAACAGAACCTCTATCCTAAGTGGTATCCTAACTGCTCACTCGCCCGTCCGCCCGTGCCACCACCCACCTGCGGCCCGCACCGCCACCTGCCCACTCGCCCGCCCGTGGCCACCGCCCGCCCATGGCCCCCCGCCACCACTGCGCGCCCGCACCTCCCCCCCACCGCCTGCCCCCCCGGCGCCTAGGGCGCAAAAACACCTAGCGCCGGCCCCGATTGTGTGACCCCCCTATGCTCTGGGAAGTCAAATCACACTAAATCACTGTGGAAACGACAAACGACAAAGGACAAACGGAAACGACAATTTTTTGAAAAATTTCACGACAAACGGAAACGACCCGAAACGGACCCATTCCGACAAACAAAAACTCGAAACATCATTTTTTCTGGTCATGCCCATGTCTATTCATAGCATATATTAATACACAGAAAAAGCCTTTTTAAATAGCCACGTCTTTAGATGTTTCTTAAAAACCGTGAGGGAAGATGCCAAAAAAATCTCAGGGGAATGTTGATTCCAGAGGTGAGGGGCTACTACTGAGAACGCCTGATTTCTTGTCAAAGATTGCACCCTCAGATGCCCTGCCTGAGATGATCAGGTGTTATGGGCAGTATTTTGTGGCAGGAGGCATTCTGCCAGTTATTTCATATCCATGCATTATTTGATGTCCGAAACCATTGCAATCAGCTTAGTTGGTGCCTTGAGTTCGGATCCTGGATGCATTCAGTTTGTGTGTGTCTTGTTCGTATGTAACCCTGTGTGTCATTAATAAAGTATGTTGTTAGTATTTCATCTGAAGCATGGCAGAGTCATCTTTACACCAACGGACCAATTTATTACCATAAATGTACATTTTTATGCAAATACAATGGGAGGGTTGCAAGTTACTTTGCTATTATAAAACAAGGGGTCACAAGTCAAAAAAATTGGGAACTACTAGTTTAATGGGATTCCCTTTTACTCAGACATGCCATGCCATAAATTAAAGTAGTCAGGGCACCAGATGGAACCAACAACTGATTTATGAGAAGGTCTCAGGAAAGCTCAATAAAAAATGGAGCAACCATACACCCCGCCTCTTCACTGCAATACTCATTTTCCCCAAGATGGAAAGATATCACCTACTGTTATCCATTGTGATTCCCATGGAAATGCTGCACTTTCATTTCCCTTCTGTACGTTAGTGTGCTCATCGCTAAATAAAATTATTTTATATCCTTTTGATTAATGGCATGAATAAGTCTGTGCCTAAAGGAACTCCTCATGATTGCTGAATTTAAAAACAAGAACAAGCCAAGGCCATGCTTGAAGATGGCAGCATGTTTTCAGCTCACACAGTGATAATCAAGGTTATAGAGTGTAGGCTTTATGCTAATAAATCATATACAAGGGCTGAGTCTTGCTACAATGCATTTTAAGCACTCAAACTGCTTTGCACAGATTATTTCAACAGTTCACACTGCAGCCTTGTAATGTAGATTAAAATCATTCCCACATTCTGCCTTTGTCCATCTTCTTTATCCTATGGGTTTCTTTAGAATTTCAGATGGGCACTCTGCTTATACAGTATCTATGTCTTCTCTCTCCAACTCAACTAGGAACATAGAGGCAATATAACTGAAGGTGCTCTTCAATTTTCCCTGGATATTCGATACCATGCACACATATGTGACCCAATGAGTGATCCCGACAAGATGAACCACAAGAGCTCTTTATGGGCTGTCTCCCCTGTTTAGGGGGCCACAACCAAAAGAATCCTACAGAGATCACTGCTCCCAGCTTCTTTAGTCTTCAAGATGAGTCATACTACAACTTCCTGTCATTTCCCAGTATCCATGGATGTTGGCTGAGGATGGCGGAAGCTTTAAAGAAAAAAACAGATTGTGGAAGCTAATATAGATGTTCAGGGGAATTTGAACATATTGCCTTTCACCCTTGTAAGCTGAAAGTTTCAACAAGCTACATGATGAGAATGGTCTTAGAGGCATGTCTGCAGATTTCTTAGAAGCCAATCCAGGGAAGTGAAGAACTGGCAACACAAAATACAAAATGAGAGAAGTGTTGTGATCACCATAATTGTAGCATCCATCTAACTATTCCCCCGCCCTAGATTGTCAGCATTAAGCAGACACATTTTCTGTAAAGGATGTTCATGAAGAGGCAAGGCATGAGAGCTCCTTATAGGCAGTCACAGCTGTTGAGGAGGTTGTATCCAATGGAATGCCACAGAGGTTGCCTCACCCAACATTCTTAGAAGGTTACTTCACGTCCTTCCTTGTTCTGAGTTGACGTTCATTTCATGACCATGTCGCTTGCGTTCACGTGGTCTTGTCCCGGTACTGTCCCTGTTCCTGTGTACCCACAGGCGTAATTGATGGTACTGTGATGACTGTTACTGCACGCCCTTGTTTTGTGACAACATCTGAACTTCTCAGCCTTCATTCTCGGGGGAGGGGTTGTCCAACCTTCCGTTTTTTGATCTTTCGAATCTCCTCAACTTCGTCTTCAATGCGTTACGGAGCTAAGTTCGAGGCATTTGTCTTTTAATATCTCTGCACTGCATTGCTGATTTCATAGGGAATGTACTGGTGAATGGCACCTAGCACTCCTACCATTAGATGGAGAATGGCCCGTTGCGTGATGAGCCTTACCTCTCGGGCACTCATCTCGAAACAAGAACCAAGACAAGCAGCTTCCTGAGCCCAGGGAGGGGTATGTCTCATCACACTTTAATCTCAGTTCAGGGGGTGTGGTCGGGACGAACTCCCGTCGTCATGCAATGGACATGCGGCAAGATTTCTTCGTACCGGTCCCAAGTGGGACCGCAAACAGCGATAAGAGGGACGTGAAGTAACAGCCTTAGTTTTCTAGATGAGAAGCACTACAGCTCCCCATCACTTGCTAATTTCCATGTTGGTGGCTGGAGATGACAGGAGTTATAATTTGGTATATTTGAAAAGAACTGCATTGGAGACAACTAGTATACATTTTCTGGGCAATTTAAATATGTACCTGTTCAGCTTTGAGGCTGACATCCCAATAACTTACTTGTGAGTTCTAGCTCTGCTATTCCTTCTAGAAACCCCTGATCAACATTTGTGATAGTGTCTGTCTAATGGCCCAGGCTGGACCTTTTACACTAACAAATCCAAGGAATTCCTCAGAACACAACAACCTTCATTATCTTGCTACAGAAAATTGATTCTCTTTATTCTTCCCTATGGAACAATTGTAACCTTCACACTTAAACTAATATGCTGCTTTCATGGTAATTGCTGTCCTGTTGTCACTGTCGATCTAAGATTCAACCAAGACTCTAGTAAGCTCTGTGGTAGAAAGGTGGGCATGCAATCATATCAGAAAAGCAGGTGACTGAAAGTGAGATGTATTAATTCCATAAAACTATCCTACTGCTTTCAGTTGTTAAGATTTAGGTTGAGTTGTTAATGATAAGACTTCTTGGAGATCACCCAGTCACAAGATTGCCTTTAAAGTGGAAGTGACTTGATGACACATGGCAACAACAAGTACATGTCAAAGAAATCCAGGAAGGTTAGCAAGAGATGGTGTTAGCAAGAAGTGTTCCACATTAATCAGGGCTATGGCTTAGGCTATTGACATGAAAAGCTACTAGGTGGAAGCATTACCCAATGATTACCACCCAACTAGAACAATGTGTGGCCTTTACTGCAATCTTGCAATTTGACAGTTCTCCGGAACAGAACTGTAATCCAGTACTACGTGCCTTTTCCATCTGTTTAGCATTGGACACCATTGGGCAACCAGACAGACCATGGCCAAAGCAGCCAAGAAGGGGAGAAGAAGATATTTCCATCATAGCTGTTTTTCAGCCGTTTTTTACAAAGATCCACACCAAACTCATTACTCATGGTGTAGGTCAGGCATGTCCAAACTTTGTCCCTCCAGATGTTTTGGACCCCCCCCAACTCCCACAGTCCTTTGCTATTGGCAATCTAAGCTTAGCATTCTGGGAGTTGTGGTCCAAAACATCAGGAGGGCCAAAGTGTGGACATGCCTGCTGTAGGTGATGATACCTGTCACAAAATCAACACATAACATTCATGCCTGCTGTAGGTGATGATACCTGTCACAAAATCAACACATAACATTCAGTGAATCTTTCAGTGAGCTCTGTTCATCTCCAGTGTTTGAAAACAAGGAGGAATGCACCACCTTGACAATCTGCTTTATGCCACAGGATTTTTCAAATGAAGTGCTGTATACTTTAAAATATCTACAATCTACAGTTTGGAATGAACAGTGAATATTTCTAACTATGACACAACCAACTATGGTTACTTCAAGCAAGAAACCCATGCTTTCAATCCCCTCTTAAGATAGGGAACTGGGAATCAATTCAGATATGAAATGATCAACTGTGACTTGGCACACAACAGGCCATCACTTTTGCTATATTTGCTCCAATATAACTTCTAAAGTATGCTAAATAGTATGAATTGTTTAGAAAGTAATATGATCATGGAATCATGGGATACTGGATTGGAAGGGCATGTAAGGGTTTTAAGTCCAACCACCTGCATTGAGCATCTGTCAACGATTGTGTGTGTGTTTTTTTAATTGCTCTGTCTTCTCTTCTTAAACTTCCTCTGGGTGAGGAAGAACCATGAAACAGAGGTTAAGCTTTGCTTAGTCTGTCTAAGGCAGGCCTGCCCAAAGTCCGGCCCAGGGGGCCAAATCCGGCCCATCAGGCCATTCTGAGTGGCCCGTGGCTGGCCAGCCCACCCCTCCCTCCCTCCCTCTCATTCACCCCATGTTTTTTTTAAAAAAATCTTCTGCCAACACTGACACCTTCAGGAAGCTTGAGGGGCTGGGCAGGCTGGCCGGCTGGTGAGCAGAAGCTTGTGGGGCTGGGTGGGTGGGCAAGGGGGTGGGCCACCACCACCAGCACCGCTGGGAAGCTTGTGGGGCTGGGTGCGTGCGGTGGTGGTGGTGCGCGTGTGGGCCACCACCACCGGCATCACCAGGAACCTTGTGAAGCTAGGCGCGCGTGCGCAGGGCGGCCCGCGGGTGGGCTGCCACCTCTGTCATAGCCGGGAACATTGTGAGGTTGGGCACACACGCAGGGGCAGTGATTGGGCGGGCCGCGCCACCAGCACTGCTGGGAAGCTTGGGCGGCTGGGTGGGCAGACGGTCTGCCGCCACAGGCACTGCAGGGGAATGTGTGGAGGTGGGCAGGCCAGCAGGCCTCTGCCATCACCAAGGAGCTTTGGGGTGGGCTGGCGGGCGAGCCGTCACCACCGCTGGGGAGCTTGGGGGTGCAAGGTCGCACAGATAACCTCTTCCAAGGGGCAACCTGTGGCCATGGCTCCCTGTGCTTCCTTTGGTCCCCACCTTCCTTCTTTCCTTCCTCTCTTGGTCCCCACCTTCCTTCCTTCCTCCCTCCCTCCCTTGGTCCCCACCTCCCTCCCTTCCTTGTTCCCCACCTTCCTTCCTTCCTCTTTTGGTTTCCACCTTCCTTCCTCCCTCCCTTGTTGCCCGCCTTCCTTCCTGCGGGTGGGGTTGCAAGGGATCAGTGGGTGGGGCTTATGGGTCAGTAGGCGGGGCTTGCAGTGGGGTGGCAGGGTCGGGGAGCAACCGGCCCCTGACACATTCTCAGCCACCAAATCTGGCCCTCCTGGTCTAAGGGCAAGAGATGACACTGTCTAAATGCACAAATGCCTGCCCTTCACATATGGTTCATGTGTCTGAAGAACTGAGAGTGCAGAAAACTTGACGATTTGTCTGTTACAAATTAACTAAGCCCGTTTACAAAGCAAGATGAATAATGGCTCACTTTAGCTTATTTGCTTAATGAAAAATTCATTAACTTATATATCTGTGACATCAATATTGCTGCAATAACACAAGCAATGTTATGCATTGCATCATTTTGCGCTAGTGTTGGGATGGTTATTGTCCATCCTGACACAGCAATCAGTCCTTAATGCAGTTAATTGCTCTTTCAAAACACTTGAGTTTTTGTTATGAGGGATGTCATCCGTTTTGAATGAAGCACCTCCCAGTCAACCCAGACAATTATATAATGTCCAATCTTCCTTTTTGGATTATCTTCTCTCTTGCATTAAAGAATCTGTGCTTAAAACCTAGAGGTCTAACTGAAGTTGGGTGATTAATGCTTCAGACCATGAGTCCCAAAATCCACTGCCTAACACAGTGTCCCCATTGGCAAGAAATTTCTGGGAATTGTAGTCCAAAAAAGGCACTTCTATAAATTCCAGTTTGAATTCTAAGCCCCCAAAAGTCCTAATTTATTTTAAAATAAAAATGTAATTTAAGCAAGGTTGTATCCTGTTGATGTCTATCTTAAGGAAGAATAAGTTTTCCCTTGTCAGCAATAGATAAAAGAACCTCCAAAACAGACCCTACTCAGCTTACATCAGCATTGCAGCAATCTATACAAAGTAGAGAAAGGACACACCATCCACCTACCCCCCAAAATATAGGAATGCAACTTTGGGAAAATTCTAGAAGCTACACAAGGGATCCAAAGACCCACATAAAAACAAATATACATTTGTGCTTTGAATAGTAATATTTTAAAATGCCAAGAAGTTTTTACAGTACTTAACATTTCTGCTGATGTCTGTGAAGATTCCCAGTCATCCAGGTGAGTTTATCTGGAAGTTGAGTCATGGCAACTGGACTTCTTTTTCTTGAGAGATTGAAACGTTTTGCTGCTCATCCAAACAGCTTTGTCAGTCTGAGGAAAGCTAGTTGCGAGTTCTCCATTTTATAATTCACTTGGACCTCATGTCACCCTGGTCTGAAATAGGCTCATAAGAGGAACAATGACCTGATTAGGTTTGTTAGATAGACAATAGTCTCAATAGCCTTAGCTAACTTCCCCAGGCAAATCTTTAGCATGACCAGAAAACCTAAAGCCGTGTCCTCCAGTCTCCGGCAGCCCTTCAGTGGGTAGGGGGTGCTAAGAATCTCTGGGCCAGCCATGAGAAGGATAGCCACCTGGAATATTCACAGTTTATTTCAAAGTGAAAAACCCACAACACCATCAAGGAAATGAAAAGACTTAATCTTGATATCCTTGATATTAGTGAGATGTGTTGGCCTAATTCAGGAATGTGTGTAGTAGATGAATATTGTGTGTACTATGCTGGTAACAATGAACTTCATTACCTTAACGGAGTGGGATTCCTTGTCCATCTAAACATCAGTAAGACTGTCAGAAAGCTTGTGCCTGTCAGACAGAGTCATTTTTCTCCAACTTAATGCACAACCTGTCTACCTAAACCTTATCCAGATGTATGCACCAATATGTGATGCATCAGATGATGCTATAGAAGAATTTTATAATCAATTAAAGTCTGCTATATCATTTACTAAATCAATGGAATTTACCATAGTTGTGGGTCATTTTAATGCAAAGGTAGGACAAGGCCAATGGGCTGAAGTAGTAGGTAAATATGGATTAGGAATTGGCAATGAGCGAGGTGACCAACTCATTCAGTTATGTCAAGAAGAGGAATTTATAATAGCAAATACGTATTTCCAGATGCCACCGCATCACCGTTATAGATGGACTTCAAATGCTGACAGGAATATCAGGAATCTGATTCCTTACATCTTGATTAATAAATGTTTTAGAAATTCAATTAAATGTGTGAAAACATACTCTAGTACAGATATTAATTCAGATCATTATCTTTTGTTAGCAACAGTGAACCTTATGTTGAAGAAATGTCAGTCAAAGGTGACAAATAGTCGAACTGCAATTTCTAAGCCTCAGGATCCATCAGTAAGATCTGAAGTTCAATCAATCCTGAGTATAAAATTCAAAACCATCAAGGAGACAGCAGATGTAAATGAAGTTGAAAGCACTTGGAGCCAAATTAAAGAGGCTGTGAATGAGGTGTGCCAAGATAAATTAAAGAGGGTCGAGAGAAAGAAGATCAAACCTTGGATGACAGATGATATTCTGAACCTCATAGATTGTAGAAGAGAAATGAAAAAGAGATCCTGCAGTATAGAAACAACTGCAGAAGAAATACAGTGGAAAATAAGAATGGCAAAGGAAGAAAAACTTTCAAAGGGACATAGTGAAACTGAAGAATTCGACGCTAAGCATGATTCACTTAACATGTGCAAGAAAATAAGGCAAGCAGCAGATGTGTATAACAGTAGAGGAACTGAATCTCTTATTGGCAAGAACGGTAATACCTTGACAAGAACAGAGGATAACTACAGGAGTGGAAGGAATATACAGAACATTTCTTTAAGGATAACAAGTATTGATCATGGTGTCAAGTTAGATGATGGTATAGATATCATGAGGGAAGAGGCAGAACATGCCATTAAACTATCAAACTGTTGCAAAGCTCCAGGCCGTGATGAAATATATATGGAAGTTATAAAATTGCTTAAAGAAGAACAATCACTTTCCCTTTTGGTCAATGTACTGTATATGACAGCATCTATAGAAGTGGAACCATCCCACAGGACTGGCTCAAATCCACTTTTATACCATTTCCAAAGAAACCTAATGCAAAAAGTTCTGATGAATAATGGACAATCAGTTTGATGAGTCACATCCTGAAGCTATTTTTAAAAGTCCTTCATTTAAGAATATATCAGAAGTGTGAAGAGAGCATTGGAGATACCCAATTTCGATTCAGGAATGGATTTGGAACTTGGGAGACATTATTTAGTCTTCAAATACTAGTTCAGCAATGTCTCAATGTCAATGTCGATGTTTTTGTTTGCTTCATTGATTATGAAAAATCATTTGACTCAGTTAAACATGATAAGCTTATTAATATTCTTAAAGAACTGGGCTTGGACAGTCATGATATCAGATTGATTAGGAATTTGTATTGTAATCAGCGTCCTGGTGTCTGGATAGATGGCCAGATATCATAAGAGATGTCAGTTACGAAAGTTGTTAGTCAAGGTTGTATTCTCTCACCCCTACTTTTTAATATCTATTCAGAAAGAATTTTCCAGGATCCTCTCAAAGGAAAGAACCAAAGTGTAAAAGTGAATGGAGTTCTTGTTAATAACATAAGATACACTGACAACACTGTCCTGCTTGCAAGGAGTCTGGCAGATTTGCAAGGATTATTGGATTCTGTTGCTACATAAAGCAGTGCCATGGGATTGCAACTTAACATGAAGAAGACAAAATGGATGGTTATCAGTAAAAAACAAAATGGTTCACAGAACGTTCTCAAGATCGGCAATGATGTAACGGAGAGAGTATCATGTTATAAATACTTTGGATGCTTTGCCAAAGATAACTGGGATCCTTCAAGTGAAATTCGTTGTAAAATTGAACAAGCTAGAAATTCCTTCCAGAAAATGAGGAAAGTCTTGAAAAGCAGGGACTTATATATCAGACTTCATACTCGAATACTTCAATCCTATATATTCAGCATACTTCTCTATGGTGTTGAAACTTGGACCCTTATAGACACGTTATGCCATAAACTAGAAGCATTCAAAATGTGGACGTACAGAAGAATTTTGAAGATACATTGGACAGCTAGAATAACCAATGTGGCTTTATTACAGCACATGAATAAAAAGTTAGAAAAGCTCAATACTGCAAAGAGAAGAAAATTGCAATATTTTGGACACATAATGCACAATAAGAAATACCATCTGCTTCAGATTATTGTTCAAGAATAAATCGATGGGAAGCATGGCCCAGGGCATAGAAGAACATTCTAGCTTAAGAATTTAGGCCAATGGTCTGCAGCGAGCAGAGTTGCTCTGTTTAGAATATCCTTAGATAGAAACCAGTTCAGGCTGCTGATCCTCAAGATTTTACGAGAACATGGCGCATGAAGAAGAAGAATCTGAAACTACCCACAGAAGATTTATTTCTATCATGTCCCTCTAAGGCAGCACCTACATGGTCAAATACTGTGGGCCTTGCTGCATGTCTACAACAGACAATTTTATGGGTTTTTACTGATCACATGATGCAGAGGCCAGTTCAAATTAATTTTCCCCATATGTCTGTGAAGATTCTCAGTCATCCAGGTGAGTTTATCTGGAAGTTGAGTTCCTCCCAGACATCCTGAAGTATTTTATTTAAAAAAAAATTAAAGCAACAACTACTGAGTTTAGTACAAGGTCATTTTTGCTACAATGATATACTATTTTAGCACTAGATATGTATGGTCAAAAAAAGATAAAAATAGATATGAAATAGAAAGAACTACAACGAATTACAACAGGCTACAATGTTTTCATGCTATGTATGTGTTGATAAGTAATGGAGAACCTTGGAGATCTGTCCCTTTTCTGTGCTGCCATACAACACTTTAAATATCTCAGCGGCTTTACAAGGCATGATAAAAGAATAAGCAGATATAGGCAGAGGGTGAGATCAAAGGACAGGGGCTGGAGCTGTGGCACACATCAAACCACATCACACTCAGAAACCAATAAGCACCCAAATGATCTGCAGTCTCTGTGTGATCACCTAATCCAAACAGAAGTGTAAACTAGGTTGCAGTTCATGCTGCAGCAAAACCAAATCATTCTCATTTGGCTTTCCAATGACTAAGCTGAGATATGAGGATCCAAATATGGACACTGAGAGTAGAAACCTTCCCACGTCAACTAACAAATAAAAACCAAACACATGGTAATCTTTATGATCAGGTTTACTCAAAATATTTGCTGTGTCAGTTGATGCAAGAATGCTGTATGATTTCATTAAAGGTGAAGATGATAGACTTGTTCTTGCTTGTCAACTCAACACACAAACGTGCTTCCTCACCAGGTGGATTTTCTGAATGCCTTTTGAACACAAAGCATAAAAAGCTGGGTCATAACGCATCCATATGGTTTTGCTTTTTTTTTTTTTTTGTTGGGGCAGAAATTCCCTCTTCTGTGCATCTGACACCTGCCAACAGCATATTAATGCAGCAGGCATCCATATTGGTGGGATTATCTGCCAATAATTTTAGTGAGTATGAATTAATAGATGAGAGACACACAGAGTTTTCAGAGATATGTCAAGTTTGAAAAGAGCCCAATTGGGTGCCTGGCTGCAGAGGTAGAGGTTAGGAGTGCAATTTCACACTGTACGTGTTCAAGCTTCACAATCCCAGATGCCCTCAGAAGTCTGGACCTCTGGAGTTAGAAAACCCAGAGGATGCCAACAAATTGGAACAAGTTCAGAGGAGGAAGAGTCACCATACATCAGAATTTATCAGAGCATGAGCTTTCATGAATTACCATTCACTGTCTCAACTGCAAAGACCAAAATCTTTCTGATATAAACATATTAGCTGGACACCAGGTACACAACCGTAATCACAATCCCATCTGTCCTAGGCTGCTATGTGTGTGTGTGTGGGGGGGGGAGTTTCATCGGCATCCAGGGATTCATTCATCTCCTAGGTAAAAATCAGGGGATAATGAAAAAAATCAGGGGATACTTTAATAAACGTAGGGGAACTTTGATCACTGTGTCCAGGTAGACAGATCTGTACACTTACTGCACACATAGCCAGCCAACACCAAATTTGGATCATGTCACACACTAGACCCTATCCTCCCAGCCATGTTTTTGCCAGCTTGAGCTCCTCCAATGCATGATGATATAGATTTCTTTTCAATCCACCATATCAGTCACTCATATGGTGGCACATGCACGCTAGTCATGTCCGACTGTAGAGGTGGAGCTCATATCCGTTTTCAATCCATACAACCAGTGTTGTGCAATTCCATGGCCATGTGGCCAGCATGGTTGCACGGAAACACTGTTTACCTTCCCACTTTTTATGGCGGCACCTATTTATCTACATGCATTTACATGCTTTCGAACAGCTAAATTGGCAGGAGCTGGGATTAACAGCGGGAGATCACTCCGCTGCATGGCACCCAGGATTCAAACTGTCGAGCTGCCGACTTTGCAGCTGACCGTTTCAGCACTCTAGCCTGCTGAGCCACCCCGCCATCAAATTATTCAAAATTCTCAACTGAGCTTCAGAATCTGAGCTCCCTTAATTGCTGTGAGATACAGGAAGCTGGACTAGATGGGCCTTTGGCCTGATCCAGCATGGCTCTTCTTATGTTCTTATGTACTTAACACTTTGCCTTTTTGCTTTGCTTTGCTGGCTCATATTCAGCTTGTGATCCACAATAATTCCAAGATCCTTCCTGCTTGTAGTGGTACTGAGCCAGGTATCCCCCATCTTGTAAACTGTGCATTTACTGTTTAGCATTTTTCCCTAGGTGCAGAACTTTGCACAGCCATTCTGTTGTTTTTGGTTCCAGTCCTCAAGCCCATCATGATCTTTCTGAATTTTGTTTCTGTCTTCTAGGGTATTTGCCACCCAATTAGATTGTTTGCTTTTTGTTTATTTGTTGAAAGGTCATATCTGTACATCTTATTGCTCAAATTCAGAGCTTCAAGGGAATCCTGACACTGGGAGAAACATATGCTCACCATCTCACCTAGTTTGACCACACTAGGCCATTTTGTTGTGAGCCCCTTGGACATTGCTGTGACCAAGGATGATACAAATACAGTGGTACCTTTACTTATGAATTTAATCCATTTCGAATGCATGTTCGTAAGTAGAACAATTTGCAAGTAGACCAGCGGTTTCCCATAGGAATGCATTGGAAACGGATTAATTTGTTCCATAAAAAGACATCAGAATTTTTGTGCAAAACTCTTTATAAAGTGCATTTTAAACACATGCACACTGCACAGCAACATTACTTTTCAAGAATAAACGTTTCCAACACCATATATTCTTTTTAACATGATACAAAACAGTTCAGTACACTTTAAAGCCAGGCAGGCACACTGACCATGCCTCACCCTCAGCCAACATTTTCAAACCCCACAAAGTACAGATTTTGGACCTGATGCAGGTCACTTTTTAGTGCAGTTTAAAGACAGGCACTCTGAAAAGGAACACGCCTCACATGGGGGGGGGCAGATAAAAATTGCATAGAGCCAAGAATTCCAAATACTACAATTAAAACAAAATCTTAAAGCATGCCATGGAAATACCCCCCCAACCACCACACATGAACAACAACAACAACCCACCTCTTCACTCCACACCTCATGCAATCCACAGAAGTCTAGAAGCATGGTGCAGGTGTTTCAATACCTCCCAGATACAAAGTGCCCTGGGAGAACCATTTTTTTGGGGGGGGAAATAAAAAATTGTAAGTAGAGCAAACCGCATGTAAAATTTGTAAGGCGGCAGTTAAATACACCCCCAGTTTTGTGCTCATAAGTAGAAAACTTCATAAGTAGAGCCACTCGTAAGTAAAGGTACCACTGTAGTCGCTGGTTTTCCCATCCTGTTAGAAAAAGAATGGGTAGATTAGAGATGGGCACGAATAAAAAAAATGGTGTTTCGTTTGTCGTTTGTCGTTTAGGGGGTCCGTTTGGTTCGTTTCTGTTTTTTTGTGAATTTTTGCAAAAAATTCATTTTAATTTTTTTGGTTTCGTTACCATTTCATTACCATTTATTTCAAAAATTTTGTGATATTTTTAGCATTTAAAGCAGTTCACTGTATTGCTGTAACGAAAACGAAACGCACGACAAAATTCCCGGTGTTTCTGTTCGTTTCATTTCATTTTAGAGACAAAATTCATTTGCTGTTTCATTGCGTAATGAAACAAAAAAACGGAAACAGAAACGGAAAATTGTTCGTTTCGTGCCCATCTCTAGTGTAGATACCTTTTAGATACAATCTGGGGAAAACTGTTAGCCTTGCAAGATTTTTCACTCCAACATGAGACAGATGAGGCTAGACTTTTGTCAACAGCTACACCCAACTCCTGAAAAGAAAAGAAAACTTTGTATGTTTTTAAGGCTGGAGGGTGATTGGGAAATTCTAGCCACTTGGCACCAGGGTTAAGTTATTTAATACCATGCACCCCAAACTGGTTGAAACCAGCTCTTAGCTCTTAGCTCACCTTTAGGCAACTTGCCTGGTTGATGTCTGCCATGACCATTTTTGGATTTCCATTCATAATTTTTCTATTCTATGCCTAAAGGGAGTGAATTTCGTTCATGAACATTTGTGTTGAATGTTTGATTTTTAGTGGTCTAAATTATTTAAAAGCCTGACCTCTTCTACATTTGGATTGTACCAAGGACCACATGGTCTATGTTTCTTTATGGAATAATATTTTAGAGGACACCTCTACCAACCCCAACAACACCCAACAAAAATATTTGTTTATTAGGGGATTGTATTTAAGGAGTAGATGGTGCAGAAACTAGGAGTGGGGAAAGTGCCTACAATTTACACGATTATGCATTCCTCCCATAGGTGTTGGGCTTCTTAGTCCCATCCCCCTTTTTGCAGCAGCTTATTAAATAAACTTTGAATAAATCAGTCATTTTTCTCGGTAATTTCACAAAGGGTTGCGTCAAAGATGATGCAAAATGAGGATGGGACCAAAACTACTGCCCCTGCCCCCCACTGCCGCCAAATGATGTTCACATTAACCACATCATTATGATGCACACTTTGGGCTTCCACCTTGTTTTTCTGGGAGGAAGTCTTCAAATCAGACCCCCAACAAAGTTAGAGACATACCTGCCCATTGGTTAAGGCTGCTTTAGGACAGCTGCACAAATTGATTCAGCAGTGGAGAAAGCAACTCCATTTTTGCAAGCAAATGCCACTGTTAATGTCCATGAAGCTTATTCTCAAAAGTTTCAAGGAATGCAGTTGAATCTTCCCCAGTTTTGAAAACATGGCATTTCTGGGCTTGCTGAATGGTGTGCTAGCTTAAAGAAGCATTGCCATGATTTGCATTTTGAGTTGCAGTGTCATTTGTGTTGCCAATTCCCATATATTTTGCTGGGTCCTGTCTGCCAGCTACAGTTTCATCGTTTCCAACTGGGGCTCCAGAAGTTTAATTTGGGGTCTTAACAGATCATGTCCCTCCTTCAGGATTTATACCAGGTCAGGCATTCGGGATGCACTCAATGAAGCAGGAGGCGTGATGCAAAGGTGCCTTGGCAGCTGCTCCATCCCTCTCTTCTCTACAGTCTAAGTCAGTGATGGCGAACCTATGGCATGGGTACCAAAGGTGGCACTTGGAGCCCTTTCTGTGGGCACCCGACATCATCCCTTCATAGCCACCTGTATACAGGTTAAATTACTGAACTGGCACTTTGCAAAAAAAAATTAGTGGGTTTTGAATTGCAGTTGGGGCACTCTGTCTCTAAAAGGTTCGCCATCACTGGTCTAAGTGATGTGAATTTCCAGGTTTGTCACTAGATCTGAAAGTTTTTCCTTTCTGTTCTTCTTCTCCGCCTTTCCAATCTCATCATGTGGTTACAACAAACAACAAAACAGCTGTAGCTGTTTATCCATGATTTGCTTTCAAGAGCCATTTCTCTTGCCAGCTAAGGGCCTGTCCTGACTGGCTGTTTCATTTCTGGGGTGGATCAGACAATAAAAGATCAAGATCGATTGAGGTGGGGATGTGGGCATGCCCCTCGCATTTCAACAGCAAAGGGACTCTTAAGGGGGAAAAAAGTTCTCCAGCAGATGCCAGAAGAACTCTAGCAATAACCATTCAAGATCACCATGGCTCACCTTCTTACATTTACTCCAAGGTCAGCTTCTACAAAAAGCTGAAAGGGAAGCTTGTTAGTATTTCACCTTGAATTAATAGCTTCCACTACCTCTCTCTCTCTCTTCATCTATTCAGCATGAACAAAGCTGCTGCTCATTGTCAGATTTTCTAAAGAAAATCCCCTGGAAAGACTACAGTCCTAGAAGTTTGCTTCCCTTTGTTCTTAAGGTGGGGAACTTTTGGGTACATGAATCAAGCTGAGTGTGATGGATAGGCAGTGGCGTAGCTATGGGGGGCAAGGGGGGACATCTTTCCTCGGGCACAGCATCTGGGGGCACCACATTGGGTGCCAAACAGCTCCCTGCCCAGGAGCTGCGGGAAGGCGTGTTGCAGGTGACCTGCCAGGGTCGGCATGGAAGGCTTCCCAGCCACCACTGCCACCTTCTACGTGGCACCTACGTCGCACGTGTTACTTCTTAAAGGAAAACAACTGTGACATGTTCGAACAAAAGCTACTGCAAGGTAGAGAAATCACAGGGGGAGATCCTTTGGCAGTAATGTAACAAGGGAAGATTTCTGAATATGGCGGAAATTATATTCCTCTTATTGCCTTTTTAAAATAGTCCTATTTCCCCAGGTGTTTTTCTTTGAGAAATTTGATTTCTAATACAATGGACCCTTGTATAACAAATGGTTTATATAACATAAAATGTGTACAACATAAAAAATTCCGGAGATAGGGGAAATTTGCTTAACATAATCGCCTACGGGGCAAATCTTTACAATATAAAAACGGAATCACTCTGTTTTCAATGCATTCCTATGGGAAATTTGTATAAAGGAAAATTTGCTTAACATAATTTCATTTGGAACGAATTAATTCTTTTATACAAGGTAGCACTGTATTTAAAAACAGTATGTTCAATTTTAATCAGAATCAATATTGGATCTTTCTTTCTCCCTCCCTCCCTCCCTCCATCCATCCATCCCTTCCTTCCTTCCTTCCTTCCTGTCTTGTTAGCTGGTTGCTGAATATAGCTTTTTTGCTGTTTAGACTGTAGTGTTGCTATAGGCTTGCGTTGTTTCTATAATTGTATGTCCTCCACCCTAGGAGCCTAGATGATGAAAGCACAGCACACACATTTCTAAAATGAATAAACGTAAAGTGATCTACCTATGATTCCAGAACAGAAGTGTATTACATCATCTGAAACTGGGGCAGGGTCCAAGTTATCATTTTGCTCCCTATCTTTCTAATCTGGTGTTCTTCATACTGGTTTCCATTTTGTTGCCTATCTTTCTAATTTAGTGTTCTTTATACTGGTCAAGAGACAGAGCTGTCACATCCACTCAAATATCACATTTATATGATGGATAATCCAGTTCTGGATGGATCTGTTTTATGTTTTTAAATTTGGAAACTTCATTAGAATTTAGAGATTGTGGATTCATTTATGTGATTATCTTGATTATCCTGACAGCTCTACTTTGATAGCTTTCTTTGTTATGCTTGCAAATCACTTCGGACTTATGGTGACCCTTTCCAGTCTGGGGCTTTTTTAGAAAGGTTGGAAGCTCATTCCTTTAAATTAGGGCAATGTGTATTATTGGGGCCTTTCCTATTTTGTTATCTATGTCCACATTTTTGTAACCCAGGTTTTCCATTGGCAACTATCTGTTTCATTCTATTACTTTTCTCTATATTAATTTTATAAAACTTGCAAGTCTGGTCTGCAAACTAACTCAGAGGCAGGACAAATCTATTTCTCATTCTCCCATTGACACAAAACCGGCAGCAAACAGATCATGGAAACTACCTAAGCCTCCTCCTCCTCCTCCTCCTCCTCCTCCTCCTCCTCCTCCTCCACCACCACCACCACCACCTTCCTAGTGTTTTCCTAAAGATGCGTGGTCTGCTCTTTGGATCCTGAAATGCCTGAACTTTGTCTGATCGACTGCATCTTCAGCATGTCCATATTGACAATGTCCTACCACCTCTGCCTTGGTCACCCAAATAGTCACTGGCCATACATTTTCAGGTGGTAAGCAGTTTTGGCAATGGTGGAAGGTGCCATTCTGAGGACATGTCCAT
This sequence comes from Phrynocephalus forsythii, assembly GCA_029282475.1. NCBI lineage: Eukaryota > Metazoa > Chordata > Lepidosauria > Squamata > Agamidae > Phrynocephalus > Phrynocephalus forsythii. Next base: position 34,935,483 of record JAPFRF010000003.1, on the reverse strand, counting down.
AGTAGCAAAGGTGGCTTTCTCTCATTTCTCTGTTGATATGACACCTAGTTGCTGTTGGATAGTATCATATGTGATGTGGTTTTGAACAGAGATATCCAATATCCAATACGGCATATGCATTTCTATGGTATAGAAATGGATCCCTACACCCATTGTTGCTGTCCAGTACTCTGTGCCCTACAATGCAACAGAATGGACAATCATCTTGTAAATCTTATATTTGAGATGGATTTCATATCTGAGAGCTGAGGGTGAAGGGGCAAATATATACGAATGAGGCAGATAAAGATTGGGAGGAGTAAAAGACTGAGAGGAAATAATTATTATAATAGAAATACTGTACATTTATTTCTGCAGTTATATAAAGAGACTATTGAATCAATAGTCAAGTGACAAGATAAAAGGAAATTTTGATGTTGGTGTCAGAGAAAACAGTGTGATAACATGCATCACCAAAAAGAAGGGCAAAAGATGATAATGAGTTGTATAAGAGGCTACTTGGGGGAGGCTACTTGGGGGAGGAGTTTTCAGACTGCTTGGAAAATTCCTGAGAGCAAGTGGGCTTGGAGGTTTGGCTGTATCTTAGTATTGCCAGAAGTTTTTCTTTAAAACAAAGGAATTGAATACCAAGATCCAGAAGGGGTTGTGGGGAATAGCCCAGATGTTGAAGTAGGAGCAGGACAAGGAGTATTACAGACCATCAGTGTGAGGAAAAGCAGGTTAAGCAAAGGGCTTGTAAGAAACACACATAGCCTCAAATGTCTCTACACCAATGCACAGAGCATGGGAAACAAATAAGAGGAACTGGAACTCCTAATAAACATGATGTAATTGGCATCACTGAAACCTGGTGGGATGAGACTTATGATTGGAATGTTGTTATTGGAGGGTATAACCTGTTTCAAAGGAACAGACCGAGTAAGAAAGGAGGAGGTGTACCTTTATATGTTGAGGACATATATACTGCTGAAGAAATACAAGATATACAACAGAGAAAGCAGGTTGAGAGTATTTGGATGAAAATTAAGGGTGAGAAAATGAGAGAGATGTTACTGTGGGGGTATATTAGAGACCCCCCAAGTCAGCCAGAAGAGTGGGATGATGCTTTCTGTGAGCAGATGGCCACACAGTCAAAGGGAGAGATGTAGTACTAATGGGAGATTTTAACTATCCTGATATATGTTGGCAGTCCAACTCAGCTAAGAATGCAAGGTCCAACAGATTCCTTGTTGCCCTTGCAGACAATTTCATGGTCCAGAAGGTGGAGGAGGCAATAAGAGGAGCAGCCATTTTAGATCAGGTCTTAACCAATAGGGAGGACCTCATGGACGGGATCAAAGTGGTGGGATCTTTAGGTAAAAGTGACCATGCCCTCTTGGAATTTATTATACAGTTGGAAGGCAACGCTAAGCATAGTCAGACAAGAATCCTGGACTTTAAGAAAGCCATTTTTGCAAACTTAGGCTGTGATTCCATGGACTGAAACACTGAAAGAGAAGGGAGTCCAAGATAGATGGGAGTGAGATATTAAATGCACAATCTAAAACTGTTCCAACAAGAAAAAATGGGAGATGTCTAAAGAAACCACAATGGTTGCTAATATATGCAAATAGCTAATATATGCAGGGGGGTGGTAAAAAAAAAGCTAAAGTACAAAATGAACTTAGACTTGCCAGAGAAATTAAAGATAGTAAAAAGGGTTTCTTTAGTTATGTCCGCAGCAAAAGGAAAAATAAGCAAATGATAGGCTGTCTGCATGGCGATGATAACCAACTACTAACAGGAGACAAGGAAAAGGCAGAACCACTCAACACTTTCTTTGCCTCAGTTTTCTCCAAAAAGGAAAAAACAGTTCCCTTGGCACAAAGAGTAGGTGAGGTAGGACAGGAATTGCAACATCGAATAGATAGAGAAGTAGTACATGTACACCTGAAAACATTAAATGAATTTAAGTCTCTTGAGCCAGATGGATTACATCCAAGGATATAAAAAGAACTGGTGGAAGTAATTTCAGAACCATTGGCAATAATATTTGAGAAGTCGTGGAGAACAGGGGAAGTCCCCATCGATTGGAGGAGGGAGAATATTGTCCCTATCTTCAAAAAAAAGGGGGATCCAAATAATTACTGCCCAGTCAGCTTGACTTCAATTCTTGGCAAGATCCTAGAACAAATTATTAAGAAGACAGTCTATAATTATTTAACTAGCAATGCTGTCATTACGAGAAGTCAACATGGTTTTCTTAAAAACAAGTCATGCCAATTTGAGCTCTTTCTTTGAATTACAGGCCTGATGGATGAGGGAAACGCTGTGGATATTGCTTATCTAGATATCAGTAAGGCCTTCAGTAAGGTTCCCCATGGTATACTTGCCAAGAAGTTAGTAGAATGTGGGATAGATAGTGCCACTGTTAGATGGATTTGTAATTGGTTGACTGATCATTAATGGCTTCTCATCAGCTTGGAGAGATGTGACCAGTGACTTGGAGGAAGGAATAGAGAGTAGGCTGATCAAATTTGCAGTTGATACCAAATTGGGTGGGGATGCTAATTCTCTAGAGGATAGGATGTAAATCCAAAAGGACCTTGACAGATTAGAGTGCTGGGCCAAAACTAAAGGAATGGATTCCAACAGAGGGAAATGTAGGGTGGTGCATCTAGTTTAAAAGAACGAATTGCACAGATATAGGATGGGAGACACCTGGCTGGAAAATAGGGAGTCTTGATGGACCACAATTGAACATGATTCAGCAGTGTGATGCAGCAGCCAAGAAAGCCAACATGATCCTTGGTTGCACCAACAGAAGCACAGTGTCTAGATCAAGGGAAGTGATAGTACCAATCTATTCTGCTCTGGTCAGACCCCATCTGGAGTACTGTGTCCAGTTCTGTGCGCCTCAATTTAAAAAGAATGTAGACAATGTTGAGCGGATCCAGAGGAGGGCGACCAAGATGACTGAGGGTCTGGAAGAAATGTCTTAAGAGGAATGGCTTAGGGAGCTGAGAACTTTTAGCCTTACAAAAAGAAGGCTGAGATGGGATATGGTAACTATGTTTAAATATCTGAAAAGATGTCAAATTGAAGGAGGGACTGGTTTGTTTTCCATGGCTTCAGAGACTAGGATGCGGGGCAATAGTCTCAAACTACAGGAAAAGAGATTCAATTTAAACATTAGGAAGAACTTCATGACAGTTAGAGCTATTCGGCAGTAGAATATGCTGCCACGGAGGGTGGTGGAGTCTCCTTCTTTGGAGGTTTTTAAGCAGAGGCTGGGTGGCCATATGTCAGGACGCAGGAGCACTGTAATGGGGATTCCTGCATGGCAGTGGGTTGGACTAGATGGCCCTTGAGGTCTCTTCCAACTCTATGGTTCGATGATTTTATGATTCAAAAAGATCATCACTGGACCTTGCACAAAGGGCATTAAAAATAAGATTGAACTTTGGTATGGTAGCACTTCAAATGGAGGACTAGGACTTGAGGCCACATAGGTCACACGTATGCTGTTATCTGCTCCAGACAATACACTGGCTAAAGTATTCTGAATCAGCAGCTGTTTCCAAAGTCTCTTTAAAGGAAGTCTTGCATTAAGCATATTGACAATAGTCCAAATGAGATGTAAGTAGAGTATGTGTCATTGGGACCGGAGCCAGAATTTTAAGCAGCAGGCACAGATGGCACAAAGTTACCTTAGCTGCTCAAAAGCACTGCTGGTCACTGCAAAAACCTGGGCATCCAGATTTAGGACTGATCCCTAGACTACACCCACACTTGGCAATCTGAGTCTTCAAGTGGAGTACATCTATTCCTTCATTTGATTTTAAATGACTAGGAGCAACCCGCGTCAGTTTGTTTATCCTAATCTAACTCATTACTAACATCACACACTGAATTAAGAACACAGCACTCCTTTGAATTTAGGTAGAAAGAGAGATAGAATAAACTGATGCCAAATCTCTGAACCCCAGAAGGTTCATGCACGTGATAACTAGCATGAAACTTGGAGAAGCAACATCAAGGAGCAACAGCAAAGATGTTGAACTGAATCCCAAAAATGGATTCCAGCCAGTTGGCCCGACATGACTAATGATACTGTGAATGTATCCGTGCCTAATGGAACTATGGATATCTATGAGATCACCTGTTCAGTTGTAGATTGCTTTAGTCTTTACCTTCTGATGGTATATGTTAGGCATGTCCAAACTTCGGCTCTCCAGATGTTTTGGACCACAACTTCCACAGTCCTTTGCCATTGGAAATACAGGCTTGGGATTCTGGGAGTTGTGGTCTGAAACATCAGGAGGGCCAAAGTTTGGACATGCCTGTGCTCCGCTCACAGTAGAATGATGCAGAAAAGTTTGGGTGCATATGGAGGACAGCATTCTCTGTTGTTTGCCTGCTATCTGGAATGGTCAAAACACTTCCGTTAGACAAACTTCTGGTTTTCAGTGTTTTGCCATGAATTAAATTATCTAATATAGAAGGTTCTGCAAGTGTGTGTGTGAATTACCACTCTTTTGAGCCTGAAGACCTGTCAAAGGAGGTTGTCTATTCCTCTGGCAATGAAAATGGGTGTTAGTGCCAGTTTGAAGGCAACTAGGTTGAGCATAATATGGAAAGGCCGCCTATAAATTAAAATTAACATTGCATGAAGAAAAATGAATGCACTGATAATAGCCGTACTCATTAAAACAGAGGTTTAACACAAGTATCCAGTGTTTTTGTTTCTGCCCTTGATGTTTTGAAGAACCAGTGGTATAATTGGTGTGTGTGTGGTGTATCTACAGAAATGTCAACAGTATGAATGAAGATATTGAGTGTAGCAAGAGGAGTCAAAAAGCTCCTTAAATCTCTTCCAGAATCCTGATCCATATACAGTGGTACCTTGTATAAATGAATTAATTCATTCAAAATGAAATTCTGTTAAGCAAATTTTCCTTTGAATAAATTTCCCATAGGAATGCATTGAAAACAGATTAATCCCTAATTGTGACCATTTTTCTGTTGTACGGATTCGCCCCATAGGCGATTCTGTTAAGTCAAGGGTGTCCAAACTTTGGCCCTCCAGGTGTTTTGGACAATAACTCCTAGAATTCCAAGCCTGTATTGCCAATGACAAAGGACTGGGGAAGTTGTGGTCCAAAACATCTGGAAGGCCCAAGTTTGGACACCATTGTGTTAAGTGATTTCCCCCATCTCCAGAATTTTTTTTCCTTTAAGCCAATTTTCTGTTAAACAAACCACTTGTTATATGAGGGTCCACTGTAACTGCCTACTTTTCAAAACCCAGTCACGCAAGTGTTAACTCTAAGTCTTCTACCTTGTGTATTTTTCTTCTCAGGACATTACTTTTGAATCCTCTGTTTATATTTTAAAGACAAGAAATTGGCAGATGAAGTAGGAGCAGTTCAGAGAGAGTCATTCCAACCTGCTCGATGTTCTTTAAAATACTGAAAGTTTTCTTTTCTTCTTTCTTAATTGATTCCTCTTCCTAAAGTGGCACACTCTGTTCTTTCACTCCAGGATTAGAGATGGGTGAAACAAGAAAAGTCTCCATTAGACATGGGCACGACTTGGCGAAATTGTCGTTTCCGTTTTCGGATATCGTTTCCATTACGTAACGGAAATGGTAACGACAATTAAGCTGTCAGAACTCGAACTCGAACCGAAAAAAAGAAAAATTGGGTCTGATTTGTCGTTGTCGTTCCTGGCGTCGCGCGGCGATCGCGCGATGCCAAGCGGCACAGAAAAAAAGTTTTAAAAATTAAAAAAACCCTCATTCCCAGCCAAAAAAGCAGGCGAAAATATGCCTGCCTGAGGGCACCTACCAGAGGGGTGGTTTCTGGGGGGGGGTCCCCAGCCTTCCCCCCCTCCTGTCCTGGGCTGCTGGTACCGGGCTGGAAGGGGGCATCCTCGGCGTCTCCATTTGCCATGCAGTGCGGGGGGATCCAAAATGGCGTCTGCAATATTTTTTTTGAAATCGTGGTCCAAAAAACGACCAAAGCACCACAGAAACATGCAAAAATTAGCTATTTTAAATGCTTGAATTTTTACAGTAGCAGCAGTGGGTTTTTTATAGCAGTAAAAGGTCGCACTGATTTTATTTTATTTTATTTTATTTTTATTTTTTTACACCTGCGCAATGATGGGCTGGCCATGGGATGGGACCATGCAAATTTTTGGACCCATTCTACCAATAGCATGGCCAGGTTTTGACTGACACTTCTGGATGTGCAAGAGGGCATAAAAAGCCGAGGTACTCCCAGAAGAGTCGCAGTCCGGGCTTGGATATGGGTGGGAGAGGGCTGTGTGTAGCTGGCTGCTGTGCTAGACTAGTTTCGATTTCACGGAGCCTTTAGATTTCAGTTAGGCAGGCAGGGAGGGAATTGATTCAATTGAATTTTTAGGAAATAATAATAATTCCTTTCATTCTCTGTCTGCTGTGGGGAATAGCAATGCAGTTTATTCTTTTTTATTCTCCTGCAGTTTGTTAGGATTTCTTTTCTGATAGTGCTTCAAAGGGGGGGAGGTTTGAGTGGGAAGGGAGGTGTGGATTTATTTTAAAATTTCATTTGCTTGGTGGCAAGCCAAGGTCCTTTCATACCCTGCCTGCAGCTCTGCTGTGGGTGCACTGCCCACTTTGTTTGCAATAAAAATTGCAATTGCTTTATTCGATGCAGTCTTGTGCAGCAAGTCAGTTTAAAGTGTTTTCCGCCTGCTCTGGGTCATTGCGGGACCCGTGCGCCCGCCGCCTGCGTGCCCGCCGCCCGCACACCCGCCGCCCCGAGCGCCCACGCGCCCGCCCCTCCCCCCTGCCGCTGCTGCCGCCCGCCCATGCCCACCCCGCCACCCCGCCCGCCGCCTAGGGCGCAAAAACACCTAGCACCGGCAGGACGCCACTCGCTGGGACGTCAAATTCGCGTGAAATCGTGGCAGCGGTAACGACAAACGACACGACGAAATGACATTTTTAAAAATTTCACGAAAAACGGAAACGACCCGAAACGGACCCGTCCTGAAAAACGACAACTCGAAAAAAATTTTTTTCTGGTCGTGCCCATCTCTAGTCTCCATTCTCAAAATCCACACCTGTTTGTTTTGGATTTTTCTCAGCATTTCTCAGCATCAACTCCTACCCCTGTTCTATCGATAAATGTCTATGATGGATGTCTATCCCACTGAGGGGGCCTCACAGAATTTTCTTCAGACTCTACAGAGCAAAGTAAAAATGATACAGAAACGCAGACTGAATGGGAGGTGTAGCTAATCGGCCTTCATGGACCCTCCTTTAAATGCATTTTATTACTTAATCAATCTTACCAGAGGGACAAAACTAACCATTTATCTCAGACCTTCAATTGCTAAAATGCTTTTATTTAGAGTTAGAGGCAGTAAACTGCCAAAATTATTTCCTACACATGACAAGCACCCCAAAAACGGATTCCATGTGAGAAAGATGGAAATAGAATATTGTAGGAAGGAGTTTTCAGAAAATAATAAGATGAGTTAGCCACCTCATTCTGAATGGCAGGTGAGAGGAAATGAATGACCTGAGAATTCTACTACCCTTGGAGAAGGCTTTCCATCCTTATCCAGGACTTTACCATCTCAGTGTGGTGTCATCTTGTGCATGTATATCCAGCGAGATATTACAAAACAGTGGGGAAACAAGTAGAAAGTGTTCTTTCACTCTTATTCAGGGCAGCCGAAGGAGATACATATTAAAACATTCACATTACCCTGAACATTGCCCATTCTTGTTGGGCGTTTTAGAAGCTAAGCAGGGTTGGTCCTGGTTCTTATTAGAAGGGGACATCAACAAGGATATCCAGGTATGGCTAAATTTTTGCCTGAAATCATGGAGAGATTTTTGCCACACTGTTCTAATTGGACCAGTGAGCTCACTCAATCTAGGGGAACTTCCTATGTTCCTACTACAATACCTTAAAAACTCATTTTTACATTTTACTTGCAAGGCAATGAAATACCTGCAGAATTCCACATACGACTAGATTTCTTTCTAGGTATTCTTCTGGCAATTGTTTGGATGCTATCTGTATTTTAGTAGGTGTTCATCTAAGTCCCCTAACAATTGGTCACCCCTGGACTGATGGTGGTTTGTGAATTCAAAAAAACCAAAGCAATAACATTTTTGGAAACCAACCAGTATGGAGCACAGCATTCTCAGTTGTGTGTCTGCTATGTGTGATGGCCATAATATATTGCCCATCTGGCCTTGGCAACCAGATGGGAAATATAAAAATAAAATAAAATAAAATAAAATAGCAGGTTGCTGTACAAAAGAGCTGTGATTATTAACATCAGAGCCCTGTTGCAAATTAGTACTAATATTAGTACTTTTTTATCTTGTGGCTTTGAAATGGTCTAATCGACTTATTCAATAAAGGGATTGTTGTTGTTGCATAGTAGTAGAAAAATAACTCCATTTAATACATTTTCCCCAAGCTGATGGCTACAGTCATTCTCAACAGGGGGTCATATGTCCCTCTTGAGGATCCTGGCACATTTGAAGGGGGCCACAGACTGAACATAATTCTTCACACACGCCACCATATTTCTTTCATATTATGTTTATGGCTGTGGCAAAAGAGAGAGAGAGAGAGAGAGAGAGAGAGAGAATGAGAATGAGAATGAGAATGAGAATGGTTGCTGTAGGTATTTTAAAATATAGTCCTCTAAGCCCTAGTCAGTGGGGCCAATGGCCAGGCATTAAGGAAGCTGTCCTCAAAAATATCTAGAAAGCACCAGGTTGGAAAGGGTTAATCAAGAATCCAGCCAGAGGCCATTAGAAAACTTTCAGGCATGGCAAGATGGAACAACATTCCAAGTGACATTTATATTAGAGGCCGGAAGCATCAAGGGGACACCTGTTGTAATGTTTCTAAAAACAGAACCATATCTAATGCCCCAATTAACTACCACAGTTAATAGGCAAGAATAAATGTAACCAATCTTTTTATTTATTTTAATTTTTATTTCTATTCCTATTCCCTCTAGTTAATGGCACTCAGGGCAGCAAACAAATCATAATAACACAAGCAACCCCAATAATCCCCACATAAACTGTAAACATGAATATAATAACCCAAGTTAAAATACCTAGCAAAATATAAAGTATACATTATTTAAAAATATATTAAATGCAATAAAGGCAGCGAAAATAGGGCAGGTACATAAACAAAGGGGAAAGGGGAAACAACAAGTGGGGTGAGGGGAAGACCATCCATTGGCAAGGTTAATCTGGGGAAAGGCCATTAAAGCCTTTTGAGAAAAGCCAGGTTTTAACTTGTCTCCTGAAACTAAGATGGGACAGGGCTAATCACACCTCAGATGAGAGAGAATTCCAAAGTGATGGAGCAACCCGAGAAGGCCCAGTTTTGAGTGACAGTTTTTAGTCCTTCCTTCAGATCACCACCCACAACATCCCAATGTATGAGGTACAGGTGGGACGAGTAGACATTTTGAGGGAGAGGCACTCAGACAAATAGAAAGGTCCTAAACCATTAAATGTTTAATGCGCTCTAAATGTTACCATATGCACTTTGGACTTGGCCTGTCAATCTCTTTTTGGAGCCCTCATAAGTAGTGACCATTATCACATTTTAGGTGACAGTGTCTACAGCAGCAGTGGGATGCCATGTGAGTGAAGAGGAGATGTCAGTCACCCTCAATATTTTCTCCTTACAGAGACATGCTGCAATGATAGTCCACATTCTTTGACTAAAGCCTGTAGAAATATCTCCACTTTAACGAGTACTGGTACAATGGGTATATCTTATTTGAAGTGTAGTGCTATCAGTAAACAAATGTGCTCAGAGCTGAAAGGATGTGTCTCCTGGTGTCATAATCCACATACTGTTTGCAGCGTCTGAAGTAATAATCTATTATAATAATATGCATTTGCAATGATTACGCACGTCCAGTGTATGTATTACAGTGTTTTCATTATTGAAATAGCATTTAATCAAACTGTTGAAGATTTAGAAACACAGGTTTGATTAATAGTTGTGGGAGTGTAGGAAGAGCGCTATAAATACCAGGACCTCAGACAAGGAGAGCATTGTTCTCAGCCAGCAGTCTCTGACCCACCGCTCCAGAAGCTCAGGTAAAGACGTTTCTTTTAGGTATCTTTCTGGTTGCTGGTGTGCATCTCTGCATAGAATGCAGTGATTTTTATCCGTTCTTAAAAACAATGTGTTGGGTAGCTGGGTGGACAGGACAGTTGAACTCCTGACTTCAGTTGAGTACAACTGAGATGGGAGGAAAACTGGACAGTGGAGAAGACTTCATGTTGAGAAGAGATGCCACCAAGCCTTCATCTTCTTTTGAAATGCAGGGATTTCCACTTTATGGTGGCTGAGGGAGGCAGGGTAGTGGTGGTTCTCTTCACCTACTCCATACTGAACTAGATGGCATGAAAGGGTGTGTGTAGATTGTATAGGTTTGTGCAGATGGTCAGCTATATGGATTTATTTGGTTATATTAATAAATAAATATTGTTGATATGTAGCTCAGGTTATATTTTGTAGGTTAATTTGGCCTTTTGAGTTAATCATTTGCTGTACTCTTAATCCACTCACCCCCTCCAGCTACATTTGATGTCCACTGGCGGGTTTGTGTACCAATTTTCTCAAGGGATAGCATCTTTCAGCAAATGTATGATGCTCTTGCTTGAAACCATCAGGATCCTATGACTGGGGGGGGTAGGGTTTACATTTGAGACCAACTTAATCACTTATTGAGAGTTTTGAAGTCCTAGGTGGAGAGATTTGTGGAAGGCTCTGTGTATTAGTAATGGTGATAGGCAGGAGCAATCTGAGGTTGCTGCTCAACCTTGCCATGCCTTGCCCACGAGGTTTTGTGCAGGTTGAAAACTGGCTAAGATGAGAGATGGTGACACAGTTCCTATTTGCAATTCTGTTCAAATAAATGCAGCCCTAGTTAAGTGAGTGTCTTGTGCTTCATCTCGTCATTGACTCCTCCATCTGTGATATGGCTGACTATATCTGATAAGTAGACATGGGCACGACTTGGTGAAATTCTCGTTTCCATTACGCAACGGAAACGGTAACAATTACTCTGGCAGAACTCGAACTCGAACCGAAAAAAGAAAAATTGGGTCTGATTTGTCGTTGTCGTTCCTGGCATCGCGCGGCGATCGCACGATGCCAAGTGCAAGCAGCACAGAAAAAAAGTTTTAAAAATAAAAAAAAACCTGATTCCCGGTCAAAAAAGCAGGTGAAAATATGCCTGCCTGAGTGAGGGCACCTACCAGAGGGGTGGTTTCTGGGGGGTCCCCGGCCTCCCCCCCTCTCCTGTCCTGGGCTGCTCTGGTGGGGGGCATCCTTGTCGTCTCGCCAACTCGCCATGCCATGCGGTGCGGGCGGGGGATCCAAAATGGGGTGACCACAATATTTATTTTGAAATCATGGTCCCAAAACACACCAAAGCACCACAGAAACATGCGAAAATAGCTATTTTAAAACTGCCTGAATTTTTACAGTAGCAGCAGTGGGTTTTTCTTGCAACAAAACGTCTCCATTGATTTTATTTTATTTTATTTTTATTTTTATTTTTACACCTGCGCAATGATGGGCTGGCCATGGGAGTGGACCATGCAAATTTTTGGAGCCATTCCACCAATTGCATGGCCACTTGGCCAGGTTTTGACCGAGACTTCTGGGATGTGCCAGTCGGGCATAAAAAGCCCACTAACCCTAGCCCGAACCCTAACCCTAACCCTAACCCTAACCCATACGCCAGTACACTGTCCTTCTTAGTGGGTCAGAGAGGCACCCAGAGGTGCACCCCAGTAACTCACCCTAACCTTACCCGTAACCCTAAGCCTAGCCCTTGTGCTAACCCTAACCCTAAGCCAGATCTGTGTACTCGCATTGCACTACACGCAAGTACACTTCCCTTCTTAGTGAGTCACAGGGCGCCAATAGGGGTCCTCTCTCACTTTGTTCCCCAACCCAAGTGCACCGTATGCCAGGCAGTGAGTCACAGAGGCACCCGAAAGAGAGGTGCCTCTGCCTGCCACTGCAACTTGGTATGCATATCCAATTGGCTATGCATACCCTTTTGTAGCGGGCCAGAGGAGGCACCCACCCCAGAGAGGTGCCCCCAAGAGCCCAGTTTCCCTTCATGGCGGGCCAGAGGAGGCACCCACCCCAGAGAGGTGCCTCCAGGAGCCCGCTTTCCCTTCATAGCGGGCCAGAGGAGGCATCCACCCCAGGGAGGTGCCTCCAGGAGCCCGCTACCCCCCCAAACCAGTACTAATGACAGACGAAAAAATGACAAACGAAACGACAAATTTTTGAAAAATTTCACGACAAACGGAAACGAGCCGAAACGGGCCGGCTCCGACACACAACTCGAAACGTAATTTTTCCTGGTCATGCCCGTCTCTACTGATAAGCAAAGAGACTTCCTCTCAAAGATTCGAGGGTTAAAAGTAGGAACAAAAGAAAGCTCTGATAGATCACACAGTACTGGATGGCTTTGTTCTTCCCTTAGAGCTTCTGAACGTCGCCATGACTTCTCTGCCTGATGCCAATGCTAAATTTGCTGTTGACCTTTACCACCAGCTAAAGGAAGAGCACCCCTGTGAGAACATCTTGTTTTCCCCTGTGAATGCTACCTCTGCCCTGAGTGTGCTTGCCATGGCATCTGGAGGTAAACAGGCAGTTAAGATTAAGAAGGTGAGTGTCTTCGGGGATGGAGCCTGCAAGCTCCTTTCTTATTGCTAATAGTCCTACTCAGAGTGAGTGACCTTTTAGGCCAGATGGATGGGATATAAATGCAAAAATAACTATATTAATAAAGACATAAACAGTCCTGCTCAGACTTTACAACTAAGTGTTTCACTTCCATTTTTAAGTAAATACAGTGACACCCCCCTACTGCAGGGGTTAGGGACCCGACCCGACCTGTGATAATTGAAAATCCCCGATATGCAGATGCAGATCGGGCCGGGCCAGGGGCGCCTAGCTGGGGGCTCTTGTACTTACCCCAGCCTGGTGCTGCCCCAAATGGACCCACGAGAGCCTTTCCAAGCCTTCTGTAGGCCCCAAGATGGCCTCTCTGCAAACCGGAAGTGACTTCCGGGTCTCCAGAAATCATTTCTGAGGCCTCCTACAGGCCTAGAAAGGCCCTCAGAGGCCTCAGAAATAATTTCTGGTGACCCGGAAGTCATTTCCTATTTGCAGGGAGGCCCTTCGGGGGCCTCCAGAAGGCCTGGGAAGGCCCTTGCAGGCCCGTTTGGGGCAGCGCCACTCCTGGGGTAAGGGAGGCCTGAAACAGGCTTTCCCCCCTTACTCCAGGGGGGCTTTTTTCCATATACTGCAGTCCCGCAATATAGCGGGACCGCAGTATATGAACCATGAATGGGCGGGGGACCACTGTACATCTAATGTTAAGTCTTTCTATTTCCCCATTGCCTTCAACCCTCCTTTGCCCTACTGTGTTTTTCAGTGAGTCTTGACTTTTTATGCTATGTCCAACATACAACAGCCTTGTGTGTTTTTACTTAAAATAAACTTAGCATGCCTATCTGCGTTCAGAATGTAGAATTCTATTAAAAGAATAATAATAGCATTAGCATCATAACCAAGGACCTGCAAGTGTGCCTCTCTGGCAAAATATCTGAATATCACTATGTGACTTCCAGTTATAAATAGCTACATTTCCCAGGGAGTTCAATATAGATTTTATAGATTAATTTTACATTCATAATATTCAGAGGCATGGCAATATACTTTTCATGCTTGACTAATGTGATTCAAGAGACAAAGAAATCCACTGAAAAATACACAGCAAGTTAAACAACACTGCTGTTGCTTCCTGACTATTTTAAGCAATGTTATGGTTCACTTGAAGGTCCTTCATTGGGATGAACTGGAAGAGTGTCATGTCTCGAGCAACAGAAGTTATTTTGAAGCAGTTACAACCTTTGGACAATCATTAACTGTAGTAAAGGTATGTACAACCTATTTTAATCAAAGCTTTCCATTAATTCATCCACCCCCAACCTGTTAATTGACATTATTTCCTATTGTAACAACATAGCACACCCTTTGTTTATTAATTTATTTATATTTGTTAACTGCCTGACTTTCCCTCAGGAACTCTGGGTGGTGTACAACAAATTGCAACAAACAACTTGCCCAGTAAACACAACCCCCATAACAACAAAAAAGCTATAAAAATATAAAAACAATAACAATTACAATAACTCCAAGTAAGATAGTTTCCGGTAAGAAAAAAAGGCGGGAACAAACAAAAAACAACAACACACAATTGTACAATCAACGATCACTGAAAGTTTCCATGAAGAACCAGGTCTTTAATGCTCTCCTGAAGGCCGGCAGGGACTCAGCCAGCCTAATCTCTGTGGGCAGTTTGAAAAAGCCCAATTACGGACAGAAACTCTTTGGGCCTCCCTTGGTTTGGCCACCTGGAGCGAAAAGGCAAGCGAAGGTCTGGTCCATCAGGACGAAGCTGATCTCTGGGAGATACTCTCCACCAGATATTCAGGTCGCAAACCATGGAGGGTTTTGTAAACCAAAACCAGTACCTTGAAACTTATTAGGGAGGCAACTGGCAGCCAATGCTAGCAGGCCAGGATGGGGGTGATGTGGTCAAACCTGCCCGCACCAACCACCAGCCTGGCTGCCACATTCTGCACCACATTCTGCACCTGCTGCAGTAGAGAGTTACAGTAATCTATCATCAGCGCCTGCACTACCGACCAAAGGGAGTACACATCCAGGTACAGGTGAATCTAGGTGATGAGCCTAAATTGGTAAAAGGCTGCCCTGGAAACAGCTGCCACCATATCACATATGAAGAAACACATTTCAGAAAGGTGAAGGGTATCTATTTTCAGAAAACCCTTTTCATCACATTGATGGGGATATTCATTTTCAGCTGTACATTCCAAAGTCTTGTGCATTTTTACTTCAAAAAAGCTTGGTATGTATATATGTATATATACAAAATATTGTGAAATAACAATATGCATCTAAATCTTTCAAATAAATGGTTTAATTCGAAGCATCTAATCATGCAAAATTGTTGTTATTTCATTGCAGACACAAGAAACAATTGATATCCACCCAAACCCAAAATGCCTTTCTGAACCACAAGCAAAATCAACGATCCACCTTGATCCTTCAGATCAGGAAACAACAAGTTCCAAAAACAGAACACGTCCTGACACAGACCATCATGAGGCAGAAAAATCTCATCATGACCCAACACAACCCAGAGCCAGACCTGGTCCTAAGAAAGACCACACTGAGGAGGAAGAACCATCCGATTCTGGAGCCACACACCCTAGAGCAAGGTCCGGTCGTGACGCAGACCATCCGGAGGGCGAAGGACCTTCTCGACCTGAACCCACACAACCCAGAGCAAAGGCCCGTCCTGAGGCAGAACAACCAGAGCCAGAGGAACCATCACATCCTGAACATCCACCTTCTAGAGTAAGACCCCGTTCTGAACCAGAACATTGTGATGAGGGAGAACCATCTGAGCCTGAAGCCACACGACCAAGAGCAACGCCACATCGTGAGGCAGACCATCCTGAGGAAGAGGAGTCATCTCATACTGAAGACACAAGACCCAGAGCAAGGCCCCGTCGTGACGCAGACCATCCTGAGGGCGAAGGACCTTCTCGACCTGAACCCACACGACCCAGAGCAAAGGCCCGTCCTGAGGCAGAAAAACAACAGCCAGAGGGAACATCACATCCTGAACATCCACCTTCTAGAGTAAGACCCCGTTCTGAATCAGAACATTGTGATGAGGGAGAACCATCTGAGCCTGAAGCCACACGCCCAAGAGCAAGGCCCCGTCGTGAGGCAGACCATCCTGAGGAAGAGGAGTCATCTCATACTGAAGACACAAGACCCAGAGCAAGACCCCGTGGTGACGCAGACCATCCTGAGGGCGAAGGACCTTCTCGACCTGAACCCACACGACCCAGAGCAAAGGCCCGTCCTGAGGCAGAACAACCAGAGCCAGAGGAAACATCACATCCTGAACATCCACCTTCTAGAGTAAGACCCCGTTCTGAACCAGATCATTGTGATGAAGGAGAACGATCTGAGCCTGAAGCCACACGCCCCAGAGTAAGGCCCCGTCGTGAGGCAGACCATCCTGAGGAAGAGGAGTCATCTCATACTGAAGACACAAGACCCAGAGCAAGACCCCATCGTGATGCAGACCATCCTGAGGGCGAAGGACCTTCTCGACCTGAACCCACACGACCCAGAGCAAAGGCCCGCCCTGAGGAAAAACAACCAGAGCCAGAGGAACCACCACATCCTGAACATCCACCTTCTAGAGTAAGACCCCGTTCTGAACCAGAACATTGTGATGAGGGAGAACGATCTGAGCCTGAAGCCACACGCCCAAGAGCAAGGCCCCATCGTGAGGCAGACCATCCTGAGGAAGAGGAGTCATCTCATACTGAAGACACAAGACCCAGAGCAAGACCCCGTCGTGATGCAGACCATCCTGAGGGCGAAGGACCTTCTCGACCTGAACCCACACGACCCAGAGCAAAGGCCCGTCCTGAGGAAAAACAACCAGAGCCAGAGGAACCACCACATCCTGAACATCCACCTTCTAGAGTAAGACCCCGTTCTGAACCAGAACATTGTGATGAGGGAGAACCATCTGAGCCTGAAGCCACACGGCCCAGAGCAAGGCCACATCGTGAGGCAGACAATCCTGAGGAAGAGGAGTCACCTCATACTGAAGACACAAGACCCCGAGCAAGGCCCCGTCGTGACGCAGACCATCCTGAGGAAGAGGAGTCATCTCATACTGAAGACACAAGACCCAGAGCAAGACCCCGTCGTGATGCAGACCATCCTGAGGGCGAAGGACCTTCTCGACCTGAACCCACACGACCCAGAGCAAAGGCCCGTCAAGAGGAAGAACAACCAGAGCCAGAAGAACCACCACATCCTGAACATCCACTATCTAGAGTAAGACCCCGTTCTGAACCAGAACATTGTGATGAGGGAGAACGATCTGAGCCTGAAGTCACACGCCCAAGAGCAAGGCCCCGTCGTGACGCAGACCATCCTGAGGAAGAGGAGTCATCTCATACTGAAGACACAAGACACAGAGAAGAACCGCGTGGTAACGCAGACCATCCTGAGAGCGAAGGACCTTCTCGACCTGAACCCACACGACCCAGAGCAAAGGCCCGTCCTGAGGAAAAACAACCAGAGCCAGAGGAACCACCACATCCTGAACATCCAACTTCTAGAGTAAGACCCGGTTCTGAACCAGATCATTGTGATGAGGGAGAACCATCTGGGCCTGAAGCCACACGGCCCAGAGCAAGGCCGCAACGTGAGGCAGACCATCCTGGGGAAGAGGGGTCATCTCATACTGAAGACACAAGACCCAGAGCAAGCCCCCGTCGTGATGCAGACCATCCTGAGGGCGAAGGACCTTCTCGACCTGAACCCACACGACCCAGAGCAAAGGCCCGCCCTGAGGAAAAACAACCAGAGCCAGAGGAACCAAGACATCCTGAACATCCACTATCTAGAGTAAGACCCCGTTCTGAACCAGAACATTGTGATGAGGGAGAACCATCTGAGCCTGAAGCCACACGGCCCAGAGCAAGGCCACATCGTGAGGCAGAACATCCTGAGGAAGAGGAGTCACCTCATACTGAAGACACAAGACCCAGAGCAAGGCCCCGAGGTGACGAAGACCATCCTGAGGGCGAAGGACCTTCTCGACCTGAACCCACACGACCCAGAGCAAAGGTCCGTCCTCAGGAAAAACAACAAGAGCCAGAGGAACCACCATATCCTGAACATCCACCTTCTAGAGTAAGACACCGTTCTGAACCAGAACATTGTGACGAGGGAGAACGATCTGAGCATGAAGCCACACGCCCCAGAGCAAGGCTCCGCCGTGAGGCAGACCATCCTGAGGAAGAGGAGTCATCTCATACTGAAGACACAAGACCCAGAGCAAGACCCCGTCGTGATGCAGACCATCCTGAGGGCGAAGGACCTTCTCGACCTGAACCCACACGACCCAGAGCAAAGACCCGTCCTGAGGAAAAACAACCAGAGCCAGAGGAACCACCACATCCTGAACATCCAACTTCTAGAGTAAGACCCCGTTCTGAACCAGAACATTGTGATGAGGGAGAACGATCTGAGCCTGAAACCACACGGCCCAGACCAAGGCCACATCGTGAGGCAGACCATCCTGAGGAAGAGGAGTCACCTCATACTGAAGACACAAGACCCAGAGCAAGGCCCCGTCGTGACGCAGACCATCCGGAGGGCGAAGGACCTTCTCGACCTGAACCCACACGACCCAGAGCAAAGGCCCGTCCTGAGGCAGAACAACAAGAGCCAGAGGAAATATCACATCCTGAAAATCCACCTTCTAGAGTAAGACCCCGTTCTGAACCAGAACATTGTGATGAAGGAGAACGATCTGAGCCTGAAGCCACACGCCCCAGAGTAAGGCCCCGTCGTGAGGCAGATCATCCTGAGGAAGAGGAGTCATCTCATACTGAAGACACAAGATCCAGAGCAAGACCCAATCGTGATGCAGACCATCCTGAGGGCGAAGGACCTTCTCGACCTGAACCCACACGACCCAGACCAAAGGCCCGTCCTGAGGAAAAACAACCAGAGCCAGAGGAACCACCACATCCTGAACATCCACCTTCTAGAGTAAGACCCCGTTCTGAACCAGAACATTGTGATGAGGGAGAACCATCTGAGCCTGAAGCCACACGCCCAAGAGCAAGGCCCCGTCGTGAGGCAGACCATCCTGAGGAAGAGGAGTCATCTCATACTGAAGACAGAAGACAAAGAGCAAGACCGCGTGGTGACGCAGACCATCCTGAGGGCGAAGGACCTTCTCGACCTGGACCCAGAGCAAAGGCCCATCCTGAGGTCCTGAAAACAACCAGAGCCAGAGTCATCCTGAACATCCACCTTCTAGAGTAAGACCCCGTTCTGAACCAGAACATTGTGATGAGGGAGAACCATCTGAGCCTGAGCCCAGACCAAGCCACATCGTGAGGCAGACCATCCTGAGGAAGAGGAGTCATCTCATACTGAAGACACAATCCAGAGCAAGGCCCGTCGTGACGCAGGAAGGACCTTCTCGACCTGAACCCACACGACCCAGAGCAAAGGCCCGTCCTGAGGAAAAACAACCAGAGCCAGAGGAACCACCACATCCTGAACATCCACCTTCTAGAGTAAGACGTTCTGAACCAGAACATTGTGATGAGGGAGAACCATCTGGGCCTGAAGCCACACGCCCCAGACAAGGCCCCATTGTTCTGAACCAGAATCATTGTGATGAAGGAGAACCATCTGAGCCTGAAGCCACACGGCCCAGAGCAAGGCCCCATCGTGAGGCAGACCATCCTGAGGAAGAGGAGTCATCTCATACTGAAGACACAAGACCCAGAGCAAGACCCCCCAGTCGTGATGCAGACCATCCTGAGGGCGAAGGACCTTCTCGACCTGAACCCACACGACCCAGAGCAAAGGCCCGTCCTGAGGAAAAACAACCAGAGCCAGAGGAACCACCACATCCTGAACATCCACCTTCTAGAGTAAGACCCCGTTCTGAACCAGAACATTGTGATGAGGGAGAACCATCTGAGCCTGAAGCCACACGGCCCAGAGCAAGGCCACATCGTGAGGCAGACCATCCTGAGGAAGAGGAGTCATCTCATACTGAAGACACAAGACCCAGAGCAAGGCCCCGTCGTGACGCAGACCATCCTGAGGGCGAAGGACCTTCTCGACCTGAACCCACACGACCCAGAGCAAAGGCCCGTCCTGAGGCAGAACAACCAGAGCCAGAGGAACCATCACATCCTGAACATCCACCTTCTAGAGTAAGACCCCGTTCTGAACCAGAACATTGTGATGAGGGAGAACCATCTGAGCCTGAAGCCACACGCCCCAGAGTAAGGCCCCGTCGTGAGGCAGATCATCCTGAGGAAGAGGAGTCATCTCATACTGAAGACACAAGATCCAGAGCAAGACCCCATCGTGATGCAGACCATCCTGAGGGCGAAGGACCTTCTCGACCTGAACCCACACGACCCAGAGCAAAGGCCCGTCCTGAGGAAAAACAAAAAGAGCCAGAGGAACCACCACATCCTGAACATCCACTTTCTAGAGTAAGACCCCGTTCTGAACCAGAACATTGTGATGAGGGAGAACCATCTGAGCCTGAAGCCACACGCCCAAGAGCAAGGCCCCGTCGTGAGGCAGACCATCCTGAGGAAGAGGAGTCATCTCATACTGAAGACACAAGACAAAGAGCAAGACCGCGTGGTGACGCAGACCATCCTGAGGGCGAAGGACCTTCTCGACCTGAACCCACACGACCTAGAGCAAAGGCCTGTCCTGAGGCGGAACAACCAGAGCCAGAGGAACCATCACATCCTGAACATGCACCTTCTAGAGTAAGACCCCGTTCTGAACCAGAACATTGTGATAAGGGAGAACCATCTGAGCCTGAAGCCACACGGCCCAGAGCAACGCCACATCGTGAGGCAGACCATCCTGAGGAAGAGGAGTCATCTCATACTGAAGACACAAGACCCAGAGCAAGGCCCCGTCGTGACGCAGACCATCCTGAGGGCGAAGGACCTTCTCGACCTGAACCCACACGACCCAGAGCAAAGGCCCGTCCTGAGGCAGAACAACAAGAGCCAGAGGAAACATCACATCCTGAACATCCACCTTCTAGAGTAAGACCCCGTTCTGAACCAGATCATTGTGATGAAGGAGAACGATCTGAGCCTGAAGCCACACGCCCCAGAGTAAGGCCCCGTCGTGAGGCAGATCATCCTGAGGAAGAGGAGTCATCTCATACTGAAGACACACGACCCAGAGCAAGACCCCGTCGTGACGCAGACCATCCTGAGGGCGAAGGACCTTCTCGACCTGAACCCACACGACCCAGAGCAAAGGCCCGTCCTGAGGAAAAACAACCAGAGCCAGAGGAACCACCACATCCTGAACATCCACCTTCTAGAGTAAGACCCCGTTCTGAACCAGAACATTGTGATGAGGGAGAACCATCTGAGCCTGAAGCCACACGCCCAAGAGCAAGGCCCCGTCGTGAGGCAGACCATCCTGAGGAAGAGGAGTCATCTCATACTGAAGACACAAGACCCAGAGCAAGACCCCGTCGTGATGCAGACCATCCTGAGGGCGAAGGACCTTCTCGACCTGAACCCACACGACCCAGAGCAAAGGCCCATCCTGAGGAAAAACAACCAGAGCCAGAGGAACCACCACATCCTGAACATCCACCTTCTAGAGTAAGACCCCGTTCTGAACCAGAACATTGTGATGAGGGAGAACCATCTGAGCCTGAAGCCACACGGCCCAGACCAAGGCCACATCGTGAGGCAGACCATCCTGAGGAAGAGGAGTCATCTCATACTGAAGACACAAGACACAAGCAGACCACTCGACCTGAACCCAAGACCCAGAGCAAAGGCCCATCCTGAGGAAAAACAACCAGAGCCAGAGGGCCACCACATCCTGAACATCCACCTTCTAGAGTAAGAACCCGTTCTGAACAGAACATTGTGATGAGGGAGAACCATCTGAGCCTGAAGCCACACGCCCCAAGAGGCATCGTGAGGCAGACCATCCTGAGGAAGAGAGTCCAGACTGAAGACACAAGACCCAGAGCATCCTGAATGCAGACCATCCTGAGGGAGAAGGACCTTCTCGACCTGAACCCACTGACCCAGATCAAGGCCCATCCTGAGGAAAAACAACCAGAGCCAGAGGAACCCACCACATCCTGAACATCCACCTTCTAGAGTAAGACCCCATTCTGAACCAGACATTGTGATGAGGAGAACAGAACATTGTGATCTGAGCCTGAAGCCACACGGCCCAGAGCAAGGCCACATCGTGAGGCAGACCATCCTGAGGAAGAGGAGTCATCTCATACTGAAGACACACGACCCAGAGCAAGACCCCGTCGTGACGCAGACCATCCTGAGGGCGAAGGACCTTCTCGACCTGAACCCACACGACCCAGAGCAAAGGCCCGTCCTGAGGAAAAACAACCAGAGCCAGAGGAACCACCACATCCTGAACATCCACCTTCTAGAGTAAGACCCCGTTCTGAACCAGAACATTGTGATGAGGGAGAACCATCTGAGCCTGAAGCCACACGCCCCAGAGCAAGGCCCCATCGTGAGGCAGACCATCCTGAGGAAGAGGAGTCACCTCATACTGAAGACACAAGACCCAGAGCAAGACCCCCCCGTCGTGATGCAGACCATCCTGAGGGCGAAGGACCTTCTCGACCTGAACCCACACGACCCAGAGCAAAGGCCCATCCTGAGGAAAAACAACCAGAGCCAGAGGAACCACCACATCCTGAACATCCACCTTCTAGAGTAAGACCCCGTTCTGAACCAGAACATTGTGATGAGGGAGAACCATCTGAGCCTGAAGCCACACGGCCCAGAGCAAGGCCACATCGTGAGGCAGACCATCCTGAGGAAGAGGAGTCATCTCATACTGAAGACACAAGACCCAGAGCAAGACCCCGTCGTGATGCAGACCATCCTGAGGGCGAAGGACCTTCTCGACCTGAACCCACACGACCCAGAGCAAAGGCCCATCCTGAGGAAAAACAACCAGAGCCAGAGGAACCACCACATCCTGAACATCCACCTTCTAGAGTAAGACCCGTTCTGAACCAGAACATTGTGATGAGGGAGAACCATCTGAGCCTGAAGCCACACGCCCCAGAGCAAGGCCCCATCGTGAGGCAGACCATCCTGAGGAAGAGGAGTCATCTCATACTGAAGACACAAGACCCAGAGCAAGACCCCGTCGTGATGCAGACCATCCTGAGGGCGAAGGACCTTCTCGACCTGAACCCACACGACCCAGAGCAAAGGCCCGTCCTGAGGAAAAACAACCAGAGCCAGAGGAACCACCACATCCTGAACATCCACCTTCTAGAGTAAGACCCCGTTCTGAACCAGAACATTGTGATGAGGGAGAACCATCTGAGCCTGAAGCCACACGCCCCAGAGCAAGGCCGCATCGTGAGGCAGACCATCCTGAGGAAGAGGAGTCATCTCATACTGAAGACACAAGACCCAGAGCAAGACCCCGTCGTGATGCAGACCATCCTGAGGGCGAAGGACCTTCTCGACCTGAACCCACACGACCCAGAGCAAAGGCCCGTCCTGAGGAAAAACAACAAGAGCCAGAGGAACCACCACATCCTGAACATCCACCTTCTAGAGTAAGACCCCGTTCTGAACCAGAACATTGTGATGAGGGAGAACCATCTGAGCCTGAAGCCACACGCCCCAGAGCAAGGCCCGCATCGTGAGGCAGACCATCCTGAGGAAGAGGAGTCATCTCATACTGAAGACACAAGACCCAGAGCAAGCAGACCATCCTGTGATGCAGACCATCCTGCCCGTCCTGGGCAGAGCCAAGGACCTTCATCGAACATCCACCTGAACCCAGAACATTGTGATGAGGAGACCCAGAGCAAAGGCCCAGACCATCCTGAGAGTCATCTCATACTGAAAAAACCAGAGCAAAAGAGCCAGAGGAAACCAGGAAAAACACATCCTGAACATCCACCTTCTAGAGTAAGACCCCGTTCTGAACCAGAACATTGTGATGAGGAGAACCATCTGAGCCTGAAGCCACACGCCCAGAGCAAGGCCCCATCGTGAGGCAGACCATCCTGAGGAAGAGGAGTCATCTCATACTGAAGACACAAGACGCAGAGCAAGACCCCGTCGTGATGCAGACCATCCTGAGGGCGAAGGACCTTCTCGACCTGAACCCACACGACCCAGAGCAAAGGCCCATCCTGAGGAAAAACAACCAGAGCCAGAGGAACCACCACATCCTGAACATCCACCTTCTAGAGTAAGACCCGTTCTGAACCAGAACATTGTGATGAGGCAGAACCATCTGAGCCTGAAGCCACACGGCCCAGACCAAGGCCACATCTTGACGCAGACCATCCTGAGGAAGAGGAGTCACCTCATACTGAAGACACAAGACCCAGAGCAAGCAAGCCCCCGTCGTGACGCAGACCATCCTGAGGGCGAAGGACCTTCTCGACCTGAACCCACACGACCCAGAGCAAAGGCCCCATCCTGAGGCAGAAAAACAACCAGAGCCAGAGGAACCATCACATCCTGAACATCCACCTTCTAGAGTAAGACCCCGTTCTGAACCAGAACATTGTGATGAGGGAGAACCATCTGAGCCTGAAGCCACACGGCCCAGAGCAAGGCCACATCGTGAGGCAGACCATCCTGAGGAAGAGGAGTCATCTCATACTGAAGACACAAGACCCAGAGCAAGACCCCGTCGTGACGCAGACCATCCTGAGGGCGAAGGACCTTCTCGACCTGAACCCACACGACCCAGAGCAAAGGCCCGTCCTGAGGAAAAACAACAAGAGCCAGAGGAACCACCACATCCTGAACATCCACCTTCTAGAGTAAGACCCGTTCTCTGAAGGAGAACGATCTGAAGCCACACGCCCCAGAGCAAGGCCCCGTCGTGAGGCAGACATCCTGTGAAGAGGAGAGAAGACACAAGATCAGAGCAAGACCCCCGTGATGCAGACCATCCTGAGGGCGAAGGACCTTCTCGACCTGAACCCAAGACCCAGAGCAAAGGCCCGTCCTGTGAAAAACAACCAGAGCCAGAGGAACCACCACATCCTGCTAGAGTAAGAGACCATCAAGAGCAAGGAAGAGGCAGTCATCCTGAGGAAGAGGAGTCATCACAAGACACAAGACCCAGAGCAAGACCCCGTCGTGATGCAGACCATCCTGAGGGCGAAGGACCTTCTCGACCTGAACCCACACGACCCAGAGCAAAGGCCCATCCTGAGGAAAAACAACCAGAGCCAGAGGAACCACCACATCCTGAACATCCACCTTCTAGAGTAAGACCCGTTCTGAACCAGAACATTGTGATGAGGAGAACCATCTGAGCCTGAAGCCCACGCGGCCCAGAGCAAGGCCACATCTTGAGGCAGACCATCCTGAGGAAGAGGAGTCACCTCATACTGAAGACACAAGACCCAGAGCAAGGCCCCGTCGTGACGCAGACCATCCTGAGGGCGAAGGACCTTCTCGACCTGAACCCACACGACCCAGAGCAAAGGCCCGTCCTGAGGAAAAACAACAAGAGCCAGAGGAACCACCACATCCTGAACATCCACCTTCTAGAGTAAGACCCCGTTCTGAACCAGAACATTGTGATGAGGGAGAACCATCTGAGCCTGAAGCCACACGCCCCAGAGCAAGGCCGCATCGTGAGGCAGACCATCCTGAGGAAGAGGAGTCATCTCATACTGAAGACACAAGACCCAGAGCAAGACCCCGTCGTGATGCAGACCATCCTGAGGGCGAAGGACCTTCTCGACCTGAACCCACACGACCCAGAGCAAAGGCCCGTCCTGAGGAAAAACAACCAGAGCCAGAGGAACCACCACATCCTGAACATCCACCTTCTAGAGTAAGACCCGGTTCTGAACCAGATCATTGTGATGAGGGAGAACGATCTGAGCCTGAAGCCACACGGCCCAGAGCAAGGCCACATCGTGAGGCAGACCATCCTGAGGAAGAGGAGTCATCTCATACTGAAGACACAAGACCCAGAGCAAGGCCCCGTCGTGACGCAGACCATCCTGAGGGCAAATTACTTTCTCGACCTGAACCCACACGACCCAGAGCAAAGGCCCATCCTGAGGAAAAACAACCAGAGCCAGAGGAACCACCACATCCTGAACATCCACCTTCTAGAGTAAGACCCCATTCTGAACCAGAACATTGTGATGAGGGAGAACCATCTGAGCCTGAAGCCACACGGCCCAGAGCAAGACCGCATCGTGAGGCAGACCATCCTGAGGAAGAGGAGTCACCTCATACTGAAGACACAAGACCGAGAGCAAGGCCCCGTCGTGACGCAGACCATCCTGAGGGCGAAGGACCTTCTCGACCTGAACCCACACGACCCAGAGCAAAGGCCCGTCCTGAGGCAGAACAACAAGAGCCAGAGGAAACATCACATCCTGAACATCCACCTTCTAGAGTAAGACCCCGTTCTGAACCAGATCATTGTGATGAAGGAGAACGATCTGAGCCTGAAGCCACACGCCCCAGAGTAAGGCCCCGTCGTGAGGCAGAACATCCTGAGGAAGAGGAGTCATCTCATACTGAAGACACAAGACCCAGAGCAAGACCCCATCGTGATGCAGACCATCCTGAGGGCGAAGGACCTTCTCGACCTGAACCCACAAGACCCAGAGCAAAGGCCCGCCCTGAGGAAAAACAACCAGAGCCAGAGGAACCACCACATCCTGAACATCCACCTTCTAGAGTAAGACCCCGTTCTGAACCAGAACATTGTGATGAGGGAGAACGATCTGAGCCTGAAGCCACACGCCCAAGAGCAAGGCCCCGTCGTGAGGCAGACCATCCTGAGGAAGAGGAGTCATCTCATACTGAAGACACAAGACCCAGAGCAAGACCCCGTGGTGACGCAGACCATCCTGAGGGCGAAGGACCTTCTCGACCTGAACCCACACGACCCAGAGCAAAGGCCCATCCTGAGGAAAAACAACAAGAGCCAGAGGAACCAAGACATCCTGAACATCCATTTTCTAGAGTAAGACCCCGTTCTGAACCAGAACATTGTGATGAGGGAGAACCATCTGAGCCTGAAGCCACACGCCCCAGAGCAAGGCCGCATCGTGAGGCAGACCATCCTGAGGAAGAGGAGTCATCTCATACTGAAGACACAAGACCCAGAGCAAGACCCCGTCGTGATGCAGACCATCCTGAGGGCGAAGGACCTTCTCGACCTGAACCCACACGACCCAGAGCAAAGGCCCGTCCTGAGGAAAAACAACAAGAGCCAGAGGAACCACCACATCCTGAACATCCACCTTCTAGAGTAAGACCCCGTTCTGAACCAGAACATTGTGATGAGGGAGAACCATCTGAGCCTGAAGCCACACGCCCCAGAGCAAGGCCGCATCGTGAGGCAGACCATCCTGAGGAAGAGGAGTCATCTCATACTGAAGACACAAGACCCAGAGCAAGACCCCGTCGTGATGCAGACCATCCTGAGGGCGAAGGACCTTCTCGACCTGAACCCACACGACCCAGAGCAAAGGCCCGTCCTGAGGAAAAACAACCAGAGCCAGAGGAACCACCACATCCTGAACATCCACCTTCTAGAGTAAGACCCGGTTCTGAACCAGATCATTGTGATGAGGGAGAACGATCTGAGCCTGAAGCCACACGGCCCAGAGCAAGGCCACATCGTGAGGCAGACCATCCTGAGGAAGAGGAGTCACCTCATACTGAAGACACAAGACCCAGAGCAAGGCCCCGTCGTGACGCAGACCATCCTGAGGGCAAATTACTTTCTCGACCTGAACCCACACGACCCAGAGCAAAGGCCCATCCTGAGGAAAAACAACCAGAGCCAGAGGAACCACCACATCCTGAACATCCACCTTCTAGAGTAAGACCCCATTCTGAACCAGAACATTGTGATGAGGGAGAACCATCTGAGCCTGAAGCCACACGGCCCAGAGCAAGACCGCATCGTGAGGCAGACCATCCTGAGGAAGAGGAGTCACCTCATACTGAAGACACAAGACCGAGAGCAAGGCCCCGTCGTGACGCAGACCATCCTGAGGGCGAAGGACCTTCTCGACCTGAACCCACACGACCCAGAGCAAAGGCCCGTCCTGAGGCAGAACAACAAGAGCCAGAGGAAACATCACATCCTGAACATCCACCTTCTAGAGTAAGACCCGTTCTGAACCAGATCATTGTGATGAAGGAGAACGATCTGAGCCTGAAGCCACACGCCCCAGAGTAAGGCCCCGTCGTGAGGCAGAACATCCTGAGGAAGAGGAGTCATCTCATACTGAAGACACAAGACCCAGAGCAAGACCCCATCGTGATGCAGACCATCCTGAGGGCGAAGGACCTTCTCGACCTGAACCCACACGACCCAGAGCAAAGGCCCGCCCTGAGGAAAAACAACCAGAGCCAGAGGAACCACCACATCCTGAACATCCACCTTCTAGAGTAAGACCCCGTTCTGAACCAGAACATTGTGATGAGGGAGAACGATCTGAGCCTGAAGCCACACGCCCAAGAGCAAGGCCCCGTCGTGAGGCAGACCATCCTGAGGAAGAGGAGTCATCTCATACTGAAGACACAAGACCCAGAGCAAGACCCCGTGGTGACGCAGACCATCCTGAGGGCGAAGGACCTTCTCGACCTGAACCCACACGACCCAGAGCAAAGGCCCGTCCTGAGGCAGAACAACAAGAGCCAGAGGAAAGATCACATCCTGAACATCCACCGTCTAGAGTAAGACCCCGTTCTGAACCAGATCATTGTGATGAAGGAGAACGATCTGAGCCTGAAGCCACACGCCCCAGAGTAAGGCCCCGTCGTGAGGCAGAACATCCTGAGGAAGAGGAGTCATCTCATACTGAAGACACAAGACCCAGAGCAAGACCCCATCGTGATGCAGACCATCCTGAGGGCGAAGGACCTTCTCGACCTGAACCCACACGACCCAGAGCAAAGGCCCGCCCTGAGGAAAAACAACCAGAGCCAGAGGAACCACCACATCCTGAACATCCACCTTCTAGAATAAGACCCCGTTCTGAACCAGAACATTGTGATGAGGGAGAACGATCTGAGCCTGAAGCCACACGCCCGAGAGCAAGGCCCCGTCATGAGGCAGACCATCCTGAGGAAGAGGAGTCATCTCATACTGAAGACACAAGACCCAGAGCAAGACCCCGTGGTGACGCTGACCATCCTGAGGGCGAAGGACCTTCTCGACCTGAACCCACACGACCCAGAGCAAAGGCCCGTCCTGAGGCAGAACAACAAGAGCCAGAGGAAACATCACATCCTGAACATCCACCTTCTAGAGTAAGACCCCGTTCTGAACCAGATCATTGTGATGAAGGAGAACGATCTGAGCCTGAAGCCACACGCCCCAGAGTAAGGCCACGTCGTGAGGCAGAACATCCTGAGGAAGAGGAGTCATCTCATACTGAAGACACAAGACCCAGGGCAAGACCCCATCGTGATGCAGACCATCCTGAGGGCGAAGGACCTTCTCGACCTGAACCCACACGACCCAGAGCAAAGGCCCGCCCTGAGGAAAAACAACCAGAGCCAGAGGAACCACCACATCAGAGCAAAGGCCCGTCCTGAGGCAAAACAACCAGAGCCAGAGGAACCACCACATCCTGAACATCCACCTTCTAGAGTAAGACCCCGTTCTGAACCAGAACATTGTGATGAAGGAGAACGATCTGAGCCTGAAGCCACACGCCCCAGAGTAAGGCCCCGTCGTGAGGCAGAACATCCTGAGGAAGAGGAGTCATCTCATACTGAAGACACAAGACCCAGAGCAAGACCCCGTCGTGATGCAGACCATCCTGAGGGCGAAGGACCTTCTCGACCTGAACCCACACGACCCAGAGCAAAGGCCCGCCCTGAGGAAAAACAACCAGAGCCAGAGGAACCATCACATCCTGAACATCCACATCCTAGAGTAAGATCCCGTTCTGAACCAGATCATTGTGATGAGGGAGAACCATCTGGGCCTGAACCCACACAACCCAGATCTAAGCCTTCTCCTAAGATAAACTACCCTGATACTGAGGAAAAGAATGTTGGACCTGAAGGAGATCCTTGTCATGTGAGAGTAAGTTATAGCATATCTGATGAAATTTTCTCAACTCTTTTTTCTATAAGTTGAAAAATAATCCTCTGAATATATGATATTACTTAAGAAACTTTAGGATAAAATTCAATGAAAAATGGGTTATTAGAAAAAGTTACACTGAATCTAAATACTTTAGTCCACCTTTAAGCTTAGGTAACTTACTGTCGTTCTGACCTAACCAACTCACAGAATTGTTATGTGCTTGAAATTGAGTACTCTATTCCTCTGAGTCCTGCCCTGAGCTCCATAGAGGAGTTTGGATTTATTTAACAGCAAATAGGTTAGAATCTAGCAGCTATTTTTGGTACGAGAAAGCTCAAAATCAAGCCACAGGTTTTATTTCATGTAGAGCAATTTATTAAGAGACCTATTTTTAAATGATATTTAAAAACAAGAATTCAGTGCAAAGTAAAAACCAAATCATCCCACCTTTATACTACCGCATAATGCTTAAAACACTCTCTGGGTGATTTACCAGTAATTACAGTGGCACCTCGACTTGCAATGCACCCAACATATGAGAAAACCAATATACAAGCAGAAATCTGCTGTGTATTTTCCTTGGTGCGTTAGAAAGATAGGGTTCCTTTGACTTACGAAGGAACCCTATCTTAATGTCTTCAAGCCTCAGTTGCTCAAAGACATTTTTAAAAACCCACTCCTTTCCCCCAACCCAACCGATTGGGGGGGGGGAGGAGTGGATCTTTAAAAATGTCTTTGAGGCAAGTGGTGGCGGCAGAGCTGTTCTGTGACTGCTGCTTTCCTTGATGACATTTTAAACGACCCACACTTTTCTCCTCAACATGCCCAATAGGGGGAAAGAAGTGGTGGATTGTTTATAATGTCTTTGAGCCACAGAGGAAGCACTTCCTTGTTGACAAAAATACATTTTAAAGGACCCATTGTTTCTCCCTCCAAATTGGGCTCATTGGGGGAGAAGCGGCAGGTCGTTTAAAATGTCATTGAGGAAGTGCTTCTTCAGGGACTCAAAGACATTTTAAACAAACAGCGCTTTCCCCCGCAATGCACCTGATTTGGGGGGGGGGAGTGGCTTGTTTAAAATGTCTTTTAGCCACCAAAACAAGCGCTTGCCTCAGTAGCTAAAAGACATTATAAACAACCCGCACTTTCCCCCTCCATTGAGCTCATTGCGGGGAAATGCACTGCTTGTTTAAATTGTCTTTTAGCCACCAAGACAAGTGCTTGTTTAAAATGTATTTTAGCCACCGAGTCAAGAGCTTGGCTCTGTGGCTCGAAGGCATTTTAAACAAGCTACCGCCCCTCCCCCCAACCAGGCGGGTCAGAGCAGGAGAAGTGATATGTTTAAAGCAGTTTCCCATAGGAATTCACTAAAATCCGTTCCTCTGGAATGTATTAATTGATTTTCAATGCATTCCTATGGGAAATTGTTTCCCAATTTTCAAGATTAGCGATTTACATGCGCTCAGAATGAATTAATCTCATGAGTCAGGGTTCTACTGTACACCAGCTACACATTGCGTTCTCTCCCTCAGCAATCTGGGTACAATTCAAAGTGCTGGTTTTAACCGACAAAGCACTAAATGGCCTGGGTCCAGGCTACTTCAGAGATTGAATCTTGCAGTATGAACTGGCTCGGGTGCTAAGGTCATAAGGAGAGGTTTTTCTCTCCATCCCACCACTTTCACAGGTACGTCTCACAAAAACACGTGAAAGGGTCTTCTCTGTTGCTGCTCCCAGACTTTGGAACTCCCTCCCACTGGAGGCCAGGACTGACCCATCTCTGCTGTCTAAGCAAAGACCTTTCTCTTCAAGCAAGCTTTCCCTGAATGAGGGGACTACCTGTTATGTGACTTTTTAGATGGATTACCATATATTATTGCATTGACTGACTTCATAAATACACCTGTGTTTTCCATGATAGGTTCCATCCCTCACTATAATTTTTTCTTCTAACTGTTTGTGCACTCTTTTTAGTTTTAATGTTGTAAGATGCCTTTTCTAATTCCCTGTTCTTAAGCTTGACTATGTCTTAAATGTTCTGGACTGTATATTGTCCCTCATTACTTTAAGCCACCTTGGATCCTTTTCCAAGGAGAAAGGCAGGGTAAAATTATTCTAAATAAATAAATAAATAAGTGCCATGGCATATTTTTGTGTCACAAATAGCTAGACAGGCAGCTGAGATGTGCCCGCAACCTTGTTGATCGCCCAATAAGCTATGCAAACCTCGTGAAAACACCAGTAGAATTTTAGCCAGGAGCTATAAGAAAAGACAAGTGAATTCTGAATATGTTTAAAGCAGGGAAAAAAAGGAGGTGTATCACTATTCATATGAATTATGGCATTAAATGGGAAGAGGGGATGGGATCAAAGATGGAACTGTTTCCACTGGTCCGAGGAAACATTTCAGAATGAAAATGAATGGCCATAAAAGTGTAAAGAGCTGAATGATGGATTTGGCAGGGATCTAAATTTCAGCTGACCCAAAGTCACATGGGGGATGGTTAAGATAGCATGGGTGGTCCTTTGGGACTTCCATGACACCAAAGAAGAAGTGGCTCATCTAGCTATACCTGAGGAAAAGGAGCCGGAAGGCATGTTTTGCAGCTATCAATCAGGCTACAGTTGTAGATCTCACTCTCTTTTTTATATCATTAGGGGGCTCCAAAATGTGACTGCGAAACTCCGAAAGGAGACCACACTGCGTTCAGAAAAATCTTGGCATCTCTTAATGAACCCAGTAGCAACTATACGCTGAGTTTTGCCAATAAAATCTATGGAGACCATGCCATTGCCTTCCTTCAGGTAATTTTCATTAGTAAGTTCTGTCCAGCAGAGAGCCAAAAATAGGCCTGTTTCAGACCAGACTGGAGCAGAAATAGGCTTAACTTCTACTGGACATCAGTAAAAGTACTGGCTCATTTCCAGATTACAAAAAACCCATACTATGATGATTGCCTGCTCTACAAAAGGTCTGACTATCAATACTCAGCAATCTGAAGATTTAAGAATGCATCTGTACTGTACAGTAGTGGCTGTTTGATTCCACTTTAGGTTTTATGGCTAAAGTTATTCTACGAATCCTTGGATTTGCAACCTAAATTGGGAATGTAATGTTGTCTGTTGTATTTTTATTTAAATTTATTTATTTAAAAAAAATTACTTCACCTTTCTCCTTAAAAGGATACAAGGTGTTGCAGTAGAGTCCACCAGAGTTTGTTAATTGAAAATTCAAAGTATAATTCACCAAACTAGAAATCACAGGATTATGTAAGGTGAAATTGTAACAGTTCAAATGGATCTGCACATTTTTGACATAAGTATAGACACACACCCATAGAGCCATACATTGAACTGAAGGTAGTTAAACAAGTAGCAGAATCTTTTCCACAGGTACCATTGTCTGATGGAATTCTTTGCCTAGCTATTGGAAAGCTGACAAAAAAAACCCACACAAAAAACCCAGTATTTTGCAAAGCAATTGTGAATGTTAGCCTGTCTTCTTAATAATTCATCCGCAAAGGTGATTCTGACTATCTTTCTGTATTCAAATTTACTGATTTCCCAGATATATTTTTTTCTCCTTCCTTCCAGAAATTCATTTATTGTGCTCTGACAATGAACTGGACTGATGTGGAGAGCATAGATCTGCAAAATGCCCCGGAAGAAGTGAGGAGAATCATAAATCTTTGGGTGGACTTCCAGACCCATGGTAAGAGCCCACCCACCCTCCACTTAATACTTCTTCTTGATAATTAGTGAAACCTCTGGCAGGAAGATCTCCTATTGCTGTTTGTCAGATAATCCTTAAAAACAGCAACCAACCAAATCCTTGTTTTCATACAATGCAAGGAAAGAGAGAGGCCTCGAGAGGTGTTGGAAGACAAGCCCATCATCCTCTAGCCAAAATGAGAAAGCACTTGGTTGAGAAGAGTCATGTCTTAAAATCTGAGAGAGAAAATTGATATATTTCTGTATTTAATACTTGGTGAATTTACTGATGCTGTCCCATTCATCTTTCACAAATAGAAGGTTCATTTTTTATCTGTAGTGGCAGTTTCAGCCACCACAGACTGAAAACATGTTATATCAAATTTCCTTGTTAGGTAAAATCAAGGCTCTCCTCCCCAAAGATGCCTTGGACTCCCTTGCTCAGCTACTGCAGGTGAATTCTCTCTACTTCAAAGGACAATGGCAGGTGCGATTTGATGAACAACTCACAACAGAAGCTCCCTTCTATTCACATGATGCAAGTCAGGTGAGTTTTATATAGAGAGAAAGCTTCCAGCTTCGCCCTTTGCAGAATCAAGAACAGAATTGGATCAATGCCTAGTTGGTGATCTTACAGCAGGCTAGTTCTCAGACAGCGTGATAATTAGGCTGCCCAAGAGGAGAGCTTTGTTACCCTAGTTGTGTTGCCCCAGTTGCGTTTGATTGCAGATAACTGCAGCCACTGAGATACAAAGAAGCCACAGATGATCAGCTTGTGCGTTTCTCTGCACATCTTAGAAATGCCAAACCACTGGGCCTCGTAGAGAAAACAGAATCACTTCCTATGAGAATTTTAGCAGGGAGCCATCCATCATTGTGCATTCTCATATTTTTATCTGAGGCTTCCAAAAGCAAAAACATAATAAAATAATAAAAGAAAAGACAAAGACAAAGACAAAGAAAGAAATCCACAGTCACCTTCAATTTTCCCCTCCCTTTTCTTTTCAGAGAGCTCATCGGACTGTGTCACTTATGAACAGAAAAGGGGTCTACAACATTGCCGTGTTTCAAATTGGTGAGACAGAGGTACAGGTGCTAGAGATCCCCTACAAGGACAACGCGCTGAGCTTATTTGTATTGCTCCCAACAGATTGCAGCCATGGAGCTCTCCAAGAGGTAATGCATATGCTTATCCCTAATATAGTGTTTGTTTTGCCAACCTTGAATGGGTTAAGAGCCATCATCTTGGTGCAAAGCTATTATCAGCCCCACTTTGTGTTGATGCCTGCATCTTGATTCCTCTTGCACAGAAATGGTTATGCTTCCATTTATGTTTGTTTTCCCAGCTGGAAGATTCACTTACTCATGAGCACCTGCTCGATTGGTCGGGTCAGCTGAAGCCTGAAGAGGTGGAAGTGTTCATCCCCAAATTCAGCTTAGAGAAGAGCCTTTATGCCATTGAATACGTGGACCTGCCAGATCTCCAAGATCCAGAAAAAGCTGACTTCTCTCAAGCAACAACCACTGAGAAAGTGGCCCTCACTCAGCTGGTCCATGATACCTTCATTGAGATTGATGAGGAGGGTGGTGAGGAAGTACAGCCCCCACGTCGCCCCAGGGACAGGCGTCCACATCGGAAAGCTGTGGAGGTTGTGGCTGACCATCCTTTCCTGTATTACATCCTCCACAAACCCACCCAAAGTGTCATTGCTCTTGGCAAATTTGCTAAACCGGAATAATGGAACATTTCTGATCTATGGAACGAAATCAACGGATTACGAATATGGAATACCCTTTTTTAGACAACTGGATTCTTCTGTTTTTTTTTTTTTTTGTATTCTCTGTAGTGTTAATGCATAGATTTGGGGAATCTTTACACTTGGTGGTAGATACAATTCTCATGGCTTGAGAATGGTGCTTCAAAACCTGCTGGCCCTTGCTGGTTGCGGTTTCCTTCTCCTAACGCTTTAGACCTGGTTTACCTATGAAAGACTGTACTTCCTCCTGGCCTCTGGAAATTGTTCTGGTTCTTTAGATCCAGATATAACACAGAGGTGGAACTTGGTGTTAAGGAAATATCACTTGGCCTGGAAACTGTATCTTAGTGCTTCTTGATATGGCTACCTAAATGAAGGAAACACCGTTGTGTATATGAATGTGTTCTATTGCCTGTCAAGGTTACACTGTCATCCTATACCCACTGACAAGTGAGTAACTCCCACTGGAGTCAGTGAAACTTGTGGGTCTGTTGCTTCTCTTTGAATCTTATGAAACTGTTATATCTTTTCAGCTCTGAAAAAATCTCAATAAACTGAGCATTTTAAAAACTGAAATTGTGTAATTATTTTACTTTAGTACAAGAGAGGTTGCTGAGTATGTGTTCTAATGCCCTGTTATGACACGCCGGTCCAATGCCTGAAACACTGCCTCATATGATAAGGTCAAGCCATAAGACACACAGAAGGGAAAAGACATTACAAGAATATGTGCATGTTAGAATCATGTAAGGCAATGACTTCTTGATTTCATTCTATTTTGCTGTTGTATGGGAAGAATTTCAGTCGGAGATTCTACCAAGAATGCACTTCAGAATTTATTTAGAAAATTACACAAAGATGGGGTTTTTTCCCCATTTTTGAAGCAATCCAAGACGTCTCTTTCCCAAAGTCCAAAGATCATGACCTTCCCTGGTTAGAATGGCACCCAAGAGGATACTGCCTCTCATGTAATCCAATAGCCTAAATTTTATTTAGGAACCATCTGGTACTGTATCCTGGATCCAGTCTGACATAATGCTGTACTGGCACTTTCCATCATCCCCTGGGCCCAAAGGAATGGCTATAACTTTGGTGCAGTTTTGCATTTTTACACATCAAAGGAAGCATTTATAGTACCCAATTCCTGAATCCTGCCCCCCCCCTTTCAAGGTCCAGACATCCTTAGAGTTGCTTTGTTATCTCCTTTTTCCAAAAATCCTCTTCTTGGTTTCAACCTGCACTTGTTTGCTACTCAGTGCAGGAAAGGAGGTCAGATCTGGGGTGAAAGACCCCCTTCACAACTCAGATGGAAAGAATCCAGCAACCGACCATGTTATATATCCTACCTCTGTTTCTCTCCTACAGGAATAATCTGTTACCCATCGCTGTAAATTACAGAGTGAACCTGGCAATCAAATCTTTCAGAAGGGAGTTGGTTTTCAGTAGATTTCCTCTGGATTTCTACCATTAGACTGGACATAACCTTAAGAGCCTGGTGGTGCAGTGGTTAAATGCCTGTACTGCAGCCAAAACTGTGCTCACAACCTGAGGTTCAATCCCAGGTAGCAGGCTCATGGTTGACTCAGCCTTCCATCCTTCCGAGGTTGGTAAAATGAGTACCTAGCTTGCTGGGGGTGGGGGGCAATGTTTAGCCTGCATAATTAAATTGTAAACCGCCCAGAGAGTGCTTGAGGCACTATGGCACAGTATATAAGCAGAATACTTTGCTTTGCTTTGCTTTATCTGTATTGGGCAGGCATGCTTGTGAATGCCAGAACTTTTCTTGTGCAAAACTGTGATTTCTATGCCAACAAGGGAAGAGTAAGTTGGGGCTGGATACCATGACCTCAAGCTGCTACTTCTGATGATGCATTGTGTGAGACCGTTGTGTGGCTTAGTGTAAAGTAGTTGTATAATCTTGTGCCTATTTGTGTTTCCCAGTTCCTCCTTGTGTGATCTTAGTGCGGGTGCACAAGCCCCATTTTCAGATTCCAGAACCTGGTAGAATGTGGGTTGGAAGCTCAACGGCTCCTGAATGTCCTTGAAAGCTCAAACAGCGCCAGGGGGAGAAAAAAACTCCATATGGTACAGTGTGAGAGAGAAGACCACAGACACTACAGGGCTAAAACACAACTTGAAGTGACTGAGGGCTCAAAGTTGTTGTTTAGTATTAATATATACAAGTCACAAGCACCCAACATTTGTGTTACTGTAAAGCAGGGTTGAACTTGCATTTGTAAGCCAACAGCACCACCTCTCGGGAAATGTAAATATTTAAATTATGGGTTTTCCTGGCTTTGGAAAATATCAGTCAGGAACTCGTCTTTCAGAATTTCTTGCCTTAGCAGCAACTCCGTCAAAACATAAATGTATTATAAGAGTCTAGTTTCTAACCCAGAAAAGCAAGGAGCAAGCTAAGTGGGGATTTGCATTACTGTTGCTTGCCCTGGATAAGAAAAACCTGTACAAGCAAATGGAAATTGTTTATAGGTTGATGAGATTTGAACCTGAGAGAGCCACGGGTGAACCCAGCCACAGTCTTTTCCTTCCAAGCAGTGCCCAGCCACAAAGTTACCAGAATATGAGGAGGTAAGACACAGACAAACCAAACAAGCATTCAATACATAATTATTAGAGATGGGCACGACTCAAAAAAATTTTTTTTTTTTTTTCGTTTTTTGTTTAGGGGTCCGTTTGGTTCATTTTCATTTTTGGGGGTTTTTTGCACATTTTTCGTTTTCATTTTCGTTACAAAACGAAACAGAAAAAACAAAACGAAAACAAAAAAATTTGTTTCGTTAGCAATGCAATGTGTCTTCCGTAACGAAAACGAAAAACACAGCAAAATTTTTCGTTTCGTTTCCGTTGTCATTTTGCTTCTGAAAATTTTTTTGTTTTCGTTTTCGTTGTGAAATGAAATGAAAAAACGAAAACAAAAACAAAAATTTCGATGAGTCATGCCCATCTCTAATAATTATCAATCCATGTTGCTTCAGGCATCAGACATAAAAAAAAGATGGGGCAGTGTAGCAGCAGGTTTTGTTTCCAGACACTGGCAAACTACAAACAACATAGATTTTAAATATACTTTAATGGTTTTGGCATTTAGAATAACTTTGTGTATGTGTATAATAATACATTTAGAGGTTAAGGATGTTATTTATTTTAATATATATTTTACTGTCAACATCTTTGGTATTTTAATATGCTTTTAAAGTACTGTTTAAGAGTACTTAAGTTACAATGTTTTTACTTTTTACTGATGTGCTTTATAGATGCATTCTCCACCTTTAATAGGATATTTGACTCTTGTATTTTTAGAATGTAGCTGAAACATTCCCATTCTTTTTTAGTTTTAAAAGATATTATCCTTTTATATTCAAGTATTAAGTTGTGCCTATAACTTTGATGTAATTTTAAGACATACCTGTAAGACATTTGGATGTTACAATAGCTTTGAAGTAATTTTGTTCATACGGAACACAGAAAGCTTGTAGAAATAGGCAACTTGATGTTGCCTGGAATTATTGCAACAATGAATGAACTCAGATGCATTTTTAAATATGATCATCTGAGATCATTTGGTTCCATCCTCTGATTAACCTCCCATGTTTCTTAAACGCTAGCTGTAAGGAACACGAGCTTCTAATATTTTCCTGAAGGTCTATGAAATTTGTGTAGGCCTTTTAGGGA
Source organism: Phrynocephalus forsythii (assembly GCA_029282475.1). NCBI lineage: Eukaryota > Metazoa > Chordata > Lepidosauria > Squamata > Agamidae > Phrynocephalus > Phrynocephalus forsythii. The sequence continues at coordinate 34,896,485 of JAPFRF010000003.1, read as the reverse complement.
AAATCAGGCACCTATTATGTAGGTCTGCTAAGCTGAAAATACAAAGATCCAACATCAAGAGACTAAAACCCTTGAGTAACTTCACTATAGGTATCCAACCTATAGTCAACGGAGAGTACAAGTGCCCTTGGTTTCCATTGGAGCAGGAAGCCTTTCACATTTGGTGCCACTTCAGCTCTATGTTGTTTAGTATTAATATATATATTTTCTCTCTCTTTCTCTCTCTCTTCTCTCTCTCTCTCTCTCTCTCTTTTTTAGCATTTCAGAACTGCATCGCTGAAAGGAGCACTAGGGACCATCAAGTCCAGTGCTTGACCAGATGGCACACTGGGGAATCAAACTCCCAACCTCTGACTTCATGTTTCTTTCACCCTCTGATGCTGGATTATCTGATGCCAACCAGAGTTGTCACCAGAGCTTAACTAGACATTGACTTCAATGCACAGCACTCCCAAATCAATACACATATACTCAATTTGACTTGGATTTTGACATTCCCCTGGAGCTGGTTTATCATAAATTTCTTCCCTCTCTGTAAGCCTCAAGCTTCAAGCAGGTAACATTTCAGCCATTGCTTACTATTACCTCAGGGAGGTATTTAATTATAATGTCTGTGATCCCACAGTCTGTAGTAGGCACTCCCATTCATGAAAAAAAGGCAGAACCACAGTTTTATTAAATGCTCTTTTTATTAAGATATGGTGAAGCGACAGTGCAAGTGAAAGGAGAAGAGTGTCATACATTTCAAATAAAAAAGCAACTGTCTGATGGAAAACACAGAAAGATTTCCACTGGCCATGTTGGTCCTTTAAACCACAACTTAAAGCCAGAAAGTGACGTGCTATCCATGTTGACTCAAAAAGACGCCCCATGAATCTGGTGCAGCTTCTCTCTGTGTATACTACTAAATAGGTGAGTAGAAGACTTAAGATATGGTATACTGTACATTAGAATTAATGAAGATGTGTTCAAATTATTCAGGCACACCTTGACATAAAGCAACATGATGGAAGCTGCACAGAGAATTTTTTAAAAAAATGACATTTTCTTTGTTCCAGGATTTTAAAAAAAAAAAAAAAAGACTTCTGTGTGGATTCCCAGAGTAGGGACAGTTTCAGAGTCAAGATGAAAGGCACTTATTTAAAAGGCAGACCAGTTACTGTCTAAAAGGGTGCCAAAGGGAAATCGCTGACAGGTTAGACAAGGAGACAGAAAACATCATTGTCATCTTAGGAAAGTTAGGCCCACCACCCAGCTTCTTTGTCCCAGTCTCTGCAGTGTCTGGCAGTACAGAGAACAAGGTGAAGAATACTTTTTTTTTTTGTAAAACAACAACTTCCTGTTATGTATCTTCTGCTAAAACACTGCATGCATCTGAAATGTTCTCTCATTCTGGTCTAGCAAACCTGCCAAGGGCAAGGATGCTCTGGGTACAATTGTGCCGGATGTAATACAGGAAAGGATGGTCAGCCACAAATTCCACAGCTTCCCGACGTTGACGCCTGGGGCAACGGGAGCTTCTGGTTCCTCATCACCCTCTTCATCAATCTCAATGAAGGTATCGTGAACCATCTGAGTGAGGGCCACTCCCTCAGTGGGAGTTGCTTGAGAGAAATCAGCTTTTTCTGGGTCTTGGATATTTTCCAGATCCAAATATTCAATGGCATATACACTCCTCTCTAAGCTGAATTTAGGGATGAACACATCCACTTCGGCAGGCTGCAGATCACAGGACCAGTCCAGCAGGTGTTCATAGGTAAGGGAGTCTTCCAGCTAAGAAAGCAAGCAGAAATTGCAATGAGATGACTTCCTATATAACTCAAGATTCAAATATAACTTCCAAAAGCATAGCTACCAAAAATTGCTAATAATTTTCTTGCACTCGCTAGTCTGAATTGCTCGGATTGATCACAAGTGGGGGAAAGACAGCTTGGTCTACAAAAGAGTTAGCCAGATTAACACTACAGATAAGAAGCTAGGGATTAGTGTATGTATTACCTGTTGGAGGGCCTCAGGACTACAGTCAGTTGGAAGCAGGACAAACAAGCTCAGTTCATTGTCCTTGTAGGGCACCTCCAGGACTTGGACCTCAACACCACAGATGTCAACTGTTGCCGTGTTGTAGACACCCTTCCTGTTCATCAGCAGCACAGTCTGGCATTCTCTCTAAAACAGAAATACAACAATAAGAGACACGTCCTTTTTGCTCTCTTGAGTGGCATATTCTTTAACAGCATCATGGACTCAAGTACGTAAGCTATCATTGTAAGATTTAAAGCCTCGTCATTCTGTGATGCCAAATGATTTGCTGTTGCTAGAAACCCCTCACAATAAAAACAGTAATCAAGTCAGTTCTGACATGGTAGACCTTTCCATCATTTTCCTGGTAGAGAACAACTAGAAGTGGTTTATCATTCCCCTTTTCTGGAATTATGCCGCTTGTCCAAGGCTACACAGGCTGATTCTACTTGCATGGTGGGGAATCAAATTGCTAGCTTTTGCTTCCAGGTGCCTAAATCACTGAGCTATCCAGACAACTGAGTTCTTGTGTGTGTGTGTGTGTTGTGTCGTTACAGTCGGTACCCACTCCCTGTGACCCCATGTCCATGGAGTTTTCATGGCAGGAGTGATTTGCCAGTTCCTACTCCAGGCGCCTACAGCATCTGGTATTCCCTGGTGGTCTCCCATCCAAGTACTAACCAGTGCCGACCCTGCTTAGCTTCCAAAATCAGGTGAGATTGGATGTGCTTAGGGCATCTAGGCAGCTCAACTGAGTTCATAGAGAACAGCAAAGTATGAAGAATGCAAAGTTTTATTCTCCAATAATTATTGATCACTATCCTGTTAAAACTGGTCACACTGATATCCTATGGAATTCAATGGAACATGAATGAGTGACTGAGTTACGCTGCTCAGGTATTTTAAGACAATTATCTTCAGATGTGTGGGAGACCTCATATTCAACCAGATGGTTGATCAGTAGACCTTTATTCACAGCTACTCAGTTGGGATGCATGAAGATATGACTGGGGCAAGCTAAATCCATTTGGTTATTACTACTGCCAAACTTTCCCTAAACACGCCTGCTTGAAGATGTTAGGAAACCAGTGATGCTTCTGGTTTCCCTGGGGGTGCAAGGCAGGAATATGGCAGCATTGTCTAATGAAGACAGAAGGTCTATATAAAATAAAACTCACCTGGTCTCCATCGTGTGGATAGAAGGGGGCTTCTACAGTGAGCTGTTCATCAAACTTCACTTGCCATTGTCCTTTGAAGTAAAGAGTATTCACTTGCAGCAGCTGAGTAAGGCAGTCAATGCTGCCCTTGGGGAGGAGATCCATGATTTTACCTTAGAAGGAAATTAAGTACAACGTGTTCATTAGGGAAGATAAACGAAACAGCTTCATTCCATAATAGTTATAAAAATGTGTCAGTAAACACATGTCAATCAGATATTTTTCTAGATTTGTGATGGGGCATAATGGCAACTGTAGACCAATATATTTGGAGGGCATTAGAGCTGTGGAAAGCTGGTATTGGCCATTCTATGAGGTAACACTAAGTTGTTTTTAAGAAAGAAATGTTGTTCTCAAAGAAATGCCAATACTAGTACAGTATTGAAAACTCTCTATTCTCTGTTCTCCCCAAAATATCTGATTGGTTGCTGGTTGTTACCAAAAGCTCCCACAGATTTGGGTTTTGATATCTTCCTGTAAAAAAGAAAATCATATCATGGTGAAAGGGGGGAAAACCAATGAGTCTGTGACGTGTACTTACCATGTGTCCTGATTTCAACCCAAAGATTTATATTTCTCCTCGCTTCCTCAGGCGCATTTTGCAGTTCAATTCCAGCCACTTCTGTTCTGTACAGTCTCAGAGCACAGTAAATGAATTTCTAGGTGCAAAGTGAAAAATATATATAATACTATAGATGCTCAGAATACTATAGATGTTTAAAATTCCCAGGATCATAGCATCTATGCTAGAATACTATAGATGCTATGATCCTGGGAATTTAAAAAAATGCCTAAGAGCCTCATTAACTCTGTAACATGGAACTGGTGTTGTCAGCTTCCTAAAAACTACGAAAGAGAGGCAATTTGATGGTCTTCCTTAGATAGGAAATTCCTCCAAGCAGGGACCATCAGCAGAAAGGATTTAACACTTACTTGTGAATAAGATTTATTTTACACTTCTACATGGCTTCAGAACATGGATCTTTTGCTAGAAAATTGCTCTGCAGAAGTAATCATTACAGTTTTCCTTTTTCTACAGTATCTTTTTATTAATGCTAAGAGACAATGAGCCCATTTCTACTCCTTTTGAAGCTCATTTAGTCAGTCAATATCTTAAATATTTACAATGCAATGTATCTGTTATATGGTTCCAAATGAGTGTGGTTCAAATATTACATTCAGAATATTTGAAACTGTTGCTAGCTTCCTCTGTGGTCTTTCATGTGCTATTTTGCATATTTTAATCTAAACCACTTATAGGGTGTTTTGTTTTAAAAAATACTTATTTGTTTGTTTATTTTATTGCATTTATATACCCCTCCCATCTGATTCCAAGGCCATCCTGGGTAGTAATATCAAGATGTGTACCAACACTACAAATATGTAACTATAACTAACACTAAATAAAGCAGTGTTTTTCAACCACTCTTCCGCGGCACACTAGTGTACCGCGAGATGTTGCCTGGTGTGCCGTTGGAAAAATTGAAAAATTCGAAAGATTTTAAAAAAAAATGTTGAATTTTCACCCACTAGGCGGGCGCCGGACTGTGTCCTGGGTATGAAGGAGTGGGGTTTTTGACCCCACCCTCAGCCAAGGGGCGCCGACTCAGGGGGACACCCTCCACTTTTCTGATGTCCGGGCTGTGATTGGTCAAAACTCCAGCCTGGACCTATCACAGTAGGTCATCATCTTCCGACTTCCTTCCTGCCCGAGCACAGTGTGCGCAGCAGCGGAGAGAAGAAGACATCACGACTCGAGTCACCAAAAGGCACAGAGTTAAATTTTTTAACATTTTCTAATGGTGGTGTGCCTTGTGATTTTTTTCATGAAACAAGTGTGCCTTTGCCCAAAAAAGGTTGAAAAACACTGAAATAAAGTATGCTTACGTGGATCAAGGTAATGGCATTGTCCGCATAGATTTTGTTGGCAAAACTCATGGTATAGTTGGTGCTGGGAGCATGGAGAGCTTCCAGGATCTTGCTGAATTCAGTATGGACTCCTTCAGGATTCTCGCACTCATAATCAGGAACACACTAAGAGCAAAAAGGAAGGTACGGAACAAATAATTGGTATCCCTAAAAAGTGCCTGCCTCCAAGTATGACTAGCTGTCAAATCAATGTCATATTAAACTAGTTGATACAGTCACTGAGAATATCAAGATTAAGCTCCCCAAATATTTTACCACTTACTCTTTCTGGACAGATGGGCTCATCTTGTTCAGGACAGGGTCTTGGTCTAGGGCACAGTTCAGGACAGGGTCTTGGTCTGGGACACGGTTCAGGACAGAGTCTTGGTCTAGGGCCTGCTGCTTGCGGGCAGGGTCTTGGTCTGGGGCCTGTTGTTTGTGGACATGGTCTTTGCTTGGAACAAGCATCCTGCTCTTGTGCCTTAAATGAGTAATAAAATTGAATCATAAGATTATTCTTATTGTTGTTGTTGTTGTTATTTAGATCTCAAGGGAAAGCACCAAGAAGGGCCTTCTGCTCAAACCCAACATTGTTAATGAGTGTGTATCATAAATGAACACTGAATTTCTCCCACTAAGTAATGGTAAAGTACATGTATGTTACACTGGCCTGCTGTAGTGCCCATGCAACTACTATGGCATGTTTCACCCCAAATGAATTGGGGGAGGGGGATAATATATGTCCCTTGCAATTATGTGCAAAGATTGTACTAAACACTCATGATATCTGTTATCCTTCAGGCATGTTTCTCTTCAGCTAGAAGAATTCTACACTGTGGCAACCAGGAAGAATGCATTTATACAAGGGAGGTACAGAAGGAGGAAATACTCCAATGTTTGCTTCCCGTTTTCTTGCAGATACATACCTTCAGTCTGTTAGATGTTTTTCCAAACCGCCTTACAGTTCGCAGATATTTTGCACTCCTGGGTCTGGCACAAACTTGCAGTTCATCCCAGTGCAGGATCTGGAATGAAGGTGCAACATGGCTTCAATATCTCTGATAACATAAAGCAAAACTTGCTAACTTGATATGCCTGTCTGGGGTAAAATGCACTTTAAAGGAGTTCAGCAGCAGCAGCAGCAGCAGCAGCAGCAGCAGCAGCAGCAGCAGTAGTAGTAGTAGTAGTAGTAGTAGTAGTAGTAGTAGTAGTAGTAGTAGTAGTAGTAGTAGTAGTAGTAGTAGTATATACCACCCCATACCACTTCAAGTAGTCTCTGGGTGGTTTAGTTTTTTAATTACAGTAATGCAGGCTACAAATTGCCTCCCCCCAAGCTGGGTACTCATTTTACTGACCTGGGAAGAATGGAAGGCTGAGTCAACCATGAGCCTGCTACCCAGGTCGTGAGCACAGTTTTATCTGCAGTACAGGCATTTAACCACTGTGCCACAGAGCTACAAAACCCCAGCAATATTGGAAACAGCATATATACTGTGCCACTATTTAACTATTTGCCCAGGCTGACTCTACTACTCATAGAAGGCAGAGTGGGAGAATTGAACTTCCAACCTCTGGCTCCACATGTAGATACCAAAACCACTGAGCTATGCAGCTATAATTATATTAGATGGTGAAAAGAGCAATGCAAATTGAATGGGCAAAACACATAGATGGTCCAAATGCTTATTAAAATATGTTTAAATACTTTTTGTTTCCTTAAAGATGCACAGAAACTGGCAGTGTGAGAAACACAACTATTAGTAAGTTTTTACAGAGCAAAATAAGTTACTATGGAAACACGGATCAGAGGGTGCAGTTGAATCATGGTGCTATAAAAGCAGACACATATTTGTGTAGTAGGTTGTACAACTCAATGGAGAATTACAGCTTTCAATGATAGCTGTATTAGTAAATTACAGATGTCACTGAAGCTCTTACCTGTTTGAGCAATTAACTGAAGTTTGTGTCTAAAGACCTTTCATGTGAAAGAGAAAATAGATATAGGATTGTCTGTATCGTACCTTTGCACTTCCTAAGGCCGTTTCAGAGAGGAACTATTTTGACAGAATCAGCCATGGCAAAAACTGGATTCATGGAATGATGTTAAGCCATTTGCCAATGAGACGAGTTTGCAGGCTGCGTCCCTGATCTTTGTGAATACCTACCTTCTCAATCTCAGCTGCCTGCTCGCATCCAGATGCCAAGGCAAGGACACCCAGGGCAGAGGTAGCATTCACAGGGGAGAACAAGATGTTATCACAGGGGTGTTCTTCCTTCAGTCGCCCGAAAAGGTCAATGGCAAATTTAGCATTGGCTTCAGACATGGTAGTCATGATGAAGGTCAAAAGTTCTAAGGAAAGAACAAAACCATGGACTACTTCATGATCTATAAAGAAACCCTTTAAGGTGTGGCTTGCATCACTTACTAAAAAGAAGCTTTATCCTTAAAGCCAAGTACACCTTCTACACAAAGCCAAGATCTGCCTGTGTATAGATGTACAACAGCAGAAAGAAGCATGTGGAAAGAGTTGAGAGTTGAGCTCTTACCTTGACTTCACTAGTGATGATTAGACACGGCAAGAAAACTGTGATGCTTTCCCTCTGTGAGGTGCTGGTATTTATACTGATCTCCATACACCCGCACACCCATTAACCGAGTTTGCATTTCTAAATCTGCAAGTGTTTCATTAAATCTAGCTTGCATAATGAAAACCGTGCCATACATAAAGTGGACATTTGTATGCAACTATTATCACAATTATTATTGCTCATTACATGCACAGTGTTTATGACCATATTCAATCAGAGATACTTCGTGTACTGCAGAAAACATGCATATTATGACCCTGAGAGATGCATTCTTTCAACTCTGCATATTGCCACATTGCAAATAAGAGGCTATTCTCTTTGGTCAATATTCCCTAAAATCAAGATTCCCCTCAAATATGCTAGAAAAGAAACATGTACTAAGTGAAGATATCTCTTCAGATGAAAAATGCTGAGGATTATCTTCATATTCTGTACACCATTACTAGGCATCCTGATGTTACAGGACATGATGATACAGCGGTGATGTTCAGTAATTTGGATCTCTTTAAAATTTTTCATCGATTAGTCATACTTTGTTTGTTTGTTTGTTTTTGTTTGTTTGTGTTTTGATTGGTTGGTTGGTTGGTTGGTTGGTCGGCCAGTTGGCCGCACGGTTGATCGGTCAGTTGGTTGATCTTCAGCATTGGTAATTACATGGTACCTATGGCCCATACTTTGGAAAAGATTGTAGAGCACTTGTAATCTTCTAAATGTACTTATCACCCATCTCCATCCGATGGGTTTAACATTAGTTGGATTCCACCATCACCTGAAAGACTATGGGATTCCCGTAAAAACAAAAACAAAAAAGCAGCGTGCTATAGAAGAACCAGAGGGGGGGAGTGATTACCGTTGAGCTCTGAGTGTAGGGAGAAGAATTCTAACTGTCTGCTGCTAGACTATGTGTGCTTTCCCCAATCTTATGCCCTTTCAATTCTTTGGACTGAGCTTCCATGATATATGAGCGTTACCATGCCTGCCAGGGGTTGTTTGACTTGTCGTCCAAATTAACTGAAGGGTGCCCATTTGAGAAAGACTGGAGTATATGATCCTTCATTTCTCCCTGCTAGGATGTCCTTCTTCCATTGACATCTGGAACTATCTTCTACAGTTTACCTTATTCTGATATTTGTATTGGATGTTCCAGCTATTCCATCGCTGACCAGTCTTCCTCAGCTTTCCTTATTAATGTCCCAAAACATCAGCTGCTAATTCGTTCCAGAGTCTTGTAGATCCAGCTGGCCTGCTCACATAAGAAGTCTGAGACTATCAAGTCTCATACAATTTGGAGCCAGTGGTTATCCACATATAGTAATACCTTGATTTATGACCGCCTTGGTTTATGGATGATTTGCAAGGTGAGAAACCATTTCTGATCAAATTTGCCTTGATCAATGAGCAATGTCTTGCAATACCAGCACTGAAGCAGGTCGCATGATCAGAAGGGAGCCAATTATAGCTCGCTCGCTCGCTCTCTCCCCTGGATTGGCTGGAATGTTCCATCGCAGGCAGGTATCAAAAGCAGGGTGGGGGAGGAGGAACAGAGGTTTCCCTTGCACCAGCCAGGAACGTTTTCTTTATATTTATATAAATATTTATAGTTAATTTGTTTTCAACACCCTTTCTTATTTTTCAAACCGTTTCTAGTTATAGGGCAGCAAGTGTGTATACAGCTCCAAATTGCACTTTATTATTGTCACATTAAAAACACAGAGTAAAATCCAGTTGTTAGTCCCAAACAGAGCAGATTATTCAGCCAGGTACCTAAACCAAGGTGTGGACATGACCTTCTAGCCAACTCCTTTTGAGAGTTTTGGCATTTTGTGTGTATAGTATGTGGTCTATGGGACCCAGAACGAATCCTCTGAGTTTTTATGATTTCTTATGGAGGAATTTTCTTCGATGTGTTTTGGTTTACAAGCATGTTTCCGGAATGGATTATGCTCCTCCGAAACCAAGGTATTACTGTATTGTAACCAGTAACAGGCATGAGAAGAAACTGGCTTCAGCAATCTTGGAGTCATTTGGAAAAAAAGTTAGTCCCTGAGCATCTCATCTGCCTTTGCATGACTGTGAGCCGAGAATAATGTTGGTTTTCTTTTTCAAACAGTGTCATAAGTTAGTATTCTTATCCAAGAGCCTCCAGCCCCTATACTGAGGAGGATGCCTGCAAACTGATGAAAGTAAATTGCTATGAATAAAATCTGGGCTGGGAGAAAAAAACCTAAGATAATATGGATTCTGTGAAAGCATGACAAACACTATATATCATGCCATTGAATTAAACATTGGCTTGTTTCTGAGTAGACATTTAGTAAGGCACTGTTTTTAAACCACTTTTCTTCTCATCTCTCTCTCCCCCCCCATTTTATCAATCTCTTGCCATTTTTAGCTTCATTTTAGCTTCATTTTAGTTTTTTGTTGTTGATTTATGTATATTTATTTTATCATGTACCTTGTATTTTGGTTTTTAAAATGTATTCCTTTGTTTTCATATGTTGTAAACCGCCCAGAGTAGCCCTTGGTCTAGATGGGCGGTATAAAAGTCAAATAAATAAATAAATAAATAAATAAATAAATAAATAAATAAAATAGACATGGATAGGATTGCAGTGTTGTCGTTTTGGGAGGGAGAAAAATATGTGCTTTTATTGATTTGATACACATGTATAAAATAGTTATAAAGTTCTGTTCTTGAAGATCTGGAAATATGGTCTTTTCTCAATTCAGTTCTCAAATTGTCAAGCACAGAATCAGGTAAGAAAAAAAAAGTGCTTCAACACCTAGAAATTGTGCCCGCAGCATTTATCAACTGTCAGCATTAAGCCCAACTTAATGACAGTTCAGGTATGTCTTATTGTGCACATTATCTGGGATTATTGAATAACACAGCCCCCCCACTTTTAACGAGCCTGTGTGCCCTTTTGTGGACGCAGTAAATGAAACAGAATATATACGAGTTCATCCCCAATCAATAACGCAAGACTTTATATAATGCATGCAAATGAGTTGTTTTATAGGATCACATTTCTACCTAGACAATCCGGAGACACCTCACTAAGCACGTTCACAGCACCTAGAGTCTAAAGGCATCAGCAGAAAACAGTGCAAAGAGGAAACAGAAAATGGTGTCAGTGAATAATATGCTTGTAAGGGGGTGGCTGACAAGCTGGCTGATCATAGCTGGGTTGCCTGAATCAGCAACAGATACAAAGCTGAGTGATTGAACTGCATTTAAGCAGGGCAGCAATATGGCAGAGTGGGGCAGTAAGGTCTCAGGCAAGCCCCCGGTGTGTCCCACATATAATGGATGCTGATGCCATTATCAACATCCACGGAAATCTTGGGAAATGAAGCTATTTCCAAGTTCCAGTTCTTCAAGAATATCAGCCAGGACGTTGACCAGTAGATAGCTGTTGTGAGTTTTTTGGGCTGTTTGGCCATGTTCTGGAAGTTTTTCTTCCTGATGCTTTGCCAGACTCTGTGGCTGGCATCTTCAGGGGGTGAGGAGCTCAGGCAACTCCCTCTCTCTCTCTCCTATCTCCCTGAGCTCCTTGCCCTCTGAACAGGCCACAGAGTCTGGCGAAACATCAGGAAGAAAAACTTCCAAAAACACAGCCAAACAGCCTGAAAAACTCACAACAGCCATTAGATCCCGGCAGTGAAAGTCTTTGTTTAACCAGTAAACATTGGGTGAAATTCTGTTTCACCCAATGAATAGGTCCAACTGAATCAGTGTTGCCTTGATGAACCAACTCTTCCTTCCATAAGTTTGATGATTAATTCAAATGTGCCACTTACCATGCTAACTTAATCTCAACTCAAGTCAGGCCAATTGAATTGTTTAAAAATTTAGAATTGATTCACCAAATTCCCACTGATTCAATGGGCCTACTCTAGTGCAATTTGTGACATACAACAGGGTTCCAGCCATTTATAAACGATGGTTGTTCATTTCAATTGCCACTGAAATGCATTTCATGTTTCCAAAGCGACAAGGGTTGCTGAGGCACTCAAGGCTACTGGCACATGCGTGGATATGAAAAGAAGTTGCAATTACAGATAAGAGATGGGCATGAAACGAACAATTTTTCATTTCCATTTTTGTTTTTTCATTTCGTTACGCAAACTGAAATGAAAAAAACAGAAACACGAGAAATTTTGTTGTGCGTTTCGTTTCCATCACTGCAATACAGTGAACTGCTTTAAATGTTAAAAAAAATAAAAAATTGAAATAAATGGTAATGAAACTGTAACAAAACGAATGAAAACAAAAATGATTTTTTTGCAAAAATTCACAAAAAAATGGAAACGAACCGAAACGGACCCTCCAAACGACAAACGAAACTCCATTTTTTCTATTCGTGCCCATCTCTAATTACAGATGTTGCCAGATCAGTCTAGGAGGCAGACCATAGGTGGACTGCAGTGTCATTTTAAGTACATTCACGTTCCCCAAACAGTTAATTTAAGTGGCACCATTTGTCCATATGAACAAATGTATCTGGCAATAATGCAGAGCAGTTCATTTTGATCATTTGTTAGCAATACTTTAAGGAACCAACATGCCTACATATCTGATGGCTTCGGAACACTAACAAAACTGTCAATTGGCCAACTATTTAGCTGAAGGCTGCTACTGCACTTCCTTGAGCAGCTGCTTCTTATTTTGCATCGCCTTATCTCCTCCGGCAGTCACATGGTAGCTACAGTGGTTCGGCAGTCCGCACTTCAGCGGTTGCTTAGCAATCAGCTTCCCCATTCCCACTTGGCTGAACCACCCCAAGTGGTCGTCGCAAGAAAAACTGACACAGTGGTCAAAAACAGGTGTGGCCAAGGGGGCTTTTAAAGGCAGTTTGACTTTAAGGAAAAGGCGTTTCAAATCTAAAGTGCGGTAGTGGTCAAAATAATAGTAATTGAACAGGCATCATCTCTGACTTAGAACCAAACAAAGAGGACCTCTAGGCTTAACAACTAAATTTCTGAGATTCAGGTTTGACAACAATCCATCAACTTTTTGCTATTTCTAAGTATTCTGTGTACAAACTGAAACTGGTCAGTTCTGCCAAGGACTCCAATGATAAATTGAATATCAGGTGAAACAAAGGAAATCAATGATATATATTCCTCTCCTGACAAATGAACAAAACACAAAGAACAGAAAGCCCACAAAATTCTAGAAAAATGCCTATTTGTCATCAATCTTTGGCCTAGGAAATAAATACACTATTCAAATCCATTTCTAAAATTCAGTTGGAAATTCAAATTTGTTCAAAACCTCCAGGATGTCAATTAAATTGCAAATTAGTTTTGTTCAATGCTGTACAGCAGCAAATGAGATTATGGCAGCAAGGCAGTATTTTTAGTAGTGTATTCGGTGCAATCTAATTTGTAACCAGCCCTAAGCTACCTGTTGCCTCCCATCTCTCTCGGCTAAAACCGGACTGTTCTGGATGAATCAGTATTGTTATAAATCTCTGGAATTTATTAGCCAGCAAGTATTTTAATGTCAGCCTTTAGTGGGAAGATCATTTATTTGCTCGCTTGCCATTTATATAGCCTTTGCCTTGCTTGGAAATGATAGAAAGAAAAGCATCTGAAAAGAAGCTGTTTCAAAAACATTTTTGAGTTTCAGGAGAAAGAAAGTTCAGGAGTCCAAATCTCTAAATTTGTTTTGTCACATTGGACAGGAAAGTTAAAGCAAAGCAAAGTGTTCTGCTGATATACTGTCCCATAGCACCTAAAGCACTCTCTGGGTGGTTTACAGTTTAATTATGCAGACTGCACATTGGCCCCTCCCCCTCCCCAGCAAGCTGGGTACTCATTTTACCAAGCTTGGAAACATGGAAGGGTGAGTGAACCTTGAGCCTGCTAACTGGACTCGAATCCCAGGTCGGGAGCACGGTTATAGCTGCAACAACCAACCGAGATTGGCCTCATGGAGCTGGAGAGCCCAAGTGATGGGATTCCAAGGGAAAGTAGTCCATTTATCAATGCAGTTTAACTACTGCACTACAAGGTCAGGAGAAGTCGGAGCATTTCCGTTCCTTGCAGTTGCAATGATTGTTTGAACTGCTGCTATTCTTACTTGGAAGACTGATGAAGCTGTGTGGATGAGCAGCAAAACATTTCAATCTCTCAAGAAAAGAAGTCCATTTGCCATGACTCAGCTTCCAGATAAACTCACCTGGATGACTGAGAATCTTCACAGACATATTGCTATTCTTACTTGTTTCTTATTCATTTACACAGTGCTTTACTCCCCATAGGGGACCCCAAAGCAGCTAACAACAGGTTTCAAAACACAGTTTAAATTGCAATATATATACAGTGGTACCTCGGATAACGATGGTAATTCGTTCTCCGAGGTTACTCGTTATCTGAATCTTGTCATTATCCAAAACGCGGTTTCCCATAGGAATGAATGGGAAACCTATTAATCCGTTCCAGAGCCTAGGAAAAAGGCACAGACGCCTGGTTTTTTGCTTAAAACTCTTTATAAAGTGCACTTTAAAGGTACAGATGCAATGCCACCCAGGATAACTCTTTTTTACTGATGCATGCTGGAAATTCGTTATCCGAGGCAGTCCATAGGGAAAATTCGTTATCTGAGGCAGCCCATAGGAAAATGTGTTATCCGAGGCAGCCCATAGAGAAAATTCGTTATCCGAGGCAGACCTATACCTAGAATTGTGATTCGTTATCCGAGGCAGCCCATAGGGGAAATTCGTTATCAGAGGCAGTCCTATACCCAGAAACTTGCAGTCATTATCTGAAAAATTCGTTATCCAGGGCAGTCATTATCCGAGGTACCACTGTATAAGAAATATTAATATTTTAAAAGAAATTTGAAAACTATTGTAAAATATTTAGAGATCTGTAAGCTCAGAACCAGCATTCCCGAGATGCCTTTCTGCTCAATATACTGCCTAAAAAGGAAGGCCCTTGATTGATGACAGAAGGACAAGAGCAAGGAAGCCAACGTGGCTTCTTGGGGCAGCACGTTCCAAAGCCTGGGAGCAGCCACTAAGAAGGATCTCTCTCATCTCCTCAGCACACAAACTTGGGAATGTGGTAGGGTCAAGAGAAGGCCCTACCCAGAATATCTTGAAAGCCAAAAAGGCTTAAATGAGGTGATCAGATCAGGGTCTTATGAGCGCAACCAAATGTTCCTTATGCTGTGTGTCCAATGCAGGCAAGGCTAAGCCTGAGAAATAATCCTTTAAACCTTGATCTTCAGGGCCTTTGCTGTTTGTACATTATACTGAAGAAAGCATTGAGATGCCACATGAATACAAGGATGATTCTGTCCACCATTAACTGATGGAATGTGATTACTGGTTTTGCAGTTGTAGGTCTGTTTGTCAGTAATCTGTCACATCGTTCTGCTTTCTCCCAATACCTTTGTTTCATACCTGCGCATTCAGCTCTAGATGATAATAGATTGTTCATCTAGCATGTTGCAGTTTATGGTGGAGGTCTGGAGAGGGGCAAGCTGCAACTTGACTCAAGATGTTTTCGATTGTGTTTTCCAGCTCTATCTCTTGCTGTATTTCAAGCTCTTTCTTGTATGAAATTCATGTTGCCCACTTCCTTTTCATACATACTGTACTTTATCATTTCTACCATGGAAAGCTACAGGGCATTCCATGGGAATCCATTGCTTTTATAATAATCCAAGTATTCAAGGGCATTTGGGTGCAGTCACATGGGTTTTGCATTGCTCCCCCCCCTCTGTGTGTGTGTGTGTGTGTGTGTGTGTGTGTGTGTGTGTGTGTGTGTGTGTGTGTGTGTGTGTTGGGACAACCTTTAGCCCAGTTTTAGTTTCAGTTTTAAATTGCTTTCAGGGATTACACTGTAGTTTAAATCATGTTCATTTAAACTGTTGCATTTCCATGGGACCCGCAGATCATTATGTTTCCATAACTATCATTGATCTTTGTTCCTCTTCATGTCTCCAAATTCATTTTCTTCTGCTCAGCTATGTTTCCTACATTTTGTTCTGCCTTATAAAGTGTGTGGGTTTTTTATTTTTATTTTTACCATATTTGTATTGTAATTTTAAAGTGACATAGTGTTGGGTCGAAATTACATATTTGTTTCTAAAATAACAACGTAGCTGAGGTCTCCTTTTTGAAAGGAAAGAGTGTGATTTCAATGCTTACTCTTTTCCTCTTTCCTCACGTTTCAAAATCTACTGCAATGTACTGATATGACACAAGGTGGTGCCATCCGCCACTGAGCCATTTTATTCATGGCTTCAGGCTGAATGTGAGCAAATGTTCTGTTTTCTTTCACCAGAACAGGAGTTGGCATTGCTAAACATTTCAGTCTCAGCATCCAGTTATGAAATTACTTCCTGTGTAGTTCTGTATTCTGCAACATTTGTAAGTATCTTCCCTGGACCAAGTCCTAAATGTGATGCTTGTTTTGTACACTAGTCAAGTGCAGTAACAGTGCTATCCTCACTTATGTATTTCCCCGTTTGAATCTTGGATCGAGCAGTTTTGCAACAACATGAATTGGATGACAACAAAATTCTTCCTCCTTTTAACTAAAATCCTTCCCTTCAATTTCTTCTATAGTTGTAAGTCAGGATATACTGGGATTTTCAAAAACAGTTGCTTTTATCTTGATCATTAAATAAGGAAATTCTGACAGAAGTGCACAATCTCATTCAAATGCAGTGATTGCTGCAGCAGGTGGCTGTAGAACAGGCCTTCCCAAAGTCCGACCCAGGGGCCAAATCCGGCCCATCAGGCCATTCTGAGTGGCCCACGGCTGGCTGGCCCGCCCCTCCCTACCCCTCCTTCGCCCCATGTTTTTTAAAAAAATCTTCTGCCAACACTGACACTGCTGGGAAGCTTGGGTGGCTGGGCGGTGGCTGCCGACACCCGCACCGCAGGGGAATGTGTGGGGGTGGGCAGGTCAGCGGGCCTCTGCCACCACCAAGGAGCTTTGGGGTGGGCTGACAGGCGAGCCGTCGCCACTGCTGGGGAGCTTGGGGCGGTGCAAGGTTGCACAGATCGCCTCTTCCAAGGGGCGACCTGTGGCCATGGCTCCCTGTGCTTCCTTTGGTCCCCACCTTCCTTCTTTCCTCCCTCCCTTGGTCCCCACCTCCCTCACTCACTCCCTTCCTTGTTCCCCACCTTCCTCCCTCCCTCCCTTGGTCCCCGCCTTCCTTCCCGTGGATGGGGTTGCAAGGGGTCAGTGGGTGGGGCTTGCAGTGGGGTGGCAGGGTCGGGGAGCAACCGGCCCCTGACACATTCTCAGCCACCAAATCTGGCCCTCCTTACAAAAAGTTTGGGCACCCCTGCTGTAGAATCTTCAGGAAATTTTGCAGCTGATCCCAGAAGACATCCTGATCAGGAACAGTGTTTCTTACATTAGATTTCTGACTATTACTGTTTTTTGAAAAGCTTAATTGCTTTTTTAAAATAAATTTTCAAAGGAAATCACCAAATTTTACTGCACAGCTTCAGTGTCACTTTTTTATTCTTTGAATTTTTCCCCTATTTGCTTCTTCTTGAAAACTGCAGCTACAATATGCATACCTTTACATGTTTTATCACTTCTTTTGCTCATCTACAGACCATTTGAAGGGTGTCCAGTTTCATAGCACTGTATCATTAAGAAGCAAGTTTAGTCCATTATCTCATTTTCCAAGGAGAAAGGCAGGGTAAAAACTAGTTGAGCCGTTGTTATAACAAAATTTATAATTCCTTCTTTTCTCGCATTTGTCCTTCCATCTATGAGTGGTACAAGACACAGTGCTTCATTAATTTTTTCCTTGCAGAGGTTCCATTACATGCTCATATTCCAACTCCAAAAGAGGCTTGCTCAAATAATGTCTGCTGGGCAAAAAGCTAGCTCCACTGCTGGCATGGTCCGGGGCTGGGGCTCCATTCCCCCCTCCCTGGGTGAAGTGGCATGAGATGCGCACTACACAGGCCTCGCTCACACCCTTGTCTTCTTTTGGAACACGCAACAACCCACCCGCCCGCTGCTTTGTTTCAATGCTAGTATGGCTCATGTGGTCACCTTCAGGGGCCAGACAGGAATTTTACCCTGCTCCCTATATTGACTGAGGGAAGGCAGGGGCTTTTCACCTATCCCACACTGGCAAGTTGTAGGGTGGGATCAACCATGCTGGTGGGTAGTGCAGGGAATGGAAGCATTTGGTGAATCTCAATCAGTTATCAAGTTATGCTCCTCCAACCCCAGGGCACTGCGGATCCTGAGATCACAAACCTTGGGCAAGGAGACTTTGGAAACCCACTCAGGGCAGGGACAGGTACCCTCACATCTGGGAGGGGGAACGCATAGCTTCAGCTGGCAAATGGGGCACCATACAGAGCTGCCCCCCCCAGGGGCCTAGGGACATACCCATCTTGACAATGTCATTGGCAGAGGGCCCCAGTTGACCTTCTTGTTCCAACGGTTCCCCGCACCAGGTAGCCCCCTCTGGGCTAGAATTGATGATATGTAAATATCCAATAAAGTGTGGCCCATGAAAACTTTTGACCTGGGGGGGTAATGATATGATGGTCTTATGTCTGTGACGATTCTCAGTTATCCAGGTGAGGTTATCTGGAAGTTGAGTCATGGCAACTGGACTTCTTTTTCTTTCATTCTGACAAAGCTGAGTAGCGAAACATTTCAATCTCTCAAGAAAAAGAAGTTCAGTTGCTGTGACTCAACATCCAGATAGGATGCCACTATGTATTTCCAGTTAATTAAAATGTTTCTATCTTCAGGCACACCAACCACATGTGTTCTAAAGTCTACCTTTACATCCACTATCATGACAACACGTATCTGAGATTCCTCTGTTAATTTTGTGCAATTTTAAAAACTGTTTTATGCAGCTCTGTAAACCTCCCTGAGACATGTGTTTTTTTGTGGACTATAAATGTTCTGACAAACAAAGGGACAAAAATCCAAAACCTCCAAGAAATGTTTTTCCAAAGCCCTTTGGAGGAGCTCATTTCACAATAAGAAGAGAGAGAATTTCCAAGTTGGGTGGGGAATAGTTGGCTACATAGCTGGATTTGCTACTTCATCTGCCACTGGTGAGCCAGTGTTATCAGAGACTATCACTTAAATTTTGCCCAACTTGCTGTGGTGACAAACCTTTGGCTCTCCAGAAGTTTTAGAACACACTAGGCTTGGAATTGTGGGAATTGTGGTCAAAAACATATGCAGTACTGAAGATTTGCCACCATAGCTATAGGGTATCAAATCAGTTCATATTATTTTAAGATTTTGCTTTTTAGAAAAATTCATTAATAATGAAATAAAATGGTAAATGTAATGAAACATTAATTTTCCATTTTGTGCCTATTTCTAGTGTTCATTTAAAGGTGTTGCATTGTCTGAATGTTTAGGAGTTGGACTGAGGATGCTGAAGATGTCTTTTTCTTATACAGTATTCTCAGCAGTTGCAAATTTTCTCAGTCCAATCTGTTGAATTCCTCTTTGGATGGAATTTTTGACCATCATGTGGGATTTAAGTGTGACACAACACATCAACACTAAGAACAGAAGCCTAAATTGCAGAGCTCCCAGAAGGAGGGAGGAAGGAAGTAGTGGTAAAATCACGGGCTACACATTGGAGCTCAAGCAGTAGCTGATGAAACTGAGTTTCACCCTATATCAGGTCAGATCTCTTTATTTCCTCCATTTTCATGTTTTTCACTATTCAACAATTGGCTGTGATTTGTAAGAAACATAATTTGGACCAAATGCATATCCCAAAAAAACTAGAAAAAACAATTTTAGTCAATGCTTTGTTTATTGAGATTCAAGTCACAGAAGAAAGGTGCAAGAAGGTTTAACAAGTGCAAAGGCAAAAGAAATGACCTCATGTGATACATTGCCTTCAAAAGAAGTCACACTGTAGTTTATAATTTAATAGTACAATTCCATACCTGTTGATTAAAAACTAAACCCCATGGAGGGCAGTGGGGCTTACTTTCGGATTAGTGGGTAGAGGATAACAGTGAAAAGATAATTTTAGATAATGGAATAAAGTACACATTAGAAAGCTGTGTTTCAGATTTTCAGGTAGGTAGTTTTACTAACCAGTGGAACAATAGGCATTAAGTAACAGATTCCAGAGAAAAAGACATTTTCCCCAGAGTGGATAAAAATGAATTTATATTTTAAAATTAGTTGTTGTGAGTTTTTCAGGCTGTTTGGACATGTTCTGGAACTATCACATCCTGGTCGTGAAAGCTTTCGAGAATATATTTAAAATGTTTTTATTTAAATTTTTAAAAAAGAAATAATTGTAATGTAAATCATGATTAAATCTTGAATTAGATCAATTTGATTGATATCAAATCCACCCTGATTTTTCCAGCTCCTTCCTCCATCTCTATGTCATTCTGCTGTTGCTGTATAAACATATATGAACTGTGGTCTGGAGACATGACCATTTTTCATCTCATGTAAAAATATCAAGTGCCTTTGTTAAGCCAGAAGCTCTGTTCCTTTCCAGATGACAGACATATTCATTTAGTGGGCTACATCCTCAATGTCTAGCTCCTAATTGCTGGGATAATTTCCAGAGCTCAGAAAAAGGTTCAGCAGGTGTACAGTGGTACTAGAAGGACATGATATGTAAGCGGGCAAGAGGCCTTGAAAGCATCATTCTCATATCATAATAATTAAGACAATCACCAAAGTTAAAGATTCTTTACCCAAAACATGCAATGAGTACAGATACAGGCAAAGAGGAAAACTATTCAGAAGAAGGCATTTGTGAGGAAAAACATATTCCATATTCATCATCCATTTATTTCCTTGCATGGTTCAGAAATGTTCTTTTACTCTGGTCTAGCAAATCTGCCAAGGGCAATGATGCTCTGGGTACAATTGTGTCGGATGAAATACAGGAAAGGATGGTTAGCCAAAAATTCCACCGATTCCCGACGCCGACCCTTGGTGCAACGTGGGGCCTCGGGTTCCTCACCGCCCTCCTCATCAATCTCAATGAAGGTATCATGGACCAGCTGAGTGAGGGCCACTCCCTCAGTGGGGGTTGCTTGAGAGAAATCAGCTTTTTCTGGATCTTGGAGATCGGGCAGGTCCACATATTCAATGACATGTACTCCTCTCTCTAAGCTGAATTTGGGGATGAACACGTCCACCTCTTCGGGCTTCAGTTGACATGACCAGTCAAGCAAATGCTCATGGGTCAGGGAATCTTCCAGCTGGCAAAGCAAACAGAAATAGCTCAAGATTCAGCTGTGACCACAAAGAAAGGTGACTACCATAAATTACTTATAAGTTCTTGTAACAATAAGTCTGGGTTATTTAAATGCTCACTGGTGGATGGAACAATGGTTTAGCCTATGACACTATAGATAAGAACCTAGGGATCGGTGTATGTATTACCTGTTGGAGGGCCTCAGGGCTACAGTCAGTTGGGAGCAATACAAACAAGCTCAGTTCATTGTCCTTGTAGGGCACCTCCAGGACTTGGACCTCAATGTTACAGATGTCAACTGTTGCCGTGTTGTAGACGCCCTTCCTGTTCATCAGCAGCACTGTGTGGCAGTCTCTCTGAGACTGAAAAAAGAAATTGGGCAAAACCAAATTAGATTGGTGTCCCTTCCCCCCGTGAAATCTGTCTTTCCGTTTTATTGTCATAGACCTGGACTCAGATACAGTATATGCCTAAAGAATGTCTGACTTCAAAACCTAATGGCCAGCTCTGCATGACAGGAAACAGAAGCTTCATGTGGGTGTGTAAGACTGTGTTTTGAGTGGGTTTTCTTCATCATGATCTACAAAGAAAGTTTAGTGCTGCTTAAATCTTACCCCTGAAATTCTGAAGCAAAGAATGAGTTCTGTAATTATTATTATTTGAAGAGCTAAAAAGTGTTTCTCAAAACTCCAAGAGCAAAAGACAGTACAGTATAGCAAAAGCAAGGTTTCTGCTAAAAAAAAAAAAAAAAGCATTCTAAGACAAGTCACCTGCACTTCTCACTAAAATCAATGGGAGGGGCTCTCTGTGGCTATGTGAAAGCTGCAGTTTTTCCAATGAGAGTTTAGGGCAACTAACTTGTGTTGTTTTGGAACCCTGACCTCTAAACAAAATGAATAAAAAAGCATTTTCTTGGTCCCGAGAGCTGACCACCAAGAGCCAGATTTTAATGAGAAGTACAGGTGAGTACTGACTGGGCTCCACCGATTCCCAAAACTCTCCTATTAAAAGGTCACATGGTATCAATTGGGCCACGTGTTCTCCATAGCTGTGGGAAAAGAGTAGTTGAAAGTAATTGATATCTTTCTCACCGCATCGGCATGATGTACATAGAAGGGGGCTTCCACGGTGAGTTCTTTGTCAAACTTCATGTCCCATCCTCCTTTGAAGTAGAGACCATTCACCTGCAGCAGCTGCGCAAGGCAATCAAAGCTGTCCTTGGGGAGGAGATCCCTGATTTTACCTTGCATTACATTGTTTAAAACAAACAAAAAAAGGGCATACTGTTTGTGGAATGTCAATGGAACAGGTTAAATAGATAAAGCAGACAAGTATACGTCTAGGACTTCTTCTTTTCTGGGTTTTTAGAAAAGTCCACATTAGTGTCCCACAGCCTGGTGCCTTTCAGATGCCTCTGACTACACAGCCCTCCATCCATGGCAGAAGCAAATGACAGTTGTGGAAGCTGGGTGCTATTATCCACTTAGAAAGAAATCTCTGAGTGAGACTGCCCAATTGTCCTTTGAAAGGAGAGCCCTGATTTACCTTTTAAAGAAAGGGATGCAACACATTTTGATTTCTACTGGCTTAAACTATTCTATTTCATGCAATGGTGTAGATAAAGAGCAGACTTGTTCTGTGTAGAAGAGAAGTGTATCAGATGGGTTCTCTTCTTTTGGGGAAAGTACAAACCAGCTTCCTTTGTCTGATCCATTCCTGTTCATTTTAACTACAGATGGCATCATCCCCAGTGTGCATGGCCAAATCAATGCTTCTGGGACTACAGTGCAAAATAGCCTGCAGAGTTATTTTTATGGAAGCAATATGTTATTACCAAATAAACCTTTTTGTTGGCCATTAAATTTCTGCCTTATCCCACTCCATCCACCCCACCCCACCCCAATTATTTTGGAGCAACAATTAAATACCTTCCCGACAAATATGTCACTAAACATCTGGTTGGGGAGAGTGTGGACAGTGTATTCTTACCATGTGTCTGGACTTCAACCCAAAGGTTTATGATCCTCCTCACTTCCTCTGGGGCATTTTTTATATCAACTCCCTCTATATCAGTCCAGTAGAGTTTCAGAGCACAGTAAATGAATTTCTGGATAGAAAGAAGAAATATTGGGTCTGTGGGCAATGGCAGCAGAAATAGAGAACTCAGAAGCATCTCTCTATCATGATATGTGAGGGATACAGGCAATTGTCCTCAATTGCTTTTCAGAATAGAAGGTCAAAATCTTTGTGTTCAATGAAGCTTTGAAGAACTTGCTGCAGGTAACTATATCTACTTGATCATGGGCCATGATGTTTCTTTGTGTGGCAGTGGGACACTGGAGCAGGCATTCAACTGAGACACACTGGGCATTTTGCAATTAGCTGCAATTAGCCATGGCTAAATTACACAACCCAGAAACACCGTAGGGTTCTTGTTGGGATTCTTTTCCCAGTTCCTAAAAGCCTGGAATGTTCAGCATTTAGTAAGCAGACAGTTCCACAAGACAGAAGATATGAGTAGAAAAGCCTTGCTACTCCGTGCCGCTCAAAGTCTTCAGAACTTTGGGTATTGCTGACAAAGCACCACATGGAACAAGCAGCAGTTAATTTGTATGAGTTCATCAACAGTTCTTTGCAGTAGCCTGGGAAGGAGGGAGCGCTCTTGTTGATGCATGAAAAAGTTAAACCCATTTTGATTTGGTTTAATCAAGGCCAAGCAGTCACTACTTTGAGTCTCCACAGTACAGTAGGACCCCCAAATCCACTAATTCATCATCCACTGATTCAGTTATCCACGGTTGGCAAAGGAAAATAATAAATACTTAATCCAGCAGCTGCAAAGCAAGCTAATGTCATAAAACAGCAGCTGTAAAGCAAGCTACTGTCACAAACAGCAGCCATAAAGCAAGCTACTGTCACAAAACAGCAGCCATAAAGCCATCTACTGCCATAAAACAGCAATTTGGGGGCTTTCAGGGGTTCTCTGTTATCCATGGTTTTTATTACCCATGGGAAGGCCTGGAACCAATCCCCAGCGGATACTGGGGTTCTACTGTACAATGGTTTGAACAAGAATTACCTGGATGACAGCAATGGCATGGTCTCCATAGATCTTGTTGGCAAAGCTCAGAGCATAGCTGGTGCTGGGTGCATGAAGAGCAGCCAGGATTTTGCTAAAGGCGGTATGGACTCCTTTAGGATTCTCGCACTCATAATCAGGAACACACTAAGAGCAAAAAGGAAGGCGAGGAACAAATAATTAACATCCCTCACAAGTGCCTTCCTCCAAGTATGACTAGCTGTCAAATCAATGTCATTGATACTATGTTTCACGTTCATACTCTGGAACATTTTTAAAAAGTTAACATTATTACTTCGCTAAGAGTCCTAAATCATTCTTTATTGCTCCCCCTTCCAAGCATTGTCACTGTTAGATATTCAATCAAACTACATAATATATATACATTGGAAATATGAAAAAAATAACCTTCCCCAAATTGGTAACACTTACTCTTTCTGGACAAGGTGACCGGGCTGGCTCAGGGCATGGTCTTGGTCTGGGGCACTGAGGTTCAGGGCGGGCTCTTGGTTCAGAGCATGAGGGTTCAGGATGGGTTTGTGCAGGACAAGGTCTTCGTTTAGGGCATGAGGGTTCAGGAGCGGTTTTTGTAGGACAGGGTCTTGGTTTATGGCATGAGGGTTCAGGACGGGTTTGTGCAGGACAGGGTCTTGTTTGGGGACGCATTGGCTCAGGCCTAGGCTTTGGTTTAGGACACGCCGGTGCAGGACAGGGTCTTGCTTTAGAACAAGCTGGTTCAAGTTGAGGTCTTCGTTGGGGACAAGCAACAATTTTCTGTGGTGTCTGTAATTGTAAAAAATATAAAAATTCTACATGACTACTTCATGTTCAGTTGAGTTAATGGAAAGGATTAAGAAATCCCTTCTGTTTACAAGTACGTTCACCTTCAAAATATGAAGGAATATATTTTGCATTATGCACACAATATGAAAAGTTCTCCTTTGTTAATCCAGTAACACCGTTGCCAAAATCCTGTTGCTTAGTATAATAAACTGAACTAGAGTATTCCCATTGAATCCATAGGGATTCAATGAGTTATCTCCTCATTACATTTCATTGATTCAAATAGACCTACTCTAACTGTTCCTTACTATACCAAAGGAAGTTGAATTAGAGTCATGCCATCTGTTTAAGGAGGCTCACAGAAGGGGTGATTCATCCAATCTCCATTTATTCAATGAGTCTGCTCTAGCACTAATTAACTGTGCTAACCGACAGGACATCTGTAACACTGCCACCCACACCCCCAGCTCAAGGCATATATTTCTTAGGGGAGCTTCTGCTATGGATGATTCTCCAAGTCAACCCAAATTCTTCCTTCTTGTTTGACTTTAGTCCTGCACTTTGCCACAAGAGAAAGAAGAAAAGGCAGGACGCCTGCAGAGACAGAAGGATAGTTCACTCTTTTCCTTGAATGCCAACTCCAAGGAGCTGTCCAAACTGAAAGGTATTCAAGTTCCATTTCCTCATTCTGCTCCTCTGGTGTCTATAGATGCAGCCCACACTAGCTAGCTTGGCATGGGCCAACATTATGTGAGACACTATTACCCCATTACATGGTTTGGATGAGCCTGGGCAATCCATGTATGTTGTACTTTGGTGCGAAGCTTTCCTGAAAACCCATTGTTTTCTTTCTCCAGCACAGAAAGCTAGGATGACTGGAATTAATTCCAGTGTACAAGCTAGTTTCAGATGGAAAAGGCTTTGATCGAGCTTCCTTGTAGACCAGTGGTGTCCAAACTTTGGCCCTCCAGATGTTTTGGACCACAACTCCCATAGTCCTTTGTCATTAGCAATCTAGGCTTGGAATTCTGGGAGTTGTGATACAAAACATCTGGTGGTCTGAAGTTTGGACACCCCTGTTGTAGACAAATACCTTTGTTGCTGATTGTACAAAGCTTCGGATTGGTGTCAAATATCGTTGGGTCCTTGGCCGATCACACGTTCTCAGTTCATCCCAGTGCAGGACCTTTAATTAAAAAGCAACATTGTTTTACACACTTTGATCATTTAACAGCCCCATGCATCTAATTTTGATTTAGTTTCTCAAAATGTTTTTGACACAAACCCTGAACTGTTCCAAATCAATGACCCACATATCTATTGAACTATTGAGACAAGCTACACATCTGCCTTGAGTTAACAGCAACAAGCTACCCCATGACTAAAAAGTATCAAGGAAGAGTACAGCAGAAGGTATATCACACTGTGTTCCAAAGACAATAAAAGCTAATATATCTGTGTACAAGACAGATGCAAGTCGGATGTGTGTTATTTGGTCAAATATGAATAAAATGCAATCATATAACAGCTGTCATGAATCTACAGCATACACTGAGGGACAGTGATGGTAAGCCATTTCTCAATGAGATGAGTTTGAAGGCTCCATCCCTCATGTTTGAAGACACCTACCTTTTCAATCTCAGCCGCCTGTTCACATCCAGATGCCAAGGCAAGGACACCCAGGGCACAGGTAGCATTCACAGGGGAGAACAAGATGTTATCACAGGGGTGCTCTTCCTTCAGCCGACCGAAAAGGTCAATGGCAAATCTAGCATTGGCTTCAGGCAGGGTGGTCATGATGAAGGTCAAAAGTTCTAAGGAAAGAACAAAATCATCCAATACTCCACACTCAATGAAAACTCTTTGGTGGCTACAATAACTATTCAACCCACTGAGAACAAGCGTCTTTGCAGATCAGGTTCACACAGAGATGCATCCACTCACTCAAGCCACACTTTCAAAGAGCTCCCTAAGATAAGAGCCATTTCATTCTCTATAAGCAGTACATCAGCAATCACCTAAGGCAATACCTACAGTACCAAAGTGGAAGGGGGACTCTTTACCTCAACTTCAGCAGTGAAGATCTGACACTGCAAATGAAGTGTGATGCTCTCCTTCTGTGAGGTGCTGGTATTTATACCAGTTTCTATACACCCCCATGAAAGCATTAAACATGCATGGATTTCTAAATCTGCAACACATTCATTAAATCTTATTTGCATAATGAAAATTGTAGCACATAAACTGGACATCTGTAATCACCAAATATGCTTATCATTGATTATTCCATGTACTGTAAAATATTTAAGAGTAATTAGGTATACTTCTTACGCTATAGACACCATGCAGATTATGACACTGAAAGACACGTCGTTTCAGCCCTGAAGGTATATTGCTACTGTGTCCCAAGCAAAGCAAGTAATGTCTAACTCCCATTATAGCATGGGTATATCTCCTAAAGTCATTGTTTTATTTAAAGACCCTAGGATTTCCTCTTAGACAGAATTTTTAGAATTTCAGACAGGTTCCCCCTTTCATGTTACTACTGAATTACCCGGAATGTCAAATGATACTAATCAGAAGTGTTACCTGTATGCCTATCCCATCATACGTCCTTATCAGCTTGCAAAACTCTGTTCTTAATTATTTTTTAGTATGTTCCCTTATGCTTTCATGCACATGTTCTCCATTGGCTGACGTATGATAGGGTGCTCACTTTTCAGGTCCATGAAATGTTTAGCTCTTGGCCAATATAAAATGTGTGCACAAATCTAAAGATAATTTATTTTTTGCAAGGCTTACAAAATAAGTTGATGCTATATAGTGCACATTATCTTGCAACAGCTCCGTGGAGGTACATAATGAATAAGAATGCCAAAGCTACCAAAATTCTTTTAAGGACATAAGAACATAAGAAGATCCATGCTGGATCAGACCAAAGGCCCATCTAGACCAGCTTCCTGTATCTCACAGTGGCCCCACCAGATGCGTCTGGGAGTACACGAGAATAGATATCTGTCTCCAGCTACCACTCCACACAGTACTCCAGGTGTGGCCTTACTATCATCTTGTACAATGGCATTATAATGTTGGCTGTTTTATTTTAATTGCCCTTTTTGATAACCCCTAGCATGGAATTGGCCTTCTTCACTGCTGCCACACACTTGGTAGACACCTTCATTTTCTATTACTGCCTGCTACCTTCAGATATTTTCACTGTAGAACTGCATGGCCATCAGTTACATTAGCCAGGACTTAAGGACAGTGTAGTTCAACCCATCTTGGGCCTTCCTGAATACCAACATTTTAAGTTGTCTTCTGAATGTTAACAGGGAGGTCAAATGTAGCTCTGCCAGGAGCTGCATCTACAACACTGGAGCCACCTTAAAGAAGGCCCAAACTCTTGTGGAGGACATCTGGGTCTCCCTGAGGGTGGCCAACTGGAGTAGTTTACTCTGGGAAGCTCTGATGAATCAGGCAGATGACAATGGAGAAAGACATTCCAACAAGTATCATGGTCCCAAACCATGTAGGACTTTATATATGTACATCAGAACCTTGAACCTGATCCAAGATGCAAGAGGTAGCCAGTAGAGGTGAATTGGAACTGGAGTGATGTGATCAAAATTTTCAAAGCAAGCAACAAGCTTTGTGCTTGGTTTGGGTATTTTCAATTCAGCAACACTGATTACTTAAAAGTATAAGCTTCTGCTGGTCTGTCTTGAGACATAATAATAATAATAATAATAATAATAATAATAATAATAATAATAATAATAATAATAATAATAATAATAATAATAATAATAATAATAATAATAAACCTTTATTGTCATTGTACATCCAAGACATCCATCTTAAGGCATGGCAGCAAATGCTCGCACTGACTTCTTAAATTGTGTCTGTTCCTTGCTGAGATTTAAGCAAATTTAGTTTCAATAACTGAAACTGGCCAAGCTGTTTGAAGAATCCATATTTAATCATTTGTGTGTACACTGAGTTCTCTGAATATAGCCTACTTTAGCTCTAACTTTCTAGTCTTCCTCTGCACTTCATTTTCTCCAACAGTGCTAATTTGAGATCTATACTAGAGTTCCAGGGCTAAAAGTATTCTAAAACTGATTTATGTAGATTACCATTTTCTGATGTCAAATTTGTCACAGGATGTCTTAGATCACATTAGTAGATGAACAAGTCAAGAAACCCCTGAGGATGTGATTGACATCACTGGGACAAATAATGGTGCTCCCAGGACTGTGGTGGAGACAGGATGGGCATCAGGTCTGAAGCAAGGTTGTATTCCTGTCTCCACACTTAAGTTGTACCAACTGGTGTCTCAGTAGTTGTTTAAGTTTGGGTGGCTCTGTGAACATGCATGCAGACCAGCTACCCAAAGCCTGGGAATGGGAACTATGAATTTCAATATCTAGTAGTTGAATCATGGCAACTGGACTTATTTCTTATGAGATCAAAACGTTTCACTGCTCATTCAAGCAACTTCATCGGTCTGAGGAAGGTTGGTGTGAGACCTCCAATTGATGGTTATTGCACCAACTTTCCTTAGAGTCTCACAAGAAAGAAGTCCAGTTGCCAGGACTCAACTTCCAGGTAACCACACCTAGATGCCGGAAAACCTTCACAGACATGTATTTCAGTATGTGTGCATTTTTGTGTCTGTCTAAATTTCTTTTGAAATGAATGCCTCTAGTGCTGGAGCACCTCTCAAAGTAATTGGTCCTATTGCCATACTGTTTTAACAGGAAGTTTTTCCTGATATTCAACTGTAATCTGTCTTCCTGTAACGTTGACCCATTGCTGATGGTCCTACACTCGGAGGTGAGTGAGAACAGATCCTGACCTTGCCCTGTATGACAGCCTTTCAAATAGTTGAAAAGTGCCACCACCTCTCCTTTTAGTCCCCTTTTCTCAAGACTAAGCATCCACAGTTTTTTCAGTCTTTCCTCAAAGGACTTGGTTTCCAGCACCCCTGATCATCCTTGTTGGCCTCCTCTGAAGTCCTTCCATTTTGTTGGCATCCTTCTTCCAGGGTGGCATCCAGAACTGAACACAGTACTCAAGTCCTAACCAATGCCAGTAGATAAGCACATCCGTTCTTGCCAGATTTTGAAAGCTAAGCAGGGTCGGGCCTGGTTAGTACTTGGAGGGGAGACCACCAGGGAATACCAGGTGCTGTAGGCGCTGGCAAACCACTCCATTATTCCTGCCAAGAAAACTCCATGGACATGGGGTCACGAAGAGTCGGTCAGGACTGTAATGACATAACACACACAGTAGCTTGTAGAACTTGGAGGCTATACTTTTATTAATGCAGCTTAAAATAGCATTTGCCTTTTTTGTGGCCACATCACTCAATTCAATTCAATTCAATTCAATTCACCTTTATTGGCATAGATATTTTAAAACAGAGGTGCTGTTACATAAAATGTAAGCCAGTCTCAGGGTCTAAAAGGAATAAGTTAGTCTAAAGCTGAAGTAAGTATTTGGCTTGTAAAAGGAATGGCATTATTTTTCGGGTGGATCAATAATAAATATTTGGCTACTGACTCTGTCAGGCTGGGATTTTTGTCAGCCAAAAGGCGTGAAGTAATGATCTCTGGGATAGGTGGGAGTTTGGCAATATAGGGGCCTAGTAATCGTCAATGAATGATATAATGTGACGGACAACGTGTCAAAATATGGGAAACAGAGTCAGGTTCTAGCCGACAAAACTTGCACAGTCTATTCTTATAAGTGGTTTTAGAATATCTGCCAAGAGTGACAGCAGAGGGAAAGATATTCATTCTAGCTAGCATGAAGGCCCATCGTTCCTGCGGGTTCAAAAGGTTCCTAAAGTAGTTTGATCCATGTTTAAAACTGGGAGATAAGCCATAATAGAGAGGGGAGTAAGTAGGGTTTGTTCCTTCGATAATGGTCTGTCTCTCTATGTCCCAAATTCTTTGACAGATAAGATTGTATAGATATTTTTCATTGCAGTCCGATAGAGACTCCAAGTCAATTCCTAGGGATGCTATTTTCGAGCAGATATTCTGGTGCCATTTGGAAGTGTAAGCATCGCTTAGTAGGTCATTTAACAGAGAATTAGGGGGCATATAAAAGTGGAGACGCAACCAAAACCTAATAATAGCCGTCCAGGCTAAGTTTGAGGGGAGGTGGAGCCCAAGTTCGCAGCATAGTGTTGATAGGCTAATCGTATTTGGGAGGCCTAAAATACAACGTAAAAAGGTAGCTGCAATACGATCTACTTCAAAGTTGGCGGCCTTAATCCAAATTGGAACTCCGTAAAGGAGTTGTTTGTTTGTTTTTGTTTTAAAAACTTGAAGTGTGGCTGGTACGTACTGATTCCCCGAATGATAATGGAATCGAGAAACGGCAAACAGTTGGTTCTTTAGAGCAGCTATAGTGGACTTCCGATGGTATGTCCAGTTAAGTCGATAATGAAAAAGGAAACCCAAATACCTAAAAGTTCTAACTTGCTTCAGGGGGGTGCCTTCAAGTTCCCAGGTTCTCTGTTTCCAGCTTTTAGAAAATATTAAACATTTTTATTTCTCAGTATTGATTGATAAATTGTTAATTGTGTAGTATTCAGAGAAGGCAGTTAGTCAGCAAGCGTTTGAGCCCTACCCTAGAAATAGACAGAAGTACAGTATCATCTGCATAGAGTAATAATGGAACGGGATGTGAATTCATCTTTGGAGCATGGTCTCCAGCTTTTACTAAATATGACGATACATCCAACATGAATATGTTAAAGAGGGATGGTGCAAGGACACATCCCTGTTTAACGCCTTTGGTGATGGGGAACTTCTCAGACAGGTGCCCTTTATGATTTAGTGCCACATCACTCTGTTGACTCATTTTCAGCTTGTGATCCCTGACAATCCCAAGATCTTTCTTGCTGAACTACGTTTTCCCCATGTAGTAACTGTGTATTTGGTTTATTTTTCCTAGATGCAGTACTTTGCATTTATCCCTGTTGAATATCATTTGGGTGTTTTCAGCCCAGTGCTCGAGCCCATTGAGATCCTTTTGAATTTTCTTTCTGTCTCACAGGGTATGAGCCATTCTACCCAATGTTGTGTCATCCGTAAATTTGATTAGCATTCCCTACACCTCCTGATCCAGGTTATTACTAAAACTGTTGAAGAGCACCAGACCCAGTACTGAGTACTACGGTACCTCACTTGTTACCTACTCTCAGTTTGAAAAGGATTGATTAATTGTCACCCTCTGAGTACGATTTGGTAGCCAACTGATGGAAAGTCTCAGGAAACTTCAACGGGTCCAAAATGCAATGGCTAGATTGCTGACTGGGGCGGGCTACAGAGATATTACACCCCTATTAAAGCAGCTCCACTGGCTGCCAATCAGCTATCGGCTACAATTCAAAGTGCTGACCTTAACCTACAAAGCACAAAATGGCCCAGGTCCCAGCTACCTCAGAGATCGAATCTTGCAGTATGAACCAGCTTGGGTGCTGAGGTAAACAGGAGAGGTCTTTCTCTCCATCCCACCACCCTCACAGCTGCGTCTCATAAGAACACATGAAAGGGCCTTCTCTGTTGCTGCTGCCAGACTTTGGAACTCCCTCCCACTGGAGGTCAGGACTGCCCCATCTCCGCTGTCTTTCTGGAAGCAGACAAAGACCTTCCTTTTCAGGCACGACTCTTTTCCCTGAATGAGGGAATGCCTACTATGTGACTTTTATGTGGATTGTCATGCATGATTACATTGACAGATTTCATAAGAACACCGGTGTTTTCCATGTTACTTTCCACCCCTCACAATGGATTTTTTTCTTTTTGCATGCTCTTTGTAGCTTTAATGTTACCTTTTAATGTTCTAAGATGTTCTTAACTCGAATATGTTTTAAATGTTCTGGGCTGTATATTGTTCCTCATTACTGTAACCCACCTTGGGTCCTTTTCCAAGGAGAAAGGTGGGGTAAAATATTCTAAATAAATAAATAAATAAATAAATAAATAAATAAATAAATAAATAAAAACCACAACTGGTTAGCTTCCTAATAAGAATATCATGGGGCACTTTGTAAAACACTTTGCTGGTAGCCCCAAATATTGTGGTAGCCCCAAACATTGTGGAGTCCTATGGCATTTAATGTCAACCCCCCTGCCGCCTTCCTCCTCCATCCTATTTTCACCATGCAAAGTGCCTAGCCTCACCTGGCATCCCTTCCATGTCACCCCAAGCCAAAACGGAATGGTATTGCCCTTCTTTGGTCTCTTCCCACAGCCTTCCACCTCCACTCAACTATGGGGAGGTTCACATTGTTGTTGGCGTGCCAATTGGCAGGCTCTTGCCACCTTAGCTTGCTCAGCATACAGCTGTTGTGTTGTACCTAATATATTGCGTGTTTAGTTCCAATAAATCAGCTCCATGCCTCTGTACTATTATTACCTTTGCCTACAAGACGTGGCATGATGATCTGTGGGCAATGGTTTTACGCTTCTCCATAAAATTGCTGGCTGTGTGAACAATTAGCCTGGTTATGTCAAGCAACAGCCTGCAGGGTATGACAAATGAGCATCATTGGTACATTAAAGACTGGCAAGTGTGCATGTTTAAAATTGCAAATATTTTCTATTTAGTCAACAGAAAGATTGTGTTTCAGATGTGCACTGGGGGCAGAGAGGTGAGTGTTCAAAGGGCTCATTAGCTGACGTTTATTAGTGAGTGCCAGTTACCTGCAAGGGGTGAAGTGAGTGGTTTATTTGCTAGTTTGTTTTCCTCTGTTCTTTTTGTGCCCAAAAGTTCTGCTCTGATCATACTATTGAGCTGGGCCTGGGAGTACATTGGCAATCTGTTTCTATTTTTTTTACCTATTATCTGGCATTCTAACAGGCTGCTACATATCACAGAGGTTCCACTTAGCTGTTGTGTTTAGTAATGATTGGGAAAGTTCTCTTCTATAAAGTCATCCAATTAAAGCAATTTAATAGGAGCTGGAGAATCCCTGTCATTGGGTAACTCCAAGATGCTATCTAATGACAGAGGCAGCAGAGAAGTGCTTTATCCACACCAGGCTGTTTTATAATTAGATCTCTCTCTCTCTCTCTCTCTCTCTCTCTCTCTCTCTCTCTCTGAATGTGATAAGGTGCTGCTGTGGGGATATGTGAGGGGAAAGTGGACTTCCCATTGTTGTTGGTCTGCAAATTCCATCAGTTCTAGCCAGTAAAGCTAAGGGTGATGTTTAACAACATATGGAGAGTACACGGTCCCCCACTTCTGTGTTACGGCAACGTTGACATTTCCCACTGATCCTCCACTCATTCCTTCCAAATTTCAATGGAAGTGATCAAGTGAACAGAGTGCTATGCCTTTCCCTCACTTCATCCCAATATGCACGAGTTCTACAGAACAGATGCAGAGTTTTGAGTGAGACATCAGTCAAAAGAAGAAAGACACAATTTCAAGTAGAGGTAGGTCCTTATGAGGGGGGAAATCCAGCTGTCCTGGATCTGTACCCTCTGATGGACTTTGCAAAGACGCTGGTGACAGGGTGGCCCAAGGGTGTGGAGAGCAAGAGCCAGGTTCCTGGTGGGACAAAGGAGGCAGAAGCTGATGATGGCACCTGGGACAGTGTCTGGTCCAAACTAGCAAGACCTAGACAAAAGGAGGAAGAGTCGGAATTAGGACGGACTTGCCAATCTCTACAGATTCAAAAGGGGAAGAATGGGCTGAGACTTTGGTGTAGTCTTCTATCCATCTTTTTTTATCCTCAGGGAGGAGAGTGCACTGGTTCTGCAAGACCAGTGAATGCTTCCAGTTCCATGCTTCTAGGAGACCCAGGGGAAGTGCAGCACTTCTTATCCTTTTCAGACCTGCTCCATGAAAGCAGAAATGCCCACCTGCCACCCTCAACACAATTGTAGCTCATACAGAGGAGGCAGCACAATGAGTGCCTGAATGTACCTTCTGGAGGTGGAATTCAGTGATCTGCATCAGCCTGGCACTACAGAGCACCTAAAGAGTTTTACCTAATGAGGGTCGGTGTGGAAAACTAGACTCCAGCCCTAGAGTGGAAAATGTGCTGAACCAGGGACTGCAGATCATGCCCACCTGTGGATGGTAGGATATTAACTAAGCCCTCCTGCAAGTAGTCAGGAAGGGAAGAGCCAGGCACCAAACCAATCTTTGTATCCCACTCACCCAACTGAATAAAGACTGGTTTGAACAATGACAACAAAATGAAATTTATGGTGCCTAATGGTCAAGATGTTGGGAAAGATTGAAGGCAAAAGGAAAAGAGGATGGCAGAGAATGAGATGGTTGGACTGTGTCATCGATGCAACCAACATGGATTTGACCAAACTCCGGGAGGCAGTGGAAGATAGGAAGGCCTGGCGAGCTCTGGTCCATGGGGTCACGAAGAGTCAGACATGACTGAACGACTGAACAACAACAACAATGGTCAAGATGGCCCTTTTGGCTACTCTCTGTGGGACATGGGTGGTAACAGTCACAGTTAGAGATGGACACAACATGGCATGCTATTTCATCATTTTATGTTACAAGACATGGAATGAAACGAAACACAAGCAAGCCTTCTGTCAAAAAATGAAACAAGACACCATTTTCTATCTTGGAAATGAAACATTTTGTCTTGCCTTGTCAAAACATACCAATACCATCCTAGAGAATCAGGACAGCAAGGTGGAAATTACAATTTGTATGCAGAGAGATGAGACCTAGAAATAGATTATATGATATGAAGATGATACGGTAAGATCTGGCTTCTTTTACCCATAAACCTCTTTTATTTCAATTTAAAGAGAGAGGATTGGCTGGTCTCTCTCTTTAAATTTAAATAAAAGAGGTTTATGGGTAAAAGAAGCCAGATCTTACCAGATCCTCTTGATTTCATATGATTTTTGCATGGGATCTTTTCCAGTCACCATCAAATCATCCTCTGCACTAATCTACCTGGCAGACCATCTCTTCCCAGACAGACCACAATATCTTACTGGTACATCATCCATTCCTAGGTTCCATCTCTCTGCACACATATTGCAATTTCCTGCCTACTGTCCTGACTCTTGAGCTGTGCCCAACATTGGTTGTATCTAGGACCCAGGGGAGAAGACCTGTATAGTGTAAGAAATCATTTCATATTTTGCTATGATTTTTTTAAAAATGCCAGTGTCAGTGTTTTGACATAGGAGCTGGGTGGGAACAGAAACTAAAGACCCAGTTTAATAAGGCATATATGAAGTTGTTTTGTTATCTAAATCACTGCTTGACAGACATATAATTCATGAAGAGACAGACGTGAAAAACAATGACCAGGAAATCTGGAGAAAACTGAGATTTAGATGGGCAATCATAAAGCAACTAGAAAGTCTAAAGAGTAAGGATGTCCCACTGAAAATGATGACAAATAATATCCAGATCATGGTATTCTTGGTTCCTGTGTATAGCTGTGAAAGTTGGACAGGGAGCAAAATTGACAGACTACCTCATACAATGGTGTCCCCATAATCCTACCAAAAACTGTTTCTTTCAAAGTATGGAGGTGAAGAAGAACTATGTTTTTTCAATTTCATTTTTATTAAAGAAATTTATACAGGATAAACATTTGTTGAAATAAATCTCATGAAATAATTGTGATCCTTCAAAAACAGAAGAGAAAAGCTGGGGGGGGGGGAATTAACCAAACAAAAATTTTACAAACTAAGTAAAGAACTTCAAAGCTACCATGCCAGAATAACAAATAAATGAGCACGGAGTCATTACATCTTGTATAGCAATTGAACAACGTGATAAAAACACATTGCAGTGACACGTGTTAAGGCAGCAAGCAAACTATAAAATGGCATTTTTACATCCATGCCTTTAAGGTTTCCATTTTGTGGCATTAAGACAACCTGTCTAGCTTTCCTTTACTCTCTGTGTTACCAAATCAGTCCATAGTGGTTTGGACAAACCATGGCCTAATACAGCCGATTGTGAGCTGATCTGGACTTGACTCAAATTGATCTGAATCAACTGGTGTGTTTGGGAATTTGGGATTTGGTTGAATCCATCACACAGGCCTACTGGGTGCCATCTACATGCATTCTGGACAAAGCAGTAATCAAAGCATTGGAGTCAAATGGGGAAGTTCACAGAGTTGTTGAAGAGTTCTAAGCCATTTAATATCATATTGCCACAGAGTGTTAGCATATTACACCATCTAATGAACAATTTTAAAAGGGAGGCCATGCATATGACAAACATACATAAATATATGCATTCATTTAATTGCCCTTTCCTCCCACCTCCTTCTGATACACCGTATTCGTGTCTGTAGTAAACCAAAAGGAATGCACATAACACAGATTATGTTTATTTCTCTCTGTGATTTGCAGTTTAAATGCCTTCATATACAAGATGTGTCATTGCATCTTGCATAGCAATTGAACAGCATGACAAAAACACATTGCAGTAACACATGTTAATACCTTCTATGTATGTTTTCTACATCGGTCCTCCAGTCCATTTCTGAACTTTTCCTTCCTTGGCCAGGAAACATCTAGTTTATTCTAACTGCTCTAAGACACAGGGCATACTTTTGAGTTGTGTTGGGGGGGGGAGGACGCGTTTTTCAAGGGAGGAGGTTCTTCATCAGCTTCTAGGTTATTCGAATACTGGAGGTTTTTTTGTAAACCAGAAAGTACCTAACCTTTTTTATTCTTTTAGTTAGGGGTTCCCATTCAGGGTTCTTGTGCTGGTCCAGAAAATCCCAGTGAGGCAAGTAAAGAAGGGGAGGAAGAATTTGACTGGTGGCAACTGGGGCCAAGAGTGGCAGTAGCAGTGGCACGGCAAGGACAGGAGAGCAAATGGAAGGAACAGGGTTGGCAGAATGGCAGCTGCAGCAAGGGAAATGAAGGAGAGGAAAGACCAGGATGGGTGGTGGAGGCCAGGAGGTGTGTGCTGTGGCACCATTGGCAAGGCCATGACAGGAAAGGAAAGGATCGGCAACATGGTGGCAGTGAGTCAAAAGAAGGGACCAGACCTGGGCTGGTGGCAGGGGCCAAGAGGCCCACATGGAAATCCTTTGCCAAAGTTGGTTATAAGAATAAATTGTTGGAATAATTTTAAAAGTGTGTAAGTTAAAAGCTCTGAGTGGAAAACCCAATATTGTGTCTCATATTATTAGAGTACAGTATATATAAAATGTTCATAGAGTTTCAATAAAGAGCATTCAGCAGGTGTATGACAACATTAGCAGACATTCAAAGAACTTAGTGAAAGACATTTATTTAAACAACAACAAAATCATATTATCACTAATTAGCATAGTATGCTGCCCCTTGAGAGTGGAAATGTAAGCCTAATAAGGCAAATAGAAACACAATGGAGGGTATAAAATACACAGGTTGGAAACAGTGATTACAAATAGGCAACACAATAGGCCACAATCATGGGCTTCCTTTCATGAATTAATGTTGGCAGATGACTGGAGTGAGAAAATTATTAAATAATGTCTCTGTGCATAAATAAGCTAAAGGCTACATTGGATTTCCAGTTCTGGCTACACCGCAGCGACACAACTTGATAAGTGCTCCATCTTATCAAGTTGAATTCCTCCAGATAAAGAGGTCCCTAAGGGGGCAAGTTTCCCTGGAGGGGAAACAAAGAAAAGGCATCTTCTGCAGATGCAAAGGGATCAGCGGTGAGCTTCGGTAGAAGCAGGACAATGCCTTACCACCCACTGGGGGAAGGCACAGCTGTAGGTGCTGGCAGCTTTAAATAAGCTGTTTATATTTGGCATGTCATGAGTAGATCTGCTCTCTCCCCCACCCCCATTTATCTACACAAAGCTCCTCCTTGGCTTTAGAAAACTTTCTTCAAATAAGCATCAACCCTCCTCTGCTTCTGGAAGTGGCACTTAGCAAAGAGGTGAATATTTTAAAAGATGTGCAGAGGAAGTGATTATTTTCACACCACCTTTTTGCCTTTCTGCTTTATTACTTTTCTTTTGAGGAAATTGGCTTATGTTTTTCTGCTCTTTGGTATCTGGTGACTCTATGATGCAACCTTAAAGGAAATTACTTTATGCTTTTTGTACTTTTGGTATCTGCTGGACTTAATGACACAGTTTGAAGAGCCGCGTTGCAGAAGCTGTTAAAGAATACTTTTTGACCTTGAGATAATCTCATGTTTTGAAAACAAAGGCTGAAAGATAAGCTATTCCTTGCCTCTGGGACCTTAATTCAGTCAGCTGCTTCTACACTCCTCCCTTTTGGAATTTAAATGGCAGAAACTATAATTACAAACAACTTTAAGTTTTTGTTGTGAGCTATAAAAACACAGTGTATTTGGGAAATATTTCAGAAGAAGTATTTGCAAATATACTTTTACCTGGATTACAAAGAATAATAGATATCTTGGATCCAACCTCTAAAGATACAGAAATTTCTAATCCTAATAAAGTAATAGAAGTAGAGCAAACACTGGACTCCAATCTACAGATGACAACAGCATGATCTATCCAAGCTAGACCCTAACACGAACTCTTGGGTAACATCTAATCCCTGGGAAAAACTGAAAATAGCTTGAATCAAGGGATTTTATTAGAACAAAGGGCAGCTCTCAACATGAAGAAAAATTTGACAAGAATAGTGCGGGAATATGACAAGTGCAGCAGTTTTACTCAACATGGGTGCCAAAAACAGGAAAATTTGGAACCTTTTCAATAGCAGAGCTGTCATCAAGATTGCTATCAAGATAAAACAACAACCCATGAAGTTAATGGATTTGTCAAAGGAAAAGCACCCTGTAAAGATAAGGGGCTTGGCAGGAAAAGGGAAATTTGGGTTAGTGAATTTATTACATAAAAATGTTTTCTGTATTCTGATTGTCTAAGGCTTCTAGTTAATTGGTATGATATGGGAAAAAGAAAATGGAAATGAGAAGACAAACCTGATGTATAAATAAATGTTAATCTGTTAGATTTTTTTAAAGAACAGTGGCAGTTAAGTAAAGATAAGAATTTATATACATAAAGTGAAACATATAGACCAGGAGGTAGTTCTTTTATAATAGCCCATAAAGTATTAACTTGAATTAGAGATGATTGCTATTAGGCATTCATTGGAAGAATAGGTGAATATTACTGTGTATGATATATAGAAGATATATAGTCAGTCAAATCTATCCAAAATTGCTTAGTATTGAAGAGGTAAACAGATAGGTTGCTGATATTAGATAGGCTATATTCGTTGTATTAAAAATAGATGTAAGTAAAGAGAGATAGAATATGGATGAGATAGTAAGGAAATTAAGTATGAAAGTATACTCATTTAACCTGGGAAAGAAGATATTGATTATATTGGGCTCAAAGTTGGGAAAAACTGTGATGGAATTGATAAAATGACAGGAGACAAGCAATATATTTATTTAATGTAATTTAGTGTAGAAAATAAATTTTAAAAACTAAAGGCCATGTTGTTTTTTTAAAAAAAGGAATG
The DNA here is from genome assembly GCA_029282475.1 of Phrynocephalus forsythii. Taxonomy (NCBI): domain Eukaryota; kingdom Metazoa; phylum Chordata; class Lepidosauria; order Squamata; family Agamidae; genus Phrynocephalus; species Phrynocephalus forsythii. Next base: position 34,856,186 of record JAPFRF010000003.1, on the reverse strand, counting down.
TGCTGACTGGAATTAGACTATAACTGAAAAACATTTGTGCCTGTACCTTACAGTAGATGCACCAGCAGTTTTGGAACATGATTAAAACATGAGGCAAGTATTTTGCCTACAATTATTTGTTACAACTTTATGGCTGACGTGAAATTGAAGCATCTTCGCCTGTAACTCTTGTACAGTTACGAGATTTTGTTTTGTTTTGTATTTTACGTGATCTAAGAACAGTGACTGTAACTTTTTGCAGCTTGCAAGATTTGGATTTTTATACCTTTCAAGATTTGTGCTTGAAATGTTAAATGATTGTAAGTTTGATATTTAGAATTATATTTCCCTGTCTATGGAGCATGGAAGCAATTTGATGATGAAAATTTATACAGTAGTATCAGCTTGGCTCAACCATTTTCCTACTTGGAATAATAGTTACTTCACTATAAGTAAAATGGTATATTCTCATGCTCACAAGAGAGGTAACATATTTAAACAATGATAGTTTATATACTGATACCCAAATGGACTTTTATATTTTGAGATTCACAATGATTGTCTCTCACTGAATATAAACTCTTAACTGGGGAAATGTCAGTTGTGCTAAGCTCCACAGGTTAACTACCAAAGAATGCTGTGAAGTTTTACAGTGCTCCATATATTTATCAAATTGCTTGGCTTGGATTAATTATGAAGACCTTGGTCTTGTCTCTTCCCTGTATCTCCTTCCTATTGCCATAAATACAAAAGGTCTCTCCCTCTCCACCACCACCAATTTATTTCTAAATGACAATAGAACTGCAGGACCAGTCGATTCAAATGAATCCAGCCATAAAGGGCCACAAATTGAAAGCAAATTATATGAGCTGAACTGATTTGCATATTATATTTTAATCACTTTAACTCAATTTATGGGACCAGATCTGCTGTGAAGCTGATACTATCAATATTAAATTAAATTCCAAAAATAAATATTGTCAGGTTTGAGATGGGTTGTATCAATGCACCTCTTTCAGAAGCTAGAAAATTCATTGGGTGTGACATTATGTTACTCTGTTCTTGTTTTTTTTAAAAAAATAAAATTAGAATTCTGTATTCAGTGGATCTAAACATTCTTTCTCAAACTGTGTCCTCATAGTACTACAATATAACATTCTTTGGTGTTTTGAGTCTCTAGTGGTCTGTCACAGCTAATATTTAGCCATTAAAGGATAAATTCCAGTGTGAAGTCAGATAAACTTAATAAATGTATCAATGCTCATGTGATACCAAGGCACAAGTGTGTAAATTTTCCATCCTTCAGACGATGAGAATGAACCGTTGTTTCACTAACTCACCAATGAATGAATGATTATTTATCAAACTCATGGGTGGCCATCCAAGATTACAGTCTAAAAGTGCATATAATACAGCAGAACATGAAATACAGCAAAGCAATTCACAAACATTATATTAGGAGACATCATAAAATCAACAAAAATTAGAATAATCGTAATGAAGTTATAAATTTATAAAATTAGAACAATTTAAAATGACGCTTTTTTGTTAAGGTGCTTCAGCAGGCTATAGCAGCTACACAGAATTTGGCCACTTTACGCATAATATGAAACACGTTATCAAAGAGTAGCAATGAGAAATAAAAATGTATGAATACAGAAATAAATCTTCTAAAGGAATCTATTCCTTGACTAGCAAAAACAGCCAACAGCAGCAGCAAAAAGAGTGGATATACTTTGGATGTGGCTGGCATCTGAACTTGAAAAGATGTGTGTCTTTCCATTTGACACGGTGAATCAGTTCTTTGAGGTCTATCGTGTTACCAGGTTTCATGGAATTTTGTACACACCCTCCCAAATTGTGGTTATTGGCATGGACTCATTTGAGGTTCCTTAAATTAGGTTGCTGTTACCAAACTGGTCATATTTACACAACACACACACAGAGAGAGAGACTCTCACTTGTACTGGAAAACTTGTCAGCTCAAGGAAAAGTAGAGGTTAAAAACATTGGCCAAGGAGCAATGGCCCCAAAGGTCTCAAGAGCAAAAGCCCCAAGAGGACGGTGAGGTACACATAAATGACCTCCATCAAAAATTACACAAGGCGCGAATGGCATTGGCCAACAGGTCATCTCACCGAATAGCTCTCCTTTTGAGAGAAGGCCAGGTACAGTTCACCATATTTGTTTTTTTAATGCTAAAAGAATTGCCTGGAGGTCTGGGAAAGCAAGCATCCTAGAAATGTCTCCCCCATCTTCTTAGACCTGTTTGGCAAGTTTCAGGCCCATTACTTTTGGATTTGCCAGGCCGGCAAAGATTGAGATCAGGGCAGAACAAGACACATAACTCACAAGGGGTCAGATTACGAGACAGCCCAAAGAGAAACTCTATAAAACTTTATGGTTCAAGTTCAGTTCAGTTCTAGTTCAGGTTTAGGACCAGGCTCCTCTTGCTGTGTCACTGCCTGAATCCTCCAGTTGAGCTGGAGTTCCAACACACCATAGCCCAAGACGCCTTAACAAGACTAAAGGGGGGGGGATTTTTGTCACACTTATTAATTTTCTGGGGGCATTTGTCTCACATATTGGCAGATTCCCAATCTACCCCCTGCTTCTCTCTGTGTGAAGATTCTCAGACGTGCAGGTTTGCTTCTTTTGAACCTATATTTTCTATGTTAATTATACAGTGTTCCCCCACCCTTTCGCGGTTCATATACTGCGGTCCCGCTATATTGCAGGACCACAGTATATAGAAAAATGGCCCTCTGGTGTAAGGGGGGAAAGTCCCTCGGAAGCCTCAGAAATGATTTTTGATGATCCGGAAGTCACTTCCAGTTTTCCGGAAGTCACTTCCAGTTCGCAGGGAGGCCCTTTGGGGGCCTCCAGAAGGCCCAGGAAGGCATTTACAGGCTCATTCAGGGCAGCACCATACTGGAACCCCAGAGCTAGAACCCCTAGGCCTGACCCGACCTGCATCCACATATCACGGATTTTCAATTATCGTGGGTTGGTTCGGGTCCCTAACCCCAGGGATAGGTGGGGGGTCACTGTATACTTAATTGTAAATTTGCAATATATTTTAATTCTTCTGAATACAATCAAATTACCTTTCAAAATAATTCTGTGTTAGTATGATTTCCACAGTCGTATCTCTATCAAGACACACAGTTACCATAATTTAATTCGGTGGCATAGTATGGGTTACCAACACCTGGGAAAATGCAAGTATTTGGGTACAGTGGCCCTCTTCCCAGTCTGGGCAGGATTTCGCTCCGGCTGGTAGATAGAGTGAGGAGTCTGGGCATCGTTTTGGATATGGCATTGTCCACGAAGTTCCAGGTAGTAGCCGTTTCCATGGCGGCCTTTTACCAGTTTAGGCTTATTGCCCAGATCCGCCCGTACCTCAAAGGGGACTCTCTAAGGACAATACAGCAAGCACTGCTTGTCTCTAGGATAGACCATTGTAATACTCTCTACATGCGGCTTCCCTTGACCCTTGTTTGGTGATTGTAGCAGATGAAGAATGTGGCAGCCAGATTGGTGGCTGGTGTGGGCAGATATAACTGCATCATCCCTATCCTGGCTTGCCTGCATTGGCTTCCCATTGCCTCCGGAATAAGGTTCAATGTACTGGTTTTGATTTACAAAGCTCTCCGCAAGCCACCCTGACTCAGGCACTGGGGATACCAATGGAGACTGGGAGGACAATCAAAGGTGCAAATTGTGGGGTGAGCATCGCTGTGAGCTGGCACAAAGGCCAAGGATCTATGCTGTCTCCCTCAGATGGTCCCTTTTGTCAATGGGTTCCTGAACCATGACCAAACCATTGAGGAAGGGGAAGGAGGAAGCAGGCAGATGGGGTATGCCCAGGAGATGCTTGTTGCTGCCACCCTAGGGAGGGTAGGCAGAGTGTACCCCCTAACAATATTGCACCCGGTGCAGACTGCTCCTCTGGCACCCCCACACTATGCCACTTGTTTAAAGATCCCTTATGGATGGTGGTTGAACATGTGTGAGAGAGCATACCTGGTAACATAACTGGAATGTCAAGTTGAATCTAGATCTGGGTTTGATTAAAGAGGGTCCAATCATACCAGGTCAAATCAGATCCCATTAGGGGGTGCCGTATTAGCACCTGAGGTGAACAGGAGAACTTTATGCAAGTCCAGCCTTTATACTTCTAATTTCTCTGGCTCCTTATCAAAAAGTCTTACCCTCTTCATGTTCACAGATATATGAATGTTATGTGCTCCACCAAGTTCTATATGCATTTTTGTGTGTGTAAAGAGTCTGTGTTTTTTCCAAAATATGCAGTGGAGCAAAATATGCAGCCTGACATTCTAATTGTTCCATAACATACTCTGTTCAAAGGAACTGCAAGAATTCAGTTGCAGAAGCAGCATCACCAACAGATTTGCCCAATGTCCCAAGTGCCCAGAATCCTTGAATATTTGTAGAGGACAACTTTTTGAGTGTTAGTAAAAATTACAGAGCATACTTTTATTCAATGCTTTATTTATTAAGACACTACAAAGCTACATTTAAGGCAGGGGGTGTTTAGATATAACAAAGATACTATATACTGCAAAGAAAAGAATATTAGATTTTTAGTGGTGATGTTTAACATTTGCACTATAAATGAGATCCAATAATAATAATAATAATAATAATAATAATAATAATAATAATAATAATAATAATAATAAATAATAATGTCTTTATCATCTTAAATCTTCAAAGCAGGAAGGAACCCTATGGATAATCGAGTATTATTATTATTATTATTATTATTATTATTATTATTATTATTATTATTATTATTATTATTATTATTATCCAAATATGTGTAGGCATTGATTGGCATCAAACATAAAACAATCTGGATATAGCGATATAAACAAACCACCAAATATTTTATTTCACTGCCATTAACTCAGGTGGCCTCACTCCCAGCAGGAGACTCCAATATTAAGAGCCTAATAAGAGGGACTTGTGAAAATTCTTCAAGTACAGTGAACAATATATATATATTTAATTAAACTGGTTTAGAATGGGGCAAGCAAGAGATTCCAGACAGCACAAAAAGCCTTTCAAGCATTATTGCCATACCATAAAAATTAGGCCCACTCACCAAATATGGTAGCTTTGCCCAAATCAAGTGCAATGACTGGCATTACACAGAATGAGGCAAAGAGAAAATAGAACCAGAAGAATGCTTTTTCCTATAAAGGGTTTTCCATATTCATCTTCCATTGATTTTTCCCCATGGATTAAAAATACCTCTCTATTCTGGTTTAGCGAACCTGCCAAGGGCAAGGATGCTCTGGGTACAGTTGTGTCGGATGAAATACAGGAAGGGATGGTCAGCCACAAATTCCACAGCTTCCCGACGCGGACGCCTATCCTTGGTGCAGCGTGGGGGCTCTGCTTCCTCACCGCCTTCCTCATCAATCTCAATGAAGGTATCATGGACCAGCAGAGTGAGGGCCACTTTCTCAGTGGTTGTTGCTTGAGAGAAATCAGCTTTTTCTGGATCTTGGAGATCTGGCAGGTCCACATATTCAATGGCATAAAGGCTCCTCTCTAAGCTGAATTTGGGGATGAACACGTCCACCTCTGTGGGCTTCAGTTGACATGACCAGTCAAGCAAATGCTCATGGGTTAGTGAATCTTCCAGCTGGGAAAGCAAACAGAAGTGACTCAAGATTCAGCTGTGACCACGAAGAAAGGTGACTACCATAAATTGTTTATAAGTTCTTACACCAATAGGACTGGGTGGATGAAACAATGGTTTAGGCTATGACACTACAGATAAGAACCTAGGGATCAGTGTATGTATTACCTGTTGGAGGGCCTCCAGGCTACAGTCAGTTGGGAGCAGGACAAACAAGCTCAGTTCATTGTCCTTGTAGGGCACCTCCAGGACTTGGACCTCAATGTTACAGATGTCAACTGTTGCCGTGTTGTAGACGCCCTTCCTGTTCATCAGCAGCACTGTGTGGCAGTCTCTCTGAGACTGAAAACAGAAATTGGGCAAAACCAAATTAGAGTGGTGTCCCCTTCCCAAAAAAAGTTATATTTCCTTTTTTAATGGCTCTGCAGTTCTAAGATGATGGCAATGATGACATGAATTCAGATAGCTGAGTCCAGAGTGTTCAGTTTCAAAACCTAGTAACCGTCCCTGCATGTCAGAAAAGAGAAATTTCTTGTGGAACTAATCTAAGGCTATGCATAAAGGTGTGAGGCTGAGTACAGTATTTATTCTTCATCTGCAAGGAAAGTTTAATGGTGCTTGGATTTCTGCCCTGAAATTCTCAAGAAAGGAAAAATTGAAATTACTCTGGACAACAATTTTTTTAAAAAATATCAGTCTTCATAAAAACTTTAAGAGAAAAAGATAGTGTGGAGAACGTAGAGTTCTTCTGTCTGAAAAGGAAAAGGAGAGAGGAGAGGAGAGGAAAGAACGCAAATTAGGGTTTCGTGCTCTTGTTTTCATTCTGTCAGCCATCTTCCTTTTCCTCATCAAGGACCTGAACTCAAATATTTGAATTAAAATGTTCCATTTCAAACCTAAGTGATCCCTTCTGTATATCAGGTAAGAGAAGAGTCACATGGGGGAATTGGTTTAAGGCAGGCATGTCCAAGCTTCGCCCCCTCATATGTTTTGGACCACAACTCCCATAGCCCTTTGCCATTGGCAATCTAAGCTTAGAATTCTGGGAGTTGCGGTCCAAAACAGCTCCAGGCGCTGCTGGATGAAACGGATTTTCTAGATCCATTTCAATCTGGTTTCAGGCCGGGTTTTGGAACAGAGACTGCCTTGGTCGCCCTGTACGATGACCTTTGCCGGGAGAGAGACAGGGGGAGTGCAACCCTGTTGATACTCCTGGACCTCTCAGCGGCTTTCGACACCATCGACCATGGTGTCCTTCTGGATAGGCTGGCCAGGTTGGGAGTTGGAGGCACCGCTTTGCGGTGGTTCCGATCCTTCCTGGCTGACCGTGTCCAGAAGGTGGTGCTGGGGGATAGTAGCTCTGCCCCTTGGCGTTTACGTCATGGGGTTCCACAGGGCTCAATACTATCCCCCATGCTGTTTAACATCTACATGGAACCGCTGGGAGAGGTCATCAGGAGGTTTGGGCTGAGGAGTCAGCAATATGCTGATGATACTCAGCTCTACCTCTCGTTCTCCACCAATCCAGGTGAGGCGGTTTCTGTTCTGAACTCGTGTCTGGGCCAGATAATGGACTGGATGAGGGTTAATAAATTGAAACTCAATCCAGACAAGACGGAAGTGCTGTTAGTGGGTGCTTCGTCAGACAGGCTAGAGGGCCACTTCCCTGTTCTGGATGGGGTTGCACTCCCCCTAAGGGACAGGGTCCGTAGCTTGGGGGTGCTCCTGGACCCCGGTCTAACTCTGGAAGCCCAGGTGGACTCGGTGGCCAGGGGTGCCTTTCTCCAGCTGCGGAATATATACCAGCTGCGCCCCTACCTAGATGAACGGAGCCTCATGACAGTTACACATGCACTGGTAACATCCCGTATAGATTACTGTAATGCGCTTTACGTGGGGCTGCCTCTGAAGACGGTTCGGTGATTGCAACTGGTTCAGAATCGTGCGGCACGGCTGGTGAGTGGTAGGGCCACCAAGGAACACATCACGCCGATTCTGTATAACCTTCACTGGTTACCAGTTGCTGCCCGAGCCCAATTCAAAGTGCTTGTTTTGACATATAAAGCCCTAAACGGCTTAGGACCTAGAGACCTGAAGGACCGCCTCCTTCCATATGAACCTACCCGGCAATTAAGATCTAGTCAGGAGCCCTCCTGAAAGAGCCATCCCTTAAGGAGGTGAAGGGGATGGCTTGCAGGAATAGGGCTTTTCAGCAACTGCCCCCAGACTATGGAATACTCTCCCATATGAGACTCGCCTGGCAAGGCGTTGCTAACATTTCGGCGCCAGGTAAAACCCTCCTATTCCAAAAGTTTTTAACTAATGATTGTGGGCCCTGATGGCAATTTTAGTGGTGTGTTTTTAATGTATTGTATTTATTGCATCTACATGTTTTATTGTTTTAATTTTATTGTATTTGATGTTTTAACTGTTTATTCTTATTGTGAGCCGCCCAGAGACCTTTGGGTAGTGGGCGGCATACAAGCTAAATAAATCAAATCAAATCAAATCAAATCAAATCAAATCAAATCAAAACATCAGGAGGGCCAAAGTCTGGACATGCCTGGTTTAAGGCTTGAAGGCAAGATATGAAGTTGAGTGTTGGACGATGTTGAGCTTTGAGAAAGAGTAATGATGCATGGATCTCCCCTCTATAATTCTCAGGCCAGGAAGAGACTACAAGTGGTGCTGTTTGTCAGGCCAAAAGAGAGAGAGAGAGAGAGAGAGAGAGAGAGAGAGAGAGAGAGAGAGAGAGAGAGAGAGAGAGAGAGAGAATAAATCACCCTTGTTAGACACTCCAAGAGAAGGAGCAAGTGTGGAGAGAGGAGAGATTATCTTAATAAATTGTTTTGGTTTCTGCTGGAAAGGAGGTCATTGAAAGCTACAGTATGTATAGATATAAAACTCACCGAATCTGCATGATGCACATAGAAGGGGGCTTCCACCGTGAGTTCTTTATCAAACTTCACATCCCATTGTCCTTTGAAGTAGAGACCATTCACCTGCAGCAGCTGAGCAAGGCAATCAAAGCTGTCCTTGGGGAGGAGATCCCTGATTTTACCTTACAAAAAAATGGAGAAAAGATCGATGTATTCTTGGCGGAGGATAACGCTGACTGGAAAACGCAAATCATATTGTCCTGTCAATTCAGTTTTGGCAAAATGAATTTGTGAATACAACTTTATTTTTCTGGATTTTGAGAAAAGCTTAGATCAGTGTTTCGTGGCGCAATGCTTTGCATATGTTTTAGGACTGCATAACCCTTCATTCCTCGGACAACATGGCCAGAGTACACAAACCTGTGCTACATTTGTTCCAGCTGCACGCAGGATACGTAACGGTTTAACGGATAATGATTTTAAACTATAACTTTCATTTAACCTTTTCCCTGTGTTTTAGCACTGTGATTTTCTTGCCAACGTAATCCGGTATTATGCTTAATGTTTTAATGTTTATTGTGGGGGGGTTTCTGGTCATGGGCTGTAATAATAATAAATTAAACTTACTGGCCAAACTGACAGATCTAAAAGGTACTAGGTTGTGAAAGTACTGTGCAGGTCATAGAATAACAAATTTGGGGTTGTTTTTAAGCAAGGGACATGCCACTATTAAAAAAAAGCTTTTTGATTGACTGTGGGAAATGTACATCTTCATTCTCTTGTTAATTCAAAAGAGATTATTTGGGCTGCGTGTATGAAAAGAACAACAGCTCTTCCTCTTAAAATTTTCAGTACATGTCAGGAAGAAGGAGCAGGTGAAGTGCCAGCTCTTACCATGGCTCTGGACCTCAACCCAAAGATTTATGATTCTCCTCACTTCCTCTGGGGCATTGTGGATATCAGCTCCGGCCACCTCTGTCCAGTACAGTTTCAGAGCACAGTAAATAAATTTCTGGATACAAAAAGAAGAAAAAGCAGGTCTTTGAATCAGTAGATTTAACTAAAAGAACACGAATGAATAGTCAGAAGCACCTCTCTAGTGTAAGATATAGGAAGATACAACATAGTGCACTCCATGAATTTAAAAAATAGAAATATTTTTGTTTGACCTATAAACTCTAGGCGAATGACTGGCCAAGGGATGGCCATTAGGGAGATACTTTCTTGATGCACGAGTAGCCACTGAAGGGGATTTGTGCTTATCTAGTCTCTTATACTGTATTCTCTGTGTTTCAAAATCAGAAGTTTGGATTTTTTCTGGTGGCAGAGATACAGTAGGGTGTATTGCAGCAAAAGCTTCAATAGGAGAAAGCTTTGAGAAAGCTTTTCCTGATGTATTTAAATGGAAATGGGAGAAAGCTTTTCCTGATGGATTTAAAACATGAGCCTCTATAGACTACTGCTCAATCAGATGGCAGGAAAAGTACACATCACATCACACCAGAGATCATTTTACAAACTCACTTAAAGCAACCCTTCCATCCACTGGACTAAAAATCTCTAGTTTGGCATGAACTGAGGTTTGGTTAGAGCAAATCATGTAAATGACAGTAAATAAATTGCACTGGGCCACTCCATAAGTGGTCCAACATACTATTTCCCAGTGTGCTCACGCTTTCAGTCCTGTTCAGGTAGTCAGTGCTTTTATACATCACCATGCAATGCATCCCACTTGAGACTCAAAATTAGAGAGTTACCTCAATGAAGTCAACGGAATAGTCCCCATAGATCTTGTTGGCAAAACTCAGAGCATAGTTGGTGCTGGGTGCATGAAGAGTAGCCAGGATTTTGCTGAATGCGGTATGGACTCCTTTAGGTGTTTCACATTCATATTCTGGAACATTCTAATGATAAAAAGGAAGGTTAGTTCTAGCATCACTTTGCGGATAGTCTCAAATCATGCGTTGTTGCTTACTTTTCCAAGGAATAAGTAGCTATTGTATGTTCTCTTAAACAAGGTAATAAATTTTTGAAATATGCGAACATATTTCACCACTTACTCTTTCAGGACAAGGTGGCTGCTCTGGTTCAGGACATGGTCTTGGTCTGGGGCACTGTGGTTCAGGGCGGGGTCTTGGTTTGGAGCATATTGGTTCTGGATGGGCTGGTTCGGGACAAGGCCTTGTTTTGGGGCATGGTTCTGGGCAAGATCTAACTGGTGCAGGTACAGGTCTACGTTGGGGGCAGACCTCAGTCTTTGTTTGTCCCTGCAATGAAAACATAATCCTTTGGCATCCATAGGTGCTACAAGTTCCGTCTATTTAAAAGGAAGGGCTAAGAAATCCCTTCTGTTTAAAGGCATGTTAGCTTTTCAATATAAACATGCTTGCGATGCACACCAAATAATGCCAATACAGTTCCCAAGCGTGCCATCTTCTCCATGACACTCCAAGAGAGATTACCAATTGAATGTCCAAATATTCTGTTAGCTATGTTTTGGCAAAATTATCGTTGCCCTTTCTTGCAAATGCTGAACTAAAATAAATGCCCTGCATTTTTTGGAGAGATGTTTCATCTAAATGTCTAAACTTCTAAACATTGAAATAGCTGGAAATAATACAGACAAATACAAGATGCATGTTGATGGAAAGATGCTTCAAAGCTTTGACCAAGATTCCTGGTAGGCAGATACCTTTTGTGAAGTTGCTGACCGTGTGAAACTTCTGATTGCTCCCAGGTATTTTCTGTTTCTGGATGCATCACACTCTTTCACTTCATCCCAGTGCAGGACCTTCAATGAAATTTTGACACAAGATCTGAATAACACCAAATTATGTGTATGTTGACCCATTTAGGCACTCTAGATATCTACCTTGAATTATCAGGACCAAGCTACTGAAAAACTGGGAAAGGGGTATTGTGTGTTCATGTGCCTATGTCAGCTATAAATCTGAGCACATGGATAGAATGTAATCTACAGTTTTCATTCCAGGCCCAGAGATTCTTAGGCATCCCTGTATACGATGTTATGTTTAGGATAGTAGCAATAAATAGAATAGTAAAAAAAAAAAAAAAAACCACATTGAAAGAATGATGTGGGTTAAATACACAAATGGACTAAAATAGCTAAGACACCTGGTGTTTTTCAGTAGAAAGATACAAAGGCTGTGAGTAAACATCATGAATGCAACAGCTATTAGTAAATGTTTTCACACTATAACTGGTATAGAAGCATATAGTGCAGCAGTTCCCAGCCTGGGGATCGGGACCCCTTTGGGGGGGGGGGTTGAATGATGATTTCACATGGGGTCGCCATGAGCCAGTGAAGAAAAAGGTGCAAACAGCTTGGGTCTGGAGGAGGGGGGAGGAAGGGGGGCAAAGAGTGAGTTACAGCTTGATAGGTTGGAGGGTATGTCAGTCAGTGGCACCGGATGCTGCAATTGGCCGAGGGTGCCTGTAGAATGAAGTTCTCTATGGCCCCTGTGGCAGTGGCCTGCCAAAGGGGGCTCGTGGCCTCTTCCAAGCAGGGCAAGGGGTCACCACAACATGGGGAACTGTAAAGAATGGTGGCATTAGGAAGGTTGGGAACCATTGATATAGTGGAAGTGAAATACAGTGGACCCTTGTATATCAAACAGTTTGTATAACATAAAATCTGTACAACATAAAAAATTCCGGAGATAGAGGAAATTTGCTTAACAGAATCACCTATGGGGCGAAACTGTACAACATAAAAATGGCTGTGATTAGGTATTACTCTGCTTTCAGTGCATTACTATGGGAAATTTGCATAAAGGAAAATTTGCTTAACATAATTTCATTTGGAGCGAATTAATTCCTTTATACAAGGTACTACTGTATACAGTTCCCAATGTCTAAATGCTGGTTTGTATATTCATATGAGAGCAGTTCAAAGGAGACAGACAACTAAATATGAAGATATCTTGACACAGAAAAGACCTCTGAAATATCTGTGTCACAATTTAGTCTTGAACTAGAGATGACAACTATTATTGTCTTGGAAGCAATTCCAGTGCTTTAACAAGGACTCTGAGAATTGTGCATCACAAACTGTGTTTAAAAACTTGAGACAGGATTGCCTGCAATTCACATATCAATTCTGCTCTTACTAAGGCAGAAGCAGATGTGGAATCTGCTGTTTCCTCAAATGCAGGCAAGCTGTAACCCTATATGCAATCATATGCCATGAAGTCAATTTTGACTGATGGCAACTCTTTTCAGGATGGAAAATACTCAAAAGTGGCTTTCCATTCCCTTCTTCAGCAGCAACTCTAGGACTGTGCAGCTTGCCCATGGCTATACAGGCTGGCTGTTCCCCTAAGAGGCACAATGGGTGTGCTTAGGTACATACACCACTGAGGTACCATGCCTTCTGTAAACAGTGTGATAATGCAATGAGAGCCATGATGGTAAGCCATGTGCCAATGAGACGAGTTTGCAGGCTGCGTCCCTGATCTTTGTGAATACCTACGTACCTTCTCAATCTCAGCCGCCTGCTCGCATCCAGATGCCAAGGCAAGCACACCCAGGGCAGAGGTAGCATTCACAGGGGAGAACAAGATGTTATCACAGGGGTGCTCTTCCTTCAGCCGATGGAAAAGGTCAATGGCAAGTTTAGCATTGGCTTCAGGCAGGGTGGTCATGATGAAGATCAAAAAGCTCTAAAGGAAGAGAGAGAAAAACATCCAGTACTCTACACTCAATGCAAACTCTTTCCTGATCACAATTGCTACTCAAACAATTGAAAAATGGCTTTTTTTGTTTTGTTGCTTTATTATTATTATTATTATTATTATTATTATTATTATTATTATTATTATTATTATTATTATTATTATTATTATTATTATTATTAGCATCAGCATCAGCATCAGCATCAGTAACTAGTATACACAAAGATAAAGCTATCTATTTATCCAAGTCACAGTTCTGAACACCTCCTTAAGATTTTAAGGCCATCAGAAAGATACCCAAAAGGTGGAAAAGGCAGATCTTTACCTCAGCTCCAGGAACGAAGATAGAGACTGCAAGCTGAGTTTGATGCCTTCCTTGTGTGAAGCACTAGTATTTATACGAATCTTGGTACACCCCCACAGCTATAAAACATGCCTGCATTTCTACACCTGTAACAAGTTTCATTAAATCTTATTTACATAATGAAAACAGCGTAATGAATTTACTGGACACCTGTAATCAGCTCAATTAAATGCCACCGTTTATTATATGTAACCTTGTGCTGTCTATTTCACATATGAAAGCACAAAGCCTGCCATTACCACCTTGACAGACACATCCTTTCAGCCATGAGGGCGGCCTGTGTATTTCTACTGCATCACATTACAAGTAATGGCCGTTTCAAATATTTCTATTATAAATGTTCCTAAAATAAAATCCTTCTCCCTCTCCCCAAAATACCTACTAAGAACAATTTGGACAAAAGTCAGGACTTCTATTAAGGAGTGCTAATGCTGAATGTGATATTTCCCTTATCATACCTCTGCTGGGCTATTTAGAACGCAAAGAGGTGCTATTAAAATACAAATGACAATTTGCTGTGGTCTGTTCCCTACAGGATTCCTTGGCAGTGGCCACCAGATGTCTTTCCATGGGGAATTTCACAAATGAAAGCTCAATTGCACTGGCCACCACTCTGGTCTAAACTGGTGATAGCTTTTAATGTCCTGTTCAGCCGGGGATCTTGATTCTTGGTGGAGCATTTGTCCATACTTATACCTTTCCAGTCACTGAGATTTCCCAGAAAAGCTCTCCTCTGTCTCTCACCAAAGGGAGCAGCAATACTGGCTGAAATCCTGTTGCTTCATGGGACATGTGGAAGATCACCTGTATAACATCCAGTCATTTCCAGCTGGCCAGTAATGATACCTGCCGGGATTCTCAGGGGCACGCACACCTGCTGGCTTGATGCATGCTAAAGAATCCCAGCATGCATTCGTTGCCAGCAAGAAGCTGTTGAGTCTTATGCCATTTGCCTTCTCCATTCATCACAAAGTAACAGGATTTCAGCCACTGGGAGATGAAGCTGGGTATTCACCAGCATTTCATGCCCATCTCTAAAAGGAGGTTATAGAATTCTAGATGAATGGAATGGACGCTTGCCACTCCATGTAGAAGTCAAGTTTCATTGATTCAATGGACCTCTTCGGCTTGTCATTAGCTGTTGGATTTTGCCCATTGAAAATGACTCTGAACTTCCTGCTTGGTGATTGTTGTTCTGGTCTTCAGTCAGCCAGTGGAGAGTATACAAAAGGAGTTATCTAAAGCCTAGGATGATCCTGGAATACTGAAAAGTTTTTCATTGTCTGAGGAACTGAACTGTGGCCTACAAAAGCTCACAATGAAACAAATCAATTAATCTTTAAGAGGCCACAACTCTTTTGTTTTTATTTTTTGCTATACATCCCCAGAATATTAATAGATCTTTACGGATTCCTCCTGCCCCCCCCAAAAAAAGTCACCCATAATGTAAAGATTAATTCAACCAATCCACTGCCCAACATCCACATTAATGGCAATGGGGGGGAGAGATTTTCAAAACTCACCAACAATCACCAAAAAGGAGTGACAAGAGTGGCAGATATCCTGGGGTTGAGAAACATTCATAAGTTCCAATTATTAACAAAGACTGGGATCAGAATACAGTGGACCCTTATATAACAAATGGTTTGTAAAACATAAAGTTTGTACAACATTAAAAATTCTGGAGATAGGGGAAATTTGCTTAACAGAATTGCCTATGGGGCAAATCTGTACAACCTAAAAATGGGATCACTCTGTTTTCAATGCATTCCTATGGGAAATTTGTATAAAGGAAAATTCGCTTAACATAATTTCATTTGGAACGAATTAATTCCTTTATACAAGGTACCACTGTAATGCTTTCCTAGCTTATTACGTGTATTTGCAGGGCTTAGCAGCTTTATGTAGAGCCAAACGTTCCTATGCCTACAGGATGCTCTTTTGAAAGAAGCACCGAGTTTCAGCCCCAGAGAAGAGAACAAACTCTATTTCATCTTTTTATTACTTCAGAGAAGTAAAACTGCAGGGAACCAGTGTCTAATAAATTACTACACATCACTGCTAACAACAAGGCAGCAAAGCGAATAGAATACTAAACTAGAGCTCAAGGGACTTGAGGGGGCATGATGGCTCAGCGGACTAAGGCACCAAAACAGTTGGCAGCTCGGTGGTTCAAATCTCGGGTGCCACACAATGGAGTGAGTTCCTACTGTTAACCCCAGCTCCTGCCAACCTAGCAGTTTGAAAGCATGTAAAATGTAAAAAGTAGATAAATAGGTACCGCCATAAAAAGCCAGAAGGTAAAACAGTGTTTCCTTGCAGCCATACTGGCTACGTGGCCACGGACTTGCACAACACTGGCTCTTCGGCTTGAATACGGAGATGAGCACCGCCCCTAGAGTTGGACACGACTCAGCATGTATTTGTGTGGGGGGAACCTTTACCTTTACCTTTTACAAAGGATTTGACTTTAATCTCTGCTCAACTAAGGAAACTTACTGAGGCGGGGGGATGGTAAGACACTGATTTAATATCATACATATCTTCACAATCTTGTTAGGCTCTCCATAACTCTGAAGTGACATGGCTGCAGGTAATAACAAAATCAAGGTACTGATCAGAATTCCAGTGGCTAATGGTTGTTAACTGTCTCATTTATTGCCGTGATGCTTATCTGGCACCAGTGTCAAAAACATAATGATCATTTTCTCCATCTGGTTTCTTTCTATTCCCATCAAAGCAAGAGAGGGGTTGAGCTGAGTGGCTATCACAAAACACAAATGCAAAGAAACTTATTGCTCCTTATTTAAAGCAATTCCCTGGACAACCAGAGGCATTTTATATGCGCCTCCTGTTTCCAGGGCAAAATATAGACCATACACTGTAGAATGTCCTACGTCAAGCATGCTGTCTAATGTAGCTAAATTCTGTGCGGCAGCAATTATAATTCGTGCTCAGGTTTCAACAATTGCTCAAGCACTCACAATTTAAGCTGGCTCAATGTATATGGTATCCCCCCTCCCTTGTTCTTCCTTGTTTTGCTGTAACTGGTACTATTTATATATGTGTGTGTGTACTTTGGATTTGGTCATTGACTGCAATAAAGTATTCATTCATTCACAAATGCAAAAATAGGCTACAGGTGATACCTTTATAGGCCACTAATAAAAATACAAAACACTGCAAGTTTTTGAGTGCAAAACACTCTTCTTCAAAGCAGGTCCCAAACGTTCAAACATGGCAAAAGTTGTGCCTTGCCAGGTTATTCTTAAAGTGTATGGGTGATGTTGAGTTCTTGGCTAGATTATGTACTTATTAGAATAACCTGGCAAAGCACATCTTTTACCATGTTTGAATGTTTGGGACCTGCTTTGAAGAAGGGTGTTTTGCACTCGAAAGCTTGCAATGTTTTTTATATTTATTAGTGGTCTGTTAAGGTAGGCTACTAATTACCTCTGTAGCCTATGTTTGCCTGTCTATTCCCAGTATCCTATAATGCAGTGGTCCCTCATTGGGTATGTTTTAGACCGGTTGGCATAGCAAACCTGGGGAGGGAGGGAGGCTCCTCCCTTTTCCTCCGCCGCCGTCCTCCTTCTCCCTCTCTCCCGCGGGCAGCCGGAGGTTTAGCAGATTTATCGGGCACGGCGCACGGGGGGGGAGGGGGAGCCTGGGGCTCCTGGGCGGGCGGGCCCCGCCTCCTCCTCCTGTGGGCCACGGCAGCCGCCCACATTTTAGGTCCTGGGTCCCAGTGGCGCCCTCGGGCCGGGGAGACGCCACCCCCCCGGCATTTTCCCCTCCCCCTCCCAATCGCCCGACCGTAAGGGCAGCCGGAGGCACAGCGGCGGCGCAGAGGTGCCCCACCGAGGCATAGGCGGCGGCGGCCACGGGCGCCCCGCCGCCGGTTTCGGAGCCATAGCCGAACCCGGGTGGCAACGGCCGCAGAAACGCCGCGTCCCGCCTCGGTTGGGGAACTCTGAACGCCGCTTGCCTGAAGCCGAAGGAGGAGGAGGAAGGGGCCCGCCCGCCCAGGAGCCCGGGCTCCCCCCGCCCGTGCGCGCGGGGGGAGCGCATGCCCGACGCCTCCAGCCGAAAAAGCGCTGCCGCCACCGCCACCGCCGCCGCTCCCGTGGCCCCCAAGGTACACACGCCAAGCCCCCCGCACCTCCCCCCCTCCTCCTCCCTCCCCCATCCCCTGCCCCCCACACCCTCCCCTACCCCCCACCCCCATCTCCCCCTCCCCCCACCCCGGGGTGGGGGAAAATAATCAAACAAATGCCGGTCCGTGGAGACAAAAAGGTTGGGGAGCACTGCTATAATGTGTATGGCTCATTGGGTATGTTTTAGCTTTGATAGCAAACTAAGAAGGGAGAAAACGCATTATCGAAAATTCTGTTCAATCCCTACCCCCCAAGATACCCAGTTTAGGAGATGTATCTTCATATGCGGGAGAGATTAAGTGAGTTGTTTCAGTGGGTTCGCAGGCCACATTTTAGCTCCTGGAACCCAGTACAGGCCACACACACAATATTTGTCCAATCCCCATTTTAAACAAAACCTGAAATTGACCGTAAGGGCACCCTATCACACAGATGAGAGAGCTGGTTAATAATAGACATGGGCACGACTTGGCGAAATTCTCATTTCCGTTTCAGTTCCTCGTTTCCGTTACGCAACGGAAACGGAAACGACAATTACTCCACCAGAACTCGAACTCGAACTGAAAAAAGAAAAATTGGGTCTGATTTGTCGTTGTTGTTCCTGGCATTGTGCGGTGATCGCGCAATGCCAAGCGCAAGCGGCACAGAAAAAAAGTTTTAAAAATAAAAAACCCCGATTCCCGGGCAAAAAAGCAGGCAAAAATATGCCTGCCTGAGTGAGGGCACCTACCAGAGGGGTGGTTTCTGGGGGGGTCCCCGGCCTCCCTCCCCTCCTGTCCTGGGCTGCTCTGGTGGGGGGCATCCTCGTCGTCTCGCCAACTCACCATGCCATGCGGTGCAGGCGGGGGATCCAAAATGGGGCGACCGCAATATTTATTTTGAAATCGTGGTCCAAAAACACACCAAAGCACCACAAAAACATGCGAAAATAGCTATTTTAAAACTGCCTGAATTTTTGCAGTAGCAGCAGTGGGTTTTTCTTGCAACAAAACATCTCCATTGGTTTTATTTTATTTTATTTTATTTTTATTTTTTTACACCTGCGCAATGATGGGCTGGCCATGGGAGTGGACCATGCAAATTTTTTGAGCCATTCCACCAATTGCATGGCCACTTGGCCAGGTTTTGACCGAGACTTCTGGGATGTGCCAGTCGGGCATAAAAAGCCCACTAACCCTAGCCCGAACCCTAACCCTAACCCTAACCCAAACCCATACGCCAGTACACTGTCCTTCTTAGTGGGTCAGAGAGGCACCCAGAGGTGCACCCCAGTAACTCACCCTAACCTTACCCGTAACCCTAAGCCTAGCCCTTGCGCTAACCCTAACCCTAAGCCAGATCTGTGTACTTGCATTGCACTACAGCAAGTACACTTCCCTTCTTAGTGAGCCAGAGGGTGCCCATAGGGGTCCTCTCTCACTTTGTTCCTCCTCCCCATTCCCAGCCCAAGTGCACCGTATGCCAGGCAGTGAGTCACAGAGGCACGAAAGAGAGGTGCCTCTGCCTGCCACTGCAACTTGGTATGCATATCCAATTGGCTATGCATACCCTTTTGTAGTGGGCCAGAGGAGGCACCCACCCCAGAGAGGTGCCTCCAGGAGCCTGCTTTCCCTTCATGGCGGGCCAGAGGAGGCACCCACCCCAGAGAGGTGCCTCCAGGAGCCCGCTTTCCCTTCATAGCGGGCCAGAGGAGGCACCCACCCCAGAGAGGTGCCTCCAGGAGCCCGCTACCCCCAAAACCAGTACTAATGACAGACGAAAAAACGACAAACAAAATGACAACTTTTTGAAAAATTTCGCGACAAACGGAAACGAGCCGAACCGGGCCGGCTCCGACACACGACAACTCGAAACGTAATTTTTCCTGGTCATGCCCATCTCTAGTTAATAATAAAATCCGTGTTTCTTTCTGAAGGCATCACATGACTGAAAATGAGGTTCCCGCATTACCATTGAAATGGTATAAGTAGCCTCATTTTATATGTCCCCACGTCCTTGAAGCTCCGAGGGGGAGCTCCGGTGGTGTGGAGCTTAGAAGCTCATAGCAAGCAGCAACTCAGATGGGGAGCTCCGGCAGAGGCGGAGCAGCAAGCCGCCCTGACTTGGCTGGCTGTCTCCCAAGCACCAATAAGAAAATATTGGAGAGACAGCAGTTGGTGGCGGGGGGGGGAGCAAGTCACAATGTCGCTGACCTGCATAACCCATGAACAGACATGAAAGAGTTAGAAAAGGGGGGGGACAAGACAATAGTATAGCACAGGGACAAAAAAGGGGGAATTGGGTTTTTTGCACTCCCACTAAATTTTGCCTCTTGTAAAAACATGCATTTCAAACCAGAGCAAAAAATACCCACCCTCCACCTTGGATCTTGAAAAACGTGCTGGAACACTGTTAAGTGGGCTTTACAATTTTTTTAAAAAGCCTGCTGACGGTGGGGGCACAATTTGAGGCAGTTTATCAATAAATTAGATCCGGAACCATAAGTCACTACTGTAGGGGTTTGGGGGAGCATTGATGCATATCTTCTGCAAAGCTGGACTGAATGCCACTTCTCAGACGGTACCTTATTTTGCTTCCTGCCTCTTAACTATAGCAGTGGTTGAGGCACACCTGGGTTGTCCCTAGGGCTATGCATGGCTTGCCTTATTTTATTTCCTCAGAATTCTTTTCTTCACTTTTGCACACACGCAAAATGACAACAATTGGGTATGTACTGATGTGCCTACAGGTAGTCAGCAGCAAGCTTTCGAGTGCAAAACACTCTTATTCAAAGCAGGTCCCAAACATTCAAACATGGCAAAAGATGTGCTTTGCCAGGTTATTTTATAAATGTTAATTCAGGTCATCCTTTTGGAGCACACTATCAACTATTGAATAATAGCCATCCTTTTTTAATGACCCAAAGTGTCCTTCTGTGTATGCAGTAATTGCAACAGGACATATATGAGCCTGTCCTGTTTCACAACTTAAAACTTTATAGCTATACAGATAGAGATGAGTAGTCTTCGAGGAAAACATTTCTGCCGAGACAATCTGGAGACATCTCAGTAAGCATGTTCACGGCACTGAAGGTGAAAAGCATCAGCAGAAAATGGCACAAACAGGGAACAGAAGGTCATGTCACTTAATAACTGTGCGGTGAAGGGAATTATTAAGCCTCCGGGTGCAACTGTATTGCCCAAATAATTTGAGAGTTGTGTCAGGGTATTATTGTATCAATTCATGAAACACACTCATTGTGTCCCTGTTCCTGTCCTCAATTGAGCTGGATTGATTTGGTGCAAGGGGCTACATTGCTCTTTAAATGGCCCTAAACCAAGCATGTCCAAACTTCGGTCCTCCAGATGTTTTGGACCACAACTCCCAGAATTCCAAGCCTGTATTGTCAATAATAAAGGACTGGGAGTTGTGGTCCAAAACATCTGGAGGGCCGAAGTTTGGACATGTCTGCCCTAAACAGAACCAAGGTTGGTAATTTGATCTGCCCATGGGTCTCTCCTGACTCTGCCTGCATTCTGTCCTTATCCATAACTGTCTTCTTCAGGATTAATTCCCCTCTCTCTTTTTTTAATTCTGAGTGACATAGCACTGCATTCATGTTGCAGACAGAAAGACTCCAGTGCCTATGTGATGCAGCGCTAAAGTAAAATGATATATTTAAGGGAAATAGTTTAGAAAGCAATAATAACTTCTGATTTCCCAGTGGGACAGCATCCTGACCTGCACTACTTCAGAGGCATCACCAATATATCTGCACAGGAAACACTCCTGCACACAGAATACAACACAGTCATTCACACAACCAAAATGGGTGGGAAACAGTGTGGTGTAAAGTTATTTTAAATAAATAACCCCCCAATGATCATTCAAAAAGAAATGATTCCTCAAATTGGAGGAATATATTGCAGTGCCATCACACCCTCAGAGAGATAAATTAGAATGCTATACGGGCGATAGTCTGATGTACAGGCTTGGGGAGTGGCACAATTAACTACATTTACACTCTGGACTTAATTGTCTTATGCAAGCATTCCATTTTAGACAATGTTCTTTTACTCATGCTGATGCCATATTTTGGGATGTTACTTCATAAGCACTTCAGCTGTCCCCATTTCAGCAGGTGGCCAGAGAGATTTGTCGTCTAATTTCATCCCATTGGAATTGCTGTGACATTGAACCATGTGAAGGTTTATATAGAAACCTCCATTGGTTCAGAGGGGAAAGGAGCTGAGAGGAGAGGAGGGGAGGGGAGGGGAGGGGAGGGGAGAGGAGGGGAGAAGAGGGGAGAAGAGGGGAGAGAAGAGGAGGGGACAGGAGGGGACCAGACTCAGACACCAGGATTGTGGAGGAGAGGATGCAAACAGCAGCCAATTTTCCTTCTGCCCTGCCTCCCGCGTTGCTGATGTAGCCAGCAGGCAGAGCCGGATTTAGAAGAAGAGAGGCGCTGGGCTACACTAATTGTGAGGGCCCTCCCCCCTACCCTCATTGCTAGAAGAAAATGGAAGCATTTTAAAAAACAAAACTGAGTGAAGCTAATGATGAGGACGCAACTTATCCTCTAATGGACATAAGATATTATTGTTAAATACCATAGCAATAAATCTTTTGTGGAATAAGCATTGCTTTATAGAAATATGAAGTTGTAATTTTATTCCTTTAAAAAAACACCCAGATTCCCAAATTATATTGCCTAGGAAGTGTAATATGAGCTTCTGTCACTCTTCAGTGGCTGCCACCACTGGGGGCGGGGTGTGGGGAGGACAAGGGGGCGGGGCACCCCAGGCGCAGCAATTAGGGGCGCCAAATCGCCTACCGCCCCCCACCTGCCATCTCTGAGTCTGATTGCAAGCAGGCGGGCAGGCGTGCGAGAGTGGTGGCTGCGACACCCTCCTCCTGCTCCTCCTCCTCCAACTCTTTGTTGCCACACGTGGGAGAGGTAAGGCACGCACACGTGCACACACGCACACACGTGCACACACACACACACACACACACACACACATATGCCATGTTTTGTTTTTGTTTTTTCTCTTCCTATTTCCTCTGCCCCCTGACACCTTTTGCTGAGGGCTTTCCCTCTATTTTTGTTTGTACTGTACTGGTGTTTGCAAACCGCCCAGAGTTCCTGCTGGAAGATGGGCAGTATAGAAATAAAACAAACAAACAAATAATAAATAAATGTTATTTGGAATACTGCATTCTCTCATATGAGCGTTCCTGGGTTTTGAGCTCTTTAAGGAAGGCTCTTCAACTTCAGCTTGCCACTCCCAAAGACATGTCCATTGAGGAGATGAGATATGTTTCTTCCAGGCTGCTCTCACCTTTCCCTATAATATTGGTTTTATAAGCAAGATACATTATGGCACAGGAAAGCTACTCTCTCCCTTATGTTATCTTAGCACATGGAAAAACAGTATGAACTGCTGTGTTGCTAGATTCTAGCAGTCATAAACAAAGCATCACATGGGTTTATGGGTAGGTCCCCAGTCCTACCTGATATAGTTGTTCTAGAGCAGTGTTGGCAAACCTATTGGATGGGTGCCAAAGGTGGCGCTGGAAGCCCTTTCTGTGGGCACCCGACATTGCCCCTTCACAACCACATGTATTCAGCTTAAATTGCTGCATTGGCACTTTGTGAAAAATTAGTTGGTTTTGAATCGCAATTTGGTCACTTGGTTTCTAAAAGGTTCACCATCACTGTTCTAGAGTGATTATTAGAGTCATTCTGTGTGTACACAGGCAGAAGCAGATGTTAGTATGACTTCCAGTTTTACAAAGTCATTGAATGGTGTTTTTTTTTACCTGTAGTGTGAATTATCTAACAGAAATGAAGTCACGGGCATCTTCTTTTTACACCACCTCTCCTATCCCTATAATTCTACATCTTTTTTTGCTATCCAGCATTATCACAATATATTTTGCTCTCTCAAAATGCCCTCCCTATTCAACCTACAGAAATCAGCTCAACTAGCAATTGAGCACTTCAGCATTGGTCATGGGAAAGTCACTGCTTACACATCTGAAAATACTATCCTGGACTTATTTTATTTCTTTATTTGATTTTTATATAACACTTAGTACATTCCTTTAGTACCCAGCATCCTTAGACAGCTGCCAAGACCTCGACATCATGCCAGGTGCAACCTGTAAAATTTACCATGGGTTTCACTTTCTGAAACAGAAATTCCATGACCTGAAACAGCGCCACAGATGTGGGTATAGCTGCCATTTTTATTTTAGCACTGTCATTTTACCCTTGGGTATTTGCAGGAAGTTAAACTGGCCAACCAGACCCAGCTACCTGGTGTTACTGTTTCATCCTATCCCCTCCTCCAGGGAAGCCAACCAAAGTTCTCTTGTGTAGGTGATTTTCCAAGGGGGCATTTTGCTTAGATTTGACTCAAACCTAGACCTAATCTTGAATTCTCAGAGTACACTCTTATAAAGGACAATAGCATTTAACATGAATAGAATATATGCAGACATATCTGGTTTTCCAAAGCTGTGAACAACAGGTTTCTTGGTAGCATTGGTAGTCCCTCAATTCAAGTACAGGATGTCAATCATTAGCACAGCACATTGTAGAAAGATCTCAGTATTTATAAAAGAGCATGAATGATCGACTTAAACAGATTGCCAATCCAGACCAACCCAATCCCTGTTATTTTCTCAGAGAACCATTATGATTGCTTCTAAATGCCCCCTTGCCTATACTTTGAAAATGGCTACCATGGTTGATTGTCTAAGACAGTGTTGGCGAACCAATGACACAGGTGCCAAAGGTGGAACTTGGAGCCCTTTCTGTGGGCACCCGACATTGCCTCTTCACAGCCACCTGTATTCAGGTTAAATTGCTGTTTAGGCACTTTGCGAAAAATTTGTGGGTTTTGAATTGCAGCTTGGGCACTTGGTCTCTAAAAGGTTCACCATCACTAGTCTAAGAGATAGGCCTGTGGCACAATTGGGAAAAATCAGGTGTGTCTTTGTTTATTACTAGAACTGCGAGACCCTTCTACTACAGCCCAGTACAAAAGTGGTGTTGTGGGGGTTGAGAGACATATTCTCCGGTCCCAGGGGCATTTCTGCCCTCCCTTGGACCTTTGTGAACTGAACCCCTTAATGCCCCCAAAGTTTGTCCCTCCATGGCAAAAAAGGCCCACTGAAGCCTCAAAGGCTTGATGTACTATTTGGGGAGTAGACAAAAAGAATCAGGGTTCGGAAGACTTAGAAGCTTCACAGTCCACACTTGGGTGTCCCTTGAATAAAGGAAAACTGTGCCCCTGAGCATATGATGAGGCATTTTTTTTCTTTTCAGAACTTACTTCATTGTCCTTTTTAAATTAGCAGAATTTAGGAATATCTCCTATCAGCCTATTTGTTGTCACTCTTGTTTTAGAAAGTCTACATATGTTGCTTGAGCTACTGGAAATCACCTACTGAACTTCTGTAGATCCCAATGTGTCTTGTACCCATCCCTCTGGCTTCTTTGTATGTCATCATCTTTCAACATCTAATTGCATTTTAATTTGCCCCAAAGCCTTTGGGCATGCATCTACGTGAGCCATATGAATTATGAGCAAAGAGTTAATAAAAAAAAACAATTAGCACCTGCAACGCAACTCTATGTATCAGATATAAGATATTTGAGGAAGCTGGACATGCCGACTGTCCCACAACTTTACTGTGTTAATTTGTACTGCTCTAATCTGGTTGGCAAGAAATACATGATATGAAGGGTGGTTGATTCTTTTTCTGAAGTCTTTAGTATTAAATTGCCATGTTCTTGGCAATAACACAAGATAAAAATTAAAAACTGACTTGTTGATATTGAATGGCTGACTTTCCACCAATTTCAGGGCCAGTAAACATTTTCATTAAAAACTAAAAGTGAGAATGAATGGATGGATGGATGGATGGATGGATGGATGGATGGATGGATAGATGGATGGATGGATGGATTGTTTTGTTTTGTTTTGTTTGTTTGTTTGTTTGTTTGTTCATTTGTTCATTTGTTAATTGATTTGTTACTCTCAAAGACCAGCAGCAAGTGAACTGAAAAATACAAAACGTGGCATACATTATACTAAGTACTACAACCCAAGGTGTATAACATTTATGTCAGAATTTCCATCAGAATTATCCAAAAAGAGGGTGCTGCTTTCCCATATTTGTAAGTAGCTCAGGACAAGGATGCATGTTTATTGGCTGTATTTGTAATCACTCCTGTCTTGTATGCACAAATAATTTTGATAGCAGCAATATAAGTAATGTCATTCTTTTCTGCAGTGTACATAGATGTTCAGAAACTGCAGCAATATTAGTCATTTGATTCCTTTCCACGTGGCATTTGTTACACTGAATTTTTAGAATCTGATACCTAGTGGCATTCATCAGTGTATTTCTAGGCAGAATGAAACATTACGTGGCATGGAGAATTACCACTTCTTCTTTGTTTGTGTCAGAACCCATGCTATGGTGCTTCCAAAATGGAAGGAGCACTTGACAGTGTGCTGTTGTTCCCCAGGGGGTGACCAAATGAGTTCATCGCTCCCATATTATTCAAGGAGGTTCATTCCAACCCACCCACCCAACCCCAATTACTTCTAAAATGGCAACTGTTGACAGTCACCCATCCCAACCAACTTCCCTATACAATCTGCCCTGTATGTTTCCCCCAACTCTACAGTGAACATCAGTCTATTTACTTTATTGCTTTCCTATATTTCTATTCTGTCTTTCACCCAAAATAGAACCCAAAGTAGATGATGAATGCAAACAACAGGCATCATTCTGAATCTATGGTCTACATTAAGTGACATATGTAGCAGGAGGCAGGTCTCAGAGGTGCCATCTTTATCTGCAGCCCTGTGTTCTTCATGTCATGACATTTTGTCATCTTGCATTTTGGGGCGCTCACTAAGTTTTTCAAATAGTTTTAGCACGCCATATGTGTGTGCTAGCATTCATCACATCTTTTGATTTTGGCTCTCTGATGTGCATCTATTGCCCCTGTCTCCATGATTTATGTCAGGTGAGATGCCTCCATGCTCCTTTTTATTTCAGTCCTCCACTTACAGCAGCAACCAGTTCAACACAATGTGTTATAACAAGAACTGTTGAGGAAAGGGGGATGGTCCAAGAAAGTTTTGGTTTTATATTGATTTTATATTCTGTGTGTATAATATAAAACCAGAGGGGAAGTATTCAATGTGTCACTTTTCAGC
The DNA here is from genome assembly GCA_029282475.1 of Phrynocephalus forsythii. NCBI lineage: Eukaryota > Metazoa > Chordata > Lepidosauria > Squamata > Agamidae > Phrynocephalus > Phrynocephalus forsythii. The sequence continues at coordinate 34,829,215 of JAPFRF010000003.1, read as the reverse complement.
ACTTTTAGCAAAACATGAAAATTGCTATGACAATCTTCATGAGACCATTTTGAAACAGCCTTCTTTTTCTTTCCATGTCTCTGTAATGTGATGGCAACCTGCATATCTACAGAGGACGTCCATTAACGACAACAAAAGGTCTTGATATCAGATGGCAACCGTTTCTCCCTCCATTGAGGACTGAGAATTATAGCTCCCTTTGGGTGGAATCTGATGCCCCCAGCTTTTTAACTAGGGTTATTTTCTGTATCAAAACTCCAGCAGAGAGCTGGGGTCAGAGATTTAGATGCAACAACACATTTCGTAAATATCTGGGTGTCCTATTTCATTATAAACACTCTTGGGTCCCATAACATAAAGCTGCTGTAAACATAGCTAGAGTTACGGCACAGTCCACTCTTCAATTCTAACATACTAAAGGCAATCAATTTGTACCAGCTGTTATGGAAGATAAAGAATATTCCACAGATCCTATATGGCACTCCAATTTGGCAGGACGCCATAACAGACCATTCTATAGAGCAAATACAAATGTAGTTCCTTCAAAAAGTCTTGGGATTTCCTAGATGTGTCCCATACGCTGTTCTTTGTCTTGAGACTGATATCTCTTTGTTAGATGCTACCGCTTGGTTGTTAACAACTCAATTTTGGTTAAAAATTTATTATAATACAGACCCACACACTTTGTTATACCATCTTCTAAGGGATAGTAATCTACCATTTGGATCATCTACTTTGGTTGAAAGATTAAATAATTGGGATAGAAGACATAGAACAAACTGGATCATTATGTCAGGAACTAGATTTGGGGTTATCAAAAGATGACTTCTGGACATAGAGCAACAAACACTGTGGAGCTCGGCCCACAGAATCTGTTCACCACGGCATTTTCACATTACTTTCACACCCAGGCAACAGGCAGGATATTTATAATTTCTCAAATTCCCTCAAAAACATAGAGCCTTTTCATTGGCTAGATGTACAGTAATGTTCAGCAATTTTGTTCAGTAAATTTAATAGTATCCCTAATGACAAGAGGTGCTGCTCTTGTAAACTGAGCAGTGTGGAAACTCTTGCCCATATGGTTCTGTATTGTCCCTTACATAAGGAGCTATGCAAAAAATATTGATCCAGTTTTATTAAAGTTAAATGGAAGATCAGATCTGGATAAAGTTGGATGTATGCTCTCTTCCACATCGGATGATACAGTTGAAAGAGTAGCAGCCTTTTTACGCATGATTGTCAAGAAGCGAGTCTCTGATTTAGGTCCTGTGAAACGTCTGTGTTTGTGCCAATAAAGGTTATCTCTAAACAGTTATAGAGCTGCTGTTGAAAATAGCACTCCCTAGTCAACTGCAGAAACTATCTTGACTATCCATAAAAATATGGTGAAATTGAACACATGATGTGACATCATATAATGGAGCAGGAAAGACTGAGATGCTGACAACTCTGCATTTAAAATGTCAGCCAGGGGTACAGTGAGTTGTAAATGAAATAGCTGTAGATCATACTGGAACAAATTAAGGGCTAATGATCTTCGTTCTTGTAGTTTTACAGCCGTTAACCTGTGCATTAGCAGAGTAATCAAGGGTGCAGAAACATTTGGAGATGTTGCCTAGATACTAATGACCAAACTACATGTTCAGGTCAATGTCTATGCCCTGCAATTAGAATTCCCTCCAGGGATAAGATCCAGACAATTGGACTTGCAAAGTAATAGGTGATTTTTCCTCTCTCCTAATGACCAAACAAAGGCTTTTACTGGTTTTACTTCAGAATAATAAATAGCATGTTTGATAACATGTCTTGTTTTGATCAAAACATTAAGAAGTGTGACATGCTTGCTGCTCAGGATCCACTGTCTCACAGACATGTACAAATGTGTCCGCACACACATGCATGCATATATACAAACAACATATATATATAAAAAAAGGAATCCCAGATTAACTTCTGGTGGTAGAAAGAAATCTACCACTTCAGACTGCATCTGAAGGAGCACTCAAAGATGGCATGCCAGCACCTACCCTCCTGCATTTTTGACTGGCCACACCAGACTATAATTATCCCCTGTGAAACATCTAACATCAAATTAACTTCCACTGTGCTTTCCATGTTTGGAAAAGAAGCGTTTAAGACCGTGCCAAGCAGCCAAAGCTAGACCTGCATTGAGTGCCATGGATTCTCAGCTCATGTTTACGATTTGGAACAGAAACAAAAAATCATGGGAGACAAAATGAATATTCTCTCATTTGCCTGCCTAATCACTGTTCAGCTTTATGTTACCCTACTCGGCTTATCTTACCTTCTGTGTGTCATCCCTAATTCCTGAACCAATTTATTTGCCTGACACACCATACAGACAATATTATCAGCCTATGCTAAATTCTGATTTGCTTACACAACAAGATCTGGTTTGTGCTGCTGCTGTTTCCCCACAGTGGTAGCCTTGGTGTGGTTGTTTTTTTAAAATGCTATCATCCTGATCCTGAATGTGTTCACTCAGAACTCAGTGGAAGTTGTTTGCAAATTCATGCATGCATTTTATTGATACAGAGGCCATAAAATGGAAATGGGAATTCTGCCATAGCACCTTAGCACAGGCTCATGTCAAAACTGGAGGCAGTTTCATTTTCTGAAAGCAAACATTCTCTTTTTCTATTATGAGATTTTCTACCCCTATTCTGGCATTTGGGAACAGACCACCAGTGCTCCTTCCATCTTCTCTTCCATTGTTCTGCTCACACGGAGAACAAGGGTCTAAACCAGAGGTGGGGAACCTTTGGCTCTCCATTTGTTTTGGACCACAGTGCCCAGAATTCCAAGCCTATATTGCCAATGATAAAGGACTATAGGAGTTATGGTCCAAAACATATGGAGGTCTGAAGGTTCTCCACACCTGCTATCTAAACTCTTAAAAATACCCCAAAAGGCAACAACAAAGAAGTTTTATTCTGACCATGCTGCCTCTCCTCACATATGTGCTTACAGTAGACTTCAGAGGGCCTGAATAAGGCTTCTGTCTCTTGTCAAATCTGTAATCCATTTATAGCACAAGTGAGCATCATGTAGTGGCAAAAGCAGCAGAGCAAATCAAATCAAACAGTATACAGGGAACTGTGTTGGAAATTGTGGCAAGAGCTAATTCAGCACTTCCACATGGTTCAATGAGTTCTTTCAGGTTCAAAGGAATATCTGAGGCCTGTTCCATGCAGGGTCTTTGTTCTTCTTGAAATACTAGGTCAGTGGTGGCAAATCTTCAGCACTCCTGATGTTTTGGACCACAACTCCCAGAATTCCAAGCCTAGATTGTCAATGAGAAAGAACTGTGGCCATTGTGGTCCAAAGGTTCACCACCACTGTAGGTTCTGCCCTGATTCTCATCATCCACATGATGTTGCCTTCATCTCACTCCATGTACTGCTTTTTTCCCATGACGGTCATATATACTGTATATATTATAGCTTTGTACCAGTCTAGGCAGGAGCTTTTGGTGAGAAGCTTTCAAAATCAAGGACAACAAATCCAGAAGAGAAGTCAAAGATTCCTACAAGAGATGTTGATGTCTTAAATAGAACAGAAGTGGATTTATAGTTGGTGTCCACAGTGAGCCAAGCTTATTTTTTTAAATGTGTTTGTTAAAAAAATTAAAAGACTCCTAGATGGACCCTGATTTCTTCTGGTTAAAAAAATGTGGGTTTTTAAATGAGAATGATTGTTCCAAGGGGCAGAAAAAGGGATGGGACAGGAACTATGTGCAGAGAAGACCTGAAACAAGATGCTCATCCCTGATTGAGAGCACTGACCCTATATCAGGTTGTAAGAACAGACAAAAGAAAATATTTTTTCATGCAGCGCATTCTTAGTCTATGGAACTCCCTGCCACAGGATGTGGTGATGGCATCTGGCCTGGATGCCTTCAAAAGGGGATTGGACATATTCCTAGAGGAAAAGAAAATCACAGGTTAGAAATGACGATGGAGATGTGTAACCTCCAGGCTTATAACCAGGGTACTTCAAAGACCAGATGCAGGGGAGTGGTATCAGGAGACAGATATCTAGTCTCATGCGCTCCCAGATGCATCTGGTGGGGCCACTGTGAGATACAGGAAGCTGGACTAGATGGGCCGTTGGCCTGATCCAGCATGGCTCTTCTTATGTTCTCCAGGATGGGTTATCTACCCTAATGAGACACTTTGCTAAAAGGATCATGGCAATCTTGATGTTCTGGGGTAGGAGGGAAGTGATTGTTTCTGCATGCAGCAGACTGATTTTGAAACTCCATCTAGTTCCAGAAGTGATTTATTACCAAGCACATCTGTTGCAGAGATCTTGTTTAAAATGCAAAGATCAAAGCACACAGAGAGAGTTGCATAATCGTCTGGATATGCCCAGCAACCATTAGGCAGTTTCGTTGTTCCTTACGCTGATTAATGTCCATCCCCCCTTTTACATGCAAGTGGTTCTTGTTTTCACTCCTACATGTTATGTTATGATAAAATGGCTAGCCATCAAAGCATTACAGAGATGCAGCAACTGCCAAATGCCCTGTAGTGTCTCTGTTCATCTTTAAATATCACAGTATTTGGAAGCTCACCTCTTCCCCTGTATACCCACTTGAACAATGAAGGTGTAAGTGACTAAGAGGGTCTGTACAAGGAAACACAGGTGTAAGGAAGGGTGCAGCCAGATGATTGTACACACTAAGATTGTACTTATTTCACCCTTTTCTGCAACCTTATCTTGATAACATTTCTCCCCTCCCTACCACTTTCCCTTTACCATTCAATGGGTAGTGTCTGTTTCTGCTTTTGCAATATGTCAAAGGAAAACCACCACCACCACCACCACCACCCAAAAATGCTGTTTGACATTTCTGTTTTTCTTAAAAAGTTAAATAACCCCAAACATATACAGCTTCACATTTTAAACTCCCTTAATTTAAAGCGCTATCATAAGCCAGATGCTTTATTTATTCTTTTAATTATTTGACCTAACTCATCTTGTATCCATAGACCTCAGGGCTGGATACAATCAGTAAAAGCATCTGAAAACAATCTAAACAATTAAAGTACAAATTGACAAATCAAACAAAACAAACCTAGCACAAACACAGACCATGATTTCACTGTGCCCTCAGCGCTTGGCTTAACAGCCAGGTTTAGCTGCCAAAATAATGCTTTTGTTCTGCGTCTCCCTCTGTGGAGCTTCCAAAGTACACTGCTCATGGCATAACATGCTGTTGCAACTCTGACAGGACACAGATGGCACCCCCTCCGCCCCATAGCTTAATGAATGGGCAAATACATCTAGGTAGGGAAAGGCCCTTCCTCAGATAGCTAGACCTAGATCGCATTTAGGGCTTCATAAATCATTCTCCACAGCCAAAACCCTATTGCTTGCATGTCTCAGGTTAAGTCAGTGTAAATTGTAGTGTGACGAACTGCTGGCAATTAAGCAGGCAATGCTGGCATGCTTGTCTTTTCTGAGGAGGAGATATGTTACTGTCCAAGTGTTTCAAGCATGCTGGTGGCTCCCAGCTCCAAAACTCACCCAGCAGCTTCATACAGACATGAAACAGAACAGGCACAGCTAAGCCCTGTAGCATCACAAGCTTAATTGTCATACAGTTGAATCAAAATATACCTATGCCACTCTCTGTAATGGGCCCTACAGGTAGGGGACAAACAACCATATACTGTAACTGTTCCTCCTACCCCAACTTCACTGAGTTTTCAATAGTATAGGATAGTATGATGTCAAAAGTTACTGAGGGTTTTAGGAGAATCCAGAAGGTAGCATTCCACCACCTATCTCTGAGATAAGATCCTCTAGCAAAGGGACCAAAGCATTTTCAGTTCCGAAAGCTGTCTTGAAGCCCAACTTTTTCCACTAAAAACATCCGAACCTGTCAAACCACACCAGCCTCAACCATCTTGCCCAAGAAAGCGATGTGTACAATGCCGCAAGGATTCTCACATATTTATAGTTCCAGGGAAGTCCTCCTCGGGTGAAGAGGAGGACCACCCCTGACATAATGAGACATTTGCCATCTGGACAATAATTGACTTCAGTGATCTCATGATCACAGACACAATTGGACCGCTGGTAGAGTAGTTTGGTGTGATCTATTTCCTGGCAATTATGTGATGCATGGGGAAATGCACTTCAACCTGATCCTGATCTGTGCCTGAGCATATTTTGGTCCAGTGGTTGGGTTCTACTTTGGGAAGCTGGACTGGAATGAATCCCAGACAGATGGAAGGGTTGCTTTAAGGGACATCGCTTCCATTACATGGAGCCTTTCTGGTGTGATCAGGTGCACATCTTTGCAGCTATCTGATTGTACCCTAGATCTGGTCAGATGGCTGATCTCTAGACACCTCCAGGACGGTGGTCCAAATATCACATCCTGGCAAATCCTAACAACTTTCCCAAGGGTTTAGCAAATTTATTCCCAATAGGTGACCAAATCTTCAATCCTCACCAAATTCAATGCCAATAAGGCTTTTAACTGCCCAGACCACTCTGCTAGAACACAGTTTCAGCATGGAGCAAAGAAAATAAAACTCTCTCCTCCCCAGACAACACACTCATGCCATGGTTGCATGGTGGGTGTAACAATGTGTACAGTATTTACTCATTTTGGTCACACTCACTTTCTGACTTATGCCACCTGTGTTCTTTTTTCTGGTCTATTTATTTCATAACCTTTTATGCACCACATCAATAGAATAGGTGGTTGATAGCATCCATTGGGCTTTGTACCTTGCTATTCTGCAATGAAACCAAGGTTTAAGTGGATTGACATCCCCACCAGCTGGAAAATCCTCCAGCATTTTCAGGAAGCCCTTGAGTTCCATATGTCTTTGGAAGCAGACCATCTCACTCAACCCTTCCAGACAGTTTTTTCTAATGCAAGTTCAAACCGAACACAGAAATGATCAGCATTTGACAAGGAGGTAACTGAAAATGCTCAACTTCAAATCATCTTCTCTGTTGCCCAGATGGAAAAACCAGATCCATGGCAATACTTGCTACATAATTTGATCCCTTGGGTGACAGCACTGGCCGAAGAGCTCAGTGAGATCGGTTGGGTGTGGAGCCGGAGGCTGAGAGTTTGGTTCTTTGCTGCCTGGAATAAGACAGGCTGCGTAGCCTTGGGCAATCTGTACAGCCCCCAGAACATCCATAGAAGAAGGGGATGGTGACCCACTTTGGTACTTTGTACCTAGAAAATGCTGCCATAAGTTGAAATCAACTTGGTTGCACACAACTGTTATTCTTAAGAAGCACTAAACAGGTGTTGATAGCAGCACTGAGCAGAAAACATGTTGTACGTGTCCCATACAGTATCTCAGCCCTTTGTCCCAATTCAGTATGCAAATATTTGTGCACAAAGACCTAAGCAGCTCAGCAACCGGGCACCAGTTCCCCACCCCCTCCACAGAGATCTAACCAGGAATTTAATAGCAGCTGGGGGTGGGAATCTGCTTCTTGACTCCCACATTAATGAGGCCCATAAAATTAAACATCATTTTATTTTTAATTCACCATTCCCAGTAAATGTTTTTAATGGGATGCTTCTTTTTGCCCCCTGTTATCCTGCATGCAAATCTGTTTGATATCACATGGATAAAACACGTCTATTACCATTTTATGATAGATCCAAATAAAGACTCATTTAATAAGGGTTCTGTAAAGGGTGCAGACCTGCTGGCACTTGCCCCAAAATGAGTTTGCAGTAACTCGTCTGCCAAGAAAATGATTCCTCCCCACATATGCTTTCAAGATAGCAAGGGCAGAATGGAGGAAATCAATTTTGGACCCTGGAGCTGTGTTTCCAGTGTTGAGGCTCAAGACTGGAAGGCAATCACTCTGAGGGCCTTTTTACACAACCCCTAAACTCCGCCGCAAATGGCTCCCAGCTCCGGAGCTTAAAATTGTTTACCCACCAGCTCCGGAGTTTACTGAAAATTAACTGCGACCACGCCCACCTAAGCAGGTCCCAGCGCACTTTTCTTGTACCTGCTCTCCAAGCGTGAAAAATCTTGATGCGGATGTGCCGGGCTATCCCGCTTCTTTTTGTTGTTGTTTTTGCCTCCCGCCCCTTTAAGAGAAGGAACCAGGAAGTGATGGGGCCCAGGGAGGTAAGCCTTTATTCTTTTGTCCCTTTTTTTCTCCCTCCCCTCATGGAGCCAGCAGCCAGGAAGTGCGGAGGGGTGGGGACGCACGAAGAGCGACAAACCCCTAAGATCTCTGGTCCGAATTTAAGTGACCAGCGGATCTTAGGGGTCGTGTAAAAGCGCCCTGAATGCTGCCTACTAGCTGATGGGTGTCTATACATGTGTTTAATGAGCTTTAATGGATTTAAAGTAAAAATCTGTTGTGTTTGTACTGAACATTGCAAAAATGCCTGTCACAATCACACACACAGTAAAACAAAAACAAAAAACCAGATGGAAACTGATTAAAGTGAAATCATAAATTTGTTATGAAAGAAATTAGAAATAAAACAAATATATAGTAGACCACGTGTGGACCAGTGTATGCAATATTCTGTCCACTGGATCCCAAAACGGATGTTGTACGGGTGGAAAGAGACCATCAATGATATGAAGTAGCTCCCCCATAGGCAAAACCTGTAATGTTTGGCACTAGGGTATGTGCAAATTTGGTTCAAATTATTTGTTGTACAAATCACAACTGATTCACTTCTAACCAGTTTTTAACCCCTCCTATTCTATGTACATATGAATATTTTAACATACAGTGGACCCTCGTATAACAAATGGTTTGTTTAACAGAAAATCCACTTAAAGGATAAAATTTCCGGAGATGGGGGAAATCACTTTACAAAATCACCTATGGGGTGAAGCTGTACAACAGAAAAATGGTTGCGATTAGGGATTAATCGGTTTTCAATGGAAATTTCTGGGAAATTTGTACAAAGGAAAATTTGCTTAACAGAATTTCATTTAGGATGAATTAATTCCTTTATACAAGGTACCACTGTATTTTACATGTGTATATTCCTTGCAAATAATGGAGAAAAAACATGAACAGGGAAAATAAAGGGCTTTGGTTTGTGGTGTGGAGATATACTTCAGTGCCATCAGCTACTGCTCAACCTTCAGATTTCAGGCAAACCTACCACTAGTCTTCCTTCCTTGTCACTGTTGCACAGCTGTCAGTCACTCTTGGATCTTCTGAAACCAAAGTGGTTGTAAATCCAAAGCCACCTCTTAGGTATCAAATTAAAACCCAGCACTTAGAAGAGCTGTCAAGCCCTACTTTTGGGTTCCTTGCTGCATTTGAGGTCAGTTCAGAATCAGATGAACCTCCCCTCACTTCCTTTTTCTGAATGAATGCTAAATCCAAAACACAATGCCATTTGGGACTACTTTGCCTAGAAAGAGCACATAATTAAACTGCATAATTATCTGCCACTGGACGTAGTGACAGTTTCCAACTTGGGTACATTAAAAGCACTCTAGATAAATTCAAGAATGTTAGGGATGTCAAGGACCAGAATGTACACAAACCGAAATGGCAAGAAGTAGAATAAATCCCTACCACCACCATCTGCCCATAACAAGTAAATATGGAAACCGGCCAAAGTGTTTTATTCTCTTTATTACTTTGAAGAATAGGTCTAATTGATAGTTACAGAATTTCCCAAAGCAGTTTACAAATATTTAGATCAATACAGATACAGGATCAGTAAAAATCAAGGCCAAGAAAAACAGAAGGGAGCGGGAAACAGCAATAGAAGAATTCTGTTAATGGCCAGGTAAACTAAAATATGTGAAAAAATATTTTTAAAAATCGACATTGAGAACAGACACATGAACCAGGCAATACTGTAGTCAAGTAAACATCAGCCTAAGACCAGTTTAAAGACAAAGAGGAAAACGTAAGAAGAAGAAGAAAAAAACTTGATGTTACCTATCAACAGTTTAAGTCCTGGATACCAGAATGAGCAAGCAGATAGACATCATGCTATCATATAGTCTCTCCCTCTTTGGTGGGGTACATTTCGTTTCTATTTAAGTTACAGAAGTTATTTCTAAGCTCCCTCTATATTGAGCCTACAGAAAATGGAGGCAAATCTGCATCCTCTTTGGCCTTCTTTAGTTCTCCTTTTTGATTATCAATTTCGTAAATGCTATTTAGGGAAATTACAGACACAGGGTTGGGTTTGTCAGGCCGCCATGCTCTTCTCTTCTCAAGCAGGCTTGCAAGGCACACCTTTATGAGCCAGATATTGTGTGGTGTACAGAAAATGTCAGGCAAATCTGCATCCTCTTTGGCCTTCTTTAGTGGCCAGAATGGAAGGACTAGTTATCTGCTTTTGATCTTATCAGGGACTAATTTCCCCTCTCCCAGGGCTTTCCCGTAGGAGAAATGCAGAATGCTGTGCAGGAAGCTTACTGGATCATTAATATCTGGCATATTAATATTAATATCTCTCAGAACCTACACTAATTTGTTCTGTTGTTGAATGGAATGAAAGACAGAATAAGTGTTGCCCATCTGCTGTCTCTCTGATGCTTTAGACTACATCTGACACAAACCCAGCATTCCCAATAGTCAGCCATGAAGGAAGTTGTAGTCCAAAACATCAGGAGGCACCAGCTTGAGAAACGATGGCGTAAACTCTTGGCCAATTAATATCAGACTTGTCTTCCTAATGGACCAACAATTTAATATGCACCCTTCCTGTGAAAGTTGTTTCTCCCTGGCTCTTTTAAAAGTTGGGTTAAGGCTTCTAGAGCATTTTGCAGGTTTGACATGCTTGTGCACATCTTGTCACAACATTCTTTGAAAATAATGCAAGTTTCCTGGAATGCCTTTACATTGTTGTCTGCATGCTGCACTGTGAGTCTGAACTCATCCAACAGGCTGCTAATGTTTTCTGAGACTTCTTCAGCATGTGAAGTGGATGTGGCTAGACTTGCATTGGCGGCCGTCGCATCGTCAGGCTGGTGGTCTTCTAGGCTTTCACACAGACTAGCTGGATTTCTGGGCAGCTTTTCCTCTGGAGAAGAATGTTCCTGATTCAGTTCTTTAGACTCTTCTCTTCCCAGGAGATGTTTTCTCCAAGGAATAAAGTAAGAGGAAGTGTCTTCCGCAGCCTCAGGCTGAGTTTCAGCTGCTGCTGACCACGTCAAATTGCTGTCTGCTCGTCTGTCAACTTTGTCCGATGCTGTCAGCAAGGAGGTGCCTTTCTTTACTGCAGATAGTATGCAGGAAAGGAAAAGAAATTTCATGAGCCACAATACCAGATAGCCCTTTTTGTAGCATTCACTGCCCCTTGTGCAATTGCAGTCATAAAAGAGAGGGACAGCATCGCCCCACATTGCATGACCTCCACCCACTGCTTTTGGCCTTGGCAGTCTTACCCCACAGATTGGGTGAGAAGGAAAAGGGGAGTTTTCTCTGAGTTTGTACGGTACCCCTGTTGCCAACGGGAAGTCAGTAGACTAAATCTACAGTGGCAAAGTGATTCATCCTATCCTAAGACCACCACCTGTCAATGCCTCCTATGATCCAGAGTCCTATGTGACCAGCATTTTATATCACTGAGGGAGCCAGCCCATAAAAAGCCAGGGGAACTCATGGTATCAATGGGGGTGGCTCCATCTGCCATAATGGAGACAGGAAACCTTGCTATTTAGAAGATGAGCGGCTCTAGGTATACAGTAGATTCAGGGGCACAGTTTGTTCATGGAAGAACAAGGAGAAGAGCCAATGAAATTTCTGTCCAATAACAGACTCGCAGCTCAGCCTAGTTGGTCTTTGGCAGGGATTGAGATTGCTTCCTACTCTGTCTTCTTGTACATTCTTCCAGTTCACAGCCTGTATGTGTAACTTTTATTTCTACAGAAAAGACCATGTGTTATTAAATAAATGTATAAAAGCCAACATCCCACCCACCCATCCAAACCAGACAGGGTTGGGGTGACTGTTATATGCCATCCCCCCACCCTGGCCTCCATACACTGGTTGCCCATTTGCTTCCATGCCAGGTTCAGGGTAATGACTTTGATATAGAAAGTCCTAAATGGTTTCATGTCCTGGCAGAATGCCTGCTTCCAGCATGATCAGCCCATGCTACCCATTCTTCTCAAGCCAGGCAGTTGAGATCCTTGAACCCGACAGAGTATTCAGAAAGAAAAAACAAAAACCATGCCTTCTTGGCATGCACAGCCTCCCTGTGGGACAATCTACTGCCTGAGAGTTCCCTGGGCTCTTCACTAAATAATTTAAAGTGGTCACTAAAAACATGGCTCTCTTGGCAAGCATTTTCAGAGGTGTTGACAATATAACATGGTGGATGTCCAGCTAAAGCTGCCAGGCCCACCATCTTATTCCTATTTTTATTTTTATTTTTAATCTGTAAAATTGTTTTATATCATTTATTTGCCTATGTAATTGTTGATTATGTTTAATGGCTTAAATTGCATTTAATATACACGTATGTCTTAATTGTTTTATTTATTTTCTAAACTGCCCAGAAGGGCACTGTTTCCAAATGGGTGGTATAGAAATTAATTCATTAATTAAATTGTTCCTGGCATGATGACACTCACAGGTTTTTAAAAGCCTGCCTGTGGGATGTTTGAAGCCAGATCTCCTGAATCCCATTTCAACACACTATCCACTAGGCAACTCTGGCTCTCACACTTAGTGATTTTGTGAGATACTTGCCTTGCTTGCTTCCCAAATTATTTCCTCTTGCTCCTTTTTTAGAAAGGCATCTGGCTCCTGAACTCAGAGTTCTTTCAGTTTTGTTGAGGTGCAGAACCTAAAACAAAAGCAGGGGAGGGGAGGAAGAGAAGCATTAATGAATGAGATGAGAACATGAACAATGTAGCTTAGTAAAGTTGGGTGGTATACAATCAGCCATTCCTGCTGCAATGGTCGCATCCACCAATATGGTGGTGTGGAGGAGGGCATCTCTCTAAGGGAGAACAGACTTCTGCTTGAAGCACTGCCAGAGGACCCATTCCCCTTTTGAACATGACTTCCATTTGATGGGCTCTTCAGTCCAAGTCTGATGTAAAGCTGAAACATAAGAGATAGAAGTTGCAGTGTTGATGGACAACTACCACTGACCTTAAGGTTGTCGATCAACACTGGAAACCTGGACAGCAGACGCGGTGGGCAGATAGGTTGCCTGACCACAATCCTATCCACTCAGGAAGACGGCACTGTGTGACTCTATTTAGATTTTTAAAATCATTTCCATTTGAGACTTGGCGGTTTTGAGTAATGAATTTGTGAAGTTAGAACAGTGTGTGTAATAGAGGCTTTGACTGATAAATTTATCTAATTGGCTCTCTCTCATCTTTTTAAATGAAGTCTTTGGAGAGGTTAAAAAAAACCACACACAGTGATACAGAAGTACTGATGAATGGCAGGAGGGATATGGGATGGCAAAGTACTGGGCATTTCAGGGAATTATTAGACGCTATCTGTTGTCTGTTAATTTGATATATATCCCTTCTTTCTGGTGTTCCTTGTCCTCCACACCCTCCTTTTTGCAAATGTCTGTCCTCTTTCTATCTATCCGCAGAATGGAGAAGGCAGCACTTCCTGCCTGGTCCTTGCCAAAATATGTACATCAGGCAATCAAATTCCTTTAAACTGCTTCTCATAAATATGGTGGAAGATAGAACAGCACGTGAAACACAGTGGCCGTTACTTCACGAACCTCTCGCTGCGCGGCGAGCCGTGATTTCTGCGCGAATCGGTCGGTTTTGTGATCCTCCATTTTGGATTCGGCGCCACCCGACCACGCTGACCACGCCCTAAACCTGCTCCAAGCGGGCGAGAGATTCCCCCTGCCGGAGGCGGGAATCTCCTTCGCATTTCGTATCCAAAACGTGTGGCCAGTTAAAAGTATATTTATTTATTTTTTAACTTACTTTTTCTCCGAAATTGCATAGATATTTCGGTTAACCCGTTCTTTTGATCTTGCCTTCTGTACACGGGGCAGGGGCAACAGAGGGGGCAAGCGTCCCGGGTGACGTGAGCAGAGCCCCTCCGCTGGCAAGGGATGGCGAAGGGCTCACTTCCTGCCGCCTGCAAGACACCCCGCGCGCCCACCCAGAGAGCGGCGGCGGGGCACACAGGGCGATGAAGCTGAGAGAAGCCTCTCCCCGCCCCGCCCCAAAAAAACCAACCCAGCAGCTCTGCTTCAGGGAAACACGATGGCACAAGTCCTCTGACCGCAAATGACAGCCGGGTATTGATGCATCGATACGCCGTGGTAATTTTTTAAAAAATAAAAGAAAGCAGAAACCGGACGTTGCAAGTAAGCTTCCGAATGCGAAGGAGCACGTGAAGTACTACTGGATTCGACCCTAAAACCTCGCCCGGTGAGGACACGGAAAGAGGGGTGGGGGCGAATGGAGACCACGTGACTACCACGTGACGAAGAGAAGTTCTTCGTGAAGTGACGGCCAGTGTGCCAGTATGCGTCAGCTTGCTTGCTGCCCTCAGGAGCAATGGAGGCTACTGTCCCCTCTCAGACTCAAACACTGAAGCAGGATGGCAGAAAGGCTGTTAGGGCACAAGTATAAACTCATGCATAGGAATATAAACCTGTCCAACATCTTTGAGCCCCTGGCAACAGTACACCTTAAAACACTACTTTATTGGGACCACTAAAATTACACTTCCTCAAAACTATGTAATGGGATTTTTGCTTGAGGTGCCAGAACTGAAATATTCATAGTGATGGCACTGGGGACTAGCAGAGATTACAGCTGAGAGACACATAAATGCCACATAAATGAGTGGCTTCAGATACTTTGTGGGGAAATTCATGGGACAGAAACAAATGCACAAGGCAAAGAATTAAGATCCAGGGAGCTGCTGCAAGTCCCAGGTAAGTCTACAAGGGTTTAAGGCTAAGCAGTATGGAGTGAAGAGGTTAAAGCAAGGAAATGAAGAGGGTTGTTCTGTCTGTCTGTCTGTCTGTCTGTCTGTCTGTCTGTCTGTTTGTTTGTTTTCAGCACTACTTCTAGCACTCCTCCTGGAGACAAGCGGTAAAGACCATCCTATTCCGTGAGGCCTTTCGTGACCTAGCTGAAAAATAGTTTTTTGTTGTTGTTGTTGTTGTTGTTTTTGCCACCATCGACCATCATGTTTGGGATCTGATATAGTAGCAGTGAGGTTTGAACTAAAGGGTGCTCCCCTGCTGCTGTTGTTTTTAATATATATGTATTTGATTTGTTGGTGTCTGTTTTATTGAATTGAATTGCACTATGTATTTGATGATTTCTCAGCTTTGTTAGCCGCCCAGAGTTCCCTTTGGGAAGATGGGCGGGGTATAAAGCCAATAATAAATAAATAAATAAATAAATATGGAGTGAGATGTCCTGAAAAATCCCCTGGGTAATTTCTCTGGACACCTCTATCATACTGGGGTTCCCAGTAAGCAAGGCCAATAGAAAACAGAGGGGACATTTCTAATGAGAGCCACTTCCTCTTCCTTTGGGGGTGGTGGTGGTGGTGTGTGTGTGTGTGTGTGTGTGTGCGCGCGCGGAAAAACATGTGAAGGCAGACATGACTGTGGGGATTCTTCTCTGTCATCCAGGTGAGGTTATCTGGGGGCTGAGTCAGGGCAACTGGACCTCTGCCTGTACAGGGGTGCTTTCCTTTCCAAGGCTGTGTAGATGTGGGGGAGAGAAGCATCTTGCTTCATAAGAAGAGCCCTGCTGGATCAGGCCAACGGCCCATCTAGTCCAGCTTCCTGTATCTCACAGTGGCCCCACCAGATGCGTCGGGGAGTGCACGAGACTAGATATCTGTCTCCTGATACCACTCCCCTGCATCTGGTCCTTGTACTGGAAATGCTGTAAGAGCTTGGGCTGCCCCTGATTTTTCAACCTAACTCTCGGGATCTGAAACGCTACTGTGAGGACATTGGGAGACGAGGATGAAATGCCACTCCTACCTTTTCGATCTCCTCTGTCGTGTCATGTTGTGATGCATAGCAGAGCAGATTCAAGGCAGCTGAGAGATTTACTGGGGAAAACACAATATTTTCATAGGGGTGCACTTTCCTTAGCTGATGGAAGAAATCACAAGCAAATTTAGCATTCGCTTCAGTGAGGGAGGTCATTGTGAAATCAGTCAGCCCTAGGACAAAAAACGAACATACATTTTCAAATGTATTGCTTTGCTTCTATCTCCTGCATCCCCACTCCCATATTGTTCCTTTGAGGTTATCACATGAGTAAAGTGCTGCTTTCTCTCTCTCTCTCTCTCTCTCTCTCTCTCTCTCTCTCTCTCTCTCTCACACACACACACACACACACACACACACACACACACACAGAGAGAGAGAGAGAGAGAGAGAGAGAGAGAGAGAGAGAGAGAGAGTAAGGAGCCTTGTGGTGCAGTTGTGAAATTGCTGTATTGCTTTGCAGCAGCCAAAAGTGTGCTCACAGCCAAGGATTCAACCCCAGGTAGCCGGTTCATAGTTGATTCAGCCTTCCCTTCTGAGGTTGGTGAAATGAGCACCCACCTCGCTGAGGTAGCAATGTGCAACCTCAATAATTGAATTGTAAACCACCCGAAGAATGCTTGAAGCACTATGGGGCGGTTTATAAGCAGAACACTTTGCTTTTGCTTTGCATAAGTCTGTCCCAGCAAATAGAGAAATAAGAATACAGCAACACTTTTAACACTAACAAATTCATATCATTTCAGTCTGTGTGCTTTCTGTGAATGGTAGCTGAGCTATATCCATTAAATCTCACACAAAAATACATTTGTTCATTTACAGGGTGTCCCTATACTGGTGCTCTTTTTGTAGCTGCTAATCTAGGCAACTGCTTAAACATCATAGGTTGAGCACTGAATTTCCATATCTTAGAATTGCGAAGCAAGTGTTGATAAAATGCCCAGGTCAAGAATAGTGTTTCATTACTTCTGTAAAAAAATTTTTCTCTTTTTTTAAATTATGTGGAGTTACTAATGTTCAGCTTCAGTAGCGTCAAAATTAACCTTTGATGATTTTAACAAAATGTGTTAAAGGTATTGGCCTATTCAAAAGGCGGAAAATGTTACATGAATCTCCTTCATATGCCTTCATCAACAGTAGCACGCAATTAAATCACATTTGCTATGGAGGGAGATGGTATCTTCCTATGCAATAAGTGCTACATGATTGACTGGGATTACTCCTGTGACGAAACCAGGAAGCACAGATATCAAGGGTGTGATAAGACCAAGCACCCACGTTGATGGAGGCTCCCAGTACTGCATAGTATGAGAGTGTGCTGATTATATGATTCACACATTTGTGCTTCCTTTAGCCTTTTAACTATGTGTGCAAAGGCTAATACTCTAGCAACATTTGTTCTCTGCCCTTACCCAGCTGTTATCAAATTCTGCCAATATCACCAGCATCTTCCCTGTGCGTTACACTCCCATTTGCTCTTTTTTCCCATTCGTCCGCACACTAACCGATGCATAACAGGATAAGAACTACAGGGTTTGGAGACAGATTTATCACATAGATACTGTTCATACTCAGTTTAAAAAGAATGCAAATGTGATTCTATGCTTCTGTTGCATATAGCTTCATATAACTTTTTATAACATCCAATATAGTAGCAACGTGATGATACCAGCTGGATAGGGCAAAACTTGTCTTTGAATGGAGCATTGTTTCATATAAAACTACAGGCTTTACAGACCTGGATTTACCAAGTTCTTCTGCATTTCACAATTGCATATAATAGTTGCTTCAATATATTTTATTACTATTATTTAAAGAAAGCTGTAGGGATGAAATGGTTTTTCAATCCATTATGAAACTAGTTATCAATATTTTTGAGATATGGCCAAAAGAAATCATTGCAGATTTATTTCATGTTCCCTTTGCATAAAGCTTTTGCTTCAGTCTTAATAATAATAATAATAATAATAATAATAATAATAATAATAATAATAATAATAATAATAATAATAATAATAATAATAATAATAATAATAAAACACCCAGCATGACATTGAAATGGTTTACCAGTATATTTTTACAGTACAAAACTCATTAGGTAACAGAGAAATCATTCTGATGTAAAAAATGGATCTAGCACTAATATTACTGTGGATTCTTCTAAAAATCGAAAGGAATGCTATTGATATTTTAGTACAAGAGTGAAGAGCTAAAATCATTTTCACTCCCATACCACATCTCATTGGACACATCTTGATCTACATTCTAAAATGACACTTTATTAAAATCGGGTCACACATGCAAGCCTTCCTCAACCTAATTCTGTTTAAGAGGTTCGGAGTACAACATTCATTGGTCCTAAGCTGCATAGTTCTTGGACAGAGATGATGAAAGCTGTTGAATTAAAACATCTGGAGGATGTCAGGTTAGGTAAAACTGTTATGTGCTGCAAACCCGCTGAAAATGTAATGTTAAAAAGAAGCTTGTTGTCTCCAGAGCTCCGTGAATGATACCTGAGTTCAGCAGCAGAAAAAGCAGCTGCATGCTTACAGCTAAGCAATCAAAG
Source organism: Phrynocephalus forsythii (assembly GCA_029282475.1). Lineage (NCBI taxonomy): Eukaryota > Metazoa > Chordata > Lepidosauria > Squamata > Agamidae > Phrynocephalus > Phrynocephalus forsythii. The sequence continues at coordinate 34,810,664 of JAPFRF010000003.1, read as the reverse complement.
CCTAAATTACACATTTGCTTTCCCTCACACAGCCTTTAAGGGGTGAGCACCATGGGCCATTGTAGTGAACAGGCATTAGCTCATCATCCCCAAGTTCTCAAAAAAAAAAGTGTTCCTTCCTTCAAATTGCACCTGCAAATATCTTCTAAATTTAAGAACGGAAAAGTTTACCTTCTCTTCCACGACGTGGCTCAGTGAATCTGCTGGGCTTTTATTCTAGAATGTACCAGACTATATAGAAAATCTTGCATGTCTCCAATGTCATTATTTCAGTTTGAATTATTAATAACAAGCAACTGGAGTTTAGATCATTTCCATAATGAAAGTTACGTGTGCACTATGCAGATTAGACCTGCTTGGTAACTTTTATGCTGTATGAGCAACAACTGAAAAAAGGCACTCCTGTGATATATATATATATATATATTTGTCAAAATTTGTTGATTTGTATTCATCATAAATGGAGTCCCCCCCACCTCTAAAAAAATCAAATACTAATGTTGAAGGAGGCATGGTGGTTCAGAGGACTAAGGCTCCGAAAACTGTCGGCTGCAAAGTCGACAGCTCGGCGGTTCAAATCCTGAGTGCCACACAGCGGAGCAAGTTCCTGCTGATAACCCCAGCTCCTGCCAATGTAGCAGTTCGAAAGCATGTCAATGCAAGTAGATATATAGGTACAAAACAGCTGTTTGACCGATACATGGGAGGACCACAGATTTGCCTGTCCCACTTCCTTGTCTTCCTTGTCCCCATTCACCACCTGTTGAATGGGGGATCCAGCCAGGGAGGTGGATGAAGGAAGTGTGCGTTACCTGTGGCGTTGTACTTATGGACCAGCATCAGCTTCCAAACCAATGCTCATACCCATCTGTGCCTGTGTTACACATATTTTTGTGTTTTATTTTTCATATCATTTACCATTTTAATGCAATATTTATTTAATTCTTTGTTAATATCTGTATACCTATTGTTTTTATCCTTTTAAATATTATCTTTTTATGATGGACACTGCCTTGGGTCCTTTTTAAGGAGAAAGGCCAGATTAAAAATATTTAAAATAAATATTTCTTAAGTTCAGACCATGAGACAATGGTCTTGAAAAGAACATTGTTCTGCATTTCAGGAGCAAACACCACTCAGTCTTCATAACTTGTTTTTAAGAAGGCCAGGAAAGAAGTAACATACAATGAAATGCAGACTATAATTTGAAGACTGAAAACTCATTCAGAGAACATCCGCTAAGGCTTATATGATTCTTGCCCAACTTGATGTCCTCCAGATGTTCTGGACAGGACTACATTTGATGACATTATTGGTCAGTATGCCCATTGCCCAATCATTGTGCAGTGGTGGGGGTTGTAGTCCATAGTAAGTGGATGGTGCCAGCTTGGAGAAGCCAGGTGGCAGCTTTGTTTTCTTTTCTTTTTTAAATTTAATCTGTTTATCCCTGCATACATTTTTTCAGAGAAAAGGAAATGCAAAAAAAAACCCTTCTTTGATGCAAATAACAACCTTGGAGTCTTCGGTCTCAGATTAAATTTTATTGTGCATCTTCAAGTAATTTAAAACCACCTGTTACGTTCAACCTGAACAAGAACCACTCCCATAAACATTTTCAAAAGGGGGAAAGCATAAGACAACCAAGCCAGTTCAATGTGTGTTTCGTGTTAATGCAGTGTACAAACAGAAAGGACTTCTTCAAATATAGATCTTGACAGTCTGCATCCAACATTCACAGTCCCTGTGCAAACAACTTCTCTGAGTACTGATGGGAAGGGGTTAATCTCTCTCCTTTCTTGCAGCCCTCCCACACACTCTGAAAATCATTAAAAACCAAGTTCTTGGGGCTGGAAAATCCTCTGAAACATGGTCGCAGAATTATCTTTGTACTACCATAACCCCCTTTAGATGCCACTCTGGCTTTAGACCAAATGAGTCAAAAGAGCCATACTCATCAATCAGAAGACAACAGCACACCTTTAGACATAGGGGAGATTTCTACATTTTCTAGAGCAGTGGTTATCAACCTATGGGTCCCCAGATGTTCCTGGACTGCAACTACCAGAAATCCTGGCCAGCTCAGCTAGTGATGAAGACTTCTGGGAGTTGCAGTCCAGGAACATCTGGGGACCCACAGGTTGAAAAATTACCAATGGCAGCCTGTCTTGCACCCTCAAGGAAGTAGCCTACTGTCCTCAGAAACAATGGATACCAGTTGACCATCAGCCCAGTTGGCTTCTTCATACCGATTTGGGGCCAAGGACTTATGTTTTTACTGCAAGCTTTACATTGCCTGCCTGCTCCTTTTAATATGAATCTAAACACATGCGAAAAAGGAATCTTATTTTCATGTACAGATGTAGAAACAAACAGTCTAGTTTAATGATGTCAACATAACAGAGTCTAGAAACTCCAATCTCTCCATTATCTATCTATTCCTTCACTGTTCGTGACTAGTGAAGCTTTCAAAAAGACTAACACATTCTCAAACATTAATGTGATTGAGCCTTGTCAAAATTGTCAATTGTAATTGTCTAGACACAATCAGATTGGGTGGCACGGTGGAGACCAGAGCTCAACCAGACCCAAAGTAAATACACATTCTTTGTTATTAATAAGGTACAAATCAACCTTAGCACACTCCAAGTAGTTATTGTGTGAGGAATTTATATAAATGACAGTGTACCTTCTCTACCAATATACATACCTTTTTGTGTGTGCACTAATTGTAATATGAGCTAGCATGTTGTCCCTGTGTTGTAACAGACTCGTTAGAACTAATAAGTTATTCCTCCCCAACAGTCTGGATACGTACAAGTAAGCACATCTTCAACCCCGGGAACAGTCTCTGTCAGCAGAAAATGGGAAAACAGGGCACCTCCTTATTGGCCTCATTGCGTTGGTTATTTATTTATTTAATATACTACCTTGTTAATGCAAGCACTACTTTACAAGTATATTTATCTGAACATAGCAACCTCTCCTAAATGCAAATCCTAGCTGTCAGTAATGATGACGTTCTTTCATTTCACTTTACACCTACATGAAATGGTTGATGGGGCAGCTGCAAGAGAATATATAGCTGGTGATGGGCTCAGCCTGAGCCCTCTCCCAAATGCTTAAGGGATCCAGAAGAGATCTTGGACTGTCCTAGGTTGTCACACACCTTCTCTTTTGTGGTAACAGCTCAATCTTTTCCTTTCATTGCCTCCATTCAAATCAGCCTGTGTGTCGGATGAAGGACTTCCTCACCTCATGAATGCCAAACAGATGTCAGGGTGCTCCTTCCAATAGTTCTTTACTCCACCCTGCAGTTGGCCTGGGGTCACACAAATAACAGCCTTCCCCATTTTCCATAATGGCAGAGGCTGATGGCAACTGGAAGCCAACACCTAGACAGCCACTGGTACTCATGTCTTGGCACAAATAACCCTGAACAGATCAGTGCAGTAGTCTGTTTCTCTTTTAATATATCTCCATAATCTTGACAGCAATTCTTTGTGGTGGTGTTGTCATTCATATATTTCAGGTAGGACCTGAAAAATAATCTTGGTTGAATTTCAAAGGAGGCACAATTGCTGGAGAAACTGAAGGCATGGTCTCCGACAGTTACACTCTACTAACTTTAAAAGTTAGTTGCAATTAAGGTGGTATTCATTCCTTGCAGCCAAAAGTAATTGAATCCTCTATGGAGAAATGGAACCCTCACTGGAGTGCAGACCAATGCTCATCATGGTATTTCTAATAGCAGGTACCAACCCCCCCCAAAAAAACCCAGCCATATCTGTATTAATAAATACAAATTTCAGAGTTAGTCGATGTCTATTTTGGATCACAAAGAAGTTGCTAAAATCTGTGTCCTTGCTTATAGCAATTGGCAAATCTAAAGAGGGGGCAAGTCAGTCTTTTACCTTCAGTGAATGGAAAACATGCAATGTGATGTCCTTTCAATATCTAAAACTGCCTTTGGCCTTCCTGTTGGTGTCCCCACATCAGCCTCATATCTGACCCAACATCTGGACTCTCTGCTTGAACTCCAGATTGTGTATCATTGTTCTCCAAGGGGGAGTTCTGGAGAACTCAGAAGCCTGCCATATTTGCAGCTTTACAGTGTTCCATAAAAGGACTTGCCTAACCTTTGGGAAGGCAAGTGTGGCTTTTCAGAGGTGCCAGGTTGTGAATGAGCAAATAGGTGACCTGGTAGAACATGCTTATTCCACCTGCAATGTGTCTGTTAAAGTAAAAGCCTTCACATGCTTTCCATCCTTTCTGGTGAATGAGCACATTTACGAGATATATAACTTTTACTCTTCTCTTGGACTAGAAAAACCCTAACTTGGTTATTTCTTCATTTTATATATATTTTTCTTGTTCCAGGAGGAAAGGTTTAGAATGCATGCACCCTTAAAATTTCCCCCACCTTACTCTGCTTTGCTTTACTCAAGAGCTTGGAAAAAGCACTTTTTGTACTGCAGTACTCAGAATTCACAGTGCCATGGCCATGCTGGATGGCAGATTTTGGGAGTTGTAGTCCAACTCAAGCATTGATTTTACTGATCCTGCAATCCCACCCCCACAACTAGATCTATAAACCCTGGAATTCCAAACTCATCTAAAGCAGAAATCAGTGATGCCTGATGTTTGTTGGGTAACTTTGCTAAAAAGCTAGTTGAAATTAGAAACAAATTAAAACAATTAAAATGAAATAAATTATCTCACAATGTGTGTTTTTCTGCTTTATTTGTGTTGATTATATCAAAACCTGATTCAAATGTGGCTTCATAGCTAATCTGGACAGAATCATATAGAAGAGCTTTATATGCAGTTAAAATATAGGATTCAAGCTGCATTGAGAGAATAACGCAAGTCAATTAGTACAGCCCTCCAAGACAGATGCATTAATCCTCTGTATTAAGTAAACAAAAATCACTTATGCCTCTTTCCAACCAAAACAAATACAAGGAATTGCCTCTCTTCTCAGAGACGGCAGGTCTTTCTACAATCCTTGTTTTTGCTGGTTTATATGTTGCAAAAACCCCAGAGTCTTGTTGACTATCTATTCATGCCTTTTGCCAGAGTTATGAACTTTTCCTTATCTTCCTGCACATTTTCTCTTGTCATATCAATTTTACCAATACTTTAACAAATGTTCTCCTTGCATGATAAGCAACCTTCTTGGGTAATCTTGCCTATATTTCTTTTCTTCATACATTCCTCCACATGTACTTGCGACCTCTGTAGCTCCATTCACCATCTAAGGTCTTGCTCAATGTTCCCCAGCAAACCAAGTTATGTTGACAGCAATCTAGGTTACAGTCTATGGAGTAGAGTCTTGTCAATAGTGGTTCCTTTTATGGAATTCCTTTTGAGGTGAAATATTTCAAGACCAGATCATGTACTTGATCTGGTCTTTCATATACTTGGTTTCATATACTTAGTTAATATATGGCTGTCCAAGAACATTGTTGGCAAAATTATTTCGTCTTCTTCCATGTCACATTAATGCTGTTTCTTTTTTATTGCTATTTTATGAATTACTGACTGAAATCCAATGCAATGCAAACGTTGAGAGCTCCTTTGGCTGCATCGGAATCAAAGGGGATTCCCTGGGATCCCAATGCAGACCCCTTTGGCTACATCGGAAAAATTATCTGCCCCCACTGCCTCCCAACTGGTTTATTTTGACAGCCTGAGCTGTCAGAATCAGCTGGGAGGCGGTGGGGAGGAGACTTTTGAGCGCTGTTGCTGCGGGGGATTCATTTCATTTCGTTATGACATGAAACAAAATTTGAGGGATGAAATGAAATGAAACAAAACACAATTTTTCTGTTTCATGTCCATCCCTCATTTGCATACTCTAAAGTACTTAAGTTCTTTGTGTGGAAAATCAAGAAAGATATATGCTTCTCCAATAAAAATATTTTAAAAATAAAATTTATTCCAAATTAGAATTTCTTGAAGGTGCAACTAGATCAAACCACTTATTTCAGATTCCTTATTAACAAACTCTGTAGATAGGAAATGACTTGAAGTACACTTTGAAGATTATAGCAACCCCACGATATGGGCACCAGGGAAAAAAATTTTGATTGTATCTTCCATTATTTGGATGTATTGTTTGCCCAAATGAGGTTATTTCTGATTTCTGAGACCAACCAGAAGCAAAATGGCTTTTCAATGTAAATGGATAATGGATGCTCCTTAAATTACCCACATCTTCTTGCTTTGTAGAGAACAGGAGGTTGAGTTGATTCTCCAAGTGAAAGCTGTCAGATCTCATTTTACCCTTAGGCATTTTACCCAGCTGGAATATGGTAATGTTTTTACAATACCCATTGAAAACAAAACTATAGTTTTAACAACCAATAAATATGGAGTTTGATAGTACACAGAGATCAGTATAGGCATCCTTCCATCTCGAGAGACTATGGTATTGTGCTCTGTATAGAAGCCGTGTTGTTTCCACACTGCATGCAAAGCTGAAGTGGCCTTTTCAGAGTACAAGACCTGGGTATATTAATATGGAGGTTAAAACTGTTACCCAAGCAGTTTGAATAGTCTAATGGAATGGCAGAGCTGAAACGATTTGTTCCAGGTGTGTTGCAGGAGTTATCAGAACATGATTGTACACAGCCATGAACTGCCTCTAGGACTCTGGCTATGGAATTTGCCTCGAGGTTAACTCCTGAAGCCTTTTCCAGAAATGGATATAGTCACAAGGCAGTGGAGGTTTAAAATCAGAGGTTTCCTTCTCCAAGAAGATGTTTCTTCCCTTTTATCTGCCATTGGGGCATAAAGCCCTCTTCCACCTTCATAACCAATGACCGTCTTCTCTTGTAACCCTGGGAGGGAGCCCTTACAAGGTACTACCAGCCAGGCCGACGAGGTTGGACCAAGGTTGGACCAAGGTTTTTTTAGGAGGTATTACTCCTCCAACACTGACAATGATGAGGCAGTAAGTAAAACTAGCAGTAAGTAAAGCAAAATGGTGGTGTCATGAAACTCAGCAGTAGTCAGATCCCAATGGCAGTTGCAGCAGAATGCTCTAACAGTCAGTCCCAGGTTGCAGTTGTGAACAAAAAATGCTAATGGTTGTAAGAGCCAACAACGGGCAAACTTGATGTTAAACAGATGTAATGGATGAAAATAGAGTTAAATGTCTTCAGATGTTAAATGCACTCAAAGGAAGGAAGGAAGGAAGGAAGGATGGAAAGAAAAATGAAAAGGATGAGCAGTTAGACACTTGGTGTTAAGAGTCAGCTATCTTAGCTCCTAAGTCTGCTACAAGAATCACACCAATGGTGCACTAAAATGGGAAAGAAAACTCATGTGTCTTGCGACTAGCTGTGATCCCCTTTCGTTTGGGGGGGGCGTGAGGATCCCTGTCCTGCTTTCAAAAATTTCAAATGTTCCACAATTTAAAAATTCCAAAATATCTGGTTCATTCACCCACCGCCCCATGTTGAACCTTAGCAGTTTAGGCCAGGGATGGCGAACCTTTTTGGCACTGAGTGCCCAAACTCAGTTATGGGGACGGTGGTGGCAGCGGTGGGGGTCCGGATTGGCGGCAGTGGGGGAAGGGGCAAAGGCAGTAAGGGCGGCGGGGCCAGGTTCATTGGTGGCAGTGGCGACAAGAGTGATGGTGATCGGGACAGCGGCGGGTGAGTCAGGACCAGCGGCAGTGGGGACCGGGGGGCGAAGGCAGCAAAGACAGCGGGGCCAGGGTCATCGGCGGCAGTGGCAAGAGCGATGACGATCGGGACAGCAGCGAGGGGGTTGGGATCGGTGGCAGCAGGGGGGCAGGGGTGGGGGCGAGTCGGAGGGAAGCAAGGGCGACGGGGCAACAGGGTTAGGGTCATCTGCGGCGGCAGCGCGAGGTGCAGGGATGGCATCAGTGATGGCATCGGGGTGGCGGAGGCTGGGTCTGCAGCGCCAGGGACGGGCACGAGGGCGACAATGGCGATGGGGATGGGGCGGCAGGGTCAGCTTGGCACGCGGCATGCTCCCTACCCCCCCACTTCCCCCTCTGCAAATTCTTCATGGCTGGTCCAGCGGAGAGGGAAGGGGGGCAGGGAGCATGTCGTGTGCCAAGTGAAAGCTCTTTGGGTGCCACCTTTGGCACGCATGCCATAGGTTCGCCATCCCTGGTTTAGGCAATATGTATATTTAGGAGGGACCACTATATACCCAACAATTCCAGTAAAATCTTAACTCAATCATGGGCCAATATTTGTAACCTACCTGGAGGCTGGGTAGAAGAGGGATTATGCTTCCTGTCCTCCCTCCTAATGGATAGAAAACCTTCTTAGGAATGAACTACTCATTACTGGATCTCATTTATTTTGAAATAATACTCCATTTTTTAAAAAAAAAAAAGCCAATACCTGCAACAAGTTACTTTTTTTGCTTAGGAGACGTAACAATGGTCCTTTTGAGAAGAAATGCAACACCTGGTAAAATTGTTGCTTTCCTCAGATAAGGAGCAACTTAAACTATATTTTGTAACATCACAACATGCAACCGTTCAATGAGTAATGTGACAAATTACTTCTAAAAGGCACCATTCCAAACTTAGTAGTAGACTGTATGCAGTAGGTTGTTGTTGAAGCGAACACTCTCAGTTCAGATGGCAATCTCACAGCCATTTTTCTGACATGATTCATCAGTGAACTCAATGGGAGTTACTTCTGAGCAGACTTGAGTAAGGCTGCATTATCCAGCTTTCAAGCAGAACATTTTGCATTTGAAAAACATTTTGTTGCAGAATACAACGCGACTGAATTAGTGCCTCCCTCTGTTCCCTTCCTATAAGGTATTTGTTCCAGGGAAGATCATAGGAAGAATATGCTAATTCAAAGACAGATTGGTTCAACCAGTGTTTCACTTTATAGTCCCAACTGCTCTGTAGCTGTCTATCCATTAGATCATCATTTGACAGCAGAGCTACATGGGTGACTCCATTTCCTGGAGACTTGGCACCCTTTTTCTGACCCATGGTGCATCTGAACTCATCTGTGGGAGCAATGTCATTAAGTGCAATCCTTGCAGCTTCATCCACAACAGAGGAGGATGGTGTGTTTGGTGCATCTGTATGGTTTAAGAAGGATTCTTTCTGTGCATCTGTTGTTGTGATCTGACTGTTTAACACTTTGCCTTCTGGAGATAACCCTTCTTGGCTTACCACCTCCTTCTCTTCTCTACTTTGGAAATCTTCACTCTGTGGAAGAAAGTCTGAAGCAATATCTTTGTTTGACCCAACCCTCAAACTAGGATCTTCTTGAATCTGAATCGAATTCAGACATATTTGTCCATCATTGTTCTCAGAAGAAAGAGAAACAAGTGGAGAAAAGATTGCACTTTCTGTCCCACCACCCTTCCTTTTTATTGAATCCATATTACAACTCAATTCATGAACTGGGGCCTTCTGCACATTACCTGCAGCTGCTTCTGTCAAGGAGACAGGCAAAGAGGAACATGCACCTGAAACAGCCAGATATTCAATTTTAGGACAATCCCTCCTGGCTCGCCTTTGTGCTGATGGGTGGATTTTGGTGGATTGTTCCTTCTAAAGAAGGCTTTTCTTTCTTTAGAAGAACTTCATCATTGTGTGTCCTCAGCAGACCTAAAACACTATCTTCAGCAGAAGACTGAGAATTGTTACCTGCTGTAGCCTCAACACAGTGATCTTCTGTTGCTGATTCTCTCTTCTCTACCTCTAAAGCTGGAATGGAGACAAGAGAAGAGTCCCCTAGCTTTGCTTCGGGATCCCTACATACTGCTTGTTTTCCTGTACTTTCAGAGGGCTGAAATGAAGCATCACATGCATTTTTTGCAGTCATATTGACACTGGAGAAAGAAGGTGGCTTTATGTCCTCAGCAGTCAAGTTTCCTTGTACGAATGTTCTCTTCTGGTTTTCTGGATTGTGTGAAAGATGGCCAAGTGCTTCCGCTTCAGAAGATGTCACTTTGTCACTTTGAACATTCATAGCTTCATGTTTTGACATGTCTTTGGTCCCATGGAGAAAATTAGAAGCAACGCCTTCATCATTAAGTGTGAAAACATGGCCCAGTTTGCTGTCCATTTGTCTGGCATCCATCTCAGAATTTGGAAGAGAAGCAGAAACTAGAGGTCTTTTGTTTGCAGCACATGCTTCACGGATTTCTACCGCAGGTTTAGGCAGACCTTTTGGGGCTACAAAGAGGAATGGGGACATGACAGTTAAATTTAGTTAAGTAAGCACCACATGAGATCTGAGTCTTTATATCATAACAAAGCCAAGATCAACACAGAGAATCAAATTCTATACTGAGGTATGCCTGGAACTTTCTGTTCTAATACTCTTTGTATCTCTGTTTTCTTACAATTGTTGTATTTCCACATCAATCTGCAAACTTTGCAGAAAGAAAAACTTCACATCAATCATTATGGCTTTGGGGTGGGTTTTTTAAAATAAGTATATGTTTACATCCATACACTGGCCTTCTATACTCATTTTTCTTAGCTGTTCTTCTGAACAGAATGCTGCATTCTAAGCATGTTACCAATATATGTATTCTTATGCACACATGATAGGGTCTTTTAGGGCTCACGGTCTGTTCAGAAAAAAGCATCACAAATTGTTAAAAGTGCAGATTCTGAAGGGCAACTGCATTCCATTTTGGTACATTGATTTCAGAAACACAAATCTGGTGTGCAGTCTATTCAGACATCATGCATTCTAGCTATAATTACCATGTTCTACCTATAGTTAACACAGGTTGGGAGAAGTTCTATAGCTCCCCCTGTGTGCGCCTGCGTGCGTGCGCACGCGCATGCACACACACACACACACACACATTAAAGTCCACCATCCTTCTAAATGAGTGAGTGGAGACCCTGAGTTTTCCAGGGTCCCAAGTTCCCACCTCACAGGGAGAGCATCCATGGATAGCAGAGTCCTTTTTCTTCAGATAGACTGGTCTCCACATGTAGGAAAGCAATAAAACCACAAACTGAGGGAATTGGCCTACATCACTCTCTACCTTTGTGGAATTTTTCAGGAATTCCTAACACCTGAATATTTCTATCAAAAGGTGAATAAAACACATTTCTTCTCTGTTCTTTTCCTTTGTCACCTTGTCTGTCTTCTGACTCTTGAACATCTCTTTTGGGTGTTTCAGGGATCATAAAACATTCACCTGCAGAAAGAGTGGGAAGAAAGAAAAGAATGAATGACATCAACAGCTTGAAGGGCCAAAAAAAATTCATCATGCCCTATCATATGATAAAATTCATCATGCACATCACAAAATACACTTTGTGCTCATTTCTGAATCAGCTCTGTCTAAACCAAAACTCCAGCATAGACCTTGTGTTTGGAAGTCAGCCAGAAACATAAAATTAATAAAACATATCTCTGCCCTTACAATGTGTTTCAGAAGCAACACTCAGTTCATATGCAGTGGTGGTTCTGCATGAGTGAAAAGCTCTTCCCCTCAGGGAAGGCAGACCCCTCCTAATGCTTGTCTGTCCTGTGCAGTGGGCCAGTCTACCTTCTCTATTCCATAAAGCAAATTGTTTCAGGGAGTACCCCAAGCCTCATAACAAATGATCTGCTCAAGCTAGGGGCTAACAATCCAGTTCATTTGTGGATGGATGGATGGATTTGATTTAAATTCCATCCTGCCTTTTCCCTTAAAACCAGAACCCTGTTTGATTAAATCATTGCATGGTTCCCAATCTAGGCCAATGAACATGCAGCTATGCCAATTGCCATGCATGCCTTTCTCTCATTCATGTTGATTCAAATACATTTGCAAACATACCATTAGACCCAACCAGTGTGTCTTCCACACCACATGAATCTTGCATGATGAGCCCTGTATGACAGGCTTCTGAGGCACTGCAGCCTGTCGGTGATTCAGAAGACGATTTGGATTCTGAACGTACGTGCTCGTTCTCTTGATTGGAACTGGGGGTCTAAAACAAAATGTCAATGTCATTGCATGCAATTACCAATAGCATGCTTTCATTCAAGTGGCAAGAGGTAGTGTGTTTTTTTTAAAGCTTCATTTTATTTTATTTTTATTTACTGTACTTCAATTGGTTGGCCTTTGACCAAGGTAGCTATTCAAAAACACTCCACATGTCTGCAGTGGAACGTTTGCCAAAATGAAGATTCCTCTGTCTTGTTTGTTGCACTGTAGTGAGGACCAAAAATATGCTAATACTGTATCTCTTTTTTAAAAAAAAGTGGTTCAAGCCTGCCAGTTAGGCAGGGCTGTGACTGAATTGTGGCTGAAGTCTGTTTAGGTCCTTTGTAGTTTAAGACATCCCATGCTTTCCATAGCCATTTTAAAACTCTTTTTTTGTGTGTGGTTGGAGAATTGGAACTAGATTGGCTATTTCATGAACAAAAGGTCTCCTTTCATTCCTGGAGGGTCCAGCACAAATTCCCCACTTGAGAAATGTAGTTAAAAGGCAATAATTAATTGATTCTCCCATTTACTCTAGACCTCCCATGGTCTGTCTTGGAGAATCCCCACAGCTACCTTTTAGGATGCACATGGGAGGGAACAGAGAGGGAAGCAGGATTGTTGTTGTTGTTGTTGTTGTTGTTGTTGTTGTTGTTGTTGTTGATTGTCAAAGAACAACATGTATGCAATGAGATTAGCTAAACTTCCCTCATACAACCCCACCCCACACACACAATGAGTTCTACTAACAACCATAAAACCTTGTTGCACCTTGTGGACATGGAGTTATTTTCCATTTAAAAGTCTGACAGTCCATGGGTGGAACCTATTTTTCAGCCTGTTGGTATATCTGGCTATACTTCTATATCTCCTGCCCTATGGTAGGAGAGTTAAAGAAGTGCTGACCAGGGCGTATGTCATCCATGAGATTTTTCCTTGCTCTCCTAAGGCAGCGATCCCTAGCAATGTCATCTAGAAGACTCAGGGGATGGCCTATGATATTTTGTGCTGTGCTCACCATCCTCTGCAATATCTTTCTATCCACGGCTGTCAAACCAGCATACCAAACTGTGATGCAATGTGAAAGGACACTTTCTATTGTGGTGTGATAAAAGGGCCACCATAAGGTCAAAAAGATCAACTCTCCACTGCCTTCCTCCACCTTACCCAGAAGAACTTTAAACGGGGTCCAATCCAGCCTGGTGTCTAATATTGCTAAACTGTAACAAGGACTTTAACTGATTCAATGTAAATGTAATGCATAGGACTTCCATGTTTAAGACACCATTCCGGATTGCAGCTGGATGGTTGGATCTCTCTGCGGAGTTGGATGTCAGGAGATCAACTGCCCACTCCGGTGAATAAAGGCATCCTTTTGTTTTTGGGCAAGCTACCCAATGCCAGGGTTGTCCCCAGGAGAAGGGAATATTCAGAAGGTAAGCCACTTCTGAGTATTCTCTATCTGAAAACCCTGAAATGGGTTATCGTAAGTCAGAATTGATTTGACAGCATGTGATTATGGTTATTATTATTATTATTGTAGTAACACAACACACTCACCTTGCTGAATGGGCAACGGTTCTCTTGCCAGATCTGGTTGGAATAAATGAGCCTGTTTCTGCAACATGTTCTAACTGTCATGGAACTGTTCAGTATCTCCTTCATTGTCCATTAAAGAAGGTATTAAAGGGATCTTTTTACTGCTTATCTGTTTATATACTGTTCCATACACACAGTATGGAGCAAATATCACAGCAGATATTGTCATCACAAAATTTCATTTTCCCACCATTATTTAGAATTGCTATTGGACTGGGATTTCCCACCCACTTCTACATATGCATCTGTTTGATTGTAATAAGCATAGTGGTTTATTGGACGAGCTCTACATAGTGGGCGTGAACAAGGTTCAATACATTTGGGAATACTTAATGCTTAATAAATATACATAGAATTGCACTGCCAGGCACCAATTGGATAGCGCCTGTAACATCAGCACAACTCCAACATTCCCTTGCTTCAACAGTGCTGTAACTGAATTTTTAAGTCAGCCCTTTATCTTTCAGAATAGGTGTGTATCACTTTTCTACCATCAAACTCAAGGGAGTGGGTGTACACCAATGGACTACATAGTACCTCAGATGAAACTGAGTCAAGAAAGCAAGATGATTCTTCACTCACTTCAGGCTAACCTTAACTGCAGCAAAGCAGAAACATTTGCTACTCCCACCTCTGGAATCCATTATAGAGATACCTGTATGCAGTGTATGCAATAATCTCCATATACACAGGAATGTGGCAACGCTGATTTTCCTGGAATGTACTTGTTTACATTAAAGGTGGGCAGTAGCTTGTTTCAGTGTTTCATCACTTTTTAAAAAATCCTTTACACTGAATATTGGGGTAGAGGGGAGTTAATCTAATACACCTCCTGAAGGAGAATATTTCTTTATGCTAGGAGGTTATGCATAAGAGTCATTCCCTGATACTTTACTGTTGTGTTGCATGCACCATTCATTCATGAATAGAGATGGGCACGAAACAATTTTTGGTTCATTTCGTTATTTGTTATTTGTTTCATTACATAACAAAATGAATAACGAACTGCCCCCTCTAGAAAAAACTGCCCCCCCTTTTGGTTTGTTTCATTTGCCAGCAGTGTCTGCTACCTGGTGCTACTCCTGGGGTTCTCTGTCCTGGCTGCAGGGAGGGTCCAGTAGCTTCTGGGGGGGGGGGGTTTGACCGGCTGCGCTACAGCTGGTAGGCGGCCACGTGGTCGGCAGTAAAAAAATAAAATAAAATACTATAATTTAAAAAGATCAAGCATGCGGGCCCCAGTACCAGCCCGCAAACACCGGACCCAGCCTGTGGGTCAGTGAACCAGCCTGTGGGGCAAAAGTAATAATAATAATAAAGGCGACCAGCCTGCGCTACATCTGGTAGGTGGGCCACGTGTTTGGCAGTAAAAATAAAAATAAAAATAAAAATAATTAAAATGAAATAAAAGGAGTGCCGACCTGGCCCCAGGGGTGGCCAGGTCGGTGCTCTAAAATAAAGAAAAAAATTAAAAAAAATTTAAAAGCGCTGACCCGCCCCCAGGGGCCACACGATCGGCACTAGAGATGGGCACGAAATGAACAATTTTCCGTTTCCATTTCCAGTTTTTTCGTTTCATTACGCAACGAAACGACAAACAAATTTTGTCTCTAAAATGAAACAAAACGAACAGAAACAACAGAAATTTTGTTGTCCGTTTCGTTTTCGTTACGGCAATACATTTGCATTCTAAAAAAATGAAAAAAAACGGACGAAAGAAACGAAAATGAAAACAATTTTTTTGCAAAAATTCACGAAAAATGGACCCCCTAAATGATAAACGACAAATGAAACACCATTTTTTTGATTCGTGCCCATCTCTAATCGCACTTTAAAAACAAATAAAATAAAATAAAATAAAAAAAAAATAAAATAAAATAATAAATAAAATAAAAATTTAAAAAGGAGCTCTGACCCAGCCCCAGGGTTGGCCAGGTCAGTGCTCTAAAATAAGGGGGATAAAGAAGTGCTGACCCAGCTCCAGGGTCCAGGATCACCCACCACCTCCACCTCCACCGCCACCCAGTAAGGACCCAAACCGGTTCGGATCAGTTTGGGTTCATATAATTTTTTTTAAAAAAATCGTACAAACCCAAACCCAAACCAAACCAAGAGTGGGCCTGAAACAGATGAACCCAAATAATGAGTTGTCTGCATTTTGTGAGATATCATGAGCACAGTGCATTATGTATAAAATATATTCTATAGTTATATCCCCTTGAGAGATATTAATAAGCACCCAGCCAGCTTCCTGCCTAGGGTCCCATGGGAATCATGAACCCCCACTGTGTAGGAAAGCCCCAGATGAAGGGAACAATGGATCTCATGGGGCCTGATGTGCAGGAAGCCAGCTTGCCGTTATCTCTTCCCCCAGATTAGCCATGAGATGGCGTGTAAGGAAATAACAAGCTGCTTAGTAATCCATCATCAAGATCCTCGCTAGGTGACACGTCCACGTCACATAAGCCCTTCCCAGGCATGTACCAGCCTATCCCCTCCTGACACATAGACTATCACCCCATATCTGAAACCCTGCCTTTTATAGCTAATAAAGTATCTAGCCTCATGCTTGCAGAAGAGGTGCTGCATGGAGGCCTGGCTGTTGAACCCAACCATATGTGTCTGTGCAGAATCATTACTACAATATTCTGTTTGTATTTTCTGTTAACCCCCCTCCCAATGGATCATTTAAGTAAACCAAGAAGGATTTGTTTGTTGACAGATACCCACCATTTCAGTCTGCCCCACAGAGTTCCTTCTGGCGCTATACAGCAGATGCAGTGCAGCTGAAATATTCAAAGGTGAAACTAGGATATTTTCATTGGGATGAGCATTGCTCAGCAGACGAAAGAGTTTTATGGGAAGCTGAACAATATCTTCCTTGGACAAGGCCATCGTGCAGTCTAGCCAGCCTAAAAATAAGCAGAAGCCTCATCAGAAAACCTTTAACTATCTGTCCAGTTCAAATGATAGTGAAAGATAAAAAGAAAACTGCACCGGTGCATGTTTTTTTTAAAGAAAGCACATTTCACAGATGCATTTCTTAAGAAGTTTAATCAATTGCACAAAAGATAAATTTACAGATAACATCTTGAGAAATAATACTGGTTTTTTGACGAAGTATCAATAAGATTACCAAGAACTGCCAAAAAAAGAACTGATTGTTGATAAAAACAAAATTGTGATGCTTAAATGATTTTGCTCTTTCAGTGAACATTACTAAGGAGATCCCCTAACTCAATGGTTGCAAATTTGAGTTACCCAAGTGTTATTGGCCCACAAATCCCAGAAATCCTGGCTTGCACTGATAGTGATAGAGCCCACTGCCTGGTTGTTTCAGCCCAAGAACATCTGGGGACCCAAGGATGGAACAGAGGCGTAGCCAGGATTTGGAGCACCTGGGGACAAAGTTCATTTTTGTGCCCTTCCTGCCACCCCCACCTCATACCCATCCAGCAACAGGGGGACGAACCCTATTGGTGTGGGGTGGGTGGGTGCGTGCACACACGGGCATGTGTGTGTGTGCATGCAGTAGTGGGCACCTTACACCTCTCCCACCAAGGTGAGGAAGAGGAGGAGGAGGGCGCCGCAGCCACTGTGCTCCTGCCTACTTGCCTGCTTCACCACACGCCTGGTGCGCAGAGGCAGTGGAGGGGGTGCCATCACCAAGCCTTAGGGGAAAGGAGGACTACTGGGTGGCGGGAGGGTGCACAGCTTCCTCCTCCTGTTCCCCCTCCAGCTGCCCCCAGATTGCTGCACTCAGGGCAGATGTCCCCTCTGCCCTCCCCCAGATATGCCCCTGGGTTGGAAACCAGTCCCATAACTCATAGAAAAAAATTAAGCAACTTTTGAATCAAATTTTGGTATAGCAAACACATGCTAGCTAACTAGGCAAAAATGGTCAGAAACAGATGTTTCAATATGCAAACATATAGGCTCCCAGGATAAACCATATCTACATAGACTGAAGACCATTCCGGATAATTGGTTTCACCTTATACAACTGAAGTGTTTGGCTTACAGTAGAGAAACACTGAAGCACACTTTTGGCAGATTATAACCAGTAAGATTTTCCTAATCTTAGGGTACTGCAAATGTTTGGGTCAGAGCTAATATGAAGCTCACCCACTCACTCACAACCACTCAAGACTTGCTAAGAGAAGATCAACAAGCAGCAAGGTATTCATTCAGATTACATGCAGCAGCTACAAGACAGGCCTCGCTTCATCTTTGAACCTAGTCCCTATCCTGCAGAATAGCCAAGAAATTATCTTCAAAAATCACTTCCCAGATGAATGGCCCGGAATATTATCTACCTTGCCTTCAACAGTGAAGTTCCGAATTAGCCAGCTGGGTCTGCTTGCCTATGACATGCTCACCTATATAAAGAGACTTTTTTGCCTTCAACGTCATCTGAATTCCTGTCATGATTTAAGAAGGATCATCTACATAAATAAAATGAAGTACCATCCAAATAAGATCTATGTTAACTAGAATGCTATTGCCCTGTTGATCTTATGTGATCATTTCACTTGGTGAGGTGGAACCAACAATCCCTCAAGTCATTTCCTTGTAAGCCAACAAATAATTACAGTAAACTCTTGTTCTTCCTAAGAGTGATGTTCATGTATGTAAGAATTAGAAATATGCATTTTTAAAAGGAGAATTGTGTTGAGCATACCAGTCTCCCACTATCAGGCCAACATTCATAGCACAGCTCCTCACAAAAACCTTTGGTGCCAACAAGGTGTGAAGGCTATCATGGGATATTTGCAAAATGTCCTGTTTTTAAGACATTGTGGAACTCTCATCCTTTTCCACATATAAACCCCAATCAGAATAATGTTACAAAATTCCTCGTCTTCATTATGGTAGGCATTCTCAGTGATGTGACGCTTCAACAAGGAAACTCCAAGCCAAAGTAAGATTCCTTGTGGGGATTTCATATTCATACCCCGATAGCTCTGTACCCCAAGAAATGGGCAGAGCACAAAAGCGCACCTAGAGGAAGCTGAGGACCTGGATTTCCCAGAAATCCCCAGGGCTGAGCAGGCACCCAGGTGCAGCTAAGCTAATGCTGATCTAAGCATAGGTCAGGAGGCCAGGAAAACAGGATATCAGGATACACAGACCAAGAGCCCCTTTCCGTCCTTATCAGTAATCACTCACTAGCTAGGGAGCCTTCTCCCTCCCACTCATGGAACCTATTTCCTTTGTGTACCTGTTTACTGAACAGATAACGCTTGCATTCTTTCCCCCCACCGAGGAATGTTTGTCTGTATCTATTGTGCTGACTCTCTAATAAAGACTGGGGGCTCAGGCAGCAGCGGGGGGGGCTCAGAGAGAAAAGGCTCAGAGGCAGAATCATCACCACACAGAAGGGAGAATCATCATCAATCTCACATGCACGCAGCCGAGGCAGACACAGAGAGACACACAAACATCCATGGAACCCTGACAGACAGACAAACAGGAATGCTGCCCTGAGCACCAGATATTGCACCCCGAAACTCTGTGTCCCGTGTGATTCGTAACGCAACATATGGTGACCCCGACGTGATTCCCCCCAACGCAACGGCAGAGGTGATTCCCCCAACGCAACGGCAGACGTGATTCCCCCAAGGCAACAGCAGACGTGATTCCCAGAAGGCAACACAGATGCAATCTCCTGCAGCAAGGCAGATGCAGAGGAACCACTAGGCACAAGGACCAGGCTCCAGGCCAGATGGCACGAATGTGGCCCATCCTCATCTCCCTACGCCTGTGAAAATGGAGACGCGTCCAGACATCCTCCCCAGGGGATCCCAAAGGTGAGATGGGAGCGTTCTTCTCGGTTGAAGAGCGAAATGAATTCAGTGGGTCAGCTAATTTTCGGAGCAAAAGCATGCCAGTAATAGTACAGCCTTTGCCCACAGTCCCTAAGGTGGGATCAGGGGGGCAGGGAAAGCCTTGGGAAAGCCAAGAGTCCCAGATAGAGTTTTGGGAGTCACAACAGCCTTTGGGTTGGGAACCAGCAGTAGGAAGGAATCTACAGGCTAGAGCAGAGTCTGGGCAACCCCTGGGTCAGAAACCAGTAGCAGGAACGGAGATTCAGGCAGAAAATTCCAGGATTGGCAAGCAGAATGCAGGTGATAGAGCAGAGCAGCACTGGGGACGCATGGAAATGCCCGCTTCACTTCTCCCCACAGATTTTCAGATGTCCCTACCAATAATTTTTCCACCTAGTGACCTGCAGTTAGGAACAGTGTCCCACAATCAGGAATTAGTGGAGGAAAAAAGGGAACCCTGTGCTGTTCTAAGATCAAAAATTTCCATCAAGAACGGTCTCAGCACAGGGCAAAATGACACTCAGGAAGAGTTCATCAAACCCCAGAAGCAAGAGGGGAAAAATTTTGTCCTGCCAGAAAATGTATCTCCAAAAGGCAAGGAGATGCCCCAAAGGCAGTCACTTTCTTGCAGCAAAGAGCCAAGCCATGAGGCAAGATTTCCCAAAGAAATGCAGAGAGGCCAAAAATTTGTCCATGGCTCAGTAACGCAAGCCTTGAAACCATTTAAAGCTCAGGATTCCATTTCGGAAAGCTCCACAGGCTTCAGAAGCAGCCAGCTTCAGAGCAAATGCAGAGTTCAGCCTTGGGCTGGACCAAAGCAGATTTGCCCAGAGAGGGAATCCCAAAGATAGACCTCTTTTCCAAAAGGACAAAGTTAAAGGCCAGCCTTCCGTCTGCTTTGGCAAACGCCAGGCACCCTCAGTACAAGTATAGGAGAAAGTCCAATTTTTTCAAAAAATCTGTACCCTATTTTTCCCTAAGAGATTTTCCTCTTTCTCCAAAGCCATGGAGGATGCAGATTTTCTCTCTCAAAAAGCTTAGGCAGCCAGAATTCCCCTCATACTCTCTTTAGCAAGCTACAGGAAAATTTAGGAATCAAAAATGCTTTTCTCTCTCTCTCTCTCCCCCCCCTCTCTGTCTATCGACTGGAAGCAGCTCGGGGAAGCGGGGGGGGGGGAGGAAGGGGGCTGGAAAGCAAGCAGGCAGGGGAGGAAAAAAGGTTTTTGGATAAGAAATGGGGAGGAAGGGGGCTGGAAAGCAAGCAGGCAGGGGAGGAAAAAAGGTTTTTGGATAAGAAAGTTTGCTGGAGAACGAAGTTTGCTGGAAAGCAGGCAGGTATCAGTTGTCAGTCAGGAATTGTGAGAAAGATTCCTGAGGATTTCAAGCTCCTTTAGAAGGAAAATGTCCCAAAGATCTAATCTGTCCACTATTCTCATGGGGTAAAAAGGAATTATATGGGTTTGATCCATCTCACTCGCACAAGCATGCAAGATAGCAGGAAACATGGAATGGTTATCAGTTTGCTAGGAAGAGTAGACTGTTATCCTTAGAGACATTGTATAAACAAAGCTAGCTTATCACCTTCCTGTGGGTTGTAATTACAAGTCAGCAAGCAGAGGCATCTTTCAGAGTTGGAAGCAAAGACTACAAATCCCATATGCCTTACATTTTTGGGGCACAAGCAATCAACAGGGTTTAAAAATGTATAAAAATCATCACTAATGCATGTTCCTTTTGCCTCCAAAAATCAAGCAGGGAAAAAACCTTCCTCTCAGGGTATGAGTTTCAAATTTACAACAAAAAAGCCAAAAAGAATTAGAAAGAAAAGGGGGAAAATGCCCCCCCCTTCAAGCCTCTTCAAGCAAGGCTTGATTTTAACTATACAATATGTACCCTGAGAGAAAGAGAAATATATTCTCACAGGTATGCCTTCCATGGCACTTCAAAGTTTACCAGCAGAATGATCCCAGAACATACATCCCAGAACATACATTCCTCATTTTCTCAATTGCAAGGACTATGGGTAATCTGGGAGCTGTTGTTACCATTCATGCCAAGCAGAATTGGTTCACCACCAGAAGAAGAAGACATTTCCCAGACCCATGAACTTTTAGCAAAAGGACTCTTAAAAAGACTTTTCAGCAAACAGCCATCCATTGAAGCAGAGAAGAAATATAGTTAGGTAGTCTTTCACACTTCCCCCACAAAAATGTAAGTCCCTAGCACAGACAGATCCTGCTTGCTTATGTATTCTCATGTATTCATGTATTTGGAAAATATTCACATGTCATGGAACTTCTTGCTATGCATTACCTCTTAGCCACAAAGGTATTCATGTACTGCTTATTGATTGCTATCCTACTATGAGAAGCAACTGTTTTCTATTATGCTATCAGTGTTCTTGCTAAATGCATGTATATCTGTATGCTAGATTATGCCTATGTACCTTTTAAGTCTTGGGAGACAATCATGCTTATTATGCCAGTTCATTTCTTATTGCAAGTTATGAGGAGCTTAAGTTTATATCTCTGAAAGTTATATGAATATCGGGTGCTGTGTAACTCGGTGGGAGAAAGAATGCAGCCAACATTCCAGAGGGGTCCCCACATTAGATAACACATCACAGCCAATGATTTATGCCATGCACTAGCTTAGTGCTCTCACAATGAGCATGGGAGGGGGAGGAAATGGCCATGGAGTGTCACCACAGCAACTCTCATGCACAGCCATAAGACATCTCACATTTTAGGGCATAATTCTCACATCTCAGCCCAGATATATGAAGCTTGTCTTGCCAGAGACATGTCACTCCCTCCTACATAAGGAGCTGAGTTTCCTCTTGGGCCAAGCAATGAGGCCCCTGGGGCAAAAGACCTCAGGGTGCCAGGCTTTCAAGGCCTGCATGGGTTGAGCACCAGATGAGTGCCTGATTTCTGGTCTGTTTAGGTTTACACCTGTGCCTCCTGTCTGGTATGCAAAAGGGTCACAGCTCTTGCCGGCACTCTCTTAATTAAAAGGAAAGGGAGAGATGTGGGGATTTCATATTCATACCCCGATAGCTCTGTACCCCAAGAAATGGGCAGAGCACAAAAGCGCACCTAGAGGAAGCTGAGGACCTGGATTTCCCAGAAATCCCCAGGGCTGAGCAGGCACCCAGGTGCAGCTAAGCTAATGCTGATCTAAGCATAGGTCAGGAGGCCAGGAAAACAGGATATCAGGATACACAGACCAAGAGCCCCTTTCCGTCCTTATCAGTAATCACTCACTAGCTAGGGAGCCTTCTCCCTCCCACTCATGGAACCTATTTCCTTTGTGTACCTGTTTACTGAACAGATAACGCTTGCATTCTTTCCCCCCACCGAGGAATGTTTGTCTGTATCTATTGTGCTGACTCTCTAATAAAGACTGGGGGCTCAGGCAGCAGCGGGGGGGGCTCAGAGAGAAAAGGCTCAGAGGCAGAATCATCACCACACAGAAGGGAGAATCATCATCAATCTCACATGCACGCAGCCGAGGCAGACACAGAGAGACACACAAACATCCATGGAACCCTGACAGACAGACAAACAGGAATGCTGCCCTGAGCACCAGATATTGCACCCCGAAACTCTGTGTCCCGTGTGATTCGTAACGCAACAATTCCTCATTTTCAGGGTGAGAGTGAGACAAGCATTTTTTTTGCCTGTCAAGATTGTGCAGTTTGTGGCAGCCTCCACAAAACGAGTATCCTATTCCATGGCAAAACCAAGCTCGCTTACAGAGTAAGTATGGATGGGCTAGTTGGTTGTTTAAAAAGACACAAACAATCCATCCAATGCTTCTGGTTTTTAATTTGCTCAAAATCATTCTCACCAATTTGAGGTCTCTCAATTATAGCATAAATAATATCTCATATTCTTATAGGTTACAAGAAAAAGTATGTGACAAAAAAGAGAGGATTTGCAGCACCAGGCCAGGCTGACACTGAATTTAAAAAGTGCTAAAAGGACAGTGTCCTCTGTCTTGACTGACATAATTATTTCTGCATTGCAAACCCTGGAATTCCCCCAAGCTTTTGAATACAGTATTTCCTCCTGTGGAGAGATGGTTCTTATTTTAGCTACATTAGAAACAATACTATTCAAAAAAATGGAATGCTTATGCTATTTCGTTGCTGACTGAATAGCTCAGTGGGTTAGGCAACTGGCTGACTTGGGCAAGCGCCAAAGTCTCAGGGTGTTTTCAGAAGAAGGGAATGGTAAACCACTTCTGAGTATTCTCTTACAAGAAAACCCTGAAAAGAGTTGACATAAGTCAGAATTGACTTTAAAGCACATAATCACCATCATATTCCATACCTTTTGTACATTGTCCAGAGTAGTCTGGTAGCTGGATGGGCAGTATCAGAATCTAATCAATAAATAAATCCCTTCTTTTTCAAATGCGTAAAATTTCTTTGGCACAAGAATCACTATCATCACAATCATCATCCTGATCCTGACAGAGAAAAGAATGTATTAAATTAAAACAATGGCTTCTTGTGTAGCTCTGAAATCAGAACTGTATTCATCTCTGACCTTGTTAACATACATTAGACTATATAATTAAGGGGAGTTTCTGAAAAACATCCTTCATAGACATCTTGGAGACAGGTAACATTTCCAGATCAAGACGTCATACCCCAGTGTAAAGAGGAAGAATACAGGAAACCGGACCTCCAACTAAGCCTAGCCTACCACCCAGAAGACAGCAAACAATATCCAGATAGGCAGGGCTGGAGGAAATGTAATTGGAATGGAGAGCAAAGTATATTTCCTCCACAAAGCATACACAATATCATTTTTTAAACCCGTCTAAGGTAGGAGGCAGTTTGGCAGTCAGAACAGCCCGCTACATTCACCGACCATAAGGGAAAGAGATATATGGTACAGGCTGGTGGCATGGGAACATTAAGGTTTATTCCATCTTCAGCATAGGAGAAGATGATATTTTTAAAAAACAGAGTGAAAAATGAAATCAGGCTGAAAGATTACATCTGGCCAGGTCCAGGACATTCAATCCTTGTGTCTTAGAAGTCTGGCATTTGATTTATATTTTTGATTGTCAATTAAGGTTGTCAGCTCTTTATATATATAAAATTTCTTTTCCTAAGAGGCTTCCCATCTTTGACAGCTGCATGGAGAGAAGTCGTATCATATATCATGTTTCCCATGCTGGGAACAGGTGTATCTACTGAATTGTGCAGGTGCAGATGGGGAAGAATTTCAGTTCAGTTCATTTTGGAAAAGATAATCAAGTTTTGCAAATTTTGTCATATTAGGCATTGGAAAAAAGCTTGCAATTTAAGATAGATGGAGAAACAAACCAATATTCTCATAAATCTGGTCAGAAGCATGGACTACATAATCCTCCTCCTACTCATTCTGCATCCTTGTTATCCTCATTGTTGAACTGTAGAACTGCAACCTGGACAATTTCACAAACAACTATAGTTTCTGCTGTTATAAATCTAGGTCAACCAACTTTGTACAGCTCCAACCCATTCATGTCATTAGCTCAGAGCTTAAATTTTTAAAAAGAAAACAAACCTAGAATGTTCATCTCAGTCTTTGACTTCCAATGACGTGTGACTTTATCGGAAATCCAAGGGTCCACTGTATTCATGTCTCACAGGTAATTCCGTCCTTCAGATACAGAGCAAAAGTAAACATGTAAGCCAGATTGTGGGACCACATCAAGAGTTTCCACTACACCAGGGGTGTCCAAATTTTTGCAAGAAGGGCCAGATTTGGTGAGGTGAAAATGTGTGGCGGCCAACCATTCAGCTGCATTTGCCCCCCGGGCTGGACCTTGGACTAGCCTCTAGGGGACATGCAAGGAGGCAGGGAGGATGCTACAGCAACAGAGCCACTGGTGGATAGGCTTTGCAGGTGGCTGGGGGAATGGATGGAGTCAGGGAGGGCAGGCAAACCATAAAATTGCAAGTTGCCCTCTCCACCCAGTATGGGGAGCAGCCAACTGGCAGGGATGCATGACAGGCTGAGCCGGTGGGGAGAAGAGGCTGCGGGCCGCTTGGAATTTGAAAACGGGCCACATCTGGCCCCCCCCCGGGCCTGACTTTGGACATGCCTGCATTACACCCTCTGGGCCCACCAATATGGCTACTCCATCTTCCTCATCATCGCACCATCCTTGGATGGCTTCCTGGCTTTTGGACAGGATTTTCTCATTGCAAAAGGTGGAGATTCCTCTCCTAGTACTTATTTACTAGTAGGGCAGGTTCTAACTCATGCTTAAAATATGGAAATACTTTGCTTAATATATTAAAATTTATTAAATTATGCTGGTATTTTTTATCCAAACCCAGGAATGTAGCTTCTCAGAACTTCTCTGGAATTGATTTCATTTCCCAGGCTAGAAGAATTTCCCCTCCTTGGAGGTAAATTACAGCAAGAGGTAAATATATGCCTTGAATGATCTATTCTGCTCATAAGCCACTTTACCTTTGTGTTACTATGTGGGGCTCATTCATTTAAATGACAACAGGAAGTTTCTTCAATGCAAAGAAATTACTAGATTATGATGGCTGATTGGGGGACTTAAGGTAATGCACCTTAAGAAGAAGAAATAACCCCATGGGTTATATACAAGTTTGCCCTCAATCTGCATTTGGCAAATTGGCTTGCTTTCATTCTGTCATTGGTTAATTGGTTGAAAGTGCATCTATGTTTCCAATGCATAAAGCACTGGGCATTCTGCATTGCTAAGACCCATAATGTTGCAAAGGAAAGAAAGAATGGCCATCCCCAATATTTATTCTTTCAAAAATTCTAAAAATGCCGTGAATGGTGGAGGATCCTATTATTTTTATGCATCAAATGTTGATCTCATTGACAAGGTGCTGATTGTATTTCTAGGCAAACACCCAAGAATGCAACCAGCATCTCATTTATGTGCAAGAATTGGTTGCCAATGCCTATGCAATTTCCTTTATGCAAATATAAACTAGAAATAGAATGCTGTTCCAAATTACTGTATGGTTGCAACTGACTTTGATAAGCCAGTGGGACTTGCTTATCAGAAGACTTGTACAGGATTTTGTTATTCTTTAGGTAACCAGTGAATCTTTTCCATCCTAAACCTAACTTCAATGTCACAGGAGTCTAGAGACTGCAATCTATACCTAAATGCACGCCGCCATTTATACTACAGTTCAGAACCTGGAAAACCACTCTGTTCAAGCACACTTTAAAATGAAGACTGTGAAGAACCCCTTAGGGGATCCCAGACTATTTTGAACAAGACCTAATACTGAGATCAGGACTATATCATTCAGTGTACACTTTGCTGCCCTCTTATGGGGGAGAAGTGGCTCAACTCTTCCAGACTTACCAGGACCAGGAGATCTATGACCTGTTTTTGACTCAAAGCAAGAGTTCCATGTTTGTGGATCAGGAGCTAGTAATGTACCTCTTCATCTCTCCCCAGGGGCTGAGTTCTGCTAAGTAGCCCCTATTCCCCAGCTCTCTCCAGGGAGAGCTGATGGTCTCAGATGGAGGACCACTGGTGCAGGGAGAGGCCAGGCCACCATTAGCCTGAACAAGCTATGATAGATGCAAGCACTTATGATGCTGCTTCCAGTATCCTCTGGTCATCTGAGGCGAAGATGGGCATGGTCATTAGAGATGGGCACGACCAGAAAAAAATGACGTGTCGAGATTTCAATTGTCGGGACGGGTCCGTTTCGGCTCGTTTCCGTTTGTCACGATAATTTTCAAAAATTTGTCATTTCCGTTTGTTGTTTGTCGTTTGGGTTGGGGTTGGGGTTGGGGTTGGGGTAAGTGGGCTCTGGGAGGCACCTCTCTGGGTGCCTCTGACATCTGACCCACTAAGAAGGGAAGGGAAGGGAAGTGTAACACGAAGCCGCCGCGTACCATACATTACGTTAGGGTGGGGGATAAGTGGCAGAGACACCTCTCTCTCTGGGTGCCTCTGACTCACTAAGAAGGGGAGCGTACTAGCGTACTGACGTACAGGTTATGGAATGGGATAGGGGTAGGGGATAGTGGGCTGTGGGAGGCACCTCTCTGGGTGCCTGTAACCCACTAAGAAGGAAAGTGTACTTGTGTATGGATCTGGGTTAGGGTTGGGGTTAGGGTAAGGGCTAGGCTTAGAGTTACGGTTAAGGTTAGGGTGGGTTAGTGGGCTGCATCTCTGGGTGCCTCTGACCCACTAAGAAGGACAGTGTACTGGCGAATGGGTTAGGGTTAGGGTTAGGGTTCGGGTTAGTGGGCTTTTTATGCCCTCTGGCACATCCAGAAGCCTCAGTCAAAACCTGTCCATGCGATTGGTGGAATGGGTCCAAAAATTTGCATGGTCCGATCCCATGGCCAGCCCATCATTACGCAGGTGTAAAAAATAAAAATAAAAATAAAATAAAATAAAATCAATGGAGATGTTTTATTGCAAGAAAAACCCACTGCTGCTACAATAAAAAAATCAGGCATTTAAAATACCTAATTTTCAAATGTTTCTGTGGTGCTTTGGTGGGTTTTTGGACCACGATTCAAAAATAAATATTGTGGTTGCCATTTTGGATTCCCCCCCCCCACTGCATGGCAAATGGAGACAAAGAGGATCCCCCCCCAGCCTGGTACCAGCAGCCCAGGACAGGAGAGGGGGGAAGGCCGGGGACCCCCCCCCAGAAACCACCCCTCTCTGGTAGGTGCCCTCACTGAGGCAGGCATATTTTCACCTGCTTTTTTGGCCGGGAATCGGTTTTTGTTTTTTTTTTTTTAACTTTTTTTCTGTGCTGCTTGGCATCGCGTGATCGTCGCGATGCCATGAACTACAACGAAAAATCAGACCCAATTTTTCTTTTTCGGTTTGAGTTCGAGCTGGAGCGGAGTAATTCTCGTTACCGTTACCCGTTACGTAACGAGAACGAGAACCGAAAACGGAAACGAGAATTTCGCCGCTCCGTGCCCATGTCTAATGGTCATTCATCTCAGACTCATCCATTTAAAAATTTGTTTAAACTGTACAATAATTGCTTATTTAAACTATGGCTGACCTTTATTACCTTCCAAAATGATAGTATCAGGTATCACATCTGAAAAGGAACAACTCTACAGAGAAAAAGTTCTTATGGGAGAAACAGCCAAAGTGGTGGTTCATCCTGATTTGGGTATCATCAAAGGTAATGGACCGTGAACAATGAATTTGTTCATGGCAACTGATGAATCACAAAGTAGTTCATCTGATGCACCACAAATTGGTTCATCTGGGCTTTTTTTTAAAAAAGACAGTCCATAGTTGTCTTTAAAAAACAGACACATCGTTCTCTTTAAAATAAACAGACACACAAAAACCAAGTCTCCCACCCCTATGTCTAATTCCAACCCCAACCCCTGGGCCATTCCCACTGCCCTGTCCCTACCTTGTCTGTCACTGCCATCATCTCTGTCACCACCACAGCTGCTGTAGCCTCCTTGACACTGCTGCCACCACCCTCTTGGCAAATATGGCAGCCCATTTTCCCATAGGGCTTAAGAGAAAGTGGGCTACCTTTTTTAAAGATGGCACTGGCAGCTTCCCTTAGGGCAGCAACAGTCTTTAAAAAGAACCTGACGAAGAGATGAATATTTAACAAATCAGCAATATTTGTTGGGTATCATGGGTTTTTTTTAATTAATCCCCTCTCTCATTCTCATACATGTGGTGGCTCTACATGGGAACAAGAAGAATTCATACCTACAAGGACTCTTTTCTCACTCCTGTCACCTTCCATGTGGGGAAAGGAACA
Source organism: Phrynocephalus forsythii (assembly GCA_029282475.1). NCBI lineage: Eukaryota > Metazoa > Chordata > Lepidosauria > Squamata > Agamidae > Phrynocephalus > Phrynocephalus forsythii. The sequence goes on along the minus strand of JAPFRF010000003.1, from coordinate 34,781,501 downwards.
ACTAGGGGTAAAGTCTTGGAACCTGCTCAGCTCACCTGAAGGCATCCTGGCTGTCAAAAAGACATTTATTACAGAGGCACATTTTATTTATGGATTATTTCTCACCATCAGCACAACAGTATAGAGTTTTCCCCACCTTATTTAAATGGCAAAAAGATGCCAGAGGGAGAAATCTGAATGATCATAAAATGATCATTAAAAAAGAATGATGAGCTAAACAAATGTCCATTTGCTGTTCCTTTATGATCCCTCAAAGTTCACTGCCTTGGTGGTCTCCTGTATCAAATAAGGGACACCTGTGCAGCTGTGCGTGGCAATGGGGTAACGTTTGAGGAAATTCACCAACACCATCGTTACTTGTTCATGGTCCACCAAAGTTGGAATTATTACTCACCACCACCAAAAAAAGAGAGTAACGAATTACAGATTAATCATGGGGTGGGCTTTCTTTCTTTCTTTGGTTGGTTGGCTGGTTTTGTTTTGTTGCAGGCTTATTTGTTACATATTCATGAGGAGCAAGAGCCATTAACACAGTGTTCAGTTGCTTTCAGAGGGGTTTGCCAGTGGGAATATGGTAAAGGAACCTAAGCCCCAAACTTGGTCAAAATATTTCCCCATTCTGCCAATACCTTCACCTTCACTTCTTGCCCCATCATCCTCACTCCTCCTCAGAAACAGGGGTTTCTGACCAAAGCACTACTGCGATATATGGTGGGCAACTACATTCCACCCACCAATTTAGCAACCCACAATGCCCTGTGATAGCATTCCTCCAAAGCATTATGGGAAATTGGAAATGATAGTTGGCTCCCAAAGCCATGAGAAACAGGCAGAGGAAACGGATTTCCAAAGTAGATGGTGGCAGTCCAAGCAACTGACCCAAAGGTTGTGTGCTGAAACTGGGCCTTGAAAGAATGCAAGATGAACTTATTTCAAAACCTGCCAATTAGAGATGAGAGCAGACCGTCTGAGAGAGGGTGGAGATGGTATAATTTTTCTGCCCAATTTTAATGTGTGCTCATGAATATTCAGATTATTATGCACTACAAGTGATATGCTGCATCTTATGTGTAATTCATATTTATATGAAAATGCATATGTGATACTCATTTGGAAGGTATTTGGTATCGTTGCTATTTCTCTCTCTTTTACTTCCTGTTTCCCAGTCACTAAATGTTCTAGAGGCAAAGGGAGTTGTCATGCATTTTTAAATAAATTGATTTCCTTCTCTCCAATGCTGAGTCAATAGTCACCCTAAGCTAATGGTGAAAGGGCTGCTTTGAAAATCATGAAGTCTCTATGTACTGGCATTGGGAAATTTGTTGGATGCTAGCAGTAGTCTCCCAGAAAGGCCCAGACACTGAACCTAGAGTGGCAATGCAAGAACTGATTTTTACTGCTACACTTTTGGGCAGCTTTTCCCAATATGGAGAGCAGCAATGCAGAAGGACCAAAAGAGAGACGGGTATCTGACTAAAAAGCCTTCTTAAAGCAGTCTGTGATCCTCTGTAAAATTCAACTTGTTGAGTACATGCAAAGTTTTCTCTGTATTTATTGATGTTGGATATCAAATATTATAAGGGTGAAATGGTAATTACCATAAGCGCTATATACTCATTGCATGATACGTGGCCAATGTCTTAAATGGCTCTGTACTAGAATGAAAGTTTGGTGGGAGTTGCAGCCCAATAAAGGTGAAAAATGGAATGTTCTTTTATTGCCAGTTGGGTTCTCCTGAGGTTGAGTGATGCTGCATTTGGCCCTCCCTCCCTATTTTTTCCTGTAAGGGGGTATATGATCCTCCAAATGTCATTGGACCAGAGGTCCTGTCATTCCTAGCCATCAGAGTCAATGTTTAGAAATGATGGGATTTGCAATCCAAAATAGTGTCTGGAGATTCACACTTTCCCCATCTCTGACATATACCCAGATGAATAATTGCTATTCTTTGAGTTAAGAGCCTTGTGGTGCAGTGTTTTAATGTCTGGACTGATGCTAAAGCAATGCTCACCACCTGGGGTTCAATCCTAGGTAGCAGGCTCATGGTTGACTCAGCCTTCCATCCTTCCGATGTTGGTAAAATGAGTACCCAGCTTGTTCGGGCGGGGGGGGAGCAATGTGTAGCCTGCATATGGAAATTAAAACTGCAAAACACCCAGAGACTATTTGAAGTGGTATGGGGCGGTATATAAGCAGAACACTTTGCTTTGCTTTGTATGTTACTACCATTACCTCTTGTCTGCTCAAGTACTTGCTTGTTTTGGGTTCATTCAGAAGCATGTAGTAGTAGTAGTAGTAGTAGCAGCAGCAGCAGCAGCAGCAGCAGCAGCAGCAGCATTTATTACAGTAAACCCCCACCTATTGCAGGTGTTAGGGGCCCAACCCGACCTGCAATAATTGAAAATCTGCAATATGCAGATGCTGGGTCAGGTCGGGACTGGGTGGACTCTCTGGGGGCTCTTATACTTACCCCAGGCCTGGCACTGCCCCAAACAGGCCTGTAAGGGGATTTCCAGTCCCCCAGAGGCCCCAAAAGTGCTTTCTAGTGATCTGGAGGTCACTTCTGGTTTACCGGAAGTCACTTCCGGTTTCTGGGGAAGCACTTTGGGGGCCTCCAATGGGTCTGGGAAGGCCTTTCCTCTTTAGCCCAGGGGGCCTTTTTTCATATACTGTGGACCCCCGATATACCGAGACCACAGTATATGAACCTCGATAGGGCGGGGGACAACTGTATATTTCAGTCATGGCCATCTTACCATGCAGCCACTCTGGATTAGTAGTAGTAGTAGTAGTAGTAGTAGTAGTAGTAGTAGTAGTAGTAGTAGTAGTAGTAGTAGTGGTGGTGGTGGTGGTGGTGGTGGTGGTTATTCAGTTTATAACATGACTTTCCTTCTTCACAAAAGTCAAGCAGCTAAAAATCAGCACACAAACATGTCATTAATACCATAAGTTACAAATATCTGAAATCACAGAGTGCTAAAAGACAATGGCTAAAATCCTGTTGCTTGGCATGGTATGTTGCAGCTACAATAGACCCACTGAATCAGTGGGGATTTAGCGAGTCAGTTCCTCTATAACAGTGCTCCCCAACCTTTTTGTCCCCGCGGACCGGGAAATTTTTTAAAAATTTTCTGTGGCCCGGGGGTGGGGGTGGGGAGGGGGGAGAATGCGAAAGGGGGGGCGGGAGGCAAAAGGGGGTGAAAGCAAATGATGGGAGGGAAGGAGGAGGGGGAGGCACGAGACCGGGCGGCACTCACCGGCTTGGGGCGTCGGGGGTGCCACTCCCCCCACACACGGGCGGGGTGGGGGAACCTGGGGCTCCTGGGCAGGCGGGCCCCCGCCTCCTCCTCCGGCGCCGGGAGTCGCGCGTGGGTCTCGCTGCTGGCGCCCGCTTGCTCCTGCTGCCGCCGCCCCGTGGGCCTCCTCCTCTGCCGGGGAAGCGGCGGGCGCCAGCAGCGAGATATGCTCCTGGCCCCGGCGCCCCGCGCAGCACCCGCCCGGCCGCACAGCGCCCTCGCGGCACCAACGAGCCGCCTCCTCCTCCTCCTCCTGTTCCTCCTCCTCCTCCTCCTCCCATCTTACCATGCAGCCACCCTGGATTAGTAGTAGTAGTAGCCGCCACCAGTAGTAGTAGTAGTAGTAGGAGGAGGAGGAGGAGGAAGTAGCAGGAGCAGGAGGAGTAGTAGTAGTAGTAGTAGTGGTGGTGGTGGTGGTGGTGGTGGTTATTCAGTTTATAACATGACTTTCCTTCGGAGGAGGAGGCCCACGGCAGCGGCGGCAGCAGGAGCAAAAGTCAAGCTCAGCTAAAAATCAGCACACAAACATGTCATTCTCCTCCTCCTCCTCCTACCAGCAGCAGTTAGGGCAAGTATCTGGGATCACAGAGTGCTAAAAGACAATGGCTAAAATCTGCTGCTGCTGCTTGGCGGCGGCGGGAGGAGGAGGAGGAGGACGCGCTGCCGCTGCTGTGGCTGCTGCTGCTGCTGGTGGTGGTGGAGGGCGAGGAGGAGGAGGGCCCAGCTCCTCCTGCGCTCCTCCTCCTCCAGAAGCAGAGGGGGGCGGAGGAAAGGGGAGGAGCCTTCCCAGTGAGTCAGTTCCTCGGACCGGGGTTGGGGACCACCGCTCTATAAGATCCATTGATTCTATGGGCCTACTCTACTGGTGACAGGCTAAGCTAAGCAATAAGACTTCAGTCAATAAAAGCAATAGGTATGACCGGGTACACACTGAAAGCAAAGTGTAAACAGAGAGCCTTTACTGGCTTTCATCATCAGCCCCAACAAGTAGTCCTTCTTAGTTCATCCCATATGCTTTAGCCTATTCATGGGCAAGGACTACCACGATCACAGTCCCCAGGCCGATGAAAGTGACATACTTTGCCACCCAGGCTGCTTCAGAGGGTGCATTTTTCTGCGTGGCAATCCTGTGCTATGCTTTCTTCAGTCAGTGAAGCCAGTAGTAGCCTTCTCCTTCCCTTTGTGGGTGGCTTGCTGAGACATGATTGCAGTCAGGACTGCAACCGAAAATGGTGCTAAAATTAGGTTGGAGGTGGAAGGCAATAAAAAGAAAGAGCAAAATTGACCGAATGCTTACAACATATGATTGTGTTGCTGCAAAGCTGCTGATTCATGTTGTTTCATGCCTAGTTGTTGGCAGAGAGATGAGAACCAGAGAGGAGGATGCTTTGAAGCTCCACAGGGATGGGATCAGAGGCAGGTTTTCAAGAAATAATAGAAGGTGGGAAAAGCTAATATGAACATGCTATGATGCTATCTTGAAAAGAGTCTCTGGTATCTTAGCAGCACATTCTTTGTATGAGATCAACACTTTGCATGACTCTGGATCACCTTGGAAGTTAATGAGACCTAATTGCCTCATGGTCTCTAAGGCTATCATTAATGCAATTATCATAGCATCGGTCTGTTCAGCACAGGTGTTGTTGGCACAGAGAGAATAGACAGAAATGGAAGCAAGAACTGTCTTTCTAGAAATCTCTTGCCCTGAGGGGAATAAACTTCTCTGGGTACAGGAGCTATTTTATATCAAGGCACCGGCCTACTCTGCTGCAGGAGCCTGTTGCTCAATGCGTGTATGTGAAGTCGCATCAACCAAGATTTTTATTTGCAAGAGAAATCTTGCTTCTTCTTTTTCTCCGAGTGCCGCAAAACAATTTCTGAGTGTCTTTCTGATACACAACAACAGCAACCACAAAACCAAGACTGATTTGACACAGATAGACTGACACATTCCTAAAATTCTGATCATTCAAAAGAGAAGGGGGAAAACAGTCAAACTGTGTGAAACAATGCCACAGAAATATCTGAATGGAATTGTGTCAGAGTAATGTTTGGCCATACGTTGGTCTAAAATCCTCAAGATTTTGTTCCTGTAGAAATGCAAACAGATAAATATAGTCCTCCACTTATTAAAAAAAACGTATCAGAAGGGAGATCAAGTCCTTGGCTACCACCTGGGCAGCTAACTCAGCAAGTGTGCAGGTCACCTTGTCAAAAGGTCTTATGATTAACATCCCTCCTCAGCTTTTGCAAACTGTGGTTTCCTTTACTGAGTCAATCTACTTACATTCAGCCTCCCTTGTTTCTTCCTGCCTCCCATTTCTCCAGACAAACCAGAAGCACTTCACACCTCCACCAGCAAGACCATAGCTAATGACCCATACTTAATGGGTGTTGGGAAGGTTGCACAGGAGGGACTTTCATGCGCCCTAGGCCAGTGTTGGCAAACCTATGGCATGGGTGCCAAAGGTGGCACTTGGAGTTCTTTCTGTGGGCGCTCAACATCACCCCTTCACAGCCACCTGTACTCAGGTTAAATTGCTGTATGGGTACTTTGCGAAAAATTAGTGGGTTTTGAATCGCAGTTTGGGCACTCGGTCTCTAAAAGGTTTGCCATCACTGCCCTAGGCCATTGTCCACCTAACAAGCCTACTCAGGCCATTGGCCACCTAAATATCCTATTCTGGCCACTGTCCAACTTATGAGCCTATTGAGACCAGGGTGATGTGAAATCAAAGTGAACCATAAAATGGAGGACTTGCAGCTAGCTTTCCTCAGACTGATGAAGCTGTTTGGATGAGCAGCGAAACATTTCAATCTCTCAAGAAAAGAAGTCCAGTTGCCCTGAGTCAACTTCGAGAAAAATTCATCTGGATGACTAAATCTTTACACACATATTGGAAAGGAGTCCCATTGGGTAGGTTATATCTTTGTGATCCAACAGCCTGATCTTTGTGCTTGTTTGGTTTAGCTTGAAGGCATGAAAAGCCAAACAAGCAGAGACATTTTGCACAAATTTCAGAAAACAACAAAGGGGGCTTATATCAGGCTTTGTTTAGAGAGCCCATCTCAAGACAAATCTCACTCAATGCAACATTTCCCCCTCCATTAGAGAAAAAATGCTTTAGTTCCATTATTTTCAAACGTGGAGTCCTGATATGTTCTTGGACTACAACTCCCAGAAGCCTTTACCACTAACTTCTGGGAGTTGCAGTCCAAAACCCTCTGGGGATCCCTAGTTCAAGAACCACTGCTTCCGCTCTAAATCCCTTTTTAAAATACACACATATAACATCTCCAGCTACAGAAGCATAAAGGCCACCTCAGAGTCTAAGTACAGTACATGAGACATTTCTCCCCGTAAACAAGATCATTACAACGGGTGATAAAGATTGCATCCAACATGGGATGTAGACGTACCGTACTTAATGATCAATCAGCTCCAGACATTATGTCAAGCCAATCTGTCATGATGTTGCTTCTGAAAGTCTTTTAAATAATCCATGGGCACACGCTGTTATGACTGCAACTTGGATAGCCAGCTTTGCTGCAAAGATTACAAATGAAGGCAAGTAAGCATGTTTTGCAGGTGTACCAAATCTCCTCCAATGTAAAAGCTTTATTTCTGATGGATAAACCTTAAGACGTCCTTAGAGGGTCAGTAAATGTCTGCTTTTCAAACAAACCTGAACATAACTTTTGAGGTTCTGACTCCAGTTTGGTCTCCAACAACCTCATTAGGAGCATGCCGAGGACCCACTGACTCCTCCATGACTCTTGTGAGAGCCCCTAAACCTTCCTCCTTGGATCTTGCAGTGGCAGCAACAATCTTCTCTGTCTTGGCTCTTTTCTCCTCTTCTTCTGCCCTGGCAAAAGAAAGGCTCCCATTGTTCTAGAGCAGGAAGGACAAGAGGAGGACAAGGAAAGGAAAGGGAAGGGAAGGAAGGAAAGGAAAGGGAAGGGAAGGGAAGGAAAGGAAAGGAAAGGAAAGGAAAGGAAAGGAAAGGAAAGGAAAGGGAAAATGGTTTTCTGATTTGGATGGCAACCCATTTTGGGGAAGAACTGTTATTGAAGTTGTCCAGTTTGAAATACACAGGCACCCCATGAGCCTGTCAAATTCCTATTTTAAGTATAAACCATGCAAAAAAATCCTCATAAGACTTTTTTTTTCTGGGAAACTTTTTGAGTTTTAATTTTTTTTAAAACAGTCCTCACCACATTCATTCATTTGTTAGTCAGACAGACAGAAGCTACCATTTTCTTCCTTCATTGTTTTGATGGCCAAGCTGCCAAGACAAAGGGCAGAAGGGAGAATCTGTGCCACTGCCATTGCTTAGCGTAAGTTTTCTTTCTCATGGACAAATCTGAACAAATCACTTTCTTTAGCTGCAAATTGGAAGGGGGATTTCAAGCAGACTTTGTGTTTATGACTACTTATAATAACCATGGTGCTTTAATGTAATGTTGTCTATTAATGCTGTAAGATGTCCCTCAATTCCTTGTTCTCAAATACTTGAACATGTCTTAATTGTACTGGATTGTATATTATCCCTCATTACTGTAAGCTGCCTTGGGTCCTTTTCCAAGGAGAAAAGCAGGGTAAAAATATTCTAAAATAAATAATAAAATAAAAATAATTTGTGCCCAATTTGAACAAGTGCTATTATACAGTGAAACCCGCTAGAGTCCCACAATACAACCCAGTCATCCCCACAAGATGTTGAACTTTTCAGTTTTAGACAAGCCCTAGGCCTTGATCTAAATCTTGTGTTTCCCACTAGCAGGCACGAATGCTATCATGCAGTCAGTCAATCAGTTCACAAGATATTTTGCTCCCCAAAACAAAGGGCAAGATGTACACAGCATGCTTGAACACCCTGATGGAAAGAAGTGCTTTCCCCATTTTATTGGGTATTTTGTTAAGTTGTATTTTATTGCTTATTGCTTATTTCCTACTTTTATGCTTATCTGGAAGTCGAGTCATGGCAACTGGACTTATTTTCTTGAGAGATTGAAACGTTTTGCTGTTCATCCAAACATGTTTGTCAGTCTGATTGGATGACCAAGCTGCTTGGATGAGCAGCAAAACGTTTCTCTGTCTCAAGAAAAGAAGTCCAGTTGCCATGACTAGACTTCCAGATAAACTCACCTGGATGACTGAGAATATTCACAGACATACTTTTATGCTTGCTTATTTATTTATTTATTGTACACCACCTTGAGGTATCTTTTTATAAGCTGGTGGTATATAGATGCTAAATAAAGTAAAGTGGCAAGAACAGCAGGTTGGGTTATGGGGCACAGGACTGACCCTTTGTCGTATCCATCTTTGTCCTTCAAGACAGTGGTGTGGTCTCCGGAAGAACCATATTGAAAAATGGCACTACCAAAGAGGCTACGGCACTCTGTCTATTGATAGAAAATGTGTTGAGAGGGGAATCTTTGTCTTTTCTTCCTTGGAAAAAGAAGTAAACATTGACCAAAAGTGATGCCTTTTGTGGTTTTAATGGAAACCAGTCCATGCTAAGTGTGGGTGGTAGGGAGTGGAGGCACAACCCATGTGTTAAGAACATGATTAATCTGTGGGCTGCCTTCTTATGCATGGCAAATGGTAAAAGAGGCAATTATTCTGTAAAAGATTTTATATTGTAGGAAGCCCAGAACATCTCTTATGAAACTGTCCAGATCAGTGCACTATTATTTTCCCCTTGAGCTACATCCAGAGGTTGGTTAATTTGGACAATTACAAATTGGAGCTGTTGTTACTTCAAACGCCTCTCGTTACAAATACCAGTCTTGCTGACTTGAACTTCCATCTCCTTGCAATGATACTCTTAGTGCAATATCTCGGGGCTTTTTCAACAACCTGACCAAACATTAACACGCACACATACCAGCAAAAAAGCGCTTTTGTGTTTTAATTGGGCCATCTGTTAGGATCAACCCTAGCCTCTCTCCCTTTCGACCTACAAAAGTCACTGACATACACAGCATATTAATACTAAGTACATCTCAGAAGTTGCTTTTTGGACTACAACTCCCATCATCTCGGTCCGCTGGCATTTTAAGTCTTTAAGACCCCCTACTCAATTTCCATTGATAGACTTATAGAGAATCCCTGCAATAACAAGATGACAGCAAAGGAGAATGTCTCCTCTGCCTTGGCACCCTCATTGCCCGACAATCTTCTCAGGGTGTTATGATGGAGCACCAATGCTGTATTCTTTTTAATGCCCAATCAAAACCTATTTGCTCCCTGTGGAGTTTTAGATTCATTTATGAACCTGATGACCTGACTGGTCTGTTAATCCGTTTCTTTCCTTTTCTTCCTCTACCTATTATTTAATGAGTCTTTTTACATTTTGTATCCCACCTTTGAATTACAAAATGGTGGTCTAAAACTATTTGTAGTAAATCTTTAAATCAAACATCCTGTCTGTAGATGGACCATGCAATGCAGCAAGAGAGATGATCACTGTCCGCAGAAGAGATGGTATTAGATGACTTAAGCTAAGATGCTCTTTTATGGGGAAGATTAAGCAGGCAGGTCATAGACCTAAAGCCCAGGACCTAAAACTTGTGGGGATAGTAACCAGCTTTGGTACTCAACACATATCAGGCCTTGTGGCAACAGGTGTGTTGCAGTACCTGTGTGGGGGAAACCAGTATATCCTGAAATAATACAATACTGCCCTCTCCAGCATCTGGCAAATCCAACTGCCCTCTACAGCATGGTTTCCCAATGTGGCTCATGACCCCCAAGGGAGGAGCAAAGAGTTTTTGTGAGGGCCATTGTGGTTATTTTAATTACTTTTATATTTATTACATTCACTGTGCCATATTCAATGCTGTTTTATTTTAATCCTCTTGGCCCACAGATACTTTTAATTTGAACTGGAATTTCAGGCAACCTGGGTGATGGAGTTGGTGGCCACAGGGCTCGGTAGTGCTGGCCACCCACCAGCTGGGCTACTATGGTGGAGGTGGCCATGGGGCTTGGAAGCGGGCGCATGCGCACTTGCCCACCAGCTTGGTGGCAGCAGCGGAAAAGGAGGAGGAGGCTGTGTGCTGGCCTGCAAGCTGTGGATGGCCCCTCGATGTGGAACCACTTTACGAGTGAGCTGCGCCTTGCACAGTCCCTGCCCACCTTCAGCTCTTAAAACCTTGCTCTTTCAGGAGGCATTTGGCGACCATTCATCTTTTTTTTTTCCCTCCCCTCTTCTGAGCCGCCGTCTTGCCAATACTCTGTTTTCTTTTGTCCTTTTTAAAAAAATTCTTTATCTTTTTATTTTTTTTTTTTGTAGTGATTGTTGTAATGGGATCTTTCTTATCCCTTTTGTTAACTGCCCAGAGTTCTTTTGGGAAGACGGGTGGTATAAAAAGAAATACTGTAAATAAATAAAATAAGTTTGGTGGTGATGGCAGAGATGGCGGAGATGGCTCCTGGCACACCCACACACCCACCAGCTGGGTGGGGGGTGGGGGTGATCACTCATCCAGGAAGCTTGGAGGAGGTGGTGGTGGCCATGCGGCTGGGAGAGACCCACAAGGTCAGTGGTGGTGAAGGACCATGGCAGGGTTCCCTGGGGTGCTTGTGGGCTCTCCCACTTCGTTCACCATGGCACCCTTGGATATTCTTTATCCATGACTCTTATCCATGGATTTCTTTAACCGCGGGGTGGCTGGGAACCAATCCTTGCAGATCCTAGATTAAAATTTTCAACCTAGTATCTTTCATATGAATGATCTGCACAGTAGAAAAACAGTTGTAGGTAGATGTAGCAAGTTATGAACTAGAGTGAGGGAGAGAGATACTGGGGAAGAAATGGGTGGACAAAGGTTAAAGATTGGCAGGTTTCTTGTTTTATCTTTTTTTAAAATATTAAATTTAAATGTTAATTTAAAAAAAAAACACCAAGTAGTTGCATCTGTATGTTTGCCCACTCTGAAACCCTTCTGAGGTCTTAATCCCAAACAGTGCATCTTTCCTAGGCAGAGCATTCACAAGGTGAGCACTCCCCCTTGTGGTGACGGCTAAGATAACTCTCTCTGGCGCCACGCTATCTCGACTTAAGAGCAGCTCAATTGAAGAGCAATTCGAGTTAAGAGTGGAAACCTGTTGGCATTTTAATTACCGCCTTACAAATTTTAGGTATGTTCTGCTTGACTTACAATTTTTTTCATTTTTTTGATTTTTAACTTATTTTTTCAATTTTTTCAGATAGGTAGGTAGCCCGACTTAAGAGTAGTTCGACTTAAGAGCATGCAACCGGAACAGATTAAATTCGTAAGTCGAGGTACTACTGTACTCTTAAATCACTAAGCTATCCAGAAGTTGTTGCTTTCATGAGTTTGATTTGGTAAACTTTTGTTTTGGGGGAGGTGACCCATAAGCTTTTTAGGCCTAGCTCAGTGGCTGAGGTATTGCGCTACAGAGCCAAAGATTGGCAGTTTTATTCCTCACTATGTCTCTTATGTGTAGAGCCAGCCTATGTGGCCTTGGGCAAGCTGCGCAGTCCTAAGGCACCCCCGCCAAAAAAATGGGATGGTTGCTTCCTTTGTCATGTCAGAAGCACCAATAAATTATATTGACAGACAATACTAAGCAGAATATAAATAAGTTATAAAATTATTGCATATAAAAAAGGAATATAAAATGAAAGAGATTTTTTTAAAAAACTGGATGACATTCACCCAGGACCTGGCCACATCAACAGCATTCCTTCTTGCCAATGTGAGATCTTCCTCTGTGAATGCTGAAGGGAATTTTAAGATGAGTGAAAGGGTTTGTTCTTCTCCACATTTGTACAAAGTGTCCTCTATAAAGAAGCCCTGTTTTTCTCGGATTATCCTTTGATCTACCAGCTCCAGCACAGTCTTTTTACTGCCTTCCATATGGGCCAGAGTTGTTCTTGTCCAGATGTCATGTGGTTCTGTCCAGTATATGTGTGTTTGTGTGTGTGTTTGTTTGTGTGTGTAGTCTATATATATAGGGCACTGTGTGCCCTCTGTGTGTGTGTGTGTGTGTGTGTGTGTGTGTGTGTGTGTGTGTGTGTGTGTGTGTGTGTGTGTGTGTGTGTGTGTCTTATACAGTATGTATACTGGGCAGAACCCACATGACATCTGGACAACAACCCGGAAAACCTCAGAAAGGGTCACTGTACATTGGGATCCAGTTGACACTACATAATAATGATGATCAGTTTATCTGTAGGGACTTTGTAACCATCTCTAATACCAGGTTATAGCATATCAAGCTCTTTAGCTTTGATTAAAAAATGTTTTATAAACTCTCCAAAATCCTTATGGGGTAATACATCATTTGCGGCCAAGAAACATCCATGCAAACTTTCAAGATTTTCAGATCTTTTTACCAGATAAAATGTTACCAAGATGTTCTCTTAAAAAGTTATATTATCCCTATGTTGTCTTAGGTGAAAATGTTGAGGAACTGTTTGCAGAATTTCACATGGAGTTAACTAGGTGACATGATGGTATAAGGCTTCCCCCACCCCAGTAGCTTCCAGGATGGGTAGGATGAAAAAAGTTTGAATTCGTGTTTTGAAAACAAGAGATGCAGGTCCTTCATCCTTCCTGGAGTATATCTTTATGCTAATCTATGAAATTTGTGACTTAGAAAGGAGATAAATGCAATTGTAAAGGGATTCAAATATGCGGAGCTGGCAAAAGCAGCTGGTATCTTTGGATTACTTCTAGCAGTCTCCTGCAAGGGGGGGGGGGGAGGCTTCAGCTTTGAGAAGCCTCAGCTGTTTAAGTAGGATAATGAGATATGGCCCAAAACTTCAGGAGAGGCAGAGTTTCCCATCCCTAGTTAGGTCTCATCCAGGTGAATAAATTTGTTTTCCCATATGTAAAGGTAAAGGTTCACCACAGGTGTGCTAGTCGTGTCCAACTCTAGGGATACTGCACGGAACAATGTTTATCTTCCCGCTTTTACAGTGGTACCTGGTATATATGAGTCTGCACTCTTTTGGCACCAAGCAGCATCTGGACTCACTCAAAGATGGAGTAGCTGATGCACCATCTGGATCAGGGGTCCTCAAACTATGGCCCATGGGCTGGATCCAGCCTTCCGGCCATTGCAGAGCTCCCCATACTGCCCCAACACTTGAGCCAACTCTTCCTGCCATCCATGACACACGAGAGGAAGTGCCATTTCATAGTGTCTTGACCAATGCGATGACAGTCATACACCCAAACTTCCCTGGGCCTCCATCCTTCCGCCCTCCTCATGTGTGGCGAGTATCCTTCCGCTGTAGTCACCCCACCCCACTTTCCATTGCTGAGCTCATGTAATGGCCGCCAATAGTGAGTCATCGGAATAGAGATGGGTGAGGTAATCAGAGTGTGGCCCCCAGTGGTGGGGAGGCCAGTGGGAGGGAGAGGCAGCACCCTCCAGCCATCTAGTGGGGTCGGGTGGCTGATGGGCTCCTTGGTTGCCAGTTCCCCAGGGGGAGGGGGGAAGGAAAGTGTGTGTGTGTGTGTGTGTGTGTGTGTGTGTGTGTGTGTGTGTGTGTGTGTGTACTTTTCCCCATTTCAATTGTGCTTTTTGGCTTTTTTCAAACTATAGTCCAGCCCCCAACAGTGTCTGAAGGACAGTGAACAGCCCCCAGTTCAAAAAGTTTGAGGACCTTTGATCTGGATGATCCATCAGTTAACTTTGTGACTGCTAGTTACAGCTAGAAATAAAACTCAAACACCATCACATCTGATTAATATTTATTAAGCTGAAGGAAGGAAACTAACTTGGGTTTTAAGGAGAGCAAAATTTGCCAAGGAAAAGTACAGTGTTGGTAGGATTATGTCGGATACAGAAGAGGAATGGATGATCTGCTAAAAACACTTCGTAAGATACTAAGGATCTAGTAGAGATGGCGGCGCCTGTGGCGGCGGCTGCTTCAGTCCCCACTTCATTAACATCCACATAGGATTTGTGAAGAACTTTTGACAGGAAGAGTTGGCGTGAGGGAGACATTCCGGAAAGGTCAGCTCTGGACTCCTCAAATACGTCCGCCATCCCCAGTTCTTGCAGAGTCAGGTTCAGATCAAAGGTGCCTTCCAGCTTGAACCGAGGTATATACATCTCTACATGAAGTTCGTTCATATTTTCTGAAGCCATCCACTGTGCCAAATTCTCACAGGTTAGCGCGTTCTCAACCTGAAAAGTCAAAAAGGGATTCGCAGGATGCATTCCCACAAATCACAGTGGAACATTCAGTGGATCATGAATATATGGCCCAACATTTCTACATTATCTGATAAATGGGTCTAGGCTACCTGAATCAGTTCTGCCCTATAAGACTACCTGAGCTCTTAGATCTTTAGAAGACCTCCTTCTCAGTCTCCTCGGCCTCACAGGCACTTTAAATGAGAATGGAAGATAGGGTCTTTCTCATGGATGTTTCCAGGTTGTGGAAATCCCAGTTAGATGGTGTGAAAGGCAGCAAGGGGAAGGGACAGAAGAACCAGGAAGGGGAAACACTTTTTTAATCCCCCATTAATTTCAAGGACTTTTTAAAATTATTTTTCCAGTGGTAGAAATGAAAAGAGAAACGTTTTCTCTTGAAATATTGTCTTTTTTCAAAAGAAGGAAACCGTTTCTAAAGACAAAGTTTTGTTCTTTCCAAACTCCAGCAGCTGAGCTGTATGACGATTTCTATGCAAGGCACTCTGTGGAATTGTCACCACATGCCATCAAGTCACCTCCAACTGATTGTGACTCTATGCACAAGTGACTTTTAAAATATCCTCAACAATCGCACTCAGCTCTTGTAAATTTAAGGGTGTCGTTTGCTTTATAGAGTCAATCTTTCTCATATTTGATCTTCCTCATTTATTGTTGCCTTCAGGAAAAAGCAGAATCTTCAGAATTAAAGGGAAACTGTTCCACTGTGTATGGTAGGTGCATACAATACAGTATTACAGACATATTGCACCAAGTGGGTGCTGTCACCTTCATAAGAAGAGCCGCGGGACTCAGATTCTTGCATTGGCTAAAGAGATGTTCAAATTTCTCTTCTGCCGAAGGCATACTCTGAGTTTCGCTTGCCTATGACTGAAGCTTTTATATATTTTTAAATTACATAATAATAGCATTTCCTATAACTTTTCAAAGCTCTGTTACCAAAATTTGGAGCCCCGTGGCGCAGTGGTTAAATCTCTGTACTGCAGGTAAAACTGCGCTCACAACCTGGGGTTCAATTCCAGGTTGCAGGCTCATGGTTGACTCAGCCTTTCCATCCTTCCGAGGTCGGTAAACTGAGTACCCAGCTTGCGGGGGGGATGTGTAGCCTGCATACTGTATTAAAACTGTAAACCACCCAGAGACTACCTTAAGTGGTATGAGGTGGTATATATAAGCAGAACACTTTACTACCTACAGCTCTAAGTTGAATGAAGCATTTTACATTGTTAAGTAGTTAAAGAAGTTTTGACAGGAAAATAAGTGTTGCATGCATTTCAAATTTTTTCCAAAATTTTAATTTTTATCAAGAGAACAATTAAAAGTTATTTTATTTATTTATTTTAGTTTTTCTCAAAAGAAAAATGTAAACCAAAAAAGGTGGGGGGATTTTTTAGGTGCTAAGATTTCCCAGAAATGTTACATCTCTACCCCTGATGGCTCTTCCCCTTTCTTTGGCCTCCTGGTACAAAAGATCATTGTGTTCAGGGAACCATTTAGCAATTGAAATGTTGGTAAAAATAGCCTTTTAATGAATTAGAGCTGTAAGGGGGGTTAATGTTTTTAAATGCACATTTATAATACTTTAAATCCAGTAATGCAGATTGCCTTTTTGTGATGCAAGCACTACTGATAAAAGTATTATTTATTTATTATTTATTTACTTTTGCATTTCTAGACCACTCCGATTTCCCAGAAGATAAGTGGTAATTTGAGAAAGCTTCCACCATGCAACATTTAAGTTGCCAATACTGGAGGTTTACAAACAGGAGACAACATCAGCTGAAGGCTGAAATAGCCACAAGAGCAGCTTTACTATTTGTAACAGAGCTGTCCTAAACATTAATGAGCATTTGTTCTTCCTACCAGGATGTCTCACAGCTTTTTAAGCTGAGGCTGGCTTGCTCTCATTCATCAAGCATTGTCAAGACATAAGCATTCACTAACAGGCTGAGGTACTGTATGAAAACTGCTTTTTTGAAAAGGTAAGTTTTAACACTCTGTGAATGCAGATTTACATCCCATCTGTTCTTCCCCCACCCCTGTAAAATTATGAAAATGCAGTAAGGCACTGCTTTTTTTTTAAGGGCTTATCTAGAAGAACCATCCACCCAGATTACTTCTGCTCCCTGTAATCTTGGTTTCTTGTTTTGGATGTAACAGAATACAAGAGTAAAATAAACCAGGCAGTTTTAAATCACACAGAGGGAAAGGGGAAACAGATAGGGATAAAGGTTAATAAGATGGCATGCAAGTCAATATTGGAGAGTTTGTGTTTTTTGTAGTTTGCTGAACAAGCATGGTGTCCCTTTGACTTACCTGTGCCAGATCACTGATGTCATTTGGCAGCATAATAATCATGGAAAACACATCACCAATGTAGGGGAGGCAAAGAATCTGCATGTTCATTGACTCACAGTGTCCCAGGTTGAATAGACCTTTTTGATGCATCATCGGCACTGATTTACTTTCACTCTATTTTTAAGTATATGATCAAAGGACACATGTTAAGATACATATAGGCCAGTGTGTGTAGAACAACAATTTAATAAGCTATTTTCTCAATTTTCTAAGTATCTATTAGAAACACTGTTGGTGACAGGATGTGCAACCAATCGCACTGCCAGTCATATGAGCAGGTAAGTGATGGAGACTCCAAAAAATAGGGAAAGCCACTGTGAGACCATAGGGTATCACTTTGCTAGAACTAATTCGGAGCCTTGAGGGGTGGGGGGACTACATTTCCCAGAATCCTTCCCATTTTTTGCCAAGCTCATGCTGTTGGCATAAACCCAATTGCAAGTATCAACTGGAGCAGAAGTACTGAATCGGTGAAATTTACGAACTCATTGACTTTTCATTCTGCACTCAATTCAATGGTTGTACTTTGTTTGGGTCTGGCAATGGGACCAATGATTGGATCAATGAACTGATGTACTTTATGTCCTTTGAATTTGTTGAATGAGATACACACCAGCTGTATCCATTACTTTTGATCAATGATAGTGCCAACCATATGCAGCTTTTCCTGAAGCAGAAAACCTTATCACTTCTTCTCACTTTAGCTAAGTTGTCCACAGTGGAAATCTCTGCGTGTATCGCTGTCACCTAGTGCTGTAATCGGGAAGTGCCATAAGGCATTTTAATTCCTCTACAGTGTTTTGTAAAGCCAGGAGAATTTGGAGAACATCGTGGAAAGTTAATCTAATGTTAAGTCCTCACTGGTTTCCCCACAACTCATAAAGCCTAAAACTAGCAGGAGCAATAGGCCTACAATATCCATTGAACTAACCCCCTTCCCAATAGGAATGCAACTCATCCCAGACAATGGGGAGCATGCCATGAGATTCAAAGTAGCTCTCCAGTTTTGTGACACTGAAAAGGCAGACATTTCTATCATTCGGTACTCAGTTGTGTAGATATACCTCACTGAGCCTAAAATCTCTCTGTGTTGTTTTGTTCGGATCAAACTGGTGTTGCCAAGTCGCTTTAAAGTAGATGGCATTTGCCAGCACCAACACGACCTCTGGCCCAATTGTACCCGGAGCAAAAAGTTCCTTGATGTTTCCTGAGAGAAGAAGAAATGTAAATAAATGTGAGAAATGGCAAACACAACTGCACATCCTTAGATAGGTCTAAAATTTTGGATATAAAGCATTGCAGAAGTATGCGTCCCTGCAACAGCTAAGCATACCCACAAGGATAGCCTATATAATGTTGGTGGTCCTAGGGAACAAAGGTAGGCTGCCCTGGCCCCAGAAACTCTTTTGAAAATGGCTTTATAAAATCAAGTCTTGATGTGATTTGAGGGTGGAGAAATTCTCCCAACCTGTATGATGTTAAAGCTCTGGGAAGCAGGAAAAAAATGTATGTGTCAAATTTAATAGTGTCAAATTTAGTAGTAGTAGTAGTAGTAGTAGTAGTAGTAGTAGTAGTAGTAGTAGTAGTAGTAGTAGTAGTAGTAGTAGTAGTAGTAGAAGAAGAAGAAGAAGAAGAAGAAGAAAGAAAACACCTGCCTCTTTCTAAGTCAAGCTGCACAGCTCCCCAGGACAGTCATAGCTTTCAGGTTAGAAAGCAATCTCTGTCAGAGGCATGCCTCTCCCTTTTCATGGCAGTAGAAAATACAACCATGACAAATGAAATAGCAAGCAGTCTCCTGCCTGAGATGGCTGTTTCACAACCGATTATGTGTTTCTCAGTCTTTGGTACCAAAATACAGTAACCTTCATCAGAGACAAGGCCCATTGCAATTCTAGGTAATTAGCTATAGTTGGGACTCTTTCTTATTGGTCCCTGTTGTGCCATAAATCTTCACAAACCTACATTCTGCACAATGCCATGGAAGACCTCAATGAGGAAGAGATAAATCCTGGTCTTTTTAGAAAAGTCCTTTCTCAGACTGAAGAAGCTACTTGGACAAGTAGTGGACCATTTTGATCCCACAAGAAAAGAAGTCCATTTGCCATGGATGACTGAGAATCTCCACAAACATGTCCTTTTAGAAAATAACTTTCAGCACCTTCTCCTAGGTTTGTGAAGATTCTCAGTCATCCAAGTGAGGATATCTGGTAGATGAGTCATGGCAACTGGACTTCTTTTTCTTGAGAGACTGAAACATTCATGGATGAGCAGCTAAACGTTTCAGTCTATCAAGAAAAGGAAGCCCAGTTGCCATGACTCAACTTCCAGAGCACCTTCTCCTGTGCCTTTCTACCCCAACACTGGCACCCTTCTTCATACTCCACGTATCAGCCTCTTGTTTCTTTGCTTGTGAGAAACCTGCTACAGTATTCCAAGATCTGTCAAAGACCCCTTTGAAAAGCACAGCCAGTGCTCTAGGAAAGTGGATCAAATGTAGAACAGACGCCATCAGTCTTCCATCTTTTTCTCAGACAACAGCTCCCCACAGCTTGGTCCACAGAGCCACCTGCAGTGTGCTTCAAGAGATGTGCATTGCCTATCACTATACCTCACGGGCAAAGACCCTATTTGACTGCTTCTACTTCCCCGGCAAGCTCCATATCCCAGCAGACTAATACCTGCTGTTAGGACAATATGCTATCGAATGTTCTTACCCTGTGTCTGTTTGCCAACCTCGAAATTAATTGCCTCCCTTGCCTCTTCAGCTGCATTATAAAAGTCAACTGTTTGCAACGCAGCTCCATAGACTTCCTTAGTGCACGTGAGATATTGCTGTGGAATTTAAAAGAAAAATGAGAAATGTTGTATATTTCTTACATGAGCTATTTTCAGACAATGGTTCCCCAGGACCAGTCATTTGGATGCATTCTCTTTCCCAATGCCTTGCTGAAGTCAGTTTTTCTAGGAAAGGAGAATCATTGACCAGGGGATCTTCAACTCTCTGCACTGCAGTAATACCTGAACATGGTTTAGCCTCTCTCTTGTCTTCTAGAGAGCATTGGGTGCCGACAATGGATGGTAGCCACACATGCAAGGCATGATGTGAAAGGCACACAACTTTCACCAATCTTTAAAAATTAGGCAAGATACTTCAGACAATAGGGGCCTTATTCATGCTTACTGTAGACTATTGGTTTGAATGTTACACTCTTGAACTGGGAAACAGCTCTTACCTGGAAGAACTCATAGCCTTTTTGTATGAACAGGTTGTTTGCCAGGCTCAGCTGGTAACCCTGACCAAGATGATTCAGTTGAGACAGGAGTTTCTTGAACTCTGGATTGAGTCCTCCTTCCTAGTCACAACACAAGGAAGAGTGCAGTCAAATTAAAAAGCAAGTCCATTAGTGCCTCTGCAGATATGGTTTGAGGGCAAAGTGGTGTCACTTTCTGTGTTGTGTGTTTTGTGATACAGGGAATATGTTGCGGGAGATGCCTTTGCCCTTGGGAACGGAGCCACTTCCTCTGTGTTTAATGTGGCCTTTATGCCTAGACTGATGGTAGACTCTGTGGTGCTTCCAGAAAGCTGTGGCCATGCCTGTCTCATGAAAGCACTGTTTTCTGGTTGTCTTTGTTGTCTGTTCTATTGGCCTTCTAGCAGTGTCATCACACTCCACCAGTGCTGCTTTGTATATAATTGTTTCGTCCAGCTCTCCTCAATACAACATATCTGCCTAAAAGCATTGACAACCCTAGTCTGCTCCCCATGCTATTTTAATGTACCCCCCTCTTTTGGACATGATTTGTGTTATTTCTGTAAGCTAGTAAACCCAAATAATAGCCATGCATTTATGTTAGCTGGATTCAACATCTTTCCTTCTTCAGTTTTGTCCGGAAGATACCACAATATCCCTCGTGCTCAGAGGATTTGCAATTTTTGCCACTTAGAACCCCACACAGTCTCTTGCATCTTGTGTCATTGCCCAGCACATAATAAGTTACGCAAACTCTTCTTGGATCAAATCCTCCTTTATCTCCCAGGCCCTCCTGAAGGATATACGGGCTATCTCCTTCAGGACAACTCAGAACTAGTCACTGCCCGGATGGCTGACTTTCTAACAGCCGTATTTTTAAAAAGCAGCAACCTTCTGTGAACTTTAGTTAGACCAGGCCTGCCCAAAGTCCGGCCCGGGGGCTAAATCTGGCCCGTCAGGCCATTCTGAGTGGCCCATGGCTGAACATTGTGAGGTTGGGCGCACGCACAGGGCAGTGATCAGGCGGGCTGCGCCACCGGCACCGCCGGGAAGCTTGGGCGGCTGGGCAGACGGGTGGTCTGCCGCCACTGGCACCGCAGGGGAATGTGTGGGGGTGGGCAGGCCAGCGGGCCTCTGCCACTGCCAAAGAGCTTTGGGGTGGGCTGATGGGCGAGCCGTCGCCACTGCTGGGGAGCTTGGGGGGGTGCAAGGTTGCACAGATCATCTCTTCCAAGGGGCGACCTGTCGCCACGGCTCCCTGTGCTTCCTTTGGTCCCCACCTTCCTTCTTTCCTCCCTCCCTTGTTCCCCACCTCCCTCCCTCCCTCCCTTGTTCCCTCCCTTCCTCCCTCCCTCCCTTGGTCCCCACCTTCCTTCCTATGGGTGGGGTTGCAAGGGGTCAGTGGGTGGGGCTTGCAGTGGGGTGGCAGGGTCGGGGAGCAACTGGCCCCTGACACATTCTCAGCCACCAAATCTGGCCCTCCTTACAAAAAGTTTGGGCACCCCTGAGTTAGACCATTGATGAGATTTATTTTATAATGTTCTGTGTAACTGTTTAGTCTTATTTGTGTACCTCTTTTGTTTTAATGCCATTAAAGGTTTATGGAATGGAATGGAGAGTGACAACCCAACCCACAATTTTATCCTACCATGGGGAAGAGAAGTGTGGTCTCTCTCCTTTGTTCTAACACAGCTTCCTGCTGTCTTCTCTCAGTAACAGGTGGCCACACACTTCCTGGAGTTCTTTCAAAGTGCAGCACCTAAAGCAGAAACCAGCCGTGAGCAATCTGAAATGGCAGATGGAAGTTGGGGATGTTGGATGCCATTGAAAGTAATTCAATATGTAGAGACTACCCCTAAAACAGTGGTTCTCAATCCCATACATTTTGAGATGCACCCCCCATTTTGACTTCTGAAAAGCCCTAATTGGTTCTGCATGTCTTTAAGCATCCTTCAAGCCCTCTCGTTAAATAAAAAATTAAAGTCACCGTTTAAAACAAGCTCACTTTTTCCCTTGTGAAGTCTGAAATTCTAGTAGTGACCACATTTATCACAGGCATTTGTTTGTTTGTTTTTGTTGTTTGTTATTTAAAATATTTATATGCCACCTTTCTCCTGAAAGATCCAAGGTGGCTTACAGTATTAAAAGGCGGGAGGCTAAAAAAAGCCAAATAATAAATTATTGTAATATTTTAAAACATTTAAACAAATATATCAAAACTCATTAGAAGAGGGAGGCCCGGAAAGCTGTCACAAGGAGTAGGGCCTTCTCAGTGGTTGCTCCCCAATTATGGAACCATCTACCCCCTGAAATTCGGCTGGCACCCTCGCTTCAAATTTTTAAAAAACTATTGAAGACCTGGTTCTATAGAATGGCATTCCCTGATTCTTTAAACATTTAGTAAGGCACTATTTTTAAACCATTTTATCAAATCTCTTCCCATTTTTAGTTTCATTTTAGCTTCATTTTAGTTTTTGTTGTTGATTTATGTATATATTTTTATTTTGTACATTGTATTTTGGTTTTTAAAATGTATTCCTTTGTTTGTTGTTACATGTTGTAAACCGCCCAGAGTAGCCCTTGGTCTAGATGGGCGGTATAAAAGTCAAATAAATAAATAACATAAATAAGCCACATGAAAAACATCTTTTTTTAAAAAAATCCTCTTGGTCAACCTGCTGTTTAAACGAAAACTTGCCTCAATAGAAATATCTTCACCTGCCTGTGGCAGAACAGCAACTATGAGGCCCTCTCCCATGTCACAAGCTCACCTGTGAGGTGGTAGGACTGAGATAAAGGCTTCTCCTGATGATTTTAAATATCCAAGTAGACTCATAAAGGGAGATATGGTCTTTTAAATTGATTTTTTTCCTGTATGAAAATCTCATTATCTCACACACCCCTTGATTTTTTTCCTATCCCCATTGGGAGACATATCTGCAGGGTGGAAACCAGTGTCCTAAAAAATTATTATATCCAAGACACCTGTGTCACTCATTGTTTTTAAAAGAAGGAATGGCATAAATATGGAAAAAGAAAACATTAAAATATTTACAGGTTCATACTGGTGGCCTTTTCCCACCAAATAAGGGCTAGAATCTGTGTGTTTTAAATGCACTGTGACTGCATGAGAAAGAAGCAAAACTTGGTGCGTCTCTTTCCTAAATGCATCAGTGAGTCTTGGATCTTGGAAATACTTTGGTCAAGAGTGGCTGTCCAAAACTGGACCGGAGACCCTGTGCTGCAAGAAGAGGGTCCCACTTTCTCAAGTGGTCTTCTGCCTTAATCCGTTTCCTTGGACCAATGTTGCACTTTTGTAGATGCTTACCTTTTCCATCTGCGTTTTAGTGTTTCCCCAGGCACCCACCAGGACCATACTCAGAGCCGCCGTGATACTCATGGGAGAGAAAAAGATGTTTTTGCAAGCATCCCCTTCATTCAGCTTATAATAAAGATCAAGACCAAAGGCCATAATCGCTTTAGGAAGGGAATCCTTGGTGAAACTCAAAGCCATGACTAGAGGGAGAACGAGAGAAAAGACAAGAAAAATATGTTGATAACTATGAAAGAAACTGAACGCTCAAGTCAAGGTGCAACCCAACAGTTGCAAAGGCATACACCTGATCACACTGAAAAGGGTTGTTTTGGAGATGGGCACAAACTGATTTGTGCCGCTTTGTACAAACTGTTAGCTCCCCATACTCATGCTGACTGCCCCACTCACAAATCTCTGCATGCTGCCGGGGTCCTCCTTTTCCAGTAACTGTCCAGTCTGGGCAGTAGCTCAGGCTGTGCTTCCCTGCTGCCTCCTCTAGCAGACCACTCAATGGCTACACAGGGAAAATCCCACCCCCAACTCCTCCTCTGAGTGGTCAGCTGCCTGAGGAACTGGGGAAGGGCAAACCAACCTCCTGCCCATACTGGACAGCTCCCAGAGTAGGAGGACCCAGGCAGCGGACAGAGGTGCTGTGCCAACAGATTCCTGCGAAGTGACATGAATCAATGCATGCCTGTTTCTAGTTCAGGTTCCCTTAAAGTGACTCGACTGGGGAATTGCTCTAGACCAGCACCCAAACATAGGGCGTTTACACACGACCCCTAAACTCCGGGGCAAATGGCTCCCAGCTCCGGAGCTTAAAAATGTTTCCCCACCAGCTCCGGAGTTTACAGGAAATTATACGCCCACTTTAGCGCGTCCCAGCGCACCTTTCAAGTACCTGCTCTCTGGAGGTGAAAATTCTTTGATGCAGAAGTGTGGGGCTCTCCTTGCTTCTGTTTGTTGTTTTTGGCTCCACCCTTTAAGAGCTACTTAAGAGACTGGAAACAGAGCGAGAGGCAGAAAGGTGAACGTCTCTTTTCTTCCTGTTTTTTCTCCCTCCCCTCACACAGCCAGCAGCCAGGAGTGCGGAGGGGGTGGGAACCAGGAAAACAAGCCCCTAAGAAAATTTAAGTGGCCAGCGGATCTTAGGGGTGGTGTGAAAAGGCTCATAGTAGCACAAGTATTCTTACAGAACACAGCCAAACAGCCCGAAAAACTTACAGGACACAGCCAAACAGCCCGAAAAATTCACAACAACTATAGAGTACCCCAGCTTGAGCATGAATTGTAGTTGGGGTGGAGCACATTTCCTCATGTGTCACAGAATCACCAAGAACTGAATCGCACCAGACTGCTTCACAAGCAGTCCAAGTTGTAATGTGTTTCCCCATGTGATCCCACCCATAGTTGCTGAACTGGTTTCGTTATGCTGCAAATATAAGCAGGGAAAGCATTGCTAAAGTGGGAAGGGCATTTTTAATTTTTTAAACATGTGAGCTGTTCTCTAATCATT
The DNA here is from genome assembly GCA_029282475.1 of Phrynocephalus forsythii. Lineage (NCBI taxonomy): Eukaryota > Metazoa > Chordata > Lepidosauria > Squamata > Agamidae > Phrynocephalus > Phrynocephalus forsythii. Next base: position 34,756,558 of record JAPFRF010000003.1, on the reverse strand, counting down.
CACTTAAATACAAGAAGACCTCCAAAGCAGATTTCTGCTGTATGTTATTCAACAGGGACTTGGGGTTGGGGAAAAGCAGCAAAGTGTATAAAAAGTAAATGGCAAACAGAACCACCCACACACCATTAAAAAGAAACAACTGATGAAGTTTTGGTGGGAAGAGCATGAAGGAAGGGGAAGGAGCTGGCCCTAGGTGGAGTGCAATGTAATTAGGATCACATTTGCATGGTGATGAAGAAATAAAACAAGCCAAAACGTATCAGTGAAAGACTTCACAGCAGATTCGGCACTGTGGCAGGTTATCCAATTCAAAAAGTGCAGTTTATAGGGGAAGAGGGGCTAGAAAACTATGTTAGCAGAACAAAGCATGAACACATCAGGCAGAAACGGCAAGGGTTGGTAGTTATTCTCCTCATGTTTTAGAGTAGAGGAGAACAAAGTGCACTTTGGAACCAATGACCTCAAAAGGTGGTGAGTGCTCCAATGCTGGAGGCATTCGAGAGAAATTTGGAGAACTAGCTGCCAGATATCTTTTGATTTGTATTCCTGCATGGAGCAGAGAGTTGGACTTGAGGGCCTTGTAGGGCCCTTCCAACGTCACTACAGTGACCCCCCGCCATTTCGCGGTTCAGGTATTGAGGTCCCGCTACATTGCAGGACCACAGTACCTGCACCGTGGGGGGGGGCTGGGTTGCTTCATGCCGCCCCCCCCGCACCTCCGAGAAGCCTCTGGGGTGCGTGCGAGGGTGACGGGGGCATTCCGGTCACTGCACACGGCCCTCCCACGCACCCCGGAGAAGCCTCTGGGCCACAAGTGCGGGCGGTGGCGGGCGATCTGGTCACTCCACGCGGCCCTCCCACGTACCCTGGAGAAGCCTTGGGGTCGCACGGGTGGCGGCAGGCGATCCGGTCGCTCCGTGCGGCCCTCCCACTTACCCTGGAGAAGCCTCCGGGCCGCACGGGCAGGCGGTGGCGGGCGATCCGGTCGCTCCGTGCAGCCCTCCCATGCACCCCAGAGAAGCCTCCCTCCTGCGTGGGTGGGCAGCGGTGGCGGCAGCGGCGGGTGATCTGGTTGCTCTGCGTGGCCCTCCCATGCACCCCGGAGAAGCCTCTGGGCCGCGCAGATGAGCGGCAGCGGCGGGAGGTAAGATCCCCCTGCCGCCGCAGCACGCCGCGCAATCGCCCCCGACCCCTGCCCCCACCCCATCCGCTTCTGCATATTGCGGATTTTCATGCATCACGGGTGGGGTGGATCCCTATCCCCTGCGATCAGTGGGGGGTTACTGTATTCCATGATTCTATGGTTCTCAACAGGCCTAGCTCCCTGTGCTTCTGCCCTCTGAAGAGGCCTAAACAAATAAATAAATAAATAAATAAATAAATAAATAAATAAATAAATAAAATGTTTTTTTTCTCATTGATTGACTCCTAAAGTCTCAATAACTCAGTCTGAGATTTATTGGAGAAAGAATAAAAATACTTCATTACTTCTAGTTGTGAACAGATCAATTGAAAAGTAACAAACCTGACTTCTACCAGATTAAAGGAAGGGAAAGGAACAGTTAGAAGAGAAGAGGGGCTCTGTTTAAAATCAGAGACAGCAGGCAATGATTGGTTCCTGCCGGATAGACTGACAGTGGCCACACTCAGAATAATCCCTCCTAGTCACTCAAACCACAGGCAAGACTGCAAGGTTGCAATAAAAGTCTAATGAGTTTGTGGCTTCTGCTATGAAAAAGATGCCTCCACCACCATCATGAAAATAGCTTCAAGGGGGTTATTTTTATCATGCTCAGAAATGGGAATCATTCTCTCCACTCTGTTCCTTTTTCAATCTGGCCTCTCTTCCATTCCCTGCAGTTATTTCCCTATATGCCAAGCTGGCGTTTACATTTTTAAATAATGCACCATTTTCCTACATTCACACTGTTCATCCATGTCTTGTTTGGTCTTGTGGCTACAGGCAGTAACATATTTCACATATATATCATTGATGCTAACATTATAAATCTTACGTTGCATTGTTTCCTCCTTTTTAAAAAATATAAATAATTTAACTGTGGATTGCCATGTCACCACATTGTTCACAGGCTGAAACAGAAGAAGCAGTTAAACATAAAACCATAAATCAGACCCAGCCGTGTAATAAACCCTGTGAAAGCACATCACCTTAAAAAAGAACTTCACAGTGTCTCCTTCCAAACCCCACAAGTTGTCTTTGCCATATTATGAAACATTTTTCCTTGGGGGCAAGCGAGGATAATCCACCTTCAGAGGCATTCACACTTAAGCAAACAATGTTATATTTACCTCCTTCTCTCTCGAAATCAAGAGACCTGCTTTCCCTGGTGCGTTAGCTCAGCTTTCTGGGGAAATGGTAGTATGGGGGAAAATTGCCACACCTGTTAGTTAATATTCCAGCTGCAGGTGACCTCATGGTGATACTCTGGTGCATCACCTTGCCAGACAGAGTGGGTCTTTCTTACCCTGAATGTAGATCTCCTAATCCAAAAACCAGACTCATTTTAGTGACTTCTTTGATTGCAGCCTGAATTGGTTCATACAGCAGATGGCACTTCGCTGGATTTTTGAAAACCTTTCTTCGTTCTTGTGGAATTGCACCAAACCAAGCAGGGCGCTCTTGGGAGAGGGAAGCGGGAAGAGGGAAGCAACCTTGGCGAGTCATAACACGTCAGAAGAATGATGGGAATGAAGAGACAAGTTTGTTGCCCTGTTGCCTGGGTGCACCTCTCCTGTTAGACTCTTTATTAGTTCTGTAATATTAAGTAAGTATGATTACTTGTTTCCTTACTTAAAATTGAAGTGAGGGACTAGAGATACCACTCTGCATGATACTAAAAAGATAAAAAGAGAAGTGCACAAAAGAAGAGATGAAATCCAAGCCAGAATGAAATGTTGAGATATGTTTTTTTTTAAAAAAAAATAACTGAAAATATATTTGTCACAAACTATTGCTGATTGGAAATAGTGGGGATTCCATGGGAGTTCCTCTCAGTTTTACCTTCAGGGATAGGACTGGGGAAAGGGCTCACAGAGGAATAATCTTTCTAGTGTGTTTTACTCCCCTTTTGTACAGTATTTTACTCTCATGGGCCAGAAGCCCCTATTCCCTGTTTTACTTCTCATGGGACACTTCCAGAGATGTGACTGATGCCCATCCCGACCCCTCTACTTTGGAAGGGCCACGCCTGTTCCCACGTTTTCCTGACTCCCCAGATATAAAGTTGTCACCAGTACTACTAACTTTGTTCATAAAATTCTAAAAGATTGAGAGCTGAAGTTTAATTGATGAGGGTCAAAAACAGAGCAAACATCCCTACTATATCCCACAGAAGGCATAAAGGGACTTTCTGAGCATTATTTATTTATTTATTTATTTATTTATTTATTTATTTAACTCAAATGCTGTCCTGCAAAGCATTCTCTGGGTGGTTTGCAATATTAAATCCAATCAAATTAAACCCAAAGCAAAACAGGCATGCAATTTAAATCAGTAAATAAATAGTTTATTATTTTAAAAAAACCAAAATTATTTAGGCTGGATAAGCAGGGGGACCAAGGGTTGCTATGGGCTTGAGGCCTTTTGCACACTGCACTTTGCCAACCAATGGCCTGGATAACTACTTCTTCCAATATCACTTTGAGGTGGGCAACTTCATCCCGGACAGAATCTTTTAGTCAAGTGGTAGTTGCCCGATCATTTTCCTGGACCAAGGACAAAATGACATCTCAACAATTCCCTGTTTCAAGGCAGCAAAAACCTCATTAGGAAACTATAATATCTACCAAACCTTGCCCCCATTTGATGCTGAAAAGCATGAAGCATCAAACCCATTGTCTCTAGTGGCCAGTTCTGGTAAATACACCCTGAAAATATGAATAGGAATTTCAGAAAGGGGCATTATTTCATATTTTCATTCACCGGATAAATGAATCAGCAGATATTGATTCCACCTATGAGGGGTTGCACTGTACCTCTTCATTGAATGAAGCATCTATAAGCTCCTAGACCTTTGGTCAACACTTGTCATCTCAAGGTGAGCAAAGATTAAAATATGGTGGATTGTGTTGACTTCTCCAACTACTTTGTTCCTATTGTCAGGCCACAGCAACAAAATAATCCCACAAAATCAAACAACAAGAAGAAAACCAAATGGGTGTCTCCTCTCACCTCTTATTTTCTGTTAAAACAAAATTAATTCATATGTACAGCAGGACCATCATATCTGTGGGATCACTCCACTTATTCACTCCCTAAACATTAAATAAAAACCCAGAAATATAGTACAGTAGGACCCTCGTATCCACTGATTCATTAACCACTGATTCATTTATCCATGGTTGGCAGAGGAAAAAAATAAATAATTCAGCAGGCACAAAGCAAGCTATTGTCACACACAGCAGTTGTAAAGCAAGCTACTGTCATAAAATAGCAGCCATAAAGCAAACTACTATCACAAAACAGCAGTTTTGGGGGGTTTGGGGTGTTCTCCTTATCTACGGTTTTCGTTATCCACAGGAAGTCCTGGAAACAATCCCCAGCAGACACTGGTGTCCTACTGCACATATTTCCAATCTGTGTTATTTTATTAGAACTAGCCACTAGATGAAACCAGGGGATATTTCTACATAGTTTATTATAGTCTCAGTTTTTGTATCTGTGCAGGGCTTGAAACCCTAACTATAATGGTCATACTACATAAATATTTCTCTTTCTAGACAAACTGTTTTGCTTTCTTTTTTTGGACAGTGTGACTGGTTTGGAAATCCCATTCTTGAGTTCCTCCCTAGATGGCACCTGTGTATTTTTTTTTCTCACATAGTTCAACAGGTTTTATTTCCACATGGTGATGCTAGACCTCAAGACATATAGGTAGGATTTGGTTAGCCAATCTCCTGAAGAATAATCTCTAGATTTCCTCTTCACACCTCCCCAGTCATGCTGCCTACAAGAGCAGCTCCTCCTTCTTCTAGTATGGGTGTTGTTTTGTAATGTCTCCATAGATACCACTCATTATCTGTGAGATCTTCCTGACACTGCAATCCTCACAAACCTAGTTTTTTTGAATTGCAGGAAAACAAAATGATAGGCTTGTTGTGGCACTTAGCAGTTTGCAGACGCACATATCTCATCACTCAATGATTCACCGATGACTCTGAGAACAAAAAGCATTGTGTATACAGTGGTTTGGCATGTATGACAGCCACCTCAGATGTGACTCACAGCTGCAGGTGCCTCGCCTAGCTTTTCATCATTTGCTAGCTTTTACCTCAGAATGTGAACAAATTCAACTGAAACATTTTTGTGTCTGAGTCAAAATAATTATGATGGGAAAATTCCATCTGTAATTCTTGGTGCTTATGCAGGATTCTGCGAAATGGAGTCCAAGGAAGTAATTTTTCCAAGCTCCAGGAAGAAGAAAGGAGCACGAGGAGACAGGGCTCATGAAATAGACTGGAGACATTTTCATGTCGGTGTAAGTTTTGTATCTCATGCTTCTAGTAATTGTGGCCAATTAACAAGATGCCAGGACACATTCAGCGGCACAGTCATATGACCAAGATATATCCTGCCAATTCCCTGATAATAGCCCAAGCATTAGGTAACCTTACATGCAAACCAGTAGCATTCTAACCATGGTGTCAGAACATAGTTTGGTGTTATACAGAAACCATCCTAATGTTGGGTTCAAAACTACCCATAAAAGTTTGTAATTCAGATTTTACTTGCTTTACCAGAAACCATTCAACACATGTGGTGCTGCATCCAGACATTTCTGGGACATCAATTTTATCTCAAAACTAGGAGAAATTTCTTAACATTATGAATAGAGGTGAGGACAAAACTTTTAAAAATTGTGATATTCAACTAATATCACTGATTTGCTTAATATTCATTCTTGCATATTTGTTGGTGTGATGAACACGGTTGCTTATGAATATGTAATGTTGTTTATAAATATTTATGTGTGTGTTTAGAATACCCAATTGATGGCCGGGGTGTGTGGCTACAACATATAAATGTATAGAATTCTGTGATAAGAGAGAAAGAAGCCAGAGGGACCTAAATCAGTTCAGATCTAAGATAGTTATTTTAACAGTCAGTCAGGAGTGAAATCTTGAGGCTGGCTAGGGTCTGGGACAGGACTTGATATATAAATATAAACAAAAGTAACTGTGTGCATAAATAAGAAGTTATTGTCAACTACATGTTGCTAAAGCATGTAAGTGAATCGGTCATCACTATTGCAATAACATTCACTACCCAATTGTAAACCAATAAACATTACAAGATTTTATTTGGAAACATATACCTTGGTGTCAGTCTCCCTTATTAATAAAAATAAAGGTGTCCAGGAAACTGGTGGTGGCAGTATAAATAATAAAAGTGTGGGTGTGCACATCACAGTTGGTTCTGGAGACCCCACCAAATATAAAGGGATTAATATTTCCCCTTTTTATTTGTCCCCCACCCACCCTTTGCAGGGGCAGCGACAGTGGCTTCCCTTTGCCTTTAGCGAAGCTTATGTCACCATCTGTCATGATCGGGGACATAGGACTCTGCCTCCTTCCAAAGTCAGGCCCCTCTCAGGCTGAGGCAATCAGAGAGTGTAGCTGGTGAGCAGGCTCCCAGTATAAAGCTAGCTGCCAGCACTCTCTGTTCCTTGCCTCAGTAACACGAGACCTCTGGACTCCTGAAGCTTCAGCCTAGTTACCTTGAAGCTTCCGGGAACTCTTCTACCCTATATAAGTGTTCCCCTTTGACATCCCCCTCCCTGTTGGACTGTGTTTGTGTGTGACTCTTGACCTTGGACTGGCTGATGACTCTTTCTGTGTCTATTGAACCTGGACTGGATTGACCAGGCTTTTGCCTGTTGGAAACACCCAGTCCTGGCCTCCCTCTCAGATTTCCTGGTTGCTGCCCATGTCCTGGCCAGTACACCATCTTTGCAATGGGAGGCCCAGTTTTTCTTAGGCCCGCATGGCCATCATTGCAAAGATAGTGGCAGTGATGGAGGTCCAGACTCCCGATGGTGGTGGTGATAAAGGGAGGTGATGAGGGATGGGAGGTGTGACTTTAAATGGGTAGAGGTGCTTTGGAAGTGTGAAAGGGCTCGTTTATTGAGGGGAGGCGCTAGGCAGCCATTGTTTGTCTTTTTTAAAAATCCTATGAACTGAAAAACTGGTTCATTGCTTCACAGGTGGGGGGGGACCTGTGGTTCATCAAGGTTGATGAATCATGAACCAATGAATCCCTACCCATGAAGTGATGAACTGATGAATCGGTTCATCAGTTCTGAGTGTTTGTCTTCATCTATAATTATGTTTTCATCTCATCTCTAATTAAGTTTTCAAAAACGTAACAAAACCCACAATTATTCGAAGGTGTGTGGCAAGTTTTAATGCAACATCTAGACAAGCCAGTTGGAGTATTCTGAGAGTTTATAGTCCAAAGAATAACTTTTTCAAGCCATGATTTGTTCCTTAATCTATTTTTTACTGTCTTGATGATCCGACAATGTACATGTGGATATCAGATACTAGATTTTGCCTTCACTAGCTGGAAGAGGAACCAATGATTTCTAAGAATCATCTGACCTGATCCAGGCCACAGAGTCTTCCCATACTTAGAGGTTTAGGCTCTTCTCCATCTTAATGAAAAATATTATATTTCTATTTAAATGACAGAAATATTTCTAAACTTTGCCTCTAGGTATATAAATAAACATATACAGTGGTACCTTGTATAAAGGAATTAATTCATTCCAAATGAAATTATGTTAAACAAATTTTCCTTTATACAAATTCCCATAGGAATGCATTGAAAATGGAGTAATCCCATTTTTATGTTGTATGGATTTTCCCCATAGGCGATTATGTTAAGCAAATTTCCCCTATCTCCGGAATTTTTTATGTTGTACAGATTTTATGTTATACAAGCTGTTTGTTATACAAGGGCCCACTGTACATATATTAGGTGATGCAAATGTATGTCATGTTTTGTCCTCTTATTTTTTTAAGAACACATAAATACCATCCCATACTTGTACAATTCCCTTAAATTTAAGCAATGAGAAACAAAGGTGAGATCTGCAGTGCTTTACTTGGAATGCCTTAACGCAATCAGGTTTATTAAATAAAAATAGCAGAAAAGCATTAGACAAAAATAGTGAAGTTCTTGTACAAAGCAACTTTGTAATCCCATACTAATTGCAGTCTTCCTATTTTACTTTTCCCCACTGTCAGTTATCTAAAAAAGACCAGACAAAGATTTCCATTATACCAATAACAGATAGTTGTTTTCACTCCCCCTGGTTTTTAAAGTCTGAGGTGACTGCTCTAAGCATCACCCCAAGTCAGGAGTACCAATAAAACCATTAATTGCCTTGGGTGAGTTAGGAATGAACTGTATCATTTTGCAAACAGATCATATCCAATTCTAATGCTGCACAAAGTATATTGAAATCTGCTTTGAAGAATGGCTTCCTGTGAAAGGTAAATTGTATGGCATGCTTGACTTATGCAAATGTATAGATTAATGTTCAATAATTCCTGCTCAGGCTTACAGAGTTGTACAGAAAAAAATGTGGAAACAGTTGCCTAAGCCAGGTTTTCCTTAATGGGATATTTCTGTTTATGGGGAACAGAATCGGCCGGCAAAAACAATGCTACGAGTTTTGTTGTGCTTAAAGAAGAAAAGGAACGGATGGTCAGCTTTGAATTCATCTCTGTGTTGCAGGATCCGGTAACCTGGTACATCTCGGGAATCTGTCCCATCTTCAACAACTTCCAAGGAGACTCTGTGGATGACCTTGGACAAAGCGACTCCTTTGGTCTCTGACATTTCAGAGAAATCTGCTGTGCCCTCGTCAAACATATGGGTCATGCCAAGGCTTTCTAAAATTGGCTTGAAATCATATTCCCCTTCCACTTTGAATCTGGGGAGAAACACGTTCACTTTTGTGTTTGCCATCACACTCGGATTGGTCCACTGTAGCAGCTTCTCAGAGGTGAGCTCCTTCTCGAGCTGAGGATACAAGACAAGAAGGCGGTAAATGAGACTCTCAGTCTTCACCTACTGACTGTGAAGCTAATATATTTATTCTAGGCCATTTACGATGGAATATGGAAGCTGTTTCTACCAACTCAAGCGAGCCAATATTCTGCCTTCAGCAAGCCCTAAAATCTTGGTCTGGACATTTGGGGCACCTTCTGACATCCTCTCTCTGGCTTCAAGGAGCAGATTGCCGGGGGGGGGGGCGTTGAATCTGGATGCTGCCATAAGCACTGCATTGATTTAGACCAGTATTGGCAAACCTATGGCATGGGTGCCAAAGGTGGCACTCGGAGCTTTTTCTGTGGGCACCCAACATCGCCCCTTCACAGCCACCTGTATTCAGGTCAAATTGCTGTATTGGCCCTTTGTGAAAAATTAGTGGGTGTTGAATCACAGTTTGAGCACTCGGTCTCTAAAAGGTTCTCCATCACTGATTTAGACCCTTGCCAATACACACGACTATGACAATATACAAAAAAGCTAGAGTCACTTCTTATGACATCCACCAACATGCTTCCAACCTGCCCTGCTCACACCAAGTTGTAAACTTTGTGTGACAACATTTACTGATCTCATAAGGTATTGATATGAATGCTTGCAACTAGCCAAGGTAGACAAGGCTACGCATGTGGCATGGCTTCTCTGGCTGCCTCAAATAGCCAGAACAGTAGAGTTTCCAAAAATCTGGCAAGCAGCAATTTTGTTTATTTGTTATTTGTGTAATTTGAGTCAATTAAGGCAATGTGCAATAAAAGCCATGTGTAAAATCACGGTAAATGAAGAGATTATATCAAAATAGAATTAAACGAAAAGAATATTTAAATTGCTGTTAGTTAATCTAAAATATTTGATCTTTTTTAAAAATACTGATAAAATGTGCTGCATCCCCTTCTAGAAAATGAAATCTAGCAAGATTTAGAAGTTAAAAGCTAACTTAACAGGTAAAGTTTTCGCTGGCTGGCAGAAGGAGTAGAAGGAGGAAGCAAATCTAGTCTCGTGAAGCAGGCAGTATAGAAGTGGTCAGTGGTAAGAAAATGTGAAACGTCTCTCCAGCCATAAAATCATGCCTCTCCCAAGCTGGCAGGTAACTCCTTATGTCACCATAGCCCTGTGGGAAGAGATGTTATAGCCTTGAAATCCATGGGCAGATATTGCCCTATAGCAGTGCTCCCCAACCTTTTTGTTTCCAGGGACCGGTATTTATTTTATTATTTTCCCGTGGCCCGGGGTGGGGGGTGGGGAGGGGGAGATGGGGTGTGGGGGGGGGGGAGGGGGGGGGGGGGGGGGGGGGAGGGAGGAGGGGGAGGGGAGGTGTGGGGAGGCTTGGGGTGTGTACCTTGGGGGCCCACGGAAGCGGCGGAGCAGCGGCGGCGGTGGCGGCAGCGGCGCTTGCTGGCTGGGGCGGCGGGCGTGCGCCCCGCGCACGGGGGGGGGAGCCCGGGCTCCTGGGCGGGCGGGCCCCGCCTCCTCCTCCAGTCGGCGGCCGGAGGCAAGAGGGGGCGCAGAGGTGCCCCAACTGAGGCGGGCCCCTCGCGCACGGGCGGGGAAAGCCCGGGGCTCCTGGGCGGGCGGGCCCCACCTCCTCCTCCATAGCGACGGCGCAGAGGTGCCCCAACCGAGGTGGGCGGCGGCGGCCATGGCTGCGGCAGCCGCCCGGGTTCGGCTGTGGCTCCGCGGCCGGGCGGCGGGGACGCCCGCCTCGGTGGGGCAAGGGAGGGGGAGGGGAGGATGGGGGTGGCGTCTCCGGCCCGAGGGCGCCACCGGGACCGCCGAGCCGGCCACGGCGGCGGCGGGCGCCCCGCCACCGGCCGCGGAATCGCGGCCGAACCCGGGTGGCTGGCCGCCGCGGCCGCCGACAGGAGGAGGAGGCGGGGCCCACCCTCCCAGGAGCCCCGGGCACCCCCACCCCACCCGTGCGCCGTGCCCGGCGGCGGCACTCCTCCTCCGGCTGCCCGCGGGACAGAAGAGGAGGAGGAGGAGGGCGGCGGAGGAACAGGGGAGGAGCCTCCCCGGCCTCCCCAGGCGGCCCGGTGCCAACCGGTCCACGGACCGGCACCGGTCCGCGGCCCGGGGGTTGGGGACCACTGCCCTATAGGATAATGCCCAGTTCTTGCCAGATTGGCCCAGAAGCATCATGTTATCCCTTTATAAACCATTTCAGAGATACATTAGAAATATTCCCTCCCGGCTGTGTCTCAAGGCTATAAAATATCTTGTTTCTGGTCAACAGTGGCATAGTGGATTCATAAAGAGGTGACATGCCGTTCTGACTACTCTGCTCTTGAGTGGAGACCTCTGAAAGGGGTGGAATTGCAGTCATAATGCCGATGATTTTTCTTTTTTATCCATTAATTGTTTAATTGTGGGGTTTTTTTCCTCCTTTCTTTTTTCTCTTTTAAATTCTTCCTTGACTCCTTTGATGACTGTTGTGTTGTATTTTATTTGGTTGCTTTAACCCGTATTGTTAACCGCCCAGAGTTCCCCGAGAAGACGGGTGGTATATAAATAAATAAATAAATAAATAAATAAATAAATAAATAAATAAATAATCTGCCATCTTGGAAAGGGGAATGGTTTCTTAATTTCACTGTAAGTACACATCCTTCTGCTAGGGATTTTTTTTTTCTTTTTTGGCTTGGTAAGTGACCCTTTGTGTGGGTGTTATCAATAGTGATCGCACTCCCACCATCCATGCACTGTGTGGAGGAGTCACCCACCACTCCAGTAGTGTGACCCACCACTACATAACATCTGGTGCAGACGACTGTCATTTGCTTTACTAGTGCAACAATGTGGCATCCATGGAAGTCAAGAGAGTTGTGCTACTATTTGGGATCATGCAAACTCATGCCATCATTCCTGCACCTGAGATAATACCTACATTTTGTGTACCAGTGGCTTGGAGAATATGACCCAAAGTATTTTAACAAATGGATATATGAGGAGCTAAATGCATTTCTCATCCTTTCTAAACAGCCCACTATGAAGCAGAGATGAGAATGACCAATGTGCAGATCTTGTTTCATTAATCAAAGACAGGTTTTATGCAGTTTTCTACCTGTTCCAATCCAGTGGTATCATCCTCTATATCTTTAGGCAGTAAGATGAGCATACTCATGTGCTTGTTATGACAGGGAAGTTCCAGAATCTTGGTCTTCAAGTCATTTATGTAGCCCAAGCAATATGTGGCTTCCAGGTTCATCATCTGCATTGGTTTGGTTTCATTCTGTCCAGAATGAATAGAAAGGAAAAGGACCTTACATGAAGGGTAGCTAAAGTTAAGGGTTGCAGTGAAGCATGTGTGCATGCACCTCCAATGTTGCCCATGTGCCTTCAAGAAAGAGTATTCACAAGTTTTAACCACACCTTATCAACAACTGGACTGCTAAACTGTGTGGTGGAGTCTCCTTCTTTGGAAGTTTTTAATCAGAGGCTGGATGGCCATATGTTGGGAGTCCTGTGATGGGCTTTCCATGGGGGTTGGACTGGACCTTGAGGTCTCTTCCAACTCTATGATTCTATGATTCTATGGTTGATTAACCAAAGTGTGTGCAAGACATAAGTACAGTGAGACTTTGCCAAACAAAAAGTGGTTAACTCTCCAGTTACCATAATAATCATGTGCCACCAAGTAAATTCTGATCTATGGCCCACCATATCTGGGGGGGGTTGGTTGGTTGGTTTGAGATAGATATTCAGAGGTGGTTTCTTCTGGGGGCATTTTGGGAGCTGGCCCAATGCCTCACAGGCTGACGCTACTGACAGGAGACAGAATGGGGGATGGAACTCTCTAACTCTGGCTCTGCTACCAGATACCCTTCAGTAGTAGGGTGAAAAAGAATGCATGCAATTAAGAGAATTGTGGGGTATTTCCTCTCTCAATGCATTGAGTTTAAGGATTTTCTGCTCCCAGTGAGAACATCTAAGAATGCCTCGTCCCAGTTTTAGGGGGTGGCAATCGCCACTTCTACTTGTCTAGATAATTATTTGCTTTAAAAATCACATGGGACTTTTTCTGAACTCACACATTACATTATATATTTCTGGGACCAAAAGTACACCAATGCCACAATGGAATAGATCCTGGGGGCAGTTGTAACAAAAACCTGCACATGGCAAGTGACTGGCATTAGTGTTTGTGGTTTACAATGACACAGACGGCTATATCACAGAATCTGTACATAATTTTCTGGATATTCTTCAACAAGACTTGCTGCGTTAAATTGAAATGTGCCATTTTAGAATCAGGAAGTTTAAAAACATGGCCCTTCTGCTGGTTTTGCTTGCATTAAAATCCATTACATAGTAGACCCTCAAGAAATGTTGTCTTCAATTCTGAAGTGCACGTAACTCATAAGGGTGCCCACAGTCACACACCTCAAGGAGAAATTAAAAATATAGGCATCTGATTCACGGCCGCAGCAGCAATGCCATTTCAAGTACCATCCTTATCTCCTGGGAGCAAGTCTTTAGTAAAACTAATGAGACTTAATTATCCATTCAAGATCAAACAAGCCCAAATTACAACACAGAGAGCTCACAGGAATTAACTCTTAGGAAAATTAATTTACTCCCAGCATCTGTGGATATTGGAACCATGCTCAGAAAGAAAGCAGAAACCTGAGCAGGGTTCGCAGAGGACAGCATAAGTTCTCTAATTGAAAAATAAGGTCCCAGGTCATTGACCCTGTGAACGATGGCTCCACTGCTACACTAATCACTGCTTAAAATGGTTGCTTATGTAGAGCTGAGGGGATTGTGTAAAAATAGAATCTCATTTCTGCCTGGATTCATTCTGCACACAACTACAGTTGGCTGATCCATTTCAATGTGCATTTTATTTATGGTTGAGTGGGAACTAGATTCTTTCATACCTTGTTTATTCTGAAAGGACACTCCTTAGTTTGCTCTTCAGGAAATTTCTTCATCCAGTTTGTTACGAAATAGGCTGCATTAATCAGAAGGATCTTCATCTGGTCATTGACACTCTCCTCAACCAAAATGTTCTCCATTTTACCTACAGACCCAATACAAGAATGCTGCATTTTAAACATGTCTCTGGCATTCAGTCAACGTAGCCAGTGGGATAAATTACTTCATCTGAGGAAGGTTCTTATTCAGGGCATCAGCCAACCAAAGGTAAGCGACTCATTTCTATCTTCTATTGACTTTTCAAGTACCTCCAAAGTCCATATTTTGAAGCATTGGATGTTTTGAGATGGGCAAGATTGCTAGTTACAACGCATGGGCCCTGCACAAGGTACTGGCTATATAGCAAATATAACATCAATGACCTGACCCAAATTCTCTTGTAGGGTACCCATTCTTAGCAAAACAGAACAGTGCATGCTTTGCAGAATCCTACCCACCCACCTTCAGTCCTATTATCTAAGATGGAAGAGCCCTGCTGGACACTGTGCTACCTTCTTGCTGGTTAAGGTAGACAAGACCAGCCTAAATAATCCATTCTGAAGGAACTGGATATATTCATAGATCCAAATGCAAGATGGATGAGCTCAAAGAGTGTGGTGGCAAAGACACTGATGAGGAACATACTGCCAGGGCCAATGCCATGAACTGATCCAGCTCTGTCTTCCACCGACATCAATCAGAGCTTTTATTGACATGCAAATAGCAAACCAAATGGTCCAATCCAGATCAGGGAGACTATGCGAACCAAATATGTAAAACCTGTCTCCTTCCCCAAACAAATTATTAATCTTACATGAATTCAGGCAACTACTGTATTAAACTCAAATAACTAGCCCTTAGCATTGTTATTACATGAATTGAGTCGTTTTCATTGTAGGGTTCTTCCTATATCCCTATTTGGAATATAGAAAAAACATGAAAGACCAAATAACTGTGCAAATTTAACCCTTTATTCTTAATCTTAATCTTAATCTTAGATTGGGTGAAACGCCTGCAGGGGGCCAGGGGCCATGCTGCCAGTGGGGTTATAGGAACTATAGTCCAAAATTAAAACACAAGAGTGGCAACAAAGTTTCTATTATGATCCAAGACAAAGAGGGCAAGTGTCATTATATCATGTCTGATCTAAGTGGTTAAAAACACATAATAAATTCTACCCACATTTTTCATACAGTCTCTAACAAAGTTCAGAAAGATCAGGGTTCATATCATTGCTCAAGGACATCAAATCAATTACCTGTTGTGAGTTTTTCAGGCTGTTTGGCCGTGTTCTAGAAGTTTTTCTTCCTTAGGTTTTGCAGACACTGTGGTCGGCATCTTCAGAGGGCAAGTTGCTCAGGTAACTAGGAGTTCTCTCTATGTTCTGGGCACAGAGCTCCCTGAGCTCCCTGTTCCCCTGAGCTTTGTGCCCAGAGCACAGAGAGAACTCCTAGTTCCCTGAACAACTTACCCTCTGAAGATGCCGGCCACAGAGTCTGGCAAAACGTTAGGAAGAAAAACTTCCAGAACACGGCCTAACAGCCTGAAAAACTCACAACAGCTATCAGATCCCAGCCATGAAAGCCTTTGATAATCAATTGATTAAGTATGCACTTGCCATCAGTAAGATCAGAAACAGATTTATTGATTTGCACTCTGGTGTCTTCTGTCTTGTCTTTAAAATCTGCTAGTTCAAATTCTGATGGGAAGGGTCTCTTGATGGAACTGAGAAATTCCTGAAAGATGCAAGAAGATAGATTATGCCTTTACTTATTGTTCCAGTTCTATATTCCTAAGCTAAAAATCTATTTTGCCAGTTCCCAATGGAATGAATATTTTATTTAAGAAATTAAGTTCATATAATTATTTCCCATTGTAGATTTCTTCCCTTTATGTTGATTTTTAGTCACCATAAAAAAATAGTTTCCTTAAGATCTCTACCAGCATGTAATCTAATTTTGAAACTTGCCAAGCAAAGACTGCCCATAGATCCAAGCCATAATGGGACTTTTATGTAAAAAAAAAAAAAAAGCATTTAAGGGATATCATGGTGGGATTTCTTCATACTTTTACCTTACAATTAAATGAGAAAAAACGATTGAATCCTCAGATAAAATTGCCAGGGCACCATCCTGACATCCTCTTACAATGAACATACACAACGTGATGAAAATAACATTTTATTGGACAAAGGTAAGTAGTAAATTTTGGGTATAAAAGATCATGGTTTTTATGCAGCAGCCTAGTATTGATGCAGCCAAACAAAGCCTATCTGCAGCTCAGATAGCCCACTTACAGTATCATCTGCCCTCTACCCATCCCTACACATAACCCAGCAACTACAGAGCAATGACCAACCATGTGCCAACACACATGGACATTAATCCACTAAGGCTTGTAACTGTAGGGAACTCTGGCCAGCTACCAAAGCTGGACCTGCCGCCATCAGGAACCCATCTGCCACTGTTCCCCCTTGTAAGCAAGGATGGGGGAAACCATGGGATGGGATGAATGTCCATCTCCCTCTCTGAAGATCTGCTCCTATATATCAACGTTGCCCCTTTCGGCAACCCACAAGCAATCAAAGTCAGTAAAGACAGACCGCTCAAAATGGCCGTCAAATATTGGCTTCATAAACTGACACATAATGCAAAACAAAGAGGGAGTGAGTGGGTGGGTGCGTGGCATCCCTCCCATGGGCAACTGCTGGAAGGGTTTTTTAATCCCCCCAACACACATGGCTGGGGGGGACTTCTCCCTCCAGTGCTGCCAGATACCCACAATTACATAGCTGTTCACACTACCACCAGATCCACCTTGCTGCACAAGAAGGAAGAAGAAGCCCAGCATGCAGGCAGCCAGGGGTGCTCCTCCACCCCAGGCATCAAATAAGTGTGTGTGTCCCTCAGTAGAAACACCAGGGGACCTTGACCTAGGTCTCCCTTGCCGCATGGTACACTCATGATAACTTGATATTTTTTTAATGGGTGGAAAAGAGGGTAAGCATAGCATGAGCAGCATTTCAATCCCACACGGAGTGACGAGAGAGAATGAGGGGCTCCCAAACTAGCCAGACTAATAAGGGTTCTTCCTGGTTGGCCATAATTCTGGGTTGCACAATACGTTCTCAAATATATGATCATATCCTCCTAAACAGGCATCGGATGCTAATTAGATCAGTACGTTACGCTCATATTCTGACAGAGTGAGTTGTCATGTAAAAATCTGCATTTACTATGTTCATGTTCTTCTGAAATTAAATTAAGATGCACGTTGGGTACAATTCCTGTTCTATGACATATACATCATACTCTAGTTTGGGACAACAGAACTTTTAACCCTAATTAAACAAACATTTTAAAAAAACCAATTTCTAAGGCTTTTATACAAATATGCATATCCAAACGAAATTAAAAATGAAAAGGACAGTGATATCAATTTGGCTGCTGTCCAACCCTGTGTACAACATGATGGCATTGATGTGGATTTTAATTTAGCGTTCCTTTTAAAATGTATAGATAAAATGATAAATATGTTTGATTCCAACTTTATAACCTAATAAAATTATATTAACTCAATATGTATAATTTAATAAAAATATAAATTCCACTTATCCAGTGGATTTACTTTAAACGAACAGTTTATAGTTATGTAGAAGACAACATTGAGAGAGTTTAATATAGATTATGTGAGCTGAGATTCACTCACCAAAGTTGTAGTGAACTACGTAGAGTCAAAGACGAGAGAAGTACAAAAGCAAAGACTTAAGGGTGCAGCCAATTCCCACCACTGCCACTTTTTCCAAAATGTCCATCATAATGCTACAGCTCAGCAGCCACCACTCCCTTCTTCCCCACCACCACCTCAAATGTTGGCTCTAATGGAGATTGTCTCCTTGGGAAACAAAGGATCAACTATTAATGGGATATACTACAGACTGAAATCCTGTTGGTTTGTAAAATGCAGGATCACTGAATCAGTGGTTTATTTGGTGAGTCATCTCTGTAAGCTCCATTAGACCAATTGGGCCTGTTCGAGTTGGTGTGACCCACTCTAATATAGGTTACAACAACCAGAATACGGTCATTTTGAATCAGAACAATTTAGGGAGGAGTTGACTCACCAAACCCCCTACCCTAGTGGACCTTACTACCTTTAGCAACAGGATTCCATCCATAAGGCCAACCCAGTCCAAAAATCTTTAAAAAGAAAGGGCAAATTCTTTTCTTTTTGATAAGAGAAGAATGGATTGACATAAATCCTGTAGAGAGATCATGTCCACAAACATTTTTAATTAATTCTAGCAAGGATGTCTTATAATGGAACAGAAATAAGTACCTCATATTTGGTGTTCCATGTTCTGGTATAAATTAGCAGAGCTATCTCCCCTCCCCCAATGCAACTGTGAGATTTTTGCTTAATAATTATACTGATCACCATTTGGGGAAAACCGAGCGAAATTGTATTTCAATCAAGGTTTGTGATGTATACTGCTTTTTTGTGATTGGCTATAAATCATGGACACTGGGTGAGATGGTTAACAGTCACTTGTTACTTTGTTTTCAGAACAGGTAGAAGTTTGGGTCAAATACCTGTAAGCAAAATATAAAGCGATTTTTTCAAGGAAGGTATTAAAGTGTCATTCTATTTTTTAATGATGTACCATATTTATTTCAATGCTGTACAGCTATTATGATGCTAGGTTTAATATTGTAATAGTGCTCACTGTGCCAGCAATAATGATCAGTTTTAAACCTCAATAGTCTATTGGAAGCCCCAGACAGAAAAAGTAACTATTTATCAGCAATTTACCGTAGTAGGGCTGAGAGACTTTTCTACATAAAGCCGCTTGACCATTTTCAATGAATAGAAAGAACTAAGTTTGGAAGCATCATTTGTAATTGTTTGGAATCCAAAAGGAACATCTTTGACGTCTTCTAAATGAAGGCCCTGTTAAGAAACAAGTTTCAGCTTAATACAGTTATGTGCACATATGACCCTTCAATAGAATGAAGATAATCAAATAAGAATATAAAACTCCCACTATGTGTTTAAATTTGAAAGTAGCTTTTTGAAAGTAATAGAAAACATTTCTTTTTACACCAAAAATAACTTCATAACTTGTTAGTGATCAATATCCTATGCCTATCTATCTATCTATCTATCTATCTATCTATCTATCTATCTATCTATCTATCTATCTATCTATCTATCTATCTATCTATCTATCTATCTTGGCCACTTGCTTCTTCTTCCTCTTGACTTCTATATTTTGGGACATAAAGGAAGGAGCACAATTAAAGAACCACCTCCCCAACTGTCCCGTAAGCAGAGTTTTGCTCACGCAAACTTTGAATCTAATCCAATATGCTGAGAGAGTTTCATCAGTATCTTAACGAAAGGCTACAGACATCCAAAGAGCCAAGAACTATTCTTTTTTTAAAAAATCGGACTGTAATCTTTAGCTGGCTTAACTGACTCAAACAAATGTAAGAATTGGGGCCTAGAATCTGGCATCTACTTTCAGAGCTAAGTTAAATACGATCTCACGAAAACCATGACTGAATTTACTATGGCTCATAAAAAGAAAAATAGCTGCTGAAGGGCAGAAAGCAGAGTTAAAATCCATCCACTCTTGCATTTGGAATTGAAGCAAAGCATGTTGGGGAGCCGTGTAGCCCTCACAAAAACCAAATACAAAACTAGACCAGGCAATACCTTTAGGCTACTAGTAAAATAACAAAAAAGTTGCTAATATTTTGAGGGCAACACCTCAAAATATTTGGAGAAGACATTAACCTCAATTGTTCGAGTCCAGCTCCTGTCAAGGAGGCACAGAGGGGATTCAAACTCCCAACCACTGACTCCACAGCCAGATCCTCAACCACTGAGTTATCTAACAGAGGACATTTGTTGTTGAACTACAGTACAGTAATACCTCGGATAAAGAATGCCTCTGATAACAATTTTTTTGGATAACAAATGGAAATTTCTGGGTATAGGGCTGCCTCGGATAACAAATGGTAATAAATGGTTCACTACCCAAAGGTCTCTGCAATCAAGGAATTAAAACAGTTAAAAACATCAAACAACAATAAATAATTAAAACAACAATAAAAACCTTATACTAAAACATCACACTAAAATTGCCATCAGAAGACCCACAATCTAAATTGTATCAATTAAAAAACATAATGCCTTGCAAAGAAGTGTACCCAGGATATATTGCACCCCCTGTAGTTTATGGAGGGGTGGGAGGAGTTAGAGCATTTTTCCTTTTTTATTTTTTTATTTTTGAGCCATTCTGGACATGTTTTGCTGAGGGGTTTGGACCTTTTGAACTTGGAAAGGTAGGGGGCTAGCTTTAATTAATCTTTGCACTGCTTTTCTTTGCATTTTGGTGGGAAAGGGCTAGGGTAGTCATGCTGCTTTCTTCTGTCCATGTTTGCAATCTTTCCCATTGATCTGCAGGCAAGAGTAGGCTGGATTTCTCTTTCTGCTTATATTTGTCTGTTTGCATTTTCCCCCCATTGCACCTTGGGTTGAATAGGCTGGGGTAGTCTTGCTAGTTTCTGTTGTCCATGTTTGCATTGCACTGCAGGGGAGGTGTTCTGGATGGGGTGTTCCAGCACTGCAGGCCTTTAAAGTGCACTTTCTAAACAGGTCTGGAACCCCACCCCCAGCTTTTTTGCCTTTTCTCGGACCTCTGGAACCAATTAATTGGTTTCCCATTCATTTCAGTGGGGAACCACAGTTTGGATAACAAATTGCCTCTGAGAACGAATTAAATTTGTTAGCAGAGGCACCACTTGTACTTCCAATTATCTGCGCTTAATGAAGGTGCATGAAGACATCTGAACATCCACGAGGAATTATTAGCCCATTCCATTATCCAGTGTCATCCACACAAATAGAGGTGGGTGGACTGCCCCTTCCTTTGTTGCTTTGCTCATGTATGCAATGACTTGAATATAAAGTGTTCCAGGGTTCTTGCTCACATGTAGAGCTCGCACACGAGCATGGACCTCTCCTCTTCAGACTCATTGTGGTCAACGTAAGCCAAAAAATGAAGGAGGGAGGAAGTCTAGCTGCCTCCTGTATCCACGCTGACAGCACTGATAAGGCCACAAGTGAATAAAGCTGGAGTCACTCCAAACCTGAGCTTAAGAAAACATCGGTTTACCAAGGGAAAAGCATGCCATTACCCAAAGTTTACATTTATTGGCCTGACATCCAAATTAAAGGCAAACACCCACCTGTTTCAGTTGTGTTGCCGTATCACCCTTGGCAGCTTTGTATGCAAGAGCCAGAGAGGTGGACGTGCAAAGAGGAGCAAAAATAAGATTAGCGGTTCTGTCCTGTTCTGCCAGTTTTTTGAACACATCGACCGCAAAAGCAGTGTTTGCAACTTGGACAGCATCCATGGCTGAGGTCCCTGGAATGGAAGAGATAATTTTAATCCCTACCCGATCGATCCTATATCTGTCAACATAGGCCACAGTTGTCACTACAGAGCAAGGGGAGGGGAGCATAAAACGATTGCTTTCAACTGGCTTAAATGGAGTACATTTTGCACCGCACTGTGGCCTTACAGCATATTCCTGTTCATGTCTATTTAAAAAAAAAAACTCAAGGAGCATTCAGGTCTTACTTGTTTGGATATATTTTTATTTATTTATTTATTTATTTATTTATTTATTTATTTATTGGACTTATATACCGCCCGTCTTCCCGAAGGAACTCCGGACGGTTTACGACATAAGAAATATTAATAACAGCTATTAAGTAAGGCAAATTAAACAGTTTTTAAAAAAACAGTTAAACACAGGTAACCTAACTAAGCGTTAAGGAATGGCTTTGCAGATGGCGGGGGGACCCTTCAGTCACCAAACGCCTCCCGGAAGAGAAGAGTTTTTAATGCCTTCTGGAAGGCTGGCAGGGACTTTGCTAGGCGAACTTCTGCTGGGAGATGGTTCCACATAGTGGGGCCAGCCACAGAGAAGGCTCGGGTACAGGTGGAAGTTCTCCGAGCCTCCCTGGGCATGGCCACATGCAGCATGTACGCCCGCGACAACCTAGTCGGACGGGCCAATGTTGATCGCTGGTCGATCCGCTCTGTCAGGTAGTCAGGTCCTAGGCCATGGAGGGTTTTGTAAACCAAAACCAGGACCTTGAATCTGATTCGGGCTGCAACTCAGAGAGGAACATCCAGAACGAATTAAATTTCTGTAGAAATCTCCTTTGTTGCAGATTTCTACAGAGGGAAAGCATTGTGCCTGAGATGGAGACATTTTTGCTCATGTGTCAGCTCTATACAATGGAGCATGTAGGTTTTCCTGTATACCCAAGCGGGATTAACTCCACCACAAGTGTACCACTTTCCAACAGTGAAGAAAAGAGAAGAGGGTTGGTTCCACGTGGGAGAAAGGACCAAATAACCCAAATGGTTCAATGAGAGTTACTCCAATTAAATGTTTGGGGCAGGGATGAGCAACATGCCACCCTCAAGTTAAATGCAGACCTCAGGGATATTTTTGCACACTTACGGTATTTATTTTCTAAAATACTTTTTTTGCTGACAAAGTTCCTTAAGGGCACAGAAACAACTCTGCCATGCTTTGAGAACCCCAGTACTATTTCCCAAATTATACATTTTTGTGGGGGTGGGGGGACCCTTTTGGCCCAGTATCTCTTCATGCATGCACATTTTCACTTTGGTCGCACCCTCCCATTTAGCCCTTCCCTGTTAGGGTTATAGCCTCTGAGTGGCCATCAAATTAGGGAAATGATTCTAGAAATCATGAGATTAAATACAAGTTATTTTCATGACTCCTTAGAAAGATGCCATTTTAAAACCTGATGTTCATGAAAATACACCTATACATCTCATAGCTTCATATCATTTTTGCAGCAAAAAAAAAAAATCCAAAACCAAACAATTATATTACTGTGTGTGGAATCATATACCAAACAAGCAGAGATAGGACACCATTGTGCTTAAACCAAGTATAACTGTCTATCAGTATCCGAGGCGATGCAATTCCACAGAGCTCTTCTCTCAGTGTTCAGAGTAAGATCATTTGAAACTGTCCCCATCTGCGATCAAAGCCCACATAACATCAATATGTGATGAAAACAGTGCTGGACAATTGTGTTAAAGTTTCACATGGTGCTTGCTTTTCCCAAGGAGAGGTTGTTAAGCTGCTCCTTCTGTGAATACCACTAGAGATGGTCATGAATCAATGGCATTTCGTTTGTCGTTTGTCGTTTGGAGGCTCCATTTCAGTTCGTTTCCGTTTTTCGTGAATTTTTGCAAAAAAAATCATTTTCATTTTTGTTCGTTTTGTTACCATTCCGTTACCATTTATTTCATGTTTTGTGATTTTTTTTAGGATTTTAAGCAACATCTGAACAACAAAATTTCCGGTGTTTCTGTTTGTTTTGTTTCATTTTAGAGACAAAAGAGCGTAACGAAATGAAAAAACAGTTGCTGGGAAAGTAGCAAGCAACTAGCAACGTCTGAACAAGCTGTTCAAAAGAGCTGAACAGTTTTCTAAACAGTTTCCCTAACAGGTGAAGTGTGAGGCATGGAAGGCAACAGAGAAAAGCAAGAGAAGAAATCGGAGTGTGTGAACATTAAGATATCTAATAATAGAGTCCCTATAATAAACTAATTTGCCCTCCCCGCCCCCCGCCTCTCCCTGGCAAGTAAGCAGCAGCCTGAGGAGAACACTCCTGGGAATAATGACAATCAGCAGTACACCTAGAAGTCAAATTTCAGTACTGATTTCTGATGAAGTAATATCCTAGAAAATCACAGCCACCAAGCCATGAGTCACTGGGAAATCTCAGACTAGGGTGGAGTCAGGGAAAACCTGAAGCATAGGTTTAAGCAAGCGGCAGTAGAAGGCTGTACCACACACTGAAGAAATATTAAGTCAGCATCTGACCAATTGCCCAAGGCATAGCAATACCTCTGAAGCACAGTTAGGTTGTGACCCACCCATGTATCATTAAAACAGCTAAGATGAGACATTATG
This sequence comes from Phrynocephalus forsythii, assembly GCA_029282475.1. Taxonomy (NCBI): domain Eukaryota; kingdom Metazoa; phylum Chordata; class Lepidosauria; order Squamata; family Agamidae; genus Phrynocephalus; species Phrynocephalus forsythii. Next base: position 34,732,528 of record JAPFRF010000003.1, on the reverse strand, counting down.
CTCATTAAACTTACCTTATGGAGGTTTCCTGAGAACTCCTGGTTAAACTAATTATTTTCCATTATAACCTATAGCTGGCATTGGTGATTAAATTCAATCCCTGTTGTTGTTGTTGTTGTTGTTGTTGTTGTTGTTGTTGTTGTTGTTGTTGTTGCTGCTGCTGTTGTTGTTGTTGTTGTTGTTGTTGTTGTTGTTGTTGTTGTTGTTGTTGTTGTTGTTGTTGTTGCTGTTGTTGTTGTTGGTGGTGGTGGTGGTGGTGGTGGTGTTACTATGATTATTGTTATTATTACTCTAATTCCTCCCACCAAAAAAAAAAAATCATTTCAATTGACAAATATTGTGCACGCCTTCCCCCCATGCATAGTTTAAAATATTAATAAAATATAAAATGCCAATGTTTACCCCCTGTTTTCAAAATATAATAAATGAGGATCAAAGCAGTGGGAAATCTCTCAGTTTTTACCACCCAAGCATACTGGCTAGTGGGGCAGTTCATAAGTTTTTGCACATTATAAAGTCCCAGATGGTCGGGCGCATCAGCCCCCTTTTCCATGTTGGCCTTTTTTTGGGACAAAAGCAGATCTGGCCCCCAGTGGTGTCTGGTGGAAACCACATTTGAAAACGAAAGACCCCTGGTTTAAAATATTAATAAAATATAAAATGCCAATGTTTACCTGTAATTCAAAATATAATAAATGAGATGTGGAAATCTCTCAGTTTTTAAAGGTAATGCACATTCGTAAGTTTTTTGCACATTATAAAGTCATGGCATCATCTTACTGGCAAAAAGCAGTAATGACTTGAAACCACATGTCATGAAAGTGAAAGAAGAAAAGTGTCAAAACATTCAGGACTGTAAGTTGAATGTTAAAAAGACCCCCATTCCCCCCAAAAAAATCATATTTACAGAACAACTTTAGCATTGACGATGAAGAAATTGCAACTAAAATTTTGTGTACTTTGGATCAAGCATCAACCCAAATGGAGACAAGCAGCCAGGAAATCAGAAGAGAACAGAGACTTGGGAGGACACTCTTGTCTTTCTGATCACCATGCATGAGTGTGAAAGCTGTTCAGAAAGGTAACAGTTAAGAAAGCTGATAGGAAAGCAACCAATTTGTTTGAAGTACAGTGCTGGAAGAGAGTTTTGCAGATACCCTGGACTGCCAGAAAGACACAAAGAAGTGGGTCCCAAATGAAATCAAGCCTGAACTCTCCCTGGAGGCAAAAATGTTGAAACTGAGGCTGTCTTGCTTTGGAAACATCATGAGAAGGTGATACTCTGGGGGGGAAACCAATAATGCTTGGAAAGGTGGAAGGCAGCAGGAAAAGAGGATATGAGATGGAATGACTTCCTAACGGAAAGCACAAGGTGGGATTTGCAGGAGCTGGGCATTTTCAAGATCATTCATCTATACAGTTGCTATAACTTGGAGGTGACTTGATGGCACATAACAAAAAAATACAAATCAGCATCTTGTACTTTGCCAGGCACCTTCCATTTGTCGGTAGTTAATGACAAATATGAAATATGCAGGTAAAGAGAGCATTCCTAACCACCTGAAGGCATTTCACTGCTAAAAGAGTGCTAAAAGATGCATTCCCCCACCCACAATTGGGTGTCCAATACCCAAGGCGAAGTGAGTTACTTGGACAAAGCAGCTTGAAAATCCTACAAGCACCTCCCCCACTCACTGGAAGTAAAACTAGAGGGACAACAAACTGCACAAGTAGTGATTTGTTGTCTTTTCATGACACCCACTTTCTGCTACCTGAGATAGGTACTCCCTCTGCCAAATGGTAGGGCCAACACTGCTGGATACACCTACAGCATCTAGTAGATATTGAACATTCACATTTTTTCCTACACTCAAAAATACATTGCCCTGTTTAGGAAAGATCAGAAACCAAAATGCTTATGGCTCCTTTTTCTTTTTCCCCCTAAATACAAGTTCATGTTTGCATTTTGCACCCCTGGGGTTCTGCCAGATCCGGTGTAACCACGTTATCTGGATCTCTCCCGAGCCTGTCACACTGGCTCCGTGACAGTGTGCCTGTTCCTGCAATGCTAGCTCCACTGAGAGCTGCAGCAAAACTGGGGTGTTTTTGGGTTGCCTCATGGATTTGATAATGGGCAAAACACATTTCAAACCAGTATTTGCATTATCCTGTTTCTGAGCAGGGAGAAGCCGCTGCATGATCCGTTGAGTTGCAGCAAAGTTGCTGCTTGATGTTCATCCAACCCTCCTGCCCTGGATGTTCATTGATGTGGCACCCTCCATAGTTCTACCGGTCTTGACCAGGCTTCACTCCTCTGCACAATTTCTGTCTCTCCTTGTCTTTAAGGTGATTAAGATACAGTCCCCCCCGCCATTTTGCGGTTCAGGTACCGCGGTCCTGCTACATCGCGGGATCGTGGTACCTGCACCGCGGGGGGCATCTGTTCGCTCCGTGCGCTCCCCCGTACCTCCGAGAAGCCTGGGGGCGGGGGCGGGGGGTGATAGCGTCACCCTCTCCGCAACACTCCCGGGCGCCTCCGGAGTGCCTGCCACGCGGAAGGGCTGCGGGGACGGACAGTGTCCCTCTCCGCAACCCTCCCGGGTGCCTCTGGAGGGCCTCGGAGCCACGCAGAAGGGCTGCGGGGCGGACAGCGTCCCTCTCTGCAACCCTCCTGGGCACCTCTGGAGGGCCTCGGAGCTGCGTGGAAGGGCTGCAGGGACAGACGGCGTCCCTCTCTGTCGCCCACCCGGGCGCCTCCGAAAGGCCTTGGAGCCACACGGGGGGCATCGGATCGCTCCGTGCCACCCCCACGCTCCTCCGAGGCTTTTGGGAAAGATGCGGAATCGCCCCCCACCTGCTTCCGCATATCACAGATTTTCGTGGATCATGGGTAGGGTGGGTCCCTAACCCTCGCGATTGGCGGGGGGTTACTGTATTTTATTTTATTTTTGCATTCAGAAAACCATACATTATTAATGATAAATAATTTATAGACTAGCCTGTGAGAACATGCCCAGCTTTGGGTTGGCCTCTTTCATGGGGCTGAGAAGGGAATGAGAGAGAGAGAGAGAGAGAGAGAGAGAGAGAGAGAGAGATGCAAGGGTTCTTGCCACTGACTCAGTCTCTTGTCATCGTTTAACAGATGGAAGACTCTCAGAGATCCTTCCTTGGGATTTTGTGCTGGTTCTTTTGTTGGCTTGTGACATAATAAGATCCTGAATCATCAAGTAGGGGTAGATGGCGTCCACTAAGGAATCTGGCTTTGCATTTATTTGGGGGCTACACAGGAAGCCTTTATTTGGATAATATTAGTATTGCAGCAAAACATCCTGTGATGCAAATATAAGAGCATCCACACACATACCTCATCTCTTCTGAGATCAGATGTTAAGCAGAGACAGATGTGGTTAATACTTGGATGGGTGACCAACCTGGAATATGAGGGAGGGCTAGGAGTCTCCTGGCAGGGTTAGAACAGACTTCTGCCTGAAATTGTGGAGCGAGCGGCTGCTGGTCAGAGTTCACCCTTCTGGCAAGGTGGGCCAACACATTTCCACCTTCCTATAGGCCTCAGGCTCCAACTGTTTTTCCCTTTCCTTGTCGGAATCTTCTTAGGGAAGAAAATGGAAGTAATTCTAAGTAGTAATTGCCTCACAGGTGCATAGCCTGGAACCCTGTCCTTAAAGATATGGGAAGCTGCTTCTTTGGAGTACAGTGGACCCTTGTATAACAAATGGTTTGTATAACATAAAATCTGTACAACATAAGACATTCCAGAGAGGCGGGGATTTGCTTAACAGAATCGCCTATGGGGCAAATCTATACAACATAAAAATGGTCACAATTAGGGATTACTCTGTTTTCAATGCTTTCCTATGGAAATTTTGTATAAAGGAAAATTTGCTTAACAGAATTTCATTTGGAACGAATTCATTCCTTTATACAAGGTACCACTGTATAACATTCAGAATCCTGTAGACAGTATGGGAGTAGGGGGGTTAAACAAATGAGCTATGACATTCTGGCATTTATAGTCTTGTAAAAAAGCAACTTGATCCATTGCTGCCTGCCTAAGCTCTGGACTAAACAAAACAAGCAATTAATATGAGTGGGTAGGAAATATGAGCCTGCCACACCAACCCTCGTTACTTGTAACACCCTCTTCATAGGACAAGTACTACGAATATCATGCTGAAAGTGAAGGTTGCCTCCTAGTTCTAAGGAGCAAGGCTGAGACAGTTGAGTAACAGCATGAAGAAAACTGAGCTAAAGAGGTACACCTAAGAGATGATTTCACGGAGACCAGATTCCGTTTCAGTAATCTCATTTTACAGACCAGCTCCCTGAAAACTGGCTCCTGAGAATTCAAATCTGTTGCATTTAGAACTCCTAGTACCGTACTTCCAGGCGGCAGTTCTGGAGCCTAGATAGGTTAGAATAGGACTGTAACATAACACATCGGAAAAACACCACCCCAGGAGCAGCTGGTCTGCTTTATTCGATGTGTACAAGAGGTGCATTCAGTCAGCAATGCAGTTAGCTAGGAAAACAAATGTGTCATTCTTGTATCATAATAAAATGCATTTTCAAATAATGTATTCAGAAACTCCCTGATGTCTGAAAATTCAGCTATAAAGTCATGGGTCTTTAGGCAATGTAATTACACCACACACAGGTACAGAGCTACAGTATTTTTTATTTTTTATTTCTGCAAATCAATAAGAAGTTACTGTAGTAAAAACTATTTACTAGAAAAAATTATCTCAAATGGAAGAGCCTGGACACAATCTAGATTAATGCCCTTTCTTTCCTCAGAAACTCTTACTGCCTTTCCCTCTTTCAAGTCCACCAGTGGACCATTGTAATGACACCCCCTCAAAGTGCTTGGTTCAAGAGAGGTAGTTTAAAAATATGTCCAGCTACTTACCTCTCTATGCAGTGATCCCCCTCACTGATAATGAGAAAAAGATGAAATAAGCACACAGCTAAAAGAATGGGCACCGTTGGTAAAAATGCAGAGCAGGAGGAATGTGCGAGCTCACCTGAATGTGGGAGCCACTCCCTTTCTTGTGGTTACGCTCTCTTGTATTAATCATCCTTCTTGGCAATTTACACACGATAGAAAAAAGGTATTCACGAACTCGACAAGTATAAGATTCCAAAAGGCCATGACGTGCTCCAGCAGGAAGCAGCCATTTCATCTTCCCTGGGTACATTTTGAGAAGAACCTCTGGCAAAGAAGATGGGGGAGGCAAACACATGGGCGGTCCCAAAATTATAAAAATAATTTTTGAAAAGCTGTTGCTGTTTGTTCTGGGCTGTGATCATAAAGGGAGGAACACCAATGAATCGAATCAGATTCTTCCATTTCCCTTGGTAGGGTTGAGTCTTGCAAATACAGTGGTACCTTGAATAAATGAATTAATTCATTCCAAAGGAAATTCTGTTAAGCAAATTTTCCTTATACAAATTTCCCATAGGAATGCATTGAAAACAGAGTAATCCCTAATCGCGACCATTTTTATGTTGTATGGATTTGCCCCATAGGCGATTCTGTTAAGCAAATTTCCCCTATCTCCGGAATTTTTTATGTTGTACAGATTTCATGTTATAAAAACTGTTTGTTATACGAGGGTCCACTGTAGTGGTGTGATCATGGAGGCAGTCTTATTCCTTTCCAAAGAGTTGCTCCCTACAGGTAATTGTGTTGCTTACTACTCATTACTTCTCATCCCTGATGAAACAGCAAGTTCAAACCATAACTTACAAAATTAATGTGTTTGCCAACCATGGTTTACACTTCAAAAACCCTGTGGTTAATCTAACACAGCACCAGAAGCTTCAGATCTCATCACTGTATTAGGAAAGTAAAGGAAACATGGGTCCTGCACATCCAGTTCAGAGGATTGTTTGGAGTGGGGATTATGAGTCCCCAAATACCCCCCCCCCGATCAGCATAATCTAACCATGGTAGCTAGGAATTCGGCAGACTTTGTGGGGTGGGGGGAGGAATTATCCAGACATTGGCCAAGGGAAGGCTAGGACTTATTGAATTACCTCAGGAAGCAAAGGGGTAAGAGAAAATAACCACCATTGGTTCATGAAAACCAATTCCCAGACTGAACGTATGCTCAACATTCTGTAACCCTTAACCATGGATAGGAAAAAATATTATATTTTGAACTGTAAGCCTCATATTTTGGAAGGTTAGAAAATGCAGTTTTTTTCCAAGCTTCATCCCAACCTGAACTGCTATTTCTCATTTTATTCCAGTTAGTGGCATGTTGGGTTGTGGTGAAAGACAAAGTACTGTAGATCTTGAACGACTGAAGTTGTCTTTTGAAGTAGGAAACCCCTCTAGCACACCTGTCCGAGGTGAGGTTTTATATGTTCCAATTGGTTTTACAAGCTACAACCTACGTAACAATACTATCCTGTCCCTGGCTCAGGGTTAGGAGGAAGATCATTGTATAAAGAGACTATGGAGAAAGCCTGTCCCACAACATTATGACTCAAATTCAGACTGCCTTTCCTAACCCTATGAATCTGTTTGTTTTTTAAGAAAATGAAAAACAATGTAGCTTAGCATGCCATGAGAGATATGCCCCCTCAGAAAATCAAGAGTCCAGAAAACCCATAAACACTGGCTGAAATTCTGTTGTAATACATAGAGTTTATCTGTTCCACACTGAGTTACAAAACTCAGCATGAAGCAGATGTCTACAGACATTTCTTACATTGAGGCAATTTGCCCTCAAAAGTCAGGTGTTTTGGTAGCTGCAAAGCATTATTTTAACCCCTAGGATTTAAGCACAGACTCTGGCACCTTCTATCAGTGGATTTCTCAGTGGTAAAGATCTGGTATTCCATGGAAACCGTAGCCTTTTATTTGTTTTGCTTACATTTCATTTTTCAGTTCAGTGAGTGCCCGGACACTCCCTATGAAGCACTAGAGACGTTTGTCCCAACTTGTTGTTTAATCATACTCATCTTCCAAAGTTCACTTTTTCAGAATAAGCATGCTATATACTGTATACAGTATTAACTCAAGTGCAATATTCTAAAATAGCACAGCATTTACTTGAGGGGCAATGTAATTAAATTGTAAACTGCCCAGAGAGTGCTTTAAGCACTATGAGAAGTATATAAGCAGACCCCCCTTTTTTACTTACTACACCTGTGGCCATTTACTAAAATATGCAAGTTTCTAACTAAGGATACAAGATAGTCCATACAGCTTATGACTAAATGGTTGCATTAAGCCAAACAAGTACTGGTGTATTATGAAGACTGAATCCCACATGAACATTACTTGCTTACTCATTGAAGCTTCCAGTGGAAAAAATATGTGTAAATGAGCCTTAAGAAATATTATTTCCTTGCCCATTCAAGCTTAATTTACACATACTGCTTGTCAATGGAGACTGTCCAATTTTGCAAATGTTCATACTCTGTCAAAGTGATGGCATGAATGTATGAAATTAAATAGTTCTAAGATGCCCCAAGATATTTTAGTGAAGCTTGAAACAGGAAATCTCTACAATACTCCTATGGATAAAATGTTATTGTTGGCAATATTATTTATTTATTTATTTATTTATTTATTTATTTATTTATTTATTTATTTATTTATGTAGCTTGTATGCCGCCCACTACCCAAAGGTCTCTGGCAGCTCACAATCACAGTAAACAATTCAGATAATTAAAACATCAAATTGCAATACAATTAAAACAATAAAACATTTAAATACAATAAATACAATATAATAAAACACAACACTAAAATCGCCATCAGGACCCACAATAATCAGTTAAAAGACTTCTGGAAAAGGAATGTTTTTACCTGGCACCGGAATGTCATCAATGTTGGCACCAGGCGGGTCTCACTTGGGAGGGCATTCCACAATCTGGGGGCAGCTGCCAAAAAGGCCTTGTTCCTACAAGCCATCCCTTTTACCTCCTTGAGGGATGGCTCTTTCAGGAGGGCCCTCTGGCTAGATCTTAATTGCCAGGTAGGTTCATATGGAAGGAGACAGTCCTTGAATTACTTGACAACCTGTTATCCTTTAAAATACACCCCCAACTAAAATAATTTCTCAAATGAGATCCAGTCTCTCTTTGATTATCTGTCAATACTTGAAGTTGGATTTCCTCTATCACTGAGTTGAATTGACATGGCAACAACATGGTGGAGTCATAGAAGAAAAGCAGTTTCTGCTGTTTTCCATTACATCAATATGTTGATTACTTCAGGGGTTATCATGGTCTAAACATTGTACATTGCCTCAACTGTGACAGTGAGAAAACAATAGCTGGGTTGCAGCACAGATCTCCTAGCATCCGCAAACTGATTAAAACACATATTGTGATGAAAAGTTAAATAGGACAGAAATGAGTCAAACTAGAATATTTGAATATATCAAAATGCTTAATCAGTATCTCTGAATGACATCACACCTTGTTTCCCCCCCCCTTGAAATTCCTGTTCTTTTACATTACATTACATTACTTTAATTTAATTTACTTGCATGGTTTTACCTCCCAATCAGATGACAATGTGTTAGTACTTGATATGGTATTCTCATAGGTCTGTGGTTTTTTTGCCAGCTGTGAAAAACAGATGGCCGGAACGCTGTATTTAAAAAAAAAAAAAAAAACTAAAGACCACTGAAGAGAACATCACCCTGTGTGTGCTAAAACATCATTACCCTGATTATCACTGCTACTATTGCTGTATTATTAATTGTGCCCCACCAGCAATGATAACATCCACTTCACAGGGTCCCATTCTCAGCATCTGTCTCCACAACAAACCCTGTAAAGTAAGTATTGCTGAGAAGTAGTGACTAGCCCAAGGTCACAAACTTAGCTTCATGTTTTTTTTGAACTCCAGCTCCCCAAATTCTCCAAAAATTCCCCAGGCAGAATTCTGGAGGTTCCAGTTCACTGATTCATACAGATACCTACTGTCATCTTAATTTTGTTGACCTGCAACACGCCTAGTCCTCTGATATCCTAGACTAGTCTAGATAGACCATCTAGGCTAGGCCATTTTCTGCTGCAGTGCATCCTAGGTGTGGTATCTCATTGCTGTTTGGGCTCCATAGATGATGCCTCTTGAAGAACTACCACACCCAGAGAACACTGTGGCACTGAACTGAAGGCTTAGAATGCTTAGCATAACAAACTCCGGATCCATAGAGCCTCCGAGGTCTAGGTGTGTTTAAACTGAGTAAATGAAATGAGGGTCTCTGCAAGCATGGGTCTGTAATAGCTGGAACTTCCAGAATCGTTCCTGGGGGATTCTTATAGAATTCTGGGAGCTGAACTCAAAACACACAGAGACACACAGACACATGGCAGATGCCTAATTTCATGACTGGACAGGGATTCGAATTTCACACTCTTATTCTCAAGGATAGTGATCTAACTGTTTCACAATAATAAGTCTCTCGGATCTGTCTTAATTTTGTAAGGGGTAGAAAAACAAAGCAACAATGAATAGGCTACATTTAAAGAGGATATTAATTGGAAGAAAAGAAGATTTCTAATAAAGCCATTGTGGCTCTACCAAAGGCTTAAGAAGGAGCTGAAAATTCAAAAGGGCATAATGTGTGGAAGAAATAATAGGTCACCCGTCAAGAATACAAACAAGCAGCCCAGCCCTCTAGGGACTGTGTAAGGACAGCATTTTAAAAAGAACATTTTGGGCATATATGAGACAAAGAAGTGGTTGTCTTGATGCTCAGTAAGGATGGTGCAATAAGAAGAGGTGATAAGGGGACAGATCTAATATTTTCCTCTATATTCTCTCAAATAGGAAATGCTAAAATGATTTGGAAGCATCTTGGTAACATAACAGCCATGGGTTTGCCAAAGATAACCTTGACAGCCTGATAGCATCTTTTCCAAAGCAGCCACAGGGTTGACAAAATTCTCCATTAAGAGTTCTGTTAGCAAGCTAATTAAAGGTACCCCAGATGGTGGTAATACTCTCAGGTGGAATGGGTACTGCATGAAAAACCAAGCCCATCAATGGTTCCTCATGGGAAAGAATCTGAGTGGGATACTTCAGAGGGGTTTTTTTTTTCCTGGACCTGCAAATCAGATGCCCCACCTGCCGCCTTCCTGCTGACCCCGTTGCCTCTTTACTTAGTCCTGCCACCTCCTCCTCTTCCTCCTCTGTGGCCGCGGTTTCTGTGCATGCCATGGCTGACCTGCTGATAGGGATGTGCATGTGCAGAGACAGTGGCCCAGCTCCTGGAAGGGAAACCAGGACATTGTCTCTCTGAGAATGACATTAGGGGAGGGGGGAAGAAAAGGAGGTGGTGGGGAGGTGACAGAGACATTGGGAAGGGGGTAGGCAGGCAGCAGAGGGAGTGGAAACATCCCCCCCCCCCCGAAGAACAAGTAAAATATACTGTTCATGGTTTGGAAGTGATTAATGCTTTATTTATTTATTTATTTATTTTAGAGTATTTTTACCCCGCCTTTCTCCTTGGAAAAGGACCCAAGGTGGCTTACTGTAATGAGGGATAATATACAGTCCAGTACAATTAAGACATGTTCAAGTATTTGAGAAGAAGGAATTGAGAGATATCTTACAGTATTAATAGACAACATGCATGGGTAATCATGAACTACCCCAATTTGTCATTTTTTCTGCTTCATGCCCATCTCTAATCTCATTCCAACGTTTCCCAGACTAATTTCTTTTCCAACTGAATCTTGTGTTCTAATGTCCACAGGGTGATCGCCTCAGTTTAGTCATTTTTGGTTTTAAGGAGAGTCCAGGCTTGACTGCATCTAGGACCCACTTTTTGGGTTTCTGGTGGTACATGCCACCTGTATCTTTTTCAACACAATGCTTCAAGTGTATCAATTTTTCCCTTTTAGGTTTCCTCGGCTTTCACATCCATACATAGCACAGTAAATGGGAATATTATACTACAAATGATCTTGGTCCCAGCCTTCAGCAGCACCTCCATATTCCTGAGGTGCCCTTCTGAGTCTCAGTGTTCTGCTTTCTTGGCAGCAGTGTCCATTTAGACTGGCTTGAATCATGATATTAAAAATATTTAGCAATCCTGATTTTTTTGTGTATCAACATAAAAGTTATACACCATATTTTTGCTTTACAAGACTCACCTGCATAAGGCACATATAGTTTTTAGAGGAGAAAAACAAGGGAAAATGTTTAGCCTGTTTCATGGCGGGGGAGTCCTGGCTGCAAAAGGGGAGGGTTGCAAACAAGGTGATTGGGACTGTGGAATCCAGGCTGCAAAAGGGGAGGGTTGCAAACAAGGTGATTGGGACTGTGGAATCCAGGCTGCAAAAGGGGAGGGTTGCAAACAAGGTGATTGGGACTGTGGAATCCAGGCTGCAAAAGGGGAGGGTTGCAAACAAGGTGATTGGGACTGTGGAATCCAGGCTGCAAAAGGGGAGGGTTGCAAAGGAGGCAGTTGGGACTGGGGAATCTAGGCTGCAAAAGGGGAGGGCAAAGGAGACCTCTTTGCGAACAAGGTGATTTTTGATTGAGGAATCCCAGCAACAGGAGGGGACAGGAAAGGCTCTGTGCAGGTAACTTCTCTCTAAATGAAAATCTGTGATATATATGTAGTGCTGTCTACCGTATCCGCTTTATAAGGCGGACAGACATTTCCCCTCACTTTTGAGGGGGAAGTGCATCTTATAGAGTGAAAAATATGGTAATTCTTCTGTAGTCATGATTTTTGCCTTCTCACCTTCCTCAACAGTTGTTTTGAGTTATTGCTGCTTTCTGCAAGTCATGAGGTATCATTTTCACATCTAAAATTAATGATGCTTCTCCTAGCAATTATGTTTATCCTTCATCCGAACCTAATCCAGCTTTAGATATGACATGTTCTCCATTCAGATTGGACAGATAGGAAGACAAAATGCATTGTTGTTTGCCCCCTTTCTTTTTTAGTTAAGGTTATACCAGTCGTGTTTTTTTGTTTATATGTTTCTTTGGGGGTTTGTTTGATTTTTATATTCCAGCTACCAGGATTCTCCAAGAGTTTCACAAAATTACAGGAGTTCCAGCCCACAAGCAAAGACCTACATTTCACTCACCTTGAGTAGGACAGATGGCAGAAGCTTCTAAGGCCTGTTTTCCCCCTGTTATTGATGTAGGGGAAAAGGAAACTGTTCTAGTGTTTCCTGGGAGGCCTAGCTCTTCATGGGAGATATAGTCTTGCTGCCTATTAGGCTCTGCAAAGTTATAGTCACAAAGAGCCATGCCTCCAAGATAGGCCTCCCAGAAAGCCCCACAGCTTCTAATATGTGCTTTGAACCTTTGAATGTAACCAGGCATTACTCCTTACAGCTAAGCAACACAGGTTCTAGAAAGTACAATATATCACCAAAATTAACTTTTTACTTATTATAATTAATTGCTGCCCAGCTCTCCACTATACATCAATTTCTATCCATTTATATTGTGCAATGACTCCATGCAATGTCACTACACCACATCTGGAAACAATAGGGTAAACAAAGGTACAAAGAGTTGCACCTGCATCCATTTCGAGAGGTGTGATTCTGAGTGGATACAATACTCCATGTATTTCAAACTGGCCTCTCATTTGCAGGCAGGAAGTAACCACTATGTCTAGTAATGACTACATCCATATAATAAAACAAAATTGCAAATGTTCCTTTTTGGACTAGATTATAACCCTAGAATCTCACATCAAGCATGGCCAGATATTCTGGAGGTGTAGTCAGAGGGAGAGAGAGAGAAGGAGAGGGAGAGAGAGGTGATTGTAAGCTGTTCTGCACATAATGGGATCAGTTAACTATGGATTAAATTTGGTACAAGTTGGAAGACAAAGAATTCTTCTTTATTTCAAATTTGACTGAAAGGTGGAAAAGGGTAACAGATAACTCTTTCACTGGAATGTGGGTGAGGCTCATTCATGTTTTTGCTTGCTTCTTCCCTTGGAGGTTGGCAACACAGTTGCATATAACACCCTGCATTTCCATCTCTCTCTCTCTCTCTCTCTCTCTCTCTCTCTCTCCCGTCTCTATGTGTGATGACATCTTCTTTGGCTTTCCAGATATAAATTAACTAAAAAGCTGAATTTATGAATGATATGAAGTATGAACATCACACTCTATATTGAACAAACAGGACAATCTATAAGAAAATGCATCAATGAACACAAGTTTCACATAAGAAACCACAATACACAAAAACCTGTCTCAAAACATTTCAGTTTACTTGTACACTCCTTGAAAGACTTGAAGGTCACCATTTTGGAACAAAATCATTACAATCCAGAATACGAAGGGAAACAGCTGAGATAAAACTCATATGCATGATGGACACCCACAAGAATGGACTAAACATAAGTCATGGTTTCTTGAGTCATTATCAAATGTAATATGCCATATTGCCACCTTTTCCAAGGAAGTTATCTCCCACCAGGACTCTTAAGGCATTCACCACAGAGCCATAAAGATACATAAACAGACACCAGAACACCCTGACCTCCTTCCCATCATTTTTACAACTGGCCAGCCCCTTCCTCCCCTTCCCCCTCCCCTGTCCAGCCTCACCCAACTGTCTATGTGGGAACCTACAAATTGGGCTTATATGCAAATACTACACCCAATGAATATTTGGTATGAAATGTACAGGTATATCCCATCTCATATTATATTATTCAACTCATTCTGCTGCTATATGTCTAAGGAAGTGGACGTGTCCACGAAACCTTACATTAAAATATGAAAGTTAGTCTTTAAAGTGCCACATGTTTTCTTTCTTTTGTTTTGATTTGATTTTCAACTAAAGAAATGATTTTGCCACATTTGAAGATTGGCAAACAACAGTTGTTATCCTACTTTTGGACACAAGATGGCACCATCATGCCATTAAAATCACAAAATTGGGTTTGGCAAATTAACAAGGGATGGTGAAAGGCAGACAATTAATTAAGTTGACAGCGGGTGGGGGATGGTTAATTTCAAATAGGGTGCTGGAGAAGAGCTTTGGAGATAGACCAAATCAAGCCTGAACTATCTTTGGAGGCAACAAAATAGAAACTGAGGCTGTCCTACTTTGGGCATATTATGAGTGCGCAGGATTTTTGGGAAATGACTGTACTGCAGGGAAAGGTGGAAGGCAGCAGGAAAGGAGGAAGGCTAAATATGAGTTGGATTGACTCCCTAAAGGCAACCACAGGCTTGAGTCTATGAGTTGAGCAAGGCTGTGGAGAATAGGACATTTTGGAGAGGGTTGCCATAACCTGGAAGCAACTTGACAAGCACAAAACACCACCAATGACAAGGGAAGGTATTTGCAGGTGCCTCCAAGAGCACCTCTGAACAGGACTGTCCTTTGCACAACCACACTACTTTATCTTAAGCACGCCTTGCCCAGGAACGCTGAAATGTTGGAGCTACTCCTGATGGTGGCTAATGGTAGCTCAAACAGGCCTTTGACAATGGACTGGAGCAGGCTTCGGATGGGGTGATGCTGGACCTCTCTCTTAAGCGTTTTAAATTCTTTTTAATCTGGTACTTTGTTCTGAACAAACTATGGTTTATCTAACTTAATTGTACCCAACTGTGTGTTGCTGTTGCTGTTTTAACATGGTGTTTTGTTTTCTTTATTAACTATAGTGTCAGCTCGCTTAAGTCCTGTACTAAGAGAAATGTAGGATGTTAAAGAAATAAATGGATTATTCTTTACATAAGGATAAGGTTCAAGGTCCTGGTTTTGGTCTTCAAAACCCTCCATGGCCTGGGTCCTGAATACCTGTCGGAGCGTATCTCCCAGAGGTCAACTGAGGCCAGGCCCACTCAAATGTTGCAGGCACGCTCATGGTGCCCACTCCTAGGGAGGCGCGGAGGTCAGCTACGCGCAACCGTGCCTTCTCTGTGGTGGGCCCCTTGTTATGGAACCACCTTCCGAGTGAGCTGCGCCTTGCACAGTCCCTGCCTGCCTTCAAAAAGCCTTTGAATACCATGCTTTTCAGGGAGGCATATGGCAACCTTTAATTTTATTTAAGTTATTTAATTTTGACCCTTCCCCCCTTCTCCTGCCCCCTGATGCATCTTGCTTAGAGCTTTCCCCTTCTTTTTTTCTGTATATTAATGTTTTTTTAACTTGTAAACTGCCCAGAGTTCTTGTTGAAAGAGGGGCAGCATAAAAATGAAACAAATAAATAATAAATAATAATAAAAAATTAAGAAATCACATTGCAGGTTACAGGATGCGATTTCCTGGGATGAATTTCAGTTTTTTACATTTATTTATTTCAATGGCAAATTGCAATAGCTGGCACAGGGGGTAGCGAATGCTATCCCTATTTGGCCTGTTTCTTTATCACTGGGTGCTAGGAACTTCAGATAGCTGTTTACATAACTATTTACTGGTGGGCAATGGTTTTTGTGGGAGAGGTGCAAGTTCCATTATAAAGCTATGGCTCTCTTCATCAAGCAGATAATTTTTTTGATAATTTGTTGAGTCAAAGGGTATTTGTACACGACCCCTAAACTCCGCAGCAAATGGCTGCCAGCTCCGGAGCTTACAATTGTTTCCCCACCAGCTCCGGAGTTTGCAGGAAATTAAGTGCCACCACGCCCACCTAAGCGCGTCCCAGCGTACTTTTCTTGTACCTGCTCTAGAAGAGTGAAAATCCCCAGGTCCGGATTTAATCTGGTGAGTGCGGGGCTCTCCTCACTTCTGTTTTTTTTTTTTTTTTTTTGCCTCCCGCCCCTTCCGGGCAGCTTCGGAGGTGAGCCTGCATTTTTCCCTCTCTTTTTTCCTCCCTCCTCTCACGCAGACAGGAGCAAGGAAGTGCGGAGGGGTAGGGACGCAGGAAGAGCAACGAACCCCCAAGATCTCTGGTCCGAATTTAAGTGGCCAGCGGATCTTAGGGGTTGTGTGAAAAGGCCCAAAGACACCTCACAACCAGCTTAGAGGCTGGCTACGTGGCCTTGCTTTGGATCCGTTCCAAAAGTAGACCATGCACTAGAATGGACCCAAACCAGAGTGATCCTACCCACACCAGAAAAGTAGAAGCCCCCTTGACTGGGTAAGAAAAGTCAAGAGCCCACTACAAAGGAAGTAATAGCAATTCAGATAATGACTGTTGCCAACCTCTAAGAGCAGAAAAGTAAGACACCAGTTAGATGAGACATCATCTCCATGAGAGAATTATTGTACAAGAGGAAATACCTTAAGTGATAACATGTTACTGACTGTGAGAATCACGTGATGCAAACAGGAGAATAATGATTTCTACCTAAATGCTTCTACGGTCCATGCAATCAGCTCCTACAATGAAACAACAATGAATGCTTCTTTATTTCACCCTGCCTTTTGAAAATGGATAGTGTGACATACAGTATCTCAGATCAAATGATACCAGGTCACCTGATATCATGTGAGCTGGCATATGTAACAGGATCATAACTGGATATGAGAAACAAAATTTTAATTACATATCTCAGAATTGAACCATTGGTATGTACAGTGGCTATAGGAATCTGCAAATTGTAGGCCAAAATGTTAATAATAAGCATTCTCCAGCTCTTATCATGATACCAGCCATAGATGCTGTTATGCTAGTGCTTGCTTCTTGATATGGCTGTGTTGGGATATAGCTTCTACCCCAATGCAGAGCATTTTGGGAATTATCTAATGCAACTTGTTTTGATCTCAAAGGAGAATGATGGAACAGAAAGGGTGGCCTTTTCACAGAAAAAAATGTCTCTGCCAGTTGTAATCAGTGGCAATACCTAGCCTGAGTCCTGTGGAGTACACCAAATGTACAGCTGTATAAAGCCAAACAGGAAGTGTGGTGAAGCAACTGAAATGGCTGTTAGACATTCCTTATGATTAGCGAAGCAATTATTATGGGGTAAAGGAACAGTTGAATAATTCATTTCATCTTAACATCTATTTACTATAATTTTGCTGACTGTACTTGGACATGTCTGACTCCTTCTCTAGCATGGTATGACAGCAACATATCTGTTATTTCACAACCTGGGACCTGCCAGAGAGAAGGCCCTCTCTTGTGTCCCCATTGGCTATGCACTGGCAATGGGACCATGAGGAGGGCCTCCTCCAATTAAACACCAAGAAGGTGTAAGGCTCCATCAAAGAGACAGCCTTACAGAAATAAATCTTTTTTAGGCCAAGGTTATTGTTTTTAGAGTATGTTTTATGGGGTCACTGTTTCGATTGATGCTATAGGTGACACCTTTGGTAGTTTTGCATTTGTATTTTGTAAGGGCCACACAGCTTCCCACTTTTACTTCAATGTTTCAATTGATTCTCACTTGTCTATCTGATCACACCTACCATTTTGTGACAGACGTTTCTACTTAAGGTAAACAAAAGGTGACAAAATTCTGCTACATAGTTATGCTGACAGCAGTACAGTACAATGGTGTAATTTGCAACAACAAATAGTCACCACATGGATACCACATTGTGGATCAGTTGAGTGGCTTGACAGGTAACTAGGAATGCAGCATTAATTAGCAGTACTTTATCATCCCAAATTCCATCTGGAAGTTGAATCATGGCAACTGGA
Source organism: Phrynocephalus forsythii (assembly GCA_029282475.1). Lineage (NCBI taxonomy): Eukaryota > Metazoa > Chordata > Lepidosauria > Squamata > Agamidae > Phrynocephalus > Phrynocephalus forsythii. The sequence goes on along the minus strand of JAPFRF010000003.1, from coordinate 34,714,949 downwards.
CTTCTTGAGACTGAAATTTTGCTGCTCATCCAAACAGCTTTGTCAGTCTGACTGAAAAAGCTGTTTGGATGAGCAGCGAAATGCTTCCATCTCTCAAGAAAAGAAGTCAAGTTGCCATGACTCACCTTCAGATAAACTCACCTGGATGACTGAGAATCTTCACAGACATATCCCAAAACTTCCACCAATGTAAGATAATTCTGCTCAATGGGTTGTGTATTGTGCATAATATGTGCTTCTGCAGAGAGTCATCTGGCAGAGCTCTGTTCTAGCCCACAGAAAGAGAATGAAGACCACTCTCTGAGATTTTGAATCATCAATATATACAGACGACAGTCAACTCTCTCCCTCTCCTATTCATTTAATTCCAAGAAAGTCATTCTGATTCTAAATCAGTGTATGGTGTTAGTGTAAAGGTGAATTGTTACATGGATAAACTGAAGCTTAATACAGGCATGAAAGAGGTGTTCCTATTTTGCTGAAAGGCACATCAGAGAATAGAGTTTCAAGCTGTGCTGGATAGGGTTATATCCCCCACCCCACTCACAAATGCAGGTTTGTAATCTGAGTGTGCTCTTGGGGTCATTTCTGTGCCTGGATGCTCAAGTGTCAGTAGTGGCCAGGAGTGCATTTGTGGCTAAATGTTTGACCTGGCCCCAGTGGCACATGCCTTAGTTACATCCCATTTGGATTATGTGCCCCACATACAGTTGTCTTTGGAAAATGTTTGGAAACTTCAGTGGATCCAAACTGCCACAACCAGATTACTAACTGGAGCTTGCTGGCTGGCTGTCATATAATTCCCATTACAACAGCTCCACGGTTGGACAAACAGTTTTCACACAGTTTAAACTGCTGGTTTTGACTTCCGAAGTCATCAATACTTGAGTCCAAGCTACTTGACAGACTACATTTCAATTTCCAAAGCCTAGGTTTTTAAATGATCAGAGGAGGCCTGTCTCACCACCCTCACAGATGTCTTTGTTGAGGACACGAGAGGTCCTTCTCTGTTGCTGTTCCCAAGTGATGAAATTGCCTCTTGCTTCCACAGGCCAGTCAAGACTTGCTTCTTCAGGCTGGCTTTTTCTTAATGATTGGATGCCTATAACCTGGACTACTGGTTGTTTTTCTCTCTCCTCCCCTTCCAGTTTCTATATTATTTTTACCATAGTAAACAGTCCTGGGTCATGTTGAGGAGAGAGGTAGGACATATATATTTTAAATAAATAAAGAATAAAGAATTTGACTCAGAACTATAACTAATAATTCTCAGTGGTTTGTATAAATGTTTTAAAAATCAGCCGCATAGACTCTTGGATTGGATAATGTGCATTGGGCTGATATGGTACATCTAGACTTTTTGGATCATCGTACAAGTGCCATCAGGCAGTGGAAAAAGATGTCTTTGCAGGGTGGAACAATATTTTCCTCTCTTGGGGAATCACTCCAGCCTAGCCTAAAAGGTTGTAGCCCAATATCTACACCAAATAAATGCTGACAAAAAGTGACACTGGTTAGTATAGCAGTCATATTGTGTGAGCCAATGTGGAAAATTCCAGTGACTCACATAATTTTCAACTTGTGTCTTCTATACCAGTCAACCTTTGTTGTTGTTTTGTTTGTTTGGTATATCTTTGAACACAGTCTCTCTTAACCATTTAAGGTTTGTTTCTAGCACCTTGGGCTCATTATCCAGTTATGCATAAGCATATGCATGTTCAGTAAACCTTGTTCTGAAATGGAGTAAGTCACATACTATTTAGCATCATTTTTTTCAGAAGATGTGTACAGATTGCTGTATTAGAGCACGACCATGTGTGTGCAGCGAAGTTTCACTGAGTAACAGGACTGCAATTTAATTCTTTTTTTAAAAAATGTGTAGATTAAATCAAGGAAATGGAGAAGAAATAAAGGGAAGACGGACAGGCTGAAGGGAAGGAAGAAGGCAGAAAAGAGGAGAAAAGAAGAGTGCAGTTACTTTTTTGTTACATTTTGTAATAATTGTCATTTTCATCTATTTCTATTAGTCTCTTTATTTTTTGTTTTCACAACTTCTTGCAGATTCCTCTGTAGAACGAGTTCAAGCTTTTGCCTGCTTTCTCCATTGGTTGGCTCTTTAATTTTTCTGACAATATGTCCATTTCCACAACTTCCAGACATTTTTCTGTCAATTCCTGTTTCGGTATCACTTCCTCCAGTACATAGCATACAAAATCCTAGCTGCAGTTATTACATGAATCACTACCTACCTTATTTTCATAATTCTGAAATCAGCAATTGACTGCTTACCATCTTTGCACCAAGAAATGGCTGTACAGAGTATATTTATAAAACATAAAAGGAACAATGAAGAGTCATCCAGAGCCCCATACTAGCCAATCTAATGTTCACTGAAAATTCACAAGCACATCCGAGAAATAATACTATCTTTCTCAGTCAAGGGGCAATGTATAAACATGCCTTCATATAGTCGCACTCTTGTGTCTTAAGAAAGTGAATCGGATTAATGAAAGTTCACATTAAACTATAGCAAGTCTCTCTCTCTCTGCTTTAATAATAATATTACCTTGCTTGTGGATGAAACATACTTCCTCCCATCATCATCCTGACTTTGGAAACAATATCAAAGAATTTCACACAGTATTATAATCAGCTGCAGTTCTCAGGAAAAACACAATCAGAGGTACAAGAAAGGGCAATATTGAGAGCAACATACATACTGCACCAATATTTAACAGATATTTAGGTTTTTGGTTAAAACCTGCATTTGTTATATACTGTACTAGGTTTTTCATAATTTTGAGTAACTGTGTTTGCAAGTTTGAATAATAAACAGTCAGACAAAAGGCAAAAACAAGGGAGCACGTGAAAGACTGTTATATTTTTAATGTGAACTTTCATAAAGTCCATTTCGTCAGAACACAGCAATCATTCATACATGCCCCAATGAACATGTATTTATTTTATATTTCAATTTTTTAAAAAACTTATAATGCTTGCACAGACTAACACAGGTACTCCTTCAAAACCGACCCTCTACCCGTTCGCCTTCTCTACTTTCGGGGTACCCTGCCTCTGATCCTGTAAAAACTAAGGCATATGTGACCATCATGACCAGGAGACCCTAATAAATAGTCCCCATCCACTGCTAAGAAATCACGTCCACATCTAAAGCTGCCCAGGTTTTGAGCTACAGTGTTACCTTGTATAAAGAAATTAATTCGTTCCAAATGAAATTATGTTAAGCAAATTTTCCTTTATACAAATTACCATAGGAATGCATTGAAAACGGAGTGATCCCATTTTTGTTGTACAGATTCTCTCCATAGATGATTATGTTAAGCAAATTTCCCCTATCTCCAGAATTTTTTATGTTGTACAAATTTTATGTTATACAAGGTGTTTGTTATACAAGGTTCCACTGTATTGTGAAAGTGAATGGCATCCTGACACGTGTGCGAGAAGGCGCCCTTCGTGTTTACACGTTCAGCCATTCAGCTGAGCTCAGGTATGGACAAGGGAAAGAGGAGGAACCCTAACGCTGGTAGGGGGAAGCCGTCAATCAATGACGCTGCCCCCGCTGCAGGTGAGCCCGTTCTGTCTCCATGGCAACGGCACCCTCGGCTGAAGCAGGAACCCGGAAAAAACCCCGAAGGCCACAGAGAACGAAACGGCGCGCGCCTGCGACACGAGCGGAAAGGCTCGTACAGGGGGCTGCGCCTGCGTAAAGACGGAGCATCCGCTCTAGCCCATCTACTCGAGCGCCGATGCCGCCGCCGCCGCCGCCGCCCTTGGTTCCGGTTCCTTATTGGCGCGGCCGGGCGCGCCGTATGACGTCAACAGAGCAAAACGGAAGCGGAAGGCTTGTTTCATTTTTACCTCAGCCGGGCGGTGGGGTTTGGTTGGGTTACGGAAATCACCCAAAGACGATCACTTTTTTTTTTGTTTAATATCAGAACTGTTTTGGCTTTCGTTCCCTTTTGCGGAAAGGAGGGTCTCGTGAGGGGGAAAGAACCCCTTTCGGCTTCCTTGGTCCGGGTTTTTATTTCCCCCTCAGTCTTCCGCCCCTTCCCGGTCAGCCCCGCCCGTCATGGCGGCCACATCCAACCTGCAGGTGAGCCCTTTTAAGCCGGCGCTTCGATTATGGGATGGAGAACGAGGAAGAGGGAGGCCTTACCTGAAACGTTGAAGCGTAGAGGAAAGTCGTCATTGGAGGCGGTCAAGGCTTTCCCTAAACCAAGTCAGTTTAGGTCGTTGTCAGTAGACTAAAATTTATTTATTCGTTTATTTTTACACTTCTGAACCAGTGCTCAGACTGGGAGATAAACGACACTAAACAATATAAACATATTTGCTTGTTTGTTTGTTTAAACTTGTACCCTGACCAGTTAGTAGACAGGCCACTACTCTTAGTGGCTTACAGAATATATTTAATTATATATATATATATAATTAAAAACCACATTATGAAAGTAGTCAAATAAAAACAGAAACCCCTTTAGTGAGGGATTATAAATAAAGCTATAACGCAAAAATTAAAATTAATTTAAAATCAAGCAGTGGCTATAGATGTTAGAATGTAATCTCACCGAGCTATTAAACACCTTTGAACTGCAGAGCTGGAAGGGCCCAGACCCTCTCAAGGAGAATAATGAGGAACTGAACTCCCAACTTTTGGCTCAACAGCCAGGGACCTAACACACTGAGCTATCGATCAGTTTTAAAATGGTATAATTTAGAAAACATGCCAAAATAGATGAGTTTTCAAAGGTTTTTTTAAGACCTCCATAGAAGAGGCCAGGCAGATTTCAGGCAGCAGTTCATTCCAAAGCAAGGAATCCTGGGACACATGAATAGAAGGGAAAGCCCCTCTTGGAAAAGGGGCATTCTACGATGTATTGAGTCCCCATCCTGTTTAGGGCTAAATATCAGCCCCTCCTCATGTGTTGGACTACAGCTCCCACCTACTACCGGGTGGGGGTGGGGAAGTGATGTGAGTTATAATCCATCAAGTCTGGAGTATCCCCGGTCTGGGAAGGCATTGGGGTTTATGCGGAGGTTGGCTGTGTTCCTCTATGTCAAATGGTTGGAGTAAATAACGGAGGAAGACTAGCCGTTGTGGTCTGTGAACCTCCTGGGAATATTTCATGCTGGCAGAGTTTCTTTAGCTGCTTGGCACTGCACTATGGCTGCTTTCAGTCTTTGCAGTGGCATGAGTCACAGTTTCAACTGTTACATTTTAATTGTGTCTTACTTTAACTTGGAGCTTCTCTAGATTTAAGATCTGATTCATTTTAGAATATTTATTGGCTCCTTCATTTCCAGTATTTTAAAAACATTTCTGATTCACTTTAATTACGTGAATTTTCAAAGCAAACTAGTATGAACTGCTTTATACACTTTGGCATCAAATACCACAAGTGACTTAGAAGAATAATCTTTTGACTATGCTTTCTCTGGATTTGTTATATTTATAAAATAGGCTGAACAAATCACATGCAATGAAATGTTATCCATATTTCATTCTGAAGTTATTCATAATCACAATGCCACTTGTAATCCTAAAATATTGAATGGGTTACATAATTCAGAATATGATGTTGTGGATGTTTTTTATTATTTCTTTATTTTTGCTGAAATGCAGTGGATAATAGGTAAAATGTTGGTTGTGGTAACAATGCAAAAATGTTGCCACATTTAATAGTCTGTGCATGATTAAGTGGTATGTGTTCAGATTTTAGAGCATTATGACAGAAAAGTGTGGAAAAGAGAATTTCATTACAGTATCCTATATCCATTCCCCTAGATTTTGCTAGAGTCATGAATGTCACCTTTTCTATTTTAGAATAGGTTATAAGATTTCTGCTGCCATAGCTGTGGAGGAAAAGGTGAAGAGATCAAAATGTTCTTTGGATACAAGCAGCTTCAATCTATGTGTTCTCCCTGAACATAAGAACACAAGAATCTCTCTATGCTGCATCACATCATTTATTCTAGCTTAGCATCATCAGCATTCCCTGACAGTGATTCTCCAGTTTCTGGTGTGAGTCTTTTCCACCCTAGTTAGAGAGATGAAAGTTGAACCTCAGGCATTATGCATGCAAGACATGTGCTTTACCAATCAGTGACAGTCTCTGTATAGACCAAGAGAAGTTTGGTGTTTGGATCTGCTTCTTTTTACATCTGAATTTTATAAACTTTTTTTTTAAAATGCAAGAGCCCAGAGTTGGCTCTGTAGGGCAAATCCACCTTTTGTCGGAAACAATAGATTTTTGTAACTCATGCCTTCTATTTTATTGCATGGTAGAATATTTCTGGCTTTTCAGTACTTCAGAAACAGATAGTAAATAAAATTCCCATGTGATCTGATTTATGCAAACTTCATCTTGCATCAAGTTATATTTATTCTGGTTTCCCCCCATAATTTACATAGGACATGCATACACCTAGAAAATAATGATGTGATGTTCTAGCTGAATCCAAGGAGAGTAATGTAGTGTGTCCATATTGTTTTAACCTCGTGACTCCTCTTTTTGTGTTTACTCACTATTATAGTTTCAGATTTAGGAAAGGCAATAACATGGAGGCTTTCTGGTAATTTCTCTTCAGATCTCAATTTGCATACTTTTTCTGTGCTGTGAAACAACTGTGAAATATTTGTGCATTCCCAAAAAGACCACTGCTTCCTATAGAGTTGTCCACAATCATCCCACCACCCTTAAATTTATTCTTGTTTCTCAGTGCCTGCTTCAGTAGATACAGATTTTTAAAACTCTTAATTCAGGTTTTTGTGTGTTTATGTAAAAGCAAAATGAGAAAGAAAGGAAGAAAGATGCAAAGCATGCTGTTTATAAACTGCCCCGTTAAAGCACTCTCGAAGAATTTGTTCATTTTTAGAGACAGTAATATCATGACCTTAAGCACAGGGTTTGTTGTTGTGAACATCTATACAAAGATATCTGTTACTACTGGATATTTTTATAATATATGCATAAGAATAATTACATGCCTGAAATGAATTCTGACTTATGACAACCCTTTCCAGGATTTCCTAAGTCAGTGTTGGCAAACCTATGGCACAGGTACCAAAGGTGGCACTTGGGGCCCTTTCTGTGGGCACCTGACATTGCCCCTTCACAGCCACCTGTATTCAGGTTAAATTGCTGTATTGAAACTTGGCAAAAAAATTAGTAGGTTTTGAATTGCACTTTGGGCGCTCGGTCTCTAAGAGGTTCGCCATCACTGTCCTAGGTAGAGCATTCAGAAGTGGTTTGCCATTCCTATTTTGTGAGGCACTAGGTAGTTTGTCCAAGGCTACAGACACTGATTCTTCTAGCACAGACATTGCAGTGGAAAACTGAACTCTTAAATGTCTGGCTGAACAGCCAAATAAGCTACATAACCAGTGTATTTAATGCAGATGTACAGACACACATTTGTAAATGAATGTCATGCTACATGTCTGTGTGTTGTGCCGTTACAGTCGTGACTGACTCTACTTGACTCCATGTCCATGGAGTTTTCTTGGCAGGAGTACTGGAGTGGCTTGCCAGTTCCTACTCCAGGCGCCTACAGCACCTGGTATTCCCTGGTGGTCTCCCATCCAAATACTAGCCAGGGCCGACCCTGCTTAGCTTCCGAAATCAAGCAAGATCGGATGTGCTTAGGGTATCTAGGCAGCTCTGTCATGCTACATAAACCATAGCATATCACAATGAAGGCTGTGGTTCAGTGATATAGAACACATATTTGCATACAAAACCCCCAGATTGTTGCCTGATCCTGCTAGGTAGTAGTGAAAGAATGCTTCTCTGAAATGGTGAAGGGTTAGGGTTAGGGTCTCTCTGTTGATACTCCTGAATGAGAAAACCAAGAATATGATTTGGTAAGAGTCAGCTTCCTAGGCCACTTTCATACTGAGTGGATTTGATTTAAATCAATACATTGGATTTTTTTGACAATTTAAATAAAAAACAATATTTTGGTCTAAAACAATTTGATATTTTTAATTGAATTTATCAATTCTGCTTTTACACATACAGTACTAAGAGAGATTACATAAAAATTTGCTGTTTTTAAATAAGATTTTATACCCAAAGATATATAGTTATTAATAGCAGTGCAATAGAAATGAAAACAACAGATCCAATATTCCCTATTTTCTTATTCTTTTTCTGAAGCTACTCCTGGACCTTCTTTTTTCTTGACATGATAACATTGGCAGTTTTTGGAAAGCCTTTAAAATTTCATGATTTTATAAATAAGCTGTGTTTTGTTATTTGTTTTTGTTTATTTTAACAGTGGCAATGCTCCATGTTGCCTCTCTGCAATGAAGTAAACACCCTTACCTTTCTCTGTCTCTGAAAGTTCATATATTCAAATGCTAGATATGTCAGTAAATAGAGAATTACTAGAAACACAATCAGCCTGGGCAAGGAAACTGAAAGCGGAAAGCAAAATTTCTTAGTGTGTGGGGAAATCACATTAGTTTTATGTTTGAAAATATAAGTGGGGGGGGGGACACCAAAGCAGGCTGAAAAGGTCACACAGCAGAAAGAAATACAAAAAAGATCACTATGAAAGCTACCATATAAGCCTTCCAACTTTAAATACAGTATAAATACAGGTGTGTTATCTATTTGCTATATAGTACAGTTTGAATAATAATGAATGTGCAAATAAGCTTTACTGGCCACGCTCCTCATAGACTCATAAACTTGGAAGGGGTCTCTAAGGCATTCATGTCTACCCCACCACCCCACCCTGTTCAAGAAAGTAATAAAAATCATAAAGTATCTACCATGTGGTTATCTAAATTTTTCTTGAATGCCTCCAGCATTGGAGTACTCACCACCTCTTGAGGTAATTGGTTCCATTGCTGTACTGCTCTAACAGTTAGGAAGTTTTTCCTGATCGTCAACTGAAATCTGGCGCTCTGTATATTGAGCCCATTGTTGCATGTGCTGCGCTCTGGATTGATTGAGACCAGATCCTCTTCTTTAGCTGTAGGGAATGCAACATATAGTTTGCTAGCAAATTACTAATCCCAGATTATTTCGGGGCAGGATCGATTTGATTTAAATCAAATTGATTTAGTGAGGATTTTCTAATGATTTAAATTTTAAAATTGGTGGGTTTTTTTGTTTTTGTTTAAATCATTTTTAAAAAAAAACATTTATTTTTATTCACCCTGTTTTGGGCGGGTACAATTTGTATTCCCCCAAATTTTGGGAGAGCATTTGCAAGAATTTATGGTTGTCGTATGGGATTTAGGGCCTTCCATGGCCAAAGGGAGGGCAAAAATAGCCCTAAGAGTTTTGAAGTAGCCTAGTCAGGTGTAAAACCTCTCACTGTTTTAAAAGCAAGATGACATTTCAGTGTATAATATAATTTTGCTTTTGCCCCTATTCCTATATTAGAAACCTTGCTTAAGGCCATTTGCCAAATAGTTTTAACCTTAATCGTATTTCTTGTTTACAGAAAGCAATAGACCTTGCTAGTAAGGCAGCCCAAGAAGATAAAGCAGGGAACTTTGAGGAAGCTCTCCGCTTGTATCAGCATGCTGTACAGTATTTTCTCCATGTTGTCAAATGTAAGAATTATTACATCAAATATGTGGCTGGAGGTTTTTACTGGTCTTTGTTTTTAGATGAGCCTTTAATTTGGGGAGATTAGCAACAATGTCTTAAAACTGTAAGTAATTATATTAATTGCTTTGGAACTATATGTATGGGTATCTGGACTGCTAGTGTGTATTGTTGGGGAACAGCAGGAGAGAGAGATTTTCTTTTGTAGGCTATTTGCCTACCTAACGCAGGCATAGGAGACTTATATGGCTCTCTGGGTATTGGTGAACAGGAAATGAGCTCTAGCTACTGGTGAAGTGTGAATTGTAGCCTACATCTAGGGGGTTATACATTGCTGACTTGATTGAAGATAAATGTTTTATTTGTCTAAATAAGAGTTTTCTTGCAGATTTATACCTTTTTCAGGATTTAGAGAAAGCTGTTTGATACACATACAGGCATACCTCGGTTGACGAAGTTAATCCACTCTCTGGGATGTTGCATATTCTGGAAAATTCATAAAATGGAAACACACGGGCATAATGCATCCTGGGTATTTTTTTGCAATGTCTTACATAGAGATGTAAAAAAAATGCTACATTAGCACTCCCATCTCCATTTTACACTTTGAAAGTCATTCTGTTACTCTAGGAACATAAAATATGACTATTGACAATTTGACTTGGCATAAAATTATCACAACTAGCATATTAAAATATAGTGCATCCAAACAATTATTAGAAACAGAATTTACTTTTAAAATAATATTTATTTGTAATTGTAAGTAACAAATGTAGTAACAATCTCCTGAACAGTTTACTAGTTTAGGTGGAACAAAAAAAACTCTACAAAACAATTCAGAATTAACAATTACAGTGGACCCTTGTATAACAAACATCTTGTATAACATAAAAATTGTACAACATAAAAATTCCGGAGATAGGGGAAATTTGCTTAATATAATAGCCTATGGGGAGAATCCATACAACATAAAAATGGGATCACTCTGTTTTCAATGCATTCCTATGGGAATTTGCATAAAGGAAAATTTGCTTAACATAATTTCATTTGGAACGAATTAATTCCTTTATACAAGGTACCACTGTATTCATATTTTCTCTTCACAGTATTAAATAAAAATAAAATAAAAGCTTCATTCTCAAAAAGAATTGAAGAGGGGGAAATGTATAGAGGGGAGTGTAACTAATTTTCACTTGTATTTTTTATAAATGATTTGGAAAATATTTGAACAGCCTGTCTTAAAATATTTTATTCATCATTTTAAAATAAAACATTCTATAATTTTTTCTTTGTTTCCTTTTTTTTCTAATTTTTCAGAAAAAAACAAAAATGGCTTCAGGGAAAAAGGGGGAGGACTGTTTTTCCCCCTGATTTTTTCCGGTTTTTTTCCAGGCCTTCACATCTCTAGTCTAATGTAAACTGAGGTATTGCAAAAAAACCAAAATCCATAAACGTAGGCATTATTTAATGGATTTACTTTTGTGAACCGAAAATTACGTAACCGGAGGCGTTTGTCAATGTTACACCTGTACAGGGAAAGTAAGCATAGTCTCAAATGTTGCTATGACAGTCTACAAAATATTAACAACTCCCCTTAGGAATACCATTGCTCTGGGTTCTGTGTATAGAAATGCACAGGTGTAAATTCCCAATATGCAGCTGCAGCACATCTTGCATAGATCTAGGTCTGTTGTGAAGAACACAGTATACAAGAACCATGTTGACTGCCAACAGAGCAAATAAATGACTAAGGAAAGCTTGGGGGTAAAAACTCCTAAATCTTCTAAAATGATGATAAATTCTTCAGAACAAGTAGGGAAGTAGGGATGGAAGGATAACATACTATAAGCTCATTGACAATGATAAGGGTAGAAAGAACGAGATTTGGGGAGCAGAAAGACTGAGTTTAGTGAAAACAGGTTGATAATTATTGCCAATAATCTGTTTACTGGGACTGATCAGATAAAACACAGCCTTTTGGGATCAAAGAATCTAATTCAGGCTGTACAAGTGTACAATCATGCACACACTCATTCTAAACTCCAGTGGTCATGTTCAAGATATTAGAATGGGGATCTTTTATTTCATTTATTTGCATGCTGCTATGTTGCTTCTCTTTTCTGTAACTGGTAAGTTTTATTTATAGTGGTTTCCCTCCTCATCCTCACCTCCGCAACAGTGAAGAGTTATCTGTGAATGTATTCCTTTTGTATTAACATTGAACAAATATATACTCCTTTAGTTGCTTATCAGAGATGTAGTACCTGGAGGAGGGAATCACAGAGCCCTCTGAGACTGGCTGTAAAAGTCTGATGTCTTCTTCTTGCTGCTAGAATATCCTCTGGAAGTTTCAACAGAATCAAAATTCTTTGACTCAGTTTGGGCCATTTGGGGGAAAGAGAAGTGGTTACCCACAATTTATGTATGAAAATAGTATTGATCAACTGTAATGGCAACATGGATTGCCCAGGGAGATCTCTGGCACTGCTTAACAACTTTTCACAGTGGTGGCAGGTGGACATGAGGTGGCTATAAAGCAGTCCTTAAGATGCTACAAGTTGTACAGTCCTGCACTAGACACTGTTAGATTCTTAAACCCTCTCCATTCCCTTGGCAGGGAGAGGAAATCTCCCCCAGGAGCTAGGAAATTGCCAGATATGATGTTTGGGAGCCACTGGTATAGACCTTTGTTAATTTGCCCTGCATGAGAACAGTTTCATTTTATATGGAAAAGAGTTCACTGAAGTTTGAAATCCTTCATAATTAGACGTAGGTTCTTGAGAATGTAATCTGAACCTACTTTGTTACCAAGACCAAGGATAGACACACAGATCGTTCAAATTATCACTGTGCTCCATCTTTTTAATTGACCTACAAGCAAAACACCAAGTGATGCATTCCTTCAAAACATAATAGACATTTTTTCATTATGATGGTATTTTATGGGAAGGGTTAAGGTTTAAAAATAACTTTGATTTGTACTGGGGAAACAGAATGCTCTGTCGTTCTCAGATGAAGCACAAGGTGACAAAGCAAAGCAAAGCATCAGAGCAAAGTGTACTGAATATTTGGACCGAGCAGAAAAGTTGAAGGAATATCTGAAGAAGAAGGAAAAAGCACCCCACAAGCCAGTGAAAGAATCTGGCACAGCTGATGAAAAGGGGTATGTTAACTTTAACAATTTCAGTGTTTATATTCTTGCTTGTCTATTTGGTGCCTTTAGCAATGGTTGAACATTGAAGGAAAAATACTATTTTTCTAAAACATAAGCATTTTTAGTATTACAGCTTTTTGGACTTGGTTATATATTGGTTGTATAAATTGATCCAAGATTATAGTGTCTTGCCTATTGTTCCTGATGCATTCTCGTTTTTCATAATGTATCTATACAGAGGCATTAGGGATAGGCAGATGTTACACTCTACAGGTTATGCATGGCATAACAAGAAACACAGCCTTGTGATCTGTAATCAGAATAAAAGATTGTGATTAGTTAATGCCAGTAATGGCCTATCCAACCCAAAATGTGTATTGTTTAGCCTTAGAAGGAACAAATTGACACATGTTGTTACATGTTTATCCAAATATAGTACTGTATGTTTTAAAGAACTAGTTATTTCTCAAAACAAAATGAATGTTCAGGAAGATAGTAGGCCAGATCCTCTTGAACAACTTAACGGGTTCCCTGCAGTGGCACACCTCAGTGAATCAAGAGTCCCCATGGCAAGTCTTCATGAGAGCCAATATTGTGCACAAGTTGGATTGCTTTGTGCGTAAGTTAAAATCCAAGGAAAAGTTATTTAATTAGTGTTTCTTAGACTTCCTCAGACTGAAGAAGTTGATTGGATGAGTAGTGAAATGTCTCAATCTCATAAGAAGTCCAGTTGCCATGAGTCAGCTTCTGGACTGAAAGGAGTTGTAGGTCAAAAGAATCTTGTGGGCACAATTGTCCATCCTGTCCTTCAAGCACTAGTTCTAATGAATTAATGTACAGCAACTTTCTGGGCTGTGATCATAGACATATTTCAAAAAGAAGTAGGCCACCATCCAGTTAATTAAGTTGCCTGAGAAGGATGTATGTGAACTCCCTCTTACAAAAACACTGTTTTCCCATACATGTTGCTTTAAGGTAGATATTTGAAATTCCAGTATTTCTAAATATAGTGGTACCTCTTAAGACAAATTTAATTCGTTCTATGAGTCATTTTGTAGTACAAAAAAATTGTCTTATGAAACATGGTTTCCCATAGGAATGAATGGGAAACCGAGTAATCTGTTCCAGAGGTCAGAAAAAAGGCCAAAAACAGCCATTTTGTTTTTCCAGACTGCTTTATAAAGTTCACTTTAAAGGCATGCAGAGCCGGAACCAACCAACCAACACCCCACCCAAGCCCACGGTGCAAAAGAAGGCACCAAGACAAAGGGGAAACTGTTAACTGTTTCTCTGCAGTTTGCAGTTTCCCTCCAAAAGTGCAATGGAAAAATATGCAAAAGCAAAAAGGACAACACCAAACAAGAAACCCCAGCCCATTCCTGCCTGGAAAGGAATGCAAAGATGGACAAGAGAAAGCACCAAGACAAACCCCAGGTCGTTCCCGCCTGCAGAGAAATGGAAAAGAATGCAAAATCAAAAAAGACAACCCCAAACAAGAAACCCCAGCCTGTTCCTGCCAAAAGTGCAATGGAAAGCAATGCAAAAACACAAAAGAAAGCAAGGAAACCTCAGATCCCTACCTTTCCAAGTTCTAAAAAATCAAAAAAAAAAGCTGCAAAAGAATGTCCAGAATGACTCCAAAACTTAATGAAAAAAACCCTCCCACTGTTCCACAAACTATGGGGGAGCAATGCATCCTGGGTAACTTGTTTCAAAATGAGGATTGGATTTTCTTGTGAAGCATCCCATAGGGATTTTTTGTCTTGTGAAGCAATAATCCCAGTTTATGGGGCATTCGTCTTAAGAGGTACCACTGCATCTGTTTTTATAGGTGAGTCTTTTTATTACAAATACATCATTGTTGGTATGACCAGAGAAACTGATCTCTCTTTTGTTTGTATATTCTTATTTATACAAATAATAGGAATGAAAGCGATGGGGAAGGAGAATCAGATGATCCTGAGAAAAAGAAGCTTCAGAATCAACTCCAAGGTAATCTTACATCAAGTTCTTTATGTCTTGAACAAAGCATCTCAAATAAGTTATCAGGTCAAGAGTTTTAATAACTTTGCCTAGAGGTTTTTAGTAGTATTACTTATTGTGGGAGAGCAACCATGCTGGCAGTGGTAGGTTAGCTACAGGCTATCCATCAAAATTTTGGTCTGCAGCAGATAGTAAAAATTGTAGAGTGGTACCTCAAATTAATCCATTCTGAATGCATCTTCATAACTCGAATTATTTGTAAGTCGAACAGCAGTTTCACATAGGAATTCATTGAAAATCAAATAGTAGGTTTTCAATGCATTCCTATGGGAAGGCTGCCCCATCCTCCCTCAACCAAGGGCAGCCAAAGGCTGCTCTCCGCAGCCCCGCCAAACTGCTGATTTTGACAGGTCCGACCTGTCAAAAGTCAGATCTCTGGCGGAGTTGCAGAGAGCAGCCTTTGGCTGCCCTTAATTGAGGGAGACCCCCCCCCAATTGCTCTTTGGCCAGTCCAGGCACCTTGCAAGGGAAGTGCTTATCTCCAACTGATCTTCAGCCAGCATGGGTCTTGTATAAGAATGATTGTTCATTCCAGCACGGATCTTCCCAGGCTGTGTAATGATGCATCTGGCCCAGAAGATTTCCATTGCTGCTTCCCAAGCAATCCTCCTAGACTGGGTGAGGATCAGTGTGTCTGTGCTCAGCTCACCAAATTGGTGGGCAGAGCACAGACCCATTGATTGCTCAGCCTGGGAGGCTTCCAAGGGAAGCGGCAGTGGAGATCTGCCACTTGCCTTGCAGGGTGCCCGGGCTGGGTGAAGGCCCATCATTCCCTGCGATCTTCACCCAGCCTGGGTACCTTGCAAGGGAAGTGCTTACTTTCAGGCTGGCCAAAGATCGATTCGGCCAGCCCAGAGGTAAATGCTTCCCTTGCAGGGCACCCAGGCTGCCCGAACTTCAGCCAGCCCAGGTGGCTTGAAAGGGAGGTATGATGGCTACCTCCTCCTCCTAGGTTGGTTCATTCTCTTTTTCAGAGATCGAAGCAACCAAGAAGAAGGAGGAGGAGGAGGCAATGGGCAGCGAACGCTGTGCTCCAGTGTTCATTGCACCAGCAGAAGTGTTTTGTGGGTTGTACTTTTGCCTCTGGGCTATTCTAACTACCACAAGCATAACCTTAAGTTTCATGCACATAGTTATGCAATAGGATTTTGCCCATTGTACCACCACTACCATAAAATAACTAATAAATGTTTGTTTTAGCAGGGCAGTTCTGAGATAGCATGATGGGAGGTTGGAGTTGGGTCAAAGTTCTACTAATGAAACATTTCATTTTATCAAAGAAGCACAGGGAGGTTCTGATCCTTGAATCATTCTTATACAAGTATCATTCCAAATGTTCTCTTTCTTTTTGTTTCTTCTTCTTGTCCAACTCCATCTATGGCCACATTCAGCAATAAAAATAATACATATGCAGAACAAATACATTTTGATATCTGCTACTTCAAATATGCAAACATTGATTTTGCAAAAATTGGAGATCTGGAAGAAATCACCTCTGTAAGCAATAATGTCCCAGTTGTGCTCTCAAATTGACGTCCCTGAAGAGTGGGACTTATTTCAGTGATGATATTCAAATGTTCTTTAAACTTTAGAAGGGGCTGGGCCTTTCTGAATGATCATGTCTTGTGTCACAGGTGCCATTGTCATGGAGCGACCAAATGTCAAGTGGAATGATGTTGCTGGCCTTGAAGGAGCAAAAGAAGCTCTTAAAGAAGCAGTAATATTGCCTATTAAGTTTCCTCATCTTTTCACAGGTAAAAGCAGTTGATTATAAATGGACTGGCAATCATGACTCTTGTTTGTCTTTTGTTTTGATATTTTGGGATTATAGGAATTGAGGGTTAAGGGCATCTGAATTGTGGCAAACTGCTCAGTGGGCTGGGATCTTGGCCTGCCAGTGTAGTGGCCCTTGATTCCTGGACTTTCTGTTGAACAAAGAGACTGATGACATCCTGACATCTGCTTGCACAAGGACATTTGTTTGTTTGTTTGTTTGTTTGTTTAAGCATATTTTTACCCTGCCTTTCTCCTTGGAAAAGGACCCAAGGCAGCTTACAGTAATGAGGGATAATATACAGTCCAGTACAATTAAGACATGTTCAAAGGAGAGTAAAGTTGCATGTAAAGTCATGAGTGATGGAAACTAGCAGGCCATGTGCTGCCTATCCGTGGCCTCCAAAGCATGCCCCCGGGCCCAGCACTGCACGTCTGCAGAATCTGGAGCACGCCTCAGGCAGCACTGGGCCCTGAGGAAGCTCCAGGGGCCACTTTGGCTTCCAACCAAAACAAATTTCCCCTTAGTAAATTATAGATAAGTTTCCATTATTTCCTATGGGGATATGTTTTGATATAAAAGTAATTTGGTTTATGAGCATGCTTCCAGAACAGATTATGCTCATAAACCAAGGTACCACTCTATTCATGTAGTGTTTTATATTAGGTTTAATTCTAGAAGTAACCAATTTTGAATGTTTGTGAGTTTATGGGATGCTAGAAGTTTTTCTGTCAAACATACGAAAGCCTCAGTATTTATGTTTAGATTGTTATAATTATAATGTTCAGTCTTGTTTTTATATATACTTTTGCTTTTATATATATTTTATTACAGATCATTTTGTGAGACTTTATGGGTAAAAGGGCAATTAACAACTACTATTGCTCTTGCTACTGCTACTATTACTATTACAACTGCTGCTAATAACAATTGTGAAGATGCCTAGATTCACAGCCTAACTTACCTAAGGTGGTTGGAGAGAATAAAATGTATTTGGAAGAACCATGATATGCTTTAAGCTCCTTGGAGGAAAGGACCAAAATGTAGTGATTTAATAAATCAAAATAAAGATGTAGCCGGACATATTGTGATGTAATTCTACTTGTTTGTACAGAAGCAGTAAATTCCATAAGAAGTGATATAACTGTGCAAGCTGAGAAGAGAAGATATAAGACAATTAATATAGGAATAATGCCGAAATAGGAAAAGGTAGTAAGAAAGGATAAAACAATAGGAGTACCACATACAAGTAAATCTACAGTGTAAAAACTTAAGAAAAGGTCTTTCTCTACCACTGAAAAAGCACAAGGTCCAGCAACAGGAAAATTTATCTCAGTACAGCATTCTGCAGAAAAAGAACCACCATGCAAAAGGCCCTGCCCTCTTATCACCTCCTGCCTCATTCCAGAGACAATGGGAACATACGAATGGAGAAAGATGTTTTCATCAAGTCAGGGTGATATCAGAGAAAGTAGTCCTCTAAATGGCTATGATGGCCCCAAGCTGTAGATTTTCAAGAGTTGAAAGCAGCAGATCAGTTTCTCTCAGAAAGAAATTGGAAGTTATGAGTTGTTTAACTCACAAAGTTTTCCATATAGCTAGTTCCTATCAACAGCAACTATAGTTGCATTTTAGTTTTCAAATGATCTTCTGAACACCAGTTGTAAGCTGTCTAGTTTTGATGTTAACAGATAACACTGATCAGAATATCATTGCCGAAGTGATTGTTCCTAGTATTGTACTCTTCCGAAGATAATGTATGCCACCGATGTCTCTCTTGCATTAATGTCACCTCTGAAGTTTCTGCACACTCTTTTGATAATATTTTGTACCAATTTTAGTAACAATTCCACAAGTGCTTTTCCTTATATTTAAGAAAGAAAATTATTTATTTTTAGGTAAAAGAACTCCCTGGAGAGGGATTCTTCTTTTTGGACCCCCAGGAACTGGGAAATCCTACTTAGCAAAAGCTGTTGCAACAGAAGCGAATAATTCTACTTTCTTCTCTGTATCTTCTTCTGACCTTGTATCTAAATGGTTGGGAGAAAGTGAAAAGTAAGTATTAATGTTTATTTAAAAATAAATTGAAATATGACCTTTAATCTTAAGTTTGGTTGCCACAGACTGATATGGCTACATAGCAACCCCTTAATGGGTGGTTTAGTGCATCCTATTTGGGAAAAATATATATTCAGTTTGGAAATGCAGGCTGAAGAGGGAGGCCTAAGATTGGAAAAATTGTAGAAAGGATTGGTATGGAAATGTAAGGTCTTAATTTGTTTTGGAAAGACAGATCTATGTTAGGAGTAGGAGAGGTTGATTCTGCAACGTGTTATTTTGAGGTTATCAGGTATTTATTTGTAGGCTTTTCTGTTGCTAGGTATCATTCTTTGATTTGGCTGTTTTTCAGGACAGCTATGTCAGAGTCCAGTTAGGGAAACATAGAGAAGTTCTTGTGCTGTTTGTGTGTGATCCAGGTGCAAGATTTGGCTATCAAGGGCAGTAAGAAAGCTTGGGCCATCAAAAGAGAAGAGGCATAAGCAGACATGGTGGAAAGGATTGCTGTGCACAAAATAAGTTCCACATCTCTGGGCAGACAGATGCCAAAGCTACAACCTTTGCATATTGAGCATGCAGTTTGTAGTGTACCACACCACCTCTTCATGCCTCCTCATTATGTATCTACAGACAGTGTTGCTCTTCAGTTACACAATTGTATTGCAAAGATTTATTAAATTCTAATTACAGAGTGATGGGTTGGGATTTCAGATCTATCAAAAGACGCACAAGATAAACTCTTCCCGGTTAGTTAGTCTAAATGAGCAGTAGTTTAATGAAGGGCATCTCGTATGTGAAGTGAATCAAAACTAAAGTTCGATCCTGTATGATAACCTGGATTGAATCTAGCTGCAATACAATGTCATATTATTGTACATTCTTTATTCCTAATAATGTGGCTGATTTTCCTCCCCACAGGCTAGTGAAGAATCTCTTCCAGCTTGCCAGGGAAAATAAGCCTTCAATTATCTTTATAGATGAAATAGATTCTTTATGTGGTTCCAGAAGTGAAAATGAAAGTGAAGCAGCTCGTCGGATTAAAACAGAGTTTTTGGTCCAAATGCAGGGTGAGGTTATTGGATTCCAGATATGATCATTTAAAATAATTCAACATTCTGGTTAATATAACAGTATATAGTAGATAATACACTGTTGTGGCATTTGATCTAGCATTCTCAGTTCTACTCAGGATAATCTGTGGAGATATTAGAAAGTGTGCCACTCAAAGTTATTCCTTCTTTATGCTGCGTATTGTTTAATGGATACTAATTAGATATACCTGTTCTAATTAGGAGTTGGAACAGACAATGAAGGCATATTGGTGCTGGGAGCTACAAACATACCTTGGGTTCTAGATTCTGCCATCAGACGAAGGTAATATATAATATATGTACATTCAGTACTCGCATATGGCATGATATACGAGCACTTGGCTTTCAGAAGATTGTCTGCCACTGATACAATACCACACACCTTTGTTCGTGTCAATGAGACTACACTAATCCAAGGATGTGTACAGCACCAGTGTTTGTGCCACTATCAAAAGATGGTGGGCAGTATAATATTGAGATTTTTTGCATACAGAAATAGACAACTTCGTTCAGTCTCCAGGCATAGAATATTCAGTTCACCTTTAACAGCTCAGGCTACATGCTGCAGCTACATAATTCTGCAGTTTGGAATACTAAACTACTAATACTAATACAGTTTGGAATACTAAAAGCTGCCTAGGTGCCCTAAGCACATCCAATCTTGCCTCATTTCAGAAGCTAAGCAGGGTCGGCCCTGGTTAGTACTTGGATGGGAGACCACCAGGGAATACCAGGTGCTGTAGGCACCTCGAGTAGGAACTGGCAAAACCACTCCAGTATTCCTGCCAAGAAAACTCCATGGACATGGAGTCACGAAGAGTCAGCCACGACTGTAATGACACAACACACAACACACATGTTTTATTAAACTGAAAGTGTTACATCCAAAGTGTAAAATGTTTGCCAAATCCTGCTAGTAAAAAAAAATCTGTGTCTATTCTGTTGCATCATTAGTAGTATTCCAATAGTCGCTCAAGTTGTAAGAATCACTTTTTAGATTTACACATAGTGGGCCACTTTGGATGTAACACTTTCAGTTTAATAAACTATGGCTTATAAAGTCAGCAACAAACATTGGGTCCCCTTGCTTCTCCCTTCTCTTCTGGTCAATATGCAGGAATTCAGCTATATTTCCCTGTTTAAAGTATAATAGGAAACTAGTTTAATCTTAATAGTAAAGCCAGCATGTGTGAGAGGAGCATTCATTACCAATTTACAGGTTGTACAGCCAGGAATATTATATCCAAAGTGATCTGTTTTTAATTAAATTAGGTAAGCGATTCTCGTATCACTGTTCTGCTATGCAAAGCAAAGCATGCTGCTTATATATACTGTCACATAGTGCTTAAAGCACTCTCTGGGCAGTTTACAAGTAATTATGCAGGCTATACATTGTCCCCCAGCCCCAGCAAGCTTGGTATTGTCGATAACATGTTTTGCTTCTATTTGCAGACAAAGTAAGTGATCTCACTAAAATCTTGCATGTATGTTGGTGTGTAAATATAACCATTCAACAATGTGTACTCCAGTTTTGTTGAAGGGTAAAATGAAAACCCTGTGTGTTCCTTCCACTAAGGTTTGAGAAGCGAATTTACATTCCCTTACCTGAAAGCCATGCAAGAGCTGCAATGTTTAAGCTTCACCTTGGTACTACTAAAAACTCCTTGACTGAATCAGATTATCGAGAACTTGGAAAGCGAACTGATGGCTACTCAGGTGCTGATATCAGTGTAATTGTACGAGATGCCTTAATGCAGCCAGTTAGGAAAGTCCAATCCGCCACACATTTTAAAACAGTGAGTACCTCTCTCTGCTCAATGCAATCACCAGGGGGTATTGAGAAGCTCCTCACTAGGACTGTGGTCCCATAAAGACAGCATTCTTAATCTTATTCTTCATTTTTATAATGCAGCCACAAGACAGGGGTGATCTCGGATTTGCCATAGCTCTAGGCTTGAAAGTAGGCTGGAACAGAAGAGACGCCCCTGCCTCTTATTAGCTCAGAGCTCAAGTTGGGGAAAGAGTGAAAATGTCCTCTGTGCTTGGAGAGTGCTCTGTCAAATGCAGAAGCAAGCAGGCACAGTATCTCCTTCTGGCTCTGAACTGAAAGATACAGGGGGAGATGCATAAGACTTGGTCTGTTTGTGTACTTGAGCAGTTCTCTGAGCTTGCTACGTATACGAACAGAGACACTTACACCCCTCTGTGACATTTCTATCTCCAGTTTTAAGCAGGGGTAGATAGCGGGAAACGTATGGAAAAGGTGGCTTCAGCAGATATGGGGGCTGAATGGTGGTGGGCAGCAGCAGAGATTATCCTCTCCTCTCTTTACCTCCAGGTTCAAAGGAGTCTGGATGATTTCACATCAGACTCTGGCTCCTCTCACCATGGCAAAGTGGGAGAAGTGAGATTATGGTTTTCTCATGGCCATTCTTCAGACCACTCATTGAGTTACTTTGAATTCCATCTATAGTGAATGAGAAGCCTGTCACAGTGAATGTACCTCCAGGACAAACAAGTGGTCATGCCTGTCCACAAACCTGAATGGGCATTGCCAGTGGCATATCTTGTTCTGCTCTTATGAACATGTTTGCTTCTTTCTGAAGATGGCAATGATGATGTTTTATCTGCTGTTTGTAGAACGTTTGTAGGCAAAATTTCGTAAACTAAGGATAGTTTATATTTATGGCTATGGAAAAAATTTCCCCCGAAATCCTCCGTGAGTAGGATTTCAGGCAACCATTGGTCATTGTATTTGTCATTGTTAGTCAGGGCCTCTTGCATGAATAGCAGTATGTCAACAACAGGGTACTTTTTAAAATGACTTGGCAAAGTACTTCAATTTTTAAGATAAGTTGTCAAGATCCTGGAGAGAAAGGTCTGCGAAAGGCCACAATCCCCATTCATAGGTTGTTCTCCAGTATGATCTGCCTTAGTCACTAACTAAAAACTGGGTCTGGTTTGAGAGAACCTTCAAAGCTACTTTGTCAGTGCCCTCCAACTTTGCTTACCAGCTGGGTTGGACCAGCAGCACCACTGCAGTCAGCAGTCCCAAGGAACTTAACAACAGAGCTAAAACCAGCCCTGCAAGGTAAAACTGATACTACCCTAGATAAACCAGTAGTGGGATGAGGAGCCAAGGGTGGACTTAGTATTAGCTCCCTAATGATAATAATAACCACGTGGTCTCAAGGGAAGTCAGGCTTATGGCAACTCTTTTTCAGGGTTTCCCAGGTAGAGAATACTGAGAAGTAGTTTACCCTTCCCTTTGCCTGGAGGTCTTCTGGGACTGTGCAGCTTGCCCAAGGCCACACGAGGCATGCAGAAACAGCCAGGGGAGAAACCAGAAAACACAAGGGCATCTGACTGTCTAAACCAGTGGTTCTCAACCTGTGAGTCCCTGGATGTTCCTGGACTGCAACTCCCAGAAATCCTGGCCAGCTCAGAAGGCTTCTGGGAGTTGCAGTCCAGGAACATCTGAGGACCCACAGGTTGGGAACTACTGGTCTAAATTAATACTTACACACATGTATTCAGCCAACAGGTATCTCTGCAGGTCTGCTGAATGTTTTCATACCTTTTAATTCAAGAATTTCTTTTCTTTGAAAGACAAATGGACCATCGCTATCTGACCCAAATGTTTTAGTAGAGCTCTTCACCCCGTGCTCTCCAGGAGATCCTAATGCAATTGAAATGACATGGATGGATGTGCCAGGAGACAAGCTACTGGAGCCTGTTGTTTGCATGGTTTGTGTCTGTTTTGCTATGATTCTTTTTACTGCAGCGTGGTATGTCCTCTATTCATAATTACATTATAACCATTCATAATTAAATCAGTGCCCTAGTTTATAGAAGATATGCATCTGATAAATTGTTGAAGGGTTATCCTAAACATATGCTATGTTGTGAAGAGAGGTGTATCTCTTTTTCTGTGCCATGACTGAGCTCTTCCCTAAGACATATATTTCTTGTTCCACCTTGTGTGCAAGCAAAGAATTTTGAAGGTTTGTCCTTGTATACAAAGATACCCTGACCTCTCCTCCACCATATAAAAGGGGGTTGTAATCATTTTAGCTTGCTATTGCACAGTTCACATTAGCACGGTTAGAAGGACCTGGAACAGAAATATAGGAAATACCTTTATATATAAAGTCTGTCAGTGTTGCTTGTTTTGATTGGGAGTAACTATCTGGAATTTTCTATGGTATGACTCCAGTCTGGCCTGGGAATAGCAGGGGTAGAAGGTGGAACTTTCTGCATGCAAATCTGCACTCTGCTGTTGCCCTAAATTATGGACTATGTCACTGCCTTTAAGCAGTTGTTTAAGATATATATAATATATATGATGTTTCCTCTTCCCTTTGAAATTCAGCCACTGCTGCAGACAAGTGTCCACCTGTGGCAGTCCTAAAATTTTGGAAGGTCAGAAATAGTTTGGGCAAAATGGCAACTTTCAGTATATTTACTGACAAAGAAAATAGAGTACTTGCACTAGTTTTGAACTACCAATTGATACTTTATATCATTATAAACTTCAGGAGATAATGCTATTGCGTGTACAGTTCGTACCTCGAATTACAAACTTAATCCGTTCCTCGCGAAGCTTCGTATCTAGAAATTTTCATAATTCAAAATCAAATAGGGTGCATTGCACTCTGGGAATGGAAGCCTTCTGCAAAATAGTCATATCTCGAGGTCTTCCATTCCCAGGGTGATTTCCCTTCATTTAGTATTTCAAATTTTTTTGCAGTTAGGGGCATTCGTAAGTACCCCTGTAATTAGGTTGGGTTTTCATCTTGGGTAAGTCTCACGGATTAAAGGGGTATCATCCAGAATCAGTTTAGATAATGTGTCTTTCAGACATGCTTATGTTTGTATTTTTCTTTGTACTTATATTAAGTTCCAGTACCCCTTCCACAATGTTATCCAAATATACCACTTGCATTAAGCCACATCAACCTCTACACAATATATTTTTGTCTAAAAGCTCAGAAATAAACATCAGCCTTGTGCATACCTGAAGACTGGATGTACCTTGCCCCCTCTCAGCTTTAGAAGTATTTTGCTATATACAGAGGTACCTCTTAAAATAAATATAATTCATTTTATGGGACAATTTGTTTTAAGAAAATTTTGTCTTTCAAAACACGGTTTCCCATAGGAATGCATTGAAAATGGATTATTCCATTCCGGAGGCTATGGGCCGCTTCGTTTTACAAAAGTTTTGTCTTACGAAACTTGGTTTCCCATAGGAATGCATTGGAAATGGATTAATCCTTTCCAGAGGCTAGAATAAAGACAAAAATAACCGGTTCCCCCCCCCCCCCAGATACCATAAGTGCTGGTCAATGACCGTAATAAAGACTTGATTGATTGTTTCCCTGGATACATGCAGAACGGGTTTTTTTGTTTGTTTTGCAAAGCATCCCATAGGGATTTTTTTTGTCATATGAAGCATACCTGTTCATGGAAATATTTCACTTCGTACAAGTTTTTTTGTCTTAGGAGGCATTTGTCTTAAGAGGTACCACTGTAGTTTGGCATACAAAAATGGCATGTGATCAAAGACCCATTAAGTTTGCAATTGCTTGGTTCTCCAAGACTCCAGCTCTCTAAGTTTTTCATTTAGAAGTGAGCCTCACTGAAGTCATAAATTACAAATAAATGCTGCAAAGCATTTAAAGATATTTTACCCTATAAGCCATTTGTTAGTAAAAATGTCAGTTACCACATACAAAATAACCCGCTTAGCTTCAATATTCTTTTGAGATGAAAGCTAATTTAATTTCAAACATGAATAGAAGGGTTTGGCTTTTTATAGTTTGCAGCAATGTTATTGTTCAACTGGGGCATGGGAAGAAGTTATCAGAAAGATTACTGCCCTAGAAGATAGGGGTTGCATGCCAATAATTTTTGGTCTTTTATTCTTGGCCTTTGACTAATCCCGTGTATTCCTGCCTTTGCCCAGATCTGAGTCTTCTCTATGAGCATTCTCAATGGTTCCATTCATCTTTTACAACATTTAAAATATATTTTCTATTCTATTTTGCTGTCTC
Organism: Phrynocephalus forsythii; assembly: GCA_029282475.1. Taxonomy (NCBI): domain Eukaryota; kingdom Metazoa; phylum Chordata; class Lepidosauria; order Squamata; family Agamidae; genus Phrynocephalus; species Phrynocephalus forsythii. Next base: position 34,689,186 of record JAPFRF010000003.1, on the reverse strand, counting down.
TCTTTTTCTATTATATCCTGACAAAAGTCCTCTTTTTACCACCACTGCTCTCTCCCTTTCCCTCTTCTGGTGCCACATGGTGCCAATGACACAGAAAGCGCCTTCTGAATCCTTAAAAGATAAGATGTCTTAATATTACAGTATGGAAGAGGGCTTCCTGTTGGGTGCTTTAGCTGGTATCCAAGAGATCAGCGGTTCTCAACCTGTGGGTCGTGACCCCTTTGGGGTGGTCGACCAACCCTTTCATGGGGTTGTCAAATACCATCAGAAAACATATTTCCGATGGTCTTAGGAACCAAAACACCACTCCTGTTGGTACCCCATCATGGCGCTACGCTGCCTCCACCACCTCCTCCGCCAATCTCATGGCGGGCTCTGCCGGGCTGCACAGCTGCTTCCTCCTCTGCCACCGGCACTTCTCTTGCAGGCAGGCTCTACTTGGCCGCTTCCTCCACCACCACCACTCTTGCAGGTAGGCGGGCTCTACTTGGCCATTCAGCCACTTCCTCCTCCACCACCGCTCTTGCGTAGGGTGGGTGGGTTCTGCCAGGCTGTGTAGCTGCTTCGTCCGCTGCCGCCACTCTTGCTTGCAGGCAGATGGGTGGGCGGGCTCTCCTGGGCCATGCGGTCGCTTCTTCATTCTCCACTGCCACCATTCTTGAAGGCCGGTGGGCGGTCTCTGCCCGGCTGCGCAGCTGCTTCCGACGCTGCCACCACTCTTGCAGGCGGACGGGCTTCCTTCTTCACCACCAATGTCCCAGGTGTGCACTCCTGGGTCATGCAGCCCAGCCCCTTGCACTGCCAAAAATAATTTTATGCTTGGGGGGTCACCACAGCATGAGTAAATGTATTAAAGGGTCACAGCATTAAGAAGGTTGAGAGCCACTGCAATAGATAAAGATGATTTAGATGAATTTCTCAGGTACAGAACCCTAGCACTTGGCAGAGAAGGCAGCTTGCTTTCAACAAATATAAGGTTTCCTTCATCTGGAAGAGTCCTGGGACTGTATACAGTGGTACCTTGGATAACGAATTAAATTCTGAGGCAATTCACTATCTGAAAATTTGTTATCTGAAATGCGGTTTCCCATAGGAATGAATGGGAAACCAATTAATCCATTCTGGAGCCTAGAAAAAAGACACAGATGTCCAGGGTTTTTTTTTTTTTTTTTGCTCAAAACTCTTTATAAACTGCACTTTAAACTCATAAATACTTTACAAGGACAATATTCATCAAGAATAAACATTTCAGACATCACAAATTATTTTTTCAAACATGGTACAGTACAGTACACTTCAATGACATTTCAAGCATGTCAGACTTTTCAATCATGTTACAGCAGTGCAGTGCCATTTCTAGCATACAAATGCAAGCTTCAGAACATCACATAGTAGCTTTTTACACATGTCAAACTTCATTTTTCCTGCCTTTCTCCCTGTTATCTTTTCCTTGTTTTTAAGGATGGTGGCAATTATGGAAGGACTCTTGCCATACTCCTTGGCAAGGTCAATCACCCTCATTCCTCCTTCAAGTTTCCTGATGATTTCCTGCTTGACCTCATCAGACTTATCTCCCTCTTTCTAGATTCTGATGGCTTATTTTCTGATGGCTTCACCAACCACTAAGTGAGCAGAAAATGTAAAAAAAAATATGTTTTTTTACAACCACACAAAGGCTGCAGTAAAACATGTAAAGCACCACCACATGCAAGAAAAAAGCCAGCCATAATGAAAGCCCCTAACCAATGCAATAAAACACATAAAACAATTAAAATACCCCCACATGCAAGGGGAAATGTCCGCCATTTTTAAAAAGCCCCAAACCTCTAAAATGGAACAACCCCCAATCCTTGGAACATAGTAAAAAGCATGCAAATAACTCTGCTGCCTACCTTTCCTCTGGCATGCTCCAGGAAGTACAAAAAATTTAAACATTGCAAAAACTCCCAATCTCTCAAACAATCTCTCCAAAAGCCAACACTCTCCACCATACACCCTCACACTCCTTGCCTCTGCAACTCACAAAGAACGGGGACACGATGCAGCCTAGGTACACTCTTTTTTCTTGACGCATGATGGGGAATTCATTAAACGAGGCAGCCCATAAGGAAAATTTGTTATCCAAAACATCTCTATTCTCTGAAATTTCCATTCACTATCCGAATTGTTTGTTATCAGGGGCATTTGTTATCTGAGGTATTACTGTAGTTTGTCTTAGTCTATATGGGGTGGCTCTTCTTCCTGGAGGCATAGTTTAGAATCAGACTCTTGAGTCTCTATCTCCATAGCCCGGTTCTCAGTTTACTCAGCTATATACCTGGCATAGGACAATCCCTCCATACTTGTATCCCTTCAAGTAATTGGTGACATGACCGACTGGAGATATTCCCATTGCTGGTAATTACATGTTGAGGGTCCTTCCCAACATCCAGATCATGAGACGACATTTAGGATGCCACGATTTCAGACCTTTAGTCCTCAGCACTTCAGCCCCCTTTGGATATTCTTGAATTTGATTATTTCCATCCTCACAGATCTCTGTCTCGGGGGTGCCTATTCTGTTCTCAACAACCTTCTCCTGCAGACTTCATCAAAGGAGACATGAAGAGTTTTCTAAGTCTAAACTCTTCATACATGGTTTACTTGTTCCTGCTTTTGGAGGCGTTCTGGAACTGTGCATCTTGCCCAACAACACTCAGGTCGCAATACCTTGAAGTGCCTTAGTCGCCCACACTTGGAACCCTCAACGTATAATTACCCTGACTCCTCCACCAGAAGACACAGTGGAGATTTCAGTTGTCAGGCTCTGGTTCCACAGCCAATCAATTAACTCATTGACACACACCAGCACTTGCCATAGAGAGACACTCCCTGGAATCTAGACAAGACCGTCTTTTCGCTCACAAAAGCATGTTTTCCAAAAAAATGCCCAGGTTTGCCTCTGTCCTCTCAACATTTCATTTACCTTTGGACATAGACAGTTCCTCATCTAGTTACTGACATGTATGAATGGATGGATGAAATCCTCACTATCCCTACCAACTACCTAAAACTAAAGTCAACAGAACAAGTTTATCAGAATCATTGTGAAAAAGACCCCACTGAGCTCGACTGTAATCTGACCGTGTGAAGAAAAAAGGCAATCTATGTAGAATGTGGGAGGTCTGCCTGGGTACTAGTAAAATACCAGTATTCTTACTTTCTCCTCACTTAAGGGGGCTCTTGCTTATAGCTCCATGAATATCTTCAAGTCTAAACCTTTCTAAGACATTATTTCCATTCTGTGCATACTTAACTGGGAGTAAATTCATTGAATCTAGTAATAATTCTGAGTCCTTTTGTGATTCTTCAGACAGCTGAAGAGCAACCACTAGCTTTTAATCAGCAATGTAAACAACAATCTCACCGAAAAAGTGTTGACCTTCAATTGATAGCCTGAAATAGGAACTAAATTTTTTAAAAATTAAGCCTATGCTTGCCTGATTGTTTTCCTTAGGCTCTTGCAGTTGGGGAGGGGGTGCTTTCATCTTGAATGTTTCTCAGTGATAAATCTAAGGATTTGCAGACAGAAAAGGTGAAGTGACTTCCTCCTTTCATCTCCTTGCATTCTCCAGCTGATGAAAAATTAATGAAAGAGCATTCTTCAGTGAAGTGAACCGTTTTCTGTGTCTTCATGCCTTGTTCATTTGTACTAACCTATTGCAAGGATTAAATCATGGAAGCTTTGTTACTAATCTTACTCACTTCAGAACAGGGAGGAATAGGTTTGTTAAAACTTCTACAGTGACGTTCTTGCTTATCCTTGTAGTTTCCATTTGTTTTTGCCCGAGATTCATACAGAAGTGCACACATCACTGTTAAGACATCCACACCTTGTTGTCTGTCATGGCCAATAATGATACATCTGCTTCAGAAGGGGTGTATTTCAATGAGAATTATATTCCATTTCAAAAGTTGTATTTCCATGCATCAATGATTTAATAACAGGGCTTACAGATAAACAGTATGTAGATTGTCAGGGCAGGAGTTAAGCCTCCCAGCCTTATTAGCAGTTTGTTGTTGAGGTGGAGTGAGTTCATTTTTTCACAAATACCTCCCATTCATTTAATCATTGCATATAAGTAATAGCTGTTTGAAGCAAAAGTACACACTTGAATTTTACACACTTCTAAAAGGCATTGGGGGAGAGGGGAAATACTCAAACACGGATTGATATATATGTCCTTGCAGCTCTTCTTTTGGTTTAAAGCTCTAATTAGTCCTAGAGCAGTACTTCCCAACCTTAGGGCCCCAGGTGTTTGTATACTCCAAACGCCCAGAAATCCTTGCCAGCATGGTTAGTAGTGAAATAAGTTTTAGTTTCAGAACATTGAAAGTTCTTGATCTTAGATCGCATAATGTTGTTTGACTACAACTTTCGGAAGTACTGGCCAGTACAGCTGGTGGTGAAGGCTTTTGGAAGTTTTAGTAGAGTGTTTAGGGAACTACTGGTGTAAATAGTGGTGAGGGATTGTAGAAACTTGAGTCCAGAAATGCCTTAGTTGTTCATCCCTGATTCTGTATGTGGTTTGATTTCAGAGCTGATTGTTTTTTTACTCATCTGCAGTTTTATTATAGTTCTAACATTTAGTTTTCTACTAACAACAACTCCTAAACTTTTGATATGTAATTGTAGATTTGTTCCTGCTGTGTTACAAACCATTAGTTCTACGTTCTAGTTCAGTGTTGGCGAACCTATGGCACGGGTGCCAAAAGTGGCACTTGGAGCCCTTTCTGTGGGCACCCAACATCATCCCTTCACAGTCACCTGTATTCAGGTTAAATTGCTTTTATTGGCACTTTGTGAAAAATTAGTGGGTTTTGAGTTGCATTTTGGGCACTCGGTCTCTAAAAGGTTCACCATCACTGTTCTACTTTATAGCTAGGATTCAGACTATGCTAGTCATACAGTCCCATAGATTTTTAAGGGACTGCAGTTATTCATGATTTAACTCCCCTCCCCTTTCAGTTGAAATAAAGTCTGATTGACTTTGTCTGGATCCAACTCTTTATCTTGATGTAACGAGTGTTTTGGTACACTAGCACAGAGACCTGTACTAGCACATCGCTAATATGCAAGGTTATCTATATTATAATACTGTTTGTTTCTGCTTTACATGCTAGGGCCTAATGCAGATCCAGGCTATTACAAAGACTCAGAAAGTCCATTGCTTTATATATCTTGAGCCTTGATTGTGGTACAATCTGGTAAAAACTGTTTAAGATCGGCTATATTTAACAGAGTGAGACAGGCTTGTTTAAGTGAGCATTTTACTTTGTGTACCTGTAATTCAGAGTAGGCATGACGGCATTGAAAATGGTCCCTTGCATCATTATGATTGCCTAACAACACTGGTAGAAATCTTTCTCATAAGAGTCATACTGGTTCAGACCAAATGACTGTTTGATCCATTTTCAACCCTACCTAGCCTGACAGCTATCATGATGACATCTTGTGGTATCTACTTGCTTAATATGACTGTGCACTGTGTGAAGGCACTATAGTTTCTGTGGGTGAACCTCGATTCTATTACTGTAAGAGAAGAAACAAAACTTCTATAAAATTTTTAATTCACATTTATACCTAACTTCATACACCTTTATCATGTCTCCATTTATTCACCTTTTTTTTCTAAATATTGCAGCCTATTTTCATAGTGGTGCTGCTGTAATTCCTTAATCATTTTGACTATCCTTTTCTGCACCTTTTCAAATCCTATAGTTTTGTTTTTGAGGCATATTGACCAAAGCTACACATATATGTTTGCTTCCCAGAGTTGTATATGAGATATAAGATAAACAGCAGGCTTTTAAAATCCCTGTTGTTGCTCAACTTTGAATATTCTTTCCTCACAGCATCTATACACTGATACCATCATTTTAACTGAGCTATCCACTGCAGCCTCAAAATCCTTTTCTTGATTGGTCTCTGCCACCTCATTTCTTACCAGTAAATATATGAAGTTGTTTTCCCTTGGCATGCATCACTCGCACAAAATCTGTTTATCTTTATTCCCTTTTCAAAAGCAAATCCAAAAGGGGCATGGATAAGAGGGTGTTCTTAAAAAAATAATAGTCATGGCTTTATAATTATATAAGCTCACCCCAAGTGTGAGTCCTTCTAGATAGTTTTAGGTGATATTCTTTATAATGCTTTAAAAGCAACTTGCTACATTGCTTTAAAAAGAGTTCATTGCGGTGCTTATGTTTATGTTACTTTTCAGGTTTTTAAAGAGTTCTAATATGTATAGAAATAACATAAAACTTGGAATATTCCTCTCAAAATGCCTAAAATGCCCCTTGAAATTAACTTTTAAAAGTAACTGGGAAACATTACTTATTACACCTATGAAATGCCATTTTTTTCATTGTCTGCATTACATAAATGTAACTAGGTTACAACCTCATTACCCAAATCACTGTAATTTATCATACTGTAGATTATATATGGCATGTCATTTCTAATGCATTACTTCTGAACTGATAGGACTGAATGCTAAAAAGTGGGGGAGAGTACCAAAACCCGATAGGAGTATTTCGTTCTGTATTGATGACAGAAAGGTTAATTCAGCTTCCAAATTTGACAAATAGCCTATGCCCAAGTTAGACAATCTAATCAACAAATTAGGGGAGGTCAACATTCCTGGGCTCGTTAGACCTACCAAAAAGTATTGGCAAATCCCCTTGAGCCTCCCCCTCCCAAATCTGAAGTAGACATTCATATGTTAATGTGTTATGTGTAGATTCAGAAGTAAAATTCTCTAATACAGTACCTAAATGTATCCTTAAGGAGGTCCTGGGAAATCCAGGAGGATTTGCTCCAAGAACAGTTTGGGTAGCTTATTGCGTGCCAGACAATGACACAAGATGTGGGAGACTATATCGGGTTCTAAGTGGCAAAAGTTACAAATCCTCTGAACAAGAGGAATATTGTGGTATCTTCCAGACAAAACTGAAGAAAGAAAGATGTTAAGTCTAGCTAGCATAAAGGCACGCCTCTTACTTGGGTTTACTAACTTGTGAAAATAACACAAGTCTTGTCCAAAAGAGGGGGGTAAATTAAAATAACATGGGGAGCAGACTGAATTAAGACTAGAGCTAAGTGACTGAGTTTCTAGTGAAGTGTATGTCTTTTTGCTACAATATGGATATGCATGATTTAATCATGGTAATCATTGAATTGTCTCATTTATATACTTTATTACTCACTCTTAAATTCAGGTCATTTGTGAACATGTTGAAAAGCACTCTCATATCACTTCTCATATCCATCTGTTGTGAGAACTGTTTTTCTTACTCTGCTTCTTGTTCATTATAGTTTCCATTCTATATCAAGATTTTTTTACTCTTTCTTTCTCTCTCCCCCCCCCCCTTTCTTGAGACAGGCTGATATGTTGCTGTCATTAAGCAGTACAAAACCCACTGTGAATGAACAAGATCTGGAAAAACTAAAGAAATTTACAGAAGATTTTGGACAGGAAGGCTAATCAAAAGACATTTGTGACTCTCAGCTTTGTTTCTTTAAAATTCTTGCCTCTTTATTGCCAATAAATGAATTGCTCCTTCCTGTATTTCCATATGAACTGAAGAGCCATTTGCAAGGACCTTTGAGCTTTTGTATATCACTTTCCAAAAATATCTAGTAAATGTCTTCTTCTGACAGCATGATACTAGGATCTTGTGGCAAAAAAAGGAAAAGAAAATGTGTGGCCATTTTTCAGGTGTAATTGCAGGGTTTTGAGTCTAGATTTTAGGTAGCACATATAGTTCTAGTTTTCAAATATTTATAAATTCCTGTAGGCCTAGCAGAAGACATCTGAAAGGGAGGCAGAAGCTTGGGTTGTTTATCAAATATTTCTAGTATCAGTGAATTTTCTCCCAAATAAAGGCTTCTGTTAGAATTCTGTGATGCAATTGAACCCCACCTAAATTTGGATCAGGAAGTGTGAGGAAAAGATTGCAACTAGATAGAGGCTGTACACTGAGTGCAGTATTAAATTGTCTATCTGTCTCTTACAAATTTAGACATTGCCTTAAAAGGAACACACATTTTAATAACTCAGTAGTAGATACCTGTCACTGTGCAATCTACCAGAGTCTAGATAAAGAATGTAAATATTGTGGACAATGTTTCTCTCTGGTTTTCATTCAGCTTTACTCTCTTAGGAGTACGAGGCAGGGAATATATTCTGGGCAAGCCAGCAAAGAGTTAGCCAGCCATTTGTAAAGCGAAGGGAAGGTAATATTGCACTTTACCTTATTTTCAGATAAACTTTAGGACCAGGAACCATTTAGCCTAATGAATATCTCAGAGGTGCCAAGGGAAGTAGCTCTTGTTCACTGTCTACCTGAGTAATAAACAATTAAATAGTTCAGAAATGGGATTGGAAGGTGCTTTTCCCCCTAAAGGCCTTTACTAAGAATTACACACATTAGAGAAGTGCCTGAGTGTAACAGTACTACAGTGGACAGGTTTCGGACATCATGCTAAGCCTTAGTACTTAGGGGGAGGGGGGTTGTAGTAAAGCATACTTCAGGCTTGCACATTTCTCCTGTCCTGCTGCTGCACAGAACAGGTCAGAAATTCTTGCGTCCGGCTGATATTACCGACAACTTATCATACTCTACAGATATGTTATGGTTGATGTGAAGTAGTTTGCTGAAATAAAGTCAGCTTCAAGCCATCAGTTACAAAAGTGCTTTAAATATAAACAACCCATCATGAATATTATCTACATCTTGGGGTTTGGCTAACAAAGTGTGGTTAATGGAAGATGAAATGAGCAGCTTCCAGACTCCTCCTTTTGGATCTGCTGGTGGGGAGGGGGCAGGAGCATACAAGCCAAAGACTCACAGCAGCTTGTTCTTATCACACTAAATTGTGGTTGAGCATGATGTCTGAATGTGGCTACTGAGAGCGCTGAAGTTGTGCCTTGTACGTTTGTCCTGGTCATAGACAAAGTCATTGCTGAAATATTAGTGTAACTTATTGCATCACTGTAAAAAAAAAACTGCAATGCAAATGCTTTGGTGTGCTGCAAATTTCCAAATGTAGTATTGTATGGTCACCTGCTCACAGACTTTGGTTTTCTTTTTATGTATATATTTTATATACTTTACAGAATTACAGGACTGATTGAAACTTTGTCTCTGAATGAAGTAAACTGTTGCAATATTCACTTAGGTTTCCACATTTTTTTCTCTTTAGACATCAAATATATGTTATGTCATCAATATTTATTTTCTGTAATTTTTACATAAGAATATTCTGCTCAAAATAACAGTTTAAAGAATCTTTTAGGAGGTGAAAGTTTTTCTAGAACACATTCATGAAACTGCATTTTACTGATTTACTGTAGTGTTTCATTTTCATTTATGACACAAACATTTTCAAAGCATTAAGAATTCTGTCTGATTTATGCATTGTGTGTACACAGCATTTCTTACAACTTTCATCTGATGCCTGTTGCCTTATATCTGCTTTCAGAAATATGAACCATTGAAAACAGCAATAGACTGATTGCAACATATTGATTGCAATATATTCTTTATGTTAAGTGTTTTAGTATGTGTACTCTTAAACATTTAGCACTTATACCATGGCAACTGTAGGTCACCAATCAAAATTCTGTATTGGCTTAAAATCCAAAATAAAAGTATAAATCTTGGGTTCCAATTCCATTTTCTTGAAAAACTATCTGTGATGGTTCTGCATTGATGACTAGTTTCTATAACATTCATTGTGGCAGTACCCAAGTAAATACAAATGTTTAATCATGGCAACTGGACATTTTTATGAGATCAAAACAATTCATTAGTCTCACAAAAGCTACTTGAATGAGTAGTGAAACATTTTGATCTCCCAAAAATAGAAGTCCATGACTCAACTTCCAGATAACCTCACATGGATAACTGAGAATCTTCAGACATACTTGCGTAAACTGCTATATCTCACACCTTCCTGTCTTGTGTAATATAGTCTTGTGTTCATTGAATACCCTTATTTGATATTGAAGGATACTACACTGTGACTAAGAAGGCAGCTTTAATATTGAGTCATATTTTTAAAATTTTATTTAATTGTAACATATTGGGCTATAATATTAGACAAAACTATTACTTACGTGAGTAACACCTAGAAACAGCTTGTTCTACCTTAGGACAGCTTTTGACTAATTTTAAATGTTTGGGAATTAAATAACAAAGATCCTCAAAACATTGTGGCAACTTAAAGACTAACTCTTATATTTTAATTTGAGCTGCCACAGACAAGTCCTCTTCCTCAGACACTGTGCCTACCAGCCTTTTGTAGAACTTGGTTCCTTTGAAGCAAGTCTTCAGAAAAGCTACCTTTTTTGTTGAGACTTGGTTCTAAGTCATAATGTTGAGGCCCAAGCTGGATTTCCAGTTATTTTTGAACTCTAAAACAAAGCTAGGCAACCTCTTAACCTTTCTCCAGATGCTACTGGACTAACTCCCACTGGTTCTATGCAACATTACCAGAGATTGTATGACAGCAGTCGCAGTCTCACTACATGTGGAGGCCCACATGTTGTAGATCCTTGCTTTAGGATCAAGCTGGCTTTTTTGATCTAGAGAAACTAGAACTAGAACTCAGTATTCCAAATCTACTGACCTATGCAAGGGTGTTTCTAGTTGCTGCTTTTCACTACTTAGACCAAAAACACACGCAAATCTAGCTTGAAATGAAATGAACTAACATTGTGCTCTGGCTGATCAAGCAGAAATAATATTTGGGACTAGAAATTCATTATTTTCCCCATTTCTTTGCCCAATTTGAATAACTTACCAAGAATGTGCCATTAGGGCATGCCAGATGTATGCTTAAAAGGTAATTCCTGTGTATTTATTTCATAGGAGTTATACACTGGTTGTAAATGCTTTGTCAAAAAACAAAGGGGACAATATTTCAGAACAAATAGAGGCAAGATTGTGGCTGTAGAAAATGTGAGGAATAATGCCTAAATAGGACTTGCTAGCACATTATTATTATTGTCATCACTACTACCTCTACTAGTACTGCTGCTATTAGTAATGCATGCCTAGTATTGGAGGACACAGGATGTTTTCACAACCTTGCTAGCTGCTGCATATTTTTGTCATCAGTTTGAACATGGATCCTGTTATGTGTTTGTATAGGTGTATAGGTGTGACTGGTTTAAAGGAACAATAAATTTTAATATGGGTGAGGCCTCTTCACTTTTTCATGAGGAGAGAGTTCCTAATCTTGTTTTATTTACTCAACTGCTAAGATGCCACCTTTTCATCTTTATTAAATTTCTGCCCTACTTTTCACTTCAAACAACCCCGCCTCTTGAGACAATTCAAGTGCACCATAAGATGCAAGTTAAAGTACACATGAGTTTTGATGTAAGTGTGGACACTTTCAACTTACTCCAGTTTCACGTTTGTTCCTTTCTATTTGAAATGTCTTGGCACAGTATGGTTTTGTACCATTTATACTTATTAAAGTTTAATTGCCAGCACTCAAAGCAGATTGAAAATAACAGCTGACAGCACTGAAATTATGCCAGAGCATCCAAATTAATTATTGCTCTTAACATTTTTGTTTCAACTCTTGTGGCCGTACAACCCTTGTGATGTGTCTGCCCAGTGAAAAGGGTTTTCCTCCCAGAAGTAGGCCTCACCAGAAGCAAAACAAGCTGTGAAGGTGATCTTTGCTAAGAGAGACCCAGTACAGTAGTAGCTCTTAGGTCAGTGTTGGCAAACCTATGGCACGGGTGCCAAAGGTGGCGCTGGAAGCCCTTTCTGTGGGCACCCGACATCACCCCTTCACAGCCACCTGTATTCAGGTTAAATTGCTGTATTGGCACTTTGCAAAAAAATAGTGGGTTTTGAATCACAGTTTGGGCACTCGGTCTATAAAAGGTTCACCATCACTGTCTTAGGTTATTGGACATCAGTGAGGAGATATTTGAGATAGCAAGCTGTTCAGCCTTGATGAGTCTTGGGTGTTGTTTTACAGTAGCACGTTAAGCAGTTCTGAAAGTGAGAAATTATATAAAAGACAGTATTAAGGGACGTTTTTTATGACAAACTGAGATGTGCATAGGTTTCTTTACTTACAGATCAAGAAAAATGTTAGCCAATTTGTTTTTTAAAAGGCTCAGAATTCGCGTTTGAAGTGTTACACTTTAGAGAAGCTGCTTATTCAGTCATACTTCATACCAAGAATGGATCGCAGCATGTAATAATTATAGTCACAGCATGTTCTTCACCTTTGTTGGAAGACTCTTCCACCCACTACTAAATGGTCTCTGGGCCACATTAGACAGTCTAAACTAGCATGGCTCTTACGTTCATATAATTTCAGAACTTAAAATATACTAGATTAAAATACATTTCCTTTGAAGTGAAATGATACTCAGTTTACCATCTCAGAACAACAATCATTAATAAACCAGAAGATATGGAATAAATATTTCTGCAAACATTCAGAAATCATGCTTCTCTGGACATCTAATTTTAGAACTAGATTGTGCAACTTTAAAGTTACAACTATATTTGTAAAGGTTTTCTTTTTCATGTTTGGCATCCACTGTACACACTCAACACAAAAAGCTTTGGGCTAGATATGTGTGTTGATATTAGTATCACACAGAAAAATCGATAATGTGATATTTTATTGATCATACCAGAAATGATTGTATTAATTATGCTTTATTAAAAGAGATGTGCATAATATTTGACCAAAGCCCAAGTAACATGAAGCAAAGCAAAATCACACAAAGTTTCATTCAGGGAATTCGGGGTTTACAAATGCCAAAACTGCCTTCAAAATACAGTGGTACCTCTACTTACGAGTTTAATCCATTCCGAATGCATGCTCATAAGCAAACAACTCGTAAGTAGAGCAGCGGTATCTAAAAATAAAAAAATTGAAAGTAGAGCAGACTGCATCTAAAATTTGTAAAGCAGCAGTTAAAACGTCAACGGTTTCCCACTCTTAAGTCGAATTGCTTGTAAGTATAGCTCCTCTTAAGTAGAGGTACCACTGCAGGGTCATTTTAGGTTTCATTCCATGAAAATGTTGAGGTCGAGAGAGAAGGTTGAGTTACTGGCAGATCTACTTTTTAATTATACAGTGCTGTGCTGGTGGCTCTTCAATTATTGTATATTTGGGGAGGGATTATAACTGAAGCAAAAGAGTTTGCCCCTCTGCTTCCTGGCTCTTTTAGACTTCAGCACAGAAACACTGTAAGAGCATTTAGGAGTCTGAAAATAACTTGGTGTTTGTAATCTGCATTATCTTATCTCTACCTTGGGTCCTTTTCCAAGGATAAAGGTGGGGTGAAAATACTAAATAATAAATATTTTATTATTTATTTTAGAGTATTTTTACCTCACCTTTCTCCTTGGGAAAAGGGTCCAAGGCGGTCAATAAATACTTCTTCCTTATAATAAACAATATTATTGCATTACCAATATTGCTGTTGTTATATACCATCAAGTTGAAACCAACTTATAACAACTGTAAGGGGGCTTTCAAGGTAAGTGAACTAGATAAGGAATAGCTTGACCAGTTCCACTCCCTCAGTGAGTTTCCATGGCTAAACATGGATTCAAACCCGGACCTCCAGAGCCTTGGTCCATCACTCTATCAACACCACCACACTGGGTATCACCATTACCAAATTTATTATATTATACTACAGTTTCTCTAAATACTTCCAACCGTTGAGAATTTAAACTTCTCCTTGACTTTGCTTCCATTTCATCTTTTGTTGTTTCACACAGAAACGTACTTTATTATCGGCCTGCTTTCTTCTGTTTCCTTGTATAGTTCTTCCTCTTAGGCAGATTCCTACCCGTTTCCAGAGTTGTTCAGTCCTGGAAGGAAGAGGGCTGGCCAATCACCAGAAAGGACATGGGCTTCAAATGTGTATTACTCTTGTCAAGTCTCTCCTGAACAACGTTGCTCAGTGGTCCAAAGTCCTCTTTTCTGATGAGAGCAACTTTTGCATCTCCTTAGGGAACAAAGGACCCAGAGTCTGGAGGAAGAATGGAGAGGCACACAATGCATGATGCTTGAAGTCCAGTGTGAAGTTTCCACAGTCTGTGTTGATTTGGGGAGCCATGTCATCTGCTGGTGTTGGTCCCCTGTGCTTCATTGAGTCCAGGGTCAATGTAGCCGTCTACCAGATTTTGGAGCACTTCATGCTTCCTTCCACAGATGAGCTTTATGGGGATGCTGACTTCATTTTCCAGCAGGACGTGGCACCTGCCCACACTGCCAAAAGTACCAAAATCTGGTTCAGTTACCATGGGATTACTGTGCTTGATTGGCCAGCAAACTCACCTGACCTGAACCCCATAGAGCAGTGGTCCTCAACCCCCAGTCCGCGGACCGGTGCCGGTCCGTGGAGCAATCTACGCCGGGCCGCCGCCCGAGGAACTTCCAATCATTCCCCTGTGGCGGCGGCCCGGCTCCCGGAAATGTAGCCGAGGCGCGCTCGCTGCTTTTATCCCAAGGCTGGTGCTTGCCTCCTCCTTGGTGAAGCTGCCCAGCGCGCCCAAAAGCAGCCCCAGGAGAGCACGTCTCCGGGGCGAGCGACCGAGAGAGAGAGAGAGAGAGAGAGAGAGAGAGAGAGAGAGAGAAAGGAGCCCTGCTCGGAAGGGCCGCTTTCTCCCGGCGACTCCCGAACCCCTCGGGCTCTTGGCTGGCGGCGGCGAGGCAGGCAGGCCGCGCCTGTTTTGAGGTGAGGAGGGGAGGGGAGGGGGGGGATGCACTGCCTCTTTTTGGGGGAGGGGGGGGGGGCGGCTCAGGCCGGGCCGGGCTTTGGCCGGCCGGCGCCGCGTGTGCCTTTTTGGGGGAGGGAGGGAGGGGGCGGCTCCACGTGCCTCTTTTAGGGGGGGGGCGTCTCAGGCCGGCGGTCTTTTCCCCCGCCGCGCCTGTGTTGAGGTGGGCCAGGCCGGCCCGGTGTTTCCCGCCGCCGCCGCGCGACCCCCCCAGCAATTGCGCCGCCGCCGCCGCCGTGACCCCCTGCCATCGCGCCCACCCTGCCCCGCCATCGCCGCCGCCGCCACTGCCGCGACTCCCCGCCAAAATCTGGTTCAGTTACCATGGGATTACTGTGCCCTTGATTGGCCAGCCCAAACTCACCTGACCTGAACCCCATAGAGAATCGCCATCGCTGGGACCCCCCATCGCCCCCGCCATGGGGACCATAAAAAGAATCACCGCCGCCGCCGCCGACCCCCGCAATCGTGCGCCGCCGCACTCACCCCCGCCATCGCCCCCCCCGCCATCACGCCCGCCGCCCGACCCCCCCATCGCGCGCCGCCGCGACCCCCATTCGCCCCCACCATCACCATCACCGCCGCGCCGCGCTACCCCCGAATCGCCCCCGCCCCCCGCCAACAATGCAGCAGAGCTGAAGGCTGCTACTGAAGTATCCTGGTCTTCCATAACACCTCAGTGGGCAGGGAAAAATTATCAAACAGGCGGTGTGATAAAAGCATGGGAGCACTGCCATAGAGAATCTATGGGGCATTGCCAAAATTGAGGGACATGTAACAATTGAGCTGAAGGCTGCTACTGAAGTATCCTGGTCTTCCATAACACCTCAGCAGTGCCACAGGCTGATACAGCAATGCCACACCACATTGATAATTGATTTCAAAGATACAACATATGCATGCTTATACTTTTCAGAGATCCAATATTGTTCTATTTCCAATCCTTGTGTTATTGATGTCATGTAATATTCAAATTTTCTGAGATTGTGAATTTGGGGTTTTCATACGCTGTACTACACCCTAATTATCACAATTATACCAAAGTAAATCTTGCCATATTTTGCTTTGGATGTAATGAGTCTATCATATATTAGTTTCACCTTTTGACCTGACTTACTGAAATAAAAACATTTGCACAATATTTTAATTTTTCAAGTTACACCTCTAGGAACAGTAGAGCTGTAGCCAAAGTAGTCAGATATCTGAAATAGTATTATACCCAAACAGTAGATTCTGCATAGGTGCTATTGCAAAAGTATTAATATCAAAGTCAAATACCACCTTAGGTAATTGGGTGGGTTACAGCTCAACTAGCAATGTTTGCCTGGGGGATTCTAGAAGTTACAGATTTCTTAACTACCAGAGCTATAGACACAACACTTCATCCTGTTGATTTATTTCACAACTGAACAATCCAGACAAGATATAAATTGACTGGGTGTGCTAGCTATCAAGTTGTGCCCCTCTTGCTTTACAAGATTACCAAAGCAGTAAAAAGTTCCAAAAATTAACTTTTACACAAGTGCTGCTGATGTCTCAAGACAGCTGGCTGGCTATATTCTATCTCAGCAGCCAGTGATAATTGGAGAATGTTAAGAAACGTAACCCTTAAACTACAACAAACAGATGTACAAAAACACAGAATCTGGGAGTTACTATAGATGCCAACTTAACTGGCCATGTAGACTGGTGGATTCTGGGATTTGTAATAATCTTACCAAACCAAAATAATTACAGGAAACACGAACTTCTAACTCATTGGAGAGGTTAAATCTTTTCTGGACCTGTTGCCTGGAGAACATAGGAAGCTGAAATTGAAATAATTTCCCTGCATGAATTCTGGGAGCTGTCCTTGTACAGTACCTTGAAAACAAAACAAACAATCTTCAAAGCAGTACGAGATAGGAACATCCATTCGATACACACATTACTAATAGCTTACATGGAAGGATACCTAGACTGGTCAGGCAGCCTGGAGATTCTGCCATTCTTCAAGATCTCAGTGATATGGAGAAGGTGGGGGACTTGTGCTATGTTTGAACACAACCCTGTCCTTGTATCTTGCATAGGGAGAAGTGTCACCTGCATTGTTCTACAGTGAGCAATGTGGATCAGGAGGTGGCGTCAAAGGTACAACTGTCACCTTGAACAGCTTCTCTCTCAAATGCCCCCTCCTACTCTTTGAGTTGTTTGGCGAAGATCCAGAGCCTAACCAGCAAAACTTCTGGTTACCTTTCAAGAACAGTGCTTTGTGAGATGACTCTCTGTCTGCTTCAAATGCCAGCTGACAGACATGCCTGTAAACAGGAGGAAACAAGCTATGCATGACATAATGACAGCTTGGTTCCAGCATTTAAAGCAGCAGCACCAATTAGTCCCAAATATGACAGACAGTGAGTAAGGGAATGACGGTTGTGCTGGAGCCAAGTCAGGGTCTTACCTCCAAGAAGTAAAATTCAATTTCATAGTCAAGGCCTTCTGGGCTTGGGGCCAAGCCATGTCACCCACCACATTGCATGGTACCTTGCTTGTCCAATCTGCAAATTTCTCTCGGGTCCCAGAAATAAAAATAATTTATTGTTCACATTTCTGCAGTATGAAGCCAAAGTAATGCAACCTTCCCTTCCCTGAACCCACCTGTATGAATTTTGTCAGGTGTAGAGTGGCAAAATTTCCAGAAACACTTTTTTTTTTTTGGGGGATATAAATTTTCATAAAAACTGAAAAAATGCTACATTAGCAGTCCCCACCCCCTTTTACAGCTTGAAAGACATTATGTTACTTTAGGAACATAAAATATGACTATGGGCAATTTGACTTGGCATAAAATTATCACAACTAGCATATTGAAATATCATGTATCCAAACAATTTTTACAATCAGAATTTATTCTTAAACAATATTTATTTGTAATGGTAAGTAGCAATCTCCTGAACTGTTTACTAGTTTATGTGGAACAAAAAACCTTTACAAAACAATGTTTAAAATCCAGAATTAATTCATACTTCCACTCTACAGTATTAAATAAAAATAAAATAAAAAACCTCACTCATAAAAAGAATTGAAGAGGGAAATGTATAGAAGTGGGACTATGAATGGGCATGAGATTTAATCAGAATCATTTTTGTTGCTCTGTATTTTCTTCCAGTGTTATGAGCCCTAGTGAAGAGGACAAAACAGAACCAAACACACCCACCCTCGTGCAAAAACAAAAGTGAAACCTTTTTTTTTTTTTGCGACAATAGCACTCTTGTTCTTGAAGAGTTCAGTTTGTAACCTAGGACTTGCTTGTCCTTAGTGCACAGAAATCAGGATAATCTGATACTATGCATATTGTTTTAGAAATAATTTGGAAAATATCTGAACACCCTGTCTTAAAATGTTTTATTCATCATGCTAAAATCAAACATTCTATAATTTTTTTTTCAATTTTTCCATTTTTTCGGGGAAAAACTTTTTCCCGAAGTTTTCCCTCGGGCCTTCACATCACTAGACAGGCGCCAACCCCCTCTACGCTTGTCAGGTTCATTCCCCCCCCCCAACCCCCAGCATCACGTCTCTTATTGGAGTCATGCTGGCTACAATGCCTACTCTTCTACCCCACCAAGGGTTGGCATCCCATTTGGCCCTGGGTTCAACTGGTCGATTCCTGCTTGCTTGGACCACTAACTAGTTGCTTAAGGAGACCCTCCTGAAAGCTGAAATGGGCGAAAGAGCCACTCAATTCCGTAAGAGAGCTTTCGGATGGGAGACAGAGAGAGAGAGAGAGAGAGTCAAAGACAGGTCGTGACTTGAACATCCTCTGGAAGGCCAGCCATTTTCGCTGCCTCATCACTCCCTCCAGGAAAACGCGCGGGAAACGCAGCCAGCGACGAGCATCCGCGGAGCACCAGCGGCGCCCCCTCGACAGCCCAACCGTCTCTCTCAACCGGCGCGGCGCGAGCGTTAGAACTGCCCTCCCTCCCTGCCGGGAACCCGGACCAATCGCCACGCGATGACGTAACCGGCGCCCGTTCCTATTTTCTTCCCTCAAAAAAAAAAAAAAAAAAAAGAGGAACGCAGCCAATCCGGTCGCGCTTTCACTCCGGGCTTCACCCAATGGCAGAGCCGAGCAGGCTGTTTACCCCCGCCTCCACCCAGGGGCTACTTTGCATATCACCCCCGCCCCCTCCGCCTGCCTGCCTGACTAACTGACTGACTGACCAGGTCATCCCGAGCGGGAGTCCGGCCGAGGCTGAGGGGAAAAGAGGGAGGAGGACGGGGCGCTTCTCTTTCTTCCCGCGCTTTTTCTCCCCTTCCTCGGCGCCTGCCCTTCGGGATGACGGGGGTCCTGCTGCTGGTGGCAGCCACGGGGGTCGCCCTCTTCGTGGCCTTCGTCCTGCTCCTGTGCCTGGTGGCGCCGCTGACCGGCCCCAAACCGCTCTCCTTGTCCGGCGCTCACGTCGTGGTGAGAGAACCTCCCTTCGGTCTTCGATGGGTGTTAGTTGAGCTAGTGGGGCGGGGGGGGGATGCCAGGCTTTTGTCCTTCTTCCCCCCTCCTTAAAAGAAAAAAAGAAGGGAGGGAGGGAGGAAAAGAAACCCCAAAGCAGTCCTTGGTTCCTGTTATTTATGCTCTCTCGTTCTGTTAACTGTACTGTCAAAAGGGAGCGTTGCTGAGGAGAGTGTTAAAAATAATAATAAAATAAACCACCCTCAGCCATGGCTTCTGGCTGGTTTTCCCTGCCGAGGAAAATTATCAAGGGCGTGAGTGAGCTGGGCTTGTGTTTAGCCTAAAGCAGCAACAGGAGTGCTGCTTTTTTGCACTCTTAAGGGGATGGTGGGGATTTGAGAAGGCAGCTGGGATCCCAGCAATTAAAACTGTCAGAGGGAATATCTGCCTTCTTCCCCCCCCTCCCCATTCAAAACTCCTCATTCATTCTTCAAAACACCCACTGGCGATGTGTCTTACTTGTCACCTATAATTTGTTAACCACATGGTGCGCGAGCTTAAGAACCCCATGAGGGCAGATTTGTTTTGTTTTGTTTTAATTGCCACTGCTGTGGAGCCTTGCCTGCAATGCCCTGCTTGTTTATCTCTTGGTCTTAATGGGACGGAAATGGGTGGACGTCATGCGCTCTAGCCTTGTGCATTTTTTTCAGCATCTTTAATATGCACTTTGAATCGTAGGACTGTAAATTGATTGTCTCACTGTTAAGAGACTAGGAGTGGAGGAATGGGCAAACTGATGCCTTCCTAAGGTTTTGGACAAGACAGTAACGCCCACCCTCTCTGACCATAGTCAAGCTGTTGGGGATTGATAGACGTCACAGGCCAAACCTTGTTTTGTGCTCAGTTTAAGAGCAATGGGCTCTTAACTGATAACTGCCAAAAGCAACGGGGGGGGTGTGTGTTTCTGTTTTCTGACTCCTAACAGAGCGCAGCAGAATTAAACTGAGACAGGCCCCAGAGAGCAAGTGACAAGAGTGAACAAACAGGGGGAGCTGGCAGGGATTTGACAGGGGAGAGGTAGTAAGAAAAGGGTCTACTAGAGCAGATCACAGAGAGACAGGTGGAGAGTTACAGATTACTGGGCTTTCACGGCATCCTTCATGGTGGACAAAACATAGGAAAGGATTCTCACAGAAGAAAGCAAAAATGTAACAGGAATTAGGGTATATCAGTTCAGTGGTGGGATACCTGCAATGCAATGCTTGTCTTTGTGACTGAGGAAAGCACAGTGTGCATATCCAGCAAATGCAGACTGTTGAAAAGGAAGGAAGGGAGAAAGAAAGAAAGAACTGGCATTCAAGAGAGTGAATATAACTTGATAGGGGTAACAAACTTGGTGGGATGACTCCCATACAGCAGTTGAAGAATATGAATTGCTCAAAAAGAATGGAGAGGGAAGTGGTTTTGGAGTGAAGTTACAGTAAATGTCAAAAATGCACATTCTTGCACAGAAATACAAGATAAGCTTGATTGGTTCATCAAGAGTGTCTAGGTTAATGTAACTGGGGCATAAAACAAAAGGAACATGGTAATTAGAATCTACTAGCCACCCAGTCAAGGAAAAGATGCAGATGAAACTTTTGAAAAACAAATTGCAGAGTTTTTAAGGAGAAGCAGTCTAGTAATAATAGGAGATTTCATTTATCTTGGTATCTATCAAAAGGCATATTCTGCTAAATGTGGCCCTTCCAATAAATTCCTGGCTGGTGTTGCTGATAACTCTGTTCTACAAAATGTGGAAGAAGGAGCAGCTATCCTTGACTTGATACTAATAGACTTGTTAGAAAAAAGTGGTAGTAAGGAGAATTCTGGGAGAAAGTGACTATGTGCTACTTGAGTTCTTGATTTCAAAGAAAATCAGCTGCACATGTATGCTGGATTTTAGAAACCCAATTTAATATACTCAGAACAATAAGTAAAGTCCTGCGGCAAGAGATCCTAATACTGTAGGAAAAATAGTTCACGATAGATGGGAGTTTCTTAAAAAGGAAATTCTAAAGGCAGAACTACAAAAATCCAACAAGAAAAGAAAAGGTGGGAGACACAAAAAAGACCAATGTGGTTTCATAAAATGCTCAGAGAGGAAAATTAAAAGGACATGTGTAGGAAGTGGAAGGAAAGCCAGGCACAAAGGATGACTATAAGTAGCAAAGAATTGTGATGATGTCATTAAGAAAGCAAAACCTGAGAATGAGCTGAGGTTAGCAAGATATGTTCAAAGTAATGAAAAAAGCATTCAAGTATGTGTATAGCAAAAGACCCCAAAAGGGAATAATGTCTTAGTTACTCAGTGGGAATGGAAAAATGATAACAGATGACAAAGGCAAGGCAGAAGTGCTTGATTCTTCCTATAACTTGATACCCCCCCCCAAGCAGTCTATGCCCCTCCAGGCAAATTTGAAGTAATACTACTTCAAATTTGTGCGAAGGATCTTGGAATTGTTGTAGATGACAAGCTGAATATGACTCAAATGTGCGATGTTACTGCAAAAAAGGCATTGCTAGTTTAGGCTGTACTAACAAAAGTAGTTTCAAAATCCCATGAATTATTAGTTCCTATTTGGCACTGGTAAACCTTCTTAAGTACCATGCCCAGTTCTGGTCACCACCTTTTAAGAAGGTTGTTGACAAACTGGATCAAGTTCAGAGGAGCACAACAAGGAAGACGGTTGCCATCTAGGGTCCTTTTAAGGAGAAAGGCAAGGAAATATTTTAAATAAACACATTTAAATAAATGATCAGAGGACTGGAAACAAAGCAAAGACTAGGCATGTTTAGCCTTAAGAAAAGAAGACTGAGGGGAACTTACAATACCATCATATAAGTACTTCAAAGCAAAGCAAAGTGTTCTGTTTATATACTGCCCCATACCACTTCAAATAGTCTCTGGGAGGTTTACAGTTTTTAATTATACTATGCAGGCTAAACATTGCCCCCCTCCCAGCAAACTGGGTACTCATTTTACCAACCTTGGGAGGATGGAAGGCTGAGTCAACCATGAGCCTGCTACCTGGGATTGCTGTCATCCAGAGGAGGGGCAGGATCTGGTTTCAATCAACAGTGGGCTCAGGTTACAGGAAACCAGATTTTAGTTGAATGTCAGAAAAAACTTCCTAATTGTTAGAGTAGTTTGACACTGAAACCAGTTACCTCAGGATGTTTGTAAATGCTTCAATTATGGAGGCACTCGAGAGTAAATTAGACAGCTATCTGTCAGGTATACTTTGATTTAGATCCCTGCATTGAGTAGGAGATTAATGACCTTATACACCCCTTTCAACTCCATTCTGTAATTCAGTGGAAAACCTCTGGAGTGTCCCAGGTTGGCACTGAAATGTCTACAGTCCTTCCTCAAGGATGTTGTCCAGAAAGTTCAAATTGGGGAGCAGTTGTTGGCTCCCTGGACCCTCAGTTCTGTAGCGTGCCCCAGAGGGCTTCAGTATCCCCAGTGTTGTTCAACATCTATGTGGAACCACTGAGAGAGGACACTGGGAGATTCAAAGTAAGGTATCAGTAAGCTGATGATAACCCAATTCTGTCTCGCCTCTGCCACCTCTGCAGTGGATGCAGTCTGGATGGTTGACCAATGCCTGGACAAGACATTTAAAAGGGGTTGGAATGTGTATAGCATTTATATGTAAATAACTCAGATCTTTGTCTTGAAAGCCTTCTCTTCAGTTCTTTAATTGTTGTTTTCTTTGTCATATTCAATAAACATTCTTCCACTGTAATAAATGGTGGTGGAATAAAATCACTGGATCAACATGCTACATGGACATAACTCCAGCAACACCCACACAATTATTAGCACGAAGTGGTGTGATGGAAACAAACTAGAATTTCTTCTCTGTGTAGGCAAGGTTTATACTCTTTGCATCCTTAGATAAGTCTACATATTTACTGCTGTTAAGCCCTAACTACAAATTTTCCTGTACTTGTGGGTGGTTGGCTTTTGCCTCTGTGTAAGATTGGGGAAGTTTGTGACAGCAGCTCAAATTCTATCATACCCAGCATGGTGGCCTTCATGTGTTTTTTACTATGTAGGGTGGGAATTATAACTCAACACACCTGCAGAAATTGGATTAGGAAAGCCTGTTCTAAGGCGTCTGTCTGTACAGATGCAAAGTCTTTAAATTAGCCACAGGAGGCTTCTTGTTCTTCTACCAGTTTTCCAGGCCTTTCTCACTTAGTGCCAGCTCATTGGTATTGCTGCAAATAAAGGAATGGGTGACAGTGAAGAAATTTCCAGTTCAGTCTGGTCACCAGAAATTTAAACTCTATATTTTGGTTTTTTTATTGCCAATGTAGATCTCATGAAATCCAGAAATGTTTCATATTTAGAGCCATTTATTATTTTCAGCAGCTCTTTCTATATTGTGACCTAGCCTAGTAGACTATCTTTAAAAACAAAGAAATATCTTATAGCATTTATTACTCCATTTTAAACCCTCATGCTTTTGTATCCTTGGCTTGTTGGTTCTTCTATAGCTTTGTGGTTTCAGGACTAAAGTTAGAAGTGATTTATTATTCCATCTGTTAACCTGTCACTCACTGTTTAGAATAGGTACTGTTGTCTTTTAAAATATATATATTTATCCAAAGGGAAAACTCTCTTTCTCAGTTACTGATTCTGCTGCTGTTTGCTCTTTTTCATTTCAGTCATTCTGAAATGTACAAATCTTAATTACTGTCATTTGTTCCAAGGGCTGAGAATTGTAGAGATAAGGTCATCATCAAGAGTTGGTTTTACTGAAAACAATGAACATTTTTGCATTGTTTAAATGGGAGCATTTCATTGAATCTAATCCATAAGAAATGCTGTCATCTTTGTCTGGATTTCTGAGTACTGTAATTCTTTATATTTGTTTTGAATGAAACAAATATGAATAATCAGGAAACTATTCTGTTTGCCATTGTTCTCTTGCTGTTGAAATTTAATGAATTATACTCCCATGACATTGCACATACTTTCCTAGAAATTTCCCATTTCTTCATACAGAAATTATAACTAGAATAGCTATATTTTAAAAAAATCATAGAGAATGCTGAAGTAGTAAGAATACTTAATATCAATTGTGTACCATCAAGTAAGTCTTATGGTGCCAATTGGTATTAAATATCGTGATTCAAGGGTTGAGAGTACTCAGGAGTCGTTCACTCTTTGTTATTGCAGTCATTCTGAAATGCACAAACCTTAATTAGTGTCATATGTTCCAAGAACTGAGAATTGTAGAGGCAAGGTCATCATCAAGAGTTGGTTTTACTGAAAACAATGAACATTTCATTGCTTAAATGGGAGCATTTCATTGAAGACATAGGGTTTTCTTCAGCATGGCACTACAAATATTCTTATGAGTAGAAAGTAACAACATAGTGTTACAAGAATATCTGTAATCCACAAGAAATGCTGTTATCATTGTCTGGAATTCTGAGTAATTCTTTATATTTGTTTTGAATGAAACAAATATGAATCACCAGAAAACCATTCTGTTTGTCATTGTTCTCTTGCAGTTGAAACTTAGTGCATTATACTCCCATGACATTGTGCATACTTTCCTAGAAATTTCCCATTTCTTCATACAGAAATTATAAACTAGAATAGTCATTTATTGATTCCTTCTTCTGGGTGTACCTTAGGACTGTCCAACATACCCAAGGCTACACAGGCTGGCCCTACTCACAGGAAAGCATGGTAGGGAATCAAACTGCCAACCTTTGACTCCACAGCCTAATTTAGAGTGCAACTACATTGCCTACAATCTTAGCTTTGTCTTGGAATATTGTATCCATTTATGTCATGTGCTCTTTGTGTCACTCTTACCATCCTTATGGGACAGCCTCAACTGAACCAGGTTGATTCAGTACAGGGGATCATACTGCTATTTAAATCACCCTAAACAGACCCGAGTGTCACTTTGATTACCCCAAGGGCCTGACCTGTCTACCTGCATTCTGTAATTGTTTTGTCTGGAGTTTGTTTTTCCAGACTTTTGCAGTAAATGTTTCATTTTTGCTTCATTTTGTTCCTTCAAATGTCAAGGAATTACTTTTTTAAATTCTCTGTGACAAAGCACTGCATCATTGTTACAGATACAGATAGTGTATTTTTGTGCAATAGAAACTTCCCTTTCGTCTTCTTGATTATCTGCTCTCAACTATAGACCTTCCTGTGCAATAGGCTGGCAAAACTTGCAAATGCAATGATGAAGACAGCAAAATAAAAAATGCCCAAAATGCAAATATAAGAAAAAGAAAGAAGGAAAAGAGCTGCAGTAGTGTTTCTATGGAAATTTTAATCTCCAGATGGAAGGCAAGCCACATGTCAATAGCAAACCAGCAATAGCAAACCTCAGTGGCTATATGATGCAGTGCTAAAGTAAAAAAAAATGAAAATTAAAAAGAGACTTTGGACAGCACCCATAATTTCTGATTTCCTGATTGGACAGCATTCCATGCCACCTCCAACACAAGAACAAGCACAGGGACTGGCCCCACCCACAGAATAAAATGACATGGCTGTTCACACAACCAGAAATTGGTTAAAAATGGCACATGGTAAAGTGATTTAAAATAAATACCCTCCTTGCAGGTAAGTATGAGTCTCACTCATGCTTAAAATAATATTGTGTAGTTGGGAAATTTTGAATCCATTTGCATTGTGGTAAGCCTGGAACAATTGGAGGAGTCTATTGCAGTGCAGTTGTACTCTTACTGAACCAGCCAGCCAGCTACTTAGGTCATCTTTATTACCCAAAACTCCCATAAGCAACTTGAATATGCATTCAAGTAGGATTTTATATATTTATTTAAGATATTTTCACTTCTTAAGGCAGCTTGTATCATTAAAAGGACAGCTTGTATCATTAAAAGGACAATATTGAAAAACAAAAGCAATTAACTATACAAATATTTTAAAAGAATTAAACAAATATATTTAAAACAGTAAACAAAAATTAATACTAAAAACAAGGCACAGCAATCAATTTGTTAAAAACCCTCTTAGACAGCCAGTCACTAAGGAAAAGCCTTCCTGAAGGTCTTCACCTATTTGCAGAAGAGCAACAAATATGACTACCTCAGAAACTAAATTCTTGCTTCTCTTAATTGTATTTTTTAGAACTGCAGAGCTGGAAGGGAGTCAGTGAATCACTGACTCCCTTCTCTGCCAAAAAAACAGTATGGGGGGGAAAACTCCCAACCTCTGGCTCCACTAAAGCATTGAGCTGTCCAGCAGTTTCTTAGTCTGAATTATGGGGGAAGGTTTTTAGACTTGAAGAAAACTAAAAACTGAAAGGCTTTACTAGCAAACAAGTGCCATTGGATCAGAGGAAAAGGAGGTCAGTACGACTAGCACACATGTGCGGGGAAAACCTTTACCTTTACCTAGTATGGCTTGAGAGCCCAGATGGCTTGCTAATTTCCTGTTATGATCTGATCTCTAATACTAATAGAGGCATGTGGAGAATGATACTAGGAACTAAAAAGCAAATTAATGTGATAAGTGTTGACATGGGTGTTGATGAATTACATTCACATGACACTACGCACACACACACCCTTGAAAAATTCCTGCATACAATCTTTATACTATTTATGTATATGTCCTTCTTTTCCTTCCTGTGAACTCAAATCAGCATATTTGATTAATCTGTTCCCTGATTCGTCCTCACAACATCCTCATAAGTTAGGTAAGGCTAAGGCAGAATGGCTGGCCCAAGCTTATACAGTAAGAAACGAGAATTGCTTCCAACTTACTTAAAGCACATTGGGAGGTGGTATTGAATGAAATAAAATATGTTTCTGCAACACTGCAAGCTGTCTGCATCGTCTTAGCATGGTGGACTTCATTCAGATAGGTGATAATAAAGAGTTAGATTATGCAGATAGTTCCACTGTTTTGGATTGCATTGTATATTGTGTCCTGTAATATTTTAATACATTTAAATAAGAACTTAAGAACAGCCCTGCTGGAACAGGCCACAGCCCATGCAGTCCAGCATTCTGTCTCACATAGTGTCACCATTTGCTTCAGGGTATTCCCAAGCAGATGTCTTCACCTGCTTTTCATTCCCCGCAAATGGCATTGAGAGAGATCCTGCGTATCTCTCTAGCCTGGAGGTTGTCCTTAGACATCCATAATGATACCCATTGGTACCCTTGTTCTCCATGAACTTGTCTAATCCTTTTTTAAAGCTGTCAAGGCTGACAGCTGTCACCACTTCTTCTGCCAGGAAGTTCCAGAGACCAGTGACACTCCAGGTGAAAAAGTACTTTCTCTTATTTGTTTGAGATCTAGCACCCCAAAATTTTATGGAATGCCCCCTAGTTCTAGTGTTATACAATAAGGAAAACAGTTTTTCCTTGTCTAATTTGTCCACACCATGTATGATTTTATAAACTTCAATCAGGTCACCTCTCAGACACCATTGTTCAAGAGTGAAGAGGCCCAGCGTTGCAGCCTCAGGTGGTAAGGAAGGTGTTCCAATCCCCTAATCATTCTGGTTGCCCTCCTCTGTACTTTTTCCATTTCCACAATATCCTTCTGGAGGTATGGTGACCAGAACTGTACACAATACTCCAGATGGGGCCTCACCATAGATTTATAAAGAGGCAAAATGACACTTGCTGATTTATTTTCTATACTCTTCCCAATGATCCCTTGCATTGAGTTTGCTTTTTTCACTGCTGTGGCACACTGGGTTGACACCTTCATTGAGCTGTCCACCAGGACACCAAGGTCCCTTTCCTGGTTTGTTGCAAAGAGTTCAGACCCCATCAGTTTATAAATGTAATTGGTGTTTTTTTTTTGCCCCAATGTTCATCACTTTGTACTTACTAATGTTGAAGCTCATTTGCCACTGATTTGCCCACTCCCCCAGTATCTAGAGATCCCTCTGGAGCTCCTCACAATCTCCCTCAGTTTTTACTACCCTGTATAATTTAGTGTTGTTGGCAAATTTGGTTACCTTGCTATTTGCTCCTACTTCTAGATTAATTATGAAGAGGCTGAATAACAGGGGTCCCAGTACTGAACCTTGGGTGACCCCACTCTTTAGCTGCAACCACTTGGTGAAGTGTCCATTTAGTGCTACCCTCTATTTCCTGTCCCTTAGCTAGTTGCGAATCCAGGACAAGACCTGTCCCTTGATTCCACGACTGGCAAGTTTATTCAAGATCCTTTGGTGCAGACCTTTTCAAAAGCCTTCTGAAAGTCCAGATAAACAATGTGAACTGTATCTCCCTTATCCACATGCTTGTTGGTACTCTTGAAAAATTCCAACAAATTAATGAGGGATGATTTGTCCTTGCAAAAGCCATGCTGGCTCTTCTTCAGCAGCGCCTTCTCTTCTATGTGCCTATTAATTTTATCTTTTAGGATGGTTTCCATCACTTTATCTGGGGCATGTGAAACTGAACAGTTGGTAATTTCCTGGATCACCTCTGGATTCTTTGTTGAAGGTTGGTGTTACATTCGCTACCTTCCAGTAATCAGGCGCAAAGCCTGATTTGAGGGGGAAATCATATATTTTGGCTAGGACATCAGCAATTTCATCTTTAAGTTCCTTGAAAACTCGTGGATGGATGCCTTCTGGTTCTGGTGATTTGTTAGCATTTTGTTTAACAAGACATGCAGGACCTCCCTGGTTATTTCCATCTGGCTTAATTCTTTGGGTTCCCTCCCTACAAAGATAGGCCCTGCTTTGGGCATGTGGTCTCTCTTCTTCAGTGAATACTGAAGCAAATAATTCATTGAGTCTCTCTGCAATCTCTGTTTCCTCTTTAATTATCCCTTGCCTTCCATTGTTGACTAATGGTCCAATGGCCTCCCTAGTTGGGTTCTTACTTCTAATGTACTTAAAGAAGTCCTTGTTATTTCTTTGAGTGTTTTTAGCTATACGCTCCTCAAAGTCTTGCTTTGCTTTCCCGATTGTTGCCTAGCATTTGTTCTGCCAGAGTTTATGTTTCTGCCTGTTGTCCTTATTTGGACAAGCCTTCCATCTTCCAAATGGGTTTTTCTTGTTTTTGATCACTTCCCGAACAGCTCCTGTAAACCACATCAGAGTCTCTTGGACCTGTCAGTGCCCTTTTTCCTTTTGGGTATGCATTGCAGTTGGTCCTCTGTTATTGTTTTTGTGAGCATCCTCCATGTCTCTTGGAGTGTTTGGACTCTCTCAATTTTCCCTTTCAGCTTCTTTTTTTACTAGTTTCCTCATATTTGGGAAATTTCCTTTTTGAAAATTTAAGGTCTCTGTGATAGATATTATCAGTGATTTGCAGTCTCTGGTTAAGTTAAAATTACTGTAATTGTGTTGTGATCACTGTTCCCTATTGGATCAGTCACATTAACATTTTGCACCAGATCCTGTATATTACTCAAGATCAAGTCAAGGATTCTTGTGCCTCTAGTTTGGTCTTCAGCCATCTGTTCCAGGAAACAATCATTTAGTATATCTAGGAACTTTATATCTTTATCATGTGCTGAACAACAGTTCACCCAGTCTATGTGAGGGTAATTGAAGTCCTCCATTATAACCAGGCTTCCCTTCTTGGATGCCTCCTTAACATTCTCCAACTGCCAGTCTCCCTCAGGGACATGGGTCGGAGGCTGATAGCATATGCCTACTGTTAGACCATCCTTGTGGCCTGATACTCTTACCCACAGAATTTCTAATGATGACTCCAAATCACATGGATATTCCAATTCATATGATTTTATCACTTTTTTGACAAACAAGGCTATACCACCTCCCATTTGCCCCTTCCTGTACAGTTTGTAGCCTGGGATAATATATCCCATTGGTTATCATCCATCGACCAGGTTTTAGTGATGCCAATAATATCAATATTTTATCTATTGCTAAGTATTCCAGCTCCCCTATTTTGTTCTGGAGGCTTCTGGCATTTGTTAAATAACATACTAGAATTGCACTATCACTTTGTATTCCTACCACTTTGGGGAGAATGTTCTCATCTTATTGCATTGTTTTTGTTCAGTCATTTAGTTATGTCCGACTGTTCGTGGCCCTATGGACCAGAGCAGACCAGGCCCTCCTCTCTTCCAGTGTCTCCTGGAGTTTGGTCAAATCCATGTTGGTTGCATCGATGAAATCGCTCAACCATCTCATTCTCTGCTATTCCCTTTTCCTTTTGCCTTTGATCTTTCCCAACATCAGGGACTTTTTGGAGGACTCCTCTCTCCTTTTGAGGTACTGGAGCCAAAGTACTGGAGCCTCAGCTTCAAAATCTATCCTTCCAGTGAACATCCAGGGTTGATTTCTTTCAGTATTGATAGGTTTGATCTCCTTGCAGTCCAGGGGACTCTCAAGACTCTCCTCAAGAACCACAACTCAAAAGCATCGATTCTGCAGTGATCAACCTTCTTGATAGTCCAACTCTTACTTCCATACATTACTACTGGGAAAACCGTAGCTTTGACTATCCGGACCTTATTCAGGAAAATGATGTCTCTGCTCTTTAAGATGCTAGGTTTGCCATCACTTTCCTCCCAAGAAGCAGGCATCTTTTAATTTCATTGCTGCAGTCACCATCTGCAGTGATCAAAGAGCCCAAGAAAATAAACTCTGTCATTGCCTCCATTTCTTCCTCTCCTATTCGCCAGGAGGTGATGGAACTGGTTCTTATTGCATAGCCACCCTCAACTTTTTTTGTGCTATAAAGACAACTTCAATAATACTGGGTACTATTTATTTCAGGATTTTGTATGCCCTATCTAAGTGTTTCAGCGCAGCTGTAAATGTGAGATTAAAAGTTGTTTCAATTTTTGCTGTGACTGAATAGTAACAATGTCAGGAAATTATTGTTTGTTCCAAGTGACTTCCAAGGTTCCATTAATTCTTCCAGTGTAACATGTGATAGTTTTACTTTTGTACTTTTGGGGTCACACTCAGATATGAATATTAGAAGTTTCAAAGTTTACAAGACATCTGGTGGTTGGTTTTACATTCACTTTTTTCAGTACAAAACAGATAAACAAAAAACAAGCTTCCTTCATTTTGCACTGTACTTCAGTAGGAAAAACACTAGATCGCATAGGCTATTGTGCTAAAATGTTAAAAAAACTTGAAGGCAGCCAGCCAGCCACAAACACAAAGTGCTTCCAGCTTTTTTCTTTTTCTTTTTGAAAAAGTCTGTTACTGCAATGGAATATGTAACATTTATTTTTTCAAGATCAATGCTAGTCCTAGTATCCATGTCTGCTTCCCACTTTCTCCTGAGACAGTTGGTTTTCTTGGGTCTAAATCAGATTGCATGCTTTAAAGAGAGTAGTATTTAAATGCATTTTCACATAAAAATTCTTTTCAATACTGTTCACTAGCAAAAAGAATAGGCTTTCATTTCTTACACCAAAGGCAGGGAACTTGGTTAGTGAATAAAATACATCCGAATGTTTTCCCAGCATTGGATATACAGTATTTGTTTACAGTTAATCTATAATTTGCTTCAATTAATCTACACTTTCCTTAACTTCCCCCACTCTGTCAGGTCTACTCCGCTAGTCAAGACTTGAACAGTGTCAACAAATAAAAAAGATAAATCATATTGCTTCTGAACCATCTTTCAGACTGTTTCTTATCTAATCAGTGAATTTTAAGAGTTAAGATATAAATGGTTCTAATATTGAAAAACATTACATTTTAAAAGGGAAAAGCTAAAAAGGGTATCAAACAAAGACTAACCATAAAACCAGTAGCAAAGTTAGTGTTCATAAAACAGCCATAGGAATAAAATATAGATTCTCTGCCTTCTGGCTAAGATCAAATGTGTGTTTGCAGTTGGTAAACAATCATAGATAAATCTAGATGACTGAACTTGAATGTCTTAGTTTGCTGACATTTTTGGAAGGGAACAAATTTGAGCACCCAAGTAAAATGCTATCTGGGCATGATCTGGGCACAGAAGAGGCTGTATTTCCTGAGAAAGCTCAGGAAGATGAATTTATCTCAGCATCTACTTCAGTCTTACTATCACAGCACCATTGAGAGTGTCCTAACTTATGGCATGCTATCATGGTATGGGAACAGCTCTGTAGCAGACAAAAAAGCTGTACAGAGAATAATTAAAATTGCCCAGAATGTTACCGGGCTCCAGCTACCAACCCTGGATGACATCTTCAAATCTCGCTGTTTGAGGAAGTCACACAACATTCTGGGAGACTCTACTCATCCTGCTCACAATTTCTTCGAACTGTTGCCTTGTGGCAGAAGATACAGAACAATTAAAACCGGACCACACATCTTCTGAACAGTTTTTATCCCAGAGCTATAATTGCACTTAATAATGAACTCAAGGACCACCAGCAGTGAGCACTTGGACAGGATTACCTTGCCTATTGTGTAGATGCTTGTGTTTTTTGGGGTGTGTGGGGGAGTGTTTGGGGATTTTTATGTGTGTGTGTTGAAGGGTTTTTTATTGTGTGTGAGAGCGTCTGGGGATTTGTGTGTGTGTGTGTGTGTGGAATCTGGTCTCTGGGTGTCTGAATTTCATTGTATGTGTATACTGTGTATATACACACAATGACAATAAATTATATTAAATTAAATTAAATCATCTCTCTTACTGTTTATAGTGTTCTTGGCTAGATACA
Organism: Phrynocephalus forsythii; assembly: GCA_029282475.1. Taxonomy (NCBI): domain Eukaryota; kingdom Metazoa; phylum Chordata; class Lepidosauria; order Squamata; family Agamidae; genus Phrynocephalus; species Phrynocephalus forsythii. Next base: position 34,656,271 of record JAPFRF010000003.1, on the reverse strand, counting down.
TAACTTTAAAAATAGTGGTAGATAATCAGGTTTTTTTGTCACATACTGTATATACTTATTTAATGCAGTTTATGTCCAAAACAAGAATGCTTGCAAAATGGTTGCTAGAATAATAAAAGTTTATTGGGCTTACAGCTCAAAAGCTTTAAAAATATGAGAGAGGAATATGCTTTGAACCCTTTGATTATCTAAGCCTACACGTCTTGCATTAAAATAATGTATTTGCTTTGAGATGAGACGGCAGTTGTGAACTTATTTTACTCTCCTCTGCCCAGGTGAAAAATCAAGAAAATGACTTCCTTGAAGACTAAGGCTAAGGTAGAAAGAATGATAGCATTGTCTCTGTTAGAATAGCTTTAGGCTTGCTTCTTTGAAATAAGCACTATCCCCCTCCCACCCCGCGAGTGCACACACACACACACACAAACACACACACATAAACACATTAATTTCACAGCAAATGGCTTCTGAAGTTAAGAGCGATTTAAAACCCAGTCTGTTATGTTTATTAGCTCTTCAAACAGTGTCTGAAGTGGAATGGAAAATTTAAGCCATCTGTATGAAACAGCAACTTTCCCAAAGCAATGCTTGCTCTTACTCTTGAAGCATTCTCTGAACATAATAGAATTTCCATGATGCCTGTTTGGTTTTTAATTTTCATATGATGCAATAGAGAGAACACAGCCTTTTCTGTGTTATAAGCTTGACAGAAAGCGAAATACTGTTCCTTGTCTTATCACTTTTCATGCTTAGAAAAAGTTTTTAATTCAGGGCAGAAGTCCTATTGTGTGGAGTTCTGCAAATGGCATAACTTTTAGAGGTGGATTGTCATAAAGTAAAGAAATCTCTGCAGACATCTGTTGTTTATTAGTTATCTGACTTGGTATGCAACAGTTAATACCTATGGAGATGTCTTAACAGGCAGTTTGTGCAACAGGATTTTCACCAATCTGTCTGTGTGATCATTTTACACTCAAAGCTCATAATGTCACTGATTTCTGTTACACAAAATTAGCATCATTTGTAAGGGTGCTAAATTCTTGTTTCTTTTAAATATTGTTAATTTTAAGGACTTTTAATGTGCAGTTACTGAAATTTTTAAAAATTAAAAATCCAAATTACATCAAAGTAAACTATGAAAACAAGATGTCTTCATTGTACAGTATGATCCATTTGTTAGTTGCATCAAACCAGGGTGTAAACATAAGTAGAGTAGATGAGCTATCTTTGAGATTAAGAGCATGGCTATTTTGAGAGTTGGAAGCTAGTTGAAAGCATGGTTTCTTGCCCCTGAGAAGAACGTGAATGGGTCGTCCACAAGAATAGTTGCTTACACTATTGTAAGTGGCCTTCCTGTTGATACAATAGAACATACGTTTATATGCATATTTGTATAACAAAGACATGCTTTTTATACCCATCTGCAGTTACAACCAAAGTAACACAGATGTGTAGCATAAGCAGAGTATAATCCAGTTTGATGCTGGGGTGCCTTTGCACTATGGAGACCGCAGTAGCATTCAGTTTGCTTTTTTGCACGATGATTTTGGCATAGTAATGTACTAGAACTGGGAGAAGAATTAAAGGCTGCAAAATACCATTCTTCCTTTTCCCAATCTGTGACGTTCTTGCTGTCTTGTGATGGTCATAGTAAACTATACTGACCTTGTAGCCATTTAAAGTATGTGATTGTGCCAGTATCTTCATAATAGTTATATTTCTGTTGGCTGGTTTAGACCATGGTAGCTTCTACATGTGAACTGTTTCTATGTTTGATCATTCTGACCATTCTGTCAATGTATACATGACAGAATTGTTTGCTTTGTAGATTTATATATTTATATGCTGTTTTCTTTCCTTAAAAGGTGACTGGTGGCTCCAGTGGCATTGGAAAAAGCATTGCTATTGAATGCTTTAAACAAGGTGCTTTTATAACACTAATTGCAAGAAATGAGGTAATTATGATACACTTAAACTATTAATGAGATGTGCAGAACAGTAATGATAACTAAGGTCTGACTGCTTAATGAAATTCTTTAGCTTCAGTCCACTGGTTACTAATTTTAGCTCAATATGTGCTTTTTTGTTTTTCTGAAAAGAAGTTCATATTTTGATTATATCTTTGAGTCAATAAGTATTTTCCTTGGATTTGAGAGGTGTTGCACCCACACAGAGCAAAAACATTCCAAGGCTTACCAGTGTCTTTGCATAATATAGCAAGGTGGAGAGTTATGTCTCCACTCCTAGTGTTTGCTGTTGCACAGTACCTGAAATGGAAATTTGGTCAGCTACCCTATGGGGAAATGCATGAACTGTCTCTTGTCTGAGTGTCTCTCTATATATGCTCGCTTTCCTTTTGAAGTGTGTGAGGCACTTGCATACCTCCTTTTCTGTTGCATACACACAAGGCCATCTTCAGCTTCCACAGTGAAGTCTTCATAATAGTACAAAATACAGAATTTCAACCCAGGGGAAATGAGTTCAAGCTTTAAGACAAGGCTCGTATTTCAGCTTCTCAGTCAGTTTAATGTCAGGGAACGTAGCAGTTCCCTTATGAGCAAATTGTCATCTAAACCAGAGGTTCCCAACTTTGGGCCTCCATATATTCTTGGACTAAATCTCCCAGAAGCCTTCACCACTACCTGTGCTGGCCAAGATGTCTGGGAGTTGTGGTTCAAGAACATCTGAGGACCCAATTTTGGTAACCACTGTTTTAAACCCTCCACTCAAACAACACATAGAAATCCTTTTGCTTAATGTAGTAAGTTGCCCTAGAGTAAACCCACTGAATCTCTTGGATTTGGTGAATCAACTCTGTAATTTCCATCGATTCAAAAGCTTCTGCTCTAGTTACAGCTTTAAGTCTCAATGAGGCTTTGAGCATTTTGTTTGCCAGGCTGTGTGAGGTGTTACATTTGTATATGTACCATATATACTTGAATATAAGTCAAGTTTTTCAGCCCTAATTTTGGGCTGAAAAAGGGGGCCTTGACTTACACTCAGGTGAATACGGTAGGACAATGGGTGGAGAAGTGGAGTTTTTTTAAAACTTTTTTTCTCTCCTGAAGGAAGTGCCAATGTCCAGCATCTGCACTTGCTTTGGGAGAGAGAGAAAAAATTAAAACCCACCACCATCACCATCGGGCACATAGAAGGATAAGCGATCAGCTTTTTTAAAACTTTTTTTCCCCCAAAGCAAGCACCGAGGATCACTTTTCAATGGCTACTAGTCATGGTGGCTATATATTGCCTCCAGTATCAGATGACTTGTTGTCTTGCTCTACAAGTAGCTGGGGAACACAAATTGGAGGAAGCTTTTCCGGTTAGGTGTTGCTTGTGGGCTTCCTTTAGGCATCAGGGTGGCAACTGTGGGAGAAGAATTCTGGGCTCCCTAGGCTTTTGTTTTGATTCCAGAATAGCTGTTTTATGCTATTATATTAATCTTAATAGGATGACTTTTAAAGCACCTGAATTTTAGGTGATATTTGGTTAAGTTTAATAGCTTATTAAATTATTTCAGTTTAATAACTATCATAACAGAAAGTCTCAAATTGTGCTTGCTCAATTCTAGAACCGTCTGTTGAAGGCCAAGCAAGAAATTGAAAAGTTCTCTGTTAACGATAAGCAGGTAAGATTGCTCTACCAGGTTTGTTTTATTTTGTAACAAATTACAGTATATCCTTTCTGTGAATTCAGGGGGAGCAGCAACATTTGAATTATTTCAACTGCAGGATATTAAGTATGTAAATAAGAGGAAATTTGATGCCACTTTATAATATATTTTGTCCTAATGAAGCAATTTTGTACTATGGCACAAAGGTGATACCATTAAGAAAAATAATGTAGAAATAGCTAGTCTGTTCCCTGCCTTCTTCCTGCCTGCTTCCCTGTCTCCTCCCTTCCCTTTTTGGTTTACCAACCCCACATTCTGGCCTTCATGCTTTCTAGCTTTATTTATTTTATTTTATTTTATTTCATTTTACTTAGCATAAAATTGAAAACTAAAACTGTTGTAAAAGTGACAACATTATTTTTTTTAAAAAAACTCAGCAGCATCTAATATCCTTGAATACCTCTGCCTCTTGTTTTTACTTTCTTCTGTAAATATTTCATATTCTCAGACCATCAGATTTCCATATCAATGGTTTCTAATTTTTAATTTAGTTTTTCCATTTTGTGTAATGATGCAAAAATTATAATACAGTTTTTAAAAATAAGCAGGTCAGAATATCTAATATCTCCATCCTCCCTTCCTGCTTGTTTTTAATCTGCTCGCCATTCTCAAACTTCACATTTTTGCTCTTTTAGTTTATTCTACCTTATGATTTGATTTAAATCATAATTTTAATCAAACAAATCCCTTTTTAGTTTAAATAATCAGAAACCTGATTTTTTAAAAATAAATAAATTGTAATTTAAACCAGTTTAATTTAAATCATAACCATTATGATTCTAAAATATAAAATAGCAACCCTGTACCCTTCTCTCAAATAAGACTAAGAGCAAGAAGAGGTTGCAACAGACACATTTGAACCAGGGTGCCCCTAACCCTTGCTGCACTCATTTTATCTGCAATGGGCTTAAGTGGTAGTTACTAATCCAAGCATTAATGCAATGGTAAAATTTATGTTTCCCCTCTTCTGACACAGGTTGTACACACTGTCTCTGTTGATGTCTCCAAAGACTGTGCATATGTGGAGAAAGTTCTAAAACAAGTAAGGAAGTTTACACAATTCCTTGTTTTGTATGTCACAGTCTTACTTCAGAAACATTCTGCTGAAAATACTGATATATACATTTTGCTGCCAGTTCTTCACAGTGTTTAATTAGTGGCCTCTTATTTTGCAGGCCCAAGAGAAGTTGGGCCCAGTTGACATGCTCATAAATTGTGCTGGAACATCAGTTAATGCAAAATTTGAAGACCTTGACACAAGTAGGTTTGAGGTATGTAGTCCTAGTTTTTTCTGTCTGAAAGTGTCTGGAAATACCATTCCAACTTCATCTGACAAATGGCACTAGAATAAGAGAAGTGAGACATTTTCAGTATTACACATGTAAACATACTTCAAAGGTAATATCATCTTAAAATATTTCTTGTGTCTGCGACAGTAACCTAATGCTATAAGTTTATAACAGTGATCAAGTACTGTACTCTGTTTTTCACAGGAATTCTATTTGCTTTATATTTACTTTAAAATCTTGTTGAATATTTATGTGTAAAAAATGTATTATTACTGTAAGGATTTTTTACAAAATACAGACTGTGTGGCCTGGATTAAAATAACGGTATAAAGATCTATATTTGAAAGCAGTTTTCTAGAGTTTTCATTTGGAACCTTTCCCTCCCCTACCTAGCTCAAGATACTAAGGTTCAAACTATGTGTTACTTGCCTTCAGAGCCATGAGCTATTTCCCAATTAAATGTGCCACCTTCCTCCACATTCTGCCAGGAGCAGTCCTACAGTGATTGAAACCAGTGAGCATTACACAAAAGGCCTGACTACACACTGCCCAGGACAGGAGGCTATTTAAGTGGATGTACTCTAGCATGCTGGTTGGCACTGCCCAGCTTTTTGCAGTGTGTCAGCATTTGTAACATTAGGCGATATGAGATGTTAGGAGATGTGCTATGTTGTGATAGCATTTAACATCTCTTGAGCTTTGAATGTGAAGCCTCACACAACACCTATACAGTGGAACCCCGATTTACGAGATTAATCCATTCCATAAGTCAGTTAGCTTATAAGTCAGGGAACAGTTTCCCTTAGGAATGCATTGAAAGTCAATTAATCCACTTTAACAACCCGCGGCTTCCCACACAGACACAGACACACCAGGCATGTGTGGGGGGGAGCACGGGTGGTTTAAAATGTATTTAGCCACCTAGGCAACAGTGGCTAAAGACATTTTAAACCACCCGCTGCTTCTCCTCCCTCCCCCCACTTCTGATTGGGGGGAGAAATGGCAGGTTGTTTAAAATGTCTTTTAGCCACCAAAGCAACCACTTGGCTCAGTGGCTCGAAGACATTTTAAACAAGCCACTGCTTCTTCCCCCTCCCCCAAAACCAGGTGTATAGCAGGGAAAATTGTGGGTAGTTTAAAATGTCTTTTAGCCACTGAGCTAAAGAGAGCAACAGAGAAATATTAGAATAAGGGGATATTGCCTTTGAAGTGGCTAAAAGACATTTTAAACAACCCACGCTTTCCCCCGCAACGCGCCCGATTGAGGGGGAAAGTGCGGGTTGTTTAAAATGTCCTTTAGCCACTGAGCCAAATGCTTGTCTCAATGGCTAAAAGACATTTTAAATAAGCCGCTGCTTCTCCCCCTCCCCCGCTGCCGTCATTGAGCGTGTTGCGGGGGAAAGCATAGCTTGTTTGCTTGTTTAAAATGTCTTTGAGCCACCAAAGAAGTGCTTCCTCAGTGGCTCAAAGACATTCTAAAAGACCTGCAGCTTCTCCCCCAACACACCCAATTTGGAGGGGGAAGCAGTGGGTCCTTTAAAATATCAGTGTGCCACTGAGCAAGCACTTCCTTGGTTACTCAAAGACATTTTAAACAACCTGCTGCTGTTGAGGGGGAAAGTGTGGGTCGTTTAAAATGTCTTTGAGGCAAGCAGTGGTCACGGAATGGCTCCACCACTACCGCTCCTTCTCTTCCCCCCCCCAATCAGGTGGGTTGCTGGGGAAGGAGCGAGTTTTTTTAAAATGTCTTTGAGCAACCGCGGTAAGCGGCGGTTGCAACCACTGCTGCTTGCCTCGGTTGCTCGAAGACATTAAGATAGGGTTCCTTCGTAAGTCAAAGGAACCTTATCTTTCAATCATAACGTGCTGGGGAAAACTGCCAGATTTCTGGTCATAAATCGGTTTTCTCGTACATTGGGCAAGTCATAAATCAGGGTACCACTGTATTAATGTACCTATGGGTTATTGGGACATTTGTGAACATGTACAAAATTTGACATCTGTGATTTGTATGTTTAACAACAGCAATTGATGGCAGTCAACTATCTGGGTAGTGTTTATCCAACACGGGCAGTAATTACTACCATGAAAGAACGCAGATTGGGAAGGATTGTCTTTGTGTCATCCCAGGCTGGGCAAGTTGGATTATTTGGTTATACAGCTTATTCTGCAACCAAGTTTGCTCTTCGGGGATTAGCAGAAGCATTGCAAATGGAGGTATGTCTGCTTCTTATCTACATAGAACACATTTCAATTGAATGGTCTTCAATCTGTGAAATTTCTGTGGTGTAACTCGTTCAGTTTACAATAGCTAATTAGAAATTAGTGAAATACTTATGAAAGAAATTATTTGAGAAACTTGTTATGACATACTGTATATACTCGGGTATAAGCCGAGTTTTTCAGCCCTTATTTTGGGCTGAAAAAAAAGGCCCTCGGCTTATACCCAGGTCAAGAAAACAGTTGGGGGGGCAGGAGGATGGGGGGAGGCGGCGTCAGTGCCCTGCGGCTTCGCCCCACTTTGCCTGCCATCAAAGTGACCCGCGGTGGTGGCAGCGGCAAAGCAGGAGAGGTGGGAGCCGGGGGGGGATGGAGGGAGGCAGCACATTTGCCCTGCAGTTTCGGCTTGCTTCACCCACCACCGAGGTGCCCGGCAGCGGCAGCAAAGCAGAAGAAGTGGGAGCCGGAGGGGACGGGGGGAAGCGGCGCCCCCAACCTGTGCAACTCCTGCTCCGGCAACCACCATGGCCTTGTGCAAGTCAATCAATTTTCCCAGTTTTTGAGGCAAAATTACGGCCCTTGGCTTATACCTGGGTCGACTTATACCCGAGTATATACAGGTGATAATAATACCATGGATGAAAGATGAGTTTCAGGCATAGACTGGATTCAGACTAATAGAATCTCTCTTTTAATTGAATTTAAGGCTCAGGGCCTAATAGTCCAAAACAGTAGATGACGCACATGAAAATGGTGGCTTGGGACAGGGCTAAGTGTCTGCTGCACTGGATGAGACATATACTTGGACTGAAAGCATTTATGATTTACTATCTACAATGTATTGTTTTTGGGGAATTCTATTTACTGAAAAAGAAAAACATTTCAGCTAATTATGACAACTGAAAATGTCCGTCTTTTGAGTTAGAAATTCTTATTTAATTCCTGCAAATCGTTCACTGATCTTCCAGTTAATCTCACTTTGTCCTCTGCCCATTCCAACTTGATAAAACATAATAGCTCATTTCTGAACACTTTCCTATTTAATGGTGTATTTTCCACTCCTTATGTTTAATGCCAATTTTGTTATTTCTTAGCCTATCAATATGACATTGGACCTTTTAAAGGTTGCTGCTGCTCTTAATGATGCAGCCATAAACCTTGCCATTCTATAGATGTAGTCAAGACATCAGTGCTGAGTTTATGACAGAGATGAGTTGTTTCTACTCTGTTTCCAGGATATAGGTTACGAAGATAATAGTTTGCAATTTAACAATGTGGCATGTTGCATAAAAAGCAAGCAAGTAGGTGTAGGCAACATTCTACTGTGTTGTCATCCAGGAACTGTTCTACTTACTGCAATAAAAGATATGTTCCACAAGGAATTACTCGTATGGCACAAAAGGGCTATGTAAATATCAAATGAATTATTGCTCCAGTTGGTGGAACATAGGTGTAAAAGAACAACATTCACAAAATAGTGAACAGGGCATTCTAAACATGGGCCAGAATCCTATTGGTGTTCATGCAAGCTTTGTGTGACATGCTATGGCTAACTGAAAAAGCGCATGTCAGTAGTTGTGTGCCGGCTCATACACTTGTTTGAATCCCAGATGCACTTCAGCACCTTGTCATTTAGCTACATACAAATCGCCAACTGAAAATTACACCGTTCTTACATAAACACCAGTAAGATTTCTAACAAATGAAAACAGAAGACTAGTGGCACCTCAAATACTAACCAGTTTATGCTGGTTTGAACTTTCTGTCCACTTCCTGAGAATTCCTGTGCATGCAATAACAGACTGAAATGCCTACTTTGTTGGAAACTGCACCAATAGGATTTCAGTCATTCAATGAAGCATAAAACCCCACTCTAGCAGCTCATTAAGATGTCTGTTTATGCATGTTATTTCTTAATTTTTTCTGTATTACTATCAGACATGGAAAATCTTCCCATATTGCATTTTGACCTAAATATTTTTCTCACTGAAACAGGTAAAGCCCTATAATATCTACGTAACAGTTGCCTATCCTCCAGATACAGACACACCTGGTTTTGCAGAGGAGACTCAGCATAAGGTAATTTGTGTGTGATTTGTTCTGTGAAGAAAACAAGTGTCTTCCCTCCAGATCATTTATTTGTTCTCTTGACTTCTTTCATGGGTCAAAAAATGAAGATACAATAATGCAGAGGTCCCCAACCCCCAACCCACAGCCTGCTACTGGGCTGCAGTCTGTTACAAAGCAAGCCTCGCTCACGGCCAGCAAGCTTTCTTTCTCTTTGCAAGTCCCCCCCCCCACACACACACACGCCCCGCACACAGGAGGCTTTGCGAATACCCACGGGGGTCATCTTGCATGCCTCTTGCTCATTTAGGGGTGTTTCATTACAGTGAGGGGTGTCTAGAGCACATATCCCCCCCACACACTGCATGTGCAATGGGACACTGTACTGGTCCCCGGGAGAAAGAAGGCTGGAGACTGCTGCAGTAATGCCTCTTCATAGAAAATAATGTATCTTCATAGAATAAGTTCCAATGAAAATTAGTAGTTTGTTCAGAATTTCATGGCTGACCAGGAGTCAACATGTGAGTTTCCTATATCGAAACCCAAGATTCAGTCCAGTGCACAACCTGTGTGTGTGTGTGTGTGTGTGTATTGCTATGCTTTGAAATGGGTAAGTTGATAGAACAAATATATATAATATAAACATTGCATCATTCCTGTTAAGCATTTAAAACGACTCAGACATACTGTTGAAACACAGAGGTTACGGTGCAAAAATCAGGGTCAGATCGTGGCCACACCTTTCTTAACAGACTTGTCATATCTTTGGGTATTCCTCAAACTGCAACTGAAACTTAGTGTCCTGGACAGCAACATACATTTTTTAACCTTTGTGTTTTTATTTGTTTGTATACAAGCTTTTAGAGACTAAGATTATTTCAGAAGCATCGTCAATCTGCCAGCCTGATTATGTTGCCAGGATTATTGTTAAAGACGCCATTGTGAGTAAAATTTTCTGTTAAAAGTATTTCTTGTTAGAAACTGAGCATGAATGGTTTACCAGTCTAGTTAAATTATAGTATTATTAAATACATTGCCTACATCCTTTTCTCTATAAATACTAGAACTTGTTTTTTATACTAGAGAACATTGCTTTATGTATGGAGTCAGTATGCATGGTACTTTGCATTCTACACTTGCCTGCAACAAGTTTATAAATCTGCCACAGTGAGCAGCACAAAGCAAGGAGTTTTAGAATTTCAGCTTTTAATTCCTCTTCTACCCAAATTGTTTGCTAGCTTTGTGAAGTGCTTTGGATGTAATTTGTTCTGGCCTTTCTAAATGACTTTGATTATTTTTATTTATTATTTTTGTTTGTTTTCTTTTAATTATAGTTCATTGTCTACATGCTATCTCCTTTAGTCATGGCATATTTCCCCATTAAAAAGGGGACTATATTAGGAAAGGGAGAGGACCGTACCTGGGTGCACAAATTAACATTTTGTTCCCAGTTTTTAGCTCATGAAGTGGGTGGCAAGCAGAAATGTAGTGGGCATGTCATAATGTAGAATACAGAAATGACAAACTCAGTCATTTTATTTCAAATTAATGTAAAAATAAAAATGTCCCTGCTATCCATTTAGTGGACTGGAGTTTTTTTAAATCAAGCTATAAAATCAGGTTAAGTTTGCAATCGTTTGGTCTATGGCAGTGTTGGCAAACCTATGGCATGGGTGCCAAAGGTGGCACTCGGAGCCCCTTCTGTGGGCCCCTTCACAACCACCTGTATTCAGGTTAAATTGCAGTATTGGCACTTTGCGGAAAAAAATAGTAGATTTTGAATCGCAGTTTGGGCACACGGTCTCTAAAAGGTTCGCCATCACTGGTCTATGGATAATATTCAAAGGGTTATGGGTTTTTGGATATCCTCCTCAAAGATTTAGGGAAAAGTTCTGCTCTCAAAAAGGGAGATGTGGGTGAATGAACATGTTTATTCGCCCCACATCTCCCCTTTTGAGAGCAGGGTGCAGAGGAACCTATAGTTTGTAGGGTCGATGACTCCCCCCCCCCCCAGAATGGCTGTTGAAATTGTGGAAAGGGAAGAAAACAGAATTGCCAGGAACTGCTTGCTGAAAGGGCCTTGGAGAAGGACATTTTTTCTGGCTTGGTACTCCAAATCAAAGGATTAAATAAAAGTTACAACATTTAACTGAATGTAAAGTAAATATCTACTTGAATAAAAGAGGTAAAGGAGAGAGAGAGCAGTCCCATATAGAGAACACTGAAATATAGTAATCTGAGAAGGTAGCAAGGGGTTGACAAATCAGCTCAAGATGATGAAAAGCGTTCCGAACCATCATGCTGCCTGAAGATTTATGGGATATCCAGGATCATACCTGAGCATGATCGGAGTTTGTGGCTTCAATAAAACAAAACAAAATCAACAAAAATCAACATGGTTGTTAAGACTGCATTGCAGTTACCGGGAAGACCATTTATTTATAATACCATTTATTTTTAATTTGACATGCATATGGTCTTAATTACATCCAAAGAAAAAATAGTTTAAACAGACATTTCTTTTCCAGAATAATAGTACTGACAATATTGACTAAAAAAAATCAGATCAGATATGCTTCCATCATCCAAGGTTGCTCTGCCTCTGCACTATGTGTCTGCAGTGTGATTGGTAGACGTAGTAGCCTGCAGCGAAGTTTTATGCTGCTGTTTTTTGAAACTAATCCTATTGATGCATATATTTGGCAACTTACTTACATTTCTCTTTCTCATTCCATACAGCAAGGAAAATTCACCAGTGCTATTGGTGCAGATGGTCACATGTTGGCAATGCTGACCAGTGGAATGTCACCAGTCTGTTCTATTGCTGAAGCCCTAGCAGGAGTAAGAAATAAAATCAGACAGACTATCCTACTGATCTGTTCTTCTTTTTTATTGTTGTTGAATATTCAGACTTACTGGGTCTATATAATCCAGAAGTCTTTCTTTCTTGGTTGCCTGAAATGCAACAGGGGTCTAAGGCAGAATCATAATGACAAATTTCATTTATGGAATGTGAAATAGGCTGTATTTATTGTTTATATACCTATTTATTTTCCTTCTGTTGGAGCTGCTTTTCATAAAGGGACTTTTTATTTATTTATTTATTTATTTATTTATTTATTTATTTATTTATTTGTATACTGCAGCCGAGTTTCCCAGTGGGAACTCTGTGTGGTTTACATAAAACAACACATAAGAAAATTTCAGATCAAAAGAAAAACAACAATAATACAAAGATAGCATGAGGCACAAACAACTAATAACAAAAGGTACATCAAACATGGGGACTATGTAATTAATTTAATTTAATTTAATTTAATTTAATTTAATTACATAGTCATTAAAATACAAATAAAGCTAAAAGGGACAATAATCTTAAAGGATTATCTTAAAGATTTATGATGCAAATACCAAAACAACCATTACAGGCACACATAAAGGATTGTAACTGCCATTTTGGGTCAAGTTTACGTTTGACACCCAATGTGATTGTTAGAAACCTGTTTTAAAAACACATAGTTACTTAATGATAGAAAGATAAGAGGGAAGCTGCTAACCTTGTCTCCCAATGTAATACACGCCACAACGTGGAGCAGTCACAGAGAATGTCCTCTCTCACATTGTTTCTAAATATGGCAGTGAGGATGTAGAGCTTGTTACAGTAATCCATGCAGGATGCAGCTAAGGCACTTGAAGCTAACATGGGCTTGTCAAGAACTAATCCTTTCTGATCAATCACTGTAGATACAATATACCTTGACATTAGCTAAGCTTTTGACAAAGTGCTCAATGATACTCTGATTGGCAGGCTAACTAAATGTGAGATGGATAGAACGACTGTCAGATGGATACACAACTGTTTATATGTTCATACTCAGAGAGTATGGCCACTTCTCAAAATGGAAGGAGATAACAACTGGGATACCGCAAGGCTCAATGCCAGGCCTGGTGCTCTTCAACATTTTTGTTAATTACTTGTATGAGGAGGTGCAGGGAATGCATATCAAATTTGTGGATGACACACTGGTGAAATGATGGATACCCTGGAAAACAGAAACAAAATTCAAAAAGCTCTACTACACCAATGTCCCCTCTAATTTTTGGTCACACTAGACAGGGCGCTGTCCCCGATGTACTAGTTCCATGATGACTGGAAGAAAAAGAGTCATGGCAGATGTGCCCTGCGTAGAAGGGGACAGAGACATGTGTGCACATGGATGCATGTCCCTTGGAGGAAACCTTGCTCTACACCTGTCAAGATATTTTTGAATTTTGCTTGTGCCTTCCACTTTAATAAGTTCTTAATAAATTCCCAGTTCAATGTAGTTGCAAAAAAACAAAAGCAAATGCTATTTAAGGATGCAGTAAGAGAAATATACACTCAAAATCCCATGTAGTATTTGTTCACCTCTGTTTGGTACTTGTTTAGCCTCATCTTGAGTACTATGTCTAGCTCTGGGCACCACACTTTAAGAAAGTGTCCTTTAATGTCAACAAACCTGAACAAATTCAGAGAAGGGCAGTAAGGATGACCAGGGAACTGGAAACCATCCTGTGAGGAGAGACTGAAAGAACTGGGCATGTATAAATGAGAAAATAAGACTATTGGGGAGATAATATAGCTCTCTTCATACTTGCAAGATAGCTATATAGAAGAGGGCATGATCTGTTCTCGATCATTGCAGAGTGCAGGACATGTTAATAATGGGCTCAAGTTACAGGAAGCCAGATTTAAGTTGAATTTTTTTTGGGGGGGGGAATCTTTACTGTTAGAGCAGTATGACAACGGAACCCATTATCTTGGGAAGTGCTCCAATGCTGGAAGCGTTAAAAAGAAAATTAGACAACCTTTGGTCAGGTATAGTTTGATTTGGAAGCATGCATTGACAAGGGGTCAGACCCAATGGCTTTATAGGCCACTTTAGTCTCCATTGTTCTGTGATTGTAGAAACACTGCTGGCTTATCTGGATTTGTTTCAGTCTGTTTACTCTCATCCAGTGCAATTATTGATGACAGAAATTGGACAGGAAGTGCTTCATTGGAGTTAGGTAGAAAAGAAAGTTAATGAAACCATTGCGAAATCAAGCAGAACCCACAGGGACATACACTCCTTGTCCCATTCCTAATGCAGATCATTTGTCAGGAGAACCCACACTGTTCATCCCCATAACCAGCCTTCAAAAATGCTGGTATTCTCTTATACACTGCAGTAGCAGTGTCCAGAAATAATGCTCAATAAATTGTTTGTAAATAAACTCGGGATTTGGGATTAGCTTCCTTATTACATAGGAGATTCTACATCTCTTTTATGCTTTTATGTTGAATATTAAGCCAACACTGTTAAAGTAGTCTTTGGAAAGAAATATTGTTATATAATTGCTAGCTAAAGTGTATTGAATAAAACAACTTTCTCTTTTATCTTGCAGATTATTTGCATGGGCATTTTCCGCTTCATTGGCCTGTATTTTTTAACAAGTTTTAACAGCATAGTTCTCCGCTGCATGGTACAAAAAGAGAAATCTGAGAAAAAGGATTAAAGAGGAATGACTCTCCGAATTGATTTATTTTATCAAGTTGGACATTTTGCTGCTAAATGGAACTGTATCTGTGGCCTGTATGCCTCATTTAAATATTATATAGGGAAGAGGTGCTGATCTTCGGTGGTGAAAGAAGGAAACAAATGAACTCCAGAAAAAGAGCGTATGCAAAAGGGTCAATGAAGAAGACTGCAATGCTTCTATTCTCTTCTGTAGTTTGAAGTAACAAGCAGAGTGGTATCTTAGAAAATATTTTTTTGGAAGAGCAGAACTTCAGAGAAATCCCATTTGTTGCTACTTCTGGGCCAATATTAATACTATCAGTGGTAAAAAAATTTGATTTAGTGATCCAACCTTGGGGTTGGTTCAAACATGCAGTCTCTGATGTTGTTCTCCTGCACAGCCGTGTTACTCTGAACTAATATTGGCAGCCCAGTTCATACATGATCCTGGCATTATTTTTCCTGTGAGGGATGAGAGTCATGGGAACAAGGCTTTGCAGTACTGATGACGTATGGGGTAGTTCAGAAGGCGGCAACAAGTCTAGTTGCAAACAAAAATGGTAGCCGGAAATGAAGTATGTTACCTCTGGAATAATATATATAAACTGGGCCAAAGTCTTTTTGTTGTTTCTGTGGTTATATACTAGAATGCAGTATGTGGCTTTGATGCTAGAATGCCCTTTAAACTACAGCCAAATCCTTGCAGCATGGTAGGGCTGCATGAGAGGACTGCATTGGGTTGGAAAATCAACATTTTTATTTGCCTGTAAAAAAGTTTTCTTAGAGACAAATGTTGATTTTTCTTTTACCAAGACTTCAGGATTTAGAACGACACGGTATTGTAGCTAACCATCCTAAACCATAGGAGTGCACAAAAAGTTTTATGAAGTGTTCCCTGTGTTGTATTAAGCACTATATTGAATTAAATTTGAAAACTCAGTGACATAATTTTCCATATGATCTACATTTCTTTGGATGGAGACAATGAAATATGCTTTTAACACTTGCACATCTTCATGAAAAAGGAGGGCCCATTGCTAATATACCAGAATACGCCTCCCCTCCCCCCAATTTAACCAAGTACACCCTCTATATAAGCAAATAAGTGATATGAATGAATAGTGCTAGAATACCTGTTCTTTCTCTGTAATTTAAGTTCATGTTTATGTCTGCCAGTGGAATTAAAAGACAGGTGCCTCTACCACGGAGACATGGAAATAAGCAAACCAGGTGTTTAAAGAATGGAATATAACATAAGGAAATGCTTAAGTTCTTCCTCTGTAGCAAGTTGCTGAGCTATTGATGCTAGTCTGAGATTTTATCCCTAGCATATCAGTCTTGTTACAACATGGAATTGGGACTTAATGTACCAAAATCATCTCAGTATATTAGAGAATTACATGACTGGGTGAGCCAGTTACAGATGTCATGAAACTTCAGCATTCATTTGGTTGTTTACAAATAATTTTTGCTTTATATCATTATGCAAGTGCCTAATATGACTGTCTGGTAAAAGCCTCAATGAGCCAGGTTATTAGATGAAAAAGATGGTTTCTAAGAGTCACAGCTCTGCTGCTGCCAAAAATAGAGTGGATTGAGAGAGAGAAAAATAGAGTGAGGAGATTCTTTGAGGAGCCAGATTAAAAGCCAGCTGTAGCTCAAATCTGGTACTAGTCTCTCAAATTGGTTTTTAATTCTTGATGTTTGATAGAATTACAACTCCAGCTGTCTCAAATGAATATTGAGTGGTTAGGTTTACTTTTTTCCTCTTGTACAGGAATTCAGTGTTGGTTGTCTAAATGCTGGGCCTGGAAAATTTAGCTCTAAACAGAAGCAACTCAATCATCTGGTGTTTGAAGGGGGTAAGAAAGTTGCTAGTTAGAAGAAATACATAAGAATGCAATGATGGCTTTTAGTGAGTTTGTTGAAGCACCAAACCTTGAACTTTCAAGTTTCTTTCCAATTCCACTTAGCAACTAGGATTGAAAGTGGATTGATCTTTTCAGGTAGTGAAGCAGGACACCAGAGATTTCTGTTGCTTCTGAGTATATTCTTTGGGACTGTTGAAGGCAAACATGCTTTCCTTGTTTGCTGCATTGAATCCCACCATCAGAGTTGGTGCAGCAGTAGAAAATCTTTCGGACTGCTTAACATTCCATTCAAACCTTGAATTCTAGGTCTTTTAGATGCTAAACTGAACAACTTAAAAAAGAATAAATAAATCATTGTGCATCTGTTTAAAGACATCTTTCACCCTCTTATTGAAATTAGCAAGGCTTCAGTGTATCCATCTGTGAATGGATTATGCCCTGTGTCTCTGTACAGTTGAATAGGAGTGTCTTATATTGCCAACATTGCTTCTCTAAAAATTACTAAACATTCTAATGCTCATGTCCAGGTTGGATGGGTTTAATAATAACTGAAGAAAAAGAAGGAAATGGGTAATTAGCCTGCAATTGTATACTGTGAAAAAGTGATGCACTTTTAATGTTAACATGAATATGGTTAAAACCCATAACTTGCTTATGCTTGTTGCTTCACAAAGTGTTGTGCCAGAATTATAATTTGTAATATTTTGTAATTTCATTAAATAAATGAAAATTATGTTTTAATTTCACTGCATCTTTCTTCAAAACTGGCTCAATTGACTGCTCCCTGGCCATGCTAAATAAATACATATTTTATAGTTAATTGTCATAAAATCATAGAGTTGGAAGGGGCCTCGAGGACCATCCAAGTCCAACCCCCTGCCATGAAGGAACCTCCATCACAGGACTCCGGACAGATGACCATCCAGCCTCTGCTTAAAAACCTACAAAGGAGGAGACTCCACCACCCTCCATAGCAGCATATTCCACAGTCAGACTGCTCTAACCGTCAGGAAGTTCTTCCTAATGTTCAGATTGAACCTCTTTCCTACAGTTTCAAACCATTTTCCCGAGTCCTAGTCTCTGAAACCATGGAAAACAAACCAGTCCCCTCTTCAATATGACATCCTTTCAAATATTTAAACATGACTATCATATCCCCCTCTCAGCTTTCTTTTGTAAGGCTAAACATTCCCTGCTCCCTAAGCCGTTCCTCATAAGACATATGTTCCAGACCTTTAACCTTCCTGGTCACCCTCTTCTGGACCCGTTCAAGGTTATCAACATCCTTTTTAAATTGAGGGGCACAGAACTGGACACAGTACTCCAGGTGGGCTCTGACCAGAGCAGAATAGACCAGTAATATCACTTCCCGTGATCTAGACACTATGCTTCTGTTGATGCAACCAAGAATCAAATTGGCTTTCTTGGCCACTGCATCACACTGCTGACTCATGTTCAATTTGTGGTCCACCCAGACTCCCAGATCCCTTTCACATGTACTTTTCTCCAGCCAGGTGTCTCCCATCCTATAGCTGTGCAATTCATTTTTTACCTAGATGCAGCACCCTACATTTCTCTCTGTTAAAACCCATTCCGTTAGATGTATTCTCAAAGGCTTTCATGGCAAGGATGTGATAGTTGTGAGTTTTTCGGGCTATTTGGCCGTGTTCTGGAAGTTTTTCTTCCTCATGTTTTGCCAGACTCTATGGCTGGCATCTTCAGAGGGCAAGGAGGAAACAACAATGAGTTTCTCTCTGCGCTCTGGAGTACAGAGTGAGTGAGACTGGTGTTTTTTAAATTGTGGGAAAGGAAATTCTATGCAGGAGAATAAGTGTTAGTCATTGTATTGTGATGTAGAGATTAATAAATTTCGATGCAATCAGGTAGCAACAAAAGTTCTTAATCCCTTCATAACACAACCATAGGAATAAAATATTTTTTCACTTTTTGAGACGGTTTTAGAGTTTTTGGATGCTAAAGATCCAATTTTTAAAGAAAATTTAATCAAATGGAAATGGGACATTGCTTATTTAACAGATTTAATGAGGTTAACTTGTAGTTACAAGATGACAGACTGAATTTAATAAAAACAAAGTCCATCATTGCAGCTTTTCTTGCCAGAATTAATCTAATGAAGCAAATTTTCCCAGTTCCCAAACTTGTCATTGACAAATGTCCAGGATGATAATGTTTTGGTCTACGTTCAACATTTAAGTGTCCTTCACACAAACTTTAAAACCAGGTTTGAGGATGTTTTGACTATGGAAATATCACAGTGGATTATCAATCCGTATGGTGTCATTGAAGAATCGGATGTCACATTACAAGAAGAACTGATTGGAATAAGCACTAACAAAGAATTTAAGGTGCAGTTCAGAATGGGGCATCAGCAGTTCTGGCTTCAGAAAAAGATACCTGTTGCTTATTCTGCATTATGGACTATCACAAGAAAGTTTTTGATAGCTTTTCCATCTTCATGCCTTGTGGAAAGGGGGTTTAGAGTGGTTGCCAATCTTCTTATAAATAAAAATCTATTGCAAATCACTGAATGTGGAGATTTAAGACGATACCTCACTACAGTAATTTGAAGCCAAAGATTGATCAATTGCTCTCAGAGCATCAGGCTCATCCCTCCTATTAACAGCATTATTTGTGTGTTAATTTGATGTACGGATTTAACTAGGTTCTTATTTGTTTCATTCCAAATCCAAATATTGACTTGCATTTTGTATCTTTTCAATAAAGGTATGAATAAAAATTGTACATGTTTTTCTTTTTTTACCATTGTCCATGCTACAAAAGCCCCTATCGAAGAGAGTAGCACTGTGCCAGCTGTCAAAAACACATTTGAAGTTAATACGTTTGGGAAAATTCAATATTAGGCAGGTAGGGGGGTCTACAGAAAACAAAAACAAAAAGCCAAGTGGTCTACGGGGCAAAAAAGTTTGGGAACCTCTGGTATAGATCATCCTGAGCTGAGCAGCCCCACACAGAAGGTTGAAACTTCTTTTTTTTCTTGCCAACCCTACGACCAGGGGATGCGTAGGAGATTGGATGGAAAAGAATCTGCCTAAGGTTGCAGCCTATGCAGTATAGAGGGCTTCTTGTAGGCACTTACGGTACACTGTTTTCAGAGGTTATGCAAGATGTGAAGTTTATGTAATCTCTTTTGTGGTCCCTGTCTTTTATAATAGTCATGGGAGAGTGGGATTTGATCCCTTCCTCTGCAGCTGAGTCTGTAATTTAATACAGTGGTACCTTGACTTACAAATTTAATTTGTTCCAAATGTGTGCTCTTAAGTTGAACTACTCTTAAGTCGGGGTACCTATCTAAAAAATTGAAAAAATAAGTTGAAAAATCAAAAAGTGGAAAAAATATTTGTAAGTCGAGCAGACCATATCTAAAATTTGTAAGGCAGCAGTTAAAATGCCAACAGTTTTTCGCTCTTAAGTCGAACTGCTCTTAAGTCGAACTGCTCTTAAGTCAGGGTACTACTGTACTTTCTTTGTGCCCTTTTCATGCTCAAAATGACATCTTTTGAAGTTATGTGGCCCATGTAATGTGTAATGAGGATGCAAGTTTTTTTCCGTAGAGACACATCAAAGCACAACGTTCATGGAAGGATCTGTATGTATACCCAACTGAAAGGATGCACAAACCTGTTCATGGTTTGCAGTTGTGGGGACCACATTCAGCAAATCCTCTTGAAGGTCTCCTTCGAATGCTAAAACATGAAGATGTATTGAGGAGACATTATCCCTGTGGGAGGGACAGGGCTTGCATCTAGATGTCGCCCCTCTCCAGGGGAGTGCTCTACCTGCATAAAGCCAATATCACATTTTGGTGGTCTGTAGATCACTTACATTCAATGAAAAGTTATGGTATCCATTTTGTTAGAAAATATGAGTATCACCACGACAGAGGCAAGAAGCCCAGTTTGTTTTTCAAAGAAAGATGCTTGTGTTTTTTAAGATGTTAATATATTTATCATCTCTAGTAAGTTAACGGACAAGGGGCACCGGGTTTGTAGAAACATTTTACCCAAAATTACTACTAACACGTTAAAAGATCTCAGAGGAAGAATTCGTTTCAGATACATTTAGGATGCAGCAGCTACTTCTGATGCTTTATGTGTGGAAGTTATATGTTGGCATCTGTGCATGATTTTGTTGAGATCTTTTGCCTTTTTGAACAATTCCAATGTGTTTCCTTCTAAGTAATTTGGTTGAGGCATACCTTACTAGAGTTAAGATTCAGAGAGATCCTAGACCTCCTGCTTTGTCTGGGTGATCCTGTTTTGCTGCCCTGTCATCTGATGCAGGATTGCTCCATTTATAATTAGAAGGAATTATACGCAAGATGATGTAGGGAGATAACTGAAATCATTCTTCCCATTATGAGAACCAAGTTTATTCTGCCTATCTGACTCCTATTCAAGAAGACCTGTCCCTTTTATTCCCTGACTGTTAAGTCCACTTAGGAGCCCCTTTGGTGCAAAGCATCTGTAATTACTGGTTTGCTAATTTTTAATTTGTCAAAAAAACCCTAGACATTAAAATTTTATCATCTCGGTTAGTCCTGTATCTTCAGATTTTTTCCCTTTGAAGAAACTAGTTTAAGCATGGTCTTTTCAAACCATCCTGTGTCTGAAAAGAAACAATTTATTCTACACACCTTGGGTCCTTTGGGGAAGAAAAGCAGGCTAGAAATATTTTAAATAAATAAATAAATAGGACCAAATATGGCCCTGTGGTCTTAAGCAAAACCTGTAATCTAAAGGGGTAACTTTCAATTTCAGGAATGGCCAAGGCTTGTAGATTTCTCTCTCTCTCTCTCTCTCACACACACACACACACACACACACACACACACACACACACACACACACACACACACACACACAGAGAGAGAGAGAGAGAGAGAGAGAGAGAGAGAGAGGTCTTAAAATAAAGATGGGTGTCTGTAGCTCCCCAGCTTAAAAGCCTCCAAATAATCGATTCAGGTCTCTGGAAGTAAAATCTGTATATGTTAGCCAACAGCTTGGTGAGGAGCATGGAAGAGGAAGAAAGCAAAAGAAAGGAAAATGAACTGGAAGGAAAATGGTAAACTCCTCCACATTGCTCAGGTCTCATTCACTTCTGGAAATTGTGTTGTCTGCCACAGCCATTCTCAACTCCCCCCACACACACACACAACTCCCCTTGGCCCTTTAAAGAGTTCTATGACTTGTGCTTCTGCCTCACTCCCAGCTCTATGGTTTCCAGCCTGGTGAGTACCCATGTGGGATCAAAGGGTACCTTATGTCTGGAATTTTTCGGTGGTCTCATACAAGTACAGTGGACCCTCGTATAACAAACAGTTTGTATAACATAAAATATGTACAACATAAAAAATTCCGGAGATAGGGGAAATTTGCTTAACATAATCACCTATGGGGAGAATCCGTACAACATAAAAATGGGATTACTCCATTTTCAATGCATTCCTATGGGAAATTTGTATAAAGGAAATTTTGCTTAACATAATTTTATTTGGAATGAATTAATTCCTTTATACAAGGCACCACTGTATCATCCACTTCTGCCTACAGCAATTGCATCCCTGTGAATGAGCATCACCAGAGCTCATTACACAAAGCAGAAGTTATTATACTAAGCAGCAGAATCTTGTAGGTTAGGCTGAGTTTCAGGTCATGCCATCTGATGTTTATCAGATGTGAACGCCCAGAATGTCATTGCCAGTATGCATGTAAATAACCACGAACTGACACCAGTGCTTCAGAAGCCACAATCCTACACATCCTTAACCCAGATAAAAAGAACAACCCATGGGAAGATACTTCATAAATATAAAAGGTCAATGGCATTAACATTCCCTTATCCAATAAGCCAGTGGTGGCAAACCTTTGGCACTCCAGATGTTTTGGACCACAACTCCCACAGTCCTTTGCCATTGGCAATCTAGGCATGGAATTCTGGGAGTTGTGGTCCAAAACATCTGGAGTGCTGAAGGTTTGCCACCAATGCAATAAGCATTCACAGTGTGCATTGTGCTTCCTGTAGGAGCATGGACAGCCCACTACATCATGCCTCTCCAGCCCGTTTGACATTGAAGTAATCACCACACCAAGAACTTCCATCACAAGCATCATCTTGGACCCAGGTCAATTGATCCCACCAGCACCACCAACCTTGCAATGGCAGCCAGTCTTGGTTGGCGTTGACATAAAAGTCTCGATTTCCAGTGGACTGGCATCAAAATAATAACTCGCCCCAGCATCTTGTAATACCAGAAAACTGTGATAAACAAAACATAGACTTAACATTGCATATTTTGACAGCAGCTAGGATTGTACTGGCACAACTCTGGAAAAATGAAGTAATACCTACAGATGAAGAAATAATTAAGAAGATTTTGGACAGTGCGGAAATGGACACACTTAATTTGAAGATTAAAGAGAAGTAAGATTCAGAATATTTTCAAACATGGAATCTGTTCTATCAGTGGTCAGAAAATAGAAGTAATGTAGAGATTAAGGACATAACTTGTATTAACAAATGAATACAGTATAAGTGGAACCCATGTAAAACAAAGTTTAATAAGCATGGATTGATTTTTATTAATAGAAAACCAATTAAATGTGTTTTTTAAAATCAACCCAGCGTCCAAGAAACCTGTTTAGGTTTCTGGTGGCCTTAGTCAGTAGGGAAGCACCATGTCCTCAACTATTCTCTTTGTACCCACCACTGCAGCTCTATGCTAGGGCAGACTGGCATTACGCTCCATTTTGCTCTGCTTTTGGAAAGGCTCGCTCTGAGGCACTGAACGTACAACATCCCTTCCTTTAGAACAGGGTTGGGGAACCTTGAGCCCACCAGATGTTTTGGACCACAATACCCACAGTCGTTTATCATCATCAAGCTTTTATTGTCAAACCATAGGTCATCACAATAAGATAACACATTACAAACAAACAGTGCAGGCACAGCATATTTATACATAGGTATAAAATGACATGGCTTCCCTCCTTTCTTAACACTTTTGATGTTTAACCCATATCATTTACCATTAGCAACATAGGTTTGGAATTCTGGGAGTTGCAGTCCAAAACATCTGGAGGGCTGAAGGTTCCCCATCTCTGCTTTAGAAGTTATGGGGAACACGGAAACATGGTGATTGATGTTGCAGCCCCCTAGGAGTCAAGCACACACCATCACCATTTCACAAGGAATTTGACACTATAATCTGTCTATATTGGCTGACACCAAAGTCTTCACAGTTGCCAGCAAGTCACCACAACTGACACTAACATCCTAATATATCTTGGTCTCCATCACCATCACAGGCATCGATACAAGGATCTGTCACATATGCCACCATTGGATCAGAGCCAGGACTTACACAGTGTTTGGCACATCGAGACTTTCAAAGTCCTGAACCTCAGTCTTCTCATTAACCCTGAGGTTCACAGATTTCTGAACAACATCTACAGGCCCGCTGCACCAAGCTCTCTTGGCTTTGTCATCTGAGGACCATGAACCTTGAGAACTTCCTTTTAATAATGCTACCAAAAACTTCTTTTGGGGGGGGGAGCCAAAAAACCTTTCCCAGTCTGTAGAATGACCAAGAAGAAGGACTGAATATCAGTAACACCTCACATTCACCTTTGTGAGCAGGAGGATGTGGGTCTGTCCGCTAACCAAGCTGAGAATAATGAAGAAAAGAATAAAGAAGAAGAAACAGGGACAGAGAGAAAGATGAAGGATGAACAAAAAGGAATGGACCCAGATGGAGAGGAAAGAAACATAAAGAGACAGCATGAGGGTTATAAAAGGGAGGATGTAGATATACCAACCATTGGGAGCTTCTTTGCAGTTGCACAAGAGGCATTGAATTATATGAGGCGTAATAAGAAGGAGAAATCAGATAAGGGAATACAAGTGGAAGAATGGAAGAAGAGACAGGTAGATAGAGAGATACAAGTGAAGGAATGGAAGGGATCAGGGAAGGATGTATCAATACAAGTAGAAATGATAACTAGAAGAATAATGTATAATGTGGGAATTCAAGCAGAGATAGAAAAGAAACGTTATATAGTAGGGAAAAATCGGTGTACAGGTAGAAATGGACAGTGAAAAGGTAAAGAGAAGGGGGTGCAGACGGAATGGAACGGTCGCCCGAGGTGTGTAAAGATGCACAGACACAAACGGAGGGGGACGTGAGATGGAATGCAGGCGGGGGGCGCGTGACTGGGAGGAGGGACGAGTGGAGCGTGCGACCCAGACAGTTGGGAAGGTAACGATTTTAACGGAAAGGGGCACTCAGACGGAGAAGGATAGATGGGGAAGGAGGAGGTTGGTCTACCTCTGGAGTTATTTAGGGACCTCTGCCTACTCCACCGGGAAGGTTGAATATTCCCAGATCCCCTGTCCAACCCGAAGTCAATTGGAGGGGTTTGGAGTCAAGTGCTCCGAGATGGATTCCCGGATGGGGATGGAGTTTGGGGCCGGAGGTCGACCCTCAAGGATTTGGACTCCCTTTCATGGGTATGAGTCAGTCCCCCCATGCAGTACGCCCCAAATAAGTGTGCATAATCCGTTCAGAGAAGGACCTGTTGTTTGTGAACCCCCAGTTAATCCAAGTTCAGAACCTCCTTTGTTATTCCCTTTTACTGACGGATGGAACCAAAGAGATGTAAGCCGGAAGTTAATGAACGTTGTTAATAAAAGTTTATTGGATTTTGAAGATAAACCAGTCTCGTCTTCTGTTTCATCCGCCGAACCGTCAGTGAACCTGCTCGGTATCTCACAACCTTTCAGACCAGACTTTGTGAGTTTTATCAAGTTTATTTTAAATAAATTAAAGCAAGGAAGTGAAAAGGACAAAGGGATATAACCAAAAGAAGAAAACTGGTTCCAAAAGAATATAACATGGATACAGATTCCCCAAACCATAGCAACTTACTCTGATCTGGAAATAAGTCTAGGATGACGAAAAGGCTACTTGTGAGTTACAGGGACCTTTGTATGAAGACTCTCTCCCTCCCTGGAGCAGAGCTGGACTCAACCTCTTCCATAGACAAGGAGTGTCTATGGAAGAGTGTCTACTGGAGTGACACCAAGAGCAATGATATTCCATTCAAAAGTCATTAGAGGGATACTGTAGGTTTATCCCTCTGATGACTTTTAATATGACTTTGAACTCAGCAGAGTGTAAAGAAGCAAAGGTAAGAATAGCCAGATTCCTGAGCTGTCCTTCATTTAGTGTAACCTGAGAACAAGCTTTTTTGCTTAGGATTGGCAGTGGCACAGGGCCTGTCCAAACCGGCCATTTTGGCTGCATGGTGGATCAGGCTACAAAGGGTCTACTGAGGTGCAGTGGAGGAGAGATGTGCCATTTGATGCACTCCTCCCACCCCCAGAGCAAATGGCATATGGCAAAGGCAATGTATCAACCTGGCATGGTTTAGAATTTCACTATCAGGGAAATACTAAAAAAGAGGAGTGAAAATGGAGGAGAGGGTTCCTCCACCCTCCCTTGCAAGGCCACAACCCATCTAATACATCACAGGGTTGTCCCCTCTGTTAGCACCACCCCCAGTGTCATTTTGGTGGAGAGGCCCATGTGTGAAGGCTAACAAAGAGCTACTTGGTCTCTCAATGAATTGTGCCAAATAGATTGCATGCTCCAGCCCTCTGCCAGGAAAACAGTGTTACAGTTCTCAAAGGGGAAGGGTGGAGAAAGCTATACAGTATTACTATATCTATATGGCAGTGCAGACAGGTTCTACAGGAGAGTATTTCAGAGGCTCATATTGACTTCAAAGGTGCTTTGAAGTATCAATACGGAACGAAGAGGTGTGAAACACCTGCTTCGAGGGTTAAGTCCATCTTTCTCATACTGCTCAGAAAGTCCTTGGAAAGTCCAAATGTTTCCCAATCTTTTATGTGCCTCCAGCCCTTCAATATCTTGTCAGGCATTAATAACATCATCAGAAAAAGCCATCCCAGTATTATTCAGAAGATAATCCAAATGCTTTGATGCTGAAATGCACCTTGAAATCAAAGAAAGACATGGATCAACAAGCATTACAACACCACTAAGCTAAATGTGCCTCACATCAGTTTCCAGTCCCATCCATGTCTTGTTCCTGGAACCTAGAAAGAGAAACATAGCCTCCACTTAGAACACATTGCTTCCTTCTTCTAAGATGAAAAAAATACGTCAACTCTCTGCTCCTCTTCACCCTTTGCAGCATCTCCTGACTCTGCTGTGGGAGATGGGAATCCACTCTCTCCATCTGAGAACACTAGGTCTTTTTCCGCCTAGAGACTACTTGAAGTGGTACGGGGCGGTATATAAGCAGAACACGTTGCATGTCAAAATTGTTCTAGAGAGAGGTACAAAGGCCGTTGCCTCCAAAGGCAGACCGCCTGTTGGAAAGAGTTCAGTGTAACACTGCACTGCCTGCATAGATTGAGCTGTTACCATCTCTGTTGGATCTTTTAAAGGATTCATGGCAAAACTATCTACATTCCCTCCTGTTTTTAGAAGAATGGAAACCTCTATCAAGTCCAAGAAGAGCATGTTCAAGCACCCACAACCAGACTCCATTATCATAAATGCAATCCAAATAAGATCAAAGGTATGGCACTATGTCCTCCTTCCTGTAAGTAGAGAAAGGCTCCCCAGATTTATTTGGCCCACCATGTCACTGACCCTGCCAGAAAAATGCATTGGTTGCGGTTGCTCTGTGATGTGGTGCCTGGCCATCAAGGCTTTCAGAAGAGTCTCAGCCTTTGATAGAAAACTTGTCCTTTACTGATGAAGACCTCTTTAACAAAAAAGTTGCAATATTATGGATAACAAGATAAGTAACACCACTAAGTGAATGAAATTTACTTCGCAACCCATGCAGCAACAGCAAAAAAAAAAAAAAAATACCTTTCCAGAGATTATCACTCCAGCAAATATCCAGTTGAATGCCAACAGCATCTTCAGCTCTTCATCATAATACAAAAGGCCCTCTCCACACCACCACAAATACAAATCCTCTGGTGCAACTAAAAGACGAGTGAGAAAGTTCATCTACATTTGACTCTAGAAGTGTCAACGGGTGACACTGCCCATGAAAATGCCTCTGCTGGAGGAAGGGAGTTGGTTTTGCTGTGACAGATTTTGGGAACAACTCCTTTCCATACTTTGATCTAGCTAGACCAGTGGTGTCCTAACTTTGGCCCTCCAGATGTTTTGGACCACAACTCCCACAGTCCTTTATCATTGGCAATATATACTTGGAATTCTGGGAATTGTGGTCCAAAACATCTGGAGGGCCGAAGTTTTGACACCTCTGTGCTAGACTATTGCTGTTTCCTATGATTTGCTCTAGGAAATCATGCTTTCAAAAGCAAGCTACTGCCTTTTGGCTTGGCTATAGTGCCCAAACTGTTCACACAATGCACAGATTCAGTGGTGGCTCATCTAAGAGTAAGAGAAATCAATGTATTCTTGCATATCAACCATTGTTTCACTGTGGAGAGAGAGAAAGAAATAGCCCGAGGGATGTTAGTTTTACTCTAAGCTTGCTCTCACAGCACAGCCTTCAAGTAAATTTCTCAGCAAAAGTAATTCAGTACATTAGGGTGGTACTGACCTCTTTAATGTCCAGAGCCTACCTGCTGCATGACAGACTAAACAGGATTGTCTTACTGGAGAATAGACTTTATTCTTCTATGGAAGTGACAGCCCAAAAAACTGCTGTGGTCTTGCATGCGCATCTAAAGGTGCATCTCTTTAGTCATGATTTCTTGCAGCTTTCAGTCCCATGATAGACTCCAAAGGGAAAAATATCTCTGTAACACCAGAGCTAGAAGATAAGCTTCATGATATTCAAAGAATCATAGAATCATAGAGTTGGATGAGACCTCAATGGCCATCTAGCCTAATCCCCTGCCATGCAGGAACCCCCATCACAATGCTCCCAACAGATGGCCATCCAACCACCTTCCGTGGCAGCATATTCCACTGCCGAACAGCTCTAACCATCAGGAAGTTCTTCCTAATGTTTAAATGGTATCTCTTTTCCTGTAGTTTGAGACCACTGCCCTGTGTCTTAGTCTCTGAAGCCATGGAAAACAAACCAGTCCCTTCTTCAATGTGACATCCTTTCAAATATTTAAACATGGCTATCATATCCCCTCTTAGATTTCTTTTTGTAAGGCTAAACATTCCCAGCTCCCTAAGCTGGAACTTCCCTATAGGCATGCCTTTCAGGTAGCCACAGCCTATGGTGTTGCTAACAACAGGTGCATGCCTCATAAGCCCACTGTCAAGTCAAGGGCATTCACATCCTGTGGTCACAGAAGGAAAAGAGTCTACATATCAACAAATTAAAGATAGTGGCAGCCAGCAATCTAACCTCTGAGAGCATTTGAACCATTACTTCTGGGCAAGGTAGTACTGTGCAACTGGTGATGGGCAATACCATCACAATGTACTACAAAAAACAAGCAAGGAGGAACCCACTCATTGTCTCTTTTCTGTTTAGTAGCACAGCTACGGGAATACTGTGTACAAAGATACATATGCTGTACCATATCTGTCTATTCATGTAACAATTCACTGCAACTAATTAGTGAAGTCCTTAAGTCAAACACAAAGCATGAATAGTAGCTTCAGACATTCTCAACTTTTTTTTTTTTGGCCACAGCCTTAAACAAAATATGAAAAAAAATCTAGGCTGAATGAGGACTGCATAAATTGTATAACAAGCCTCACAAGGTGGTTTGTGAAGAATTGTTTCCAGTCTGTGTCCCCCTTCAAATGTCCTAGGGCCTCCAGTTGCAAAGGGCAAGACAAACCTATTAGGCAACTTGCAAAAATCGTAAATTGTAGGTATTTCTCATGAGCAGGCAGAGGGAGGCACACATTCCCAATGCAGTGGTCAAAACATACGCTGTACATCTTTCCCACCATTTCCTCTGCTTCCTCTAGCTGTTGTGAAACTGCAGCTAGACAACGCAAATGCCAACATAATAACTCCATGTCGGCCTCACTAGCTCTCTTCTGCAATGCTTTGCGAGATGGCCACAGGCAGCTACCCGATGCCAGTTTTTCTTGACTTGGTAACTTGATATAAAGGTTCTGTACATAACCCGGAACTGGACAGACTGAAGCTAATTGCATGGAAAATTTGCCTACATTAAAATGTATCATCCGTACGCCCTGGAAGCCATCTACTAGATACACCTAGAGCTTCAAGTGGAAAAGAGTCATTAAATTGGCACAATCTCTTGAGGAATCTCACTGCCCTGCAATTCTTCATATAGTCCTTCACTTTCTCCTGCATCTTAAGGAACAAGTTCTCACTCTAAAAAAGGTTAACCTGTCAGCAACAGTAACTCATCAACCACGTGGATCGCTCATGTCACAGCTGTAAAATAATTCTACAGTAAAAAGTTTATTTAAAACACTGGTTGAACCCAATGGCCAAGGAAAGAGCCACCCCATTTCATCCCAAAGGTTGTCAACATGAATAGTTAGCGCTGTTGGATTGACTTACCAATTGGCAGAACAGCCATTGCCAAGTTCCGTCTGAGAACACTTCACAGTACCGTTCCCCAAGGTTGTCTCTTTGCAGGGCACCTTTAGAGTGGCCATACAGTCACAGCTGCTGACTTGCATCAAGGACTATAGGCTTAATATCTGAGATAAATTGGTGTAGCTACCGCTCCCTCATGATCCACGGAAGCCACACACACAAAAAGAAGTTACTTACCTGTAACTGTAGTTCTTTGAGTGAATCCACACAATCTCCCCTCATTCCCTCTATTAATGTTTGCTCTGTGGTGACAAGTAGGGGAACTAACAGATTCTCCTCAAGAAATGGACATGTGTACTAGATGAAGTGGGTGAGATTGTTTTCGGTGTGTGTGTGTGTGTGTGTTTGTTTGTTTGTTTGTTTGCTATTGCCAGAGTTTGGATGTTCCTAAAGAGTGTTGTACCCGTTGAAAGAGAAACCAATGTGTGAAATTCACAGGTGACCACTTGAAGAACTACAGTGACAGGGAAGTAATCCTCCCTTCTTTCTTCCACTCCCACATTGAAGGAGATGAAATACATAGCTAAGTGTTGACACGACTGTACAATACTTTAAGCCATAAGAACATAAGAACAGCCATGCTGGATCAGGCCAAAGGCCCATCTAGTCCAGCTTCCTGTATCTCACAGTGGCTCCACCAAATGCGTCTGGGAGCGCACGAGACTAGATATCTGTCTCCTGATACCACTCCCCTGCATCTGGCCCTTGAAGTACCCCGGTTTTAAGCCTGGAGATCACACATCTCCATTATGGTTTGTAACCTGTGATGGACTTTTCCTCCAGGAATCTGTCCAATCCCCTTTTGAAGGCATCCAAGCCAGATGCCATCACCATATCCTGTGGCAGGGAATTCCACAGACTAACAACATGCTGAGTAAAAAAAAATGTTTTGTCTGTTCTTACTCTCCCAGCCCTCAATTTGAGTGTATGTCCCCTAGTTCTGGTATTTTGTGAGAGGGAGAAAAGCATCCCTCTATCCACTTTACTCATTCCCCACATTATTTTGTACGTCTCAATCATATCCCCCTCAGGCACCTTTTTTCCAGACTAAAGAGCCCCAAATGTTTTAGCCTTTCCTCATATGGGAGCCAAATGCAATCAAATGTACTGAAATGTACTGAATACTTTTAAATGTCAAATGTAGACTGAAAACAACTGTAATTAAGCTTGTGGCATGTCCCCAGTGTGGTGTAGCAGATAATGTGATGGACTAGGACTCTGGAGAGCAGGGTTTGAATCCATACTCAGCTATGGAAATTCACTGAGGAAGTGGAACTGGTAAAGCCACTCCTGAAATGCTTCACTTATCTTGAAAGCCCTATTAAGGACACTATAAAAAGTCAGTTTCGACCTGAGAGCAGATAACAACAAAATGTCCTCTTCTAGAGAAAGGAGCAACTTTTTAGAGAGGGGGGGTGATTTTCGCAGGGATAGCAGTATGGATAAGAAAGGATTAAGAACCTTATTCCAATTTCTATCTCTACCATGCATCTGCTATTTTTAAAACTTTACACTGCATTCACACACTGAGTAGATAATCTAATTTGGTCCCAATTTTAATTATTTTGAAGTAGCAGCTAGAGATGGCAGAAAGAAAACACCAGGATAAATGGCCACATCAAAATTCTAGAATATTTTGCAACCTGTTAAAAATCTAATATCCAAATGAGTTACTAATCTGTTTGATTTCCTACTTCCTCAAATATTATAATACAATCAATAAATGACACAGAGCGATATAAATACACCTTTAGAAAAGGCATTCTGCAGAGGATTTACTAGAATCTGAGATAGATGGTTAGAAAATCCTTGAGAAGCTATTACAAAATGACATCTGGGGAAACCTGTCAGGGCAGGCATTGCTTTTTTATTTTCTGAGTACCCTTGAAAGGTGCACCAGAGATTCAAAATAATGCAAAAGGTAAGTAAACCATCAGCATTGACATTACTTTTGACAAAGCTATTTGTTGCTGATTATTACATAGGAATGTATACCCAATTTCCTTTCAGTGACTGATGACTTTAATTTTTAAAAAAGACAAAAAATTACCTTAATATCTCACAAATATAACAAGGGAAGTTATTTACTTGGGAAGTAACAAGTACATGTAGCTCATCAGACAAACAATAAACTTAATGGCATGAGTAATCATATTGTTATTTCTAAAAGAAACATTATTGTGTCTTTCTTATCCTCAAAAATAATGCACTGAAGTACTGTTTTGAGTATGTGGTGTGCACAGATGCAAACACTCCATTAGGTTCCTCTCTCTCTCTCTCTCTCTCTCTCTCTCTCTCTCTCTCTCTCT
This sequence comes from Phrynocephalus forsythii, assembly GCA_029282475.1. Lineage (NCBI taxonomy): Eukaryota > Metazoa > Chordata > Lepidosauria > Squamata > Agamidae > Phrynocephalus > Phrynocephalus forsythii. Next base: position 34,623,701 of record JAPFRF010000003.1, on the reverse strand, counting down.
CTCTCTCTCTCTCTCTCTCTTTTCCCCCTCCCTCCTCCTCTATTGGCTTTTAAGAAATTAAGGTAATAAAATAGAACTGCTAGGCATTTGTGGAATCAAGGATGAAAACCCTCAGTACTTGTATTTTTACTCTTATTCCCCAAATAATTTTAAAAGGGAGCAAAAATAATCCATGACATTCTAAAATACTTCCTCTTTAGCTTCTCCAGTTTAAGATCTGCTTTCTCCAAAGAGAAGTGGGAAACAGAGATTAGAGATCTTCCATTGCACAAGCTTGGTGCTCCAACTAGTATTTATGAGCTTTTGTACATTACAAAGTAATTATCTGGGTACATGGAGCCAACAAATTAATGGCATTAATAGACACTGGCTGAAATCCAATAGGAGATAGCAATTAGGGAAGGCCTTCATAAATTCCATTTGGTCTCCTCTGGATGTGACTTTCTATTTGATTTCAGGCATCACCTTTTTGCCTGTAATTCAAGTGTTGCTATACGTAGCTTGCTGATTCCATGCCATCACAAAAGAATGCTCTGCTGATCTCTCTACAGATGGTCAATTCAGGTGTTACTTTAAGGGAGCAGGACTAGAAGCCTTCCAAGGTCCCTGCAGCCCTATGATGATTCTATGATTCAGATTAGAAATACATAGTAGCTTGCAATGCCTGCAACAATTATTTCTTCTACAAGACAGGTGAGAAGCCAACACCATGTGGTGTCGAACTATGATGCCTATAAGCCTATAGACTCCTTCTCCTCCCTTTTCCTCTCAAGGGAGCAATTGTGCTTCTAATATAATATCCTGTTTCAGACATATAGGATATAGGTATATTGAGGTGGAAGCAATATTCACTGAGATTACAACCATAAAAGGAAGGAGTCTGTCATGTTGTTTTGACTTTCTGATAAAATTATTTTTGCTGCACAGTAGAAGTCCTGGAACTCTCAGAAGAGCATAGCTACAAGTTCCCTAGAATCTACCCCTTTCTCATTAATTGGCACTTCAAGTATCAATAACTCACTCTAAGGTGGTTACTTCACGTCCTTCCTCGAGCCGAGGTGAGCTTGCCTCCGTGTTGAAATCGGTTTTGAACATGGATCGAGAAGTGGATTGAAAAGATTCCCGAGCTCCAGGACGGGAATCTCTCACCCCGCTTGGAGCGCAGTTCAGGGGGCGTGGTTGGGGTGAACTCGGATTGACCCCACAAGGACGTGAAGTTCCGTTCCTTCGAACCAGTCTCCAGCGGGGCCGCGAACTGCAGCGAGAGGGACATGAAGTATCAGCTTAAGACGTTTGCAGGAAAAACTAGTTTTTAAAGTTCTTTACTTGCAGTAGCTTGAAATTACAGACTTGTGCATACTGCTTTCTCCACACATACTGTACCTAGTATCCAACTGAGCAGATCAACTGCTCTAACAAATTAAAGAGAGGGAAGGAACACTCACTGGAGAGGTGGTGGGGGCTTTCTTTGAATTTAAAGTCTGGAAGAACTGATTGGTTAGTGCGGGAAAGATAGACAGCCACCTCAGTCCAGAAAAGTACCTCCCAGGCTCATAGATTACAGAAAGCAAGCAAAGGTACAACTTGCAAACAAAACTCCAACATGGTTAACCCTTTGTAATGATTCAATTTGGAAGAGAGTCTGTGAACATTCTCAGTCATCCGGGTGAATTTATCTGGAAGTTGAGTCATGGCTACTGGACTTCTTTTTCTTGAGAGACAGAAACGTTTCACTGCTCAGGATGTTGGGCCATACATATGTTTAATGGCTGTTTAGTTTCTCCAGTGTAGAAGTCTGCACACTCCTCACTGCATTGGATCACATATACCATATTGCTCCTTTTTTGTTTTGGTTTCAGATTCTTTGGGTGGATAAGTTTCTGCGTTAGTGTGTTAGTGGGTTTGAAATAAACGGTGGTTCAATGCAGTGAGGAGTGTGCAGACCACATTGGAGAAACTAAACAGCAGTTAAACAGAAGGATGGCCCAACATAGGAGGGGTAACAGCTCAGGACCAGAATCAGCAGTACACCGCCATTTGAAGGACAAAGGACACTATTCAAAGATGAAGATGTACACATATTAGACAGAGAAGATAGGTGGTTTGAGAAAGGTGTCAGGGAGGCCATTCATGTGAGCATTGAAACCCCCTCTCTCAACAGAGGTGGTGGCCTCAGGCACAGTCTATCTGCTACTTATCAGGGTGTGTTTTCAACAATAGGTAGACAAATCAAAAAGCCTTCACCACCAAGGCCATAGCTAACGACCAATACTTTATAGGTTTCAGCACCTTAGGCCATTGTTTACCTTAAGGCTGTGGATACTATTATCTACCTAACAAGCCTATTCATGCCATTGTTCATCTTAAGAGCCTATCTCAGACCAGGGTGCCAAGAGGTCAAAGCTGACTATAAGATGGAGGACTCACACTAGCTGTATTCAGACTGATGGAACTATTTGAATGAGCAGCGAAAAGTTTCTGTCTATCAAGAAAAAGAAGTCCAGAAGCCATGACTCAACTTCCAGATAATTTGGAAGACAGCAATCTTCATTAAGATTGCAGCTGTTGAGGGAGAGTTTAGTTAGAACTGCTGAGGGAATAGCAAACTAAACAGGTACTGTCTTCTTTCAGAAATTACCCCTTCCTTTCATAGCAGAGCGAAAATCTGAATGAAGACTGTTCCTGCCTGACTTGCTACTTTTTAAGTCTGACTGTGGGGGAAATGGCGAACGCCCTCCATTGCCTCCAACAAGAGGCTTCTTGCAAGCTTGACTGACCTGCAAGAGACACAGGAAGGATACAGGTGTAAGATGTGGGGTGGGGATCTGAGCCCTTACATTCAGTCTGTGATAAGTGGTCTCTGAAGTGATTCCTTCCCCACCACCACCCCTCGACCTAGCCTTTCACTGGAGGAGCTGGAGGTAGTTGAGATCTGTTCCCAAGGTCTGATAGAGTCAGAGGACACGGGCGTTCATGTCAAGTAATGTAGTTTTGACAAAACATCTGTAACATGGTATTTAACAGATTTGTAAAGTGGTTTCTGTGTAAAACGCAGAGTCATTTGCTAGACACAGGTGTATGGAATAATCACATGAAAAGGTCAGAATGATTATGTCCAGGTGCATGAGTGTCACCTAACACTCATGTGATTGGTCTAAAAACTATGTTGCCAATCTGTATAAAAGGCAGCATTGAAACCCATTTACTTTGGGTCTGCTTTTGGTGAGATAGTAGTTTCCCACAACTCTGTATATATGGTATGTGTTTTATCTTGTATATTGAGCAAATATGTAATATAAGCTTTTATGCAAAGTTTCTTTGTCTCCCAGCTCCAATCTATATATTGCAATTATCTTTCCACACTGCTGTGCTACTCTGCAAGTTGTCTAAACCACATTTAAACCTCATTCATTTATTGTAACATTTTGTCCTCTGACATTATTCAGAATGCAGAGGGCTGGAGGGGGGGACAGCCTGCGTATATACAGCCCCCACTTCTGTTCTACCAGGTATTTTGAATCCAGTTCGAGAATCTGCAGGTGCCATTTGCAAGGAAGCTATCTGAAACCATATTAAAAAGAAAATCAGGCAATTGGGTGGCCATTACAGCATACAAATGCAAGACTAGGCGACATGATGACACGTGAAGTCCCGCTGCCACCAAGAAACAGTTTTTGAGCCTTCAACGTGCCTCAGGGAATCTGCAGGAAGGATCCACAAGGCCCACAGCTATCTAGTCGGGCATGAGCAAACCCAATGCTGTGCCCGCGGCCAGGGGATTAAGCACCCTGTCAGCCCCTCCTTTCCCCTTCAGCTTGGAGGACCCCAGAAACAGTGAAGAGCTGTTTCTGTCCAAAAGGAAAATAAACTGTGCTCACCAAAGAAATTCAGTAGCTGCCAATCATAGGCACAGATTTTAGCAAGACAACTCCCACAGCACAAGAATCACACTCTGGTTCAGATATATAAGAAAACATGGTTCAGATATATAAGAAAACATGAAAAAGGAATAAAGCTCAGTCAAATGCTTCTAACCAGCATCAAAATGCAAAGTGGTGTTCACATTGCAAGAGATTGTGCAAGGCACGTCTTCAGGTTACAAGTAAAAATAGATTCTTAATTTCAGCATGAAATACTGCAGTTTTCCCACAAGTGAGAAAAGAAAAAGAATAAGCTATTGAAAGCGTAAGATATTGCAATTCTCAGAAAAATAAGACATTCTAGTCTAGTCTGTCTACTTACTTAGATTAACCTCCTGGCAAACTTACTTACTTAGATTAACCTCCTGGCAAAGGGCATCTTGCTGTGTTTGGACGTTGGGTACTTGCCTTGCAAAAAGTGGGACTTCTCCACAAAAGCTTGCAATGTTGTTGTTTTTTAAATTAGTGGCCTATAAAGGTATTGCCTATAGCCTAGTCTTGCATAATAAAAAGAGAAGTCCAAAACAGGCTGGTCCTGCTTGTCAAAAGAAACCTGTTTCAGGACTGCAGTGCAACAATAGGTAAGGGCAAATAATACGGGTGTCTGAGTAGTACCCTTAGTTGGCCCTGCTTCAAGACTCAACTGAAAACTAGGCTGTCAGATCAGAAATACTGTAAATTGGAGAGTCCACTGTTGCTGACTCCTATCAGTGGACCCTACTGATAGGGTCCATTCCCAGTGCTGTGGAAGGGATACTGCTGTTATAGCAAGTAATTGCGGCCTTTTTATTCCAAATAACTGTATGTATCTCTCTCTGTGTCTTTCTTTCTGTTTGTGTATATGTGTGTAGTTCATTCTCCCTTAGGCATAGAAACTGTTACTCATAACCCCAATTGCTAACCCAATTAACATTCCAAACTGTTCAAGTTACTTTTGGAATGCAGCTTTTCAAATATCACACCTACATTCCCACTCCCCTAAAATAACTCTGTACATGCAACAATGTTATTTGCTTCTTCCAAATGATGCTCTTGAAGTGCTTTGAGAATGGGTGCACTTTTACTACTCTATGTGCCTTATTTTATCCAAAGGGAATGGCATAGCAAGTAAATAGATCATACTTGATGGGTTTGGTTTGGGCCAGACTATATTAAGGGTTTGTTGTTGTTGTTGTTCAGTTGTTCAGTCGTGTCCGACTCTTCGTGACCCCATGGACCAGAGTTTGCCAGACCTTCCAGTCTTTCACTGCCTTCCAGAGTTTGGTCAAATCCATATTGGTTGCATCGATGACACCGTCCAACCATCTCATTCTCTGCCATCCTCTTTTCCTTTTGCCTTCAATCTTTCCCAACATCAGGGACTTTTCCAAGGACTCCTCTCTCCTCCTCATGAGGTGGCCAAAGTACTGGAGCCTCAACTTCAAAATCTGTCCTTCCAGTGAACATTCGGTGTTGATTTCTTTCAGGATGGATAGGTTTGATATCCTTGCAATCCAGGGGACTCTTAAGACTCAAAACTCAAGACTTCAAAAGCAGACATTTGAAAATAACAGCAAAGTAGTTATCCAGGGTGAACCTTTGGTTAATTTGAACTTAATTTTTCAACCACTACAGGTGGTAAGTTCTCAGTTTCCCCTCTGAATCTGTCTTGGCTTGGATGTGTCTTGACTTGGTGGTATTGATTTAGTCATTCAGTAGCACATAAAACTTCATTGAAAATAGGTGCTCCTGCTGTAATGACTCTGCCAGCTTACTGAGGTCATATTGCAGTCTCTGTTCTCTCTATGCCAATTATCGACAGGATTAAAGGTGACAAGAATATGAGACAGAGTCATGTCCATGCCGGAGCACAAACATTAGGATTCCCTTCTAGGAAATCTGTCCCCCTGCCCCCAATTTGATTAGCACTGAGACCTCATTATCTGACAGAGCGTCTATCCCTAAGATTGTCAACCTGGGCCAGCTAGGTTCTGTAATTGGGGTTGGCCACCTGTAGAAAGGTCTGGGAAACCATCCCCAGGAACTGGGCCTTCTCAGTGGTGGTACAATGCTATGGAATACATAGGCCAGGCTCCTTCTTTTCTGGCCTTTAGGAAATGAATGAAAACTGTATTGATTTAAGAAGACTTCAGAAACATCTTGCCCTTTTGGCATCATTGCAGATCCATGAATTGGATCACTGACACATTTGTCATCGCCTAAGGTTTATTTTATACTTTACTTTGGTTTGAATGTTTTTAAAATTGCTACCAGCTGCCAGAGTAATGCTCGGGCAGTGTGCAAATGGGAAGGGTACAAATGCAAATAAAATAAAATAAAATAAATACATATTCCAGTGCAAAATAATAATATTACTGTAATGTCATTCTTGTGAGATGAAATGACTATTATTTTTGCCCTTGCAAGGTATGCTTCCATGAAGACAGTGAATCAGTTGTGCTAACATTTCTTTTCATTGATATGGTAGCGATTGTTTTTCCCATTAAATGTTTTTGCAAGAGATCAGCACCGTTGTATGTTTTGGATATGAAAGCAACCTATAAATAAATTGTTGAGAAGACAAGGCTGTAAAACTGAAGAGTGATGGCTTTTTAGGTTCTCACTGTAATGGCACATTCACATACACAAATCATTACTGCCAATTCTTTATTTAATAGATTTTAATAGATTACCCCTCATAGGGACAGCAAGGAGTGAAATAGCCCAGTGCTGGAAATCTACACAAAACCTCAAGATGGAAAAATATAGGAATAAAGTATGGACAGTGGTGTTAATGGGAAAATTGACTTATTGGGTCAGACTGTATAGAGGGAAAATTAAAGAAGACCTTTTTATCAACATATGGTACGCCCTGTTAAACTCAGATACTGAGGTTAGTGATAGATTAAGCAAGATGGAAAATGGGTTACACAGTGGGTTGCTATAAATTCTACTAGTATATTTTATAAGGATAATAATGTACTATATTATGTTACAATATGGTAACATATTTAATAAGACATTATCCACATCTCTGTCCTGCTTTTCCAAACATTAAAGCTCACAACTGACACATGCATATAGTAAATAGTGGTGTAAGTAAGGTTTTGGTGGTGGTCAGGAGAACATTTCCATAGTTAAAACTAGTGCAACAACTGTGCCTGTGGAGAAGTCTGATCTTGCCACAGTGGCATGTGGTGTAGTTCCATCCCAGCTGGATCACTGTATTGTTGTCTATCTGGACTCTGGAACTGCCTATGGAAAGTGTCTAGAAACTTCAATGGGTCAAAAATGCGGCAGACAATTTGCTAGCCTAGGCTTTGTCTGCACTTGATCAGTCACTGTATGGTTGTAAAGATGGTACCTGTATGAACTATGTCAATAACCTAGCTCCATTTTTTTCTGTACAAACAAAGCCCATCATTAAACAGAAACACAATTTGTATCCTTTCTTATATGGGTGTGTAGAGCTTAATTACCATTTAGCAATATTAATATTATAGTGTTTATACCAGCTCAGAAGAAAGGCCTTCTGAGTTCAGTGAAGCATTTTACTACGTAGATCCATAACATGGAAAAGAAAGATCTTCTGAGTTCAGTGGAGCATTTTGCTAGGTCCAGAACATGGAAAAGTTAAGTTGTGTGGAATACAATTCCTCAGCCAGAATGGCCATTGGCTGAGTTACATGGGGAATACAACAGATGTAATCCATAAAAGTAACCTTTCCCAGTTCTAGTGGCTCAGTGGTTTCAGCTCAATGTGCAAACATTTGCCTGACAAAATGGGTACCACTGTCTTTTATTCTTTACTGCTGTCAACCTTTCACCTTTCCACATCTAAAAAGCCACCTCTCCATCTTTGCACCTTTGTTTACCTCTTGCTTTTAAAATCCAGGAGAACAATAATTTGAAATACACCCACACCAGTTCATAATGTGTGCGCTTGCTTCATAGCAACAGCCCACTCAGTTAAGTTTATAAGCTTTTAGGATGCCACTCCCTTGTGTTAAAATTGCGAGTGGATTCCAGTTCGACAGTGCCAGAAATTTTATCAGCAAAGGTGGAAAAACGCAAGATCTCCCTAGCATAAAGGAACTCAAGTTATTGTCTTCCGTCCTGAAGACTTGAATTGTGACTTGCTCCTTGTTTGTTTTGTTTGTAAAACAAGAAAACATGCCTCTCCACAGTTTTCTGTCTATGAGCTGCTCTAGGCAACTTCCATTGTTAATGGAACTGTATGTTACAAAGTGCTTTTAATTATCTCATTAATACAGGAGTATGTGTAAAACCATGTTTGCAATCAATTAAAACTGAGTCTCTAACATCTATGTGCAATGTAGCTTCCTTTTCATGACCAAATGCCACAAAAGTCTGGTCTTAGTTTGTAAACTGGGCACCAAATACAGTATTAATTTTGCTACTTTATTTTACCTAGTTAAAATATTTATATACCTCTTCCTATTCAAAATGTCCATATTGGTTCACTATAACATATGTATTTTTTTCATACATCATATATGTTAACAGACTGTCATTAAATCCAAACAACCTCTTCCAGAGTTTACATGTGATTGTCCTGAATGTGTGCATATGATGAGTGATTTGGTTCAGATATTAATGCTGCCACTCCAGCACTTACCAATGTCTTATTGCAAGCACTAGCTTTGTCCTCAAACTTTTCCTTCCTTTCTCATTTTACTTGTCTACCTACAAACCAGCATTGTATACAACAAATAAACTAAAGATGTCAAACTGTCATAATCAGACATTACAGGAAGAGTTTAATCCAACATTTCTTTCAATGTCTGTTTATGATGCCTCTAGCTGAAGTATTATGTACAATTCTGGTTTGTTGTAACCCATGGAAATCAAATCATGGTTTTTAATTCAGCTGCCTTCTTCTTGTCCTTCATCCCTTTTTATACAAATGAATGAGCCATTGAGCATCTCTTGCCAGTACATTTTAAGTCCCTTTCACATTCCATCAGGACAAAAGGCAGCTTCTTGGTTTGATGCCATCCCATCACCAAACCTACATGATTCTCCGGGAAGGCCTCAGAATGACTCCTTTCATGTCAGGGTTATAGAGGAGGCATCAGTGCCATTTTAGAACAGCTTTAGTATGTCCTCCAATTAAAAAATAAGCATGGAAGCATCGGCTCCCTCGCTCAGTCCTTCCTCTGAAATGTTCAGCAGCAGGAGAGATGAGTTGAAAGTGTGAACTGTCTGTTTCCACACTGCCCACTGCCTGTGAGGTCAGCCGCTCAGGGTCACAGAAGCATAGGAGAGTTCAGCGCCTGAGTTTCATAATGCATACAACCCCAGGTTGTCCATTTCACCACATGTTTTTGTGAGACAATTGGGATTACCCACAACCAGCACTGTTTTCTTGGCAAAATGCAAAGCTGACACCAACCATGGTTTGCATGGTCCATAGAAGCCATAGGACAGTAGTTGTGTCAGACTGTTGTACTGACTTTTCTAGTTGTCTTTTATTTGTTCCTGAGGGCAGAATTTCAAGTCAGCTGGTCTCTAGCTGTGGAGCTATTATGGTGGAATCAAATGATTTCTGTTTGATTCCTTCAGGAAAGGGCTAGCAATGTCACAAGGAAACATCAGCAGAAGTGCCATATATTCCACTCCAGTAAGGATGGGTCCTGGTAGAAGTTGAGAGATCTCTGCCTTGATATCGACCAAGCTTACCACAACATTGGACTTACAGGCTTGCTCTGCTCAGCTTGCAAGTTGAGATGGATAAAGTTCAGCCTCACATGGGCTTCCAGGGCTGTTTAGGGACACCACCCTTTCCTGCTGATTTTTTTTCTTACAAAAAAAGGTGAAGACTCCAGGTGTGGCATTTCAGCTCTTAAATAGGCTGTGAAAGCAAGCACGCACACCCATGGACTTTTTAAAGGGCTTGTGAAACAGAAATGGAGTTTGGGCTATTTCTGGATTGCATTTCGAGTTTTGGTTCCCTTCCTGCTTTTGGATGTCATTGCCCTAAACATTTTGGAAAACTGGTCTCTGAAGTTTCTCCATCTCTCTTATAAGTCCTAAAACAGAAATGAAGGTTCTTTTCTCTCAGCCTCATGATTTTGCAGTTCTTGCCTTTTGGTATCTAGAAACAGGTGGATACTTAAAGCTTAGGAAGTTTTTACTGAGACTGAATCTTCAGCCTATCTGCCAGGAAATGGGGGGGGGCATGCCAAAAGGGCCACAACTGCTGGGGGGGGGGAGAGCAAGTGGGGAATGTGCCCTGGGTGCCATGCTGGGGACAGGGGGCTCCAAAATTTAAAAAAAAGTACTTTGTACTATTCTGTACCCTCCTCCCACTTGGGGGAAAGGTCACACAGAATCCACGTTTGCCCCATGTGACACAAACCCTACTTGTGGGCCTGCATGCTGAAGTTAATGGCCGCAACATGCACCATAAACTAACATTAAATCTGATTCACTTTATTTACTTGATTTCTATCTAGCCTTTTCCCCCCGAGAGGTACTAAAGACAGCTCCATCTAGTTTAAAGTGGTTCCAGATGATATATCTCTTCCCATTGCCTCACTGCAGCCAAGTAGTGTGCCCGCTTTCATATGGGTGAGAAAAACTGTTTTGCTTTTACATGAATAGAACTGTCAGATTGTATAATTTGTCAGAGAAAAACGTGCTTTACCTGTATCATGGCTCTGAAATAATTACAGGTCTATAGCGGTTGTCAATGTTAGTTTTGTGTTTTGTAGCACTTTAAAAAAATTACAGGGCAGGTAATGATAATTGTGTTTTATTCAACATATAGAATACAAAAGAGTACCATGAGACAGAAATTTTGCAGTATTGTCTAGGATAGGGCAAAAACATGGGATAGGAGAAAAACGGTTCCAAAGGAAAACACCTTGGAAGGGGCCACTGCTTCCTCCTACTGTAACATTTTGCTGCAGGTCCAATTTGTGCCCCAAAGCCCATATTACATTCATTCTCCAGTGTTGGAAAAATGTTAATTCAGTGGATTGCACAGCAGCTTCAGAAGGCATCATTTATTTTGTGGGTTTATAACACAGATTCAAGAATATCTGTTAAGTGATCTTTCCAAGTTCTTCTTTATTTCCATAAGTATGTGCAGGGATTTCAATTTGCAGCTGAACTTGTATTTTATACCAAATAGTCCATCAAATCTCTACTTTGACTGATGCTTAGCTTACCCTGTTTAGAGATGTAGGCTATCTAGAAGCAGCACTAATAACCCTTTAAATCAATCTTCTACATGTACATCTCTTAATTAAATACATAATGCTCCGTACTATTAAATAAATATTTGTTTTAAACGCAGCACTCTGCTAGTGATATTCATCTGAGGCATTCCTCCTAACAGTGTGCTTGAGTAATTTTCATCTGTTTTTATTCTCTAAGGGTGAATTTCCTGTATGTGAAAATGAATGTTTCAAGTTTCATTTGGTATGGATTTTTCATGCAAAGCTGGTCCATATCGTCTCAGTGGTTTAGGCATTTGGCTGAAGAACCAGACGTTGGGAGCCTGATTCTCCACTGTGCCTTCTTGACCAGAGTTCCTTCAAGCTCAGCGACTTAATGTACTCCACTTGCACTCTGTCTTACACCAATATACCATAACTTGCAGTATATTCTTCTTATGTACTACCACACATCCTGCACACTTTATTTTTCAATCAGGATGTGACAGCTTTGGGATGCAACTTTGTTGTAGGCTGTTATAATTGTTCAACCCCAGGTCATTTCTCATAAGGGAAATATCTGGCACATTCAAAGCAAGGATGGGATTTGCATGAAGAAAACATAGTTCACCTATGTGTGTGTGGCATCGTTACAGTCATGAGCAACTCTCCGTGACCCCATGTCCATGGAGTTTTCTTGGCAGAAATACTGGAGTGGCTTACCAGTTCCTACTCCAGGCGCCTACAGCACCTGGTATTCGCTGTCGGTCTACCATCCAAGTACTAACCAGAGCCAACCCTGCTTAGTTTCTGAAACCAGGCAAGATCGGATGCGCTCAGGGCAATCTAGGCAGCAAATGTGGCACTGCTACTGAACACTTCAGAGCCCGTCTTGAAAACACCCATTATTGTTGTTGTGTCATTACAGTTGTGACTGACTCTTCGTGACTCCATGTCCATGGATTTTTCTTGGCAGAAATGCTGGAGTGGTTTGCCAGTTCCTACTCTAGGTGCCTACAGCACCTGGTGTTCCCTGGTGGTCTCCCATCCAAGTACTAGCCAGGGCTGATCCTGCTTAGTTTCCAAAACCAGGTGAGATTGGATGTGCTTAAGGCATCTAGGCAACTATAGTTTCAAGAATCTCACATGCCAACTATGGGCTTTTGGGAATTTCTGAGCTGGAGAAGACTACTGTTCAAGCTACACTTGTAGCAACATGTCATTCATTTCTGTGATTGCCTCAGTGGTGTCTGGTAGTGGTTGGTTTTATTCTTCCAACTGCAGAAATTACTGCCACGGTGCTGCACCTCTGCTAGTCACAGGAATGCTTTTCTATCAGGTTTCTGCACAGTTGCAGGCATGTATGTATGGCTATGGAAGAACTCCACACTACATGATTCGTTACACTGTGGATTTAGTTGATAAAAACATGTAGACTATATCAGAATGTTCAAAGAGAGCACATCTGCAGTGAATAACCCAAATTCTTCCACTTTCCTACAATACAAAGAGGTACATTTTAAATAATCTGATTTTGATGGCTTGTGTAAGACTGACTTTATTTCATTTACAATGTTAGATATTATTCCAGTGAATGAGAACATTTCTGGAATGGCAAGTGTCCAGTCACCAGAAGAGGCTGAGCAGCTCTGTTCTTATGTGCACTACTCATGTCCCCAAGCTACTGATTGCTCTGTCCAAATAGAGTGGTTGCTTTCACTGCAGATGAGTATGGAAACTGTACTGCCAACACAGAGGGATTACATTGTGATTACATAAAATTGCACCGGGTTTAAAACCTCACCAAACTCATGTTGGATGGACCAGCTTGCCAGCATGATGCTTCTGCATTACCCTTGTCATTCTGCACTCATTTGGGCTAACTATGTGGAAACAACATCCTATCATAGGCAGTTACTTCATGTCCCATTCGTCCCTCCTTGCTGTCCCACTTGGGACTGGTACAAAATAAAACTTACTTCACGTTCATAACGTGACAGCAAAAAGTTGTCTCGACATTGCCCTCGGAACCAGGAACAGAGCATAACAAGCTGTACCTGCCCCTGGGGTGGGGAATTCTCTTGTCACGGTTCGTTCCCAATTCCTGTTCTGAGACAAGGGACCGTGTGGTAACAACTGTCAGGCAACAACCAGTGTCCACCTAGTGGCCAGCGGCTGAAACGGCATTCAACATTAGTTCCCCTATGGGAAACACCATGCAGTGCAAATGTTTATTAAAGAAAGTACTGAAAATTCTGTAACATTGACATGTAAATCCTGGAAGACCAGTAAATTGAAATATCGAAAAAGTTTTATTTATGATATTTTTTAAAAGGGTTAAGAAAGCAAGACAAATTCAGAATTTGTCACAGAACAAGACTGTGAAGTAACAGTTGTCACGACACAAGTAATCACACCAGTGAGTAACAACCGTGTGGTAACAACTGTCACACAACAACCAGTGTCCACCTAGTGGTCAGTGGCTGAAACGGCATTCAACATTAGTTCCCCTATGGGAAACACCATGCAGTGCAAATGTTTATTAAAGAAAGTACTGAAATTTCTGTAACATTGACATGTAAATCCCGGAAGACCAGTAAATTGAAATATCGAAAAAGTTTTATTTAAGATATTTTTAAAAAGGGTTAAGAAAGCAAGACAAATTCAGAATTTGTCATGGAACAAGACTGTGAAGTAACAGTTTTCACGACACAAGTAATCACACCAGTGAGTAAACAGAAACAGGGGCTGAACAGGGACAAAACCAAGTGACTGCGAACAATGCTGTCACGCTACAAACATAATCACGGAACAAGGTAGGACGTGAAGTAACCGCCTTAATTGTTCCCAATAGCTGCCCTGCCTAGGCTCTCCTCCATCACAGATTCTGTGGTAAAGGGGAGAAACCTGGCCTTTCAAAAGAGCATACTAAAACTGTTTGGTACTTGCCGCTGTCCTGCCATTCCGAGCAAGAGTGAGGATTAAGGTCACACGGGTATATGCCATAAGATTCAAAGACCTCTCTCTCCAATATTTGAGACCCTTTCCAGAGAAAGAGTAGTAGAGGGAAGGACACTTGTTTTCTTTCTCTTGCTCTCTAGAATCTTTTCAATGGTTACAACAAAGCAATAAAAAAAGAGTCCTTCGGAAGCAATTTTCCCTTCTCTACCACAAGCTATGAAATACAAGCTTACATTCCTGTGAAGTTAGCATAGAATGTATTGAAGTTAGAGATGATTTAAGGGTAATCAAACGCTCAGAGGTCAGCCCTCTGTTGGAAGATGGCAGTCCTCCTCTTGAAGCAGCTTCTATCTGAATGCCTCTCTAGTTCACATTCAGGTAGGAAGACAAAACTGCTGGCCCTCCTGACTCGCACCAAACAATCTATGGTTGGTTCCTCCTTTTCAAAGGACAGCCTCACCCCCATTTTTGCTGTTCTTTTGCAAGTGGGCAAACACATTTCTCTTCAGGAAAGCATTCCCTTAGTGACTGAGTACCTATTATGCAACTTTTAGATAGGCTGTTATGCATTACCACTTGGACTGAATTTGTAGTACTACTTGTCTTTTTCCATTTTTAGTTTTCGATCTCCCAGAGTGGTATTGCCTCCCTTTTATTTCTTTACATATTTTTAGCTTTAATACTGCTTTTTAAATGATGCAAGATGCCTCTTCACAATCACCATTTTTAGCTTTGAATATTGTCTTTAATATTTATTCATAATTGTTGACCCATCGACTCCAACTTTGTACATCATCTTTCAATGTTGTAAACAGCCTTAGAAAATATCATAAAGTGTGTCACGGGAGATCAAGATCATGCACACTTGTATTTCTGATCACCATGTAGAGGTGTAAAAGCTGGACAAAAAAGAAGTTGATGGGGGGGGGATCAATTTGTTCCAAATGTGGTATTGTAGGGGAGCTTTGCAGATACCCTGGAGTTTCAGACAGATGAACAAGTGGGTTCTAGAACTAATGAAGCCTGAACTATCAGAAATGGTAAAGTGAGTTTGTTCTGCTTTAGGGCATATCATGAAAAGGCAAGATTCGTTGGGAAAAAAATAATACTGGGAACGGTTGAAAGCAGCAGGAAAAGAGGGAAAGTAAATGTTGGAAACAATTGTATTCATGGAGGTATATTAGGATGTACAACACTTATGAATATTAGTGGCCTCTTTTATTCTTTGGGGGTGCATTTTCTCTTGAGAGGTGCTGTATAAGTAGCTACTGTAGATAAACTGCACCAGTTTAGAAATACAGTATGTTCGCATCCTATCAAGGTGTAAAATGAAGGCATCACCACTAGGTGGTAACATGCAGCAAGAAAAAAAATTCTACATGGCAAAGAATCTAACTGTGGGTTGAAGGGAGCACTGTAGTAAAATTCAAGAAAATTAAACAGGCATTCTTTTTCACTAGTTCTGCTTAGTTCACATGAAAAACCTCTACCAGTGGCTCAAAACAGCCGAGGTCAATGACTCAGAGTCTGCTGTATTTGAACTGCTGTCTCTGATGTTTTTGTGGAGAGAAGGCAAAAAAATTGGAAAATTCCTGTAGAATTTTCCCATTAGCTCAAGAAGTGCTTCAGTTCCTTTCTACACATTCATATGCACACAGAATTAGAACTTGCCAGAGAGTTAAAAACAGCTTGTGTTAGTCTCACAGGCTCTGTACCAAACAACCTGGAGGTGAAGAACCTTGTCTCATTCATAGACATTTTCTCAGAGTTTAAGGGGTCGCCTTAAACTTGTAGATCTGAACTTTTTCATCTTAAAACAATTTGGCAGTCTGTTGCTTGGTTCAACTCGTAACACAAGGAAAGGAAACAAGGAACATTTTCTGTTCAAATACTGATGTAGAAAATCTCATTTTTTATTTCAGAAGGCTCCAACAGAGAGAACAGTGAAAAATACAATAGAAGATGACAGTACATAGGTTTCCGAATCCCCCTTTTGTTTATTTTGGGGTTATAACGAGAGGAGTTATTTTGAGCACTGTGGTTCAGATTTTCACAGGTTAGTACCAAATTAAAAATACTGTAAAATTTTACATTCTTGGTTGAATGTCCTTGTAAATTTGTACATGAAGGAACCCAACAGCTCTGAAACAAGGACACGTTAGCCAAAAAAACTGGTGCTGCATTTGTGCTGAACTGCCATTCTTCTTTCATCTCTCCATGACGCTAAGAAGCCACAGGTACAGAAGTCTGATAGGTCTGTACTGTAGTGAAGTCTGGTGAAGCATTTCAGACACTCTGGAAAGAGCGCCAGTTGTGTTTAGGAGAATACACCAGATCCTTCTGGTAGGCATGATGAAACACAAGTGACAGGTCCCAGGATTTTGTAAGATGAAGTCCTAGCTGTTAAGACAGTCAAAGAGAAATGGTTATGCAGACTAAACAAGTTCCAGTTCTTAGAGAAACAATTACCATTGTGCAATGAGGTAGATTAAATGGTTCTTTTAAGGTGATGCTGCTGGTCAAAGTTTTGTTTTCTTCCTTTTGTTTGTAAATAGATACACTTTTAAACTACTTCACTGACTTATCTTTGTGGCTGGTTGGTTTATCCCTCTAAGGAACAGGTTTGCAGTCTATGCACAAAAGCAACTCCTATGAAGAACAATTGAGTGGAATTGAGTAGGTTTTGTTTGTAGACAAGAGATGACATGATATCCATGGTGAAGATCCAGCAACCTTGTTCTAAGCTTTCTGATAGAGGAAGATGTAAAGGATTCAAAATACAGAAATTACAACTAAACATTAGGAAGAACCTAGTCCAAAATTAATAATAAGTACAGTGGGCCCTTATACAACAAACAGCTTGTATAACATAAAATTTGTACAACATAAACAATTCCGGAGATAGGGGAAATTTGCTTAACATAATCGCCTATGGAGAGAATCCATACAACATAAAAATGGGATCACTCAGTTTTATGGGAATTTGTATAAAGGAAAATTTGCTTAACATAATTTCATTTGGAACTAATTAATTCCTTTATGCGAGGTACCACTGTACTTGTTTTCAGCCACACAACAGTCTACCTCCTTTCTTTTTTAATTGTTAATTGTTCTGGTTTCAAAAGCAGCTGCGAATGATATCATATGCCTCAACTGTCCTTTTGTACTCTTTGTTGCTGGCAAATGCTGTCCTGATTTTGACCCTTAGAACGCTATTAAGGCAAGTTCCTATGTGTGCCATACTTCTAGTTTCAAGCTACTCTTCAGACTGTACAGTAAAAATGCCCAGAGCTCCAACCCTCCATGCATTTCCAAAGAATGAAAATGGATGTTCTTGAAAAACACACCCAACTTCTCAGCATTTCAAAGGAAGGAAACCCATGGAGGGTTGGAGCCTTGGACATTTTACCCAGGGTCTTTCCCAACCTTCCCTGGAAATACCAAACTTTCTTTTAAACAGTATTGAATAGTATTCAAGAAGATACAGAAGAATCGTGAAAGTTCTGCTTGTAATGCACGTGTTTCTGAATTATTTACCTGGGTTCTCACTTTATTGTAATAAAAATGCACCCCCAATGTGAGCCTCCTTCTCAGGAGTGTGGGGGCGGAGTCTAGTCAGCTGGCTTCAGGAAATGAGACCCTTAGTCCAGAATTACCAATTTGGACTGGCAGTGACTGTCCTCTTCTGTTTATGGCATAATTCTTCCCTGATCCTACCTAACACTCCCTGGAACCACAAGAAGTGGCCTTCCATCCAGTTTTCTCAGCGGTTTAGGTATCTGGCTAAGGAGCCAGAGGTTGCGAGTTTGATTCTCCTTGCACCTTTTAGACAAGGGTCTAGACCAGTGGTGGTGAACCTTTGGCACTCCAGATGTTTTGGACCACAACTCCCACAGTCCTTTGTCATTGGCAATAGAGGCTTGGAATTCTGGGAGTTGTGGTCCAAAACATCTGGAGTGCCAATGGTTCGCCACCACTGGTCTGGAAGCTCAGCAATCCATAGGGTCCCTTCCAGCTCTTCAGTTTTAAGATGGTTATGATGATACAGTACTACCAACCCAAGCTTCATTTCTGAAATGAGACAAGATTAGTGCACCCAGAATGATACAAAGTTACAACAGTAGCATATAAAAATTGTTTTTCAAGCACATCCAATAGCATATTCATTCATTGGTTAGAGATTATAAATCCTCTGGGGCAGAACTATCAAGGCTTGAAAAAAAATCTTTTAGGCCCCTGCGATAAGGGAGGCTACTGTATAAATAAAATCGAATTGGGAGGTGCTGCAAAATAAACGAATATAGTATGCACCAAAGAGATGGGTCAGCAGTGTGTGTGCCCGCGGGCAATTCTCACGGGTAGAACTGAGATGTCACAAGCGTCCCTATTTTTCTTGGGTTTAATGCCGGAGGGTGCACGTTAACTATTATGCTCAAAGGGGCCGAAACAGGGCTTTGCTACCAGATGAAGAAGGGGCGCGAGAGTGATGTGAGCCTCCCCCCCCCATTCCCTCCCTCCCGCGCTCTTCCTCAAGAGTCTTTCAGTGGCGCCTTCAAGAGAAGGCGGGAATACTTTCTCTTCCGACCAGAGAAGGAGGAAGTTTAGCAAGAGGCCGGGCGAAACCACCCAAGCTGGAAGCCGGGGGTGGGTGGGCACCCTATGGATGTCCGTGTGAGCGATCACAGACGAACACGGGACAGCCCCGCACGTGGGAATTCCTTGAAAAGTTTTCGAACACGGGGTTTCCGACCTCCCGCCCCCCCCTATGTTTTCCGACCCATTGAAAAGCAAGCAGGATCACACTGAGTTCAGGAAACGTTTGAAAATGGCAAATGTGCGGGAGGATGTGTGTGTGTGCGTGCGTGTTGTGTGTATTTTAAACCTAGCCCAGCAATGCACGGCTGTCAGCAGCGGCTGGGGCGAGCGGGAGTTCCCGCTCACCGCCGTTTCGCTTTTCGAAAGCCCCTGCCTCGACCCACGACGGGGAATGGCGGCGGCAGAGAATCGGCTCATGTTCCGGGTGGTGCAAACGTCCGCCAAACACCAAAGTGGGAAGGAGGATTTCAGCGGGCAGAATACAAGACGGGCGACAGAAGGGCGCGTCTTCCTAGTCCTTCCTATCCTGACTGTCGCCGGACGTGGCATGTGGCCTCAATCAAACCAGCTCGTTCTCTCACCTTCTCCGGGACGTTGCCCAGGTCTCTATAAGGGGGAAAATCCTATGAAATGTTGCTTTGTGTGACCCGTGTACGAGCTCCACACCCGCCTCTGCTCGCATGAACCGACTGGGTGGTCCTCGGGAACCAGTGCGCGAACCCCCGCCCTCCCCGCGCTCTTCTGTCGGCCTCGGTTGCCTCCCGCTGCTTTTACGCGCGTTTGACACCGCGCAGGAGTTGTCAAGCCCGCCAAGGGGGTCGCAAGTCGTGCCGGTTTGCTCCGTGCATCAAATGCGCTCCACGTCCTTCGAGTTCTCCCCCCGCCTAAAACACACACACACACACACACACACACACACACACACACACACACACACACACACGCCGGCCCCCATTTCACCCCCAAAAAGAGCTTTCTAGGGCGCGAGGCGATCCCAAGGCGGGCCAGGCAAACAAGAACTCGCAAAATGAATGAAAAGCAGCCAGGATAAACCGCCTCCTAGACAGCGTTTCAAAGCCGCCTTTATTTTTATGTATTCATTTCCCCCCCCTTCCACCACCCTCCCGCCGTGGACCACCCACCCACACGCCCAACAGCAGAAGCAGAAACAGGGGCAGCAGCGAGTCGTCTGGAAGCCTCGAAAACCCCGCGGAAGGCAAGGACATGCGGGTCGGCTGCAGCTTGGGACGGACTCCATGACGCCGCTGTGCAAATCTAGGGAGGAGGAGGAGGAGGAGGAGGAGGAGGCTGCAACGCCGCCTTGAAGGAAAGGGTTTTTTCCCCCTCCTCCCCCTTCCCTCCTTGTTGATTTTCCCCCCTTTTCTTGAATGAACGACGAGGTGGGGCTAGAAGCAAGCGGCCCCATTCGCCGAGACCGAAGTGTGAGGAGCTCCCCTCCGCTTGTCTCCTCCCCCCCGATGCACTGGGTATGCTTCCCCCCCTCCCCATACACACACTACCCCCGGGACCTCCCCAACAGCCGCCGCCGGAGCCGCCGCCGCGCCGGACGCAGCATATCCAATCTGCCGCCGTCGCTGGAGCAGAAGGAGGAGGAGGAGGAGGAGGAGGAGGAGGAGGCGCCTCGTGACTGGGGAAGCTTTGCAGGGCTCCCCCCGGGAGAGGGAGGGAAGGGCGCTTACTGCTAGGCAAGGAGGAGGGAGGGTGGTCAGGTCAATTAATCCTTTCAGACACGCCCCATTCTCCCCCCCCCTTTTTTTGCCTTGGGAGAGATCTTCCTTTTTTTAAAAAACCCTCAAACAAACAAAAGCAAAGTTGCTTTTTAAAAATCCTCCCCCCGCGCCCCGATTTCTCCGGATTTGAACGGTGAGGGAGAGAAAAACCACTCCAGAGTTTTCTATTTTCTCCCCTCTGTTTTTTCTTTTTCTTTTTAAAGATGTGCATGTGGGAGATAATGAGCTCAAGATCCGACTCTGAATGAAAAACTACCTTCAGGTGGAAATCTACTGCACTGGAGCAAAGCACTTATTAAAGAGCCGGGGTTTCAGTACTGTACTAATTTTCTCTGATGCCTTGAAGAGATACATACAGATATATAATATACGTAGGTATTTTGCCCCTCTTCCTCTACGTCTCTCGGTTTGTGCTCCTTCCTGAAGTTCACAGGTAGGATTTCTGAGTTTTGACATATCTTTGGAAAGGTCATCCAAGAAGAGTCTGGGAAATATTCTGGAAATCGTTAACAGTTCGACAGTATTTGAAGATACCAACCCCCTCATTTCTGGTTTGGAATCATAGTGTTTTTTTTAAAGGCATTTAAGCTTTTAGAGGACTCATGTTTGATTTTGATTTTTTTTTCCTTTAAGGAAACTTGAGAGAAAAGCTTATATCTCATTCAAGTAAGTATTTTCCACAGGAAATTTACTTTATTTAACTTTTTTTTAATTGAAAAGGAGGCGGGCGGCTGAGTGTTTTAGTTGAACATGTGAATTTGCATCTGAGGCTGGTCTGTTTAATAAATCATTTTGAGTGGCAGGGGCTTTTTGGAATGTGTGTATAGCAGCTAGTCTTCATTGATATTCTAGTTCAGCATATCGGAAGGAGGCAAATGCACCTGATTTTGAGTAAGAGTCTGATTATCTTATTTTTAGATGTATTTCAGTACGGATGAAGGAAGGTTTCTGGAGACAAATTTCACAATAAATATTACATGCGGAATACAGTATTGGCTGCATTTTAAATCCGGTTTCCACCGTGGCTCACCAGCTAAGGAAGAAACGCTGGGAATACAGAAATACCTTTGAGACCCCGAGGACTCCCCCATTCCTCAGCCAATGGAACTGCATAGAATAAGACAACTGGATTATATATAAACACTGGCACTTATTATTACTGGCTGCGTTCTGAGTGGGTGGGGGACGTTTCATTTGCTCTTCTCCCCCCCCCCCTCATTCTCTCTACTTGTTATCAATGATGGCTCATCCTGGAATAAGAGGTTATGATCACAGGGAGATAGTACTGAGGTACATCCATTACAAACTGTCACAGAAAGGATATGACTGGGTTGCCAGTGGAGACCAAGAAAACCTTCCTCCTTCTCCTCCTCCTGCTGCTGCTGCTGGTGGTGGTGGTGCTGCTGCTACTGGGACCTTCCCTGCCCTTGGAGGACCGGTGTCTCTGCCTTCTGAGCTGCTTGGCCCTGCTGCTCTTAGTGACACAGCCCCCGGGGACGAGTCTCACCGTGTGCCACTCGTGGTCCATTCGACGTTACGCCAAGCCGGAGACGAGTTTGCGCGGCGCTACCATCGGGACTTTGCTCAGATGTCTGGCCAGCTGCACCTGACCCCTTTCACGGCCAGGAGCCGCTTCGTGGCCGTCGTGGAAGAGCTGTTCCGAGACGGGGTCAACTGGGGAAGGATTGTGGCATTCTTTGAATTTGGTGGCATGCTGTGTGTGGAAAGCGTCAGCCGGGAGATGTCACCCCTGGTAGACAGTATTGCTGCGTGGATGACCGAGTACCTGAACAGACACCTGCAAAACTGGATCCAGGATAATGGAGGCTGGGTATGTGGCTGGTTGTGTTGTCTGTATTTTATCCCCCTCACTGTTTCCAAATACAGGTACTGCCTTGCTGATATATTTGCAGTGGAATCAACTGTGGCCCGGTGTACTTACGTTTTCCTAGTACTGGTTTCTCTGGGACCGTACAGGGGCTCTGTTTCTGTGCATAACATTTCAGGCATTTTTCCCGCCTGACAAAGCATGGTAGTTGCTTACTGTAGATGATCATTAGTAAGGCGGTTTCTCATCATGTGTCTTCTATTAGGAACCTTAATTTCACAACAGCTACGTGTCTGGTTGAAGAGGATGCACAGTACTTGCCTAGTTTACTAAACTTTTCGAGGAATGCTAGGTGCCATAGTCAGGTAAATGTCAAACCTGAAATATTTCATCAATGATGCTACTGTCAAACTGTCTGGCCAGATGGGTGCCTTGAGCCCTGCTCAAGATATATATATAGAGAGAGAGACCTTCCCACCTTGCTTCAATCAACAATTAAATCACTGATGTCAACCCTAAGTTGGGTGAAACTGGCTGGTATAAATGAGGTCACAGTGAAAGTGGGAGAGAGGAGAACTAATGACGCAGCTGCTAATTTGTGTCGTGTGTTGTATGGGAGCAAAGGGACAGGTTTTCTCAAATTGGATTAGCACTTTATAATGTGATAAGACCTCTTGTTTGCTGAACTTCACCTATCTCAGGCTTCTTCTTGACCAAATGGCTTTGCTTGCTCCGTAAACTACCCATTTAGGTATAGCTGATGACAACACTTCCATTGTTTCAGAAATTTATGTTTGTGATGCTCCTCACATTGTTTAGATAACTGACGTTCTGTGTGTGCCTTTGTACAAAGTATAAACACATCAAGCATGTGATTTTTGTATTGCTGGGCAAACTTTTGCACCGAAAAGAAAATGAATATGTACAGTATGTGCGTTAGGTATATGAGGGTGCAGGTAATGAAACAACTTCTTTATTTCTTTTTAAATCCATAATTTAAAGATTTCCTACACGTTTTTGACAGGAAAATAAGAAATGAGCCCCATGTAGGAAATGTTGTTGAGCTGTCTTCTTTGGTTAATTCTTGGAAAGTGCACGACGGTTGTTGTGATGTAGTTCTAAGAAAAGCTGAACTCTACGCCGTGCAGGCAGACAAGAAGAGAAGTGTTCACAAAAGATGAGTTTTACTATACTCGGACCATGCTACCTTTCCCCATCTCTGTCACTGTAATCTTATTTCTTGAGAAAGGATCTGTGCACATAGCAGTTGTTCTATTAAGCAGAACACCTTATATTTCAGTTTCGTAATTTTAAACCAGCAATTTCCAACAGTGATTCCCCAGCGAGCGGATATGAATTCATCAGTGGGTGAGGGAGGCCCCATCAGAAAAAAATGGTTTGGATGACCAAGTAGAAGTAGGAATATGGGGGAAAGAAGGAGTACATTTGGTGCTTAGGGGTGCTCTTACTTCAGTTATATGACCTCCTCCCTTCATAAACAGGGACGTGGTGACTCAGCAGGCTAGAGCACTGAAAACTGTGGGCTACAAAATCGGCAGCTCAGCAGTTCAAATCCCAGGTGCCACTCAGCGGAGTGAGCGCCCACTGTTAACCCCAGCTCCTGCCAACCTAGCAGTTCAAAAGCATGTAAATGCAAGTAGATAAATAGGTACCACCGTAAAAGGCGGGAAGGTAAAACAGTGTTTCCTTGCAGACATGCTGGCCACATGGCCATGGACTTGCACAACACTGGCTCTTCGGCTTGAATACGGGGATGAGCACCACCTCTAGAGTCGGACACAATTAGCACACATCTGCGGGGGGAACCTTTATCTTTGCATAAGAATAGCAGTTGTTAAATTAAGTCTAGTACATATGCATTGGGAATGTCCCCTGTTAAATATATTTAGAGAACATATCAGTTAAGTCATGTAAAAACAGACAGCGTCAAAACTAAAATTGTCTCAGTGAAAACTTTTATTGGGCCAACTCTATCTAAAGAGCAGCAAGTTTTCGTATTACTCATATCAACCCTACCTTTGCCCCAGGTTATAACTGAGGGCGAGGGGGAATGCCATTTTGAATTCTTTTCTATTTTCTTTTGGGACAGCATGAACTTTTCAAATAGCTGTCAACAACATATGCCTCATCTTTGTTTATATAAGGCATAAAACAAGCATTGAGGTTATAGCGGGGCTCCTCTGGGACCTCATGCAGCCTGTGGACCACACTTTGCCCATCCAGATACAAGCAGTAAACTGGTACAATAATAAATGGCTATGGGCGGTCAAGCAGCTTCTGACTTTTGGTGTGCCTCCCAGGTAGGTAGAAGTGGCTTACAAGTTCAGGTGTCAAAGAACATAGTACTGCCAGGCACACATGCTCTTGTTACATAAGAACATAAGAAGAGCCATGCTGGATCAGGCCAAAGGCCCATCTAGTCCAGCGTCCTGTATCTCACAGTGGCTCCACCAAATGCATCTGGGAGCGCACGAGTCTAGATACCTGTCTCCTGATACTATCCCCCTGCATCTGGTCCTTGAAGTACCCCAGTTTTACAGCTGGAGATTATGCATCTCCATCATGGTTTGTAACCTGAGATGGACTTTTCCTCCAGGCGTAAAACTGGGGTACTTCAATCCCCTTTTGAAGGCACCCATGCCAGATGCCATCACCACATCCTGTGGCGGGGAGTTCCACAGACTAACAACACGCTGGGTAAAAAAAAATATTTTCTTTTGTCTCTTCTCACTCTCCCAACCCTTGACAACAACCCCCTCCCCCAGGAGGGAACAATAGCGTTTTAAACTCCCAACCCCTGGTGCTCCAGCCCTCTGATCATTTTTTTGATTTAAAACTACTGCCATACCTACATGCCTAGCACCTCCAGCTGGGCACAGAGTTAAACATATGGAGACCTGCTCTACCACAGCTTCATAATGGAATGCGTACTCTTTAAAGGTCGCATGTAGATCTGCAGGCTGGAAAAAAACTAATTCTGGTTAAAAGCATACATTGCCAGGTGACAGAACCTTCGTTGCTTCTTATTGTGAATAATAATAGGTATGCTTAATGACTGGCAGTGATGCCTGCATGGCCCCTTGGTTCTATATGGCCTTTCTTAGGTCTGCAAGTTATGACTGACAGTCCTGACAACTTTCCAGAAACTGCACATTGCTCGTTGTACTGCCGCATCTCATGGTGGCTTGTATGTCTGAGTCGGTTAATGCAGATACAACCTTCCTGTCTGCTCATACTGATTAGCACACAGTGTTCTTCATGTTTATAAATTCAGCTGCCAGTCACCAAAACTATAGTCATCCAGGGATGCACATGAACATATGGACAGAGCCCTCATCTTCCCATTCTCACACATTTCTGAATAGTGGCATCCTTTAAATTACAGTATATATACAGGAGCCAGATTTGCTGTAGATATCCTTCCTTAACTCTAAAAACAGGACTGTAGGCTTTCTCTTAATTCTTCCTTCTACCCCAAACTAGTAGCTGTTCAACTGACAGAGGAAGGAGAAACACATGACTTGCTTTCTGGCTGGCACAGTAGAACACAAATGATTTGCATGCTAATTTAAAGTGCCACAGTATTGCTGTCGCAAACATAAGGTTGCTCTAGTAGAAACTTAACATGGTGGATTGTCTTGCTGAGGCATGAATTGGAGGTTTCCCTGTGTTTAGTTTTTCTCTTTGTTGGATTGATTATAATGTTCAGTATTTCCACAACAACCACCTCTGGGAATGGTTTCTTTCAGTCGTGATGAAAGCAGACCAGCCTCTTATGTGTTAGGATTCTGACTTGGGGAGATACAGGATGTGATTTACCTCTGGGCAAACCTTTTATTTTTCTTGGAGGTTGCACTCTTGGGCATGTCAAGGATAGAGGGGTGCTGAGTGGATTCCATGTCAGTAGTGCTGAGAGAATGTGGCTTTTAAAAGCCCAATATGTGGCTCTCTCACTTTTTAACTTGAGCGGTTGAGGCATTCCTTCGAGTAACTGAATGTTTAAAACTAACACAAAAAGGCACAGAAGCATACACAAACAACTCATCATTTGGATTAGTAGCCAGTCAAATGAAGAAAACTTATATTTGACTGGATGATATATCCTTGTAAAATATGCCATTCCTCAAAAGGCGTTCAAATGGTAGTTGATACAAGGCAATTAAATTATTCTTCATGAAGGATGCTATCCTAAAACCTACTTACTAGCCCACTGGGACTTGCATCTCGGTGAGATCGCTCCATGACTTGTTTTTAATAGCCTGTTCTTTTTGTTGGTTTCTGTTATCAATACATACACATCCTCATGGTTCCCTCTGTTTGTAATTGGTCAGGCTCAAATGCTGTCCTTTATATAGCCCAAACAGAAGGAAAGTAGCAGGTTTTCAGAAATGCAAAAAAGCAGAAACCCACCAAGAAATCCCCATCCTAAAAGAAGATGGGGGCGGGATGGTGGTGGGGGTGGGCATGGGAGACTCAGCTAATTTCATTGTGCACATGTTGTACATTGACAATAAAGGTATTATTATTATTATTATTATTATTATTATTATTATTATTATTATTATTATTATTATTATTATTATTATTATTATTATTATTATTATTATTATTATTAAGATTCCCCAAATTGACTCAGTGAGATCGTATGCTGTGGTCATGAAATACTGGGCACCAGGGAGGTTTCTGACTGCAGAAAGTTGGAAGTCCGATTCACCACTGTGCTTCAAGAGAGAGAGAAGGCATCCTGTGTGGCTTTGAGCTAGCTGCACAATCCATGGATGCCCCAGAAGAAGGGACTGGTAAATCACTTCTGAGCATTTTCTATCCTGGTAAAATGAGTACCCAGCTTGCTTGGAGGGGGGGGAGGAAATGTGTAGCCTGCAAACTGTAATTAAAACTGTAAACCGCCCAGAGACTACTAGAAGTGATAGGAGGTGATATATAAGCAGAACACTTTGCTTTGCTTTGCTTTTGAAAAGGGTCACCATCAGTCAGAATTAACTCGACGGCAGACCGTTATGATTATTGTTAGCAAAATGCCACCACCTACTTCGTAGAAGAGAGAGGCATTACCAACATCAGGGAAACTGAGGTTTGCAGAATTCCCTTTCCCCTCCTTTAAAACCCTTTATTTAGAAAACCCCTCAGAGATGGGAAATCCCCCAAAGCAAGCCAGTGTGGCTAAGAATTCTGACTGAGCCTGATGAAAGAGAAAGAAAAGAGAGAGATGTCTGGGAGGAAAATGAGATTGCGTAGTTAGAATGATAAACGCAAGCAAAGCAGAGTGCAGTACCATGTCGCAGTAGGGCCATTTCATTTAGGCTGGGATTTTAAAACTGGTGGAGAAGATTTTGATAATTTTTAAAATTACAGATCCTTAGCTTGTCCCCAGTGAGTTCACCTGAGAAGAGAGTGTTACTGCCATGATATGTTAAGATTTTAATATGTACGTTCATTCTTAGTTACCATGCTGAGCTTCTTTTCCAGTTGTTGTTCACAGTTGTGATGCTGTTTCATGCAGCTTTCAAGGACCTATTTGTGGCCTTGGGAAAAGTGGTATGTAATGGGCAGAGGTCCAAGTTCTGTATTTTGCGCACATAACTGGTTGTCCCTTTCTTTATGTGTACCCTGACTTATAGGGAAGCTGTTGATGGGCAGTTACGTATCCAGTATTACCAATGTTCAGTTCATATTTAGATTTGTGTATAGCCAGATTTCTCTGTTGCTGCTGTACATTTTCATTGACTCAGTAGAAAAGCATTGTTTCTGCACTGATGTGAAAAATCAACTTGTGATAGTCAACTTGTATATCACTTTATGAAATCTAGTGCCTTCATTTTCTCCATTGCCTTCTGTACATGTGGAAAAGATAAAGGTTACAGGAAGGAAAGGGAAGGCGAGGAAAAGGAACAGTCGCTGAATGCTTGGACATAAAGACTTGAGCCAGGTCCATGATTTATTACTACAAGCTGGTAGCTCTGTTTGTGATTTTTGTCATATGCAGTAATTTTTGGACTCTTAAAGAAAGGGTAGACATTGCAAAGTGTTTATGTAGATCAACAAGGCAATGTGGGAAACAGAACCCAAGTGGAGGAGATTTATGGTCAAACTACCTGTCACACTTTTAGAAGAGTGGTAAAATAGTATGCAATTTCCTTATCTACTCATCTTATATTTACCAGTCTTTAATTATGGCCACTGGAGAATGGTTTGTGAGCATGACTTCTGAGGAAATCAAATTGTAAAACAGCATATGCGTCACTTGAAGGAAATGTGCACTTGCCTTGTATCATTTGACCCTTCGAGGCAGATATTTTTCCTTTTTTCCCCTCCCCCCCTTTTCTTTCTTTCTTTTTCTTTCTTTTTCTTTTTTTGGTCTGAACCTTTGGATGTCAAGTCATCCACAGTACCAGGAGTCCAGGACCTTTGAGAGTAGAGAACATCAAACACTTTTTTAAAAATGTCTCTGATACCTACATTTGCTGTAGCAATTTCTGTTTATATTTATTGGGCTTTTAAACACTTAAATTTCCCCATTTGAATCGTTCACGATATGAATCCACTGGATGAGTAATCTTTTTTTTAATTGCAAGTTTATTAAATTTTTGAAAGCAAATTTCCAAGTACTGTACCACTTCTCCCAGCATCAACCTGTTGCTGTTCAGCTTTGCGGTCAAATGGGTTTACAAGTAATACTGCTTGTGTTGTGTCGTTACAGTTGTGACCGACTCTTCGTGACCCCATGTCCATGGAGTTTTCTTGGCAGGAATACTGGAGTGGCTTCCCAGTTCCTACTCCAGGCGGCTACAGCACCTGGTATTCCCTGGTGGTCGCCCATCCAAGTACTAACCAGGGCCGACCCTTCTTAGCTTCCAAAATCAGGCGAGATCGGATATGCTTAGGGCATCTAGGCAGCTAATACTGCTTAGGCAATATTTATTTTGACTAGGAATTTTTGATTTTATGTGTTTTAGGTGGTGAATGTGAAATTATAATGAACATTGTAGTATTAGGCAAATTGCTTTTTGAACTTCTTTTATAACATAAATATGCTTTTGGGGGTGGATGGAGAGGAGCAGGGAATTAAAGTAATTTTGCTTTGGTATGTTAAAGTATAAGATGAAGCCAAAACATCTTCCAGGAACTGAACATAAAAGGGTCAGATATTTCAGTTTTGTAGAGGTTCTTCCATCCATCTCTTTGATGACATTAGGTTACTACTTAGTAAGTATCCCATGAAGCATTGTCTCAGCATATGTATAATTTTCTCCTGCCTGTTCTTTTGCCACAATGTTGGAGTTTTACATTGGTACAAGCGATGAGAGAATGGAAGCATGTGTGTGGATGTTTGTTTTAAATGGTAGGTTTTTACATTTTGGAAATTTTAATATTGGGAATGAATGTTGTGCAGACTGGATGGCACTTTTTAAATTATGTTGTACTTGTGCAATAACATTAAAGTGTGTGTTCCTGTGTTCCTGGTAAGATATCAAAGAAGAAGAGAAACTACCAGAAGAATGGGAATGGTTTAGAAATAGGTTTTGTTGTAATTATCATTGTAAGCCCTTTTGTGTCATGAGACAACTGTAATAAAATGTAGAAGTCATGGTGAAAACACAAAGCACTAGGAAGTGAGCAGGTTAAATGTGCATTCAGCCATGTTCTAATGGTTATTCATAATGGTTACTGTTAATGTGGATGGGTAGGGGTGGGTGGGTGGATTGCTATTTATTCCATGTTTTTGAGTTATTCAGAACTTCCTTGGATATCTGTTTTCCCGAGTGAAGTGCAGCCATCCAGATGGTCGTGTTGGGTTGCAACATTTCTTAGTTCTATTCAGTTTAGTCAGTAGTGAGGCTTTCAGGACGTTGTAGTCCACTAACATCTGGAGAATCATGTTTTTTTCCCCAAGCTGTCTTAGAGTTGACATGAAATAATGCTTAACCACTTCTGAATTCTCTGGAAAGAATCAGAAATCTGTACCTGTTCAGCAAATGGGAAACTTTTGGTTTGATTTGGTTTGGTTTTTGTTTGTTACAGATATATCCTACTCATCTAGTTGTGAGATAGAAGTGACATCCATTGTTCTCCAACAGTCCTGTGAAAGCGGTCACACACACACACACACACACACACACAGAGAGAGAGAGAGAGAGAGAGAGAGAGAGAGAGAGAGAGAGGAGTAAGGTCAACCTGTGGTAGGGTTAGGGTAAGAATCAGGTACAACACTTTGTTGAAGCAGAGCCGAACATTTCTGGTTAATTGTTCCCATAATAAATCAAATTCTGTGTAGTGTCAGAATTCAAAGATCTCTGATTCTATATGAGATTCAGCAGACAGACTATAAGAGCATAAACAAGGCAAGGCAAAATGGTCATCTGGGGGCTTTGTGAGAGCTTTGAAAGTCTTGTCTCTGATTTTAATACCTATAGAGATTTGGGGATAGAGTGGATAGAGCGATCAATGAGGTCTCACAAGGTCTGGGTTCGACTCTGATCTTGCCCACGGAAATTCATTCAAGGGGAGGAACTGGTAAAACCACTTCTTATGTGTCCTTAAATATCTCACATACCTTGAATGCCCTACTAGAACTGCTGTAAGTCAGATGCCTCTTGACAGCATATAAGACAGGCATGTCCAAACTTCGGCCATCCTGATGTTTTGGACCACAACTCCCAGAATTCTAAGCTTAGAATGCCAGTGGCAAAGGACTGTGGGAGTTGTGGTCCAAAACATCTGGAGGGCTGAAGTTTGGACATGCCTGATATAAGACATAGAGGCATTTTTTGGAATCCTGCTGAATAGAGGACAATAAGGCGTACAAAACTTGTTTTTCTTCAGGCAATATAATCACTCTGGTGCTCTGAGTTACAATATCACACACTGATGTCTATAACATCCCTGGTGAGTAACATAAGTCTTGTCTTATTCTAATCAAAGAGGGCTATGCTCTTAACAAATACAGTGGTATCCTGACTTAAGAGCAGCTCGACTTAAGAGCAGCTCGACTTAAGAGCGGAAAACTGTTGGCATTTTAACTGCTGCCTTACAAATTTTAGATATGGTCTGCTCGACTTACAAATATTTTCTCCATTTAAAAAAAAAATTAACTTATTTTTTCAATTTTTTAGATAGGTATCCCAACTTAAGAGTAGTTCGACTTAAGAGCATGCATTTGGAATGGATTAAATAAGTAAGTCGAGGTACCACTGTATGCACTTTTAGAGTGGGTTACCATGTGCAATTATGTTTGTGTTTATCAGGAAAGAGAAAGCTCTCTAATTTTTTTAAAAAGTGCTTTTTAGAGTCCGCTGACTTAGTCTGGCTTGTTTTTACATGCCTTTATTCTGTTGCTATTAAACTCGAGTTCTCTTTTGTTCCAGTTGACTGATTGCCTGGTGTGCTCTCCAACTTTCTGTTGTGCTTTCTAGTCACTGACGCAGTTCCAGCCTCCTAAATGTCAGTGGTCACAGAGTGCCACAACCACTTCAAAAATTGCCGTTGTGACATTAGTTTCCCTCATCTCTCTTTCTTGTTCCTAAAGTGGATCATATAGCTAGATAACCAGTGTGTGGGACCACTGAGTTTGATGTTTTCAGCTGCTTCTTGTCGCTATTGCATTAGTCCTGGGCATTCAGCATTTGGTAGCATTTTAATGATTAAAGAAAACAGAGGTATCTTTGTTACAGGATGTGTTTGGAATTTTTTCTACGGGGTGGGGTGGGGGGAGACAGAACATGTGGAGTCCAAAGGTTTAATGATTGGTTATCTAATTGCATCTTTCCCATGCAGTTTATTGAAATTGATGGGAACTTTTCAGGTTTCAGCGGGTATTGGATGAGGTCCATGGAAAGTTAAACTTGCAAGACTTACTTCCAGCTTCTGCCCAGTGATATAAATAAAGGATAAGTTTGCATCAAGAGTGGCTAGAACTTAATAGTATACCATGGGCATGTAGCAAAAGCAGACGTTTTATTTCAGAAGGCATAAAGAAAATAAACAGGTTGCATGCGTGCTTCTTCATTTATGCTGAATTTGCCACAGGAGTTGGAAAGATATCGCTAATAGTGTTTTCAAACTGCTTTAGTTGACCAGACAATGAACCTTTCTCATTGGAGAAGAAAATGTTTGGTTTGCAAAGAGAACAGAGCACAAGTGCTCTTTTTTGCTTCCAGGTTGATCCAGCCTATGTCTCAAAGCAAATAGACAATGTTATAACATGAAGGAAGGGGCATAGGGGGATTGGTAAAAGAGGGTGCAATGACCAGCAAGCTTAAAAAGTCTGCTCCTTCTTTCTGAGCCATCTGTGATCTCCATTCCTCATTTACCAATCAGACACTAAAGATGAGTGTCTTTTCATGTTCGTGAGCTGTGAACAAAGTCAGGAACAAAGAAGATGTAGATCTCCTGCTTGTTTCATCCAAATTGGAAAATAAAGTTTATGTTTCAGTTATTATCTCTATGCAGTAAATACTGGTGCTGGAGCAATATGACCAAACAGTAATCAAACACCATAACCATGAGCACAGCCTTGAGCTTATTGGCAACAGAGCACAATTTTCTGTCTGCGGATGAATCCAGTGTAGTCTTTTTAAATTCCATCTATTGCAATGCAATGGATGGATGTGCACAAAGTTTTAAATACTTGTATTCTCAAAGGCTTTCACCGCTGGGATCCGATAGTTGTTGTGAGTTTTTCGGGCTGTTTGGCTGTTTTCTTGAAGTTTTTCTTCCCGACGTTTCGCCAGACTCTGTGGCTGGCATCTTCAGAGGGCAAGGAGCTCAGGGAATTAGGAGTTCTCTCTATGCTCTGGGTTATAAAGTGAGTGAGACTTGGGTTTTTAAAATTGAGAAAACTTGTCCTATGCAGAAAAATAGGTGTCAGTCATTGTATTGTGATGAAGGGATTAAGAAGTTTCAATACAATCAGGGGTAGGATCCTAGATGGATGTCATTAGCTGTTCTTTTATGTGAACTGATCACCTTTGTGGCTGTCTGGGGAATCATTGAGCTTTGACCTTTTTAACTCTACAGCTTTTAGTAGTGGAAGCGAGGCTTTGTTCATTTTTAGACTTTCTTCTTTTTTGTTGAAACTGTGATTATGTTTGTGAATTTCAATGGCTTCCCTGTGTAGTCTGACATAGTGATTGGTAATGTTGCCCAGTACCTCTGTTTCCTGGAAGAGGATTTCATGTCCAGTTTGTTTCAGAGTGTGTGCAGCTACTGCTGATTTTTCTGGTTGTTTTAATCTGCAGTGTCTTTCATGCTCTTTGATTCTGATCTGGATGCTGTGCTTTATGGTCCCAATATATACCTGGCCAAAACTACAAGGTATCCGGTATACTCCTACAGTGGCGAGTGGGTTCATTTTGTCCTTTGCTGACTGCAGCATCTGTTGTATTTTATGGTGGGTCTAAATACTGTTTGTAGGTTGTGTTTTTCAACACTTTGTCCATGCGGTCCGTGACTCCTTTTATGTATGGCTGAAATACTTTGTTTGTTGAAGGCTGTTTTTCTTCTTCAGTTTGGTGTTATTTTTTCGGTTTGATGACTCTTTTGATTTCGTTCTTGGAATAGCCATTTGCCTTTAGGGCCCTTGGAGTTGCCATGGGGAGCCCCCTAGGCCATTTAATAGCGAATTTTACATGGAACATTTTGAAAAACAAGGTGCGAATGCGGCACCCTTTGCACCCACCGTCTGGTTCTGATATGTGGATGACACATTCGTGTCTGAGTTCAGTGTTAAGGAATTCAGCTTCACAGTTTCGGTTTGCACGATCTACAAGAGTTTTGATTATGCCTCTTTTTTGTCATGGGTGGTGGTTGGAATTTTTATGTAGGTACCCATCTGTGTGGGTGGGATTTCTGTAGACCTTGTGTCCTAATTGGAGGTGTGGTTTGTGTATGACCATGACATCTGAGTATGGGAGTTTCCCCTCTTATTTCTTTTTCCATGGTGAATTGTATATTTGGGTGGATATTCCAGTTTATCTTCATGGTGGCTCCAAATTACAAATGTATCATTCACGTATCAGAAACAGACTGTGGGTGCAAAGGGTGCCGCATTCAGAGCTTGTTTTTCAAAATGTTCCCTGTAAAAGTTTGCTATTGCTGGGCTGAGGGGGCTCCCCATGGCAACTCCATCTGTCTGTTCATAGAAGTCATTCTCCCACTGGAAGTAGCTGGTCATTAAGCAATGTTGGAATAGGGCCTTAATGTCTTCTGGGAAGATCTGTTGGATGAGTGCTAAAGTGTCCTTTATTGGTACTTTGGTGAAGAGGGGTACTACATCAAAGCTGATCAGTCTGTCCCTGGGGTTGTGTTTTAGGGTTCTAATCTTGTCTATGAAGTGTCCTGAGTCCTTGATGTGGGATGAGTTCTGTCCAATGTGGGCCTGTAGGAGTGTGGCTAAGTGTTTTGCCAATTCATATGTTGGGGAGCCAATGGTGCTAACAATGGGCCTGAGTGGGGTTGAGTGTTTGTGGATTTGTGTTCACAACCAGCACAGGATCTAGGAATACTTAGCAGATGTCGGAGATAGTAGGCTAAGAATACTATGGGAATATAATTTTGTTCCTGAAAATGTATCTAGTATGATAATGTTATTATGTGCCCCAATGTTCATGTATTAACTCCCCTCTTCTTGAGTCAACAGTTTTCTTGTTGTTAAGATTGTCATTAACATTATACAGTATACCCATGCAATAATACCAAGGCTCACAAAAATACTTAACTGCAGTTATATTTAGTTTTTTAACAAGGTTTTTTTAAAAATTCTCTATTTCTTAAAAGTAAATCAAAATAATTACTTTTGGGTTGTTTCAAAGAGCGTGTCTGAATATTCACTGGCACTTCCCACCCGGCCATTCTGACAATATTCACAACAGAGCAGGCTGTGGTCACATACTCCAGCAACTTTCACCTACCAGTATGTTCTTCCTTCTCTCCCATTTAGTGAAGCCATACATTTTTGACTATAAAAGTAACTGGAATTTACAGCTGTCCCCCAAGAAGAGTGTTGTTACCCCATGTCAACATACTCTTACGATGTAGAGTAGTTATGCTTTATTTACAACGGAAGAAAATGGGTCTCAGCATATAGTGTGTTATGTCCAAGCTCAACCTATGATTCATTGACCATGTCAGAAGTTTTAACCGAGGAAAGAGTTTTTAGGCTGCTGATCTACAAACCCTAAAAATGAATGATTTGCATTCTGTCCATTCAGATTTGTTAATAATCAAACTGTTAAAGCTGAGACAATGTAAGTAAAGTTAATCACTTTGAAAATCTTATTTGCCTTCAGTTTCTGATCAAAGCTTATTTCCCTCCCCCTAGCGCCCCTTGTAGGTGTAGTTTAAAGGGTGAAATGCTAGAAGAGATATTCATGCCATAAATAACCTTTGCAAACAAAGTGTTCTCTTGAGAACAATTGTACTGCCATTAGATTGTCAGAGAAGTTTTTCACTTCTGGTTGGGGACCTCTACTAAGGCTTGTATTACAATACGATAAACTGAGTCACGGAGAAGTTGAATAACATGACTAACTAACACACTCTGCTAATGCATTCCTCAAATGAGAAAATGGGATTTTAGAGGTCTTAATTGACCACCTTTTGTGGAAATGACATGTTACTGCAGTAGATCACCTCCTGTTCCCCATATTTTCTTTGTGAAAAGAGTCTGATTCTTAGTGGCAGAATCATTGTTTTAAAAATCAGAAATGTGGTTTTTCTGATTATATTGCAAGTGGCTGAGCTAGGGGGAAATGTGCCACTGGTGTTCAAAACCTATATGTAAAGAGTAGAGCTTTCCAGAGGGTTGCCCACTCCGGATTGCACTGTTGTTCAAACAGTTCTTTCAAGTTACTTACTAGTTTTAACTGGAGTGCCTTATGACCTGCAGGAGCTCCAACATTCACTGAAAAGTATATATGTAAGCATTATACAGTTCTACTATCTTCTTTGGAGTAAGCACCATTGAACTCTATAGGGTATCCTTCAGACCAGGTGTGCATAGCGTGGAAAAGTGGTTTTCTTAAAATTGTTGTTCCTAATTCATGGGATGGGTTGAATTATGAGGATGAAACTACCTATGACAAAGGTACACATCCCCTTGGAACACTACCCAGAAAAAAAACGTTGTGAAGTGTCTTTTTATTTCTTTATATCTAAAGGAATGCTGCACCAGCAAAAGTGCTCCTCCTCATAATTGCAAGTTTGGACACAAGCATTAAAGCAACCTGGACCCAAAATATTTAGGGCAAGGGTGCCCAAACTTCGCCCCTCCCGATATTTTGGACCACTACTTCCAAAAATCCAACCCTATATTGCCAATGACAAGGACTGTGGGAGTTGTAGTCCAAAACTTATGGAGGGCCAAAGTTTGGACACCACTCATTTAGGGCTTTATAAACTAACAGCCAAGCCTTTTACTTGGTGGGGTTAATTACTGACAGCAAAGCAGTTTTGTGGGGGAACTGTACAATGCAATGTCAAATAGGAACCCAGATTCAACAATCTTGTATTTTCCCCCAGCTGTTGTTTCTAGACCAAAAGCCATTAGCTTTTTCCCTCATAATTTAGAATGGGAACATATTGGATCAGAAAGTGGGTGTGATTTTCCCCCAGCTCTATAACTGGATGCTACAGCTATAGGATGGCGAGTGGGGGGTGGTTTAGCCATAAGTACCCTGCATGCATTTATGGAACTGCATCAAAACCAAGTTGCAGGCAGTGTACGTCCTTCTTTGCCCCCATGGCAGACAGCCCATTAAAATGCTGTAAACAGATTAGGGAGAGAGAGGCAAGGGAACTTGTGAAACTGCATGGAGGGAGGCAACTTCAGTGAGTGGATCTCTTCCACCCATGAAAGTCGGATCTTGGATCAAACACATTACTTAACGGCTGTTAGCCAACTTGCCATAAAGGTACAGAATGGAATATCATCACTTTTGGAGTTCTGTGTGTTGCTTGGTTGCACCAAGGCTCATAGAAATACATAGCTGCAGTTATATTTACTTTTTATTTACTTTTTTAAGAAGTAAAATTTTAATTTCTCAATTTTTAAAAAGTACTGTATATACTTGAGTACAGGTTGATCAGAGTATAAGCCGAGGGCCTAATTTTACCCCCAAAACTGGGAAAACTTATTGACTCGAGTATAAGCTGAGGACGTTTTTTTCATTATACTCAAGTATATGCGGTATAGTGGCCAAGCTCGAAAGGGGCTGGGGGTAGTAATTGGCAATGTGTGCTGGAAGTGTGGAGGCAATTAATACCATAGAGTAAACTCCCTGATTTCCTCCACAGTCCCTGCACAGTTGCCAATACCACCCCTGAGCCCCTCTAGAGCTTTATAATTAAATCCCCTTACCCCTAAATCTTTCCAGATTTCAGGGGGTTCCCTAAAATCGCTTTGGGAAGGTACCCCTGCTACTTTGGAGTCCCAAGGTAAGTAAATGTTGATTGCATATTTTAAAAATAATTTTTGAGTTCATATTTTTTAAAAACATGCACTCAAAAATTACTTACTTTGGGTGCCAAAGTAGCAGGGGTACCTTAAGAAAGTGATTTTAGGGAACCCCCTGAAATTTGGAAACATTTAGGGGTAAGGGGGCTAAGTTATAAAGCTCCAAAGGGGGTGCCCCTAGGAAAAAACCTTCTAATTGGAATCATATGGGATGCGGCAGCAGCCTTATCTCCTGCCTGATTAGCTATGGAATAGAAGTTTTTTCCTAGGGGAACCCCCTTTGGAGCTTCATAACTCAGTCTCCTTACACCCCAATGTTTCCAAATTTCAGGGGGTTCCCTAAAATTGCTCTCTGGGGGTACCCCTGCTACTTTGGAGTCCAAAGGTAAGTAAATTTTGATTGTATAGTTTCAAAAATAATTTTGAGCGTATATTTTTTTAAAAAACATGCACTCAGAAATTACTTTTGGGGCACCAACATAGCGGGGGTACCTTAAGAAAGCAATATTAGGGAACCCTGTGAAATTTGTAAACATTTGGGGATAAGGGGGCTGAGTTATGAAGCTCCAAAGGAGGTGCCCCTAAACCTTCTCATTGGAATCATATGGGAAGCGGAGGCACCGCTATCACTCGCCCGATCAGACTTGCCCTCCACCCCAAGCCACCCGAGCACCTAATTTTACCCCCCAAACTGGGAAACGTATTGAATCGAGTATAAGCCAAGGGTGGTTTTTTTAAAAGCCAAAAATAATGGCTGAAAAACTCTTCTTATACTCAAGTATACAGTGGTACCCTGTATAAAGGAATTAATTCATTCCAAATGAAATTATGTTAAGCAAATTTTCCTTTATACAAATTTCCTATAGGAATGCATTGAAAACAGAGTAATCCATAATCGTGACCATTTTTATGTTGTACGGATTAGCCCCCATAGATGATTCTGTTAAGCAAATTTCCCCTATCTTCAGAATTGTTTATGTTGTACAGATTTTATGTTATACAAACCGTTTGTTATACGAGGGTCCACTATATACGGTAAACCAAAATGGTTACTTTGAGGCTGCTTAAAAGGGCATATCAGGATATTTACTGGCACTTTCCACTTCTTCACTGGTATGGGCATGGCCTCAGAGTGGCACCTTCCACCGTTTCTAAAACTCCTTGCCACCTGAAAAACGATGGCCAGAGGCTACATGGGTGTTCAAAACAGAGAGGGCAGGACACTGTCAAATAAGGGCATGCAAATTGTTGGCCTGAAGATACGGTTGATCAGACAGAATGCTGTTCCACGAATTCCAAGAAGTGTTGCTTAGTTGTTGAGAACAATTCCCTGCGAGCAGTTCTTCTTGGATACAAATATGGTTGGCACTAGTATATCCTGTCCACCACATGGAGAGCATACCCTTCCTAGTTTTTATATGTTGATGTTTGTAGCCTTGCTATTTATAAAGTGTCATGGTCAAAAGGAATTCTGCAGATCAGATTGAATTTATCAAAGCCGCCACATTTTCCAGTTTCTGGAATAAAAACCAAAACCTAGGCTTGTCAATTCATCACCATCTGATCAACTTCCTTTATAGCTCTATAGATATCATGCAAATTACTATTTTTGTTTCACTTGGAAGTTATCACATACCCTAACAAGGATCACTGTAATACAACGCACATGGATTAATGTCCCCAGGAAGCAAGAACTCAAGCTGCCTACCTGATATTTCCACACACACACTCAATTAATAACACTAAACCAGGATAATCTGGATCATTGCAGAAGTTGTCATTTGAATAGTTTGGATTACAAGAAGTCTAGTGTATAACTGGCAGTACTGGCATATTTGTGGAAATATGGCATGGGCATTATTTTATATTGCTTTCTAGCAGATATGAACTTTATATCTATTTTTTATTGTTTGACCTGCTTGTTGTCTCCTCCCTTCTTTCAGCCAATGACCTTCACGTAAACTTTATTATTACAAGTTAGATGTTACAAAATCTTTCCACAAGGGAGAAACATATCTTAACAACTATATTTTACCTTTATGGGGTATCCAAGTATGACCAATTCCAAAGCCTACAGTACTTAATCACATTCTCCCTGGAGATAGTAGTTTATTTTCCCTTAAAGGAAAAATAAAGGAAAAATAAAAAAATTAGAATAACAACATTCGTGTGAGTCAAGATTTCTGAGTCCAGAAGAGTGAAGGGAGTTTTTTTTCTGTGCATAGCATTTGGGATACAATCAATGAGTATAAAGAGCAATATTGTAATTTATCAATGCCCCAGCATGAATATTGAATATACCCTTTAAGGAATCAGATCTGGAATTGTTTAGCCTATATAATAATACGCTCCTAGTTCCAAGATATATATTGGAGATTACCCATGGGTAGAAGATGTTCTTCAGGTGCTGAAATATGTTTTTTATATATTCATGGATTATGAAATATAGGAAATTTCTGACTGTACTGGGTGTATAACCTGCTTCGCTCCTTGAAGAAGCCTATTAGTTGGGCAACATTGAATGGCTAATTGCTATGGTTGATAGGAAGATCCATTGATTAGGTCATTCCTCCTAATCCAAAACATATGGAGTGGGAGGGTGAGATAAAGAGATAAGAGGTAAGAAATGATTCCTACTTCTCTGTGAATTATTTTGCCTCTGGGGAGACTTTTCAGCTCTTTCCTAAAGCCTTGACTGATGCTACAAAGGGTCACCTACCATTATTACATTAAGGTGCTCAAAGGCCAAGCAGGCTATTTTGATACCTGAGGTAGAAAATCTACTATTCCCCCACACCCACTGTGGTAGTAGAGCAAAACAGTACTGTAATACACCTGAAAACATTTGTCAGGTTCTGCTTTTTTATGACACCCAATCTGCTGCCTGAGCTGGATTCTTCTCTCTGGCTAATGGCGTAACAAACTGGCCTTACTGTTTACACTACTGTTCCACTGAAGTTGTTCCTCCTCCATCCCTTGTGCAACTTGCATCTCTTGATACCTCAGATTTCTTGTAGAAGTTGCCTGTTTGAGGATACTTTTTGCAGACACTACAAGCAAAAGCAAACCCCACTAGAAAAGCTGTCACAAAGGCAAAGCTTTTCTTATGAGTTGTGAATTGGATATTGGGGTTTTATCAAATTTAAATTAGCAACATATATACATACAATGTGTATAGGTGGTGGTGGAACCACATATGATTTGGTTCAGTTTCTTGAAAAGAATGTGCAGAAAACCTTTAATGATGGAATAAATAATAATTTGAGATGTGAAATGCTTAGATTTCTTTTTTCTTTTCTTTTCTTTTCCCTTCATTTTCATTTATGTCGTGCAGTTACACAGATTTTATTAGAATATTATATAACTTTTTATGTAAATGATAAATAAAAATATTATTGAGTAAAGAATTACAGTATATGGTTTTATTTGCCACTTAAAAATGTAAACTATGTTCTCATACTGCTGATATGTGTACATGTTCTTAATATTAGATAGCTGTTGCCAAAGCTTTTAAGAGAATAATCCTTTTACAGAAATCCATTCCATACTTAAATAAAATTATAAGGCTTGTGTTTAAGGAATACACATGAAACCTTGGGATCAGAAGTATTTTAAAAATGAAAATGAAGCCTTAATCGGGCATTAGTCTTGTGGTTGATATTCCCCTCTTATTCCCCTGTGCCTCCAAATCTACTTTAGAGCATCCAATCAACATTTTGGAACAGATTTGGGGATTTATGGGATGTTTGCAATGGGAAAGAGAAAACCATTTCACCAGCAATTTCTGTTCCACTAATGGATGGACTCCAGTGGATACAAGCCTATGTTGTTCCCTTGTAGAATTTTGTCAGGAACATGCGGTATTTTCTGTTTCACCCATAAAATGTTCATATTTTGGACGATTCAAAAATTAGGAATGATTCTCTGCCTTTCCTCGTTGTTCCCCCGGAGCAAGCGAGGAGCTGTGAAATGTACTCAGATCAGCAATTTGTTGTACATATCAGTTGAATTTGTAAATATAAACCTAAGCACTGTGTGTTTATTCAGCTATCGTTATGGACTAAATCCAGAATTAGTCTCAACTATGGTATAACTAGCTTCAATTAAAATCAACGGGATTTCTATAAACAATGACTGACAAGGCTACGTCATTGTTTCCCATCACATCACCTTGAGCGTATGGTGTGGTGACCCTAGGAATCAACAATCTCTTTTCCACAGAATCTTGACTTCTCGTTATGTGCTCAAAGTATAATAGCCCGAATTTCATCATTTTTTTCCAGATGTAGCACAGACTTGATTTGCTCTATGACCCACTCATTAATCTCCCTGAAAGCCTAGGGTATATTTAAAGCTCTCCTCTAGCACCACATTTCAAATGAATCGATTTTCTTTCTATCAGCTTTCTTTACCATCTAGTTTTCACACCCATATGTGGTGATTGGAAATGCAAGCGTGTGAATGATCTTGACTTTGATCTCCAGTGACACTTGATGTTCTTTTCTAATTCCTTCATTGGTGCCCTTCTGAGCATCAGTCTTCTGATTTATTGGCTGCAATCTCCCTTTGGAATGAAGACTGAAACAATACACAACAATTTTAGTTTCTTTATTGTCAACATTAATATTATGTATTTATTTTGTAGTCATTATATTTACCACCTGAAGTGTTCAAATTGCAGTCCTGCTTTGGCACGTTCTTCCATTTTTCATTAACTGTTGTTTCAAGTCATTGTTGCTATCTGCACATACAAGGGTGTCCTCTGCATATCCTAAATTACTGAAGCTTCTTCCACTAATTTTCATTCCTCCTTCATCAGGATGATATATTTGGCATATACTGTAGATTATATAGACAAAGGGATAAAATGCAGCCTTGTTTGACACCTTTGTCTGGAGGAAAACATTTTCTGCCCTAATGGTAGTTTCTTGTCTACAATACAGGTTGTACACCGGGACAATCTGGACACCTGTTTCTTACAGAACATTTTATAGTTTTTCAGGGTCCACACTGCTGACGGTTTTGTTGTAGTACATAAAGCTTCTTCTTCTGGATAACTTGGGCATTTCTTATATGGCACAGCCAGTATTTTGAATTGTGCCTCAAAACTGACACTTTTGAATTTGAAAGTTCTGTTTAGTTCAGTGCATCACAATCCTCCAGGAGCAATCCTTGAGTAAAAAGTCCCCCCTGCCTCCTCCCTGCCTGAGGACTTGTATCTACAGGAGAGAAATGATGCAGCTTAAACACCTCTGACAGCACATATCAAGGCTGGGAAATGTGGTGGGAATTACATGAAAGCAGTTTCTTAGTTCATGATATCTCCCATTTCTTCAAGGGAGTGCCAACACTGTGGAATGTGGACGTCTCCCAGGTATAAGGATATAAACTGGGCGGAGTACCTTTAACACCACAGATGTTTCAGACCATACACCTCTCCACCATCCTTACTCATTGCAGTAGAGGCTGGGGAGTGTGGAAGTTGACATCCAAAACATCTGACATGTCAAAGGTTTAATGCCCCTGAAAGGAAAGACACTTGTTTTTGGCACCATCCATTGTGTTCTTGACATATTAAGACATTGACAATATGATGAACAACAAAGGTTGATGCTTTGCATTTTAGATTTAAATGATCAGGCAAATAAATCATACATTAGTGCTCTTGAAGAATGAAATGTGAGAACCAAGAATAAATATGCAACTGAGAAATCTGTCTTGTACTGATACTGAACACAATAACAGATAATCTACATGAATGGAGAAAATTACTGAATTGTCTTTGAGAGTTTTGTCGGGGAAAGGTAAGAAATGCAAGCTCAAGTAAGCTATCATTTGTTTAAAGTTGGGGACCACTTCTCTTGTTTTACCTCAAAAAGAGAATGTTTTTCATGAACAGCCATTGGTCTTATTTTAGACACACCCTTCGTGTTCTTTCCATTGTACAGAGAGTCCCACTGAAATGTTGTTCACGGTATTCTGTCTATTTTTATACTTCGCCTCTCTCTCTCTCTCTCTCCCTCTCTCTCTTCATAAACAAAGCCACCACCTATCCAGCAGAATTGTTTCCATTTTGCCTGTTTTAGTTTATGGAGAACTGGCGAAAGAACCAAAACAGAACCCCACCACAGCACACGCTTTCCATAAAAAAAAAAATCA
This sequence comes from Phrynocephalus forsythii, assembly GCA_029282475.1. NCBI lineage: Eukaryota > Metazoa > Chordata > Lepidosauria > Squamata > Agamidae > Phrynocephalus > Phrynocephalus forsythii. The sequence goes on along the minus strand of JAPFRF010000003.1, from coordinate 34,579,833 downwards.
TTTGCAACAGGATGCCTGCTCTGTTGACATGCAGCTTGAAAGTGAATTTTACCATTTGGCCGGGAAATTAAATGGTGGAGGGGACCCTAGAAACATTTTCAACCATTAACACAATGTTTGAAATATCTGCCAGTAAGATGTAACATGCCTCATGGGTTTTCATTATTTTCTTGCATTTTCTTTACAAACAGTACTCCTCCCCACTGCACTTTCCCTTTTCAATGGAGTACAGCAGAATGCCTGGATCTTAGCAAGCCATTGTGATCAAGAAGACAATGGCAAGTCAAAATGGGTGTCAGCCATCCGCATTCTGGCATATCTACTACTAAGCATAATTCTGGGGACGGGAGAATAATCCAGAATTAGGAATGAGCAGTGGGTTTGCTGTGTTTGCTACCAATGACAAATTATCTGTAGGGTGGCTAGAGCAAAAATAGTATGTGAAATGTGCCCAGAGAATTTCTCCTACCTTGGGACTGGGCAGTAAAGTGACAAATGAGATTCAGTGCAAGCAAGATTAAAGCAGTATATAGTGAAGCAAATATTTATTTATTTATTTATTTATTTATTTATCCATCCTGAATATTTTTTACCCCACCTTTCTCCTTGGAAAAGTATCCAAGGTGTCCTACAATAATGAGGGACAATATACAGCCCAGAACATTCAAAACATATTCAAGTTAAGAATAGGGAATTAGAAGATGCATCCTACAACTTTAAAAAGTAACATTAAAGCTACCGAGAACATGCAAAAAGAAAGAAAAAATCCATTATGAGGGGTGGAAACTAACATGGAAAACACAGATATTCTTATGAGATCAGTCAATACAATCATGCATGGTACTCCATCTAAAAGTCACATAATAGGTAGTCCATCAGTCTGGGGAAGCTTGCTTGAGAAGGAAGATATTTTTGCCTGTTTCTGGAAGGACAGCAGAGATGGGGCAGTCCTGGCCTCCGGCGGGAGGGAGTTCCAAAGTCTGGGAGCAGCAACAGAGAAGGGCCTTTCATGTGTTCTTGTGAGATGTACCTGTGAAGGTGGTGGGATGTGGAGAAAGGGCTCTTCTGATTACCTTAGCACCCGAGCTATTTCATATTGTGAGATTCAGTCTTTGAGGTAGCTTGAACTCAGGCCATTTTGTGCTTTGTAAGATAAAAACAAGACTTTGAATTGTGCCCAATAGTTGATTGGCAGCCAGTAGAGCTACTTTAGTAGGGTGTAATGTGATCTCTGTAACCCACCCCAGTCAGCAATCTGGCCACTGCATTTTGGACCCGTTGAAATTTCCTGAGACTTTTCATTGGCAGCCCCACATAGAGTGCATTACGGTACTCCAGCTGTGATCCAGTAAGTCCAGTTTAGATGTATCCCAGTTTCATATATAGACTGATAGGGACTGAGTTTCCCAGTCCCTAACCAAGAAAGGGATCTTTGTTAGGAAGATTGTGATAGGCAGCTTGATAAAAATATGTGAACAGTGGTAAAGAATCAAGATATCAATACCATATTGCTGTTACATCTATAACATGTGACCACACATGGAGTACTTTGTAGCATTCTGGCCACCACTCTTGAAGAAGGATGTTGCAGAGCTGGACAAGGTACAGAAAAGAAGAGTCCTTATGGTAAACAGTTTGACGAAATACTTGCTTTAGGAGACAATGTTACATTCCTAGTTCAAAACAAATTCTAATCCAGGAAGACTGAGTCAAGAGAGCCACGACAGAGATATATAAGATATCTATGATGTGGAGGAAGTGAGAAAGAGAGGACTCATTAAAAATGAGGATGTACACATATGAGACAGAGAAGAGAGGTGGTTTGGGAGAGGGGTCAGGGAAGCCATTCATGTGAGTATTGAAAACCTCCCTCTCAGCAGAGGTGGGGGACTCAGGCACAATCTCTCTACTACTTATCAAGCTGCTCTTTCAACCATCCCAAAACAAATCAGAAGTACCTCCACAAGCAAGACCACAGCTAACGACCCATACTTAATGGGTGCTGGGAAAGGTTACATAGCTGGGACTTTCAAGCACCCCAGACCATTGTACATCTAACGAGCCTATTCAGGCCATTGTCTACCTATCTAGCCTGCTAAGGCCACTGTCCACCTAATCAGCCTATTCAGGCTAGGGTGATATAACTATAAAATGGAGGACTCGCCACTATCTTCCCTCAGACTGATGAAGCTGCTTGGATGAGCAGCGAAATGTTTCAGTCTCTCAAGAAAAGAAGTCCAGTTGCCATGACTCAACTTCCAATTAAAGGAAGGTTGGAAAATATAACGGAGAAGACTTGTCATAGTACTAATCATGATGGCTATGTAATGCCCCCCTGAATTGGGGCAAATATACATTGGTAGTCTTGTTCCTGGGAAACACTTAGCAGGATAGCACTATTATTTTAATATCCTGCTTTAAATTTCCCACAGTATTTTGGTTGCTCACCATTGGAACAATGAACTAGGCAGGTCTTTGATCTCCTGAGTTCTTAAGAGGCTTAACCTTGCAAAGACTTGTTTCACTTTGTGAAATTTATTTGAATCCCCAAACACAAAAAAAGAATGGGAAAATGCTAGGGCCTAATTCAGAGCCCTGTTATACATTATATGTAGCCTATCACTGGAAGAATATATTACAGTACTTTACTGTGCAGATCAGAAATAATTGTCCCAGTCGGAGCTTTGTTCGTGTACTGTAATGCTCAGATCAGTCTGCTTTGCTTATTTATTGGTCTTTTGTCCATAAGCACATTATGTTTGTAAGTTTGATCTCTTAGATGCAAAGTATCTCACTTGTGTGTCTTTTGAACACTACTGTGATTTCAGCACTAATGCCAGTTTATCTGCCATAAATAGGTTTGTAATAATCCCATTATTGTATTAGGTGGCATTGTGTGTATGAAGATTCCATGTGCTTCTCAACCAACCAACCCCACCATTAAAATTAATATTGAAGCATATTAATGCAGGGGAACATGTACAGTCAGTTTAACGTAAAAGGAGCGCTTGGAAAAAGAACTTTTTTGGTCTGAAACCAGGTACAGGTATCTATTCCAGCAGAGGGATTCTGGGGAAATTTTTAAAAACATAACTTTTCCAACTTCAATATAAATGCTTTCATAAGTCAGGAAAGAAACTGAACAATTTAGGTGGCACCTAGGTTTTTAAAAGGAAGTATTTACTCCTCAATCCTTATAGTTTACTCTTTAGCCAATGGTATGTGTGGCTTAGTTTACAGCATTTTGATTTTGCCAATTTGTTTGACGGGATCATATTTTCATTGTCCTGTGTTTTCGTATTCTTGTTTTATTTTCACTCTGTAAAGAGCCCCAGGCTTCTTTTATTTTCCTGCACGCAACGTTTTCCTTTATATCCCATTCTACCCTTGGAGTTGGCCAAATGTGACCTCTTAAGTAGTATGCCAAGCCTGAACAGGAAAGAACATAGTTTGTGTTCTTGCTGCCACTGTTGTATAGCTGTGGAACTCCTTTCCCCTGGAGATTCATTTTATAGTTTCCTAGAAGTAATGTAAGACTTCTGTTTCTTCTTTTGTGTGTGTGTGTGTGTGTGTGTGTGTGTGTGTGTGTGTGTGTGTGTGTGTGTGTGTGTGTGTGTGTGTGTGTGTGTGTGTGTGTGTGTGTGTGTGTGTGTGTGTGTGTGTGTGTGTGTGATGTGCTATCAATCCTCTGTCTTGTAGCAACCCTAATAGGGAGTGGTTCCTTCCAGACTTGGTACTTTATATACTATGCTATTTCGCAGAGTTTGGATCCACCAGGAATGTTCTCCTTAGCATGAACAATCTTAAATGATGCTTCTTTAACTACTATTTCAAACAATATCTAATTATTTCCCAGGAGCACCTGTGTTTCTGGCTCTACCCGGTGTCTCTTGTTGTAAACGATAATAACTTTTGTTGTTTGGCACAGAGGCTGAGGAGGAGTTAGTAGAGGTGCCCCTCTACTAAAAAAGGGGAGGGAGAGCTGTACTCCCTACCATTAATCTGGAAGCCTCTGTGATCATGACACAGCTGCCAACAGTGTTTTTGCCATCAGTAGCCCAGAGAGCCTCCCCCAAAATTCAGGGGCCCAGTGGCAGACTCCATCACTTACATTTGCCTGCAGCTAGTGTAACTTATTTTCTCTCATTAATCCCTAACAGGAGGGAAATTCATGGAAACCAGGTATCCTGGGGGAAAATGGATTCACTGCCTGGCAGGACATCTGCTTCCCTCTCTACACACATTTAAAATAGCTTTTCTCATCCCCCCTCCGTAGATGCGTGCTAGTCATGTCCGACTCTAGGGGCGGTGCTCATTTCTGTATTCAAGCCAGAGGGCCAGTGTTGTACAAGTCCATGGCCATGTGGCCGTCATGGCTGCACGGAAACACTGTTTTACCTTCCCGCTTTTTACGGCGGTGCCTATTTATCTACTATTTATCTACTTTCGAACTGCAGGGCTGGCAGGAGCTGGGGCTATCAGCGGGAGCTCGCTGTGCTGCGTGGCACCCGGGATTCGAACTGCCAAACTGTCAATTTTGCAGCTGACAGTTTTCGGAACCTTACTCCGCTGACCCACCACGCCCCTCTTGGGTGCTAGGGGAGAAGGCTAAATTGGAAATCACTTGGCCCAAAAAAGAAAGTGACTGTTTCATCTGCTTTAGCAACATTCCTGTAGTTAGGAGTTGGTGTGGAAATAAACAAACACTGTTAAATATAAACTCTAATTTTGTTGGAGACAATGAAAATAGTTTGATTGTGTGAGTTTTACTTGATTAAGCTAATGATTTCTTATAATTGTACATCTGTGGGGGAGGCATCATCCAGGAAGTAGCTTTTATCCACTGTGTGAGAGAAAACACCGTCATGATTTGTTTAAGATGAAGCTCACCTGTAGCTGTTATGAGGGTTGTTGTCAGCATGACAAATATATCTTTTGTTTCTTAGCATTACTGGTTCAGAGGGCTGACCCAAGGGTTGAGCCTAAAAATGGGTGTCAGGTCCTAAAAATTGACAGGTGAAGTGGTAGGTTTATAGAATAACTGAATTTTGAATTGTAAGAAGCAAATCAGCAGTTAGTGAAAATTGTTTTAAATTGGTAGCCAAAGATTTTAGAATGGCATTGGTTACTGAAATTAACATGAGGAGGGGAGTAATCTAATTTTACTTCCTCGGGTTTTAAAATTCTGTCTTTAATGTTTGGCAGTTTACCATTTTTGTCATATTGATGTTTCTTTTTGATGGGACTCCAACTTCTGTATATTTTTCTTTGTTGCTCATTCAGAAGTAGTTCTATCCATCATAACTTATTTGTCTGAATATAGCACTGCATCTTAATTTTCTAAAAATGGAGGTAGCTGGAGTGTGTAATGTGGATGAAAAATGTGAGTAATCCATAATTTTTAGCTGACTGCTGAAAAATTGTGTTTGTCATGTATCCAAGTGTAATCTTTTGATGTTAGTTAGGGACATCCAGCTATGATATGTGGAATTGTTTCTTTAGATTTATGTCAGGCCCTACATACATCAGTTACTTCTTGCTTCAAAATTATTTTCTGATAGTAAATCTGGGATTACCCAGATAGCAGTAGCAGTAATTGTTGCCTTTACATCGAGTTTTGTTCTGAGAACTGTCTTCAGTCTATCAGAGTAGTTGTGTTTGAGTAATGATTTAAGTTTCTTGTATTTGAATAGAGATTTTTGTGGATGCCTAGGTTTTCTGCTACTCTGAGCATTGGATAGTCCATTAGAAAGCTCATAGTTACTGCCCTCCTTGAATGTGCCTCTTTTCATGTCAATAAAAGCACATTTCAACTATTATTACAACGATCACAATGATGACTACAACTGTTTAATCAGGGACTTGGTTTAATTACTTAAACATTTCAGTCTATCAGTCTGATCAGTGTGATCTAATCTGTTGACTACATTTCAGAGCCCTACAAAAATGTATTACTGTCCTGGAAACTGAATCTTGTATATGCAAGATGTAAGAAAATCTTGTCTTTTTCATTCTGAAATGGCTCCCCTGAACCAAATGTGGGAGTGCGACTTTAAATGTGTTGCGGTCAAATGAATAAAGACCAGCCAAAGGATTCCCCATTATTAGAATAATGTACAGAGAACTTAATGAAAGTGTGAGATCATCAGTGCTTTATCCATAAGATGGTTGACTGCTCATTAGATTACGTACATTGTCTTGGCTCATTGAAACTAACATAGGTAAAGGAAAGCTCAACCATGGGGCTCAAACCAAATAACAGAGACTTGCCAGGAACAAGCCAAGCCAAGGACCAATGCCAGGAAAACTCATAGAGCTCCAATAAATTCAAAAATTTAACTGATGGGTGTATGGATAGGTTTGCATGTACAGTATAGATACACACAGATGTGAATATGAAGGAAAATATAACATTTAACTTCTTGTATTGAAAGGAGGAGAATAAAATGTTTATAAAATGATTTCATTGGACTAAAGACCTATTCTATGTATTTCCACTGATAAAAAGAGACATGACTGAGAAGCCTTTTGAGGGAGCTTTAAATCAGTTCAGGGTTATGGTCATATGGCATTCCAGGACTTTTTGTTAGACAATCTGCTTGTCAAATGAGACTGTGCACTCATTTGTCTAGACTAGAGCTTGATTTATTATATATTATAGGATCTATATCTATGGGAAGCTAAGTCCAGGCAACAAGTATTACTTCAGCCTTCTTGGAAGAAGCCATTGTGAGATTACTCTTTAGATTTAGAGTTTGTAACAACAATGTCTACTTGGTTACAACAAGTACAGTACTGCTCCCTCGGAACTAAGAATATAAGAGCCCTGCTGGATCAGGCTGAAGGTCATTCATAGATGAAACATATTAAAGTATCTGGAACTATACGAGTCTGGTTTTAAGCCTTCTTTTGGCACAGAAATTGCCTTGGATTTCCTGATGGATGATCTCGGCTGGGAGGAGGATAGGAGAAATTTAACTCTGCATGTTCTCTTTCACCTTTTGACAGTGTTTGGCAGCTTCTATTATCTTTCTACCGTGTTTCCCCAAAAATAAGACAGTGTCTTATATTAATTTTTGCTCCCAAAGATGTGCTAGGTCTTATTTTCAGGGGGGTGTCTTATATTTCAGTGAGAGGCAAAACTTTAAGTAGGCCTTGTGTTCGAGGGAGGCCTTATTATCAGGGAGGTCTTATTTTCAGGGGATGCCTTATATTTCAGTGAGAGGCAAAATTGTAAGTAGGTCTTATTTTCGGGGGATGTCTTACTTTCGGGGAAACAGGGTAGGAGGGATGTCTTGCTAGGGGTGCTGTACCTCACTGATTCTACTCTTCCCTATGAAGATTCTACTCTTCCCTATGAAGATAGACATTCCACGTGCTCCCAAAGGGAGGTGGAATCGATGGTACATATGTTTTTTCGTTGTCCCTTTCACCACCTTTATAGAGAGAGATTTATTCACCCATGTTTAGATAGACTAACAGTAGAGGCAAACGAGGTGGGTTTGGAAAGACTTTTAAGTGATGAAAACTCTCTTATTACCAAACAAATAGCCACATTTTGTTTATACCTGATTAAATTCCATACTAAGAAGACGGGCTAGTTTCAACTAGAAAATTCTCTACTTTCTTTTACTGGTTCTGTTTCCTTTTTCATTTTAATATTCTATGTATAGTATTATATCTACATTGTTTTTGCAACCCTACAGTTTTGCAATCATGTTGGTTTTTAATGACTTTAATGGTTTTATACCGCAATAAAAACCTACTCTTATTTGATGGCTACAAGTGGGAAATGGCATTGTCTGAAGCCCCTGTGAAATTCTGGGGAGGAGGCAAAGTGATTGTACAATAAAAGGCTTGTGTGGAAGTATTCTTAACAAGAGATATGGATGCTAAGTTAGTAACTGGGAACCATTGCAGGAAACACATCTCATTGGCTGCCCCTCCATGGGCAACTCAAAAGTACTGTATTTGTTCCCTAACTGGCTTGGGGCCTGTCTACTTTAAGGACCGCCCCTACATATATGAAATCCATCTGCAGAAGATCTTCTTCGTTTCCCCCCTCTATCTTATTTTATTTTATTTTATTTTATTTTATTTTATTTGTATGCCTCGCCATTTGACCAAAGGTCACTCTGGGTGGTCTGAAGTTAGGCAACTGGTAACTGGGGAGAGAGCTGCGGAGGTCCTTGGCATTCAGCTTTCTCCCCTCAGAGAAGCTTACTTGGCACTGACTTTGATGACTTTTGTTTTGGTTGATGTCTTGATTTGACATTTTTAATGCTGTAAGATGTCCCTCCATTCCCTGTTCTCAAACTTGAATATGTCTTCATTGTCCTGGACTGTATATTGTCCCTCATTACTGTAAGCCGCCTTTTTTCCAAGGAGAAAGGCGGGGTAAAAATACTCTAAATAAATAAATAAATTTGCCCAGGGGTTGTCACTAGGTTTTGCCAGCATATAACTGGTTTTAGTCTGGGGATTTCATAATAATAATAATACCTTTATTGTCAATGTACAACATGTGCACAATGAAATTGGCTGTTGCGCCCATCCCTTTCAAGTTTATATGCATTTTAGCTGTACTTTTAGCTGGGTGGATAGCTCAGTAGAACAGACATCTGGCTCCAGAGCCAGAGGCTGTGGAGTTTGAATCCCCCACTGTGCCTCCTTCAAGTAGAGCCATCCTGTGTTGCCTTGGGCCAGCTGCACAGTCCCAGGGTACCCCTAGATTAGAAGAAGAAAATGGTAAACTACTTCTGAGAATTCTCTGCCTAGAAAACCATGGAAAGGGTTGTTAGTCGATATCAACTTGACAGCACACACACAGAGGGGAAAGAAAGACATGAAGAAGACCTAAGTACAGTGGTACCTTGTATAAAGGAATCAATTTGTTCCAAATGAAATTATGTTAAGCAAATTTTCCTTTATACAAATGTCCCATAGGAATGCATTGAAAACAGAGTAATCCCTAATCGCGACCGTTTTTATGTTGTACAGATTCACCCCATAGGCAATTCTGTTAAGCAATTTCCCCCTATCTCCGGAATTTTTTATGTCGTACAAACCGTTTGTTATACGAAGGTCCACTGTGTAACACATTTCTTGGTTGTTGTTTTTTCATGTGCTTACCTGGGAAGGCAAAATCCTGTTATTCAGGTGGACATGGCTTTGGGTTGTCTCCCAGTTTGCCCCTTTTAGCCAGATTGTCACAGAAATGGGGGAGGAGGGGAAATGTAGAACCCAGGTACATTTTGATGTGGCTAAGCAACTGTCAGGCTCACAAAATGAAGGGCTCTTATTAAGATACAGGATAAAGAATTTAAAAAGGCCGTGTCTGCTGTCCCTCAAAGTCAGGGATAAATAGGTGTAGGAAGAGGAATGCCCTGACCATTTTTGCTATAGCCACTGACCCAGCAAAATGGACAAACTGCTTTTCCCTTTAAGCGAGTTAAAAAACAGATGACATGAAGCCCTCCTGGTTGTATAGATGATGGAAAACTAGGCTATATGTGTGTTATAGTTTCCCCACACGAACAGATTGTTCTTGGTAGCTTAGTCCACTAAATCAATGTGAACCTCTCCCTAATCTCTCTGGGATTCTGAATTAGGCCCGGAATGACTTTCAAACAGAGAATTAATTTGATCTTAATGAAAAGCCAAGTGATATATCCTTTCTAGTCAGTTTCAACAAGATTTAAAAACAAACAAGCTGGGTAATTTATTGTTCCTTTTTGTATATTGCTGGAGTGGAATGCAGGTTAAATTCAGTTCAGAAAGCCTGGGCTAAAATGTTAATTTGAGTTGTCTTTCCCCATCAGGGATGTATTTATTGTTCTAACAGTAGGAGCCAAATTAGAATCCATTCCTTCAAGAAGACATTTATTTTATTGGATTTGAAACAGTCGATCATGTTGCAGGCTGCTCGGTTAATAGATGTATTTTAGTTAAAACGCCACAATAGTTACTGCCAGCTGTCGTCTTCTGTGCCTGATGCCTCTTTATCTCCAGTCGGTTTCACAGAGAACTACTCAGATGGAATTAGATTGAAAGGCTCTATGAAAACAATGAGTACTCAATGTGGAAATGCAGCACGCAAAAACCATGTACGGAACTTAAAGTTAGTGACTGGATTCTGCGTAGCCCCCTTGAGAACTGCATTCACAGAACTCCGTTTTCAAGCTATGTCAACTGCCGTCTTTGATGGCAGATATATGAAGGTTCCTAGGCATCTAAGACTTTGCATTTGTGGAGCAGGTGAGAATAGAGGATGCTGCTCACTGTCTACTTGTCAGCTCTACCAAAACCCTAGGGAAAAATTCCTGGGAAACATCTTGGCTACTCCACAGGTGGAGAGCCTTCAGGCAAAGGTGGGGAGGATTCTCTTGGATTCTGACCCACACGTTACCTATAAAACTGCACTGTTTGCTAAAGCTGCTAGAAACATCTGCGCTAACTTCCTGACAGCCATTGCGGTCAACTCTGCAGGGGACTCCCCGATATGATGGGGTACCTAGGTGTGTTTTTCCTTTTTCTCCCCTTCTTCCTCTGGCAAAGGTGGCCATATTGGTTCTCCCTGTGAATAGGACCCTTATTTTATGACTGCAATTTATTTGATTTTATTTAATCACATTTGTACTTTTATTGATTGTGACGGCTTTTAGCCAGTACAATAAATTGACTTGACTTGACTGGATCCTGCGGGTAAGAAAAGGGTTAACAGGGGAGAGCTGGGAAGTGAAGGCACTGAGGACAAGGAATACATAAAGGAGATCAAACAGGCTGTAGGCTTTAGAACTGGCAGGTGCTTATGCTGTAGCATTAGAGCAAGGGCTTTTCATAAGACATTTACAGTAAGTCTCCCACTTAGCAATATACAGCATATGCTGGCCAGATAGCTCAGTGGTTTAGGTATCTGCCGGTGGAGCCAAACATTGGGAGTTTGATACCCCACTGGGTCTCCTGGAAGAACAGTTAGTATCATTGTCAGGTTAGGGGGTCCAACACCTCAACCTCTTCCCAAGAGTCCACCAGCATTTTATAGACCTCCAGGGAAAGGTCTGATGCCTGTGTTGGTCACAGCAGGCATTTATCCCATTTAAGGGTTAATTGCAGACAATCTTTCTCAATTTATCTGAGTATCACAGCATGTCTTTTCATTGTTATAATTCTAGACAACATCAGCTTATTTCATTCTACAAGCTTGATTTCTACATTGCTTCTACTGTACTGTATTTATTTATTTTAGAGCAGGCATGACCAAACTTCAGCCCTCCTGATGTTTTGGACTACAACTCCCAGAATTCCAAGCCTGTATTCCCAATGGCAAAGGACTATGGGAGTTGTGGTCCAAAACATCTGGAGGGCCAAAGTTTGGACATGCCTGTTTTAGAGTATTTTCCACCCCACCTTTCTCCTTGGAAAAGGACCCAAGGCGGCTTATAGAAATGAGGGATAATATACAGTCCAGTGCAGTGACCCCCCACCTATTGTGGGGGTTTAGGGACCTGACCCAACCCACAATAATTGAAAATCCACAATATGCGAAGGCAGGTTGGATTGGGCCTGGTGGGGGGTTAATTGGGTGCTCTTGTACTTACCCCCAGCCTGATACTGTCCCGAACAGGCCTGCAAGGGCCTTCCCACACCTTCTAGAGGCCCCCAAAACGGGCCCCCTTTGAACTGGAAGTGACTTCTGGGTCGCCAAAAATCATTTCTGAGGCCTCTGACAGGCCTCAGAAATTATTTTCGGTGACTTGGAAGTCACTTCCGGTTTGCAGGGAGGCCCTTTTGGGGCCTCCAGAAGGCCTGGCAAAGGCCCTTGCAGGCCCGTTCGGGGCAGCCCCAGTCCTGGGCTAAGTATAAGAGGTCTGAAACAGACCTTTGCCCCTTACTCCAGGGGACCTTTTTTCATATACTATGGTCACGTGATATAGCGGGATCGCAGTATATGACCTGTGAAAGGGCGGCAGACCACTGTACAATTAAGACATATTCAGGTATTGATAACAGGAAATTGAGGGACATCTTACAGCATTAATAGACAAAACAGGGTTTTTTTTCCTTTGTGTAGTTAGTTCTGATACATTCTTGAAAAGATGGGGGCATTTCTATAGGTGGTACTTCACTGTTTTAGACAATCCAAGTGTAATGGTCAGGCCTGGGAGGAACACTCCCCTGCATTCTCTCCACTCCTTCAATTACCCTCCATTTAAAAAAAATAATAATATATATAATTAAATTTATTTTTATTTTATCATTATTTTATTTTATTTAGAATATTTAGAATATTTTTATCCCACCTTTCTCCTTGGAAAAGGACCCAAGGTGGCTTACAGTAATGAGGGACAATATACAGCCCAGGCCAGAACATTTAAGACATACTTTAACTTACAAACAGGGAATTCTGATTGGGAACTCCAGTCAGTTCCCAATCAGATCGGCAGCAGCAGGACCAGAGGAAGGGGGCAATGGGCTGGAATACAAATCACATTGCATCCAGTATAAACAGTGAACTCCCCAGTCAATGCATAGCCCCTGTGTGAGCGCTGGCTGTGATTTCAAACTTTATACAGGCTGTGTATCAAATCTAGTATAGTTGCACCCCTTGAGTGGTGTCATAAATCTTCAAAAGTGTGTGTGTGTGTGAGAGAGAGAGAGAAACAAATGTTGAAGCAGTACATCTAGTAAACATGTCATAGCATTTTCTGAAACTATGATGAAGTGAACAGTATTTTTTAATTTATAACAAATGATTTTTAAAATTCATATAATGAATTAAAAATGTATACACTACTCTCATTTCTGAGAGCCAGTGTGGTGAAGAATATCAGATTAGGATTTAAATGATATTTGTTCAAATCTCTGCTTGGTTGTGGAAACCTTCTGTGTGATAGCAATGGTGAACTATTATTTGAACATCTCAAATTATTTGAAATCCCTGTTATGATTGCTCTAAGTTAGAAGCAACTGGACAACACATAATAACAACATCTCTCTTTCTAACCAGAAAATTTGATGAATATAGCATAATCCAGGCAAGCAAAGCACTTTTAAAAGAACTCTTCATTTTAGAAGGAGTCTGGTGTATAAACTTGAGACTTTGCCAATAATACCAGATGAATTTAGAAGTGGTTAATTTGATTGGCTGGAACACTTTAACAATGAGCTTATGTACAAGCTTGCTGAACATTAATAACATTTCCTTGTCTCTGCCCAGTTCTTTAACAACAAACAACAACAACAAAACAACAATAATAGAAGAAGAAGAAATATATTGCATGTTAGGTTATTAGTGACAGTTTTTATTACATTAGATTTATTACAGAAAAAAACTTTTTCTTATACAGTTACTTTTGGTAGGCAGAAAAGTTAATGAATTGAGACATAAATTTAAGTATGACCAAGACAAAGAAAACAGAAGTTGATTATACATTTGTTAATTTTCAGGATATCCTATGATTTTTGGTCATGTGGTCCCAGCCAGAGGAGACCTACTAAAGAAGTGGGACTTACATAAATCAGAGGGAAATAATTCCTTTGCTATGAAGCTTCCTTCCCAACCTGGGAAATATAGTGATACCTCGGCTTACGAGGATTTTACAAGACGAGCCAAAATTTTGGAACAATCCCCCCCCCGGTTAACCCCCAGTTAATGAGCCCGTCTTGATTAAACGAGCACTGGGGCACCTTACGGCAGACAAATAGAGAAGAAGTTGCTGTTCTCTGCTCTCTTTGCATATGGTTTTCTTCTACCTTCCTTATCCAGAAGAAATGCAGTATAGAACCTACCAGGCACTGAGTGCCTGAGGCAGAGACAACAGAAAGAGTGAGCTAGCAGAGGACCATTTGCTTCCTCCTGGTTCATTGGATGAGGTGGGTCTTAACTGGGTTAAAGAAAATGTTTGTACTTTGCATGGCTGCCATAGGTCTTGAATGCGTTTTGGTTAAAACCCTAAGTTTACTATGTGTTAAGCCAGAATGTGTGGCTTCCAGTTGCTCTTCTAACCGCCCTGTTAAGATGCTGAAATATTTTCCATGAGAGAATGGGAAAGCATATGAAGAAAACAAAGCAAAACCAACCCCAAACAAAAGTAAAAACAAGGGAAATGGCAACGATCTCTTTAAAAATGCAGCCAACTAACAAAGCAGCTTGGGTTATGACAAATGCATTATGTGGGTGACAGTCGAATCAGCAGTAGGTATCAGATCTACTTGGTGCTGGAAAAAGATGGTCAATCTACAAAGAAACCATTAGCTTGATTGTTTTCCTCCTATGCTTGAATGGAAAATAGCTTTTTAGTTCAGGGTGCAGGGTGACATCTGAGTCCCGTTGTCAAGCCTTATTCTGTGCGTAATACAGAAGATGCACTTGTTTTGAATGTAGCTTGATTGAGTTGGAAGGTTGCAGGTGGTACGATTATTTTACATCTCCCTTAGCCAAAGGGAGAGGAGTAAAGCACAGGGAACATATACAGAGAAACATGATATTCTGCATGATGCATCTTTCATAGATGCAAACATGACAGGATAAAGTAGTTGTTTCATTTTGCTATCTGTCCTGTAAGCGTTTAAGGAAAACCATCTTCTTTACAAAGGTTTGTTCCTGGAAGATCAACCTTCTCATAAGAACACGTGACAACTTCTTTGTTGCACCAGGGGATGTTCTAAATCGGATTCTGTTTACTTAAATGTTGGAGAAAGCTGAGCAAAGCTTGTGTAGTCCTTTACAAAAAACGGTGATTATGCAGGCAATTGAACCACAGAATTTGAATGCAACTCCATTACGCAACATAAGTCTAAAAAGCCATTCCCACTTCAACAGCCACTTTGTTTCAGAGGTACTGTGATGGGGGATGCAGCCCAGTGATGAATGAGGCTGAAGGCAATGTTTGGCATCACTGTACATCTAACAAGCCTATTCAGGCCATTGTCCACCTAACGAGCCTATTCAGGCTGCTGTCCACCTAACAGAACAGATTGTACTCCTTACAGTCCTGCACTGATCATTAGCATGAGTGAGGCTTTTCCAGTTAAGGGACACATGAAATTAGGTGGAGGATCAAATGTGACCCTAGGGCAGAGTTGGCGAACCTATGGCATGGGTGCCAATAAAGGTGGCACTTGGAGTCCTTTCTGTGGGCACCCGGCATCGCCCCTTCACAGCCATCTGTATTCAGGTTGAATTGCTGCATTGGCACTTTGCAAAAAAAAAAATGAGTGGGTTTTGAATTGCAGTTTGGGCACTCGGTCTCTAAAAGGTTCACTATCACTGCCCTAGGGGCATTCAAACTACATGCACATCATTAGCACTAATGAGCAACAGCCTGGGTGAATCTTGAGCTTACACCCTTCCATGCTTCTCCTTTTCTACTCCTGTGGGAAGGAGGTCATTGGGAGCATTTATGGCAAGCAGGTTATGTGACATAACCTGGCATCATGTCACATCCAGGACAAACTGTCATTAGTATTAATTTAGTTTTGCTTGAACAAGCCAACTTTGAGACATGGTTAGTGACGCAGAAAGTCCTACAGAAAATGGTTTGATCTGTGTATGGTAGAGAGTTTTAGCAGCTCTAGAACAGCAGGACTTCCTTGAGAAATTCACCTATCTCTGTTACTTTTTATACTGCCGATTGTCAGACATGTCATTGAAAATCCCACTATCCATGGCCATTTGAAGTGTTTGTTCACAGAAAATAGAATGTCAGCTGAGAAATAATGCCATGTTCATGGCAAGGCATGGAGAGATGGGTAGGAGAGCCCTGCTTTCTCTTTCCCTGTCCTCTTGGAACCTGCTCTAAGGCTGAGTAAGGTGCTCGGTTTCCAATATACCATTGAATCCCAGCTTTGGGTAACCCATAGGTTTTTGGACTTCAACTCCAAGAAATCCCAGCCAGCACAGCTAGCAGTGAAGGCATCTGGGAGTAGCAATTGAAGAACACCTGGGTTGCCCAAGGTTGGGAGCCACTGCTCTATATGTTCAGTGTGAAATATAAGCCAGATCGAAGAGAAATACTCTGACCCATTGGCTCCTGGTCCCTGATTCCTACACTACTTCTGGCCTTTTTCCTATCCTTTTCACCTCTTCTGTCTCTCAGAACAGTGTAACTGATAGTTACAGTGGGCAAAGTAGTTGAGCAGAACAGGAACAGGTGTTCTGTGTGCATGTGCTTAGTAGAATAGAGATGTCATGCACACACCCACATGAGTTTATTTAGACACCTGTTTTATGGGAGTTACCCTAATGATATCCAGTAGGAAAGATGCTTGCTGATTTTGTACATCAATGCATCTAATTATTGGAGTAAAACCAATCATGAAAATCCCCTTCAACTGTATCAGAACAACATTATCTTCTTAAAAGCCCCAATGGCACCTATTATTGTAGTGATATGACTAATCAAGTATTGGCTCAGTAGCATCCTAGATAAGATAAGAACATAAGAACAGCCTTGCTGGAAAAGACCACAGCCCATCCAATCCAGCATTCTGTCTCTCACAGTGACTCACCATTTTCTTCAGGGTATTCCCAAGCAGATGTCTTCACCTACTTAAGATTCCCTGCAAATGGTATTGAGAGATATCCTGCCTATCTCTGCAACCTGGAGGTTGTCCTTAGGCATCCATAATGATAGCCATTGATACTCTTGTTCTCCATGAACTTGTCCAATCCTTTCTTAAAGCTGCCAAGGCTTATCTCCCTTATCCACATGCTTGTTGACACTCTCAAAGAATTCCAACAGATTAGTGAGGCATGGTTTGCCCTGGCAGAAGCGATGTTGGCTCTCCTTCAGCAGTGCCTCCTCTTCTATCTGCCTATAAATTTTATCTTTAGGATAGTTTCCATCACTTTACCTGGGACAGATACTACTCCCAGAATCCTGAGCCTATATTACCAATAATAAAGGACTGTGGAAGTTGTATGCCAAAAATCTAGAGGGCCAAAGATTCCCCTTCCCTGCTGTAGAAGAAGGGAATGGTAAACCACTTCTGAGTACCTGCTGCCTGGAAGACCTTGAAAAAGGCTGCCGTAAGTCAGAATTGATTTGACAGCACACAATTATTATAAGCAGTATGACTAATAAGATGGCTTACAAGGATGTTTGCTAGACAGTCTTGTCTGCCTTTAGAGAACCAGGAAGCAAGGAAAAATTTACCCACCTGTTCCTATTTTGAATTAGACAACTTTTTTAGTGATAAGTCCTGAAATAAGCAATAACAGAGCTGCTAATTATATAGCCAGATCACACGTGCTGAGGTTAGATGGAGTAGGTGATTCATGCAATTGATAATTGTCAGATGGCTTTTCTCCATCAGTGGGTGTGCTGCTATCCTCATGATGGAATGGACTAGATCAGAGAGAGCAGGCGAAGTTTCAAATTATCTGGATCTTGAATGACACCTAGCATCTTTCAGTGACAAACTTGAATTTCTTCCATGCTTCTTTCCTACCATAGAAGCGTCCAACAAAATATCAGAAGAGCTCAAACGATGCTCACCGAGCATGACACGCTACAGCCAGCTCTGGAATGTCTCAAGGAGTTTGTTTGCCTTTTTCTCAGACTTAGCATGGGGACATTTCTGGATGAGGAGCGAACAAAATTCCTAACAGATTTCTCCCCCTCTGAAGAAACAAAAGAGAAATGTTATTGACCAAATTTCAAAATGCATTTTTTTTAGGCATTGACTAATGCATCATCCAAATAAGCAAAGAGGAATATAAACTTGAGCACACTTAATGGGAGCATAAACCATAAGAACATGCACTAGGGACACGGTCTCACTAATGTTTTCTGTGCATCTTAATTTGATATGTAGTTTTTTTGGGCGGTCATGTGGTGTTTGATGCACAGTTAGTGTCCTGTTGGCAGGGTAGTATTTTACTGCTCTGTGCCCGTCTCTACTTGCTTACTTCACATCTTTTCCCTTTTTTCTGGGTCAATTTTGAAGAATTGACAAGCCGGACCCACAGGAAGTGGCAGGAAAAGGGGTACAAAGCTAATTACATTGGAACCTTGACTTACGTCATTAATCCGTTCCAGAGGTCTAGACATAAGTCAAACATGCCTTAAGTCAAACAAACTTTTCCCCTAGAAAGTAATGGGAAAGTGGATTAATCCGTTCCAGACGATGAAAAAGACCCCCGAAAACAGCAATTTAACACAAATTTGACTGGGATAGGAGATTCCTTCCGGGGATGTAAATGAAATGTCTCTTCAAAGAGGGGAGGCGGCAGTGGAATTGTAGTCCACAAGTTATACGCCTCCACTTTTTAATGTTCATAGCAACAATGTCTAACATTTAAGTTTTACTGATTTTTAACCTGATGTTCCAAGTTCTGAACAACCCTATGCTTACCATTAGAGTCCCGTAACTGTAGAGCTCCCCAACTAAAATGCTTCCATTGTGGACCAGAATTCTGCAGCCAGATTTTTTACGAGACTGAGCCGACTGTCTAACCAGCGAGGCCAGCCTCGAGCTCCCAGCCCTTCTCCTCCGGCAGCTTCGGCGAGGCCGAGGACCAGCTCCAGGTGCTCAGAGCTGGCCTCGCCAAAGCCGCCACTGCCGGAGGAGAGGAAGAAGGCAGGAGCAGTTTGGAGGCAGCAGCCACGATGCTGGGTCATGGCTGCCGCCCGATTCCGGGGCCTTGCGCCGAGGCTCTGAGCTGTAAGCCAGAGCCCGCGATGCAAGTCAAACAGGCCCCTTCTTGCTGCAAGTCAAATATGCTGTAAGTCAAGCAGCATGTAAGTCAAGGTTCCACTGTACTGTGTATTTTCTGGGGTCACACCTTGGTAGAGTAGCAAAGAACTGCACATCGTTAAGGGAAGTTTTTTAAACCAACCCCAAGTGGTGGTTTAATAAACTTCGATGAAAGTGCGCTTCCGGGGGCGTGGTCAGTCGGGGCACCAAATTACTTCCCTTCGCGGTTAGGACGCAATCTTTTACTGTGCAGTTCGCCGCAGCAAAAATGTGCAGAAAACAGAGGTAAGACTGCGGCCTTGGAGAGTGGTGGCCCCAGCTTTCTAATTTCCTTCACTAGCCCATTTGCCAAATGACAACTGATTCTGCCTATTGTTACAGCATCTCTCCTCCCTGCCATTGCTGTTCATTTTATTTACACTTGATCGTAATTTACACTTGATCATTGAAAAACTGGGGACACTTTTTGGCTCCTGCTGACAGACTGGCAGCATAGCTGCCAAATCAAATGATTGGTCACCACCATTAAGAGAAGCCTGACCACAAATTAGACAGCTATCTGAAGTAGTGTTCTTGCTATTAAAAGTGCATGATGGATAGCAGTTTCAGAGACAATGGCTAGCTGGCATGGAAGCAACTCAGAATTCAAATAGTTGTGTAGCTAAGTAGGTCCGAATCATTAGATAAGTCATTGCTCAACATCTTTAGCTATCTCACAGAATTATTGTGACAACAAAACAAGTCCATCTCCTCTCCCTTGAGTCTGTTGGAGGAAGTGTTGAATAGAACCACAGTAAATACAACAAAAGGAAGGTTTTGCCAGATTCTAGAGTAGATAGCTGTTTTGACCCCCAGTTGGATACTATAATTGTTATCAGATTAGGATCACACCCTTGAGTTCACTGATTCTACAAGAATGCATTAAATCTAATAACATACATTTACTTGAACAGAGCCATTTATGCACAGAATGAAATTGGAATTCAGTTCCAGGGCAAAATGCCTGCTGACATCTGTGAGATCCAAAGCTCAAAAAGAAAGAAAAACTGAAATATTTGAGTTGGAAAACTGGTTCAAAATTACTGCATGGTTACATCAGTCCACCTCCTTGGCAGCTTCTTAGCATCTGGTCAGCCCTACCTATTATATTTGCTTGCTGGTTTTTGTTACTGTTATTATTACTTGTGGTTGTCATTACATGGTCAAAATCAGATGCTTGTCCTGTGGATTCTCATTAGAGCTTTGTTAATATGCATAGGAAGTTAAGTGAATCTCACATAGGTCAACTATCCGAAAATTGTATACTAGAGAAGAGAAATAGAAAAGTGGCTTATAATGCAGTCCAATACTTATATTTATTATATTTTATTTATGTTTATATTTGGACAATTTTGGTGGCCTTATAGCCCCCTCTCAACTTCACTAATCTATGATTCCATGATTCTTTGATGTTCAAGCTAGATTCAAAAAAGCAAAAGACACTTGAGATCACATTGAAAATCTCCTCTGGTTGCTTGGAATTTCAGAAGATTTGTGTATGTTCATGAGACACTTTGGGTTTTTCAGAAAGAAATGGGTGTCCAGATTGTTCTGATACATAACCTATCTTGTGAACAAGAATACAGTATAGGAGACAGAATGGTTTCCTATAGTAAAGGCTACATTTTATCCCCTCATCTCGTACCCTCCCACTGGCAGAAAGCAACAATGACTTGAAATTACTTTTATTGAAAGTGAAAGAAGTGCCAAAGCAGGACTACAGTTGAACATTAGATATAGACCAAATCATGAATTCCAAAGAACTATATAACTCTAATGCAGACAAGGAAGAAATTGAAATCATTAAAGATTTTATATACCTTGGTTCGATCATCAGTCTAAACGAAGACTGCAGCCAAGAAATCAGAAGCAGACTGAGACTCAGAAGAGCACCAGTGAAGGAATTAGAAAAGACCATCAAGTGTAAGGATGTGTTGGCCAAGGTCATCCACACTGTTGCATTTTCAATCACCATGTATGAGTGTGAAAGCTGGATGGTTAAAGAAAGCAGTCGGGGAAAAATAATAATTCACTTGAAATATGGTGCTGGAGGAAATCTTTGTGAATATCCTGGGCTTTCAGCAGGACTGGAGAACTTTATTGCCCTTAACTAGACATTTTAAAAACTCCTGTACAGTACCATGATTTTAATTTCTAGTGAATCCAGTGGGCCTTAAAGATAGAGAATATGGAACATCCTCTTGTGAGCTTCACTGTTTGTCCTCTGCTAATCTTTTGCACCCTTCTGATAAATGAACAAACAGAACCACATAATGCATAATTCTGCAACTGAGTCCCTGACTGCTTACTAGACCAATGAAGCTGTACCTTTCCCCCTTATTTAATAATGAGGTTATTTTGTCAGCAGAGTTTATTTTCCAAGACTCCTCCACCCCCACTTCTAGCACCCCAAGGCACAGTCCTACTGAATCAGTTACCATCTGCTCCAGTGTTTGCATTTAGCCTGGAGTGTTTGTGATCTCAGAAATATTTCCTGTAAATGGAATCCCTCATGCCAGGCCTGTCGCACAATAGATATATAATTGGATAAGTTCTAAGGAACTACAAAACAATAAGGCGAACTACATATTGTTCTGCACACGGTGCATGAATCTGTCCCAGATGAACTGCATTTTGTTGTTTACATATGAAACTACTTAAGTATGTTTTTGTTCATTAAAATAATAATAATGAAATAATTTAATAACTAAATTCATTGGTGGATTCCTTCTCCCCACCCCACCCCACCCCCACCATCCCGGGCTGGCCAGCTTTGCTGGTTTAACATAATTTAAGCCTGCTGCTAAAGAGACAAAAATAGAAGGTCAGATCATTTTGATGGGTATCTTAAGTAAACCTCTGTGGGAATCTTGAAAATATAACTCTGTACATGAGGCTTGGCAGTGAAATCTTAAATGATGAAGTATAGGGGTGATTGTGAGATGCTGACATGGCTTATATTTGTAAGGAAAGTGATAAGGAACAGGCTACATGCATGTGATTCAAAAAAATAGTCCAATTTGGAAATGTCTCTGAAACATTTAGTATTTTTAGAGTGCTGTTCTAACCCCTGCATTTTTGGGGGGAGGGGGGACAAGTCTCGACAGTGCTGCAAGCCAAACTAGACGAGATTTGGCTGCATAATTAGAAGGCAATAAATGTGATCATTCCAGAGATGCATTGCTTCAAAGCTGCTATATTTGCAAATAGAGCCCAAAGTTCCTTCCCAGTGACCAATCCTCAGACAGAAGCAAGTTAACATATAGTTTGCCGAGCTGTGGAAATCTCACATTTGGATAGATGCACATGTTTTACCTGTCAAGGAAATTACGTTTTTAAATGTAAAGCTGGTTCCTTGTGTAGCCTGTTTCCAGGGTGGTGCATTGGTGGCACTCCATTGGATGCCGCTGTTGAGGTGCAGTTTTACCATAGTGCCTACTGCCAGTGGGGGGTTCTCCTACTAGCTGGCACAGTGGCCCAAAACATGGTTTCTGTAGGAAAGATCTAAAGGAACTCCTCTAGATGGATTCAGGGGAACACTCACTGTTCAGAATATGGGTGAGAAGCTCTGCCTTTGGAACTTGCTACCAAATTCCCTCCTCATTTCTGAGCATGTGTATTGGGGTGGAAATATGTGGATTACCACTTTGACCCTCCATCCTGATTGGTGTGAACTAGCAGTGGTCCTCCCTCCTCCCTTCCACCTTTTATCTTCCTCTGCTAGGGGCTCCTCTAACCCCCTCCAGACCTTTTTCTGTTAGTTGTCTGTTTCCTCTACTCTCCCATCTTACCTAGTTTCCTTCAAGTAAGAAGGGGACCTGAAGAGAGACTTCTGAAGATGACCTCAGTCAGACTGCTCATTGAAAGCAACAGGAGAAGCTCTTGGGCAATCACTGATGCTGTATTCTATTATTTAAAGTAAATGTGCCTTCCATTAGTGACGTACTGAAAAGAAAAATCCAGTAAAGATGAGAGAAGCAAAATTA
This sequence comes from Phrynocephalus forsythii, assembly GCA_029282475.1. Taxonomy (NCBI): domain Eukaryota; kingdom Metazoa; phylum Chordata; class Lepidosauria; order Squamata; family Agamidae; genus Phrynocephalus; species Phrynocephalus forsythii. The sequence goes on along the minus strand of JAPFRF010000003.1, from coordinate 34,557,106 downwards.
AGGAAACATATTTTTCCTTGCATAATGAAAGATAAAGGAATTGCATTGTGTCTGGATGCTTAAACCAAAAGTAACAGTAACAGCACTGGATTGTATATTGCATTTAGCCAGATTAAACAGAGCCTTTTCACACGACCTCTAAACTCCGCGGCAAATGGCTCCCAGCTCCGGAGCTTAAAATTGTTTCCCCACCAGCTCCAGAGTTTACAGAAAATTAAGTGCAACCACGCCCACCTAAGTGCGTCCCAGCGCACTTTTCAGGTACCCGCTCTCCAGGGGTGAAAAATCCCTGATGCGGATCTAACAGAGAGTGCTGGGCTCTCCTGGCTTCTGTTTGTTGTCGTCCCCCCCACCACCCCTTTAAGAGATCTGAATGCTGCCGGGAACAGAGCAAGACCGGCAGAACGGAGGTAAGCTGGCATTCTTTTCTTTCTTTTTTCTCCCTCCGCTCATGCAGCCAGCAGCCAGGAGTGCAGAGGGGGTGGGAGCACAGGAACAGCGACAAACCCCCAAAATCTCTGGTCCGAATTTAAGTGGCCAGCGGATCTTAGGGGTCGTGTGAAAAGGCTCACAGTGTTATTCCATGTGCTATTCTAGACTTATTTGTGTAAAATTGAGACTGTGTACCAGACAGTCCAAAGTATTTAATCCCTTTTAAATTTAAATATAAAAGGATTAAATAATTTTATTGATGCTGCTTATCTATATATCCTTCCAGCCGCCTTTGTCATATTCTTTTTCTGAACTAATAAAATTTTTAATATCGCAATGCCTGTAATCTTGCCACTGATTTTAAACTGTAGTTTCCAATTCTATTTTTGGGTGTCTCTCATAAATTATTTTCTGCCAAAAGCACAAAAAGTAACAAGGAAAACAAATCTAACCTCCCAAAACAAGGAAAATGTTAATAAAGTTGATCAATGAAATGGAATGTTTGTGTTCCTTACATATATTGCACATATATGTACAAATGAATGTGTATTTTGGGAATAAACGCATCAACAGATCATGAAATAATTAGAGATCAGGTGAATAATAGCAGTACAGTACCCCCCCCCCTTCGCAGTTCATATACTGCAGGCCTGCTGTATCATGGAACCGCAGTATATGAAAAAAGACCCCCTGGGATAAGGTGGGAAGGCCTGTCTCAGGCCTTCTATACTTACCCCAGGCTTGGTGCTGCTGCAAATGGGTCTGCGAGGGCCTTCTCGGGCCCGTCAGAGACTCCAAAAAAAAAAAAAAAAACTTCACTGTGAAGTGGAAGATCTGGTTTGCAGAAAAGCAATTCTGAGTCCTGCAACATGCCCAGAAAGGCCCTCGGAGCCAAAAGTGCTTTCAAGTAATCTGGGGGTCACTTCCTGTTTTCCAGAAGTCACTTCCGGTTCATGGGGAAGCCTTCTGGAGCCTCCAAGGCCCTGGGGAGGCCGTCCGAAGCCCGTTCGGGGCAGCACAAGAGGCCCCAGACAGCCCCCCCCAAGCCCAACCCGACCCTGCATCTGAATATCGCGGATTTTCAATTATTGTGGGTCGGGTCAGGTTCCTAACCCCCATAATAGGCGGGAGTGTGTGTTACTGTATTGTAAACAACTGCTTCTTCTGAATGCAAAATAGTTACTTAAAGCCATTTAATAGTCATATCAGTTATAAAAAGTTATAAAAACTAAAAAAAGAAAGACAAAAACATTGTGGCACCTTAAGTTGCTGCATTTTAATGTGAGCTTTCATGGATCAAGGCCACTTCTTCAGGCATTAGATGCTCAAATTAAAAGATCACAGTTAGTCTTTGAGGTGCCACAACATTTTTTGTTTTCTTTCTTGTTTCTTTTTATTTTCTTTTTGCCTGACATGCCAGCACAGACTCACACGGCTACCTCATCTAAAACTGAAGCAAGAAAGAAGACTTGTCCAGTGCCCCATTTTGAAAATAAATTTCAATGACAGCTCCAAGCAGTATACCCCTCATGTGAATTAGTGATGTCTGAGGTCGTTCACCTCATTGGGATAAGGAACCACTCACATCACCCATCACATTTTGGGGTGGCAAAAAAGGGTATCTTGCCTAGCACCAAACTGATCCCTCACGCTGCCTTTATAATATGAGCCTTAGCAGGAAGAAACTAAGCCCTATTTGACTTAACAAAAGGAGGACGAGAACTTGTTTCAAAATTTAAAACTGAAGATTCAACATGCCCATTTCCTCTAACTGTTGTACACAAAGATTACCATGCATTAACTTTCTTAACCTAGGAAATGTAATGCAGCCATAAATTTCACTAATCAAATTTATTATTAAACACCTGCTCCCACTATATTTATAGTTTGTACATCATAGTTTTGATTCTATTATGACCAACTAATATGACTATTAGGAAAACAGTATCCTCCAATAAGCCTAGCACTTTGTTAATGCCATATTTCATCTCCTATCTCATTATTCAGCCTATCCCCACAGTAACCTTAGGAAATGGGACCGAGCTGTAAAGGTTTGCTTCAAGAGAGTAAAAACAAGTTAAAATCTCCAATTTCCTTAGAAAAACAGGACGTTTAACCTGCACCAAAACACTAAAGACTTATTCCACTTACACTGATTTCTAGTCAAGTCAGCTAAATTAAGGTCTTGGGTTTATATCCTGAAAATGTTGGTTTGAATCCTAGCATTGAGCCCTACTATATTAACATTAATTAGCCAAGGCCTTGCCACCATAACAAGTCTTAACTCCATCTATTTCTAACAGTTTGAAGTGCCCTAAAATTAAATGCACCGGCTTTCATTATGGCCATTGCTAAAAAAACATCCAAATGGTGCAGAAATTCAGTAAAACATTTTCTCACCCAAACCAAAAGTATCTGCCATTTTTTTCTCTGTTGACATAATAAATATATTACATACCGGACAATAAAGTGTAATGACAAGTACTGATCAAACAGACCACATGCTTAACAAATTTAGCAGTCAAACTGACTCATACATTTTTGAACACCAGAAATACAGAAATACCTTGGTTTAAGAGTAATTTGGTTTAAGAGCGTTTTGCAAGACAAGCAAATATTGCTTCTGAATTTTGCCTTGATCAACAAACAATGTCTTGATATAAAAGCACTGGAGCAGGTCTCATGATCATAAGTGAGCCTATGGTGGCTCTCCCTCCTTCTCTCCCTCTGCAGGATAGGGGGTGATTGTCTGGAACATTCTGTCTCAGGCAGGCTCCAAAGCAGAGGGAGGAAAGAGGAATGGAGGTCTTCCTTACACCAGCCAGAAATGTGCTGGTTAAGGATTTATACTCTTATTTTTATTTAATTTGTTTTCAACATTATTATTTTTCAAACCATTTCTACTAATTAGGCATCTAGTCAAATGTGTTTAGGGCTACAAATTGCACTTTATTATTGTCACATTAAAAACACAGAGTAAAATACAGTTGTTAGTTCCAAGCAGAGCAGATTCCTCAGCCAGGTACTTTAACCATGGTGTGGACATGGACTTCTAGCCAACTTCTTTTGGGAGTTTTGGCATTTTGTGTGTACAAGTATGCAACCCCAGAACAAATCATCTGAGTTTTCATTATTTCTTATGGGGAAATTTGCTTTGATATAAGAGTGTTTTTTTTTACAAGCATATTTCCAGAATGGATTATGCTCATAAATCAAGGTATTACTGTACAGTACAACCCCCTTATCCACTGATTCACTTACCTCAGATTCAGTTATCCGCGGTTGATGATAAGCTGGGGGGTGGGCAAGGGGAAAAAATTAAAAATAAAGCTTACCCCTGCCAATGTCCACTGATCTCCTCTTCGCCACCTCCTCCAGAGACCAGCAAGGCACCCTCTGGAGGGGACTTTGAATTTCCCACTCAGGTCCCTGGTGACAGATCGGAGGTTTGAGTGGGAAATTCAGAACGTCCAATCGGTCGCCTGGGACCCAACCCGGAAGTTCAAAGGCAGCAGCAAGAAGGAGAGTGACAGGCATCGGGGTAGTAAGTTTTATTTTTTTATTTTCTCCCCTCCTCACCGCTGCCACCGCTGGGCAACCACATATCCAGGCACCCACTGGACAGTCCTCCACCCCTCCAGTGGGTGCCCGGCGGCAGTGGCAGCGAGCAGGGAAGAATGTTTCCTGTCAAGCCCCGCACACAGAGCACACACACAAAGAGGGTTCAGTTCTTTGCCAAGATCTTTAGTGGAAAGCCAGGCAAGTTCTAAGTCCTTTGCCAACAATCAAGTGCTAGATAAATAGCAGAATCCAACTCCCAGCAATTAACAGTCCAAGTCAAAACCAGAATATCTCACAGAAACCAGATGCCAAACCCAAGGGAACAGATTAAGCCGTTGTCCAGGAAGCCAGTCCAAAATCAGGAAACAGAATCAAGGTCACAGACAGGAACGTGGTTGCAAGTTCAAATGACGCTTTGCTCCCACAGAGAGCTCAAGGTGAGCTTACCAGCTTTAACTCAAAACAGGGAACACATCCTTACTTCTGGAAAGGCTCCTGCTAGTACTCAGGGCTTCCCGACCTGATTCCCCGTCTAGCATCAAAGACCCTTTCCCTAGCTCTCCTGGTAGCACGTCTTTGCAGAATCCTGCTCATAGCCCTTCTAGGGGGAGAAGATATGTTTTCAGCTGAGTCATCAGACCCAGCTGCCTGCTGACTTGAGCTGCAAGGCTCCTCCAGCAGCTCTTCACCATTTAACCCCTCAGAGTCAGGTTCTGTGACAGGCAGGGTCCTGGCATTTCCCCCCTTTCTTCTTGTAGCAACTGAGCAGCAAAGAGAAAAGGGAAAAAAAGCTTTCTTCCCTCCTTGCCATTTGGAGGGGTGTCGAAGGCGAAAGCTTTCACCCCGGCACCCCACTAGCCCTTCTGCCACCATTATCTGCATATAAGAGTGTTTGCTCTTATCTGTGGATTTCACTGTTCGTGTGGGATCCCGGAATCAATCCCCCACAGATACAGCGGTCCTAATGTATTATAAAAGTCATCATTTAAAACACCCTTGGCCATTTTGTATATCATGTTTAATCAGCTTCTTCCAACAGTTCTCATAATCACAGGATTAATATCATTATTACTGAGGTAGAATCAGGAGAAAAAATGAACATAATTATAACATTTTTCCCAAATGTTCATTTAGCTGCAGTTACAATCTTAGCAGCAAACATCATTTTTCTTCATATTGTAATAACCATCGGCAAATTTTCTTCTTCTTTCTTTCTTTCCCTCAAAAACTTCCAAGACACAGGAGCTTTAAGAGCAGTTTTACCTGCTTGAGCTATATTAATAACAGTAAGACACATATTCCTGTGAGGATTAACAAAATTCTTACCCAAACAATTAAGCAAATAACTGACAGCAATGAGAATTTACCAGGCTAATTACACTCACAGCTTTGCCAGGACTTTGCTGGCGAGCAGATCTCCAGTCCCAAAAAAGCAACCAGCCAACCCCCTCCCAAAATGGTGGTGGTGGTGTCCATTTTAGTTTTGCTGTTATGTATTGCTCTGGTACCTCTTTCTCAGTGCCCCCGCTGCCTGCCAGGTCCAGGGCAAGATGATGATGAGGATTAATCATGGCAGTGGCGCTGAGAAAGAGGAGCCGCTGCTGCTGCTGCCTGCAATATGGACCTTAAATAAATAAATAAAAGAAAGCAATGGACAGTTTTTTTCAAGAGAAAAGGAAATATTGTGTTAGCTGCCAGTAAGTGTTAGAAATGGAGAAAGTTGGGGCAGGAAGAGACACAGAGAGATTTGCTACCAGGATTCTGTGTAGAATTCTATGGGCAAGAATTAGGGTTAGGGTTAGATGGAAGGAAATATGAAGTATCTGGGCTGAAATATTAGGAAAATAATTGTTTTTGATCTCTGTAACGTGGCAGGAGACAAGTAATGTACCATATATACTCAAGTATAAGTCGACCCGAGTATAAGTCGAGGCCCCTAATTTAACCCCAAAAACTGGGGAAACATATTGACTCTAGTATAAGTCTAGGGTGGGAAATGCAGCAGGGCCTGGCAGCTCCTCCTTTGTAAGCTGGGGGAGTGGTGTGTGATGTTTAAAATGACTTTTAGCCACTGACCCAAGCACTTGCCAGGCCCTGCTGCATTTCCCACCCTAGACTCCCCTGTGATGCAGAGGGGGATCATGAGAAGCGGCACACAATGTTTAAAATGACTTTTAGCCACCGACCCAAGCACTTGCCTCATTGGTTAAAAGTATTGACCCACTGATAAGTTGAGGGCCCCTTTTTTCAGCCCAAAATTAGGGCTGAAAAACTAGGCTTATATTTGAGTATATACAGTATTTGTTTTAATTTGTTAGGTTTAGAAAAGAAAAAAATATATTTTTTTTTAATCAGTACACTCTTCAAAAGCAACTTAAGAATTGGTCATGACTGGTCACAGGCTGTTTGTAAAAAATTAAAAATGAAAAAATGAAAAAAGAGTAGGAGGGATACAGTTTCTGACCTAAAATAGGCTGGGAGCGCTTATGTCACACACTACATTTTAGGGACTAAACCCCCCGAGTTCAGTAGGACATCCTTATAACCAAGTTCCAGGTAGGTACGTTCCTGGCATAATATTCTGAAACATTGTTACATGCATTGTGAACAGTGTTCCTCAGTTTCAGAGGCTTGACATATACAAGGCCCCACCTCCATTAACCCCCTCAAAGATATACAGTGGCACCAATATCCACGGGGGATTGGTTCCGGGCTGCCCCCACGGATACCGAAAACCATGGATAAGAACAAATGCCCTTTCATTGTACCCCTCCCAAATCCCTCCAAACCCAGACCCGTGTTTTTGTGTGATTTGCAGCAGCAGTTTGCAACAGCAACTTGCTTTGTGGCATCCTTTTGTAACAATGTATTTGCTTTATGGCACCTTTTTGCAACAGTGTATTTGCTTTATGGCACCCTTTTGCGACCGCAATTTATTTAATTATTATTTAATTATTTTTGGTGGCCAGCTGCAGATAACTGAATCAGCAGATGCTGAATCAACAGATACAGGGGTGCTACGGTATTGAAATAAAATATCCGAATTCATCTACAAACCTTTTCTATTTTGGAAATATATATTTTGCAGTATAATAATTGAGACAGGGAGAAAGAAGTCACATGCCATTTTAGAGACCTGTGATGTCTTAAAATTGAAATTATGTACCATTGGTTATTAGAAAATATGCCCTGTTAGTGATAAATTAACACACACACACACACACACACACACACACACACACACACACACACACACACACACACACACACACACACACACACACACACACACACACACAATGATAGAAAAGATTTTGGAATTCAGTGAGGTCAGGAAATATACCCAGAATACAGAAAATGTGCTGGATTAATTTATTTTTATTTTTTTGGGGAGAGGTATTCATATCCTGCTTTGGCCAGTATCCTATTAGTGACCCCAAGTAGAGAAGACACGCCATCGACTCAGAAGGTTTTATGTAAGTGTTGACTTGCCATAATTAATACAGTGGGCATTCTCTACCTAGATAGCCATAGGATACTGATTATTATGTTTTCCAGCTGTGAATGTTTAGATGGCTTTTTTTTGTCCTTTACAGAAAAACGCTTCTTTGGGCACAGGACATCTTTATACTCCACAATGCATTGGAGTCAGACATTAGACTTTAAGCAAAGGAAAGCAAAGTGTTCTGCTTATATACCGCCCCATAGCACTTAAAGCACTCTCTGGGCGGTTTCTAATTTAATTATGCAGGCTACACATTGGCCCTCACAGCAGGCTGGGTACTCATTTTATTGACCTCAGAAGGATAGAAGGCTGAGTCAACCATGAGCTGGCTACCTGGGATTGAACCCCAGGACATGAGCACAGTTTTAGCTGCAGTTAACCACTGCACCACAAGGCTCTTACTGTGTTTTGTTTTGTTTGGATTACAGCGACCAGCAATCTGCAGCAATTCCCCCAGCCAGACCTCTGGTATTATAGTTTTTTAAAAATCAGACACCTTTCATGTGTTCTTAATCTCTTATAGCTAAGTAGTAAAAACTTCATGTCAGACATGAAGGGTCTTCTTGAAAACAGAGAAAGTAATGGGGAGAGCCTAAGCTCTGCAGGAGCTGCAAGGCATTGGGGTTTGGTAGTTTCTTAAGAGGTATCTTGTATAGAGCACAATGGGCAGAGAGACTACCTGATTCGTAATGCCATGCAGCTCACGCTTCCTCCATATTCACAAAGACTTGCCATGCTTGAGATGGAGCCTTTATTCTTGAGAAGACTTTGATTGGGGGGAGGGGGCTACATCTCCTAGAATTGGAGGAAATCTTGCAGTCTTCTGGGGGCAATTGTCTAAAAATGTGAAAGTTGAATGCCTGACTGGAATTCTCATTCAGATCAGAAAATACCCCACAATTTGAACAAAAATGTGTGTTGTTTTTTTCCTGGTACAAGAGATGGCTATGACCCTCTCACACCACCTGTCTCCAAAGCTAGTAGTTTCCATGACCATTTTTACTGTACTGTTTGCTCCATAGCATTTTAGCACATTACCTAGAGATGATAGGAAAACATTAGGAAGAAAAAGATCCAGACATGGTGATATCTCATTAGTTCTCTGCACTCTGCTGGTCTTCCACTGTGTACAAGTTCTGCAGTAATCCTAAGCACCTGGTAGCTCCTATTTTGGCCTGGATGTTTCTAACATGAGCATGGAAACCCCTATAAATGGTCTTCCTCTCCAGACAGCTATAGCACATGCCTTTTTCTTTCTAGCCCTTAGGGCACTTTGACTAGCTGTACTAATTGAGATACAATATTTCCTTCCACTCTTCTGGAGAGTCTTTATTTATGGCATTAAATCATTTGGCTTCAAAACAAGATAAGGTTGACTCACTTGGATATAAAAATTATTTGGCTTCAAAACAAGCTAACTTTGACTCACTTGGCTACATTCTTACCCCCATTCCACCATTCTTGTTGGTTTACTTACACTTCTATTAACATATTCTGGTATTTTCAGACACCAGGGCATTTCAACATGTAGCTAGACTAATAATATGCTGTGGTCACAAAAAGAGCATTCAAAACTCGCAGTCTAGTACTTGTTGTGGGGCTTCCCCTAGGATGGCTTTATGGACTTATAGCACATTTTAAAAGCATAGGGCTTTTCCCTCATTTCTTTGCCATTTCCGATATTTTACATAATTTCTCACTAAGCTCTAATATTTATGTATACATTTATGAGTGGCCTTGGAAAGTACCCAGAAACTGCCCTATTTTTTTCTTCTTAGTAAGGTTTCCCCAGTAATTTAAACTTAGAAGAGTCATAAAACCTGGCTCTTGATGTAATCAGGAGCAATTATCTCTATGCTCTTGGTATACCTCCTCCATTCATTCCAGTGTGGAAGCTCTACAAAAAAAACCCCACTGGAATTAATTGAAAAGGCACAGCAGCTGTGTTGAGCAGGCTGAATTGTTTAGTGGGCATGTTGACACATCTGCTGTTATTAACAGTTCACATGGGAAAGAGCCACATCATTGGCTCTAGTCATGTGATTCCCGTGTCCTAATATTATCCAAGCAGTGTGGGAAGAAGTCATGGAGAATTGGTTCCTATTTTTCTCTGGTTAAACAGTGATCTGCCCATGCACTTAGTCTTGTGGAACTCAGTAGTGTTTTGCCACCGTCTTTTCTGGGAACAGAGCTTCAGAGCTACAGTGACTTGCTTTATTTTTATTTTTTAATTAGCATCTGCCGTATGCACAAGCGTCGATAAAAGTGGTCATAAATAATTCCAGATCAAACCAGTTTCATCTTTACTAAAGGTTTAAGTGTTTTTTTTTTTTAAATCACTCAGATTAAAATTACTACTTATCTCATCCTTCTGGTTATTTTCAGTGCCTTTCTGACTTGGAGATGTAAAATAAATTCCGTAATGTTTTTTTCAGACGTTTTATTTCCTTTTTCCACGATAATCAGATCTTCTGACAGAAGATTAGGCCAATTTTCAAGGACAATAAATAACAAAGGAGAAAATGGTGCACTTCAGGGAAAGAGGAGTACACTGAAAGAGGCTAAATTTGCTTGCCAAGTATGAGTATCAAAGGCCTCATCCCAATTAAAAAGATATAAACACAACTGGAAAACATACAGCACTGATGTCATGCCTGAAAATATTTATAGTTTGCACTAAAATAATTACATTATATTGGAAGATGTTTATTGGTCAGTCCGATCTGGAAAATTATAAATAAAAGCAGTGGAGGCAAGAGGAAAAGAAAGAAATGAAAAAGGAAGCCTTTTTTTGTAATTATAGAACATGCAGATACAACATTTATTGGAGCTTTCTTAAAACATCATTCACCAGACCTAGTGGAGTCTCATTATAGACACATAATATTAAAATGACATTGTGAATTAGTTCCAAGTCCATTACTTTATTCCACAGACAACAAAGATGGTTTGTTCTCTATCCTTGCTGAACCAAATAATGCTGTGAAATGTATGAGCTAAACCCAGTTGGTAATCCCAGCAAGATTAGCTCCGTTGAACCTATTGCTGAATGATGAATTAGCATTTAAGGCTTGTGGTATAGTGGTTAAACTGCTGCACTGCAGCTATAACTGTGTTCACAACCTGGGGTTCAATTCCAGGTAGCAAGTTCAAGGTTCACTCAGCCTTCTAGCCTTCTAAGGTCAATAAAACGAGTACCCAGCTTTCGGAGTGGGGGCAATGTATAGCCTGCATAAATAGATTGTGAACCGCCGAGAGGGTGCTTTAAGTACTATGGGGCAGTATACAAGCAGAATACTTTAACTGAATTTCATTGATTTAATACAGGCATGTCCAAACTTTGGCTGTCCAGATGTTTTGGACCACAACTCCCAGTCCTTTGCCATTGGAAATACAGGTTTGGAATTCTGGGAGTTGTGGTCCAAAACATCAGGAGGGCCAAAGTTTGGACATGCCTGATTTAATAGGTCTGCTGCAGTTGGGACTGCCATTTAAATTGAGGACCACATTTGTGCAATTTGGCAGGCTGTTGTGCAGTTTGTACTTGGAAACACTGGCCATTTCCTCATAGTTTAAGGCCCTGCATTCAAAACTCTTTATTCCAGTCCTTGATACAAGTGGTACCTCAATTTACGAATTTAATTCGTTCCGAATGCATGTTCTTAAGTCGAATTACTCTTAAGTCGGGGTACCTATCTAAAAATTGAAAAAAAAAGTTAAAATAGAAAAAAATGTAAGTCGAGTAGACCATATCTAAAATTTGTAAGGCGGCAGTTAAAAACGCTAACAATTTTTCACTCTTAAGTCAAATTGCTCTTAAGTCGAGCTGCTCTTAAGTCAGGGTACCACTGTATACTGGCGGCTTCATGCTGAGAATTTGGACAACTGAGTGTTCAGCATGTTGAGGGAAGTGACAAGGTTAGATTTTTCCTTACTTCCTACTGAAATAATTCTAAAACTTACTTCTTGTCCTCAAGGGTTGATATAGGAGATGAAACTAGATCAGAGAATAATTAGAAATGGAATACGTTTTAACAGACATAATAAGTTTTGTCTGACAAAGTCAAGGGATGCTACCCCACAGAATGCCAGGGATTGAACCATCTATTTTTAAAGAACTGGAAATGTTCTGACAGGGATAGTAAAAACTTGGCAGTGGAAAAAAATGGAGTGCAAACCAGGTCAGCCCTTCTGCACAGTATGCTCCTGCACACACCCCTCCAAGGCAGCCCCTTCATCTTAACCCATTTATCATTGATTGATTGATTGATCATAGTAAGAAAACAGTCAAACTCTGGTATTTTCTAGGATAGGCATTTACAGTTACTGAATCCTTTGATAGGAAACCAGTCTACAATCAGTTTCTAATCTCTGATAGGACTTTTTGCCTTTTCTATCCTCTTTGTAATCTTCCCCAAACCTTCTGGCTGACCTTTCTTAGACAGAGAATCCAGGTCTAGATTCTTGCTTTACGTTAAAGTTTGCAATCTCACAAATCTATAATTTGATTATTTATGATTCAGAAGAATTATTGTATAATAATAATAATAATAATAATAATAATAATAATAATAATAATAATAATAATAATAATAATAATAATAATAATAATAATAATAATAATAATAATAATAATAAACTTTTTTATGCCGCCTTTCTCCCCAAAGGGACCTATGGAAAAATGCAAGAGAAGATTTGTGGCTTCAGTAGCAGACAACTGATATAATGTTACACTGAGTATCATATATGTTTATGAAGTTGTACTCATGCGGGCAGTTGCATGTGGCTCCTTACATCTGCCTGTTGCTGCTTCCTGTCATTGCCAACCCAATGTGAACTGGCTGGAAGAATATAAGAGGAGGTAGAAATTTTCAGAGTTGGAGGAATTGGCCCATGAATAAATATAGGGATGATTTCCCTACGTGACTCACAGGGTTCGTGTTAGTAATGTTTTGTTCAAAATTGGCATAGAGAAATAACCAAAGAGAAACTCTAAAACTGAAAACTGGGAGAAAGAGGCAGATTTCTTTAGAACAAAGCAAACTTTCCAGATGATGATGAACGTCTGCTTCTGTCATTTCCCCTTGGTGATGGGCTGGTGTCGCTGGTGAGAACTGAAATCCAGAAAGGTCTTGGGGCACCACAGCTTCACTCTCCTTTCTTTAGACCAGGAGTCCTCAAAGTTTTCAAACTGTGGGCCGGTCCACTACCCGGAGACAACACTGGGGGCTGGACCACAGTCCCCCCAAAAAAGGCCAATATGGAAAAAAGGGGAAGGGAGGGGCAAAAGGGCAGAGACCCCCCCACACACACAATCAGCCCATGATCTGTGCATCTCCAGGACCCCAGCAATGCCTCCTGCTCTGGATTGCTGCCCTGAGGTGCCATCATTGGGATCCCTCTGCTGCGCCTCCTCCTCCTCCTCCTCCAGTGGCAGCGGCTGGAGCAGCTCTCCTTTCTTCCTTTCTTCATTGCATCAGGAAAGAGGCGGCAGTCCAGGCAAACTCAGACCCCTCATAACTTTCTGGCCGGCCACTCAGGATGAGGAGCAACAGTTGGGGCAAGGCTGGTGCCACGGATCCAGCCGTGCGCCCTGGCCATCATGCCCTCGCTGCGCCCAGGGTGAAAGCTGCCTCCTCTCTTGGCCTGGTCTGGCCCGGCTTGACTTGGTGCGGTGCAAGGAAGGGAGGGAGGCAGGAAGGCCTTCCCAAAGCCACCTGCAGCCCACTGACTGGCCAAGCCCAGCCAGGCTGCAGTGCTCTGTTGGCTTGGCAGCCCGCCCATCACCAGCCGGGGACAAATGCAGCCCTGCCAGGCAGAACCAGACCTGGGCCACCGTTGGCCTTCCCTTCCCTTCCCTTCCCTTCTCTTCTTTCTCCGCCACCTCCTCCTCACTGGTCTTCTTATTGGTGGTGGTGGTGTCCTCAGCCTCCAGGCATGGCTGGGCTCCCTCCTCCCCTCCATCACTCCAAGGAGCAAGGCAGCAGCTCAGAGGGGACTGGGTGGATGGGAAGTAGCTCCATTTGCCCCTTGGTCGCCCGCTCTCCATCCTTCCGTTGGTCCACTGCTGTGGCTGCTCCAGCTCGGAGCAATAACACAGGCGGTGGCCACACAAGGCAGGCAGGCGGGGTGGAGGAGGACCAGGGGTGGAGCCTCAGGGCCATGGAGGGAATGGAAAACCTTGCTGCAGCCCTCCCACTTTGAACTGCCCCACTAGCCAGTGTGCTGATCATCTGGGTGTTGGGTAGGAGGAGTGGGGGAAGCGACATAGCCCACCACTTTGAACTGCCTCAGCAATAGAAGCAGCTGTGGAGGGTGGGTGCTCATGAAGCAGGGGATAGGTGGGGGTCTGCAATTGGTCCTGGGGGCCGGATTTAGGACCCGGGAGGCCGCATCCGGCCCCTGGGCCATAGTTTGAGGACCCCTGCTTTAGACAGAACAGTTTTAACCAGCCATGATTTCTTCCCAGCTTGTGAATTCTGGGAAGCATGGCTTTTGAAGAAGCAGGATTTACTTAGGCTTGGGACTGATGGTAGATTAAGGGAGCAGCTACAGCAGTTCAACTGGATGAAGTTTGACAGCTTCTATTTTCATGCTGATAGTGGAGTCTGGGAAGCACATTATTTCTGTATCCAATTTGTAATGTAGCTTGATTCTTGACTGTCATTATAACTCATAAGGTGTGTGGATACTGACTTTCCTTTCTCTGTGGCTCCTGCCTGGAACTTTGTTGTTAACAGACAAATAAATTTATTTCTCTTTCTTACCTAGTATTTTCAGGATGTTCCTTGCTCACTCGGACTAATTACCGTATGTCTTTCCAAGCCAGCTGCCTTGAGAAGCTCCCAAGATGATGTTGATAGCTGTCCCCTGTTGTTAAGCTTCCATCACCTGGGTTCCAAAGTTCCCTTTTAGCTATCATAGCTGACAGCTGCTGATTAAACCTGTCCTCTAGCCAAGAATCTGTCCATTCTTCCCCCCCCCCAAAAAGGGAGGGGAGCCATCTGAGCTGTTGGACATAAACATCTCAATACAGTGATCCCATATGTTCATATATTTTGCAAAGGAGAATGCTCAGAACATATTCTTCATGGACTGCATTGCCTAGACATTTCAAGGCCTGTAGCTTTGGGGAATTGTAATCCAAAAAGGGGAAAGGTAGCATTTCCAAGTTCTGGCAAAGCATCAACAAAGAGAGAAACTCCCCCTTTTCCCTTAGGCTACTGCTGCTGACTTTGCACAAAGTTCAGGGCAAACTTATGCATTGGATAGCCATTATGGCATGCTGTCCTGTTTTTGTATTGGTGCATCCATGCCCTGTTTCAAGATCACGCCAGGGTATTCAGGAATAAATTTATTTATTTTTATTTATTTATTGGATTTCTATATCGCCCATCTGGCAGCAAGGTCACTCTGGGCGGTTTACAACAATTAACACATTCAAACAAATTTGCTTACAGGATAGATTATTAGCTGGCGTGCTAGTTGATAAGGCAGACTGGGGCACTTACTGCAAATAGAATTGCTGTGTAGGCAGACATAATGTTCATTCATCCACTCAAAATGCTGGGGGCTTCTGGGAGTTGAAATCCAGCAACATCTGATGACCAGTGATGATGATGATGCACTCTACACCAGAGTGCATTCTAGTAAAATCAATAATATACAAACATGCAGCACATTTAATCACAACCTCAATGTGTGTGTGTGTGTGTGAACCTGTACATCAACACAAAGCTCCTAAAAATAAGCAACGACCAAAAGTAATTAATCAACTGCTAAAGAGTTCATAATCAGTAATGTAAAGAAGCAGTGGTCTTCCTCTTGTATTTTATAGGTGTCTTCCTGAATGAAGCCAGGTTGCACTAGCTGTTCATAATACAACACTGGATGTATAAATTTCATCTTAATATACCAAGCAGACCTGCATGATTTATTTCATACAAAAAGAGAAGGATGTGGGGTTTTTTTGTATTTGCGGACAGTAGCTCAGTGGGAATATTGTTTGACTACAAGAGAAAAATGCACTTATCTTCTAATAACCTGACTAGCTGACAGATTATAGTGCAGGTTTTCGTAAGTAGACATGAAAAGGATGCCAAATTTATCTGTTCTGGCAGCGATCAGGGAGGAATGAAGTTGGCTTAGAGTAGTGGGAACTGAAGATCAAATGGTTAAAAAATGTAATTACTTGCGGCTCTGATTCGTAAAATTAATGCTTTATGACATTTTCATTTGATTCTGTTCGTCTTTCCTAGTTTTCCGGCTGCAACCACCTATGATGAATTTTGGCCTCAAGAACTGCATACAAATATGCAAGTCTACGGCAGTCAGTAATAAGGCCTAGCATTTATAGAGAATATTTCAGGCGTTCATAGTGTTTCACAACCACGAGCTGCTGGGAATAAAAGGGAAAGGACTAGAATAGGACAACTTGCTTTCAGGTCTCCCCTCAGACATTAACCCCACACGCTAACAGATAGCCCAGAAAGCTGTGTTTCCTGGAAGACTAACCATTTTTGTTTAACAAAACATTTTGTGAATGTCCATTGCATCTGAAGAAAGGGGATGGGCCCTGCTTCTATCAGAAAAGCTTCACGTCATCTGTGATGCCTTCATGTAGCCCAGTGGTTCCTAACCTGGGGGTCGGGACCCCTTTGGGGGTCGAACGACCATTTCACAGGGGTCACCATGAGCCAGTGAAACGGCTTGGGTCTGGAGGAGTGGGGGAAAGAAGGGGGGAGAGTGAGTTACAGCTTGATAGGTTGGAGGGGATGTCAGTCAGTGGCACCAGAGGCTGTGATTGGCTGAGGGTGTCTGAAGACAGGGGAGTTCTCTATGGCACCTGCAGCAGTGGCCTGCCAAAGGGGGCTTGTGGCCTCTTCCAAACAGGGCAAGGGGTCACCACAACATGAGGAACTATATTAAAGGGTCGCGGCATTAGGAAGGTTGAGAACCACTGATATAGCCCATAATGTTATGCAGATAACTGGGAATGCTCTTTAAATTATTTTTGTGATCCATTACCAGTGAGGTTCAATTATGTTCTTATTATTATTATTTTTGGTTGATTCTATTTGTGAACTATCTTGAAGAAGGCTCATTTGCTTTGAAAAGCAGTACATAAAACCCCTTAAAATTATTGAACAAGGGTTCAGTCAGAATCCTAAGGATACATATTAGGTGTTACTCTCCATTTAACTCAGAAAGAGTTACTTTTATCTGAACAGACTGAAAAATTGATCAAAACCTGACTCTATCTAACCTATCATCTGTTTTCAACCGTGTCCAGTGTCTGGTTCTAGAATGGAAGTGTGTACTAATAGAATACTCCAGTCTCTGTTGATCATTTCCAGCTTCCATCAGGCTGTTGTTTAGAGATGATCTCAGCAGGAGGACATGTAAACCACTGTAAGATTTTAGCAGTCTGTTAAAACAAACACACTGTCTCACATTGCTACCAGATAGAGCCACAAAGAATTTGTTTGAAAATTGAAGTCTTTGGGTTTTTTTTTTGAAATTTTATCCTTCAAAAAAGGTAATACTGAATATGGGGATGGCAAAATGGGACTCTGTGGAATAAATTTGGCTTGTCAAACAATCTCACGTAATCCTGGAGAGTGCTGTCAAATATTGGGTTGCTTTGATGCTAGCCATTTTCCCTTATGTTGAAGTTGACACCATGTTCTCACTCAGTTAAATGCGGAGAATCCAGATCATGCTTCTTCCAAGCCACTGCATTTTGTGATTGTTCCTCATTATCCTCCTAGCTACAAAGCTGTTGTACCTGCTGCATAAGTGTAACGCTGCATCACTAGGTAACAGCAGCTACTTGGCCCTGCAAGCATCTGTTGTTCTCTCTCTCACTACTGCCACTGCTTTTGGCTGTGTGCGTGTGTGCATGTTGTGAAATGAACAAAATTCTTCATTGGCCTTCTGGAAAAGCTGGATGCAGTTGATGGGAAGCACCTCTTAGAGTCCTCAGGTTTTCCACAATGACATGGGTTGAAGCAAAACACTGTCTGTCCACCAAGATTCTCTTGAAGAACAGTTCTTAAAGAAAGCCACTTGGTTCTATGCACTTTAACCTTTAAACAATGACAGCTCTGTAGTGGCCTGGATTTTTGAAAGAGGAATGAATGCGTATCTCAGGACATCAGCAGCAATGGCAGGAAATGTGCAAGTGCTACAACAGGGAGAGAAACCCATGTTTCTTGTCACACAGCTAAATTTGTTGAAGAGTCTTTAATGAAGAACATTGCCAAAGCTGCTTTGGAAATACAAGTACTGTTACCCATGTCTACATGCTTATCCATCTTATGTTTGTGGACCCGAGTTTAGAAATAGATAGATAGATAGATAGATAGATAGATAGATAGATAGATAGATAGATAGATAGATAGATAGATAGATAGATAGATAGATAGATAGTGGGGCCACATTGGGAGCTGCAACCTAAGTAATATTTCTATCCTCATTAACTCTGAAAGAGCTATAAACCGGACTTACTTTTATAGAAGCCATTTTGATTTTTCTTCAGCAAGACCTATCTTTCTTTGTACTCCATAATTTGTTGTTTCATACTTCTTTCCATGAGTTTTCCTGGAACAGAGTTTAACATAACTGGACAACCTCCCCCGCTATTGTGTTGTTATGAGCCAGCAAAGTTGCTTCCAAATTATTGTCATCCTGATGGGGTTACTAGCATGTGTGAGATGCTCAAGGAATAATTTATGGATGCCATTACCTGATGAGTTTCCATGCTGAGTGGAGATTTGGACCCAGGTTGGCTGAATCCTCATGTGATCTCTGTTTATTATACTACACTGCTTCTCCCACCTCCAGCCATGTTTGTATAAAGTTCGGTCTAGTACCCCATACACACAGCCCTCCCTCCTGCCTTTGTTTTAAAACTGATGTTACATTTAGTCACTTTCCAGTCTTCTGGTTCAGATGCTGATCACAGAGGCATAGACTCTTGACCACCTTTAGTCTATGATAGAATCCGTGAAATGACAACCAATATATGGACAATTGATTTGTTCTGCTCCCTGATTTTCAGCCAAAGAGAGCTTGGAGATGCAACAGGAGTAACTCCAGTCTTACTTCCCCCTCAACACATACAGTGGTGGATAAGTAACTGACATTACCTGGTGATGGGGACTACTTGTGGCCCCAGACCTGCTTGGATAAAGGTAGCACCATGAAGGTCTCCATAACTGGTGTAGTGAATGCAAACACTACCACAAGGTAACTGAGTGGTTTAGGCATCTGTCTGAGGAGCCAGAGGGTGGGAGTTCAATTCCCCACTGAACCTCCTGGAGAGGGGCTAGACCAGTGGTTCTCAACCTGTGGGTCCCCAGATGTTCCTGGACAGCAACTCCCAGAAATCTCTTCCAGCACAGCAAGTGGTGGAGGCTTCTGGGAGTTGCAGTCACGAACATCTGGGGACCCACAGGTTGAGAACCACTGGGCTAGACTCAGTGATCCATAGGGTCCCTTACAATTCTGCAGTTCAAAGACATTTGCTGCTGCTGTTAAGGCCATATTCACTGAGCAGAGGGCCTGTTTTCTTCCACTCTACCTCCAGAACGCTGCTTGTTTGTGCTGTGCTAACTTTATTTATTGCCAGTAGTAAACTGGCACAGAACACAGAAGTGGCAAAAGTCCTTGAACGAACCCTTTTAGGGCAATTTGATACGGACACGGTTTGCTGGGAGATGGGAGATGGGGCTTATGGGGCCCAGCGGTCAGCAGTTCACCGAGTGTGTGTCGTAGGAATGTGGCTGGGAAGACTAGAGGCACAGGGGCTGCTGGTGACTTTTCAAGTAGCACAGTTTTGCTAAAGAAATCAGCCTTGAAGAGAGAGACTTGAAAGGGGGAGGAGGAGTGTGGTATGCCAAATTGTGATGAGACAGAATTAGGTTCCTGGACCAAGGAACAGCCTGAGAGGCACAGAAAGAAGTGGAAGGACATGAAAGCCAAAACTGAAACAGATCATATGGAAGAACCCATTTGTATTTGCGTACAATTTGTTCCCTCAGTTGCTACTGCTGCTGGCTGAAGGAAGGAAGTGTGGGAGGAATTCCATAACATTGGATCATAGTGTCTTTCCATGGAAATATGATGATTTAAAACAAAAATCCAAGCACTCTAGAAAACACATTAAAATATATGTGGGGTGGAAAAAAATACTCTGCATCTGGCACAGGATTAGTGGTGTTTTCTTAACAGTCAAGGAAGGGCAAATTCTAATTGCAATTTGCCTATTATTTTTAGCTGGGTTATAACAGATGAGTGTTCATACTTTTAATAAAACATTGCCATACCTTTTACTCTGGGCATACTTAACTGGTTGCTTCTGGGTCCCCATTAAGTCTAATACCAGAGATAACACACATTTTTTCTGCTGACATCAACAGACCCTAAATGTGCTTATTTTTGGTGGATTGTGTCCTTGACAGAGCTTTAAAAAGTTGCCTTGTTGGCTACAGCTCCCACTAGCCTGTGCTTTTGGAGGGATTCTGAGAGCTATTAGCCATAGAAACGCAATTTTTTAAAGTCCCAGCCACTTAACTATTAGTATTCAATGTATACAGCTGCCTAGATGCCCTAACAACAGCCAGTCTCGCCTGATTTTGGAAGCTAAGCAGGGTCGACCCTGGTTAGTACTTGGATGGTAGACCACCAGGGAATACCAGGTGCTGGCAAACCACTGCCAAGAAAACTCCATGGATATGGGGTCATGAAGAGTCGGTCACAACTGTAATGACACAACACACACACACACACACACACACACACACACACACACACACACACATTCAATGTATATAATGCAAGGTACAAAATCTTCTGTGACCACAATGAAATTCCTTATCAGATATGTGTAGAAATCTATAAGTCTCTAATAGAGAGTCTGTAGATCAGCAGGAGCCTATAAACATACTCAGATATTGCCACATGGGAACTGACGAGTTCAAGAGTGGAGGTAATAGCTTAGTAATGGTGGAGTTCAGGTTCTAAATGCAGAAAAGCTTTAATTACTGGCTTCTTGGTTATACGTAACAGCAGGTTTGGGTATGTCACTTCATTGACGGGGCTGGACTCAATGGTCCACAAAGTTCCTTCCAGCTCTGCAGTTCTAGCATTATAAGATTATAAAAGATATCTGGTAGCAGTGCTGCTTTGCTTAGGTTAGAGTAGAGTCTGATTAGAGTCTGAGGTAGCTGGGCTAATGTTTGGTTTCGGTATAAGCCAGCTTTATATCATTGCATTTGGGGATGGTGGTTGTGTTGGAGAATTTTCAAAACAATTTTTGTCCATTTTCAGCACAAGCCATGCATAAGAACATAAGAAGAGCCATGATGGATCAGGCCAATGGCCCATCTAGTCCAGCTTCCTGTATCTCACAGTGGCCCCACCAGATGCATTTAGGAGCGCATGAGACTAGATATCTGTCTCCTGATAGCACTCCCTGCATCTGGCCCTTGAAGTACCCCTGTTTTAAGCCTGGAGATTACACATCTCCCTCATGGTTTGTAACCTGTGATGGACTTTTCCTCCAGGAATCTATCCAATCCCCTTTTGAAGGCATCCAGGCCAGATGCCATCACCACATCCTGTGGCAGGGAGTTTCACAGACTAACAATGCACTGGGTGAAAAAATATTTTCTTTTGTCTGTTCTTACTCTCCCAGCCCACAATTTGAGCGTATGTCCCCTAGTTATGGTATTTTGTGATGCAAGATACCACAACTAGGTGTCTTGCAAGTCGAACCAGAACATTCAATTCCATACGCACAGCTACTGCGAGACGCCTGAGAAGGTGGCACATTCTCTAGCCAGGCTGGGCTAGGTGCTTGCCTTCTTATTGAAAGTGGGGTGGGATGGGGAAAAATTCAAAACAAGATAAACTTGAGGATAATGTCTTATTGCCCACATCACTCTGCCTCCAGTCCTGGCAGCTTCTCCACTCCTTGCCACCTTTGGATTCTCCTGTAATGGAGGACGAAACTATCCAAATATTGGGAACCGCAACCATAAAAATCAGTGTTGTTCTCTGATTACATTCAAATACACTCTATATTTATTTTATTTTTTGAGTATTATTACCCTGTCTTTCTCCTTGGAAAAGGACCCAAGGTGGCTTACAGTAATGAGGGACAATATACAGTCCAGTACATTTAAGACATATTCAAGTTTGAGAACAGATAATGGAGGGAAATCTTACAGCAATAAAAGACAACATTAAAGCTACAAGAGAATGTGAGCAGTTAAAGAAAAGAGTAAATATTCCATTATGAGGGATGGCGCTAACATTGAAAACACCAGTGTATTTATGAAGTCCGTCAATATGATCGTGTAAGGTGAACCATCTAAAAGTTATGAGGGGTGGAAACTAACATTGAAAATGCAGTGCAATCACACGAGGAGATATATAAACACAAAGTTATAAGTGGTTATAAACACAAAGTCTGTGTAGTCATGTATGGAAGTTCGTATAAAGACACATAATAGGTCATTCAGGGAAAGCTTGTTTGAAGAAAAAAGATCAGAGTTGCCTTCTCAATTCCAAGTTTGATCATTTACTATATTCAGTGAAGACAAGAGAAGGTTCTTCCTACAATTAAAGCCCCAGAAAAGTAAGAAGCCTGCCTGGAGACTTCCTCTACAGCAGCGTTTTTCAACCGCTGTTCCGCGGCACACTGCTGTGCCGTTGGACCTTGGCTGGTGTAAGTTCCTCCCAGGTCCTGGGAGGAGAAGACTACCTTTCCCGGCGTGCTTTTGAGGAAAGGCTGGCCGTGGGCGGGGAAGGAAAAAAAAAAGGAGGAGGAGGAGGAGGCTGACTGGAGAGCGAGAGAGAGCTGGGAGATAGCCAGGTAGGATCCCCCGCCCCAGGCACACAGCACCCCAGCCACCCCCACCCAGCACTGGGAAAGACTGGAGGGAGGGCCGCAAGCGCCTTGGCCACCTTCCGTGGAGGAGGACAACCGGCTGCCTCCTCTTGCGGGGCCTGGAGGGCGGGCTGGGCGAGCAAACTCCGCCTCCTCCTCTCCTCCCCTTTTGGGCCAATGAATCAGAGCGGCGGCAGCGGCGCTGGCTCCCGGTGTGTGCGTGTGTTTCTGTGTCTCCTGCAATGGAGACCCTGTTCCTGTTTGCTCAACTTCTCGTTGCGCCTCGGCGAGAGGAAGTCCGCCTGCTGCTCCCCTCGGCGCTCCCTGCCTGCACAGCCCGTCGTGTGTGTGTGTGTGTGTGTGTGTGTGTGTGTGTGCGCGCGCGTGCGTGTGTACAAGCAGCAGCACCGACGAACCGGCCCTTTCCTGTACGCCCCCTCCCCCGTTCCCCGCACTCTCTTCTGGTGGGAAGCAGAACCGCCGCCGCCGCCGCCGCCGCCGAGGACGGAGGGTTCTGTTTTGCTTTGGGAAACATTGGTGTGTTACCGGGGGAGGGGGAGGAATTTTTAAACATTTTCTAATGGTGGAAGATGAGCCAAGTGTGCCTTGGCCCAAAAAAGGTTGAAAAACACTGCTCTACAGATTCCTACAACTCAAGCTCTTCATCAGAATTATTACACAAGAAGAAGAGGGGAGAGATGTTTATGCAGATAACAGGAAATACAATGTTAAGAAATTGCAAGGAAAGACAATGCACGTTGTGGAACTAAAATGCAAACTGTTAATAAGGAGGTAGAACAATAGCTTTTCCACTAAGTTAATGGGGATAATAAGAGCCCTGCTCAATCAAAGGCCTATCTGGTCCTGCATTCTGTTTTCCTCTGAGATCAGCCAGAAACTGCTCTCTGAGGAAACTCACAAAGAAGATAGGATGGGATAGTGATACCGTCGTCCTGATCATATCCCCTGGCCAGCAGGCATTCAGAGTCAAACAGCAACAGCAAAAGGACTTATACTGAGAGCGACTGGATGGTATTTTGAGCATAAAAACCTACCAGTAGATCAAACAAAGACCATCCAACCAAACACCCTGCTTTTGCTTCTGGCCAACCAGATGTTTCTTTAAGTTCATGATATGATAGATGACTCTTCCCTGCTGTACTCAGAATTTACTTTAGATGCTGACATTGTACTCCCTGAACATCACTAATAACTGTTGGTTGAACTCACTCTTTAGGAGTGGAAACAAAATACCTTTTAAAAACCAACCTGTTTTCCAAATCCTTTTGTATTCTCACGTGACATGATGCTTAAAATGTAGAGGGGAACACTGAGTTTTTCCTTATTCTCTCATACTTTGGATCCTTTTCCAAAGAGAAAGGCGGGGTAAAAATACTCTAAAATAAAAATAAATAAATAAATAAATAAATAAATACTCTATGTCAAGTGTAAAGAGTTTTCAAGATTGTTTCATCCACAGTGAGAGTCAGATCACATGCCCATGTTCTTAAATGTGATGCTGCAAATACTGTATCTGTTATTTCCCTTTTTGTGTGTGATGGCCTCACATTGGCAGTTGTTGACAGTATTCTGAATGGACAGCCACTTATAGCCGGTCTTACTGATAGATCATGGGGAGGAAAAAAACCAGGCAAACCACAGCACAATTACGCCAGCTGCAGAAAACACTATGCAAGCAAAATGCGACAATTATTCAGATCTGGTTTATATTGCTGGTTTACAAGCAAATATGCGCTTTTGAATGCGCAATTAATCCAATTGTGAATAACAATATGTTTTAAACAATGATTTGTGTCTGAATACAAAAACTCCTTTTTTGCTTTTGTAGATGAATGCTGAAACATATTATAACAGTATAATGAATTAGGAGGAGAAGCACCTGCGGAAATAAAAGAACAGTTTTTATTTTGCACAAAATAAAAGAACAGTTTTTATTTTGCACACTCAGTAAGCCCGTGAATGCTTTAATAAACTTTTGCTAGAAGCAGAAACATTTTTTTCTTGAAAGCCAGTGGCAGCTTGTGGACTGGCGAGCGGTAGGCACCTCAAAATGGTAGGAAAGGCATACTGTATATCCTCAAGTATAAGCCTAGTTTTTTAGCCCTAATTTTGGGCTGAAAAAAGGGGGCCTCGGCTTATATTTGGGTCAATACTTTTAGCCACTGAGGCAAGTTTGGGTCAGTGGCTAAAAGTCATTTTAAACATTGTGCGCCATTCTCCTGACCCCTCAAGTTTAAAATGACTTTTTAAAAAGTCATTTTAAAACAATGTTTAAAATGACTTTTAGCCACCAACTCAAGCACTTGCCTCGGTGGCTAAAACTCATTTTAAACATCACACAAACACACACAGCTCACAAAGGAGGAGTTGCCAGGCCCTGCTGCATTTCCCACCCTAGGCTTATACTTGAGTCAATAAATTTTCCCAGTTTGGGGGGTTTAAATTAGGGGGCCCGGCTTATACTCGGGTCGACTTATACTCGGGTATATACGGTATCTCTCCTGCTAAGTCTTCAGACTGCCCATATTTAAAGAGTGTCTGCTCATTTGTGTAACTGCACAGCTCCTGTGAAAAGAAGAGTGAAAGTTTAATCCATCTAGTATTAACTGATCTTGCCAATTTGCATAAATCTGTGATCACAATCTTTGTGAATCATTGTTTGGTAGAACAATCGGGAGGTGGTAGCTCTTCTTGGTTAATTACAGTAGAACAGCAGATCCACCAACTTCACCTACATTCTTCCACTTGATCAGTTTACCTGATATCTCCACCACCACCACCAAGTGTACTACTCTGTATCTCCCATCTTTTGTGCATTCCTCAAAGCACAGCTACACTATAGGCCTAAACCACTTTTAAACTCGTTTAACAATCTTCACTTCCCCTGAGGAACTTCAGGAATTGCAGCTTTGGATGGTTGCAATATTATCATAGGGTTATAATTCCCCGAGTTCCTGAAGCAGAGTAGAGGAGAATCAATACTGTTTTAAAGTGGTTTAAGTTTGTAGTATTGAGTTTCCTTGGTCCCTGTGCAGCTAAGTGTCTGTGCTAAGCGGGAACACATGGTACTATTTTACTTAAACTCCAGTTCTCATAAAAGAGATTGAGGGGACCATACAGTCTGAATTTGAAAACCTCTGGCTATGGGTCATATAATGTGCTCAGTAGCTGTGTCTGATTTCTACTGATCTTTATTGTGTGAGATTACAGGCAAATTTAAGTTTAAATTTAAGAAGTAAGGGTGACGATGTAGGCAACATATTTAAGAATTAGGATTTAATTTTGGTGTGCCTTATTAGTTTAAAGATGTCTAAGTGTAATTTGGAAAGGATACCAGCACAGTTTAAGAAAACAATACTAATATAGTTAATCAATGGAGTATATCTGAGGTCTGTACACATTGTTTACTATCATAAAAAAGATCCTCTCTTATTCATACTATCATATAAAAAGAATTGGTCATAACTTTTGACAGACAGGCAGACAAAAAGATATTGGTCATAACTTTTGACAGACAGGCAGACAAAGAGATTTTATGTGCCATTATACAGTGAGATGTATAAGCATTGGTTGTGTCTTTTAAACGAATTCCAAAAAACTCAATATCTGGTGTCTTCTTGCATTTATTTATTTATTTATTTATTTATTTATTTATTTATTTATTTATTTATGAGTATTTTTACGCCACCTTTCTCCTTGGAAAAGAACCCAAGGTGGCTTACAGTAATGACAGATAATATACAGTCCAGTGCAATTAAGACATTTTCAAGTACTGAGAAGAGGGAATTGAGGAGCATCTTACAGCATTAAAAGACATTACATTAAAACTACAAGAGAACTGGAGCAGTTAAAAGGAGAGTAAAATTCCATGTAAAGTTATGAGTGATGGAAACTAACATTGAAAACATAGTGTCAATGTAATCACACAGGGTAATAAGTGGTTATAAAATCTATGTGATCCTATAAATTGGAGGGTGACCTCATCCAGTACAGGTTGCATCCCTATCCCCTATTCTCCCTTTTGATTGACCAGAAGCACCTCTGTCTTGTCTTGGTTTAGTTTCATTTTGTTCATCCCCATCCAATTCATTACTGCAGCTAAACACTCATGTAAAATTGAGATAGTACCTCCCTCAGAATATGGAGGTGATAAGAGTAGAGCTGGGTGTCACTGGCAAACTGGTGGCACTTAACCCCAAAAGTCCTGATAATCTCCCCCAGTGGTTTCATACAGATGTTAAATAACATAGGAGACAGAACAGAACCCTGGGGGACTCCACAGGTCAGCAGCCATGGTGTCAAACATGAATCACCTAATACCACTTTCTGCGTTTTTTTCCTGCAGGAAGGATCGGAGCCACTTTAATGCAGTATCCCCAATTCCCATTGCAGAGAGATGAGTCAGGAGAATGCCATGGTCTATATAGTGTCAAAAGCAGCTGAGAGCTCTAGTAAAACCAAAAAAGGGACACAGACCCCTATCCATTTCCCTGCATAAGTCATCTACCAATGCAACCATATGTGACTGTGAACTTTATGCTTTTTATGCCAGAGAAGTTTTTTTTTTTTTTTGCACAAATTGCAGCATTTGTGATAAGGGGAAAACCCCACTACTTCTGATGTCACATCAGAGCTGAGGAATCTCAAAGGGCTTGAACATTTCTCACTGAGAGCTCAATCACACCTGGCCAAAAAAAAAAAAAAAGGTTATATTGATTTGGCTGGAGTTTTTTTATATTGTTTTATAAATTTCTGTACACACAATTCATGGCCAAGATTAATTCATTTTCCTGACCAGCGGTTTATTTTCCCTCGCTGAGAGTGTGGTATTAAATTCTATTGATGATGTATTGGTTCATTTATTACTAGTACAGCATGTGTGTACATTCCTACTTATTGTTTTCCCATCCTTGGTTATTCCCTGGGGAAGGCAGCCATGGTAGCTGAACATTTGTGATTAATGATTTTTCAAATAATAATAATAATAATAATATTTTCCCTCCCAAAAATTTTGGCTGGTTATTGATTACATTGATAAACCAAGATCTACAGCTTTACAGGGACAATATCAGTACAAATTGACCTTCATATGCCATTTGTCTTGTGTACTGCTTGATAACTCTACCTAATGTCTGCCAACCAGCATGGCATTACAGACGGAGACGAGGACCATAGTGGGTTGTGACCATAGTTTGAATATACCTGAACAGAAATCCCTTTCTGCCACATGCGTGTATCAGTTGTGTGTTTTCAAAAATAAATAAATAAAAGTAAAGGCAGCATTGCCCCCAGAAACATCAGAGAAAATAAATCAATTCCATGTCATAGACAGCCATAATGTTTCAAAAAGGAAGAAATTAAATGATGTTGTTAAAACGAATGGGAACATTCCTGATTGTTTATACACAACACAACCACAAAAACAAATGTATGAGTACAATAGAGGTATGAAAAACATCAGCATAATAGTGGGTTTTTTCTCCCATTTGATTGATCCCTGAAGTACATCACCGGGTTGAAACAGCACAAACTGATGAGAACAAAGAACTTTGCAAGTATTCTTCACATGCCTAGTAAAAACTCTAGCAATAAATCTCATACCAGAACAGCAACCGGGGAGTTCTGGTTTTTCAGTGGATAAGGAAAGCATTTTCAGACCATGCTGTCTTCAGTTCTTTGTGGAAACCATGTGAAAATAATTTTTATGGTACAGAGGATAGTGCAAACTGAACATCGTCCTCGTTAATCTGTAGTGTACGGTGTTTGCTTATCGTGTAACTCGACATGAAAAAGGAAATCATGTTCCATGATCTGCAAAGACACCCAGGAGTTCAGTGCAAATTATTGTGATATTCATTGTGAGGAATGATTATAGAAGTATCTCATTATATACTTCAAGTTACACTTTTCTGCTTGCATCTTTAGTGATGCAGACTTGAGAGAGCTCTCTGATAGATCATCAGTGTCCTTGCAGTGGTTTAAACCTTCTTGATGCTTGCAGTTTGTGCTAAGCAAGCACACTATTATTTTTATTTTGCTTGCAACAGTCTACGGTTATAGATAATTACTTAATCAGTTAATATCAGCAGTATCAAATTCTAAATTCCATACGGAATTAACCCCTTTATAGGTCAGAGAAAAAGGTAGAAAAAGTACAAAGCCACTCTTCAGGAATTACATTTACAATTTAATTATACAGGCTAAACATTGCACACCCACCTACCCCGTCAGCTGGGTACTCATTTTAACAACCTTGGAAAGATGGAAGGCTGAGTCAACCTTGAGCCAGCTGCCAGAATCTGCTGGGACTGAACACTGTCCATGAGCAGAGTTTTGACTGCAATTCTACAGTTTAACCACTGCACCACAAGGCTTCTCCTGGGTTAGGTATCTGGTTGCAGAACCAAAGGTTGGGAGTTTGATTCTGCACTGTGCCTCCCCAACAGGGGCTGGATTCTTATAGTACTGCAATTCTAAAGACTATTATTGTAAGCCATTTTATGTCAGGAGAAGATGCATACACTAAGTTCCTGCTGATATGTAGTTTAGTGCTGAACACTGTGCATTATTAATCACAACCACCTTAAATGATGCAGATTGGGTGCTCATTTGTTACAAGGTGGCATGATGCAAATATTGCATGTGCTTTATGAGCTCAGTATTATCTGAGCACATTAAGAATAAGAATTGCATTTATTATTTTTAATTAATTAATTAATTAATTAATTAATATAGCTTGTATGCCGCCCACTACCCAAAGGTCTCTGGGTGGCTCACAATCAAAATAAACAATTCAGACAATTAAAATATCAAAATTGCAATAAAATTAAAACAATAAAAACATTTAAATACAATATATTAAAATACTACACTAGAATCGCCATCACAATAATCAGTTTTAAAACTTATGGAACAGGAATGTTTTTACTGGTGCTGGAATGTTATCAACGTTGGCGCCAGGAGGGTCTTACTTGGGAGGGCATTCCATAATCTGGGGGCAGCTGCCAAAAAGGCCCTGTTCCTACAATATCAATTCACCCTGGCATTCTTTTATTAAGATACACAAAAGTATCTTAATACACAAGGGAGTCATACTGGACATGCAGTAGCTAAAATGCAACATTAGGACAAAGGAGTGAAATTGGAAACAAAATATGGTTAGAAACCAGCATATGTTCCTTGACCTATTAAAGGCACTGCATTGAACAGCTTAAAAGAACATACTGAAATACAGATTCTATAAGATAAAAAACAAAAGAGTCAATCTGGAACGTATTAATGTTAGCAACCATTTGACATATATGACATGTTTATGGAGTTTCATCTTAATGAATCAAAAGGATGAAGTTTACTGAATACGTAAAAAGGGAAGGAGCAGCAGTGGACAAAGTCCTCTGTTTAAAAAAGCATCCTATTTCTTAATCATCAGAAAGAACAGTAAAATATGCCAGCTTCTGTACACATTTGTTTATTTGTATTTTATTGTTGTATTGTTTAACACAATATAAAAATTGAGCAACCCTTCAGCTCCACTGATATCAACGGAAGAGGAAAGAAATAAGCATATGATTAAATCTCTGTCATTTCATTTTTCATGACTGACTTAGAGGAGTTGGATTGTAGCTTGACTGTACCTGAAATTTAAAATTGCACCCTACTTTTTGTCAATTCCCTCCTCCCCAAACCAATATACCAACACAATTAATGTATATTTGCCACCAAAACAACTGAAGTCTAGACTGGGACAAGTATTTATCCTATTCCATACTGCAGGCCTTTAAAGACCTTTCAGTACCCCCACCCCCACCATCTGCTCTATACAAAAAAATGAAATACTACTAACAAAAACACAAATCTTTCTCCCACACTATGATTTTGCATGGTGCTAAAATCAAGCCACATTAAAGCCTGAAGAAATCCTACACATGCCAATCCAAGTTTAACCAAGAGGAGGGGAGAACAGCTCAGATTTTTATGATGTGAATTTTATTGGAACATTCCCTCCCTTCATGTGCCTAACATTCAGAAGGGAGTCTGGATTGGGTTACAGCTGTGCTGACTCCCACACATCTGCTTTCTTATTGTTAGAACTACCTTTCCTTTACTAGTTACCTTAAAAAACAGATTAAAGCTCACCTTTAGGTACATCATGCTGAAGATCAAACACATGGGCTTCAGATGTTCCAAGAAAGATACATGACAAGACGTCTCAGTTATGCTTTGAAGCTGCTTGGATGCTTTCCCCCATCTGATCTTTGTTTGAAAACTCCCAGTACCATGTAATTACTTTGTTTTCTCCTATCTGTGGCATAGGGGCTCGAAATGTAGGGCCTTGCATTCACCTGTAAAATCAGCCCTTTGCATCTTCATGGCACGTATTTGAAGCTGACAATAGTATCAGATATATCATGCTCTGCAGAAAATACAGTTTCCTAATGTCACAGGGTGTGCATCTATAAGCCTATACAAACAGGCCCCTATGCCTGCAAATCATTTTCTTTCAGGCATAGAGAGAGGCACCGTATAAGTTTCCTAGCAACATTTTTACAAACATTCAAGTAAATCTTGGTTCTGCAAGGTTCAACTTTACCACATAAGCTGTTTTGCAGGCTGCACAGCTGAAAGCAGCAGATGTCTGAACAGGGAAAGCACTGGACTTGCAGCAAAAATCTGGGCACCTAATGCTCCAAAGAACTGAATATCCAAAGCTGCAGGGTAAGGATGAGCAGGGTGTCTCATGCCCAATGTGGCGACTGATAAAGTCAAATTTGGCATGCTGGCAAATGTGTTGGGTTGATAGCAGCTCCAGTGGCTGCCATGCAGCTGTCGGGCACAATTCAACCTGCTGATCTTAACCTACAAAGCGCTATACGATCTGGGCCCAAGATACCTCAAAGATCAAATCTCACAGTATGAACCGGCTCGGGTACTAAGTTCATCAGAAGAGGCCTTTCTATCCATCCCACCACCCTCATGGGTACATCTTGTGGGAACACATGAAAGGGCCTTCTCAATCCCTGCAGAGGCCAGGACGGCCCAATCTCTGCTGTCTTTCTGCAAACAGGCAAAGACCTTCAGTTGAGGTGCCCAGGTTGGTCCAGCTGTCATCCTCAAGGTAATTCACTGTTTAATGGCATTTGATGGAGATGTCAGTGTTATATTCTAAACCAGATTATTGCCCTTTTGTGTTCCCTGGTGCTTTGTTTGAATAACCTTTGCCCTTGGGCAGTTATTAGGCACCAGAGTAAACAAAGTTAGAGGTCAACTTTCAAGATCACTGGCTAAATTGTGATTGAAGTTCTCTCACTCAATCACTAACCCATTCATTCATTCATTCGAATTTTATAACACCCACGTGGCTGCTAAGGCCACAGTGGGCAGTTTATAACACAGTAGCATGGGGGGGGACTGGTTTGACTTTGATCCCTTCTTTTGGCTGCTGAGCTCCTGTTTCTTGCCCTTTCCTGATTTGGTATCATCCAGATATGTTACAGTCAACTCCCATCACCCCTAGTCAGTAACATGTTGCCTAGGGATAATGGGAGTTCTGGCTCAATACATCCAGAGAGTGCTGGGGTGGGGAAAGTTGTGGTAAATCTTCTTTAGGCCTTGGCTAGTGCCTAGTGATTTCATTGATTATTGTGAACAAGATGGTTGACTCATCTGAGGCAACCTTATGTTTTGTGTTTTCAAGTCTTCTGTCAAAGCTCACCAAATCAAGTGTTCATTGTTTAACATTAAGTCTTTAGTCTTATACATACAGTAGGACCCCCATATCCACTAATTCAGTTATCCACAGTTGGCAGAGGAATAAATAAATAAATAAATCAGCAGCTGCAAAGCAAGCTACTGTTACAAAGAGCAGCTGTAAAGCAAGGGCCTTTTTACACGACCCCTAAACTCCGCCGCAAATGGCTCCCAGCTCCGGAGCTTAAAATTGTTTACCCACCAGCTCCAGAGTTTACTGAAAATTAAGTGCTACCACGCCCACCTAAGCGGGTCCCAGCGCACTTTTCTTGTACCTTGCAAAATCTTGAGCGGATGTGCCGGGCTCTCCTCGCTTCTTTTTGTTGTTTTTTGCCTCCTGCTAAGAGAAGGAACCAGGAAGTTCCCAGCAGCTTCCAGCACCGGGAGGTAAGCCTTTATTCTTTTGTCCCTCCTCCCCTCACAAAAGCAGCCAGTTTGCGGAGGGGACATTTTGGCACAAACCCCTAAGATCTCTGGTATTTAAGTGACCATCGGATCTTAGGGGTTTTCATTATCACAAACAGCAGCTCTAAGGCAAGCTACTGTTGCAAAACAGCAGCTGTAAAACAAGTTACTACCACAAAACAGCAGTTTGGGGGACATTTTGGCATTCTCTCTTATCCACGGTTTTCATTATCCACGGGAAGGCTTGGAACCAATCCCCAGCACATAGTGGGGTCCTGCTGTACTCACATGGGAATGTTGTTGTTCAGTCATTCAGTCGTGTCCGACTCTTCGTGACCCCATGGACCAGAGCTCGCCAGGCTTTCCCATCTTTCACTGCCTCCCGCATGGGAATATATATGAATAAATAAATTCATTGGGGGTTTTTTATCAGAAGTATACGGGATCACTATTGTACATATGTTTTCCCATCTGACTCAACATGTGGGAAATGTGAAGGATCTTTCTGGCCTTGTTCTGAACCGTAATTAGTCATCTCTGGTTGTAGTGTTTAAGAGAGATGAGAAAAGCCTTTGTTCTTCAGTACTTACTGTATTTCTTACATCGGGGTTTGGAAAATGACAGAACATTAGCCTTCTAATCTTGAGGTAAAATCCACTTGCTCCTCTTTCAGTCCCACTACACACTGTGGTCAAGGAGGATGGAAATGCTAGAGGCATCAGATGTAAGGGGAAATGGTGAACAGCCATCTGAAAGAGAATAAAAATATGTACAAGGCCGTAATGTTCCTGCCATCTCTACCTCTTGATTCTGAATGCATATTTCATACATTGGTTTGAACCCTAAATTACTCCTTATTCATATCAGGGGAGAGAAAGGACTTAAACCGTTTCCTTCCTTCTGTAGCCAACCACCGGCAGCTAACTTTTGCAAATGTTCTGAAGGTTACAAAGGGGTAAGAGAAGTGAGGAAGCCTCCATCTGTGAACATGACCAAAAGTTAGGATCCAGGGCTCTAGCTGTGTTGTCAGTATGACACATTAGTTGTATCTGAATGCTGGAAATCCTGCTTGCCAGTGTCTCTGAGTTTTGGCCTACATCAGTTTGAAAATGAGAGAGCGGAGGAAGGATGGGATGCAAAGATATACACATGCGTGTGTATATGATGTAATTTTAATTTAATACATGTATTATCGCATGTGAGTAACTTTCAGGCTTAAAATTCTTCCCTCGATAGAAAGAGATATTAAATTATGATTGCACATTTACATGTCAAATGGTGGAGATACTTTTGGTTCTACTGTAAATATGTGTTACAAGGAATTATTTTTCTGCCTTCTGAATGAATCAACTGGAAATTGTTGCTTCAGCATTTTACATCATTAAACTCGTTTGTAGAGAAACTGAAATTAATCCAAGCAGAAGTCAGTCCTTCTCATTCTATATATGGTATAGTAAGGAAGGGAATATTCTTACAAGAAACAGAAGACTAGACTGTTGAAATTTAAACCGTAAAATATGTGTGGCAGTGTTGATGGATTTTAACCACCATTGTAACTTATCTTACCTGAATTCCAAATGAAGGACAAGATGTTTGCACAGAAATCAGTATTTTTCAATACGAGAGAAAAAGGAAAAGAATAAGACTCCCCCCCCCCCCGAAACTGTTGAAATGCACAAAAAGGTAACACTTCAGTGGCTAATATTGTCCAGACAATATTATATAAGTCCAGACTCTTTTTATTTGGTTAACCACAAATATGTGTGCTATTCACTTCCCACCCACTCTGTAGTAAGAATATTTTCCTGTACATGAGTAAATGACATATATTTGAAAATCCACCACATAGAAAGGATGACATAGAAAATAATGGCTTAAATCCAACATAACAATAACAGAGTGAAAATCATCAATTGAACTGTTTTATAGTGGAAAAATTGTGTACTCAGATGGATGTACCACACTTGAATGACTGTTTGTACCACAAAAACTATTCGTTACTGCCTTCAAGTTATCTCTCTTAATGATGTGTGTCTTTCAATGACATTAAATGTAGGCCGTAAAATTGCGCCTAACAAGGCTTTGATCATCCAGTTGCCCTGGATTTAGTGCTATATATGAAGAAACTAGGCTAAAGAATAAGCATGCTAAAATGAATGAATGCCCTAGCCCTGTGTCAGCAGGTGGGCATCAGCTCTTGAAGGGGAAGGAGGGGTCAGTCTAAGTAAAAACACTTGCCAGTGTGGGCTTTTCCCCAATCTAAACTGTGTCATATCATTTCAATATGTCAGTGTGTACAGGGCCTTACTTGTGCCAGAGCTGCCTAATATCTGACTCTGGTTCTTGGAACTCTTATGTTTTTTCTACACCACAGCTCCATGCTGCCCAGACTGATGAAGATCTATAAAGTGCCAAATGCTAGTTTATGTTTGTGGTGTTCTTAATGGTCTACTTAAGGTATCACCACCACCCTTTCCTTTTGGACTAGATGCAAAAAAAAATCATCCAACCCATTTCCCCTTTAAATCAGTTTTCCCCATCTGAAATTCATTTATTCTCCAAAGACCAGTGGGTGCAGGAGAACAGTTTGGAACCAAAAAGTTATGTTTGAAGTTTTTGTGATGGTTCTTCTTCTGACTCGATGCCCATCTTTCTTCTCTTCAGTAAAGGACTTTCAAAGTTTATATGAAATGGTTGTTTATTTTTAACATCTTCAATGTGTGTGTGTGTGTGTGTGTGTGTGTGTGTGTGTGTGTGTGTGTGTGTGTGTGTGTGTGTGTGTGTGTGTGTGTTGTGTCGTTACAGTCGTGACCGACTCTCCGTGACCCCATGTCCATGGAGTTTTCTTGGCAGGAATACTGGAGTGGTTTGCTAGTTCCTACTCCAGGTGCCTACAGCAACTGGTATTCCCTGGTGGCCTCCCATCCAAGTACTAACCAGGGCTGACCCTGCTTAGCCTCCGAAATCAGGCGAGATTGGATGTGCTTAGGGCATCTAGGCTGCTAACATCTTCAATACCAACTAACAATTCAACATTGGTGTAGGTATGAGGGTCTGACCCCTCCGGTGTCAGGAATGGGTTATTCAGATTGTCCTTTAACTAGTCAGTTAATAAACTGGTTTTCTGTTTGCTGAGTTCGGGTAAAATCTCTCATAGGGGTTTCCACCACATCCTCCATGCTACCCCTTCTCTCTAGGGATTGTTCCCAGGGTCCATTATTGGGTCTGTACGACCACATACCCTTCCTCTATTGCTGACCTGTTCTCTGGAAGCGGCAGGTTTTAATGTCCTTCTAATGGGACTGAGATTATACTCTTTCGCCTACATGATCCTGGCTGCAACTCTTTTCTCCCAAGCTATCTGTTGTCGTATTCCCTTCAGTTTCTTTCAGTACTCACAAGCTTCCCTCTCACGCCAGTAGTAGCATTTCAGGCAATGGGCTCTCCTTCTATAGCTTTCTGCCTCTGGGTCTGGCATTATCATGTGCTCCCATCTGCCTGTGTCTGGATTTTTCATCCAGACCCATTGCCAGCCTGGTGCCAAAATCCTCTTTCCCCTCCTTACATCCCCTTCATTTCCTTCCGTTATTCTCTCCTTCGAAACTTCCACCTTTTCCTCTCCTCCAATCCCCATCAGGTTGATCTGTTCCTGTAACCTCTCCACCCTTTTCTTCACTGGGCTGTGGGTCAACTTTAACCCCTTCGCCCCTAGTCTTTGGTCTTACTACTGGCTGAGGGGGTTTCTCCTGGTGAGAGGTTGACGGCACTCCACTCTGCAATGGGTCCTCCATGGCTAAGGTTCCACAGCTATATCCCCCAAATCAAAGACAAACAAATCAATCCCCTTCCTCACCCAAAACACAGACCCATTGAGTCACACTTTTCGTACCTTAACTGCTGTACCAACAAAGCAATACAGTGTGATACATTCTACAACATCTAAAAATAGCAGATTTGTGGCACAGTCCGATCCACGACTACATCTTTATCAAGCCAGTCTGACTGATCCTTGCTGGAGGGAAAGAGATTGTGTTACATTTAGCAGCCTTAGTCATAGTCAATGAATTGTAGAGTAGGACTCAACTTGTATATTTAGCTGAAACGGAAATAGAAGTGTTAAAAGGATATGAATGTGGATGAAAACATTAGTTGGAACCCTGACATGAACCTTTGACATACAGTGACTAGAGTCTCCATGTGGTTTCCGAAAAGGAGTGGATACTAACATATTGGTATTATTGGCCTGTAATTGAAAAACGCTTTCATGCAACATGTGGGACATGATCCAGAAATGTTTCCCAACTAGCCACTCCAGTCTTGCCATGCAAGACCTATGAACAATAGGCAGATGTTTGTCACACTGTGTATACATAGAAGGATTTTATTTATGACATGTAATTTTATACAACCCTTCAGTTATAGTTTCTGGACAATTTGCATAGAATAAATAGCAAGATCTCTTACCTGAAGGGGTTACACTGCAGGCTTGATTTGCACTAGGATTACTAGTTTGTCTTTCTGGCAGTCCAGAGTATCAGCAAAGCATTTGTTGTTTCTGTAACTGCAGTTTCAGATTCCTGAATCAGATCTCCCCAACCTAGTGACCGCTATATATTTTAGAGTCCAGGTTCCATCAGCTGCAGAAATTCTGAGTCCTGACGTTTAAAACATTGAGAAAGCAGGATGGGTAAGGTTGCACTACTCAGTGTGGCTATTGTGTCTTCATTGGTCTTGGCTCATATGCATCCCATACTTAGAGCCCAGATCCAAATTATCTTGCTAAGAAACTGTTTATCTTTTTATTATCCTGAAAAGTAGCCTTGCCCTATGACAAACCATGGCAGACCATTTTTGCTATGGAAAGGGGTGTAGAAAGTTTGGCTTCAAAAAGGGGCAAGAGGGACTTCCTGTTCAATGAAGGAGACACATCTTTATAAGGAGCTGCAAGTCATTGGCCTTGCTTAAGTGGTTATTTAGATGCAATCCTTGTTTTGTTAACAAAGACAAGAGATACCAGTGATTTGGAAAAACTAGTTTCTTTGCTACAACTCACTTTTTGGGGACTACTAACAGAGAGTTGTAGATCTGTGAAAGATAACGTTTCCAATCTCTGGCAGTGCATAGCCCAAAATAAAAATGTGACTAAAGCATCAGTGTTTTAGGTGTCTGGCTGCAGAATCATAGAATCATAGAGTTGGAAGAGACCTCAAGGGCCATCTAGTCCAACTCCCTGCCATGCAGGAACCGCCATCACAGGACTCCCGACAGATGGCCATCCAACCTCTGCTTAAAAACCTCCAAAGAAGGAGACTCCACCACCCTCCGTGGCAGCATATTCCATTGCCGAACAGCTCTAACTGTCATGAAATTCTTCCTAATGTTTAAATTGAATTTCTTTTCCTGTAGTTTGAAACCATTTCCTCATGTCCTAATTTCTGAAGCCATGGAAAACAAACCAGTCCCTTCTTCAGTGTGACATCCTTTCAAATACTTAAACATAGCTATCATATCCCCTCTCCGTCTTCTTTTTGTAAGGCTAAACATTCCCAGCTCCCTTTCTTGGCTGCCACATCACATTGCTACTCATGTTCAATTTGTGGTCCACCAAGATTCCAAGACACCAAGAATCAGTGGTTGGGAGATTAGTTTCCCAATTTACCTATGGAGAGAAGAGACAGCTTCTGTGGCCCTGGGCAGATGCAAAGCCCCAGAAATGCCCCCAGAAGAAGGGGATGACAGACAACATCTAAATACTATTTACCTTGAAAACCCTCTGAAGTCAGATTTTTTAACTTTAAGGATGTGTCACTGAAGACGTAGGCCAAGATAATCCACACTATCATATTTCCAATTGGTGGAGAAAAGACTTGGGGGGTGTCATTCGTTTGAAATTTGTTGCTGGAGGAGAGCTTGGCAAACACCCTGGGTTGCCAGAAAGATGAACAAGTGTGCCTTGATGGCTTATAACAACATCCCCAGGTACAGCCATCAGCTTTCACCTAGCCAATTGGCAAGCAGAACACTTGGACCTAACACATACTCTGGTGATCCCATTTCTACTGCTGTCTTTAAGCAGGTAAGGAACATTTGGAGTCCCTTTCACAGGTGACAGACTCCCAGTTTCCTGAAAACAGCAGAGGACTCAAGAGAAGTAAGAGGTTGGATGAGGAGAGCAAACAATAGCTGGCTATTAAGACAAAGCAGCCCTGAAAGTAGTGTAAACTGGAAACTAACAAGTGTAATATTAATTTTTTGTTACCAGTTTGGTTGGGAGGGGAAAATCAGTAAGATTTTCCAGGCCTTGCCTATGCCTCTGTTATCACTCTTTCCACTGCACTAGTTAAAAAAAGATTAAAAACATTTAATCTTTGGTAGAAATGTACAGAGGAAGACTTTGGATTTAATCATTTTGTCTTGTTGCCCTGCTGGCCTCAGTTGCTTAGTTAATCTTAGACTCTTTCTCTGACTGAAATATCTAATTGTTTCCCTTTTCTTCAAGAGTTCTAATTTTACAGCTGCCAGGACATATATGCATGGATGTGTGCTTGTATATATAGTACACTTTAAAAGTAGAAGAGATTTGTTCCTTTAAACTAGAAAGGAATGTTAAGGTTAAGGTCTGTACAGGTTTAATCAAATGGATTCAAATGAATTAAAGGGCCAGACAATGTTTTATCAAATTAGAAGTATGCCCCTTAATCCTCACCTGCTTAAACATTCTCACCCTTCCCTCATATTAATTGTGACTCTATGTTGTGGGCAAAATATTCAGCTCCATCAAGTGGTCATTCTTTTTCTTTATAGACAAAATCTTCCAGTTCTATAAAATGGCAACTGAACAGAGTAGGATGCCTTCATATTTAGCCTGCTTTCATTCTTTGTTCCCACAGTGTTATTAAGCTAATCTTTCTGAATGTAATTGTTCTCCATCTTTTATTCAGGATATGAAGGGAGGTGAATAATTTTAAATACCTGTGATCCTACCCTAGTCCCAACAATATGCCACAAAAGTTTTGGGTGCTCTTGCGTATTGTGCAAATTAGACATCACTAGCCACTCCAGCACTCCTGCCAAGAAAACTCCTTGGAGGTGGGGTCACGAAGAGTCGGTCACGACTGTAATGACACAACACACAGTATAATATGCAAATCTTGTGCAAATTAACACGTTATGGAAGTTAAGCACATTATGTGTTTTTTTTCCCTCACCAACTTGAAACTAATTTCTGTGGTAATCAATGAGCTAAAATAATTCTTGTTTGATCACATAGTTTATGTGCTACCCTCTGGCCTACTTTTTAGACTGTACCATTTACAGTCACTCAGCCAGCATAGTCACTGATCACATCACTGACCACATCAGCACATCAGGGAGTTGTACTACAAGGAAGTAATTTTGTCAACTGTGTCTCCTTGTAAATACAGAGATATCAGTTTCCTATGCATATTTACTCACAATACAACCCAATTAATTTAGCAAGATATACAGTATATCTATCTAAGTATCTCAGAAGAGTGAGATGCCAGCACAAATGTATGTAGAGTTAGTTTCTGGGAAAAGGAATTATAATTCCCTTATCATTGTTTGCAATCTCTTTCTAGAAATGTAAACTGAACAAAAACAAGAAGCAGAAATTTACAGTAATCTGTACTTCTTCTAGTCTTCTCCTCTCTTCTCTATACCAATTCTTCCTTTGCTCAGGAAAGGCATAAAACTAAGCTGCCAGAAGCCAATGGAAGATCAAGTGGAACTTGGTGTTTATAGCAGGCTGTATGTAGAATGACAGATGAATACAACTGTAGAGCTAGAAAGAGCCTGAAGTATTATCAAATCCAATTTCTTGCCAAAGCAGGAAGTGCAGTGTGCATAATATCAGAGTTCAGAAAAGTTCCTTTTTTGAATAATAGCTGCTGTAATTTCACAGCCTGCATTTATTGTCATGCCTTCTTTGCTTTCTATGCTGTGTTTGGATGCTGTTCAACACACTGATTTCAATCTATTGCAAATCAGCTATAGACCAAGCACTCCCTTAATTGCAACACTTGCTGGTTTATATTATAATATATGAAATCCTGTCACATTGTGAACAGCTTCACTCATGGGATAATCGCATGGAAAGATTTGCCATATAGCTGTGTGTCTATAAGAGCTAGATACTGACTTTTGATGATGATGATGATGATGATGATGATGATGATGATGAAGAAGAAGAAGAAGAAGAAGAAGAAGAAGAAGAAGAAGAAGAAGAAGAAGAAGAAGAAGAAGAAGAAAATATGAAGGTAGACTTAGATTTCTTTTCACTTTGTAAACTGTTTGCCATATCCAGTCATCTTGTTGGTACTGTACTCTTTTCTGAGCTCTAGCCACCTACAAATTTGCTCAGTAACCCTGTAAATTGCCAAGAGGTCAACTCATGTTTGTTAGAGGGGGGACTAGTATACTTATCTGGCACTATCAAGTTCAGATCTCAGAGGTGCCAGTTAAAATTCAGTTTGAATGAATTTATTTATTATTTATTTATTACATTTATATACTGCCCTATCTTCCGAAGCGGAACTCAGGGCGGTGTACACTTAAAAACAAGCAGCAACAAACAAACTTAAAAATCAGCGGCAGACTACCCATAAAAATAGAGGGGGTGCAATACCCTCCACAAAGGATGGCGTAGGCAACAACAGAACAAAAAAAAAGGAAAAAAAGAGAGAATTAAATAGAAAGGTCGCCAAATGCCTCCTTGAAGAGATGAGTCTTCAAATCACCTGCACAAACAAAAAGGAGAAGCCTCAGAAGGAGCTCAGAAAGGTATAAATTGGGCTGCTCTGAGGACCAGCTGGTTTGCTCCCGCAAAGACATCATCTGATTCCTGTCTTTAGGAGTGAACCAGCTTTCCCTGTGTGAAGAAGAGTCCAATACTTCAAATCCACACCCAGCAAGATGCATATTGCATGCCAGGCAAGTTGCTGTTATTCAATCAAGGATGGGTTTTGCCAGGCAGGCTTTTCTCTTAAAAGTCAGGAGCCAGGTTGTTCTTTTATGGTTACAACTTTGAATCTCTCTGTGTGTGTGTAGTTAGTGTTATATGGATGCACTTTTGTGTGCTTGTTGTGCATGCTTGCCTTGGTGTGAGGTCTACCCAAAAGGGTGGTGGAAGTGAATGCCCCCTCTGCACATGCTCAGAGGCACTCTTGCTGGGCCGAGAAAGCCGAGACTCAAGGGCCTTGGCTGGGGTGGGGTGGGGTGAAACTGGCCATCTTTCCCTCAGGAAAGCAAATTTGGCGGGCTGGGCTGGGGTGAGGGAAACTGGCCATCTTTCCCTCAGGAAAGCAAATTTGGCTGGCTGGGCTGGGGTGAGGGAAACTGGCCATCTTTCCCTCAGGAAAATCCTGAGAAAAAAGATGGCCAGCTTTTTTTTACCTCACACCCCGCCACTCGACACCAGCCCCAAACTGTTTCCTGTGAGGAGAACGCGTGGGAGTTTCTTCCTCAGAAGCTGGGGCGAAAGAGGCTGGGAAGGAGAAAGGCTGTTGAGGCGGCAGCGGGGGCTTCTCCTCCTCCTCCTCACTCCGCACACAGCCCTCCACATGAAGCGGGAACGGAGCAGCCCCCTCCGGCGCCTGGGGGCCGGGCCAGGAGCTGGCTTCTGACTGGCCTAGGCCGCGCTCGTGAGGGGGCGAGGTGAGGCCAGGTCTGGGCTGGGCCTTGGGCGGCGCTCCACCCGGCCCTTGTGAGGAGGAGGAGGAGGAGAGGCAACTTATGTGTGATATAGCTCTCTCTGTGTGTGTGTCTATGTCTGTGTGAATGAATGCAACTTACTTGTGATACATCTCTCTCTCTCTCTCTTTGTGTGTGTGTGTGTGTGTGTGTGTGTCTATGTTTGTGTGAATGAATACAATTTATGTATGATATAGCTCTAGCTCTCTCTCTCTCTCTCTCTCTCTCTCTGTGTGTGTGTGTGTGTGTGTGTGTGTGTGTGTGTGTGTGTGTGTGTGTGTGTGTGTGTGTGTGTGTGTGTAAAACTGTTTTAAAATACATATTGCTTTTGAGTTCTTTAAATTCCATTTCTGGGAAGAGAGCACAATATAAATCAAATCAAATCAAACAATCAGTCAATCAATCAATCAATCAATATAGAATAAACTACCGGTATGTTTATGCTTAATTAGAAGAGCCTGAGAGAGCCTTTAGCATACAAAGTCTTCCCTCTTCTTTTCTCTCTCAGTATTAGAGATGGGGATGAATTGAACTTTTAGTTCGTTTTGTTATTCGTTATTCGTTTTGTTAGCTAACAAAACGAATAACGAACCAACCCATCAAAGAGAAATGAAACAAAATGGAAATTTCTGTTTCGTTCCCTTCGTTTTTGTCCCCCACCCCACCTTGTCCTTGCCACAGTCCTCCTGGTCCTGGAACTCAGTGGGGGAAGATAGTCCAGTAGGGGCGCTGGTCCCAAGCCAGCGTCTCTAAAAACCATGGCTGGGAACTTTTAAAACAAAGCAGAAATGAAGTGAAGTGAAATGAAAAAGGAGCACAAACCCAGCCCCAGGATTGCGCGGTCAGTGCTCAAAAGAAAAGAAAAGAAAAGAAAAGAAAAGAAAAGAAAAAGAGGCACTGGCCCCAAGCCAGCATCTCAAAAAGCCCCTGACTGGGGATTTTTAAAACAAACAAACAAACAAAAAGGAGCGCCGACCTGACCCCAGGGGCTGCGTGGTCACCACTCTAAAATCAAGAAAAAATTATTATTTTTAAAAAAGTGCCACCCCAATGCTAGGAGCCACGCCTCAGCACTAAAAAAAAAAAAAAAAAAAAAAAAAAAAAAAAAAAGAGTGCCGACTCAACCCCAGGACCGTGCAGTCAGCGCTCTAAAACAAAGAAATACATTTTTAAAAAACAAGCACCAACCTGGCCCCTGGGGCTGTGTAGTCGGCGCTCGAAACAAAAATAAAAAAAGAGGCGCTGGCCCCAAGCCAGTGCCTCATAAAGCCTCTGCCGCAGCCCGGTAAGTCGGACCCAAACCGGTTCGGC
Organism: Phrynocephalus forsythii; assembly: GCA_029282475.1. Classification (NCBI taxonomy): domain Eukaryota; kingdom Metazoa; phylum Chordata; class Lepidosauria; order Squamata; family Agamidae; genus Phrynocephalus; species Phrynocephalus forsythii. The sequence goes on along the minus strand of JAPFRF010000003.1, from coordinate 34,513,517 downwards.
TCGGTTCGGGTTTGTATGATTTTTTTTTAAAATTCATACGAACCCTAACAAAACCGAACCAAGGGTGGGCCCGAAACAGAAGAGCCCAAACCATGGGTTTTCTGTTTCGTGCCCACCTCTATTCATAGGTGAGAAGTATCTACTTCCAGGTTTAGATTAGAATATATTCTTTCTTGCCTTTGAATCCCAAAGCTTCAGTGTCCCAGTACATTCTGCTCCCAGATCACCACTTAGCGGGCACTACTGAGAACATCATCATTAATAACATTTGGAAATGCAACTTTCTGATAGTAGAGCATGACAGCATATACAGACTTCCACATTTCCAGAGAAATGGGACAAAACAGAACTGCCATATTTTCCATCTATAAGAAGCTCCCATGTATAAGATGACCCCAACTTTTCCAACCCAACAATTACATTTTCAAAAGCACATGGTTCTCTCCTTGGCTTACTTCCATGTATAAGATGACCCTCACTTTTTAGTCTAACAATTTTAGAGAAAAATATAGTCTCATACATGGAAAAATACTGTATAACTCACACACCTGATGTATTAAAGTCAGAAAACTGGGCTGTCCCATTATAGTTCCTATATACAGTACATTGTTCATATCTTATAGGTCCCCACTCAGTATACCATATCATCATATTTGACAAGTTTTGGTTTAAACATTGTACCCTTTTCCCCGAAAGGTAAGACATCCCCTGAAAATAAGACCTACTTACAGTTTTGCCTCTCGCTGAAATAAAAGGCATCCATCTGAAAATAAGGCCTCCCCAAAATACCCCCCCCCCGAAGCTACTATGGTAGGGGGAAGGGGATAACTGAAAATGATCATGGAAAAATAAGAAATACCCAGAAAATAAAACCTAGCATATCTTTGGGAGCAAAAATTAATATAAGACACTGTCTTATTTTTGGAGAAACAGGGTAGTTACTTATTGGAATAAGCCAAGATAAAAAATAATGGTGTGTCTCAATAAACCATATTTTAAAACATAGCTTACTCTTATTAGTTAAGCCATGTGCTTTACTGCTTTGGTGAACGCTGGAGGTAAAGAAAAGATGAGTGCATTTCAACACCTTCTTTGCTGTTAGGCTAAGCTATATAATCACTGCGTTGCATAGTAAAGGTCCCAGATTACTTCTTTGGTATTTCCAAATACAGTAGAAGAATACTGCTTTCTGAAACTGAAATCACCATTGGGTGTTAAAGTCGATCTTATACGTTTTCTTCTCTATTTTCTTTCTGTTAGTTTCCCACTTTAATTCTGCCATCTTGCTGAGATTGATTAACACAAGTACTTCTTTGGAAATTCCCAATTGGCATAGAAACAATACAGAGCTTGGGTGGACCTGCTCTGTGATGGTAGAAGGCAGTTTCCTAGTTACCTATTATGGAGCAGACCAAAATATTATTATTGGTTCAGCTTGTAGTGTTGCCGGAGGCCTCTGGTACAATCTTTCCAAATAGGACTTCTCTGTTATTAAGCCTAAATTTTCCCAAACATTATTTCTGCCCTATTATGGTTTCCTGCAATTCTGGCCGGCCTACACATATTGGCTAGAAAGCCATGTGGACATCATAGCATTTTACAAGATATTTTTTTTCCATGGCAGGTGGATGAATTACCATTTCTGGGAAGTCAGTGTTGCCTCAGTCTGTGCCTTAGTGAAGACTGGCAGACGTGGAAGTACAGTAATGAGAAATTATTATTGAAGTGGAGAATGGGGTAATATAATTACTTAATATGAGTGAACTGCAGACCTAAAATATATTTTGAAATTTTCATAACCTACCTTTATAGAATATAGTTCTAAAACCATCCCATAAAACAAAATAAAATTGATTAAAGCTGCAGTCCTTTAAAGATGTCTGCATTCCAATACCCATGGAACCCATGGCAATTAAGTGTGCCTAAGTTTGTGCCCTAGCAGTCTATTGTTTTTAAAACACTCATATGCAACAGTTTGAGCCATCAAATTCACGTGCAAAAAAAAAAAGAGTTTCGCAATTTGTATGCAGTTGACACTCTAGTAACTTGTTTCTGTGTTTAGGACTGAGGCTTGGGCTGCATAAATATTTTCATTTTTAACAAATCTGGTGTATAAAAAGTAAACTGGAAAGGTGTCTTCTGTCTGACCTGAGTTTTTGTGGAGATAGTTGTTTACTTGGTGGATTTTGCAACCATTGCAGGCTATGGGAACTTCTTTGCAAGAGCATTTTAATTCTTCGTACATCATTTTCCAGTAGGGAGGCAGCTGTGAAAAGGTTTCAGAACTGATTGATTCTTCAAAGCTGTTGAACTGAGGGGTGAGAGTTGATAAACAGTGGTTTACAGACTTTATTTTCAGTCCTTGTTCTCTGTGTCTGTTAGAAGCAAGATGGTGGTAGCAAGGGAAGCATAAAACAAAATGAATTTTCAGTAATGTGTGGAGGGTGTAGTATGGTAAAAATTATTGCACAAAAAGGATTATGGACATTGTTATAATCTCCCTTAAGGAGTTTTACAAAATTAAGCAAAAGAGAAACTAGAACACATGTTTGCCTATACGTTTTTATATTCTAGGGCTTCCTTAAACTGATACTCTTCTGAGGCATGGCTTTATAATTTAATACTGAGATATACTACAATTTAAAATTTAATATGGCAGTGATCTGGCTTTATCTGTCTGTGAAGAAGATTATGTTCCAGATGGTTGAAGTTATAATCCAAGTCTATACTGGTCACCAAAATTTATCCTATAAATGAACATCAAAGGGGAAAATGTGAGGCATAATCCAGATGATCGAAAAAGTTGTGTTTTAGATTTTGTCGGAAAGGTCTGGGAACCTGGCTGGAAGGCATTAGCCTGATGTGCACCTTGATAATAATGGATGAAGGAAAAGTATTACTGGAGTACTGATGCTAATATGGGAAATTTGTTTCTGTGGACTAGACCTATGTGGATTTTCAAGAGAATATAGCCAGTAGCCATGCCTGTTAGGAGAATCTGCAAACTTAGTCCAAACAAACTAACTTTTTGAGGCTCTGAAGTTCTGAAAACTGATTTTATATAGTATTCAAAAGATTGAAATAGTGATGAGAAAAATACTTCTCTCCACAGGCTAGAAATGCCACCTTAGGGAAAACTATCTGCATCCCATCTATACCCTTACCCACCAAAAACGTAGTTCAGTAGGAAATACAGTGGTACCTTGTATAAAGGAATTAATTTGTTCCAAATGAAATTATGTTAAGCAAGTTTTCCTTTATACACATTTCCCATAGGGATGCATTGAAAACAGAGCAATCTCTAATCATGACCATTTTTATGTTGTATGGATTCACTCCATAGGCAATTCTGTTAAGCAAATTTCCCCTATCTCTGGAATTTTTTATGTTCTACAGATTTTATGTTATACAAACCGTTTGTTATACGAGGGTCCACTGTAGCAGTAAACAGACTGAGAGAGATGTAGACATTATTAAGGAAATACTGACTTGTGTGTGGACACAGAGCTGAATTCAAAGCAGAGTTGAGATGTTTTAGCGGAGATCTCCCTCGCAGCTGATCATAACAACTGACTGGAGAATCTCCTCTTTTCACGGGTTTCTTTTTTTAAAAACAGAACTTGTGTGCAAGGAAAACTAGTTGATAGATTCACAGGCTTGTTCCCTAAAAAGGCTTGAGGGTTTTCTTGCTTTGTTTGGTTTTGTAATAATTGCTGCTGAAGCACTGAGAGGAGGTTAAACCAGTGCTTATATCCCACTTTCCTCCCTTTGGTGAGTTCCCTCCTCTGGGTGGTTTGGTGATTTCCCCCCCTTTCATTTAAACTCAGTCTGTGGTATGAACTCACTTTGTTTCTGCCCACATCACTGCATTCCTGAGATGTTTTTCACAGGCTTGAGCGAGATCATCTGACAGCACCCAGCGAGTCAATGAACTTTATACACAATTAAACACCAGAAGCCAGGAGAATTTGTTACTGAATAGACATTCCCACCACCACCACCACCACCACTGCCGCCCCCACTCATTTTAGGAGTGCTATGCTCTCTGTTCGCCCTCCATGAGTATAGACTGAATGTTGCATGTAGATTTGGGCTAGTTTCATAAGATTTAATACTGAACAGACTTAAGTAAGAAGAATGATTGCATCCTTTACATGGGCCCCACAGAACAGTTGCCTCCCACACTGTTTATTCAGACTCGGAGCTCAGCCATTCACTATTTAAGCCAGAGTGTGTGTGTGTGTGTGTGTGTGTGTGTGTGTGTGTGTGTGTGTGTGTGTGTGTGTGTGATTCATGAACAGTCCTGAAGCAAGTATTCTTTTAATGCAAAGTGGAGTCAGTCTGTTGCTTTGTTTTGTTTTGTTTTGTTTTGTTTTGTTTTTGAAGAAGAAAAAGAAATAATAATCAAAACAAGGGATTTTGAATTACAACTGTTGCAAGAAGCTGGACATTTTCTTTCAACATTCAGCAGGACTGATCCAAGCCACATCTCTGTTGATTTATTTATTTATTTTGTCATATCTGGGAGTTTGTATCCAGTAAAATTACCGGGGTGGAGGTGAAATGACTCCTTTTCACCTTTCCTTTTGGCCGTTTAAAAACTCCTTGTGTCTCAAAGAGATGGAGCAAATCAGTGCAAAAGTTTCGTGCAAATCTTAAGCAGAAGCCTCTTCAGAGCTATTTTACATGAGCCTTTGGAAATGTTATTTAATTCCCAAATACTGTATTGCCTTTTTAATCAGAGACAGTCAGGAACCTCAGCCTGGAGGTTTGAGCCTGTTTGTACTCATGGCACTACAGGTGTCACGCATTCCCTTCCCCTACCTCCCCAGCCCATGGTCCACTCACCAATCAGAGCATGCTCCTCTCATCCTCCTCTTTGGCTGTTCAACTAGTCCCTGGCAGGAGCATGGATGTGCCTGCCCTGCTCCTTGTCTGAATGAATGATCAGTCAAAGAGGCAGGGTAGGGAAGCCCATGTTGCTGCCAGAGACTAGCTGAAGAGGATCATGCTCTGACAGGTGTGTGGGGGGGATTAGAGATGTGAAGGCCTGGGGGGGGACCAGAAAAATTAAGGGGAAAACACATTTTTTTCAGCATGGGGGTGGGGACGGAAATGTGCAGCAGTTGTGGTGTCCTGTTTAGGAACTGGTACAAACCTGTGAACCAAGGTTCATGTCCATCTCTTCTTAGAATTATGGAGAAAGTTTTGTAGACTCTTATTAAAACTAAAGTAAACATAGAGCAGTTGCTGAAAATGAACCTGTGTCCTGGATGCCTGCTAAACTGCATGTATCTCCTTACCTATATATTATGCTTCTTCTTTTGACACAGACTTTGTTTGTTTGTTTAGCAGTTCTGTATATGCAGCAAAACCAAAAATTTTCCCTACTGAGAGGCCATGCATGGTTTCTTAACTGAGTTTGGCTTGATGGATGACAAGATGCTCAAATCAAACCAGGGGTGGCACTGCAGATTGCAGTATTCCCAATTTTCTGTCAGTTTTCCATTTTGGCAAGAGATTATTTGATCTGGCAACTGCACTGGCAGTCCTGTTTTGGAAGGCATGCCCTTCAATTGTCCTCCAATTTATCCTGGTGTTCCTTTGTCTAACAAAACTAAAACCAAGAGGTTTGTGTGTGTGTGCAGACACACACACACACACACACACACACACACACACACACACACACACACACACACACACACACACACACACCAGTTTTCCTCCCCTCACACCACCTGTTCCTTTCAGAGTGCTCATAGGTTATTTTTTTAAATTGGCAATTGTATATAAAATATCATATAATGACCACACAACACAAACCATATCATTTAATAAATGAATTGGTAAACCAAGTCAAAAAGCTAGGAAAACTCCTTTCTGGCTTTGAAGGTCCATTTTTCCAATCAAATGTTTTGAACCCTAAAGTGCTTTTCACCTATGATGAAGCAGACTTAAAACAATAGGGTTGTTGTAGTTCTAGCACATAATTAAGTGTGGCAATAAGGAGCTTATACTCTGGTACATGTAGGATTAATCTTTGGAAACCAACAAATGGTTGAATCTTGAGTTAGATCTTGGAGACACTAGGAGTGGAAGAGTCTAGCTGTGGATTCAACCCAAATCCATCATATGTATTTCATTTATTTATTTATTTATTATTAATCTTATATCCCGCCCGTCTTCCCACTGGGAACTCTGGGCGGCTTACAAGAATAAAAACAGGTAATAAAAACACAAACAGAAAAGCAAGACCAAGCATAGTAAATGCAGGGGGGCAAGATGGCAGCAAGACCCATGCATAGTAAAGCAGGGGGGGGACCAAACTAACTGAAAAGGTTGCCAAACGCCTCCCTGAAGAGGTGGGTCTTCAAGGCCTTCTTGAAGGCGGGCAGGGACTCTGTCAGGTGCAGCTAACTGGGGAGATGATTCCAAAGCTTGGGGCCCACCACAGAGAAGGCGCGGTCTCGCGTACGCGATTTCTGCGCCTCTCTGGGTGTGGCCACCCTCAGTGAGCGCGCCTGCGCCAGTCTTGTGGGTCTGGACCCGGTTGACCTCTGGGAGATACGCTCTGCCAGGTACTCTGGTCCCAGGCCGTGGAGGGCTTTGCAAGTCAAAACCAGGACCTTGAACCTGATCCGGAGGACAACGGGGAGCCAATGCAAGCGAGCCAGGACTGGGTGATGTGCTCGTATCTACGGGCACCCACCACCAGCCTGGCCGCTGCATTTTGCACCCGCTGTAACCTCCGGACCAGGGTCAAGGGCAACCCCACGTACAGGGCATTGCAGTAGTCGATCCTTGAGATCACCAGGTAGTTCCATTATCCACTTGATCATGTTGGATATGCTGCATGGGAGTGGATACTTGTGAAGAATCAAGTTTGAAAGTCTTTCTATTTTTATATGTGGAATAATGGACACTGCTGGAGCCAGCCATCACTGTCTTTGTCTTTCAGAATGGCATCTCCCTCCCTCTCTTTCTCATGAAAGGTCTTTCCTTTCAAAGCCATGCCAGCGGGGGTTGTATGTTCCCACTGAGCACAACAGCTGTACCAGCTGGGGCTGTATGTTCCTTCTGAGCACATGGAAGTGCCACGAACATTGCAACGAATGGGCTATATCCTCTCGAGACAATCACTTCCTTGTTTGCCGGCTAGACTTTGAATCTTGCCGCACAGGAGGCCATTTCCCAACATACCTCTGCAGTAGAGTTAACCCAGCTCAGTTGTTAAGCAAACAGCAACTATGATAATGAATGATAGAGGTATTAAATGACTTAAACCTCGCGTTGTTGGAAGAATTATGCTGTGGGAAGAGGATGGTGGGGGTAGAGAGAGGATTTAAGAGTTTAATTCTGGACATAAGTCTTAACTTCCTTATGGAGACTGGAACCAGAGAAGAGTTAAGGGGTGGTGATGGTTTCAGGCCCTCCATACTACAAGAACTCTTTTCTTGTCATTTAAAATGCACGGAAATCTGAACTCGTGGCTGTTGTGGTTTATCAGTTACAGAAAAGGATGCTTTTCTAAGAATATACAGTCTCTTCCTGCTGCATATCTGAGCCAAAGGACTCCCCCCCCTCCGGTGCCCCGTCACTAGTTGTCAGCTGTGAGAATTTTTGGTTTAAAATAACTGTTGGGTGCAAATAAAGCCAAACAGTCCTTGAATTTGCACTGCAGGTGACCTGGGCAGAAATTATATTGTCTGAAGCCGCATTTAAGCGCATGACACCAACGTTACATTTGAGTGCAGACCAAGAAAAATGCAAACATTGCTGAAGCTGGCCGCGAGGATAAGGGATTAACTTGTCCTTCTAGGTCCGTAATTGAGGCCCTCAGACAAGTTTTCCACTTGGGAACATGAACACCATGTGTTTACAGCGCACATATAAAGCATTATAAATCCACTTCATTTATTAATTCAGCAGAAATCTGTATACCTGCTATTGCTTTGTTCTATTTCCACTAAGTGGGTCATTCTGTCTTCTGTTCATAACAGAAATCTGCTGTGCACATTTGGGGTGAAACTGCACAAAAATTTTATTTCTACACACATAATTTATATACAAAATAAAGCAGCTTGTTGCAGATTTGAAACCACAAACCAAATGAAACCCTTTTAAAATATCCATTACTTGCCTTCAGAAATATATGCAACTTTCCTACAACACAAACTGTCAGAATTTCCATTTTAAGAAACGGAAATAGTCCAAAAGCAGCATTTTCCAGATAAGAAACTAGGAAATAGAGTAGAGGCAGGAAATTAGGAAGGAAAGGGGGTGTGCTATTATATCATGTCATGCAAAAGAAACAAAGCTGTGTTGCCAGAATGTTTTTGTTTGTTTTTAGCAAGGGAAGTTTGGTTTCTGTTGTATAGTACAGTATATGTATGTGATTTAATTTCCATAACTTGACATATTAGTCCCACGACAGCAATACAGGGTGGATCTGAAAAGTTTACCATCAACTGAAATAAGTTTGGATATACGATTTCCAAAACTATTGACAATATTCAACAGGTCAGCAGTCCATAAGAGGGTTTTTCATCATGCAATCACTGAAAAACAACCGTAAAGCTGTTTATGTAGATTCAGGCTAATATATGGATTGTCCACCCAAAGGACCCGATACCAAAACAAAAAAGGAGCAATATAGTATATGCGGTCCACTGCAGTGAGGAGTGTGCAGACCTCTACACTGGAGAAACTAAATAGCCATTAAACAGAAGGGTGGTCCAACATAGGAGGGGTAACAGCTCAGAACCAGAATCAGCAGTACACCTCCATTTGAAGGACAAAGGGCACTCATTCAACGATGAGTATGTACACACATTAGACAGAGAAGATAGGTGTTTGAGAGAGGGGTCAGGGAAGCCATTCATGTGAGCATTGAAAACCCCTCTCTCAACAGAGGTGGGGGCCTCAGGCACAGTCTATCTGCTACTTATCAGGCTGTGCTTTTAACAATACCCAGACAAATCAAAAAGCCTTCACCATCAAGGCTCTAGCTAACGACCCATACTTTATGGGTTTCAGTACTTTAGACCATTGTTCATCTTATGAGCCTATTTCAGACCAGGGTGACAAGAGATCAAAGCAGACTATAAGATGGAGGACTCACAACTAGCTTTATTCAGACTAATGAAGCTGTTTGGATGAGCAGCAAAACATTTCTATCTATCAAGAAAAAGAAGTCCAGTTGCCATGGCTCAACTTCCAGATAAATATCTTAGCTCTCCCCACTAAGAATCATTACTTAAAGAATATTTTATTTTAAATTGTGCTGCTTAGTGAAATAATTTGTACTAAAATATCGTATATACTCGAGTATAAGTCGACCCGAGTATAAATAGAGGCCCCTAATTTAACCCCCAAAACTGGGGAAACTTATTGACTCAAGTATAAGTCTAGGTTGGGAAATGCATCAGGGCCTGGCAGCTCCTCCTTTGTGAGCTAGGTGAGCGGTGTGAGATATTTAAAATGACTTTTAGTTACTGACCCAAGGACTTGCCTCAGTGGTTAAAAGTATTGACCTGAATATAAGTCAAGGGCCCCTTTGTTCAGCCCAAAATTAGGGCTGAAAAGCTAAACTTGTATTCGGGTACAGTGGTACCTTGTATAAAGGAATTAATTTGTTCCAATTGAAATTCTGTTAAGCAAATTTTCCTTTATACAAATTTCCCATAGGAATGCATTGAAAACAGAGTAATCCCTAATCATGACCATTTTTATGTTGTACAGATACGCTCCATAGGCGATTCTGTTAAGCAAATTTCCCCTATCTCCAGAATTCTTTATGCTGTACAGATTTTATGTTATACAAACTGTTTGTTATACGAGGGTCCACTGTATATTGAATTAGTGAATCAAATGGACTTACTGGTACTCCAACTGCAACTTACTTTAGAATAGCGAGTCACAGTTAGAATAGGCCCATTTGAATCAATGGAACATGTGGAGGAGTTGACTCACTAAATCCCCACTGATTCAATGGGCCTACTCTTGCATAATTTATTACATTAAGCAACCAAAGTCCAGCCAATAACTAATGTTTGTCTTTTAAAGTAATTTCTATGAATGGGAGTTCCATATTTTGTGAACCACGCATGTAATTATCTAGTCTGGCAGTTCTGCCTAGCTTGTAAGCCCTGACGAGGTCATCAATATGGTGGTGCCCCTAGCAAAGAGGCCTACATGGGAAGGCTTAGAGGCTAGCCCAAATAAGTATCCCACTCAGAAAGACTCCTCCCATATACCTGTAGCAGCAAAGCAAGAAGAAGACATGTTGGAAAGGTGCAAACCCAAGGTGACCAGATTCGGAGCACTGGCTCTGAACACTAAATCCAATTATTTGCCAAATGTGGCCTCATCCTCTGCCTTGTCTCTTTATCTGCTGACCTATCCATGCCGTTTCTGTTCCAGCAGTGGCTGTACCCAACTGAGGAACACTTCGAGATGCCATTGTGCGCTGAGGTTTCCTCTGTTTTCAGTGCCACATTCAGCCCAAAGACTATTTATTCGACAAACCTAAATCTCACTCCTGGAGTGGAATTCTCAAAGCAGTTTACTGGTTATATTTTAAAACATGCCAAGAAACAAAGGCCTTAACATGCAGTAATCAGAAAAAGCAGTGTTATCTGTTGGAGCCTCTTTTCCCAGTGTCATCTGCCTCACCCACCAGATCATCTCAGGCAAGGCTCCTTGGTAGAGCGAGCCTGAGAGAAAAAGTGTTCTGCTTATATATCACCCCATAGCATTTCCAGTACTCTCTGGGCGGTTTACAGTGTAATTATACAGGCTACACATTGCCCCACCCCCCACACCCAGCAAGCTAGGTACTCATTTTACCAACCCCGGAAGGATGGACGGCTGAGTCAACCATGAGCCTGCTACCTGGGACTGAACCCCAGATTGTGAGCACAGTTTTGGCTGCAGTACAGGCATTTAACCACTGCGCCATGAGGCTCCTACTAACTCAGAAGTCACCTGCTTCTCAGTAAGGCCTTCTCAGTGGTGGCCTGATCATTGTGGAATAAACTCCCAGAAGAGCTACCCCTCCCTTCCTCCCTGTACTCATTTAGGAGGGAGTTAAAAACATTGCTTTTTATGGAAGTCTTTCACATCAACCCCGGATGAATACCTCGCCTCCAATCTTGCCTCTCCCCAATATTTGAATTGTGCCACTAATTTTAAGGCCTTGTGCTTTTATGTCATATTTAATGTTTGTTGTTATTTGTGGTTTGTTTTAACTGTTGTGAACCACCCAGAATAGTGCTTCAGCACTATTCAAGTGATAGATAGATAGATAGATAGATAGATAGATAGATAGATAGATAGATAGATAGATAGATAGATAGATAGATAGATAGTGGAGCAGGAGAAACATCTGATATCCTCTCTCACAACGCAAGTTGATGGCAGTTGGGCATGTGGGGAGTAAAAAAGGAATCCAAGGACCCACTTATGGTCTATCAGTCATTGTCTCCCTCACTCTCGCAACAATGTTCCCATTAACACCCGAGGATGAGAAGAGTAGGCTGTCCCTAACATAACATTGAATAAAAGAGGTTCCTAGACACCAGGGTTTAATGAAAGACTCTGAGATCAGAAGTATGCAATGATAGATTGATCTGGGCCCAGACATGTATCCCCCCATATCCCAATTAACCGTGGTCCTTGTGTTGTGTGTGTTGTGTCATTATAGTCGTGACCGACTCCGTGACTCCATGTCCATGGAGTTTTCTTGGCAGGAATACTGGAGTGGTTTGCCAGTTCCTACTCCAGGCGCCTACAGCACCTGGTATTCCCTGGTGGTCGCCCATCCAAGTACTAACCAGGGCCGACCCTGCTTAGCTTCCGAAATCAGGCGAGGTCAGATATGCTTAGGTCCTTGGTAAGCCTGAAAAAAATAACAAATTCGGACATGCCGGTCTGAAAAGGTCCTACATCCGTGTGTAACTAGGTTGCAGTAGAAAACAGTATCATCACTGAAAAGTGTTATCAGTTCTGCCTCAGACGTTCATCTTTTCTGTTTTATTTGTTCTTTCTCTTTTAAGAGCAGGAAGCCTCAGTAGATGGAGCAGGACGATTTAATTCTTAGAATGTAACTATACACCACTTGATTTAATTCTTAGAATGTCGATGTGCACCACTACCGGTGTTCTTGGGAGTTCAGAGTATTTCACTGAACAAACAGAATGTAACGCAAGACGTATTTTCCCTGGAAATGCCAGTTTATAGCCACAAATATGCTTTCTTCAGAAATGAAAATAAAATGCATCAGGCAATCGACAGACAGTTTGAAACTCATGCATTTATAAATAGGGATCACACACAACATTTGTTTTATGCTAGAGTGCTCTCACTTATTTTAATAAGACTGCTGTGAAACAAACTGGTTAATAATTGCAGTTTTAAGTATATAACTGTGAAGAACAGGAGAGGTGGAGTACAGTTATGTCATACTCTCGTGATCAACTCTCCAATTCTTTTTCTGGGTTTTCACAGCTCCATCCCCTTATTATTTACAAAAAAAATAGTAGTAGTAGAGCTGTCAGCACTTTGTACAGTACTTGGGTTTGCATTCCAGGTTCAGGAAACTGCTAATTCAAATTACTTTATGAAAAATAAACAACCCACCTTCCCAAAATTAATTAGGCATCCAGCGGTAGATTAAAAAACATCTAAAGCAGGTATGGGTGGGCTGAGTGCGAAATGATCCAACTCAGCTGGTTAAGATTAAAAAGTAAGGGTAGATTTATGACAAGAATTCATATGGCAAGAGCTGTTTTTGCTCATGTGTAGAGCAGAAATTTATCCTTTTTTTGACATATTTTTAACCATGCAGATAAAGTGATGAGGGAGGGACACATACCCCTCTGCTTTAGTAACACTTAGGCAGGTAATGACTGAATATAGGTCTTTAATTACATTTGCTTTAGTCAACCATTGTGCCAGCACCATGTAATTTTCTTACTTCTTTCAGTTCTTTTCACCTAAGCTCCTTTGTATAAGCCAATATGGTTTCTTCCTTCTTCCTTTAATTTTCCCAGGTTTTACCTGTATGTAATTGGATATTGGATAATTTTGGTTTCTTTGTGCTAAATCTGTCTAGGATAATGATTTAGGGAAACTAATCAAAGTTGAGTATATGTTTCTCTTATTTCAATCCAGAAGGAGCTGATACTATATCATACAAACAAACAAACAAACAAAGAACAGAGATTTCCAATATTTCAGTAAAATAAAATATGTACTATTAATCTCTAGTAGGTCAATGTATGTGTTTTAACTGGAGGCAAAGAGGCAGAAAAAGTTTATAGTTTTCAGAAAGATTTTTAAAGTATTATTTCCACATTTCCAGCTCTACTTTGAGCTTTAATGTCTTTCACCTCATGTTTTCTTATTTGTGCCCTGTTTGTTGTTTGTTGTATAGGGACAAAGGTCACATTCAGCACATGGTTAATTTTACACAGTACCGTGTGTCTATATTTGTGAACACAACCTTGTTAAGATCTGTGCCTAGTTTCCACTTCAGAAGGATTTGTTCCCAGAGATATCTTTACCCAAAAATACAGCACCTGAATTCATGGGATAGCTCATCATGATAGCCCAGCACCCACAGAAACTTATGATCTAAAACTGTCTCTTCTTTCCATCTGATTGCAAAGAAGCTGGCACCGGTTCCTTTTTTGGTGTTCAAATAATTTACTGTTTTCCCAAAGCACACTGAATGGTTCTTGATTACATCAGTGAGGTATACAGTGACCCACCGCCTGCCGTGGGGGTTAGGGACCTGACCTGACCCGCAATAGTTGAAAATTCACAATATGTGGATGCAGGTCGGGCCAGGCCTGGGGGCCCTAGCTGGGGGCCCTTATACTTTTCTCCAGCCTGGCGCTGTCCCAAACGGGCCTGTGAGGGCCTTCCTGGGCCTTTGGGAGGCCCCAAAAGGGCCTCCCTGCAAACCAGAAGTCACTTCCGGTTCACAGGGAAGATATTTTTGGGCCTCCAGAAGGCCCGGGAAGGTCCTAGCAGGCCCCCTTGGGGCAGCACCAGTCCTGGGGTAAATATGGGAGGCCTGAAATAGGCCTTCCCCACTTACCCCAGGGGGCTTTTTTCATATACTGTGGTCCCGCAATATATGAACTGTGAATGGGAGGGGGACCACTGTATAAGAATGAGTGTACACATGTACTATTGAATCTCATTGGGAAATAGGCAGCAGCACACCTGATTTTGAATCCTCACTCACCCATGGAAATTCACAGAGGTAGAATGGCACCCGTAAAACCATTCCTAGTAAAGTTGTATTAGTGTTGCTAGAAGTCGCTTCCAACTTGAGGGGACACAAAACACATACTCAAACCTAAAAGATGTCACTCATTCCCATTTAAGTAGTAGAAACCTATTCTTCAAAAGCTGGACAGACAAAACATTTCAAAATTTGACCAAATCATCTTATAATCAGGATAAACAGTGTTAATAAGATGACTCTGATAAAAAGTTTCCTGCAAATCTCTCCACAGTGTGAATACAGCGTTGGAATCTAATTTACGCAACTCAAACTCTGATGAGATTTGATGGTCAGTGGTCACCCAAGTCCCATTAACACAAATTGTGGAAGAAAATTAGCCAAAGAGTTTGAGAATCCATAGGTGGACCTTGGTCATTCTGAGGGGATTGATTTTGTCATCCTAGCGGTTAAGAGTAAAAGGCTCTCCTTTGTGACAGCCATAAAAGGGAAGTTGAGAGCACAAGATAAAAATCTTGTCTAACATATCTAAATCATGTTATAAAGAACATGTATAGATTTGTGCAGGTAGGAGGAGAATGGAGGGATTTTCTACATGCTCCAAGCAGCCGTGTTTCCACATATTTCCTGTTAAGGATCTTCAGAGTTGACTAGCTGAATTCATCTAGTTTGTTATTAGCCAAGCCGTTCCCACAACAATAATATATCAGCCTCATAATCTTGGAGTAGATATATTTTGGAAGGTGGAAGATACTATGCCCTGCTCTTTGAATCATTATGGGTTGCGATATCTATTCACAATGGCTCTTTATGTTGAGGTTATTAGAATGGTCATTTCAGAAGGTTGAACAGTGATCTGAATCAATAGCACTGGTCCATCAGTTGCCTACATAGTATTACTCATTTCTAGCCCAAATACTGTCGTCTGCCTCCAATGTTAAGGGATGCTAGGGAAAATGAAATCCATGGGCTATGTTCTCTTTTGGTAGGTCCTTTTTAAGTGGTATAACCTCATTCTGAGCGGCGCTATAAATTTCTTAAGTGGCTGAGTGTAACCACCATCTTCATTTGGTTTAATACCTTGCATTGATTTTTGAATGTGGGCATTGTTGGACATTCATATAGCATCTAGAAGGAGCTGACTGGTTCTTTATCAAGCATGAGACTAGAACTGAATTTTAGTGGAAGGTCTGGAAAGAAGGCCAGGAAAGGTTTGATGGAGAGTCTACTATCAAAACTGCTGAAGAGAAGCACAAAGAGAAATTCCAGGCATGGTATTAAAATATGATTACATCTCACCCCCTAATGACAACATCATGCAAACATCAGTTCCTTTCATGCACTATTTGCATCAAGGGTTACAATGTGTAGAAACTGTTGTAGGGCCAAACCTGTAACCACACACCGACAGATAGGTCTTCTCAGACATGCTTTTCCTTGGGCATTTAAAGTTGAAATAATTTGCACGGAAACCTCTGTGCATTAATGCTTCCCTGCATTCTGAAATCCGGTATCTAAGAAGAAATGTCTGCATATAAATGCCCATCTATGGAATGGTCACAGATGCAAATGGAGAAAAATGCCAGGATATTTATTAGGTACTGGGAGTGATACTCAGAATGCTCAGATGTATTCCAGGATATGCTCTAGGCCTCGGGTAGAACTGGAACAGGGGACTGCTTGCTGTCTAGTCTCTACTTAAATCAATGGTACTTTAACCTGTATTTATTTTCAAAATGTATGTAAGCCATCTGTCCACATGACTAAGAACCCAAGTAATTTTCAACACAATAAAACATCCTTTTTAAAAAGTACATCCTTTAAAACAATCAAAATCTTGGGATGGGAATAGAGCAAGGTTATTGTAGGACTCAAGTAAAAAAATGTAAAATGTACAGATACATATATGTGAATGAATTATAAAATAATGTACTTCAATGGCAATGTCATTAAATGTCATGGGAACAGTCAACTATAATATTAGCCAAATATCAGAATGTCTGGATTGGACTAGTAGGATTAAAGTTGTTTTTTCCAAAGCATATATATATTGGAACAAATAACCAGAAGTTTGCCTCTGGTGAGGCAAAGTTTAAATTACCTCAAAAATAAGTGTCCTCCTGAACTATAAAACAAAAATAGTGTTTATTTTAAAGATAAAAAAATATTGGGGGTGAACAAGATGGAGATAGCTCATCATAATGGCAGCATAAACATAAGCCACTTGTATACATAACTAAAATAAAACCTGCAGCTACCATATTTCCAAGGCTCTTATCTTTTTATTAAATGATATAACTCATCTTCTCCCCGGTAAATATGCATTCCCATTCTACTCCTTCCCATTTAACATTGCTACAAAAGGGTCATTAAGGAAGTCTCTGGCCTTTGAAGGGCCATCCCTGACAAAGCCCTTGCCTGCTTGCGTAATTAGTCCTATCCTGTTTTTAAGGGGGTGGGGGATAATGGCTGGAAGATAGACGCGATAGAGAAAAGTGATGCCATAATCAGTATCCCAGGTAGATTAGTCTGCCATCTGGGTGGAATTGAAAGTTAGCGGCAGCATTACAACTCTCCCCTAAAGATAAATATGACTAATACAGTAATTATTTGGTCGAAATGCATTTATCAAACCCATCCAAGCCAGATAACACAAGACGAGCAGGCTGCATTCGCAGTTGGGTGGGCGAGAGCCTGTGAATAAATATCTAGAATAGAAATCGCAAGGCAGCCACTCTTCAAAGGGCTCCTAAATATTAAAATATTATTGAAAACTCCTTTGCCATATGGGTTCCGTCATTAACATGCTCAATGGTTATTATTATGTGCTGCCAGTGTGCTTCAAAGTTATGGTGATTCTCGTAGGGGTTTCTAGGTATAACGTGCTAGTCCCTTATTTTAGCGGTGCTCGGGGATTGTGAAACTTGCTCAAGTTTGCACAGGTGGCAGGGCATGTGACCCCCATTTAGCCACACACGTTCTGGGTGTTCTTCCCTGGACATTTTTTCTGAAAGGCACAGCAGGGTTTGAATTCCTGCTGGCTTGGCTGCCAGGTGCTTCAGCCTACTAAGCTGTACCAGCTGCCTAACATCCTATTAAATAAAACTGAAATTATCTGCCATCAGGTTGATTTTCAACACTGCTAGAAATTTCTGGCTATAAAGCATTCAGAAATGATATACCGTCCGTTTGGGTGATGATCTTGTCACTTGCACAAAGCCACCCAGGTGGCACAGCATTTAACCTTCTCAGACACTCAGGCTTTGGGACACTACTTATTAAAGGCTGAAAATGTTTGGGGCCAAAATTCTTCTTGTGGAGTTAGATTGACAGGGGGAAATGGCATAACTCACTATGGAAAAATTGCAGCTAATTAATGAGTCACTGCTTGGATTCTTTATTGTGTGCCCCATGGGAGGCTTGTCGTATGATCAGGCACCGCAGTGGTAGCTCAGTAACTAAGCAGCAGTTCCATTCTGTGAGTTATGCCATTGATGACACAAAGATTTTAATGACCTTTTCTAGTTCCTTTCAATAGTTCTAAGTCAATGTCTTCTGATTTCTTTGTTGCAATTTGCATTTTAATGAATGAACTGAGATATAGTTTCATTTTTTTCATTGTCAACATTAAAACTGTGTAATCCTATAATCATGATTTATGTCTTTTTAATGTCTAGCTGAAATCGTGCGTTCGCTCTTTCTTATTTCAAGTTATTACTGCTTTCTGCCAATCTGGTATAATCTGTATATACTCACTTATTAATGCTTCTCCCTTCAGTTTTCACTCTTCCTTCACTTTTCCTTCCATTTGTGTGTGATAAATTCTACACATGGATTGAACAGGTAAAGAGATAAAATACTCCCTTGTTTGATACTGTGGTTAAAAGCAAAGTGTGCTGCTTATAGAACACGCACTCTCTGGGCTGTTTAAAACATAATTATGCAAACAACACCTTGCACCCCAGTGAGCTGGGTCCTCATTTTACTGACTTCAGAAAGATGGAAGGGTGAGTCAAATTTGAGCTTGGTTACTTGATCCCACTTGGCCCACTGGGATTGAACCCAAGTCCTGAGTGGAGTCTTGATTCTTTTGAGAATAAATATTTCTGCAGCCTGGATTCATCCCAAGTTAAAAAAATAATCTCTTTCAAGATAAGCAACATTAGTATCTAAAATTTATATCAGCTATTTTTACCCAAACATCCCCAAATTTGGAAGACAGCAAGATCTGGTGCTGATTCGAAGTCTAATTTGAAAGTTACCATTGTGTTTTTTTTTGTTTTATTTCGGCTGCCCCCATTTCTAGAATTGCCTCGGAGAATGTTGTTTTGCTGTGCTGCACATTAACATTGTTGCAGTATCCTGCAGCTCTAATATAATAATTACAGTTTCGAGGCTGGGTTGCCATGTCATAAGTGTGGGATTTCACCTACAAAGATCCAAGCCCATGTTGACAGTCTATTTTATACTCGGGGGGGGGGGGGAGTCACTCAAGTCATGCCTTTTAGCTCAGTCCTGAGTCTTTCTGTGAATGATGTTCGTTGTGAAACTTGGCAATTATAGCTATATGAATGCAGGTTCATGGCAGCCACAGGTAGGTCTGAAACTCTTTGAAGTGAGTTGCCAAGAAATAGTAGCGTTGCCAGAGTTCACATTTTAAACCGAGTCTCATGGTGCTTAGTGCTTTTCTTTAAGCCTCAATTCCCGGAGTTATGTAATTGGGTGAGACTATCAAATTTCTTTTTTTATTCTTTATAAAAGTACCTTTACCTCGTGTTTGCCAAGAAAATGCTGGAAAACATGACCCAAGTGTAAGCTAAACCTTTAAAATCAGAAGGCAAATAAAGTAAACCCTGCATATAACAGACATACTGTATAAAATCTGATTCGGAAAATAGAGACTGACTCAAGGGTTTTGACTATGTGGATATTGCTAATACCAAAAATGGATTGGCTCCCATGATATATCAGCACATATTGACACCAGTAGAATGATAGGAATATAATTATTTTCCTTTACTTTCATGTACTTAGGAATGGATGCAGATAGAACTTGTAATTTGTACATACAGTACTTACTTGAGAGCAAATCCTATTTAGGGATGAGGTCCCCTTCTGGTTCACATCTGAATAAGAACTCACTTTATTTGTACATCCTTGCATGTATTATATGTTTATTTGCTTATTTTACTTGTTTATTCTGCTGTTCATTTAATTTGCATTGTTGTTTGTTTCTTATTTGCATTTATGTAAACCACCCAGAGTCCCTTCTGGGAAATCGGTGCAGTATAAAAATGCAATAAATAAATAATAAATCCCAAACTATTATTCAAAATATTTTTACCCCACCTTTCTTCATAAAAGAACCCAAGGTGGCTTGGCATGTAAATAGTAACACAATTACAGTATCCTTTGATTTTGTGCACATTCGTGAACTTTGTGATGTGATTTTGCAATTTTAAAAAGTGGGAACAATACGTACATTAGTGAAAGTTGTATACAAATACAGGAAGGAAGTTATATACAGGTACATAGTCAGGTTACAAATGACATACTATACTGGCACATTCTGTATAGGCTTGCGTAAATGGCGAAAAGAGCATACAGAAATATATATGAATGTTCATTGGCATAAATGGTTTTTTAAAATAGCATACAAATCTTCATGCGAACACAACTCACAGATTGATTTTCAAAAGTGAGGTAGAGCAACCAGTGCTTGAATATACTGCAAATACAGAAGAAAGCAAAAGAGGTACATTTATTCATCCTTCAGCCCAGTGAACTCTGATTAGACTTGTACAGGACTGGAATGTAGTCTTGTTTGAATGGAGCTGTTACCGAAATCAATGTTTTGACTAACTTAACTCAAATTAATATCAGAGAAGCGCAAGAACAGCTAACATGTAGTGTATTCAAACATGATGGCATTAAACTTTTCTTCAGAATTCATGTGTAGGATAGTGCAGATGCAGCCGTAACCTGGATCTAGCTTTTGTTTTAAGGGTACAATGCCTTATAAAAGAGATATTACATGGCATACCCATACAGATTTCTCCACAGATTTCAGATCAAGGTCTAAATATTACTTTTTGATACTACAATAATGCCATGACACTTTGCCTCATACTTAT
This sequence comes from Phrynocephalus forsythii, assembly GCA_029282475.1. Taxonomy (NCBI): domain Eukaryota; kingdom Metazoa; phylum Chordata; class Lepidosauria; order Squamata; family Agamidae; genus Phrynocephalus; species Phrynocephalus forsythii. Next base: position 34,493,126 of record JAPFRF010000003.1, on the reverse strand, counting down.
TTGTTCACTTTCTCACATCTGGATATTTTATTTGGCCCTTCCCTCTTGGCCTACATTCTAACCCTTCTTTCCTAGACATTGACCTGATAGTCTGTGGCTGTTCTGCTTTCCAAGTGTCTGCTGTTTTCCTATACCAGTATTTCTTAACCTTTTGGGGGTCGTGACCCTCTTTTATTGATAGCCAAAAAACTTGGGAGCCTCTGCCATATTTGCATTAAAAGCAATGGGTCAAGAAAACACTACCACTACTTATGCTGCTACCAAAACCTGCTCAATAATTGTAATAGTGATAACAATGAATTGAATATAGTTCATCTGTGAGTGTTTGTGTGTGAGTGTGTGTGAGTGTGTGTCTCTGTGTTTATGTGTGTGAGAGAGAGAGAGAGAGAAAGAGAGAAAATAATAAACCAGGCATAGATCGATGTCTGGTTTGAATTCTTTTATGTTTTGTGGGATTAAAGCAAGACTTTTATATAAGACATTCTAGATATTTTTCTCCTGACCTCTGATTTTTAAGAAAGATTTTCTGTTTTCTATACACAAACATGAGGAACAGGAAAAGCTTGTTTGGATTTGCTAAGAAAAACAGACAAATGAAGCCAAGTAAAGGATACAAAATGTTCAGGTAAAGTCTAATTTCCAGTTTCTACTAAAAACAGGCTCTCTTCTTCTATTATTTTAAACCGCCTTCTGTGTGTCTGAAATACAACAGAGAAGGCAATTCAACACAGCCTGGGTAACATTACTAGCCCCTTTCTCAAAGGATGGTTTATAACCAAATGGTGTCCTAGTTTCCCCTTTGCTGCAAGATATAAAGATCCCATTCACTGGTAGCATGAAGCACTGCTTAATGAAGGCCAAGTTACCTTAGTTTGAATATGATCAGTATTCTTGGCTGTTTGCTTTAATCTTGCCTTTGGGCATGGTACAGAGCCAATTTGGATTCCTGGTTTTAATCTTCACTTGAACATCCTAGTTGTGCAGCAGTATAGGGCTATTTTCCAATACTCTCACCCCAACCACTCCCAAAAAGTTATATTCTAGGTTACTGGAAGAATCCAGACAGGGCTTTTTACCTACTGTATGCTAAATTTCACTATAGGTTCTTTCTACATTCGGACAATTTGCGTTATGTCTTCTTGCACTTTGCTTCCAAATTCAGCCTTTGGCAAAGTGTCTCATGATCATCAAGCTAGATAAGGGGTACCACAAGGCCCAGTCCTGGGCCTGAATCTCTTCAAATTTTTTTATTAATAACTTGGGTAAGGGAATGCAGGGACTACATTTCAAATTTTCAAATGACACAAAAGGGAGTAGAAGAGCTAATATCATGGAAGACTGGAACCAAATGCAAAAGGGATGGGCATGAACACAGAGTGAAAACAACAGAATGAAACTTAAGAGGAATAAATGCAAAGCTCCACAGCTAGAGGGGAAAAACCCCAAATGCACAGTTGCAAGATATGGGAGCCTTGTGGCACAGTGGTTAAATGCCTGTACTGCAGGTACAACTGTGTTCACGACCTGGGGTTCAATCCCAGGTAGCAGGCTCATGGTTGACTCAGCCTTCCATCCTTTCGGGGTTGGTAAAATGAGTACCCAGCTTGCTGGGGGTGGGGGGGTGGGGCAATGTGTAGCCTGCATAATTACACTGTAAACCGCCCAGAGAGTACTGGAAATGCTATGGGGTGATATATAAGCACTTAATATTTCCATTAAGTGACCTGTGAAGTATTTTTCAAAGTATTTTGAAGTGCTGTCTGAGGTATTTCCATAACAATTCTAACGTATTGAGGGCTATCTGGCAGTCTAGTGTTGGTTTCATGGAGGTTTGTATTTCCTGAAGTACTGAGCATTTCACTGTCCTCTCTGAATGGGGCCAACCTACTTATAAAGATGATAAGCCTCTTCTGGCGGTCAGCTTAATAAATTGCTGGAAAATGACAGGGGTTTCCCCCTCCAAAATGCCATGTTGAGTAGGACAAAAAAGTATCCTGCTGGCAAAACATCATCATCATCGTCGTCGTCGTCGTCGTCGTCGTCATCATCATCATCATCATCATCATCATCATCATCATCATCATCATCATCATCAAAGTATTTTAGACAAGTTTGATTCCAGAAGGTTTTAATTTTTAAAAAAGTGCATATTTATTTTTATCTTTATTTTTAAAATATTTTTACCCCACCTTTCTTCTTGGAAAAGGAACCAAGGTGGCTTATAATAATGAGGGACATTATACAGCCCAGAATATTTAGACATCTTCGTATTAAGAACAGGGAATTAAGAGAGGCATCTTAGACATTAAAAGGTAACATTAAAGCTACAAAGAGCACACAAAAAGAAAAAAGAATCATTATGAGGGGTGGAAACTAACATGGAAATAATAATAATAATAATAATAATAATAATAATAATAATAATAATAATAATAATAATAATAATAATAATAATAATAATAATAAACTTTATTTTTATGCTGCCGTTCTCCCCGAAGGGACCCAAGGCGGCTTACAATAACAACAAAGGAAATCAACATAGACAATGTTAAAATATCAAAAGTCAATGTTTAAACAACAATAAATACACTCTAAAATATACTAAAAACAGCAGAAAGCAGCAGAATTTAAAAGGCCCTCAGCCCCTAAAAACTAAGAATTAAGATGTTATAATAAATTTTTTTATAAAAGGCTGGAGGCTCAGAAAGCTTGCCTAAATAAAAACATCTTAAGGCCTCGCTTAAATGTTTCCAGGGAGGAGGCAGTTCTTAGCTCAAATCACTGTTGTTCTTATGAAATCAGTTATAGCAAGTTCTCTGACAATAACTTTGAGGCCCTTAGTTTATCTGCCCTAGACAGGTGTAGCAGCTAAAACTGGAATCGTTCTTCACGAATTTTCAATGGGAAATATAATAAAATTGCCCTTCTGTTCCACTTTTTCTCACCAAGATTCTAGCATCTACTGTAGGTCTAATTGAGCTAATGTGTGTCTTGTTCAAATGTACAACAGCAGCAGCAGCAACAGTTTTTTTAAAAAAAATTATTGCAAATCTAAAAGAAAGAAAAAAGGATTAAAAGGTAGGTCACATTTCCCCCAAAATCCAATCAAAGCTAGCATCTGTAATATATATATTCTTGGACAGCGAAAGCAGTAAGAACATTGGACAGTTCAGTGATAGATGGTGTGTATTTATCTTTTCATCCTTGAAATTAAATGGAAAATGATCTAAACCACCTTACATTTTTCTTTCCTTCACATCACCTCTTCAAACTAAAAAACTAATTGGTTAGAAATCTGTTACCCCTTACCACTGATTCTTTAAAAAAAAAAAAACTCTGTTCAGAAGTTGTTGTTTTTTTGTTTTTTTGTTTCATTCAGCAGAATAAGTGTGTAGTTTTGGCTCTTCTTTAATAGACATATGGAGTACTGTAAGTGTTACCTCCAACTGCAACATCCCCAGAGTACAGGGCATATATGCAAAGGCATGTTTAAATATTCAGAGCTTCTGGCCAAAATATTTTTAGAAAGCTGTCTTTCAAAGGAATTACTTCTGTTTTGGGGATATTTGGACCTGGGACATTGGTAATCCTTGTGATGCATGGAGCACTCCCCATTTACAAGGGCTGCACAGAGCAATTCCACCCCCCTAAAAAAAAACTCTTTGAAAAACAGCATTGTCCTGTGTTGGAGTGAACGGAGCAGTACACTGCATCACTGCATTAAGGCAGACCATTTTATGATCATTTGCACTGCATACACATTTGTTATAAATGGTGAGTGAAATACTGGTCAGGAAAATCCTGTGTGGTTGTTCGATTTGTAGCACAACCCCAGCTTTGTTGGATTAAGGGGATGTCTTTAGAATACTTTGTCCGCATGATGAACAAGTTGGGAAGAATTCTTTTCATGTATAAGGATTTGATTCAATTAAAAAAAAACATTGCTTAGGCTGAAGTTTTGGTTTAATTCCTTTTATTGAGTCCAGCTGACTGGATCGAATATTGTTAACAATGGCACTTCCTCCCTTGAACATAATGTAGCATTTTAAGTAGCTGAACCACATGTGGGTCCAATAAAATGTTGTTGCATTCCCATTCTTGTGGGAATGGATTTCCCCTCTAGAAAACAATGCACTATATATACACTCGCAATTGTCTTTGCTCCTCGTTCCGGCAAACTTTCTGTATACAAATCCCCACGGTCTACTGAAGGTTAAGGTCTATTTGGTTTTAGTTTAAACCACTTACACCAAATGTCCTGTGTCATGGCAGTCACAAAGTGCCTTCAGCAAACTGCTGCGTTTGAATCAGTCCACCCCCTTCTCCATGTCAGTAATGTAGAGACAGTAAGTAATGCAGCTTACTTTTACAGCATCATTGTGACGATGAATTGATCAATGTATGTGAAACGTGTAGAAAATGTACTGTATAAATTATCTCTGTGTCATATGAATTTATTTTAGAAGATGAGACCAGCACAGAACATTGTTTTGTTTCACTTAAAATATTTATATGCAACCATTCTGCTTTAGATCAGCTACACAAGGTGGTGAACATTAACATTTAATACAGTACTGTTGCGCAATCCCAAATGTCACAGTGTTTCCTTTCCCCTACAGCTCTGCTTGTCATCTGAAAACATGCACCCGGAGGGTCTTCCAGTCCTCAAAAGCAGGTATTGAGGATACACGGAGGCTGCTTGGGTGAGAGAGAATCTTGTTCTCCCAGTTCTGCAGGTGGAAGTCATCCTGGCAGCAGATTAGCTCCACTATGGATCCTACAGATGTCAAATAAAAATTGACAAATTGCTACCAACTGCAGAATGAAATAGTGGAAACAAAGTGATATCTTAATAGTAGATATCAGAAAAAGTAGCTCTCCTCATGTGTATGATGGGGAATTCTACCCTTGAAAGAACAGGAAGATGTGGAGTTTGCAGCTGGAGTTGCTTCCAGGCACAACAGAGGGATACTGACTGCCCTTTCTTCTTCCACCGGCACCAAGTAGGATGTTGAAGTGTGTTCCTTTGGCTGAATTTCCCCCAGTAGTACGCCCTGGAATCAGCTAGGTTAGTCTTCAGTAATCCCAAGTGTCCCTGCTTGAAAATGCCCATATGGCCGTCCTCTCGTTCACTAAAATCTCTTCGGTTTTGGAATCGATACTAAATGGCAAGTATAAACAAAGCATGTGAGTTTCATTTATTTTCCCCCAACTTCTCATTATGTTCTGGTTTTACAAGAAAAGTGGGACATAAATACCGCAAGTCTTGTGCCTGTTCCTCTGAAAGGAACGAAAATTATGGCTAACTGCAGTGAACGGATGAAATATGCACTGGTCACAGAGCTGTCATTTACATTTCTAAGTATGCATTAATCGTACGATCTTTTATTAGAACATCTTCGTGGTTAGGCTTTGCCCCTGAAAAAATTGTAGGAGTTTTCCCAAGCGTTGGTGTGCATTGTACCCAATGACAGTGCAAAAGCATGAGGGAACATCTGTTTCATAGGTGTGAAACACCAAGTTGTAAATATGGCTCTCAAATGCCATCAGCCTGATCCCCTATTTCTGTTTTACTGGGTTTTAATGGAACATAAGATCCATTCAGGCCGCCTCTTTAGCCTAGCTAAAAAGTCTGTCCTGTTGCATGATGACAAGTTTAGAGTTTACCAACTGGTGACCAAAAGCAGCCTTGATGAGATATGGCATGCATATTCCTCCACTTCCAATCCCAAACGTCCAACTGGTTTGATACTATGAAAAGTGAAGTTTATAGAAAGGAAAGGCTGTGTGTGACAGTTGAGCATGTCATGAAGTTACCTTACGGGACCAGAGACTTGGAGTCCTTGGACCTCCCTGCTCAAAGTAGTCATCTTTGGAGTAATATAATTAGTCCCAGCTAGATTACTGTAATGCACTCTATGTGGGGCTACCGATGGAAAGTATGAGGAAACTTCAATAGGCCCTAAAATGCAGCAGCCAGATTGCTGACTGGGGCAGGTTACAGAGATCACATTACACCTGTATTAAAGCAGTTCCACTGTCTGCCAATCAGCTATCGGGCACAACTCAAGATGCTGACCTTGACCTAAAAAACACTGTATGACCTGGATCCAAGCTACCTCAAAGATCGAATCTCATAGTATGAACTGGCTTGGGTGCAAAGGTCATCAGGAGAGGCCTTTCTCTTCGTCCTGCCACCTTCACAGGTGTGCCTCAAAAGATCACATGAAAGGGTCTTCTCTGTTGCTGCTCCCAGACTTTGGAACTCCCTCCTGCTGGAAGCCAGGACTGCCCCATCTCTGCTGTCTTTCCTGAAGCAGGCAAAGACCTTCTTCTTCAGGCAAGCTTTCCCTGAATGAGGGAATACCTACTATGTGACTTTTATATGGATTACCATGCATGATTGCATTGACTGATTTCATAAGAACATCAGTGTTTTCCATATTAATTTCCACCCCTCATAATGGATTGTTTTTCTTTTTGCATGCCTTTTGTAGCTTTAATGTTACCTTTTAATGTTCTGAGATGCCTCTTCGAATTCGCTGTTCTTAACTTGAATATGTCTTAAATGTTCTGGATTGTATATTGTCCTTCATTATTGTAAGCCACCTTGGGTCCTTTTCCAAGGAGAAAGGTGGGGTAAAAATATTCAAAATACTGATTTTAGTGTAAGGTTTTTATTGATGATTTATTGATATTTTACTTTTAATTATTTTAAATTGTTTTATTCTTTGGACTGTAAGCCGCCCAGAGACCTTTGGGTAGTGGGCGGCATATAAGTTAAATAAATAAATAAATAAATAAATAAATAAATAAATAAATAAATAAAAACAGACAGAACAAGGCATTGAAGCAAGGCGTTGCTTCTCAATCTTTGGTCCACCAATGGTGTCAACTTCAACTGTTTTGGTTTTCATCGTGCTTGTTGGGACTTTGAGGAGTTAAAGTCCCCCCGACATCTGAAAGACCAAAACCTAAGAAATACTTAAGGATAAGATAGCTTGCCAGGTAGTAAGTTACTATGATGTGCACTTAGCCACTCTTGCGGATTGCTTTGAGTGAGAGACATATTACTCTTTTATCATTTTATTTCTGGTCCTTTTAATTCAAGGCTGGATAGCTCAGTGGTTTAGGTCTCTGGCTGTAGAGCCAGAGGCTGGGAGTTTGAGTCTTCACCGTGCCTCCTGTGGGTAGAGACACCCTGTGTACTCTTGAGCATGCTGTACAGTCCCTGGATGCTCATGCTAGAAGGGAATGGTAGCCACTTCTGAGTACAGTGGTACCCCGACTTAAGAGCAACTCTACTTCAGAGCAATTCGACTTAAGAGCAGAAAACTGTTGCCATTTTAACTGCCGCCTTACAAATTTTAGATATGGTCTGCTGGACTTAAAAAAATTTCATTTTTTTATTTTTAACTATTATCTATTTTTTAGATAGGTGCCCCAATTTAAGAGTAGTTCGACTTAAGAGCATGCATTCAGAACAGATTAAATTCATAAGTCGAGGTACCACTGTATTCTCTATCTAGAAAACCCTGATTATGGATCACTGTAAATCCGAATTGACTTGGTGGCATATGATTACTTTATTATAAGAAATTTTTGCTGCATATTTGCACATGTTGAGAAATCTAGAGAAGGAGTCAAATATTTAATTGTCAGGAAAGTACAGGCAGCCCATATAGGCAAGCAGAAGGCCCCAACTAGGGAATATTCTGTTCCCTCCAGTAGCTGGGCCATTTGTAGCATCCAGATAAGATTTCTCTGGCAAGGAAGTGTAGGTGTGGGGTAAAAGCTGTTCAGAAAGGCTGCTTATCAGATAGTTACCTGCATACTGTTATAGTTTCCCTGTTATCTCCTGGGAAATGGTGGCTCAAATTGACTTGCGTTGTACAAATGGTTTTGGCATAAATGAAAGGTCAGTGGAACCATTAGCTCTATGCTCGGTGTAAATAGTCTGCAGGATGTGTTAAAAGGATATAACAGCTGTTCCCTCATGCTCTTTTTCAGTTAGATCTATGTCTTTCATGACTGATTATCTGATGATATTTTTTCCACGAGGAGAAACAGAAAATTTGCCAAAGATGTGAAGTCTTGATACAACTTGCCACCTCTCTCTCTGTGTGTGTGTGTGTGTGTGTGTGTGTGTGTGCCTCGCAAACACGCACACACAAAACATGTCCTAACCCACATGTTTATAATATCAAATTTCAAATCATGGATGATTTAGCAAAGGCAGGATGGGGCCACTGTTTGTTTTAGAGAACCACAGAAGCTGCATTTAGAAACTATATACTGTATTCCCTGGGGAAATATCAGTGAGAGACTTGCTTACTAAATTGGGTCCATGCAGGGATTTCACCAAATGCAAATGAGACAACACACAATATGTGTGATTCAATGTATCCTTTATGCTTTCAATGTTCTCAAGTGGAATATTTCATGATAACGCTGACCTTTCAAAATGTTTAAAACCCACATTGTTATAATGATCAAACATTCTGAAGGGCCTGCTCTCAAAGGCTGTGTTAAAAAGTGTGAACAGAGCTCCCAAAGGTTCTCACTCCTTGTAGATATCTTAAGGTCAAGTATAGCATAGAGGTTAAAGTTGGAGAAATGGGTTCAAAATCCCCACTTGGCCATTTTATTCACTAGATGACTGTGGATTCTTTCAGTCTGACTGAGGAAATAACGATAAATAATCAGCATCCACAAGATGAGGACCAGTCTGCAAATTGCAGTCAACATGAGATAGTTGATGGAACGTCATCTACATGTGCATGCCAAGTGTAGAAAGTTACCAGATGGATATTCCTGGTGGTAGCTGGCCATGTCAGAGGAATGCTCTCTGGATGATTGAGCTGGTACCAGCAGAGAAAGCTCTGGCTTTGCAGAGACTCTTTTAACACAGTCTTCACGGGGAGACTGTGATGTGTACAAAGATCTTCAAGCAGATTAAGTCTAAGAACATAAGAGTCTACTTTTATCAGATCAAAGATCTGTCTGGGATGGAGTGGGCAATCTTGGCTGGGTTGGGAGCCAGTTTTCCATGTGGCCAGCAGCCAAGGGACCACACTCATCCCCCTAAACACTGCGCAAAATTGGCAGTGCAATTCACCTCCTGAGATTTGCCAGCCACTTTCTTGGCTTTGCAGTGGCTCGGCAGTTTGTTTCACTTGAAGCTGCTAAGTGAAGAAATATTGCCTACCAGTTTTCTTTCCATCCCCAAATACATTTATTTATTTATTTATTTATTTATTGGCCATGATTATCTTAATTAGGTGGGGCTATTTCATTCTGAGGAGCCCCTTCCACTCTAATTTGTGACTTGCTGTTACATTAACTCCCCGTCCATCAGAAGGGTTAGGGACCGACCTGACCCGCAATCATTGAAAATCCACGATATGTGGACACAGGTCAGTTTGGGCCTGGGGGGCGCGTGTGCTGTTTGAAATGTCTTTAAGCATCACGTGCCACTCCCCCGACCACCCCCGGGTGCGGGGGAGTGGCGCGCAATGCCTCCATGGAGGCAACCCCCGGGCTCCAGCTGATTGGCGCTGCGGTGGGGGAGAAAAACCTTTTGTTTCCCCACCCCAGTGCCAATCAGTTGGAGCCCAAGGCTTGGGGAAGGGGAGGAGGTTTTAAAAGCCCCAGCTTTTAAAACCTTTTCTCCGCTCCCTCAAGCCCTTTTGGGGTACTGCGATCCCGCGATATAGCAGAACCGCAGTATATGAACCGCGAAAGGGCGGGGGACCATTGCATTTCCTATTGCTTTCCTCAAGGGTTAGAGGTGGTTTAGGTATGATTCCCAAACATTTTCCTGTCAATGTATTCTCGAAGGTTTTCACGGCAGGGATCTGATAGTTGTCGTGAGTTTTTTGGGCTGCTTGGCAGTGTTCTGGAAGTTTTTCTTTATGACATTTCACCAGACTCTGTGTCTGGCATCTTCAGAGGGCAACAACAACTACTTGTATTTTCCTCTCAGTTTTCAATAGAAAGAAAAGCAGTAAGAAATGCTTCTTCACTTAGCAATTAAAAATAAAGTAAAATAAATATTGCATCATAGCTGCAAAGTCTAGAAAAGCAGCTGGGAAGCTGCACTGCTGAATTTCTTAACACTGTGATGTTAAGTGGTGGATCACAACTCCCACAGTCCTTTGTCATTGGCAATACAGGCTTAGAATTCTGGGAGTTGTAGTCCAAAACATCTAGAGGGTCAAAGTTTGGCCACTACTGATGTAGTAGCTTTATTTATTTATTATTATTTCATTTGTATTGTGGGAGGGGAGACAAAATGGCTAGAGGGCCATATGCAGCAAATAGGCTGTATGACACCCATCCCTGCTGTAGTAAGCTGATATCCAGTTTCTAGCTGTTGGATACTCTAAAGATGACATAGGCGGGCAGGAAAACTGCGCTTTCCTGTTCTTATCCCCTTGTGATTGGTATTCAGAGGTACACTGTCTTGGAGCAGCTGAAATCCAGCAGTAAGCCACAACTAAAGTCAGCCCATTGAATCATTGGGAATTTGGTGAGTCCACACTTACTCAATGGTCCTACTCTATTTGTGACTTACTATTAGATTTCAGGTAGTAGTTAGCTCCTGGGCCTCTATATAAATCAGTGTATTCATCCACCACACAATGACATATTTGTCTCTACTGAGGTTTCAAAGTACAGCTTCTGCAGTCCTTTGGCATCATCCCTTAGAAGCTGAAGTCTGAAGAAAAATGTCCCCTGCTTCTATCTTCACCATCACTATATGTAGATTAATTATACACTGTGTACATCTTCTTTTCTTCAATAAGGTTCTGGTATCATGTGGGAAGAAGAAAATATTCTGACATTCTCCATTTCCTCCCCATGCAATTTTGGAAAACTCGGTCATGGCTCCAACAATCACACACACCCCAAAATGTTTACAAGAAGACATGGATTTCAACCAATTGGAGTTGTACCAGCTGAAAGCTGTCCCAACTTTCAAATACAGTGGACCCTTGTATAACAAACAGTTTGTATAACATAAAATCTGTACAACATAAAACATTCCGGAGATAGGGGAAATTTGCTTAACAGAATCGCCTATGGGGCAAATCCGTACAACATAAAAATGGGATTAATCCGTTTTCAATGCATTCCTATGGGAAATTTGCATAAAGGAAATTTTGCTTAACATAATTTCATTTGGAACAAATTGATTCCTTTAAGGTACCACTGTATAAAGCACATTCCCCATTTTCTGTGAAGGCCACATTTGACACATATACAGAAGGATTACAGTGAATTTGTTCCTCAACAAAAACATGGAAGTGCACCCTAAAACACACACATGCACACATACACACACATATATACTACCATCCAGTCAGAGGGTGTTTGAGGAACTGTTGTTGTCATTCATACTTTATATGTTTGTTGCAGGAAACAGTGCTGGACCTGTATGACAAACACAATTGCTTCATACAGTGTAGAGCAGGCATGTCCAAACTTCGGCCCTCCAGATGTTTTGGACCACAACTCCCACAGTCCTTTGCCATTGGAAATACAAGCTTGGAATTCTGGGAGTTATGGTCCAAAACATCAGGAGGGCCAAAGTTTGGACATGCCTGGTGTAGAGGCATCCAGAGGATGATGTAATCCAGTGCACTGGATTAGTTCATGTGATTGGGGTGATTCCCTCACTGTGCTTACAATGACTCCACAACTGTAATTGTTCCATAAACTTTAGAATCTGCTGTGCATCCCAAGCCAAGGTTTTTGTGGAAGTGACCAAAATAGGACCCACGGCTTCCTTCCCTTTTGACAAAAATAGTCTTCAAGGACAATACCAGAAATGTCAGTCTTACTTCAGCTTACTTGTTGATATGACCCAATTTGTTTTCACTTGTCCTGCGGAAGATGAAGTGGAGTGGCGTTTGAAAACAGCAATACTCTGCTACTCACGAATAATAAGTCGACTGGCAAGGTAGTTGTAAAATGCATTGCCATTACATTATTGGCAGCTTGATCTGTCAAATACAATAATAAAGTCTTTCTGCCGTTGCCCTTGCATATCACAGTTAGCTTCCTAAGAGCTCTCCTCCACCAGACTATCTCACAAACAAGCACACCGATCCATGCATTGAGGCTTGCTGTCCTATGCAAGTTGAAAGAGGCACAACCTGCAAATCCAGTTGATAAGGTTGAAGCATGTCGCCTGCACTGGCAGAGCAAGCAGGCTTCAAGAATCACATGTAAGAGTTAAAATCATTTGTTGTGGTGGTGGTGGGGTGTGGGTACATTGAGTACAAACATGGGAATCCCCTAGGCTGATATGTGGCTATTTGCAAATTTGTTCAAGATAGTTTCATTTTGTTTTTTGTTTTTTGCTCTCTCTTTTTTAAAACAAGCCAGCCTTTTAAAAGAATCTCATCTTGAAACTAGAAAGGAAGGTAATGAAGGGGTAAGTACTAATATCAGTGTGTTGGAAATTCCCTTTTTCAAAGATTCTAATTAACCCTAGTAATGCGTTACCCTGGTTGTGCTAAAAAAAGGGGGGGGAGGGCCATATTTTCAACTAAAATGGCTATCCTTTGGTGCGAGCTGAAGGAAGGTGAGCTGTGGTGCCTTTCATAGCAAGAGCCTTGATGTTTGGAGTGTGCAGCAGATAAAAAGCAGTTTGTCCTTGCTTCATGGTAGTTGAGAGAGAGAAGTGTGGTGATCTGCTAATCTTTGCAGAAAAGATTACAGAACCAAGAAGGAAGGGGAATGAACTGACAGTGCTTAGTGCACACATCACTTTAGCTGAATGAAGGCTACTAGTGCAAGTTGTGTCCGACTCTAGAGGCGGTGCTCATCTCCATATTCAAGCCAAAGAGCCAGCATTGTGCAAGTCCGTGGCCACATGGCCAGCATGGCTGCAAGGAAACACTGTTTTACCTTCCCGCGTTTTACGGCGGTACCTATTTACCTACTTTCATTTACATGCTTTCGAACCACTAGGTTGTCAGGAGCTGGGGTTATCAGCGGGAGGTTGCTCCGCTGCGTGGCACCCGGGATTTAAACTGCTGAGCTGCGGACTTTGCAGCCAACAGTTTTCGGAGCCTTAGTCCACTGAGCCACCACGCCCCTGCCACTTAGAAAGAACCTAATTCAATGAACCAAAGAAAACCAATGTGGGGGTGAAAAAATAAGAGATCAACTATCCATCAAACTGTCTACTGCAGATCATGTGGGTTTAGATCACAATGAAGGCAGAGTTGGAGCAGAAATTTGTGGTTCGGAGTGGACTCTGTTTTCCTAGAAAAAACTCAACTGGCTGGTCTGGGAATCTAAATAGAAACATTGCAACATTTTGTTGGCAGCCTCACTTGTTAGATATCTTTCCATAGTTAAATTATTACCTCTAGTTTCTGAAATGGTTGTATCCCCTTAAAAACGTAGAGGCATGATCCAGCCAACATTATCCACTCTTTAGTTCCACTTATTATAGTAGAAAGCACATCCATATATATATATATACTGTACAGTATGTTGCACCATGTCCTTGTATTTTGCTGTATTTTGGTTTTTAAATAATGGCACAATGCTTCTGTAAAAAGAACACAATGAAACCAGGCAGGTTTAAAATACTGTACACTGAGTTAGCGTATTGAAAATGTATGTGCTAAATTAAAAACACATCCATCTGGACATGTGTATCAAAGCAAAACAACAAGAACAATCCATGTCTGTTGTCAGCCAGTTGCTGCCTGTTACCACCCACTGTTTGCTCAAAAACACTCACCCTTCTTCCTGACCCCAATCATAAATCCAGGTTAAACAGATACATCTTCTGGCTCATTCCCTTATGAGGCAAAACATTGCTGATGACAAAATCAGCTTGGCGTTAAAGCAACTTGTCTTTGGCTTTAAACAGGCTCAAAAGAAAATCAGCATTAATAAAGCGTTTCTGGAGATCCAAAGCCTTTCATATATATGTATATAATCTCAATAACCCTGACAATGAGTCTGAGTTAAGGCACCATTATTACTCTCATCCCTGTGATGCACATTGGGTTTCTGGGGCTAACTAAGACCTAAGAGGGTGACTGCACTGGCCTGCAGCTTATGTCAGACTAGGCACTCATGAAGTCAAATTAAACACAGTAACGATACAAGGTAAAGGTCCATGTGGATGGGGGGGGGATCATCTTTATTTTGAGCAGCAAATTGCCTTTGTGGTTGTTTAGCCAGCAGGGATGGCTGAAATTTGTTGCGGTCAGTTTGACATCCTTTTTGTCTGCTTTCTGAAAGTGTGATTGCCTGATCCATTGGAAGGGAGAGGGGGGACTCATAAGTCTGTCAATTCTCTTCATCCAAGCACCTATTGCTTCCAACCCATTTTTCGGGGGAGGGGGGTGTTGTTGTTGTTGTTTGGAGGGGGTTAAGTTTCAACTCAGCCCTGGAACAGAGTTTCTCTAGAGCCCATTGAAGAACAATAAAAGAGAGAGAAAGACAGGTGGTAGGTGCTAAGCAGTGCTTGTTAGCACATTAAGGCAAACTGACTAACTCTGTGCCTCTGCCACTGCTGACTCCTGCAAATTGGCCTTTAAACAGCCTTTTCAGTTTAAAAAAATTAGTCAGGACCCTTATTTCCTTGCTGCCAGCATCCAGCAGTTGTAGCAATAGATTTTAAAAAAATGAAATGGCACTGATAATACTGCTGGAATTCAATGCAAACAGAGCTGTCTGCCCCTGCCCCTTGTAACTCCTGCAAATTGACCTAGGTGCTACATTGATTTCATCCAGAGAAACCAAATTTCTAGGGGTGCTAATCACAAGAAATCCATTGGTATTTTTCTGCTGTGTAGCTGCACCCTGAGAGTATAGCTATAGTATATAGCTGCGGTCTGGTACCAGTGGCTCAGGCCTATAGAATCCTCGGGCTTCTACTCTGGTGAAGGTGGAATGCTCTGGTATACTTCTGGGGCACGTACTCAAACTGTCTAGCAAAGAACCTAAGTGTCTCACTGGATTATATAGATCCTAGGATTCTGTAGGGTAGAGCTGTGGTCATTAAAGTGTTATTATCAAACATCTGTAACTTTGTAGTGTAGATAAGATCCTAGTGGCTGGACTTAGTTTCTGACAGTTTCAGAGAAATTTAGCTTTCAACATTAATTCATTAATGTTACATGTTAGAATCTGAGGAATATTTTGTTGTTAATATTTGGTGATCAAAAGGAATTCCAGCAGGCAACATCATCTCTCGCCCCTTCCTATGTTTGGGGGGGGGGCTTCAGCTGTTTGACTTATCTTTTCAGAGAGCCAAAAGAACTGGAGCATCCAAAGGAACCAACAAGTCAAAAGGGACAAAATGTCAGGATGCTAAGCAAAAAAATCCTTTATTGAAACAAAAGCCCAACGTGTTTCGGCTTAGGAAAGCCTTCTTCAGGGGCTATGTTTAACTGCATTAAAACAAAGGGACAACTAATGAATATCTATTATTATACAGCAAATACTGTAAAATAAATAGTATATGTAGACATTATAGACATTAAAAATATATAGGATAAATGGTAATTATAGTAGATAGGTATTTTTACTTTTTACAAACCCAGTAGACCTATTGTTAAGATATTCACAATTTAAAATATAAGTAAGGTATTATATTATATTTTACAGTATTTGCTGTATATTTGCTGCATCCCCTCCATGTAAGATTCTGGGAGATGTCATTGGAAAAAGTAACTTTTCTAAGCTCTATTTGTGCAGGTTGGGGGGGAGAATTGCCCAGAAGCTCTTATGGCTCCTTAGAGGCTAATATTCCAGCATGAGCCATTGTAACTTCCAATTTAAAATACAGAAATAAAACATCCTTCTGAACATTATCCAGTTGTGTTTTGTTGAAATCCTCATGATTCTTGGCTTCCTTGCAACTGTGGTTCTTATGCAGAATTTCTCTATAATCCTTGCCTTTTAAGGGGTGGGATCATCATCCAATCACTATAATTTAATCTGAAGTTATTGCTGATGATTTTGTGTTTCCCCCCTCTCTCTCTCTCTCTCTCTCTCTACAGGTGCATACACATCACATAGTGATACAATCATCTTTATGAATGGTTAATTAGCCCCAAAGAATGAGAGTAATGTTTTTCTTTTTACTGCCATGATTAAGGCTTGAAGGGAGAGAAAGTCTTGGCAGAACAAGTGCATCTTTTGTTGCAAGGGATGCAGAACAATGCTGCCAGGCAGATCATTTTCCCTTCTCCTTTTAAGGTATTCTTTGTTATTGCTTGTCTCATTACCATTCTGAAGTGCTTCCATTATATTGCTGTCTGTCTGAGGTCATAAATAGCTTTCTGTCTGTATGAAATATGAATCACTTTAGTTAATTGAATGGAATGTGCAATTTTCTGACTCCAACAAGCAAACTTTGCACTATAATAAATTTGCAGTGTGCATTAAGAAGCAAAAGTTGTGCGAACCAAATCAAGGTCTGGACAGTCTGTTCTGTTCCCAGTGATGAACAGCTAAAAGAGAGACGTAAGACTGAAATGTAGAACCCCTCTTTCTGAGTGCCAGTGCAAATGTGATGTCAGAGATCTAACTAGGGAACCTTGCCTAGGTTTTCTCTTTCTCTCATATGGAGGCATGTGTGTGTCTGTCCATCTGTTGATCAATAGATATAGACAGGTTCACACAGAGATGAAGACTTAACATTTGAATACAGTTGGCTGAAATTTGTGTGGCCTGCTAGGGGGTCCAGATTTGGCATAGAAGAGACTAATTACCTTTACTTTTTTCTTAGTACAGTATCTAAAATCACTTTCAACTTTGTTGATATAAATGTTTCTCTGTTTTCTTCCCATCTATGGAGAAAGATGCCTCTGAGTGATTGGTTTTGTATGGTTTTTTGGGGACCTGGCTTTCAATTTGTTGAAAAGGGGGAATCAACCGTTTCTTGTTTTCTTCTTTTTCTCCCAGCAGTCCTATGATTAGTCCTAGGTACAGGCTGAAACCATATTCAAATCAAACAAATTTGAATATTTGGAAACTGTTCTGTTTCTTTATTTAATCTTAGGCCTGTGAACTGTTGGAGTCAGATATTGCACATTCAGCATCTTGGCGATTCATGACTTAACCCAGGGGAGGGGAACCTTTGGCCCTCCAGATGTTTTGGCCTACAAGTCCCAGAATCCCGAGTCTATATAGCCAATGACAAAGGACTATAGGAATTATAGTCCAAAACATCTGGAGAGCCAAAGGTTCCCCTCCCTTGACTTAAACCTTTCCTCCCTCTCACTGTATGCTTGAACAGGGCATTTCATAACGTCTTACTTGATAAAAAGATCTGTAGTTCCCAGATGATAGGGGCACAGAAGAATATTCTGGTTTAAGAATTTAAGCCAATGGTTTGCAGTGAGCACAGCTTCTCAATTTAGAATAGCTTTGGATAAAAACTAGATCAGCAACATTCTATGAGGACGTGGCACTTGAAGAAGTCCCCACATGGTTGTGCAGGTTTTTCACCTTTAGTTGGACAAATGGAGATATTATTACAGATTCTGAATTTTTTTCATTATAGTCAGTTTAACCACTTCTGTACTATTTATTTATTTATTTATTTATTTATTTATTTATTTATTTATTTATTTATTTATTTATTTATTTTTACAACGTATATGCTGCCCACTATCCAAAGGTCTCTGGGCGGCTTACAATCAAAAAATTAAAACAGTTAAAACATCAGATATCAATAAATAATTAAAGCAATAATAAAAACCTTGCACTAAAATCATTACACTAAAATTGCCATCAGAGGACCCACAGTCTATATTGTATCAATTAAAAAACTTCTCGAACAAGAAGTTTATTACCTGGCACCGAAATGTCATCAATATTGGCGCCAGGCGGATCTCACTTGGGAGGGCATTCCATAGCTTGGGGGGCAGCTGCCGAGAAGGCCCTGTGTCTGCAAGCCATCCCTCTCACCTCCTTGAGGGATGGTTCTTTCAAGAGGCCCCCCTGGTTCGATCTTAATTGCCGGGTAGGTTCGTAATGCCTGTTAGCTGATAAATGTATGATCACAATCCTCTTGCATCCTTATGCATGCAGAGGAGGAAACAGCAAAGACACTGGGGTATAATTGATTCTAAACTGGCCAGTTCTAGAAACTTGGTTCTATACTGACCTGCCTGAATTGTGGTGGTTACATGTTGGTTATTTGTCAGGTCACATGCCTGGTCTGATGCTCGACGGACACCTGGCCCCTCCTCAGCTAGGTACAGTTAGTCATGGCAGCATCTGTACAGTAGGACCCCCATTATTCACTGATTCAGTCATCCACGGTTGGCAGAGGAAAAAAATTAAATAATTCAGCAGCTGTAAAGCAAGCTATTGTCACAAATAGCATCTGGAAAGCAAGCTACTGTCACAAAAAGCAGCCATAAAGCAAGCTACTGTCAGGAAACAGCAGTTTGGGGTGGGTAGGCATGTGTTCTGTCTTATCCATGGCTTTCATTGTCCACAGGAAGGCCTGGTACCAGTCCCCAGTGGATACCGGGGTCCTAATGTACTTCCTCTTCTGCACATATAAAAATGCAATAAGATTCTAGCTGTCTACAAAACAAACAGTAGAAATCAGGGGTGCTTAAGTGCAGGGATTAATGTTCCCATTATAATTTACGTACATTATTTATACAATATATGGTAGTCATGAGATAAGGTATCAGGGTTTTGTTAAGCATGAAAATATAAAGGAATTAGCAGAGTTGATTTGAAGCACTTGGACAGAACATTCTAAGTACACTTTCCAGGGAGTAAGCCTTATTGGATGAAGTAGGACCATTAGTGCATGGTTGCACTGCTCTGCATGAAATAATTTTGATGGATGGCTCTGGATTTTAAAGCTATGTTTATTCGTATAACACAGAAACCACTTCTGATACTAGGTTGATATATACTGCTATATATCTATTTCCTTAATTGCTGTTTTATGTGCTATTCTAGTTTTTCATGTCTTGCTCTGTTTTTGATCTGATATATCAGGTATTAATCTTGTAGTAACTGTGGTAGGAGCCTGACAAATGAGATAAATTACACCATGTTCTCTTGCCAAGGCAATCAAAATTAACTGGAAGATCGCAATGACAGGCTGAATTAAAATTATACGTATTCTTGTCTGTTGCTCTCTGACTTGGTTTCTTCATATTAGCCGCACAAGCTTTGGTATGTCAATACTTAGGGAAGTTGCATTGGTTCAGAGGATCTAGTTTAGCTGGAAAAAAGTGGCTTGGTTTATACCTCAGATTCCTGTTCAACTCTATTTGGGCCGAGCTATATAAGTCATTGCCACCCTAACTTGATACGGTATACAAGTCACTGGATGCAGTATCTAGTGTCGTGTAGATTTAGCCAACAGATTTAGCTCCCTTATTATACAGGTTCTGACTTCTTGGGTCTCCTTTTACTAATGGGACCCGTGGAGCAAATTTTATAGAACCTGTACCTATGCTTAGTTCCAATTCAGTCTAGAATACATGGATGAAAATTTGCTTATATACAAGACAGGCAAATCTGGTTTTATTTGATTTTCCCCCTCATCATTTCCATGTATTTAGTGCATGACTCTATTATGTTTCTGCATCAATCTATTATCTTTCAAGCATTATCTCAGAGTATTATTTGAACACTGTTAAACTGAACGCTGTTGTACAAAACGCTTATTTTAAAAAAATATTTTGACAGGTATCATTTGCTAAGAACATTGTTACTGCATTCAGAGAAGTACGGCTGGGGGAGGATGCGTTGGCAGATAATCTGGGAAGTGCTCTGGGATTATGACAGTCAGACTGGCATTATTTTCCATTGACTACATCGTGTAAAAATCAATGTAAATCAACTCAAATTTCTCCACACACCCCTGAATGTTTACCTTCTGTTGGAGCTTTTAGTTTTTGTTTATTTGTTTTTATTTTTTCATTTTTTTATTTTTTTATTTCTTTTTTATTTTTTGGTAGTGAATGCATTCTCATTGATTCAGGGAGTGCAGTCTCTTGAGTCAAAATGAGGGGTGGGATTGTAGTTTTTCTATTTCAAACTATTCCACTCAGCTACAACAGCAACGAGAGAAGTAAGGCATCTTCCACTTGAACCCACTCCACCCCAGATCCAATGCCTGGGCCTGTTTCTTTTCATTTAGTGTGCCCCGCTTCCCTTTCCCTTTCATTCTGTTGCTTTCTTTCTTTAAAAAAACAAACCCTGGTGGGCACCTAGGTGACCAAAAAAAGGGGAATGCGGAAAGAGAGAAAGAGAGAGGAAGAAATTATCAGTCAGCCTTGTTTACAGAATGCTAAAACAGCTGTTGTTTACGGATTGCTAAAGCATACCTCCTGCAAATTTGGACAGCCACAGCAGTGCTACCTTAACAAGCTGCAAACAAGGCTTATTTTATTTCATATGGCATAACAGAATGCAGCATTCTTGCATTCAAGAATATAGACAATGTAAAAGATTATAAAATGTAAATCCTTAAAAGAACAAATTATATGAGATTTTAAATATATGCAATACAAATAATGGATGATTAGTGAAATAAATTACGTATGAACAGTTACTAGAGTGACTAGGCCTCAGGCCAGATAGCTAAATTATTTAACCACTGAGCAGCAGTGCCCTCAAGATGTAATTCTTTCAAGGAGCCAGGGAACCTTCTAAGGGGGGATTTCATCACATGATGTAAATGTTGTTGAACTTACTCTAAGCTATCAGGCAGTCCCCAGTTTTGTTTCCAATATTGGCATCTGCTGAGGTTAGTTCAGATCTGGGTAAGCACTGTCCAGATTTTCCTTGGGATATCAAAGCCATACATACAAAGATTACACTGGATTGGACACTAAATTAAAGATCTGGGTTAGATGTGATCCACTCCTGGCACCATGCTGTCTCAATGTCAACATCTTCTTTGACTAGTTGCTGACCAGGTTTCCATGGTGGGTTCCAATAATTGAGTCTAAGTATTTGATCATGACAATACTCATGCATGGGTAATAGTTGGTTTGCCTCCCATTTCTGCCACTCCCTTTTTAAAGATATGGGTATGGTATGTTGGATAGCACTGGCAGCCACTTGATTGTCATGGCTAAATAGTCTACACATTTCAGCTGCTGGACCCCTTGCAACAAATTCCCAGCAAGAAGCAACAGCATGAACATCAAAATTAAAAACATTGACAACCAATCTGATGGCCTATTTCATCTTCTCTCTCTGCTGACTTCTCTGTGGTTGGTTAAAGCAACTCCCTAGTATAGTTTCACAGCAGATCCAGTCACATTTCTCCATTGTATTATTGCCACCTTAGATAAGCCACATTGCAATCTTTGCAGAAGTACAACAGGTTCTGTTGATTGTTTGGTCCAACATTAAGTTGTTGTAGCATGAGTCACATTTCACATTTAGATATCCTAGAGACTTCCACATATTTTGTCTAATATTTCTTTGTAATATCCATTTAACCCCAAAGATTCCTAAAACAAAAGTATTTCAATACCACATTATTTTAGCTTATCCAGAATAGCTTTCTAAAGGTTTTCTGTTTAAATTGTGGGTATACTGCATCAGCATCTGATTAGATTTCCTATTGTATTAGCTGTGGCCATAGCTCAGGAAAGCTACAAACAGCATATATCATTTTATGCTATACAATAAAATGAACATAACAGGTGCATGGAAATGTCACACAAATGTAAAATTATTTTGCAATAGAACTTTGTATAGGGTTGGTAGCTTAGAAAATATGTATAAAACAAAATTACACGTTCTCATTCTCCTTTTCATGAGTCAGTTGCCAAAATTACCTCAGCTTAAAATGAGATCTTGGAAAGATACTTTTAAAAATTAATTAGTCATGGTTATAGTTTCATGAACTGCATTACCCCATAATTGCTTGTCAGTTGTAGTTACATTTTTTAAAAAAATTGACTTGTGAAAAATAACTGAAATTAGTATTTAAAGAAAATCATTGGAATGTTTTGGGCCGTTGTATTGTACTACAAAATACACATAGGTTGTGAGGTTATTCTATCCGCTATAACATTCTAGGTATCATGAAGGATATTAGGATTTTTTTAATGTAGCTTTTCCAAGCTGTGACTAAAGTGCACACATTCTGTTATGTGTTTGGTTAAGTTCAGCAAGCAGTCTTCCACAAGCTGATTCAGACCTAGTGTTCAATCACAGTTTAAATTACCTGCTCACACTTGTGGCCTGGTTGTGAAGAGATAAGAAGCATCTGCTTTTATTTTTAGTTACTTGGAGTTTTTAATATTTACTATGGTTGGTTTTAACTGTGGTCTGTCCAAATAAGCCAGGATGTAAAATCACAGCTTGATACAAATTATCTTTAAAAGAGAAATAAGCAGCCATGGTTTGATCTCAGGATAGGCAAAAGAATCTATTTAAAAAACCAAAGTGAATTGCCCAAACTCTTCTTTATAGCTGCACTAACACCATGGAGGGGGGAAGTGCAAAGAGTGGAGGATTCTTCATGTAACACTAAACTGTGGTTTGTTGTGTCCCAGTGATGGCGGGAAGATGACCTGAGATCTCAGTAACTCAATTGTTAGCATGCTGATGAAAGGGGGAATGTTGCAGATATTTTACTGTACCAAAGGCATGTAAACAAATATTGAGGAAAACTCCCTTTTGTTCCTGAATCTCACGTGCAATGCACAGCTGATTACTCAAGTTTGCTAATTGCCTTTGAAAGTTTCCATGTTGATTAATGTAACTGTCAGAACTAGGACTACACATGCTAGTGCAAATAGCTGTTGGGAAACATTTGAATAACAAACTAGAATGTCACTCTCTTTCATTACACAACTCTTGAGCCATGCTCTGTACCTGATGCTGTTTTATCAGTTTGTTTTGCTTATTTGTACTCACGTTAGCTACACATACACCCCTAATTTCCTTCAGTAAGCTTAAGGCAGAGTACACCCATTCTCCTTTCCCCCATTTCATCAGCAATACATGTGCCACTGTAGGAATGTCCTTAGACTAAGATGTCAGGCCTGTATTCCAGATAATACTGCTTTGGATCAGGCAATCACACTGGCAGAATGTGGGCAAAAGTGATGCCAAACCGATTAGAACAAATTTCACCCCATCCCCACCCCCACAAACTGAACAACAAACAGCAACAAAAATTCTCTGTTCAAAAAAGACAATCCACATGGGCTCCCCTGCATTGAGCTTTATGTCACGTAGTCACTGGGTTTTAATTCAAATACCCAATCTGACATCATTTGCAAAGTAAATGGCCAGTGTAGTCATCCCCTCAATCTCTTTGGTTAAGGGTGATTTGTGACCAGTGTTGTCCCTCTGTCATCAGCCTTCATAATTTCTTCCCTTTTCCAGGAAACTTGAGAAACAACCTCTAGAGGCCTTCTGGATTCACCACAAGATGATTAGTTAGATTGGGAGAATGGGAAATAACTTTTGGCATTACTTTTTGGATCTGTAAAGTATCATAAAAGGGTGACCTTTCAGGTCTCTACATCAGGCTGGGAACTGCAGAAGTCTGAGTGCACAAATTCTTCTTGGATACATGTTTAAGTTGCTGGTTTTGTAGTTAAAATTCAAGGATGGGAACTGTGAATGTGATGAGCCAACATCCGAGTAATGGGGTCAGGTTTTCCCTTCGGGGGGAATCAATGAACTTTCTCTGTCTCTATACAGTGGTACCTTGTATAAAGGAATTAATTCATTCCAAATGAAATTATGTCAAGCAAATTTTCCTTTATACAAATTTCCCATAGGAATGTATTGAAAACAGAGTAATCCCTAATCGCAACCATTTTTATGTTGTATGGATTTGTCCCATAGGCGATTCTGTTAAGCAAATTTCCCCTATCTCCGGAATTTTTTATGTTGTGCAGATTTTGTTGTACAAGCCATTTGTTATTACAAGGGTCCACTGTACTTGGTTTTGTGTCACTAGGTCGCATTCTAGGGACTTTGATGAATCTAATAGCTTTCAAAAGTAAACATCGTACCCTGGTCTGTAGCACAGCGGCTCCACAGTGTACGGTGCTTTCACCGTTCCTTTTTACTCTCTACACTTCGGATTTCACCTACAATACTAGCAGTTGTCATATCCAGAAATTCTCTGATGACTCAGCCATTGTTGGATGTGTGTCAGAAGGGAAGGAGCTGGAGTATAGGTCAACCATCATGGACTTTGTTGACTGGTGTGAAAACAACCACTTGCACTTAAACACCAGCAAGACAAAAGAGATGGTGATTGACCTCTGGAGAAAGACACTACCTTTTACACCAGTGAACATCCGGGGCTTAGATATTGAGATGGTGAACAGCATCAAGTACCTGGGTGTTCACTTAAATAATAAACTGGACTGGACTCATAACACTGATGCCCTATACAAGAAGGGTCAAAGCCGCCTCCATCTCCTGAGGAGACTGAGGTCCTTCGGAGTGTGTAGGCCTATGTTACGGATTTTTTATGAGTCTGTGGTAGCTTCAGCTCTTTTCTACGCTGTAGTCTGCTGGAGTTCAGGTAGTACTGAACAGGATAAGAACAGACTGAACAAGCTGGTCAGGAGGGCTAGCTCTGTCTTGGAATGCCCTCTGGATTCTGTGGAGGAGATGGGTAAGAGAAGGATGTTGGCCAAGCTGACATCCATTATGAACAATACTTCTCACCCACTGCACCAGACAGTGGAGGCTCTGCGTAGCTCCTTCAGTGGCAGACTCAGACATCCCCAGTGTGGGAAAGAGAGCTACCGCAGGTCCTTTATTTCCACTGCTGTGAGACTCTTCAGCTCTACAGTTTAACATATTAATATGGGGTATACTGTAGCCTCTCTTTATATATATTTATTTTATATGCAATTTTAGTGTAATATTTGTATATTGGGTTTCTTATTTTATTTAATCTCTATTAGTTATTAGTTATTTTTTTCTCTCTCACACACCTTACACTTTTTGTGCACCTAGCCATCTTTACTTGTTTTTTATATTGGGAGCTGTGTAACAAATAAATTTCCCCAGATGTGGGATCAGTAAAGATTTATCTTATCTTATCTTATCTTATCTTACCAACTATTTTAACTGTGCTTCAAAATGGAGAAAAATATACTGCTTTTCAAACATACTAACAAATATTATTGGCTGAAGAACCTGGAAATTGAGAGATTGGTTTGCATGTGATACAACATCATTGTTTTGACCCTTCACATACATAGTCAAAATAACCATGATGGTGTCCGGTCTTCAGTAAGAAAGGGTCATCAAGAAGAAGCAGACACCTAGCTCAGCATTATATTAACTTGTTAATAGGATCTGAGGCAAGAGTCTTTCCCAGTCCCACCCAGAGAGGATGAACCTTGTGATTTCTTCTCCCCTGGGCAATAGTCCTTCTGAAGAACCTTCAGGCTTAAATCTGTAAGCTCGCTTACCAGAAGGTCAGTCCCATTAAATTCTAACATGCTTTAAGTTGCATTATTATTTACTCATTATTTTTATATGCATATAACAATTAGTTTCATGATTAATTTATTCTATGTTCAATGTGCATGAGACTTGCACAGTGCTGAAGTGACACTGGGCCATGCCTAAAGCTTGCGTTTTTTTTTAAAAGGGGCAAAAGCTTTTGCATTATTAGAATTGATTGATGATTATTCTAATGCTCCTATTTGGAATAGACTTTTTTTTTGGCTCGGGATTGTGTGACAAACTGCAGAACTGGAAGATGTTCACATACAAAAAGCAAGGAAGCTTGCTTTTAGCTGAGGCTGCATCGGTAACTTTCCTTCCTAGGACTGATGTTAAAGATTAAAGATTAAAAATACATTTGCCCTCTTTGAGCTGACAGAACGAAGATATAGGCCAAAAGCTAAATAATTAAACGTTAGAACTTCAAATGCAGATTCTGCTGGTATATAGATGTGGAAGAGGGAATATGGAAAGTAAGGGATACATTAATCATGAGCATTTATATAACTCTGGAGAGCAGTCCACATACGTTTCTCACAGTCATTACAACAGTCCTCTGAAGTAGGTCAATCCTGTTATTCCCCCAGTGCAGAAAAAAAGGCATAGAAAGAAGAAGCCAAGGGGAGAGCTTAGAAATGAGGGCTTTTTGGACTACAAATCCCAGAATGGCATTCCTATTCTGACACTTGCATTCAAAAAACAAAAACAAAACCAAAGGTTTGCAAGCTCTGCCGAAAAGAGAGTGATGTTTCTCAGACTTCATAGTAGGTTCTTCGCAGCTGCTCAGATGAAGTATTTGTCAAGTGTTCATTCATCATAGCTGTTAGCATTCATTCATACCATCATTCATCATAGCTATTATACTCAAAGGAAGGAAGGAAGGAAGGAAGGAAGGAAGGAAGGAAGGAAGGAAGGAAGGAAGGAAGGAAGGACGGACATAGTAAGATTAGAATATAAAACATCTGTCTCATCAAATAAGAGAAAGCTACAAATCTAGCAATATATCTTGCTGTCTGTAGTACATAATATACTGGTTGAGTTCTAAATCACTGCTCTCTTTTAATTCCTTTTTTCATTTGTTGATTGACACATTAAAGAGAGAGGTGATCTTGAGCAGAAGATTACAATTCCATAAAAGAAAAGAAAACAAAATACTTAGCCAGCAAGGCTGTTGGCCATGCATGCTAGGGGATTCTTGAGCTGGAGTCTCCCTCCCCCCACCCCACCCCCCCAAAAAGAAACCTTTACAGGTTGCTGGATTTGTCATTCTTCAAAACACAGCTCCCTCTCCAAGATTCATGTATGGATGCACCTTGCATTTTGCACATGATGGACATGAGCGCTAAGGTCCTGAATCAATCTGCATCTTCATGGATGTTGCATTGAAGGGGATGTCTTTGAAGGGGAGGTGTGAATGACTTGGCCACCGATAGAGAAGTTGAGAAAGCTAATCTTGAAATAGGTATCAAGCCCCAGGATGGAGATGGGAGCCAAAGGCACTTCTGTCTTGAAAGATATTAGGATCTGGGTATTAAGAGAAGGAGCAAGCATTTGACTGGAGAAGTGGACTGAGAACCAAGAGGCAGAGAGTTCATGTGAGTCAGGTGATAACTTTGCCAGCTCATTCTGGCTCTGTCCTGCTTCCTTCACATAGTTTTTGCTTGCTCAGAGACCAACCCCAGCAAGTTCCTATTAAGTATATAATGCTCCACCATGGATTTTCTTCCATATTCAGTTGCTCCCTGTTTGAATTGTTGTCACCTTGTGCAACCATTAGTCACCAGCACTCTCATCTTTTAATATAAATGGCACTCCAATTTTGGAAAGAGACCAAACAATCTTGCCCAGGTTTGAGAGTGTGATACCTTTGGTATTTGAAGAGTGAGCAGTTTTGCAGCCAGAAAGGTACATATATTTCCAGTGGAATATTTCAAGAAGTATTTTCCCATTCCTACAGAGGCAGCTTGCAGGGTTTCCTCTTCTCTCAGTTATTAAAAATCTACAGATCCAACTATTGGCTTCCTTTAAATGCTGAACATGTTTCTCTCATATATATATATCAGACCAATCAGAACAAATGTTCTGCAGTAGCAACTTGCTCATGCCAACAGTGAACCCAAACTGTTTTGGGACATTTGGTTTAATAGCTACTTTCAGTTCCCATTTCTCGGATTGTGTTGTGAATTAACTCTTTTGATGGTAGCTTGAAAGTAATAGGTGCTGGCAGCTAAGACATGTAAGGAGTGTGAATAGTTTGTGTTTGGTTGGCACATTGCAGGAAAGGTTCTTACGCTTGGGCTGCAATTTCACATCTGGAGAAGCGTCCAATTGCTGCTGTAGCATTGATATGGAAGTTATTAGTTTTCTGTGATCTACTTGCAAGATTGAGAAGTGTAGCAATGTGGCCTTCTCTCTCTCTCTCTCTCTCTCTCTCTCTCTCTCTCTCTCTCTCTCTCTCTCTCTCTGTGTGTGTGTGTGTGTGTGTGTGTGTGTGTGTGTGTGTGTGTGTGTGTAGCTGTGGCTGCTGTTGTTTTTGCATTTTTGCTGATCCCACCAAAGTAGATTTTTTTAATCCTCAGACAACCACGATTAACTGCTGATTTCATAATACTGTTGCAGCTGCTATGCTGGTGTCAGATGTATAATTTCATTTATATATATATATATAAAGAAGTGGCTTTTCCAAGAATGGAAGCAAAGAAAGAAAGTACCCAGCCACCCTGGAGCTATCTTTTGGATACTGCAGAACAGTACATAAGTGAATTAAGTTGGAGACGCCAAGACTAATTGCTGTAACGTTTCCCAGGCGGACCTAGCTTAGCAAGCATCAGGCTGGAGTGGAGTCTCTCAGACTTGTCATATACAGACGCAGACAGGCGCTCAGTCTCTACATTGATTGCAAAGTAGGCCCCTCACTTCTGGAAGTCCCAGAGTGTTCAAGCATTGCTTCCAAGGAACAATGGCAACACGAATTCCTTGTAACACTGTCCAGAAGCAGGGGGTTTTTCTCAGGGTCAAAATGTACATTACAGACGGCCCATTGTTAGAAACGGAACTCAACTTGTGTTTTGGAAACATAAGATAAACTGGTCTTCATGACGGATCAGTCCAACATGCCCTCTAATTCTCTTCCATTTGTGCACAATCAACTCCCCTCCACACACGCACAGATTCTGTCTGTCCTGGAAGAAAAAGAGTCACAACGCATCTGCAGGTGTGAAAAATTCCTTCATGGAGGGTGCGAGAGGCTTGCCTAGTCACACAGCTTATAGGGAACTGTGGATCAGCCATATGTGTAAACACAGCCTGCACTGTCTGGTGACCAGTCACAAAACAAAGCACACCTGATTTACTACCTGTGGGAAATATGAACGTCTTCTGCGGTGGCAATCAGATGTTCTCAGCACCCGAGGAACTCATTGTTCTGATGAAATATTCTCTGCAGTGTACAGTTTGTTCCTCAGCCTTACCTGTTTTCAACTCACTGTATTTTGGACATCTCCCATGATGGCATCCATGAGAGGTGTGAAGAATAAAAACGGAAGCTACAGCCATCATATATGTAGATTTTAAACATTTAAAGTAGGCCATTTTTGTTAGCCCCATCCTACAAGCTAGGGAACCCAAGAGTGGACATCCAGAGGCAGCAGTAGACCAGTGAGTTCAGTAACGACTCTTAGGAGCAAGTGTTCTTCTTCCTGTTCCTAGTGGACACTCTTACATTGAAAACAGAACATCCTGTACTTTAAGCCTGAGTTGGTCTCATCCAAGAGGGCTATTCTGATTGAGTAGATAAGCAAACTATGTGACTTTCCAAATCTATGAGCACATATTACATTAAAGAGATAAGTAATGTCCAAATGCGGCAGAAAACAAAAACAAGAAATGGCTTTGTTGCTTTGATGTTTTGGCAGTATGTTGTGGACCAAATCCAGAGCCCTTGTTCCCTGATCTGTATCACACCAATATACATCAACAGTGAGGCCAGCAGTACAACATCTGAATTATAAAGAATACACGGCGAGAAAGAACCTCTGTGGAGCTGCAACATGTTGAATTAAGGGTCAAGTTTAAAAAAAAATCTCTAAAAGGACAAATCCCACTCACCCCTGTCTATGTGTACTTATTCCATCATTGCTGGCTTCTACCGCTGAACGCTACTGACACTTCTTCTGTCACACACGCAGGTCACATCTTTGTCAGAATTGCCCACATTTTTAGTAGTTGAGGTGTTACTTTATCAGTTCTTTGTAAATGTCAGAATAATGGAAACTGGTTTAAGCAAAGCAGACCTGTCCTAATTTGCTTGCAGCAGAGACAGATATTTGCATTAAATGGGCACATGCGCAGATATATATATTCCATGTAAGCCCTGTTTGAAAAGCAAGATGGAATTGGCAGTACATTCTTACCATTTTCAGGTTGACATTCTGCCCCACCCCACCGGTCAGTTGATGGGGGCTTTGGAAAGCCAACTGGGATTGTTTTATTATATTTGTTAAAATTATTGCTATCTGGTATAGCAAGCAATCTATCAAATAGCAGAAATTTTAAAAACATGGACCAGAGGGGCTCGCATATGTGGAATCAATTTCATTGAATCAATTCTAAATCTGTCTTATAATAAACAGACCTCTGACAAAGAAATCGAAAAACTTACTACCACTCAAAATAACATGATCCTGTCCCATTACTCCACATGTGTGCACACACCTTGTGTGCCCACCAAAATTTAAATCAAATTCTTTTAAGCAGAACCTGGTTAAACAGCAGTTCTTATAATCATTGGGACCAGACTCAATAAATGTTAGGCTGGATAAACCAGATTTCCTGGGCTTTTTCCCATACACCAGTTCCTAACTCATGGGGTTCTAACAGTAATTATTCAAACACAGTTGTTATTGTTATGTATCATCAAGTCACCTCCAGTGTATGGTTAACCTAATAGGATTCTCAAGGTATGTGAGACATAGCATTGCCTCCCATGAGTTTCCATGGTCATGGGTGGATTTGAATATAGGTCTCCTGGGACCACATTGGTCCCCTATTGAAAATTGCAACCCTGTAGAATAAAAAAACAAAACAAAACAACAACAACAGTGAATCACCCCACGTAGTGTAGTGGGTCAGCCGTAAAGTGAGCAGACGTGAACCCAGAAACACAAAACCAGATTTCTTTTCCCCCTTATACAGTGGTACCTTGTATAAAGAAATTAATTCGTTCCAAATGAAATTATGTTAAGCAAATGTTCCTTTATACCAGGCCTGCCCAACAGGTAGACAGCGGGCTACTGGTAGCCCGTGAAGGGTTCAACAGTAGCCCGCCAGCCATCAATAAAAAAAGTGAGGGGATAAGTTTTCCACCCCTCCCTCCCCCATCCCAAGGACCATGACTGCCCCAGCAAAGTTCTGGGTCTGCCAGCCCACTGTCTCAGCCAAGCAGGGCAGTTCAAGGGCCATGACACATTGAAATCTGTTCCCTCCAGAACAGATTAATTGGTTTTCAATGCATTCCTCTGGGAAACCGCTGCTCTGCTTACAATTTTTTTTTTTACTTATGAGCATGTGCTCAGAACGGATACAATTTGTAAGTAGAGGTTTTCGTGTAGTGGCCCTCAGGCACTTTGGGCTGGAAAAAACAGACCTTGGCCTGTTCAAAGTTGGAACAACCCTGCTTTATACAAATTTCCCATAGGGATGCATCGAAAACAGAGTAATCCCTCATCGCAACCATTTTTATGTTGTATGGATTCACCCCATAGACAATTCTGTTAAGCAAATTTCCCCTATCTCTGGAATTTTTTTATGTTGTACAGATTTTATGCTATACAAACCCTTTGTTATACAAGGGTCCACTGTATGAAGGTATGATGTTTTTAAGGAGGAGGAAATGGAAGAAGATTGTTTTGGGCCTTGTTCACAAATCAAGTGTGCATCACCATACAGAACTCACATGATGTCATACAGAACCAGTTCTTTCTGGCTGAATGCTAATCTTGAGCCAGGTCACCCCGTCTCACATCCATCGAGTATTCTGTTCTGTTCTTCAAATGCTGGCCTTAGCATTATTTACTTGTGAGTCACAGACAGGGCAAGCATGAAGGAGCTGCAAGGCGAGTGGTTGTGCTCTGCCAAGCCTTGATGGAAGCCTTGCCAGCTGTCCATTCAGCACACTGCGGCTGAAGAGGATATCCTGTTGCAGTGATAACCAGGGAAATAAAATCACTTCCTCACCAGCTGTTTGATTTAAGTGGAGAAAAAAAAAAAAGAGAGAGAGAGAGCGCATAAAAAAGGAAGTCAGCTTCCTCTGGGTGTACGTTCTGCCTACCACCCACACACTCATAAATGCAAAGTGCAGCACTGAGGAAACTGGCTGTCCTTCCCCACCTCTGTGTTTATATGCAGCAGAGATCAATAAGGTAACTGAGCTATCAGGAAGGTATTTTTATATAATATTATATTATATTATATTATATTATATTATATTATATTATATTATATTATATTATATTATATTATATTATATTATATTATATTATAGAGTATTTTTACCCCATCTTTCTCCTTGAAAAAGGACTCAAGGCGGCTTACAGTAATAAGGGACAATATACAGTCTAATGCAATTAAGACATATTCAAGTATTGAAAGCAGGGAATTGAGGGACATCTTACAGCATTAACAGACAACATTACATTAATGCAATCACAAAGTCTATACACGCAAAGTCTATGTGATCATGTATGGTGTGTGTGTGTGTGTGTTGTGCCATTACAGTCATGACCAACTCTTTGTGACCCCATGTCCATGGAGTTTTCTTGGCAGGAATACTGAAGTGCTATAAACACAAAGTCTATGTGATCATGTATGGTAGATTCATATAAAAGTCATACAATAGGTAGTCCAACATTCAGGGAAAGCTTGCCTGAAGAGAAAGGTCTTTGCTTGTTTCCGGAAAGACAGCAGAGATGGAGCAGTCCTGGCCTCTAGTGGGAGGGAGTTCCAAAGTCTGGGAGCAGCAGCCAAGAAGGCCCTTTCATGGGTTCCCACAAGACATACCTGTGAGGGTGGGGGGATGGAGAGGAAGGCCTCTCCTCATCTCAGCACCTGAGCCGGTTCATACTGTGAGATTTGATCTTTGAGGTAGCTTGGACCCAGGTCATACAGTGCTCTTTAGGTTAAGGTCATCACTTTGAATTGTGCCCAATAGCTGATTGGTAGCCAGCGGAGCTGCTTTAATAGGGGTGCAATGTGATCTCTGTACCCTGCCCCAGTCAGCATTCTGGCTGCTGCATTTTGGACCCATTGAAGTTTCCTGAGACTTTTCATTGGTAGTCCCACATAGAGCACATTACAGTAGTCTAGCCAGGACGTCACTAGGGCATATGCCACTGTGCCCAGAGCAGGTTTCTCAAGAAATGGGCTTAACTAGCGTACTAGTTTTAATTTTGCAAATGCACTCCTGGCCACAGTTTGGCATCTAGGCAAAAGGATGAATGAGTCCAATACTACCCCCAAGCTGCACACCTCTTTTTTTAATTAGAGGGAGACCCCATCCAGAACAGGTTGAATCCCTGTCACTTGTTATCCCTTTCGACTGACCAGAAGCACCTCTCTCTTGTCTAGGTTTAGTTTCATTTTGTTTATCCTCATCCAATTCATTACTGCATCTAAACACTCATGTCAAGTTGAGATAGTAGCATCCTCAGAATATGGAGGTGATGAGAGGTAGAGCTGGGTGTCATCAGCATACTGGTGGCACTTATCCCCCAAAGTCCTGATAATTTCCCCAGTAGTTTCATATAGATATTAAACAACATAGGAGACAAAACAGAGCCCTGGGGGACTCCACAGATCAGCGGCAGTGGTGTCAAACATGAATCCTATAACACTACTTTCTGCGTTCTTTCCTGTAGGAAGGATCAGAGCCACTTTAATGCAGTGCCCACAATTCCCATTTCAGAGAGTCGAGTCAGGAGGATACCATGGTCTATAGTGTCAAAAGCAGCTGAGAGATCTAGTAAAACCAAAAGGGAAACAAATCCTCTATCCATTTCCCTGTGTAAGTCATCTACCAAAGCAACCAATGCTGCCTCTGTCCCACAGCCAGGCCTGAAGCCAGATTGAAATGGATGCAGGTAGTTTATGTCATCCCGGAACCTCTGGAGCTGCAAATCCACAACCCATTCTAGGACTTCCCCAAGAATGGGATATTCGATAACGGTCGATAATTGTTCAGTATCATTGGGTCTAAGGAGGGCTTTTTTAACAGTGGTTTTACTATTGCCTCCTTTAAGCCTGACGGAATCCTGCCCTGTTGTAAGGAGGCATTCACTATTCTTCCTGACCAGTCTGCCATGCCTCTCTGGCAGCTTTTATGATCCCTGAGGGGCAAGGATCCAACACACATGTGGTGGCCCTCACCTCCCCAAGTGTCTTGACCACATCCAGCTGAAGGCGCGGAAAGTCATCCATTAATACAGGACAAGCAGGGCAGGGTGTTTTATTTACAGGCTCTGGATCAATAGCAGCATCCAGGGTAGCCCGGATCTGTTCAATTTTGCCCACGAAGAGTTGTGCAAATTCTTTGCAGCGAGATACAGAGTGTTATCCACTCGTGGGTCAGTGTGTAGCATACTTTTGACTATTCTGAAAAGCTCCACTGGGCAATTTTGTGCCAAATCAATGGTAGTAGAGAAAAATGCTTTCTTTGCTGCCTCCACAGCCTTGGAGTAAGCCTTCCAAAGGCACTTCACTGTTTATTTGTTCTGTTTCAATCTGGGTTTTCCTCCAGTGCCTTTTGCCTCCACGGGCCACCCGTTTCAATTTTGCCAATTCCCCAGTACACCAAGCAGCCAATTTGGGTCTATTTTGAGGAAGGAGACGTTAGGAGCTATCTGGTCGTTTAGGAGCTATCCTAAACTATTAGTGCATTAGTCAAAGACACAGTTGGTTGCAACCACAGTAACAACATTGGCCAGTGGCTGGAGGAAGGTCTAGTCTTCAGTTTGGTGCTGACCCTCTTGGGCAATGGTAGATCTCCTTTCTGTAATTGTAGATCCTGACCTAGAACGCTGTTCAAGGTATCTTCCATAGTCAAGCAGAAAAGATGCATGGCTCTTGTGTGCAATCTGAAAACAAGAGTGTTTGAGACCTTGGTTAAGCTACTGAAATATCATCATCATTGCCAAATGAAGGTGCCATTGGTTCCATAGGGCTACAACCAACATAGGAGTGCTACCCTCCTGGCCCCAGTCATTTCATTTAGAGATGCCATAGGCCAGTTTTGGCGAACTTATGTCATGGTTGCCAAAGGTGCCACTCGGAGCCCTTTCTGTGGGCACCCGACATCACCCCTTCACAGCCACCTATACTCAGGTTAACTGGCTGTATTGGCACTTCATGAAAAATTAGTGGGTTCTGAAACGCAGTTTGGACACTCGGTCTCTAAAAGGTTCTTTATCACTGCCATAAGCTGAACTGCATCCAAACACAATTTTTTCCATCTTCTTAATATTTAATTCTCAGCACATGGGCTTAAAACTCTGTTGCACTGAACTCATTATGGACTTGGGTTGATTTAGATATCTCATTTCCCATACACAACTCCCCTCCCTGAAGTCCTTGACGTGTCATGTATCATTTCAGCATTATCCTTCCCATCCAAGGTTCTTTGGAATATTGGAGCATGGGAACATTTAGGTAACTCAGAATACAGAGTTTCGGAGGGGATGGTTGTACAAAGCATTGTCTCTGTTTGGCCCTTTACTGCCTGGTATGTGCATGCAAATAATCCTTGGGTGGTGATTGAATCCTTAAATAAATGCTAAATGGTTATATTTTATAAAGGTCCAAAATGGTAATGGAGTTTGGAACCTGCTGTCTTAGGATCTCACTAGACAAAATGCTGATTCTGAACTTAGAAGGAGTATGTCCTTGAGAAAAAAGAGTGTTCATTCTTACATGAACTTACTTCAATTCAAAGCTGTCAAGTTAGGGTGTAATACTCTAATATTGACAAATAGTACAGGAATGGTCCAGCACTGGCACAGTTAGATTTGTAGTATTTTTTTTACTGACTGCACAACATATAATTCAATGTGAATCAGCCTGAACTTTTCCCCTCCTAATTCCATACTTTCCCCCTCTTCTTGGTGGTGGTGGTGGTGGTGGTTAGCAAGTGAATGTGTGAATGTGTTTGCATTGGTTCAGATGTGTGTGATTGCTTGTGCAAATGTAGAACAGCAAGGTGAGTGTGTGTGCGTGTGTGCAGAGATCAGTTTGAAAGGATGCAGACATGCTGTTGAAGGTGTTGTCTGAAGTGAGGTGTATTCTCTGTGTCTGTAGGAAGACCCACTCTGATAAGCTCTCTTATTTTCACCCCTGGAATTAATATTGTATCTGTTACAACTATTTGCCCTAGCACTAGATTATCTGGTTGCTGCAATCCTAGAGTGCTTCCTTTGCATTAGTCCCCCAGTTACTTACCAGAATTACCTCCTCAACTGGCCATACCAGCTCTTTCTACAGCACAATTTTCTTTTGCTATGTTTAGCTTCTTTTATTTCACAGTCCTTACATGAATTTCTAAGTACTTGGCCTATTATTTCAAGTACAAGTCCTGTTGTTCTGTGTTTCTGTCAGATCTCCCATATTGTTATGACAAATTAGTTGTATGTCCCTTAAGAACTAGGTTATTTATTTATATTTATTTATTTATTTAAATACTTATATCCCGCTCCATCTTCCCAACGGGAACTCTGGGCGGCTAACAGCGCAAGAAGCTAAAAAGCTAAAAAGGCTAAAAAGCTAAAAATAACAAGGCCACCAAGCAAGGGCAGCGGAAGGCAAGATGGCGGCAGACGGTAAGAGCAAAGAAAAGAAAGAGAAACTAACTAATGAGGACACCAAATGCTTCTTTGAAGAGGAAGGTCTTCAAAGCCCCCTTAAAGGCGGGCAGGGACTCCAGCAGGCGCAGCTCAGGAGGGAGATGGTTCCAGAGGGAGGGCCCCACCACAGAGAAGGCGCGGTTCCGCGTGCGCGTTTTCCGCGCCTCTCTGGGTGTGGTCACTCTCAAGGAGCGCGCCTGCAACGATCTCGTGGGTCTGGATCCGGATGCCCTCAGGGAGATGCGCTCCGCCAGGTATCCTGGTCCCAAGCCATGGAGGGCCTTGAAAACCAAGACCAGAACCTTGAACCTGATCCGGAAGACAACTGGGAGCCAATGCAGGCGGACCAGGACTGGGGTGATGTGCTCGAATCTACGAGCACCCACCACCAGCCTGGCCGCCGCATTTTGCACCCGCTATAACCTCCGGACCAGGGCCAAGGGCAACCCCACGTAGAGGGCATTGCAATAGTCGATCCTCAAGATCACCAGGGCCTGCACAACTGTCCTCAGGGAGGACTCGTCAAGGTACTGACGGATCTGGGCGATCCTGCGGAGATGGAAAAAAGCGGCCCTGGAGACGGCCATCACCTGGGCTTCCAGGGAGAGGGCCGAATCCAGATTCCTGGCCCTGTCTGTAGGCTGGAGGGAAGTACCCCCCAGACTAGGGAGGGGGCCATTGTACCGAGACGAAGGCGCCCCGAAGAACAGAACCTCCGTCTGCGTTAGCGTGGTGGGTCAGCAGACTAGAGCACTGAAACAGTTGGCAGCTCGGCCTTTCAAATCCCAGGTGCCATGCAGCGGAGTGAGCTCCTGCTGTTAACCCCAGCTCCTGCCAACCTAGCAGTTTGAAAGCATGTAAATGCAAGTAGATCTATAGGTACTGCCGTAAAAAGCGGGAAGGTGAACAGTGTTCCATGCAGCCATGTCGGCCACATGGCCATGGACTTGCACAACACTGGCTCTTTGGTTTGAAAATGGAGATGAGCATCACCCCTCGAGTTGGACATAGTTAGCACATATGGGGGGACCTTTGCCTTTTAACCTTTTACCCGTAGAATGAATGAATGAATGAATGAATGAATGAATGAATGAATGTGGAAAGGGGATTGCATTTGTGCTGTGTGTTTATTCTGTGAGGGTGTGTGTTCTGTAAAACTCACCAATGCTGGCTGTGAAACATAAACAAACCAGCAATCTCCTACTCCGGTCCCAGCTGCTGATAGCTGAGATTAAAGAAAAGAGAGGGGAAAAGGGGGGAGAGGAGAAATTGGGGGATTGGGGTCATATATCAAACCACAGTATATCTGCATCCATACATGAAATGA
Organism: Phrynocephalus forsythii; assembly: GCA_029282475.1. Classification (NCBI taxonomy): domain Eukaryota; kingdom Metazoa; phylum Chordata; class Lepidosauria; order Squamata; family Agamidae; genus Phrynocephalus; species Phrynocephalus forsythii. The sequence continues at coordinate 34,455,437 of JAPFRF010000003.1, read as the reverse complement.
GGACCCATGAAACAAAGGTCATTCAGACTCTTTGACTTCTACATGGGGTCATCAACAATGCTTTTAAAGCAAAAGAAGGCTTTAAGTCTACCTCAGCAGATCTGAATCTGGATGGTTCAGATCCTTAGTGTAGTCACACCCTTAGCTTGCTTTTCTTGGTGCACATGATTATCTGAGAGATAGTCCAATTCTCTTTGTATGTCTGTTGTCTCATTTAAAGAGGAGGAGATAGGCGTTTGCCTTATAGTGTGCTCCAACCTCAGATGTCTTTGTGTGAGAAATATTCTGTGTGCTCCCATTTTCACCACAATTGTGTTGCTTGGTTGTAGAATTCGGTCTACAACTACACATCTTTGCATTGGTCTATCAAAGCCCATTCCTGTCTTAAGCAATCACTTGTAGATTAACTGTAAGAGAATTACAAAACTTAGATATACAGTGGACCCTTGTATAACAAACAGCTTGTATAACATAAAATTTGTACAACATAAAAATTCTGGAGATAGGGGAAATTTGCTTAACATAATCGCCTATGGGGAAAATCCGCACAACATAAAAATGGAATTACTCCATTTTCAATGCATTCCTATGGGAATTTGTATAAAGGAAAATTTGTTTAACATAATTTCATTGGGAACAAATTAATTCCTTTATACAAGGTGCCATTCTACTTAGATATCCAAGCCTGTAAGGCTTTTCTGGAAAGTGAGCACTTTCCACATTCATTCAGTTATATATTTCCCTCTGCATTGATTATCTGTAAAACTCTCTTTTGATAGAGCTGCCTGGTATATTTGCAGATAAACTAGCATACTTGCATCAGACATCCTTAAGTTACCACAATACGGAACATGGTGACCAGGAGCAACATAGCTCAGCTGTAGTGCACTTACTTTGTATATAGAAAATCAAGGACTGAATCTGTGCTACCTCCAATGAAAGGAAAACCTGAAAATGTGTTTCTTTGCCAGAGAGGAACCCTGGAGGATATCTCAGAACTGGAAAAATTGTAAAAAAAAAAAAAAAGTGAACCAAAACATGAAGGGGCTGGAGTAGCTCTGCTGTGAAGAAAGTTTATAGCCAAAGTTTTAAAAAGTTACTTTACTGAGCTTGAGTTCCCAGAACTAACTCCCAGTTGATTCACTCTTAGACGCAAATTGCAACTGTAGTTTGGACACCTCCCAGCAGCCACCACTGGCTAGGAGATTTTAAGGAGGTTTTCCTTTTTAAAAGTCATGTTTCTGAACTCTGAAGATTAGGCTTGACTTACAATCTTGGGTGTTTGCTGAGGCACAGCCCTCCCCACTTCAACTTCTGCATGTTTAGTGTATAAAGTAGGCCTAGGTGTTTGTTTAAATTGGGTTTCAAACTTAAACAAATAGTGACAGGCTGTTCAAACAAGCTTCGGAAATAGGTCTAATCAGGATGTTTGAGAAAACACCAAAGAGGAAAGAAAGGAGTCATAAAATAGTTACTTAAAATATATGAGGCAGTAACCATAAGGTAGACACTGATGGTCAACATTGTCACTAAGAACCAGAGTTTCCTGCTGTGAGTTTTCTGCTAATGTTTCATATCTCTTGCTGTAACTCAGAACTTTCTGTATAATGCTCATTGCGGCATTTGTTAGTCAGAAGTGCAGCCAAGCATGAGAAGACCAGAGGTGGTACACCATCTCCTCCCATTCAAAAGCGTGAAAGACATCCTGAAGAGACTGTGGATTTGATAGACCTGAGGGTGGGAATAGCCGGTTTGAATACAGAACAAATGAAAAGCCCTATATCTGAAGGACAGTTAGATTTTGTGGTTTTGGCGGGAAGAGAGATACAGCTGAGGGAGGGCAGGCAGTAGAATGCAAGGCTGAGGCGAAGAAAGGAGGAGCAGGGGAGGAAGACTGGAAGGAGAAAGTGAAGGAAGACCTGTGGATAGGCAAGTGGGTCACCTTGAGGGCCCTTAAGTAAGTGGCTGAGGCTGAGGGGAGAGAAAAGAAAGCCTAGAAACCCCCTGTTGAGGGAGAGAGGAAATGGGAAACAGAGGAAGAAACAAAGGGGATATTTGGAGAGAGAAGCCCCTAATTGCAGGCCCCAAAATGTCTGTCTTCCCATGGGACCAGTCCTGGGATGAAACAGGCTTCCTGGTCGGAGGTCACAAAGGCCCAGACAGGATGGTTTGGTCATTGACAGTAAAATGGATGTTTCTTCCCTGAGTGGAGGCTTGGATAATAATAGGACTCCATCTCTAGGGGCTGATAGGTTATTACCGTCCCCTTGTCTCCCAAGATACAGGAAGTTACCTCAGGTTCCATCGTGGTTTGATAAAAATGTTATGTTGAAAAACTAAAGCTGCCTTTAGTTTTGTGATTGAGGGACAGGATACTAAGAAGGATGTGGGCTTGCCACAACATGACATGACGCTTTTACAGCACCAATGCAGAGTTTGTGAGGTTCTTTAGCTACGAGAGCCGTAATAGAATTTTTTGTTTATACAGTATATGCCTATATGGAGATGCGTTTATTCAACACCAATGTATTTTCTAAAGTCAACATCTTGTCAAATGTCCACTAAGCAAAATGTACTGCCAGTGTAGCAAATAAAGATCCTGCCACTTGGACAAAGACTGTTAAACTGTAATCACACAACAAAGAAAGCACACCTTATTCTTGCCAGCAGCAACAAGGTGTGCAAACTCTGCATGACTGGCAGAAAGGACTTAGTTGGGCATCAGTTCAATTGTGGTCTTATCTCCCAGAATTCATTAGGTTCTCTCACCAGACAACTCCAGTTATGACTGGCAGGGGCTGTAGTCCAAAACAGCCTGGAAGGTACCATTTTAGACAACTTAAGTCACAAAACATATTGGTAACTGCTGATGACTTGGACATAAATATGTGAATCTGCTCTGCTGAAAGGCTTGTGTTTAAAGTGTAATTACCTGTCTGTGATATGTATGTGATCTGTGGTAGGTGATTCATATACAAACACCTCCTTGATATGATGTCTTCGTGTAATATATCCCAAAGCAAGACAATTCCTAGCAAGTTTGTGTGCAGCTGTATGAGGAGGAAGGCATTGTAAGTAGATACATGAGACCCTCAAGTTCCACTCCCCTGTTTACACTGCATGTTGTTGTACAGGGTAGCAATGGTAGGCCTAGTCTTCTCCATGTAAAATCATAGTTAGTTTTTTCTTTTGTTTTTCCCATTTTGACAACTATGAGATACCAATACAGTACAATTAAGAGAAATTTCTTTTAGCACTGCAAGAGTTTAAGCTACATCTATCTTGATCTCTTGCCATGACTTTGTCGCGGCTGAATAAGAAGGATGGAGTAAAGAGACAGCAGAAACTGCTCTCATCCAGACCTTAAGTTGTGCAGCACATTCAGTCATGGAGCAAGTGCAGCAAATCTAGCCACTGTGGAGTGTTTCCCTCTCCCACTCAGACCATAGGCTGCTTGTGGAACCGTGGCTTGCCAGTGTTTTTGTATAAGTGGATGAATGAAGTGGTGCCATTTCCTGCATTGGCCTCCATCTTAATATTCAACACATCATTCAGGTGGCTGGTGTAAACTAGATTTGGAAAAGTGACATTTTGGGACTACATCTCTTGCTCTCCTCTAGCTGGCATCTCCAGTGGGTCATGCTGTTTGGGAGATCCTTCAGTGGTAGCCCCAAAAGTCAGCTTTCCAGTTCTGCAAAAGACCAACAAGAAACCAAATAATGAGGACCTTCTCTGTGACAGCACTTGGTAAAACAAAGGGCTTTTTAAAAGATATATTTTATGCTATACATTTTCTTCCTTTGAGGTTTTGGATTATTTCTCTAATAATAGATCCTAAAACTACCTGTTCTACTGATGTACTCCAAGTTGCAAAACCTAATCTATTCTGCCATTTTGCTTCTCTTTGTGACCGAAAACAAACATTCCCTAGAAGTGTGGACTATGCTACTTTGCTACCGTTAACAAACTTTTTAATTGAAAAGGTTAGAACATATCACAATTTAACAAAAGGTTACCCATTGTTAGACAATTGACTCAAGTGCACCTACTTCTGATTTTAGTAAGGTTAAGAATATTGGATTTTGTCGGAGGTATGTATTTTACGTTAAAAGCAGCCTTTGAAATAATAACAGTTCTTTTCTTATTTATGTGGAAAGGATTGGAATTCAAGCAACAGGAAACAAGCCAGACAATGTTGTTTTGTTTGTTTGCTTGCTTGTCTTTTTGTGGAGATAACTCGGTTCATTGTGGAAGTTTGTCTTATTCCAAGACTGGAGCTGCACAATGTGAGAAGGTTAAGACGCCATCTTGTGTCAGATGTTAAATGTACCAGTAAGGCCTTGCTTGATGAGAGAAACTAGATGTAATTTTTAAAAAGTTTTGATTCTAAGCTCTGGCAGAACTCATATAGAAAGAGAAGATTCCTGCTAGCATCACCATCCTCTGCTTATATCCCCCTTGCTGGTAAAACTGCAGGCTTGTGCCACATTTGTTCCCAAGGCTCCTTGAGTTGCCTGAGAGAACAAGCAGAACACCAAACAAGAATTCAGGCGGTGGATAGTACAACTGACTTCAATCCTCCATGACGAATCTGTCTTTTGATATGAACTGAATGGAGACAATTCAGGTCTTGGCAGTTCGGTAATAAAACAAAACAAACAACAAACCGAAATAGATTATCCAATTTGGGGAAAACATTATTGATGAGGCAACTGAGGTAACTTGGTACAAAGAGCAACACCAGAAAATCTAATTTGGGAATGTGGAGGTGTTTTGAAGACCATCATTAAAGGATCATGATACAATGCACTCTCTATATAGAACCTCCATATGCTGTAATTGAAAGTGAGGGAAATGAATGGGTGTAGCAGGAACTATTTAGCGCAGGGAAACCTTGGCACTCAAGATGTTTTCGACTCCCAGAAGGCTGAGCCAACAGGGACAATGTTTAGGGATCATGGTATTTGTAGTCCAAATTATCAGAAGTGTCAACATTTCCCCAACCCTCACTTAGAGAGATTATACCTCACAGACCTTTGGCATCATCTTGGTCTGACAGACCAGGATTGTGCTTGAAGTTTGGCACCCCAGTGGTGCCGTATGCAGCCAAAGACAAGGAAGGGAAGTACGTCTTCTGCAGGCATGCCCCCTGCATGTGTGCAGAAACCCACATACCCTACATTCTTTACTACCAAGAACAAAAGGACCTTGCTAGAATGCTTTGTGCTTAATGCAAAGTTCATCTCCTAAGTGAAGAACAACCTTCTCTGCTAGTGCTTTCATCATGTTCTGTCCGATGATTCTGATCTTCTTTCTCTCTCTCCCCATCCTACCCTCCCCCCCTTTTGTTCTTTTATTCAGGATGCCTTTGTGGAGCTGTACAGCGACAACATGAGGCCTTTGTTTGATTTCTCCTGGCTGCCTCTGAAGACAATTCTGAGTCTGGCTGTTGTGGGTGCATGTATCACCCTTGGCGCTTATCTGGGGCATAAGTGATTTCTACCAACTTGCAATCAATCTGATGGAAAGTCTTTTTAAAGGAACTGAAAAGAGAAGAGGGAAGAAGAAAATAATATATGGTGTGGTTTTCCCCTCTAGCATAATGCTATTATTTTATGAGCCAAGTAGTCTCTCTAATATTAAATCAGCTATTACTGCCAAAGGGAATATTCATTTATTTTTTACATTGCAGGATAAGAGTTATTTATTAAAGATATTTTACATTTAACCCAATATTTTCCTGAAATTCTGCGAAATATAAGCAAATACACCATAATGTTGTAATGACATTTCAAGGAGACTCCAAAGATCTTTGGCATTCTAGCGATGTATCATTTGACAGACCATTTTAGCAACGTGGACGCCAGAAAAGGCGTAGAGACATGTGTGCTTCATCTTTGCAAAAGGCTGCTTTCTGTAGTATGGTTTTGCAGGTAGGCTTTTCAGCTCAGCCCATGAAAGGGGTCACCTGAAGATTACCACATGGGTGATCATCTAAACCATTTCCAGCCAATGCCACCTTTCGAAGATTGCAATTCAACATGGTACCTCTCCACTGTGATAAGATAATGTGACATTCAGGCCAGTAATAGCCCATAAAGCATAGTACCACCATCCCACCCTCACACTTTCCAATGTGTTTTGAAGGCTTCCTGAGAGGATGACAGCCAAAAATGCAACTTCACATAATCTATGCAGTCTCTTGTTACATGGCACGGTGTGCCACTGCACACCACACTTGGCTCTCATCGGGAAGGACCTACCACTGTTTCCTCAAGCAACAATGTCAACGCCTGGTATGAAATCCTTGGAGATTGCAAGAAACACGCCACTTCAGCGTCTTCATCAACAGTAACATTACCATTCCATGCAGCTGTCAGGAAACCATAAGTGCCTGCATTTGCTTCACAGAACTGCAGCCTCCAAGTCATGCCCTGCATCCCTGTTCTCCTCATTGCTTTCGGTACTGGGTTCTTTTTTTCTTTTCTTTTTTAAGCATGTGGGGTTTGAAATCAATTTCCTTGGGTTGCTTAATAATATCTCAAAGTCAGAAAGAAGCTCAAGAGTCATTTGGCAAGAAGGTGCAATCAGCTGACAGAGATTAGCTCTGTGTTTCCCTCTGCAGTGGAATGAATGCCAACATTAAATTATCCCACCTTAATTGAAGCTTTATTTCCTTCAGACGGATTGTATCCCGGTTGTTTCACGAAGCCATCTTCAAAAGGAAACAAAATAAAGAAAGCCTTCCAGTGCCTCCATCTGGAGAGCCTTATAGGCATCCAGCTTGTAGAGATGCCTGTTATCTTTTGTATGGAACCCTGGAAAGGAAGCTGAGTGGAGGCGGGGGGGGCATTATTTAAAATGATTCGGAAAGAGATGAATGCAGCATACTTAATAAGTCAGCTCTTTTTTTTGAAAGAATATATTGCTTTATTCTTTGATTCTAAGTCTACAGGCTAAAACTAATTGGTGAAAAGTAGAGCTGGCCCCAGAGGTCTGCACTGCACACACACACACACACACACACACACACACACACACACACACACACACACACACACACACACAGAGAGAGAGAGAGGGGGGGAGGGAGGGACACACACACACACACACACACACACACACACACACACACACACACACACACACACACACACAAAACCCCAACACCCTGGTGGAGTCCCACTACAGATCACCAGAGTTCTCCAGCCCTGCTGCTGCTCCTCGTTGTTACTGCAATGTCCTCTCCTCCACCTCCAGGCAAGTACAAGGGCAAGGAGTAGGTCCATCAGCCTCCATTTTGCTGGATCTCTCCTTCTGGGCTGAAGTGAAGGCTGCCCCTAAAGGGAAGGACCAAGGGAATGGGACAGTAGTGAATGTGGGACTTTTGAGAGCATCATTCCCAAGGAATCTGTGGCCAGTGGTCCCAAGAGGTGTAAGTGGACCTTTCGTGGCTAATGTTCTTTAAAAACTAGATAAATGTGCATTTGATAAGAGTTAGCTGAGGTAGACCCCGCCCCTAAAGCAAAGCAAATTGATTGGGATGGGATAATCTGTTCTGATCAATGTATTCAATCATACCCATCACTGTAACAAAGATACCTCTAGGTGGGATTCCTTCCAGTGGCCCATTATACCTAGTTAATAAGAACCATGATGGCATCTTGACATCACAAGGATACATTAATGGCCAGTTGTTGGTTGTTTTTTTTTAAGTAAGAGGTATGTATGCACAGCTGATAGTTTTGCACATGCTCGGGGCTTTGGCAGTTTTTGTTTCCGGCAGCTGCCCTTTGTATTATGTAGGCCTGTGCACTTGAGGTTTTTCCCCAGCCCCTGTGATTAGTTTTCGGGAAGTGTTGGGGTGGGGGCTACAAGTGTGGAGCCAGGAAAATCCCAGCCCATGTCATGATGCCAACTCACAGTTTGTACATTGGATCTCAGCCAGCGGGTATAGGAGCAGTAGGAGTGCTATTAAAGCAGAGGCTTAGTCAATTTCTGGAAGGAATACAATTCCAAAAGGAACAATTTCAGAATTATAGTGTGGCGGACATGTTTGATTTCTGGATTTCCTCCTCATTCTTTTTGTAAGTGTTTTCTCACAAATGGGTTTTTATTTACAAAATTATAAAGAAATGGAATTTATGAACAAATGTCCATCTGCTGATAAAAAAACTATGGCTGAAGTACAGTCATAACAGACATGCTTAAGACTGATGTTTCAACAACAGCAACAACAAAACCCTAAAACAAAAATGTATAGGCTCAACAGTTCTAACTGAAATGTTTTAATTTTGTGGCATTATACGCAAGCAAAAGTACTAGAGAATGTAATATTTTCAAAGCTGTGGCTATAGTTAATATCATATCTTCAAAGCTGCTTTTTAAAACGGGCAAGGAAGCTTGCTTTTATCCGCTTCGTTTCAGTGGATCATATGCAGGACAATTTCCTAGTGGGTTGTGTTTAATGCCTCTCAACCATTGTTGTAGCTGCTCTATTGTTTTGTCACTTGCATCCAGATTTTCAAGAGCAACAGTAAAGCAAAGCTCTTACATTTCATACTAGAAATAAATGTATAAAAGTAAATATATAGACTTCAGCGTATAAGGCAGTGTGTGTTTCAGCTTCCAAAGTTCTAATATTTACCTTTGCTGAAGCTAAAATATTTATTAATGCACCTTACACTGTACATCTATATTAGGAACAAGTTGGAGAAAGCTGGGTGTATCCTACAGCCTACACGACATATAGTCCTTGGATTTTAAACAAGCCTATCAGCAGCTGGGTTTTCCAAAGAGTAAACACATTGGGAAAGACAATGAAAAATCTTGTGGTGCCTTGCAGACTAACACCCTTAATTTGGCACAAGCTTTTGTGGTACTGTAACCTAATTTTATCACAGCCAAGATGTATGCAAAGAAGCGGGTTATAATTCCCAGACATTTATCCCAAATTGAACTCGTTAGTTCTGAAAGTTGCTGCAAGACTTTCCCATGTTTTTGCTGTGCCAGATTAATGCAACAAGCCCGTTTTGACTTGTGTGGGAAACAATGTGTTTTGGGACTAACCACATGTCCTGTGAGTTCATGTAAACTGTTTGGGCCTATGTAAGAAATACACCAAAGGGTATGCTTTTCCATTGCACAGAGAGCCGCCCATTCAGTAGACAAGTCCAACATTCCGTGATTGGCTGCCAACTGTTTTACCAAGGGCTGGTTCACACATCCATGCCTATTGCTTCATTTTTCATCCTGTCTTGATTACTTATTACTAAATAGAATCCACTGCTCAGCCCTGGGTTGAGTTAAACATATGCAATTAGACCTGCTTTGGAGCAGACTTCCTAGAACCCCACAATATGGGAGTTATAGGGTATTTAGACAACCAAACAACCAATAAACAATTTTTGGCTTCAGTCTTACATAATGCATAGGGCCAGACTGTCAGTTTGATCTCCATTTTAAAGTACAGTGGTACCTCGGATAATGACTTTAATTCGTTCTCTGAGGTTAGTCATTATCCGAAACACATCGTTATCCAAAACGCGGTTTCCCATAGGAATGAATGGGAAACTGATTAATCTGTTCTGGAGCCTAGGAAAATGACACAGACACCTGGTGTTTTGCTCAAAACTCTTTATAAAGTGCACTTTAAGCGTACAGATGCAGTGCCACCCGGGATAACTCTTTTTTACTGATGTATCTTGGAAATTCGTTATCCGAGGCAGTCCATAGGGAAAGTTCGTTATCCAAGGCAGCCCATAGGAAAATTCATTATCCAAGGCATCCCATAGAGATAATTCGTTATCTGAGGCAGACCTATACCTAGAATTGTGATTCGTTATCCGAGGCAGCCCATAGGGAAAAGTCATTATTAGAGGCAGTCCTATACCCGGAAATTTGCAGTTCTTATCTGAAAAATTCATTATCCGGGGCAGTTGTTATCCGAGGTACCACTGTACTATATTCAGGATGGCATAGAACAGTGTTGACGAACCTATGGCATTTTACAATGATAGAACTATAAAATGCCTGTTGCTGCTATACAACTGTGGTTATCTGAACAAGGATTAGTTTTGTTATATCCTCCAATACCAGTATTTTCTTCAAAATAATTTGATGCAGTCATATCATGCAGGCATTTAGGTAGATGCTGTCAGTGAATTTTGTGTATGTCACTGTCTACTGGTCTTCTCACTGTCTTAATTAGCTGTATGCCAGAGAAGTCCAGGTGGCTTTTGATAGTCAATGTGTTGAACAGATGGTCTGTGGCGAACCTTTTGTCAGTCTAGTATTTGCTGCCAAATTGTACAGTATTGTGGCTGCATCCTCTCTATAAGAGCAACATATTGGTAATATTCATGATAATCATATTTAGGTAAATTAAATACAAATATAAATGTGAAATTCTCTTCCCCCTGCAGCTCCACTTCTCAGCTTTTTCACCATGACTGAAAGTCTTTTCCATTTTCCCTTGTTTTGTTCTTCTGCAGTGTTATTATGGCTTGGAAAGCAAAACATGAATGTTTAAAATCATCTACAGTGTATACCGTAGCATTCTTATTTGGATTCCTTCTTTACTGTATTGCTTCATAATCCTTGTGAATAAAGACATCTAATTTTTATCACAAGGGACTTGGGTTTCATGACCCAGCCTGCAATTCTGTATAGCACTGGTTCTCAACCTGTGGGTCCCCAGATGTCCCTGGACTGCAACTCCCAGAATCCCCTTCCAGCACAGCGAGTGGTGGGGACTTCTGGGAGTTGCAGTCCAGGAACATGTGGGGACCCACAGGTTGAGAACCACTGCTGTATAGCAAGGTAAAGGGAAATCCACCCTCCTTGTGATGTTGCACTCAAATCGCGATTAGAAATTGCTTGACTCCTAGGGAGGTGTGATGAGAGTAGTTCATCGGCATTTGTAGGGCGAGAGGTTCTTTCCTTCTCAATATAAGGCTTATATCCAATCCAAAAAGCTCAGTGGGGACTTACTTGTCAGCAGTTATCCAATGGAGTGTCTCACTGATGATTCTCCATAGTCAATACAAATGACCTTGCAAAAAATATGAGATTTGCATACATGCCTCTCAGTTCCAACCCTAGTTTTTTGTCCGTATTGGTTCTTACTACCTTTATTCAGGTCCCTGCCCCATAATCTCCAAGGGCCAGCTCCAACATTCTTAATACGTATTAGGAAAGAATTGCTTAGAGTCGTAACATACCACTGTTCTAAGTAGCTGAAAGTACATGGGAGAGAGATGAGAGTTGTTTTCTGACTTCTCTTGTGAAAGCTGGAAGAGGAAGGTTCATAATAGTAGCTCAGTAGTAGAGTGTATGATTTGCAGGAAGAACTTCCTGGGTTCAATCCCCAACACATCTGGTAGGGCCAGGATGGTCCTGGAGAGCTGCTTCCACTCAGTTCACAAATGTGGGCTAAGGAACTTGAAATAAGGAGCAGCCCATGTTGCAGGAAGTACAGAAAAAAACACCTCCAAAACATTCATCCCTCCTACCCTGGGTAATCTTTGCCCCTAATTCCATCCCAAAAGTACCCTTTGAAATGGGACTCTGAGTACACTTCCTACATTTAAAGTCATCATCATCATCACGATAGCATTCTGTTAAGTTAATTAAGACTTACCTTGACTCTTTCCAGTTTTTTTTTTTTTTTTTTTTTTTGGCAGAAAGTATTCAGAGGTCTTTTGTCATTCCCTTCTGGGGTACCCTGCAACTGTACTGCTTGCCCAAGATTACAAAATCTGGCTGTCCATCCAGAAGACATAGTGGAGAAACTGAACTCCTAACTTCAGGTTCCACAGCCAGCATTGAGCTGTCCAGTGAGATGTTTGACATAGGAGTGCTTCAATGCCAGCATTGTAAAGTTGGGGAGCATGTGGCTGTGTGGCTCTTTAGATGTTAATAGATTGTAATTCCTGTCATCCCTCACCCATCAGCGCTGCTGGCTGAAGGTGAAGAGAGTCACAGGAGGGCTACATATTCCCTAGCCCCATATTGGTTGAGCATTACACCAAAGTGCAAGCACAGACAGGAGCACTCCTTTTTGCCTCGGTTCTTGACATATTGTCTAATAATGATGTGATCTAAGAAAAATCACCCAGAAATTGTGTAAGATCAAGTAGTATCTCCACGGAGGGGGTGCAGAGTGTCTTATCTCTCTATCCTAACCTTGGATTACAATACCACCAGTTCCATGTACAGCTGCTGTTAGTTCCTGGACTACTAATAGCTTTCAGTTAGTGCTTTTCATGGGGGTGTGAGAGAAGCAAGGCTTACTCTCCCTCCCATGGGCCAGAGCTCTCATCCACACATACCACATCTATCTAGTTTGGCCTCTGTGTGAATCCCAGTATTTGCTAATGCATAACCCTTGCTGCAGACCCTGGTGGGTTGTGCAGTTCATGTATATCTTGCAGCCTACTGTTATGTGCAGCATTGGACCATTTTAAGCCAAAGGCTGTGTGGCATAGCTGCTCACCTGTGTGTACCAGTTTTAAATTCTCCATAACAAATAGGAGAAAAGTGCAGTGATGCCAGGCAGCTGAGTTCCTCGATCTAGAGTGGTCTTACAATTCAGCAGATCTGAGAATTTCACAATTCAGTCTAACGATAAATGGAAGGTTCATGTTGAGCAGCAGTCTACTCTAAATATCAAGTTCTAGGAACAAAGAATGTAGAAAAACTCTTGTCTTCATAGCAGTCCTGCGTGCTTCCCCAAGAGGTCAATCATGGGAGTTAAAATAGCTGGAATCACTAGATCTTTCATCTCATTTTGTATGGCCCTAGGTACCCAGGACTGTACCTTTGTAAACACTTCCATTTGTCTGGAAGAATATTCAACATTTGCCTCAAAATGCAGGCCGATACATTTCAAAACATAACCTTTTATTTTACACGGTGATAAAGGGCAGTTTTAAAAGTTCCTCAGTTTATCAAAGCTAATGCAGCTTCTGTGAACATCTTCCAACCATAGAAAAACCTTTTGAGTCCTTAACCAACCTGATTTTAAATTGAAACATCTTTTGCCACCTTTGCATCTTCATGGGCATGTATAATGTGGCATTAGAAGGAATAGGATATTTGTGGGTCTTTAAACAATCCCAGTTTTCTGTGTCTTGCAACTCTGATGCTGCAAAAGCACACGGGACCTGCATTGATCTGAGAGGATGTGCAGAGAAGGACATAAAAACCACACTAAGGGCCTTTTAACACGACCCAAAAGATCCGCTGGCCACTTAAATTCGGACCAGAGATCTTAGGGGTTTGACGCTGTTCCTACGTTCCCACCCCCTCCGCACTCCTGGCTGCTGGCTGCGTGAGGGGAGGGAGAAAAAAAGGAAGAAAAGAATGCCGCTCACCTCCGTTCTGCCGGTCTCGCTCTGTTCCCGGCAGCATTCAGCTCTCTTAAAGGAGCGGGGAGGGGCAAAAAAAGAACAAACAGAAGCAAGGAGAGCCCGGCAGTCACTACTGTTATATCCGCATCAGGAATTTTCACCTCAGGAGAGCAGGTACAAGAAAAGTGTGCTGGGACGCGCTTAGGTGGGCGTGGTCGCACTTAATTTCCTGCAAACTCCGGAGCTGGTGGGGAAACAATTGTAAGCTCCGGAGCTGGCAGCCATTTGCGGCGGAGTTTAGGGGTCGTGTACAAAGGGCCTAAGAATATTTCCATTCCCCCTAATTACACAAGGGGTGGGCAACGAGTGCCTCTCCAGATGTTCCATCACTATTGTCGACTACAACTGAGATTAGTCATCCAGCTACATCTGGAGGACCACAGTTTGCCTATCCATCTTCAAGAAAATGGCAACACTTCGTCTTAAGAGCAAGAGCACTTCCATTTGTTATGGAGGATTTGAGACTTCGTGAGCAGTTACACTACGCTGTCTTTGGCTTAAAATGCAACCACCACTTCACCTGGACAATATCTGTTTGAACTTTATGTAGCACTTGCATCATTGTAAGGCACAGATCTGAGTTTATTTCAATGTTTGGCTGTTGTATGCAAAGGTTAAGCAAAATTAGTTTATCTGTCTATTATCATTCATTAAAATAAGTACATTTTAAGCTGTCATAAATCACATGGCTGTTAAAACATTCCACATCTTCAGCTAATTTTGTAAGAAAAATAAAAGAAAAGAAAACACTGTGATATGTTGGCATGTTGGTTTCTTCCTCACCATCAAGACAGAGCTCTAATGGTGTGATTCTGAGTCTTGGAGAGTTAAATTACCATATTTTTCTTTCTATAAGATGGCCCCCACTTTTCCAACTCAAAATTACAGTTTTGCAACCACGCAATTCTCTTCTCAGCATACTTATAGCAAAGCAAAGTGTTCTGCTTATATACCGCTCCATACCACTACAAGTAGTCTCTGGGCGGTTTACAATTTTTTAATTACAGTGTGCAGGCTACACATTGCCCCCCCCCCAGCAAGCTGGATACTCATTTTACCGATCTCGGAAAGATGGAAGGCTGAGTGAACCTTGAGCCTGCTACCAGGGATTGAACCCAGGTCGTGAGCACAGTTTTACCTGCAATACAGGCATTTAACCACTGCGCCACGAGGCTCTTTACTTATGTGTATAAGACGACACTCAATTTTTAGTCTAACAAATTTAGACAAAACTATAGTCTTATACATACTGTAATAGGATTTTAACGGTAAGTGGGACATTTAAGGAGTGGTTTTACCAATGGCATTCCCCCACTCCATATTTTCCATGGTCAAGCAGAGATTCAAACCAAGGCCTCCAGAGACCTAGCCTGCCACTGTATCCACTGTATCATAAAGGGGTTCCGCGACTGCTATAATCACCATCCAGAGTGTGGGTGGCCAGGAAGGTATCCTTGACCGTAGCCTCCGTGAGCTCCAGATTCAAGTTGTTTGAATTTGTCTTCATTACAGTAGTAGAACATGGTACAAAAATTGGTTGGACACCTGGTTCTCTCTGTTCCATCAATCCATAGAGGGGTTCTATCCCCTTGCTGTCTTCTACTCCCAGCTGGCTCTGAATTTCATTCACTTCACCCACACCCACCCCAAGCATCTCCAGTCTAAGTCCAAGGTCTAGCTCACAAACCTTGTCCCAGCCAGCTGATGCCATTTAGGGAATCCCTGTAGTGCTGGGACAAGGTAGATCCCTGAGCTCCAGCTGTTCATCCCACCTCCAGAAGATCTGGCAGATGCTAATAGTGGCACTTCTTCCACTAGGGCTGCTCATGGGTTAGGGAGAGGCGGGTGGGTTGGGGCTGTGCCATCATTACAGGATCTGCAATTGTGTGATGACCAGTGCATTCTCTCCACCTGATTTACCCAAAAGAAAGCGGGTATATGTTCCTGTCCATGAGTCCTGGAGCAGCCATTCCCTGCCAAGGGTAAAGAAGATGAGAGGGGGGTCCTCTAAGGCCTCCAACCAGTCCTCCTCCTCTTGAGTCTATTGAAGATGATGAGTCTTCCTACTCCTTTAAATATAAATCCTGCCAACCTGTCCAGAGCTCTGCTCCTCTCACCAGGTGCAACTCATCCGCAGTTGCCTCCTCACTCTCACCTGGGATTCCACTTGCCTGTCCTGCTCCAAGGATTGCTATGAAATCCACCAGAAGGCAGAGGTCGAAGACAGATGGCTTGCTAGGGGCAACCAGAAGGCCCCCCACAGGTACATATTAGCATTACCCAGTAAATTCCAGGGCTGAATGGAGACGGAATTGGACCCTTCATCTCCCAAATCCCAGATTACCACTCTGACCACACTGGCTCCCTCTTGAGCCTGGTGATGTACAACATTAAACCATTCCTTTAATTGTTCACTGTGGGTTCTGAATTGTGGCAATCATCCCATGGCTTTCTAGGTTACTACTCAAACGTGGTTTGCCAGTCCCTCTTTCTAGTGGTGCTTGTGTAGCTGCACCGTTTGCCCAAGGCCACATAGGTGATTAGGCACTCACCTCCAAGAGGCGCACAAGCTCCAGGTGATCTCATCTTTCCCTCACCAGAAGCATGGAGAGGATTCACACGCTCAGCTTCCAGCTCTGCAGCAGGTCCATCGACCCACTAAACTACACAAGCTAGACCCTCTGTCTGTGTACCCCAATACTGCTCAAGTAGCAGCATGTCCACAGGTTCTGAGCTGTCCATGACAGATCAGGAAAGAAACACTGGTGTGCTAGCGGAAAGCTCAATGAAAGTGTCAACCCGGTGTGTGGTGGCAGTGAGAAAGGCCAATTCAGTGCTATGGATAATTAAAAAGAGGCTTGAAAATAAAACAGCCAATATTATAATGCCATTGTGCAATCAAAAGGCTGCACTTGGAGCATTGCATACATTAATGAGACATAATGGAACTGGAAAAGGTGCAGAAGATAGCAACTAAAATGATGGCTGGACTGGGACTTCTCCCTTATGAGGAAAGGCTACAGCATTTAGGGCTCTTTCGTTTGAGGGGGGACATGGTTGAGACTACAAAATTATGCAGGGGATGGATAAAGTGGAAAGAAGGAAGCTCTTTTCCCTCTCTCTCAGTAGCAGAACCAGGAGTCATCCACTCAAACTGAGGTTTGGGAGAGAGAGAACAGACAAAAGAAAATATATCCTTACCCAGTGTGTTGTTAGTCTCCGGAACGCCTTGCTGCAGGATGTGGTGATGGCATCTGGCCTGGAAGCCTTTCAAGGGGTTTGGACAGATTTCCTGAGGAAAAGTCCATAACAGGTTACAAGCCACGACGGGGATACATGTTATCTCCAGGCTTAAAAGGAGGGTACCACATAATGCAGGGGAGGTATCTCAGACAGGTATCTAGTCTCACGGGCTTGCAGAGGCATCTGGTGGGGCCACTGTGAGATTCAGGTAGCTAGGCTAGATGGGCCCTTCTCCCTGATCCAGTAGGGCTCTTCTTATGTTTTTATGACTCATCACCTGATACTTGAGTCTTTTCCATCTTGAGGCCAAAGAATAAATTTAGGCCTTCAGCAAACGAAGTGTAGACTCACCTGCAGATATATGGTTTCTTCCTATTTGAAAGTCACATGCTTGGATTCCCACAGCCTTTAACCTTCTGCTGTAAGGCACAGAACCCAGCTGTCATGTGCAGAGAATTAACCAGCAAGACATTGGACGCAGGAGGAGTTTATAATTTAGCTCTTAGGCCAAGCGTGTGCTGTCTAATTTTACCATGCAGATGGTATCTTCTAAGTCATTGTCTGGAAAGTCTTGCTGACTACATGAGCATCTTTCCATTTGTAGTTATGCAAAAAGAATTGGCAGAAAACCAAAGTGCTCTCTCTCTCTCTCTCATGTGGCTGTAAATTAATGTTACCAGTGGAATCTGAGAGGAAACTCCCGTGAATCAGTTTTTTCCCCTTCAACATCTGGAGTCTAAACTTTGAATTCCCTTAACGTGTATGGATAAAGCAGGTGAGACACTCTCTCCCTTCTTAACATCCTCTCCTCATTACTGACTTCCTCTTGTCCAAGTCTTTGGATTTTACAAGAGAAATTTTCTTTACTCGTTTTTCTGTCTTCACAAAACCAGCTGTTATTTCTCCACAGGAACATTCAAGGGTCCTCCTCCCAACACACACACACACACACACACACACACACACACACACACACACACACACACACACACACACACACACACACACACACACCTATAAACTGCCGTGCACTTTCCATTCTATAATTCAATTGTTAACAAAGCACAAATGTGTCTCACATGTGCGTCTCTTAACAAAAGCTCTTAGACGTTAAATATTTAAACATGGCTTGATGTGAAGGAGGTGTAGATTTGACATAATTTTGTTATAACACATTTGAGACTCTGGGATAATAGAAACTGTTATCTGGCCTTGATCCTCTGGATTCCCTGCCCTTACTGAGGTAACCAGAGCTGGCCTGAAGGGATGGACATGCTGGGTGGTTCCCGGGGTGGCGTGGGGTGGGGAGGTTGCTGAGCTGAAGGTGTGTGTGTGTCAAGCTAGGTTCAGTGGTGTGGTGTTTTTTAATGTACTGTCTGCAGTGAGCTACCCAAGGTAAGGTACTGTTATAAACTTCTAACAAATGTTAAAAACAAAACGTACAATGATTCTGCTGTCCTACATCAGGCACTGCCGCTGCTCAGAATGTGACTTCTTGTGCTTCAGCTGGTGTGTGAAGTGGAGAGAGCACAGTGGCTAAGAAACAGAGTTTGGTGCCATATCACTTGTTATTTATACCTATGTATATACCTGTACTTTATATGTGTACCCTGCAGATTTGTTAGATGATAACTTATATTGCTTCCACCACCAATAGGTATTGGACTACCAATCTTCTTTTTCAAAAAAAAAAAAAAAAACTTGCCTATTCATACCCCAAGATGATACTAGGCACACTAGATGATACACTGGGCATTTGTCAATACTGCCCCATATCAAGAACCCGTTAGGAGGACCTCTAGGGCGTGTCCCTCTTAGGTCACAGAAGATGCTGTATTTCTAGAATCATAGAATCATAGAGTTGGAAGAGACCTCAAGGGCCATCTAGTTCAACCCCCTGCCATGCAGGAACTCCCATCACAGTATTTCCGACAGGTGGCCATTCAGCCTCTGCTTAAAAACCTCCAAAAAAGAAGACTCCACCACCCTCCTTTGTGGCAGCATATTCCACTGCCGAACAGCTCTAACTGTCAGGAAGTTTTTCCTAATGTTCAAATGGAATCTCTTTTCCTGTAGTTTGAGACCATTGCCCCGCATCCTAGTCTCTTGAAGCCATGGAAAACAAACCTGTTCCCTCCTCAATATGACATCCTTTCAAATATTTAAACATAGCTAGTTGTCCATTGCTTTATCTTGGTTGACAGCTCCCATCCCACCCCAGGATGTCACCTTTTATGGTCTTATCGTCCATTTTCTAATCATTGAGTTCTATTCTTTTAAAGTTGTAAACCATGTTGAACTATTTGGGGGGAAAGCAATATATTTTAAGTAAACAAGCCTAAAATTATATGGGTGGGTGTTGCTGTTCCTGCTTTATCCCTTTTCCGTTCCCCTTCCTTAACATGAGAATGCTGTTCCTTGGTCATCTACCATTCCTCCTTTGTTACTACAGTAGGACCCCAGTATCCGCTGGGGATTGGTTCCAGGCCTCCCCATGGATAACGAAAACCGTGGCTAAGAGAAAACACCAAAAACCCCAAAACTGCTGTTTTGTGACAGTAGCTTGTTTAGCGGCGGCTGTTTGTTACAGTAGCTTGCTTTACGGCTGCTGTTTTATGACAGTAACTTGCTTTACAGCTGCTGTTTGTGACAGTAGCTTTCTTTGGGGCTGAATTGTTTATTTAATTTTTTCCTCTGCCAGCCATGGATAACAGAATCACTGGTTAATGAATTAGTGGATACAGGGGTCCTACTGTACATTAGACCACATCCTTAATCTACAGTTCTCTGCTTTGACTTTCCCTTGTTAACCTACCATCTTTTTCCTCCCAAAAACATTTTATTTTCATTTACTGTATATACTCGAATATAAGCCTAGTTTTTCAGCCCTAATTTTGGGCTGAAAAAATGGGTCCTCGGCTTATATTCGGGTCAATACTTTTAGCCACTGAGGCAAGTTTGGGTCGGTGGCTAAAAGTCATATTAAACATTGTGCGCCACTTCTGACCCCCCCCCCCATGTTTAAAATGACTTTTTAAAAAGTCATTTTAAAACAATGTTTAAAATGACTTTTAGCCACCAACTCAAGCACTTGCCTCAGTGGCTAAAAGTCATTTTAAACATCACACACACACCCAGCTCACAAAGGAGGAGTTGTCGGGCCCTGCTGCATTTCCCACCCTAGGCTTATACTTGAGTCAATAAATTTTCCCAGTTTTTTGGGTTTAAATTAGGGGCCCCGACTTATACTCGGGTTGACTTATACTCAAGTATATACGGTATATCATAAATGTATGAGCAGAAACAGTTTTAGTTTCAGGTATGGTACACTGCCCAGTAGTTATGGAAGTTTTGTTTTTTAAAGATAATTTAAAAACAAGTGAAATAGTCCCAAATACCTGATGAGTATTTCTGTTCAAAACACTAACATTTACTTCTTTAGCTTCTATGCAGTTGTAACTGAATGTGCCAAACTCATATTCCAATTGTATATCTGCATATATATTCATTAATGTATTGATCATTTATTACATATATCTCCCTGTTGCCTCACTCTGAAAGCGTTAGTACTATTATGTGGAAGGTAGCATTGTGATACTGGACTGCTTGTACTAATATTTCTGCTTTCATTGGTATCCTATACCTTCACGCGAGGAATCACACCAAAAAGGATGCAAGGGTTTTGATCTAGGTCTGTGCTACCTCCATTGAGGGCAAGATCTGACACTGCAGACAGAGTGAGGCAGTCATCTCTCTTCTTCAGTTTCTTGTTGTTTTATAGTATCAGTTACATGAGCTGGTTGCCTCACGTTGCAATTATGGTTATGACCAGCCCTACAGAAGAACAGAAATATTAGAAGTATTCTATGCCACGCATGCTCTGTGCCATACAGAGTTTAGTTACTTTTCGCCCGATTATGACTTTCTTCTATTTAACACCTGATTATTAATTTTATCAGTTTCTTGGTGAACTGTTTAATTATTATTTTTTCTTGAGAATGTTACAGTAGAAGCAAAAAAGGATGTAAAACTCTGAGGAAAGTGGAATATAAATTACACATAAGCCAATAAACTATGTTTTGTTCACAAAGTGAGATCAATACTGATAAGACATTTTGGAAGTCACATGGGTTTGACATGGATCAGAGGTGTCTTGATAGCCCATAACAAACAATAACAAAAATTTGCCCCCCACAAGTCCATTTGGTAGGGCACTAGAAAGCGGCAACCTGCCCCTTAGCATTCTGTGCCAACACTTACTGTAGAAGTAGACCGAGACCGCACATTTTTGTTATCACTATTATTGGAATAACATTTGAGTGGAAATGCAGAAAACACCTGTACCTGCAAACTCAATACAATTCCTCAGGCTCCTTCTCTTTTACTGAAACTGATATTTAACTCTGGCTGGGAATCATCCCTGCCAATTATATTGCAGTCAGAGATGCCACTTTTATGTTGGGGTCAAAAGGCTGGCTTCTTTAACAAGAGAAACACTTTGCAATAAGGTCTTATTACCTCGACACCTCTTAGTGGGCCAAAGTGTCATTGAACCCGTTTCCCATAGAAAGAGAATATTTTCAAAGAACTAGACTCTTCAGGAAAATGTGGCCAAAAAAAAAAGTTGAGAAAACAAAGCAAGACCTGTCTGCCCACAAAAGATAAGCCAAATTATTTGTGTGATGAGAACAATTTGGGACTTTCTGGGACCTATGGGTGATTTGCAACAGTTGATTAAGGACAATAGCAACAGCAAAAAGCCTGCAGGCTGACTTGACCTATCCATGGGCAAATGATGTAACTCTCAGCTTCAATACTCCACCCCCGTAAAATGGTGCTTTGTGATTAACAAGAGTTGGCGCAACTTGACAATTCATAAAACGGCATTTAAAAGAAAACTTGATCATAGTTGGCCTTGTGCTAATTGCTTGTTCATAGCTTTCCTCACCTATAAAATGTGAGTCTTGTTAAGTGCCTTTTGTGGTCCTCTCCAGCACACTCAGCCAGGCAGGCATTCTCCGGAGAAGACATTAATTTAGTGGTGGAACTAAGCAAATGTTTTTTGGGTAATCTGCTAGCACGAAAACAAGGCCTCTTCCATCAGCTCTTCTTCTAGGCCTCCTACTGCAGCTGCAACTTTTACCTACTGACCGGGGTTTCTAGCTTCCAGAAAAAAAATGTGCCTTCATGTCTTGCAATGAATTATCCTTCATGTGGCATAAGGTGCACAGTGATATTATCTTTTAGTACTAATTGCTTGTGTTGAACTAATTTTTGCACAGTTCTTCCCACCAGATTTGTGTCCTGTAGGGGCTCTCAATTTACAATGGCCTACCTTACAGTCCTCAGCTTTTACAACCATTTCAATATTTGTGGATGCACCGCTGGCATCACAAGTAGGAGTGGATCTGTAAATCGGCACATTCATATCACCAAGCACAACAGCAAGGCAATGGAAGACCAAGGGAGTTGAGAGTAGAGGTTGCAAGAGAGCACACAGCGAGCAAACAATAGAATGTAGGGTGGACAAGAAGTGAGAAGGTTATAAGAGTGCCCAGCAGCCACGCTAGAGAAGAATGGGTAATGGAGAAAGAGAGAAGATAGCAGAAGTTGGAAGGGACTGCAGAGCAAGAAAGTTAAAGAGAGGAGTATGTGGAAGATGTGAGAAGACAGAGAGGTGTAGAGCAAGAAAATAGATGTGAGAAGACAGAGAAGACAAGAGCAAGAAAATATGAGGGTGAAAGGAGAAGACAACAGAAGCTGCATTTACAGATCTAGAATCAACCTCTAATTTAATATTTAGCCTAATGGGAAAGTAGGATTTGATTTACAAACGCTTGTTTTTACACATTGTCAGGGAACCCATTAGGTAGTAAATGCAGAGGACAGTCGTGCAGGCTCTCATGATTTCGAGGATCCACTACCGCAATGCCCTCTACGTGGGGTTGCCCTTGACCCTTCTTCGGAGGCTCCAGCAGGTGCAGAATGCGGAGGCCAGACTTGTGGTGGGTGCGCGTAGATTCGAGCACATCACCCCACTTCTGGCTCGCCTGCATTGGCTTCCCATTGTCCTCCGGATAAGGTTCAAGGTCCTGGTTTTGATTTTCAAAACCCTCCACGGCTTGGGACCAGAGTACCTGTCGGAGCATATCTCCCAGAGGTCAACTGGGGCCAGGCCCACGAGAATGGCGCAGGCGTGCTCACTTAAGGTGGCCACACCCAGAGAGGCACGGAAATTGCTCACGCATAACCGCGCCTTCTCTGTGGGCCCCACCTTGTGGAATCATCTGCCTAGTGAGCTGCGCCTAGCACAGTCCCTGCCCGCCTTTAAAAAGGCTTTGAAAACCCATCTATTCAAAGAGGCTTATGGCAACCTTTTTACTTAATTTTTTTCCCTTTCTTTTCTTTTTTGCCACCCGGGTAATCTTTCATGGAGGGTTTCGTCCCTCCTTATTTTATTAGCACTTGATGTGTTTTTTTCTTTTCTTTTTACTTTTTATTGCTTGTGTAATTATAAGCCGCCCAGAGTTCCACCCGGAAGATGGGTGGGATAGAAATATAGTAAATAAATCAATGAATAAATAACTACTGATCTAGACCCAAGATTTGGGCATGTCACTTATTATGGACTGCCATAAGTGACTGCTAGGAACAGGAAGCCTTTATGTCAGGTGTTTTGGGGGAGAACCCAGAGGGGAAAGATGCAAAAGCCAGTTGAAGGACCGCTGTCTGGGGTTCGCGTGTTTGGCTTTTGGGGGTTGGGGAATCAGTTCAGAGAAAAAGAGAGAGAGAAAGACCTATAGGCCCTTAAAGGTGCAAGACCCGTATCACATTTTGCCTTAATTGTGTCCATCGAAGGCTTCCAAGCGAGTGAATGATTCTGGGTCACTCTTTTCAGCCATGATGAGATCCTGGGGGTGGGTCATACATGATGGCTTGTTAGGTCACATGAAGCATATCAGTTGCACAATTCCCTCCCCTGGGCTAACTGCCATTTCTTTAGACTCAGCTGGGAATAGGAATGGACCACAGGTGTATGTCACTGGTGTAACTAGGGAGGGGCGGAAGAGTGCATTTGCCCCGGGGCTCACAGCAATCTGGGAGTGCCTAGAGAGGGAGGGGGAAGAGGAAGCCGTTTGCCATCCCACCAACAGTCCTCCTTTCGCCCCTCTAAGGCTTGGTGATCCTTAATTGGGGGAAAGGAGGAGAGGGAAGCAGGCGATTTTTTTTCCAAAGCAGCACCTCCTTTGATTGCTTCCCTCTTCTCCCCCCCACTAAGGCTTGGAGATCATTAGCCCGGGGAAAGGAGGAGTGGAAAGTGTGCGACGGAGGTGCTGCTTGGGGGGGGGAATCCCATTACGGCCTTCCCTCTCCTCCTTTCCCTGTGCTAACGACCACCAAGCCTTAGCCAGTGGAAAGGAGGAGGGGGAAGCGTGCTGTGGAGGTGGTGCTTGGAAAAAAACCATTGTCAGCTTGGCACTATCCGCACGCTGTGCAGTTTGCACAGGAGAGCCTTAACTGGAAAGGAGACCCACAAAGAGGGCATGAGAAGGAGAGACCCTTCTTTCCCTTGCTCACTGTTCCCCCCAGGATCTGCCCCCCCCCTTGCTGGGTGGATGAGACACAGTGGGGGGGGGGGAGGAGAGGGCACAAAAACTGACTTTGTCCCCCGGCGCTCCAAACTCTAGTTATGCCAGTGGTGTATGTGTGTGTGGGATAGGGGGGTAGGAATTGTCAGGCAACATGTGGCCTTATGCCCTGCATGTGACATAAAGCCCCATGTCTGATCTACAGAGCAAAATCTTCAGCCCCGTGTCTGATCAACCCATCAGTAAATACTGACGGCTTTTGCCTCACACTCTTCCCATCCCCCATGCTTCTGATATAGTTTTGGTTGTGGCCATTTATATTTCCTCTTAGTGCCTGATTAAAAATGATGTTTTTATTTTAGTTCCTGATTGTTTTTATTTTTTATCTTAAAATATAATAACAACGGTTCTTTCAGAATTATCTTCCAAAAGGGGAGGGGGTTATTTAGCTAAAGGGGGTGAAACCTCTGTAGAAATTTGTCAGCCTGACAGGAAACAGGACAGCTTGCAATGAAAAAGAAAAAGAATATGAACAAGATTTGGGCATATTTCAGCCGTAATCAAGGAGATCCAATAGCTGAGACGGTGAAGAGGACAGGCAAGATATTATTAACTTCATACAGTGAGGTTTTTCCCCTACTAAGGTTGTTGTTTTATTTTTAGCTGCAGCTGTACTTAATGGGTTTGTGCAAAAGCAGATATTAACCAAACTGAAGAAAGCAGAAACACCCCCTCTTCCAATTAGTCAACTGAGCTGGTGATTTGGTGAATCAAAAATAACCCCATCCAATTCTGAGCTAATTGCAAATATATATGTGTGTATGTATATACATACACACACACACACACACACACACAGAGAGAGAGAGAGAGAGAGAGAGAGAGAGAGAGAGAGAGTTTGTTGATGCCCACACATTATTATTGAGAAATAATGTAGCATTCTGCCAGAAATCCATTTTCTGTATGCCCTAATCGTATTATTTGAGAAAATACATTTGCCAACGGCAGAAACACTAATGATAAACTTTGACAGCGAGATGGAACTGCCATTCTGCTAGATACTGGCCTATCCCTATGAATCCTGCCCCTTGCCCTGTTCATAATGATTCTGGTAGCTTTCAGATTAAGCTCCCCCCTTTATAGATCCAAATCGATTCATTAAATGTGGTATTCATGAGGAAGAAAAGATTAAGTCCTATCTTAAAAAAAAATATTAACATCTCAAGTCCCAAGCATTTGCCCATGGATTAACCCTTCATGCTCACCACCCATCTGTTGTCTGTGTTTTTGCACAAGTATCCAGACATATGGAAATAATACACATTCAGTCTGAAGACAGATTCAGTAGGGACTTACATAAGAGCGGTAAAGCACTGAGGTTTAGATGTTGGACAAACATGTTATTTCCTAAACAGAAATGCTTTTTGAAAGATTATGTCTAGATTCCATGAATAATAAAAATGCACCTTATTGTTTGTTTCTTTTTCTTGCATTTCAACCTGGTTAGCCATAAATGTTGTCAGTGTCTGCTCCAATTAAGTTCTGGACTCTGGAGACACAATCAAGACGTGTGGCTCCCATGGGCCAGTTTGCGTAGCATAATTTTGCCTGGACTTGTATAATCTTGGATATGTACCGGGAAATAAATCCCTGCGTTGACAGCTCCCTGCATAGGCAGCCTCCTCACTCTCTCTGATGGGAGAGCCAGCCCCAAGAAGTGGTTGAATGAACAGGCCATTCATTAAGGTAGCATTGTGACTAGTGCTTTCATGGATTTATGAGGAACCAAATGGAGGTGAACAACAACTTGCTACCCATTATACTTCCCATGTGCTTTCAACATTAAGTCATCTTACAGCATTAACACTGGTGTGAAACTGAGATGGGAGAACACATCTTGCATCCTAGCCAAAGGAACTCAACACTGTCCCTGCTGCATTAACGTGCAAAAATCAACTGGCCCCTTTTGTCTGAGAAACAATTCAGTTTTGCTCAGTGAACCTGGGAACCAGCTTTCCTTTTGTAACCTTTTCAATAGCAACTCAAATCACGCTGGCAGAGTGTGGAGGAAGGGATGTCCATGACCCACTTTTTATGTCAACAGAGAAAGCTGGGTGGTGGTGGTGGTGGTGATGATGTATTTTTGGTTTACCCTAGAGTGTCTCTCCCTGCTTGTTCCTTTTATGAAAGTGGACTGCTTTGTTTAACGAATCCCCAGCTGTTACAGCTTCAAGTGTAGGATTAACAAACTCGACGGTGGCTATTCAGCTGGCAGTGCCATATGCAGAGAAGCTCAACTCTTGGTGGCCAAGGAAGAAGACCCAGCAAGGGAGATGTCCATTCTCTAACAAGCAGGGTGTGATTATGACCGTTTGTGTCCGCTTGGGAATGAAGCATTCCAAATCTTGCAATCTTATGGATTCTTTCATTAAATTCAAGAAAATTGTCGGGGGTGGGGGGGGAGCAGCTTCTTGAAAGTTACTAAGTGCTGATCACGATGCCTTCATGTTCTCTCCAGAATCAGGGACAAGTTATTCTGAAGGATAAGAAATGGGTGTCAGGCTCTGATTGTGAGCTTCCCATTTGGCTGCTGATTCTGAGAATCGGGAGACTAGATGAAGTGTGTCTTCCGTCTGAACAGATGGATTCTGAATACTAGAGCAGCTCCTCATCAGACAATTATAGCAGCTCCCGGATGCCATGAAGCCACCTAGGTCATTACCAAGATAATGCACTAAACTCTTGATCCCCAAGTGGAGGGGAGGAAGGGAAGAAGGGAGGAAGAGCCTTATGGATCTTAATGCATGCTAAGAAAACCTCTGTGATTTTGTCTATTAGGCCAATAAACGTTATCTTTTTAAAAATCTCTTTGTGCTTGTTTTTAATTTAAAATAAAAAGTTATTAAGTTTGTGCCTATTTATAAAATAATTGAATATTTGCATAAATGGAGGTTGATGATGGTAAAAGAGAAGGGATGCAAGAGGAATTTTGGAAAATCAAAAAGAGGGTGCAATGCTGAAAAGTTTGGGAATTTTGTATTAAAGAAAGAAACTAAACAGGATAATTCACCAATGCATTGGACATATGTAGGGGATACATTGGGACTCTGCTGTATATATGGCAGATTTTATTCTCTTTGACTTTGGGCCTTTTTACACGACCCCTAAGATAAATCGGACCAGAGATCTTTTATCGCTCTCCCTCGTTCCCACCCCCTGCACTTCCTTGTTCTGTCTGCGTGAGGGGAGGGAGAAAAAAAGGGAGAAAAGAATGCACTCTTACCTCTGGAATGCCGGTGGAAGTTGCTCCGACCCCCCTTCACTTCCTGGTTCCTCTTAAAGGGGCGGGAGGCAAAACAACAACAACAACAAAAAGAAGCGAGGAGAGCCCGGCACTCTCCGCATCAAAATTTTTCACTCTCCCAGAGCAGGTACCTGAAAAGTGCACTGGGTCGCGCTTAGGTGGGCGGGGTCGCACTTAATTTTCTGTTAGCTCCAGAGCTGGTAGGGAAACATTTTTAAGCTCCGGAGCTGGGAACCATTTGCAGCGGAGCTTAGGGGTCGTGTATAAACGGTTTTTGATTCCAGCCCCATGTTTCCACTTGCAAAAACCCCTTCCACCTCATCATTGCTTCCAACATTTTGCAAAAACAGTTTATGTATGCCACCTCACTTAATTTCTGTGACTCATGCAAGTCTCATAATTCTTTTTCTTATCAGGAGATAGTGTAATTCAGCACTCAACATTTTGTCATTTGCTGTTTGCCATGACGACAAATGCTGTGACACACTGACTTACTTTCTAAATTCATACTTTTCACCCTTTTATTCTAGTCCCCCCACTTCTCACACAAATGCCCATCTCCTCCTATCACAAAGCACAGTCTAAATTTTACATGGCATTAAGCAGCAAGCTGTGGCAAGTAGAGCATTAGTTTTGCCTTTGTGTATATGAATGCTCAGGGACAAATGGCAACCTTCCAGAGGTACAAGCTGCTTGGTTCAGGAACTGCTAAATCTGTTTAGCTTGGGGGGGGGGGGGAACAGATCACACAGTGAAGGACAAAAAAAGACACAGGCCAAACAAACTCTCTTGCATAGGTAAAACTTCCTAAGATAGTTGCTACTGGAGCCATCTTGCGGTTCAAAACAAACAGTCTTGAGAACAGATTTGCAAGGAACGTTAACCTGCACAGCTGAGTAGATCTTGTTTGCATAGTTCTACATTAGAGATGGGCACGACTAGAGAAAATGACATTTTCGAGTTGTGTGTCGGAGGCAGTCCGTTTCGGCTCGTTTCCGTTTTTCGCGAAATTTCGCAAAAATTAGTCGGTTCGTTTTTTCGTTTTTTCGTTGTCGTTAGTACTGGTTTGGGGGGGGTAGCGGGCTCCTGGAAGGAGCTGCAGGAGTCAGCCAGAGCCACAAGTGACGGACTGGCAGACTCTTTGCACCTGCTGTGTCTCACGTACTTGCATGTAGTGCAATGCAAGTAGATCTGGCTTAGGGTTAAGACGGGTTAGCGCAAGGGCTAGGGTTAGCCTAGTTACGGGTGAGGTTAGGGTGAGTATTGGGGTGCACCTCTGGGTGCCTCTCTGACCCACTTAGAAGGACAGTGTACTGGCGTATGGGTTAGGCTTAGGCTTAGGGTTCAGGTTTGGGCTACGATTAGTGGGCTGTTTATGCCCGATTGGCACATCCCAGAAGTCTGTGTGGTCAACCTGGCCAAGTGGCCATGCGATTGGTGGAAAATTTGCATGGTCCACTCCCATGGGCGAGCCCATCATTGCAAATGTGCAGGTGTAAACAAATAAAATAAAATAAAATAAAATAAAATCAACGGAGACTTTTTTTGCAAGAAAAACCCACTGCTGCTACTGTAAAAATTCAAGCATTTAAAATAGCTAATTTTTGCATGTTTCTGTGGTGCTTTGGTGGGGTTTTGGGCAACGATTTCAAAAAAAATATTGCGGTCGCCATTTTGGATCCCCCGCACTGCATGGCAAATGGATGCGCCCTCCCAGCCTGGTACAGTCAGCGAAACCTGGCCATGCGACTGGTGGAATGGCTCCAAAACTTTGCATGGTCCACTCCCATGGGCGAGCCCATCATTGCGAATGCGCAGGTGTAAAAAAATAAAATAAAATAAAATAAAATAAAATCAACGGAGACTTTTTTTTTTGCAAGAAAAACCCACTGCTGCTACTGTAAAAATTCAAGCATTTAAAATAGCTAATTTTCGCATGTTTCTGTGGTGCTTTGGTGGGGTTTTGGGCAACGATTTCAAAAAAAATATTGTGGTCGCCATTTTGGATCCCCCGCACTGCATGGCAAATGGATGCGCCCTCCCAGCCTGGTACCAGCAGCGCAGCAGTAGCAATAGCCAAGAGAGGGGGCGGGAACCCCCAAATAAAACACCCTTCTGGCCTGGTAGGTGCCCTCAGGCAGTTTTCGCCTACTTTTAGGGCCGGGAATCGGTGTTTTTTTAACTTTTAAAAACTTTTTTTCTGTGCCGCTTGGCATTGCGCGATCGCCGCGATGCAAGTAACGAGCACGACAAATCAGACCAAATTGTTCGTTCTTCGGTTCGAGCTCGAATTCTGGCGGAGTAATTCCCGTTACCGTTTCCGTAGAGTAACGGATATGAGTAACGGAAACGGAAACGGGAATACCGCTAAGTCATGCCCATCTCTATTCTACATATATTTTAGCCATGGGGAAACCCATACAGGAAGATTGGAACAAAGATTGTTACAGTTGCATGTGTGTCTCAGCTAATAAATAAAGGAAACTTAGACTAGCACCACTTTCCGTAATTTGGAATGAGTTTATGAAGAAACAGATGAAGTAGGAGCAGATTGAAAAATATGGGAAGTGTATGGAAAATATGGGATGTCTTGAAAAACTTTCTAAATTCCAGAGGTCATTATAATGGGGAACTAAGATTTCACAATAAGACAGATGTTGGGTTTGTATGTGTTATCTTGGTGGTCCTCTGACTCTTGGAAGGAAAAGATGCGGCCATCACCTTGTTGACAAAACATATTCTCTTGTGAAGCCTTTGAAAATTGATAATAAAAGATTTCTTTTCTTTACTTAAGTAACTCATGATTGTTCATGAATTTTACATGTCTTTAGCAAAGACACTCAGTACATCACATTCCTTCTTCTACAGCGGTGGTCCCCAACCCCCGGGCCACGGACCGGTGCCGGTCCGTGGACCGGTCGGCACCGGGCCGCCTGGGGACGCCAGGGAGGCTCCTCCCCTTTTCCTCCGCCGCCCTCCTCCTCCTCCTCTTCTCTCCCGTGGGCGGCCAGTGGAGGAGGAAGGCTGGAGGAGCGCAGGAGGAGCCGCCGCCGCCGCCTTTGTCTTTGCCTCCCTCCTCCGCCCGCCGCTGGCGGTGGCACATCCTCCTCCTCCGCCGCCCTCCTCCTCCTCGCCCTCCAGCAGCAGCAGCAGCAGCAGCCATGGCGGCGGCGGCGGCGCGTCCTCCTCCTCCTCCTCCTCCCGCCGCCGCCGCCGAAGGAGCAGCAGCAGCAGCAGCGAGGGCAATTGCGGAGGGTGGCGGCGGCGGGATGGAGGCGATTGCAGCGGCGACGATGGGGGATTGCGGGGGTGGCTGCTGCTGCAATCGCCCCATCCCATCCGCCGCCGCCGCCACCCCTCCGCAATTGCCCTCGCTGCTGCTGCTGCTTCTCCTTCAGCGGCGGCGGCGGGAGGAGGAGGGGGAACCGGAGCAGGATCAGGAGGCGGCGGAGGCGGCTCGTAGGTGCCGCGAGGGCTCTTCCTAGCGCGGCCGGGGGCGGGTGCCGCGCGCGGGGCTCCTGGGCCAGGAGCGCGCGCGGGTCTCGCTGCTGGCACTGCGCTTGCTCCTGCTCCTGCTGCCGCCGCTGCCGTGGACCTCCTCCTCCGCCGGGAAAAGCGCTGCTGGTGCTCCGCTCGCTTTCCCCAGCGGAGGTGGAGGCCCACGGCGGCGGCGGCAGCAGGAGCAAGCAGGGCGCCAGCAGCGAGACCCGCGCGCGGCTCCCAGCGCTGGAGGAGGAGGCGGGGGCCCGCCTGCCCAGGAGCCCTGGGTTCCCCCCCACCCCGCCCGTGTGTGTGGGGAGTGGCACCCCGACGCCCCAAGCCGGTGAGTGCCGCCGCCGCCGCTCTCGTGCCTCCCCCTCCTCCTTCCCCCCATCCTTTGCTTTCACCACCCCCTTTTGCCTCCCGCCCGGACCCCCTTTCGCATTCTCCCCCTCCCCACCCCCACCCCCAGCTTCGGGCCAGAGAAAAATTATCAAAAATTTCCCGGTCCGCGGGGACAAAAAGGTTGGGGAGCACTGTTCTACAGAGTTCAACTGAACTGAGCTTTACAATAGTACTTTATTTTTAAAATGTTTCTAGTTCAAGTATTCTCAATTTGTTGAGGGGAGATCTTTTTGCATGCACATTTACTTATGTATTTCATAATACATCTGTCCAGAATCTTCTATACTGGATTTGTGGCTTCCTTTTCTGTTCATTTGTTGCCTTGTACTCCATGGAGGGAAATGTTTAATATGCTGTCAAGTTGGAACCAACATCCTGTGGCTATAATAAGGGTTTCAAAAATATTTCAGGAGTAGTTTTGTCAGTTCCACATTCCCAATGAGCATCCATGGCTAAGCAGGGATTCGGACCCCAGACACACATAGCCTGAGTCCTAGTCCATCACTCAATCTACTACACCACGCTGGACTACCACTCTTCAATAAAATTGTCCATTTTCTATGCTGTTGACATCTGTAGTGCTTGTGTTAGTCTGTCCAATTTTGCCCTTGTCCACTACTGCATCATCCATATATTTAAAGAAACTTTAGTGAAATATATCCAGTGTGGAAGAAATGTATTATGAGGAGCGGCTTAAGGAGCTGAGAATGTTTAGCCTTACAAAAAGAAGGCTGAGAAGGGGATATGATAGCTACGTTTAAATATTTGAAAGGCTGTCATGTTGAAGAGGGCACTGACTTGTTTTCCATGGCTTCAGAGACTAGGACGTGGGGCAGTGGTTTCAAACTACAGGAAAAGATATTCCATTTGAACATTATAGGAAGAACTTCATGATGGTTAGAGCTGTTCGGCAGTGGAACATGCTGCCACAGAGGGTGGTGGGGTCTCCTTCTTAGGAGGTTTTAAGCAGAGGTTGTATGGCCATCTGTTGGGAGCACTGTGATGGGGGTTCCTGCATGGCAGTGGGTTGGACTGGATGGTCCTTGAGGTTTCTTCCAACTCTATGATTCTATGATTCTATGAATATATTCTTGCTACTATTGATAGTAGGTCTGCAATACTTCTTGAACTACAAGCCATGTAAACTCTTACATATCATGGAAGGGTGGGAAGCATCCTCTAGAATAATGGAATATGATAGTTTGTCTACTGAAAATAAAAGCTGTGGGGGGGAAAGAACAAAGCAGCAGCTGTTGTTGCAGGACCCACTGTACAGGTGCTTCTACGCCGATGCTCGAAGCCTCCGAGCAAAGATGGGAGAACTTGAACATTTGGCAGCTAGGGATAACATAGATATAATAGCCATAACAGAAACCTGGTGGAATGTGGAGAACCAGTGGGATACAGCAATCCCAGGCTATAAACTCTATAGAAGGGATAGAGAGGGGTGGATTGGAGGAGGATTGGCCATCTATGTCAAAGAAGGGGTAAAATCCAGCAGAATGGAGATTGACAGAGGGCCTGACCCCACCGTAGAATCACTGTGGGTTAAACTACCAGGTCCCAGGAGTGATGTGATAGTTGGGGTATTCTATCGTCCACCAGATCAAAAACTTGAGGGGGGCCTTGAAATGAGGAGAGAAATCGTGGAGGTGTCTAAGAGGGATAGGATAGTAATCATGGGGGACTTCAATTATCCCCACATTGACTGGGCCAATGTGAGCTCCGGGCAAGAAAGAGAAACCGGGTTTCTCGACTTGCTGAATGACTGTGCCTTCGAGCAACTTGTCATGGAGCCCACCCGAGAACAGGCAACTCTGGATCTAATACTGTGTGATACTCAGGACCTGGTCAGGGATGTGAATGTCACTGAGCCTCTGGGGAACAGTGACCATGCTGCAATCTCCTTTGTCATGCATGTTGGAGGAAGAGTATCAAGCAAATCAGACATAAAAACCCTTGATTTCTGAAGGGCAAACTTCCCTCAGATGAGGAAACTAGTTAGAAAGAAATTGAAGGGGAAGGTTAGAAGAATCCAATCTCTTCAGAGTGCACGGAGCCTGTTTAAAACAACAATAATAGAGGCCCAGCACAAGTGCATACCACAAAGAAAGAAGAGCTCCTATAAGTCCAAGAGGGCGCTAGCATGGTTAATGAGTGGAGTTAGAGAAGCTCTAAAGCGCAAGGAGAGGTCTTTCTATAAATGGAAATCCTCCGCAAGTGAGGAAAATAAAAAGGAACACAAACTCTGGCAAAAGAAATGTAAGAAGATGATAAGAGAGGCAAAGAAAGATTTTGAGGAATGCATGGTTAGCAATATAAAGGGTAATAATAAAAGCTTCTTTAAATATGGAAGAAGTAGAAAACCTGCCAGAGAACCAGTTGGCCCTCTGGATGGTGAGGGAGGAAAAGGGGAGGTTAAGGAGGACTTGGAAATTGCAGAGAAATTAAATGAGTTCTTTGCATCTGTCTTCACGACAGAGGACTGTGAGCAGATTCCGCTGCCTGAATGGCCCCTGTTGACAAAAGAATTAAATCAAATACAGGTTTAAAAAGAGGATGTTTTAGGACTAATTGATAAATTGAAGATTAACAAGTCACCGGACCCAGATGGCATCCACCCAAGGGTGTTTAGGGAACTGAGAAATCAAATTGCAGATCTCTTAATGGTAATAAGCAACTTGTCTCTTAAAACGGCCACAGTGCCGGAGGACTGGAGGATAGCAGATGTCACACCAATTTTTAAAAAAGGAAGGAGGGGGGACCCGGGAAACTACAGGCCAGTTAGCCTTACATCTGTCCCAGGGAAGATGGTGGAAAGCCTCATCCAAGAGAAAATCTTAAAACACATACAGTAGAAGAACAAACCTTGCTGAGAGAAAATCAGCACGGCTTCTGTAAGGGTAAGTCTTGTCTGACAAATCTTTTAGAATTTTTTGAAAAGGTCAACAGGCATGTGGATTTGGGTGAACCGGTGGATATAGTCTATCTGGATTTTCAAAAGGCTTTTGACACAGTCCCTCACCAAAGGCTGCTGAGAAAATTGCACAGTCAGGGGATAAGAGGGCAGGTCCTCTTATGGATTGAGAACTGGTTGAGATCCAGGAAACAAAGTGTAGGTGTCAACGGGAAATTTTCACAATGGAGAGAAGTGAAAAGCGGTGTGCCCCAGGGATCTGTCCTGGGACCGGTGCTTTTCAATCTGTTCATAAATGACCTGGAGACAGGGATAAACAGTGCGGTGGCGAAGTTTGCAGATGACACAAAACTTTTCCGTGTGGTAAAAACCAGAGAAGATTGTGAAGAACTCCAGAAGGATCTCTCCAAACTGGAGGAATGGGCTGCAAAATGGCAAATGTGATTTAATGTAGCCAAATGTAAAGTAATGCATATTGGGGCAAAAAATCAAAACTTTATCTATCAACTCATGGGCTCTGAGTTATCTGTGACGGATCAGGAAAGAGATCTTGGTGTGTTGGTGGACAGCTCCATGAAGGTGTCTACCCAATGTATGGCAGTGGTGAAGAAGGCCAATTCCATTCTAGGGATTATCAAAAAGGGGATTGAAAATAAAACAGCCAAAATTATAATGCCATTATACAAAACAATAGTAAGGCCCCACCTGGAGTATTGTGTACAATTCTGGTCACCGCATCTCAAGAAAGACATAGTGGAACTGGAAAAGGTGCAGAAGAGAGCGACTAAAATGATTACTGGGCTGGGGCACCTCCCTTATGAGGAAAGGCTAAAACATTTGGGCCTCTTTAGTCTGGAAAAAAGGCGCCTGAGGGGGAATATGATTGAGACGTACAAAATTATGCAGGGCATGAGTAAAGTGGATAGAGGGAAGCTCTTCTCCCTCTCACAAAATACCAGAACTAGGGGACATCCACTCAAATTGAGGGCTGGGAGAGTAAGAACAGACAAAAGAAAATATTTTTTCACCCAACACGTTGTTAGTCTGTGGAACTCCCTGCCACAGGATGCGGTGATGGCATCTGGCCTGGATGCCTTCAAAAGGG
This sequence comes from Phrynocephalus forsythii, assembly GCA_029282475.1. NCBI lineage: Eukaryota > Metazoa > Chordata > Lepidosauria > Squamata > Agamidae > Phrynocephalus > Phrynocephalus forsythii. The sequence goes on along the minus strand of JAPFRF010000003.1, from coordinate 34,419,982 downwards.
AATTGGACAGATTCCTGGAGGAAAAGTCCATCACAGGTTACAAACCATGATGGAGATGGGTAATCTCCAGGCCTAAAACCGGGGTACTTCAAGGGCAGATGCAGGGGAGTAGTATCAGGAGACAGATATTTAGTCTCATGCACTCCCATAGGCATTTGGTGGGGCCACTGTGAGATGCAGGAAGCTGGACTAGATGGGCCGTTGGGCTGATCCAGCATGGCTCTTCTTATGTTCTTATGTTCTAGGATGCATAAAGCCCTTGGAGGTCTCAAATGAAATCTGTCTCTCAGCCTTTCCCTTGCCACTGGTGTCAGTTCACAAAAGTGAACAAGGAGAGGCATCCTCATGCAACCTCTTCTGAGCAGATTTAAAATCTCATTTTCAGTCCCCACAGTCATTGTGTGTGTGTGTCTGCAAGAGAGAAAGAGAGAGATGGACAGATGAAACAAACAGGGAAAGTGAGAACGAGTAAGAATGAGAATGATTCTTTGGGTATGGATGTCTGGTGTATGTATCAGTATTATTGTTTCACTTATTGGGGATGAAAGCTGTGTTTGGGCGCTTTTACATGACCCCTAAGATCCGCTGGCCACTTAAATTCGGACCAGAGATCTTAGGGGCTTGTCGCTCTTCCTGCTTCCCCACCCCTCCGCACTTCCTGGCTGCTGGCTGCGTGAGGGGAGGGAGAAAAAAAAAGGAAGAAAAGATCCTGCCTCACCTCTGTTCTGGCTCTCCTTCTGGCTCTCGCTCTTGCCGCCAAGATTCCTGTCTCTGAAAAAGTAGCTCTTAAAGGGGCGGGAGCCAAAAAAACAACAAACAGAAGGGAGGAGAGACCCGCACTCACTATCTTTACACCGCATCAAGGAATTTTCAGGACGGAAGAGCAGGTACTTGAAAGGTGCACTGGGATGCGCTAAAGTGGGCGTGGTCACACCTAATTTCCTGTAAACTCCGGAGCTGGTGGGTAAACATTTTTAAGCTCTGGAGCTGGGAGCCATTTGCCCTGGAGTTTAGGGGTCGCGTATAAACGCCCTTAGTCTCTCAGGTGCCAAAGAACCTCATCTAACCAACCAAGTTTTGCATGTTTCATGAGAGAACACCCTGCAGTGCTTAGACCCTGGGGGGAATAACGTTTGGAAGGCCAGTCTGTCTAAAAGCATATAAATGCATGTCCATGTATGTGTGTACATACAGCCTATATTCCTCTAAGACCATTTGTGTGGGGATTTTCTGTCATTACTAAATGAACAAACAAAAGTACTCTATACCTCCAACATACAGAGCTGGTTCAAGATATTTTGCTGGTGAGGCAAAGGACAAGGCTGTGTTCTCTCCACTCTCCAATCTGAACGGGATAGGATGCTAAGTAGACAGGGAGGTGACTCTTCGTCTAGTATTGGTAATGGGATAGTGGGTCCTATGGTAGTGGGTAATGGGATAGTGGGTCCTATGGTAGTGGGTAATGGAAGGGATGCAAAAGTTCAGAGGGCATGGAGCACCATGTGGTGCACAGGGCACAGTTCATCAGATATCCCCATTTCTCCCCACTCAGCCTCCAACATTTGCAACCTAAAGCATTTGCCTTCCTCTGCCTGATGGTAGGGCTGGCCCTGCCAGTCGTGCATTCCAAATACATTTCAATGGAACCTAACAATGAATTAAGCGCTGCACAGAATTCAAAATGTTTGCTTTGTGGTGTCATTTTTACGCCTCTGTTCAATAGCACTTAATTACTCACTTGGTTATTTATATCCACTCTTCATCAAATGGGTTGGCAGCATCTTAAAGAATTCTGAATATTGTATTTCGAAGTGTATGTCTCTCATTTATGTAGGTGAAATTATAGTGCACATTTGAGCCGAAATCCAAAGGTTCCATGTGATAACACTGCTTGTTTAATTTTAAACTACCTCCAGCATTCTGGAGATTTTTACAAAGGATGTAAAGAGCTCAGGAGCTATACCAGACCAAGCCTGTCAACAGCAGAGTTCATTAGCACCAGAACTTAGAAGTAATCAATTAAAAATAGCCAATATCTTATCCTCTCATTAAAAAGATATAACTAAGTTACACGATGATCACAACTTAACAATAGATAACATCGCCCTTTTTGCAGCATAACTTTTAATTAATTTGAGTTATGGGAGAGAGATTCACTTGATAGCACAGAATAAACATTGCATGGTTCAGCTGCTGTCTATGACAAGGGGTAATGTTTTAACATTGAAACTATAATGATAATTAACTTCTTTGGGAAGTCTTGGTACTATTAACAATAAACTATTAGCTTTTTAGAGACCCCCCCGCGCTCATTTTCTCAACCACTGGTACCAAAACCATTATTGTTACTAGCAATGAAATCAAGATATGAATATTAGGATCAGTAGACATCAGTTTGATGGAATAAATCAGTTTTACCAAGGGACACAAAGTTGGTCCACATTGTATACATACATTTCCCAACTCGTCAATGACTTGTGATGTTGTTTCTTTGAAAATTGTGATTTTTAAAGTGGATAATAGGAAATGAAATTCCACACTCCACCCTATGTTATTAGATCTGTGATGGCTTTTTCATTTTTAATGAATAATCACATGATGTTGCAGACATCAGAGGATGAACATGCTACTGGATAGCTCTCTGGATTAGGTATCTGGCTGTGGAGGCAGAGGCTGGGAGTTTCCTTCTGCCAAGGCCATAGCTAACAACCCACACTTTATAGGTTTCAGCACCTTAGGCCATTGTTCACCTTTAGTTTATGGATGCTGTTGTCTACCTAACAAGCCTGTTCAGGTCATTGTTCATCTTATGAGCCTGTTTCAGACCAGGGATCAAAGCTGACTATAAGATGGAGGACTTGCACTAGCTGTATGCAGACTGATGAAGCTGTTTGGATGAGCAGTGAAATGTTTCTATCTCTCAAGAAAAAGAAGTCCAGTAGCCATGACTCAATTTCCAGATAAGCTCACCTGGATGACTGAGAATCTTCACAGACATTCTGCACTGTGCTTTCCTGACAGGGTCTGGACTCAATAATCTATTGGGTCCCTTCCAGCTCTGCAGTTCCACCTTTATAACTTATAATGATGCTTATGTGATCAACCAGTTCATATACAGTGGTACCTCAACTTACGAATTTAATCCGTTCCAAATGCATGCTGTTAAGTCAAACTAATCTTAAGTCAGGGTACCTATCTAAAAAAATTGGAAAAAATAAGAAATGAAAAAAAATGAAAAAAAATGTAAGTAGAGCAGACCATATCTAAAATTTGTAAAGCGGCAGTTAAAACGGCATTTTTAATGAGTCGAATTGCTCTTAAGTCAAGCTGCTCTTAAGTCGGGGTACCACTGTATCTCCTTATTAAAAAAGAGGATTGCACTCCTTTTGCTATGAGACACATTGACCACTAGATGGTGAACTTGCATTGCCTTTCATAACAACTAGACCCAGAATGAGGTTGTACTGGCTGCCTCCTCTTGCTTGAGTATGGACAAAGGCTTTCCCTTCTCACTACATTTGTTAATCAGCTCATCGTGCAGGAATGTTGTATTACTACTAAAAGTCTTTGACCTTGTTTGCTTATTATCACTGTTTATACTTTTTGTGGTTCAATTTACCCTGACCTCACTGATTACAGTCACCTACTCAACCCCCAACCCAACTACTTCTATTTAAAAAAATAGGTCAAATGTGACAAAATTCAAACCATTTGATGAAATCGGCTGCAGTGTATAAAAGCTTATCTTATAAATATTTCTGAAAGCTTCTGCGCTTATTCTTGTGGGCATGAATATGAGATGTAATTAGACTGTGGTTTCATTCTAGTCTGTATGTTGGAATAATGCAGATGTGTGTTTCGGAGCAGCAATTTTGCGCCATGCTACTGATTCAGGTATTATCATTCACATACTGTAGACTGCAGTTATTTATAATTTCTATAGGTGTGGAAATTGAGCTATGGATTTGATAGGATAAAACATAAAAATCATGAAAATCTGTGTAATTCCAGTTTCAGAGTGAATGTTCTTTAATAACCTCTATTGCTCAAACACATATAATATTATTTTCCCCACATAGTGGGACCAGCATTACAATGTATTCAGAAGAGTCAGTGACTGTCTAGCTCCTGTATTTTGTTAATTACATCATGGACGGGCAAAGAATCAAGGCTCTCCAGATGGTGTTGGACCCCTGTTCCCATCTTTGACAGGGTCTGGACTCAATGATCTATATAGCAGTGGTTCCCAACACTGGGTCCCCAGATGTTCATCATTAGCTGTGCCGGCCAGGGTTTCTGGGAGTTTTCCAAGAACATCGGGAGACCCAAGTTCAGGAACCACTGATCTACAGGGTCCCTTCCAGCTCAGTATTGTTAAGGTATTATTAGTATTCCAAAATACCAGACATGGTCAATCAAAATTGTAAAACATTGACAAGCATTATGTTATAACAGATGCAATCGTGTTGTTGTTGCCGTCATTTTCAGTGTACAAGACCAATGACCAAGTATTATAGCTTCAAAATATTTATTTATTTATTTATTTATTTATTTATTTATTTATTTATTTTTATACTGCCCATCTGGCAGCATGGCCACTCTGGGCAGTTTTCAACATGACGGTACAAAGGGGAATCAGCAGGTACATTAATAGCAAGTGGGCATAGTTATGGGTAAAGGCATTCAGACAGGTGAAGTGGCTTGGTGTTGATTGGAGTCCTATTGCCTTCTGCTGCTGAAGAAACTAATGAGGACCCAGTAAAGGAGTGGGCCATCTTCCTCCTTAAACCTTGATCAAACTCTAGATGGCATCACACAAGTCCTGACTGAGATCAGTGGCAGAGAAACTTTGGCCCTTTGGTGCTGCTTCTCTCACACTCCTTTCAATTTTCAGTGTGTGTGTTGGGGGGGGGGTGACTCTGAGTCAAAACACCTGGATGGCCAAAGGTCTCTCACCCTTGTGTTCAGTGAAGATAGACAGCAGTCTCAGTGGTGCATTATTGGGATTGGAAATCTGTGATGTTAAAATATTTCTGCAACTCTGGATTAAAATTATTTTACAAAAGTGCAGCCAGCCTTACAATTAGATGCCTTGCAGTGGCTGTCTCCTGGAGGAGAACCTGGTGGTCATGAAGGCATTTTAAAAACAAACACACACCAATTACTTCATTTCAAGAAATATAAAAAGAATTATTGCATTTTACTCCCAGAATAGGGGAGATGTAGTCTTCTGTGGAGATTCTGAGTCATCCAGGTGAAGTTATCCGAGCCTTGCGTCATGGCAACTGGACTTCTTTTCTAGGGTGATAAAGTGAAACGTGTGGATCCCACCAGAAAAGAAGTCCAGTTGCCCTGACTCGACTCCCGGATCCTGTGCTTCAGGTACCAAAACAACTTGGGCGCCTTTGGGTGATACGTGCACTTGGATAGGGGGGGGAGGAGGCATTTGGGGCTTGAACCCAAGGGGCGTGGGATGTGTGCGGGGTATCTCTGCCTCTCCCCCAAAAAAAAAAAAGTCTTATAGCCCCAATATTTTCGGAGGTCGTAAGTCGTCTCTCGCCGCTTGTCGGTGCCTGTCTTCCTCCTCCCTCCTCCCCTCCCCGTCGTCGCTTGAGGTTCAACAGGTCGCTCCGCTTTGTTCCGAGCAAGCTGCGCGACCAGGCGCGCTCCCAAAGTCAAACCCGTCGCCTCTCCTCCAAAGGTGCCGAGGCCGGAGGAGGCGGAGGCAGGAAGAAGCCACCTGGGAGCGGCTGCTTCCCATCCACCTTCCCCCGTCCTCCCTGCCCCTTCCTTGGCCCGGCCCGGCCCGGCCCAGGAGGAGGAAATGCCTCGGTCGCTGCCTTCCCAGCGGCGCCCTTGAGATGCCGCCCGCCGGGAGGGAGAAAAGAGAGAAGGAAACCGACAGGTGGGAATAAAGGAGAGACCCGGGGGGGGGGGGTTTCCTACTCCGTCCGCCTTCAGCAGCGGGTGTGTGTGTGTGTGGGGGGGGAGTCCTCGGCTGGTGGATGATCTGGGGCAGACGTCCGGCTCTGGCTTCGTCCGCGCGTGAGTGAGTGGCCGGAAGACGGGCGCGGGGTGGAGATGGGCCAGAAAGAGGGAAGGAGCCCAGAAAGGAGCGCTTTTGCTCCCTCACCTCTCTGTGTGTGATAACTCAAGAGTGGATTTAGGGAGCCCTGGAGCACGTCCCATCTCAAGCTAAGCAGGGTCGGCCCTGGTTAGTACTTGGATGGGCGACCACCAGGGAATACCAGGTGCTGTAGGCGCCTGGAGTAAGGAACAACTGGCAAGCCAGGCCTGTATTCCTGCCGAGAAAACCTCCGTGGACATGGGGTCACCAAGAGTCGGTCGCGACTGTAATGACACAAGAATAGGGCTTTAGCCAAGTCCCCCCCTCCTCCATTTTGTGCCAGCCCTTCCCTCCCCACAAGCGCAACCTGTTGTATGTTTGGTAGCAGATTGGTAGGGCAGCCACTCTCCTGGGGCTTTTATTATTGTTAATCTGAAAGTGAGTAGCTTCTATCACTATCACGGAGTCCGCTTTCTCACCTCCTGCTCCAGAGCCATGCATGCCTGTGCTTACTTAGATAAAGGTAAAGGTATCTCTCCCCCCCCCCCATGTGTGCTAGTCGTGTCTGACTCTATGGTCCGTGCTCATCTCTGTATTCAAGCCGAAGAGCCAGTGTTGTGCAAGTCCCTGGCCATGTGGCCATGTGGCCAGCAATGCTTTTCTTACCTCTGCCTTGATGCACACACATTGTCTCAAACAGTAGCAGCACATGGCCTGATGTGTAATTTATCATCCTTCCCTGGCCACCATAGAATGGCAACTAAGAAAAGGCAGGGTGGTGGCTGATCATGTTGGGATTTATGACTGAAGAGACCTGAGATCCCACATGAACTGGTGAAGGAGGAACCAGCCCTTCCAAAATCTCCAGAAGGTACACATGGATGCTGTAGTTACAATCTTCAGAAGTTTCAGGGATTCTCCCCAAGCCTGACTTGGCCAACTGTGAAGTTGCAAGTTTTAAACGTTAAATAATACAAGTGTTTGTCTTTCTTGCTGAAGAAAAGGCTTTGCAACCAGTTTAGCAGGTCTTCCAGCGTGTTGAATTAGAAGACCTATTCATCAGTCTGTCTTCTGCACTGGCAGGTAATTCCAGCAAAACAAAAGATGTCTTCCTTTGAGAGGCCCCACCGAGATAAAAATTACAGGTACAGGGAGAACCCTGGATCCCACAGATATGTTGATGAAAGAAGTATGAAACCTTACCCTCCAAGTGGAAGGTAAGTTTTTAACAATTGAGAGAATGACAGAAAATGGGATACTGTAGAACTGAAATGGTCCACAGTGAAAGTTATTCTTTGCTCTTTTCTTCCCACTTTTAATCATGGTGATCTGTAGGCTAAAAGGAAGCCATTCCATTTCACTCTTGTTACAGTTCTTTCCTCTGCCTTTTCATTGTGTGGTATCACAATAGTTCTGCTTATTAAGAAAGTGTTACATTATTAATGGTCAAGGTGACATAGTTTCCAGTCTTAAGCAGATGTGTACTGCGCAGGGTGATATAAATTTAGACTCACATTCTGCCTCCTTTTAGAAGGAAAAAAAATCCCTGAATCTTACTTCATAGAAGACCTTTATTAGGATGAGCCAAATGCACAAAATGGTGCAAGGATGGGTATATCCAGGTGGACCAGAGTTTCATGGCTGATGGCCAAATACCTTTTAAATGGACATATGTTTTGTGTTTTGTTCTGTATTTTAGCACCTGTGTAATTTTAATTGGGCACATACTCCTTGTCTGTGCGAGTATTACTGCCAGTTGTATTGTATGCTTTGATGCCAATAAAGGTCCTGACTGACTGACTGACTGACTGACACAAAATGGTGACTAGTAAGAATGCCAAAACCAGGCAATAGATTTTGAAGTCTTTTTAATGCCTGCCTTAAATCAAAAAGCTACTAAAACTGGATGAGCAGCACGTAGCAAAATCATTACAGTGTACAAGAGTACAAAGTCATTATTACACCTTGCCAGAAACCTCCAGCATGAAATCTTTGGAGGATAAGAGCCTGTAAACAAGGATTCAGAGATTTCTTGACCAAACATGCTATCTTAGAAAGGGGAAAAGGGCTTTAAGGATCAATACAGAAAAAAAATTTAATAAAGGTGAGAAGATTGAGAGGAGGAAGCAAAAGGCAACTGAACAAAGGACAGAAGTTTAGGATTTGAAGATTGATTATGAACTAAGCAAAGCCAATAAACACAGGAACCCATTGTGCTTAACCTATGCTGGCATCTGTTAGTATTGAGTCAGTTGACTATTTAATTAAGGCTACAATCTGATTTCAACTGGCATGGGAGGAAGTCCCATTTTATACAGGAGGTGTGGGTGTGTTCTTCTGGAATTAGACAGGCATATGATTGTGTGGTAAATTAAACCAGATTTGCAAAGCCATAACATAATTAAGGAACAGTTGTCACTGATCTTTTAAAGCAGAGTTCTTCCTGGTGATGAAGATTGTTGTGTTCTGCTTTCTCAAATTTATCCCATCTGACAACCATTTTTTTTGTGCCATCCTGTGCAGTATCACAAAATTAAATGGGTGGACTCAGTAAAAGATGGTATGACCCGTAGTTTGCAACAAAGCTGCTGAGGACGGAATCATTTGGAGGTCATGTACAGGGTCATCATGTGTTGGAAACTGATGATGCATAGCCACATTGTCACAACACCTCACTACATAAAAATGGAACTTGCCTTCCTTAATCCATAACTTTCACTGTCTTGCTAAAGCCTTGGGAGATGGTCACATCACTGCAAGCTTAGTATGCTTTTCTCTCCAGTCACTGAGCAGAGATAAGAACCTACTTAAAGACCAGGAAGTTTTTGGATGGGAACTACTTTGCAGTCATGGGACCTGTTGATTGCATGTGTGTAAAAATGAGCAGCTCTTTGTGTTCTTGAAGGCTATTGCTCTGAGCATGAGAGATGCATGCTGTATTTGGGGAATGTCCAACTTTAGTAAACAATTCAGTCTGGTCATGGCCACCTTGCCCTGTATTCTTATCACTACTCACTGCTGGACTGCACTGTTAAGATGCTTCCTGAATGGATATTGGGACCAAACCAAATATTATACCCAGCTCTCTTTCTGGGACAAATGGATAAGGACATTTATTGTAAAAGATAACATCACTGTTATCTTTTACTAAAAATATATGTTTTCCAAGTAGGATGTTCAAACTGTACAGAAGATCAATAGCTATCGATATACCCCAATGGTTACTTCTCTAAAAACAGGAATTTGTTTTATTCCATTTCAAATACTTTTACCCCATCTTTTTGCATCATGTAAAACACTACATTAAAAGCTAAAATAGTAAATTATTCAAATAGTAAAGATGAATTAATAATCTTATGTTAAAAGTGTTAAGTATAAAGCATTGCAAAATAGAAGCAACAAAACACAAACTATCCTGCCCAAAAAGAGAGAGCTTTTAATTCAATTTTATCAGAGTAATCATTATGGGACTGGCATGCAGCAGAAATCAGCAGATATGATTTCCCGAGAGCCAAGGGTGGGCATGTGTGGTCCTTTGGCCTCTGAAGGTTGTCCATCTCTGTCTTAGAAGTATAGTTTTTTCAAAAGGAGGAAATTACTTTCTAATTTTAATACACCTCGCTATTTCAGCTAAGTTTGCATTGGCCTTTACAGAACGCCCTGCATCCCAATTAGCTGACCTATAACCACCTGGAGGCTGGGAGTGGAAATTTCTCAGATGGGAGACTTGTAAAAGGTTTTTCCGGCTGCCATTTCCATTAGACTCACAACTCCCTGATAAGAATGATTAAGTAGGAGGTTTGATTCCACTTTCCCTGCAATTTTACCTTTTGGTAAGGGACCTTGATTATCTGAGGATATGGTGGAGAAGGGATATTACCCACTAGCTCCTTCCTGCAGCCTGGCTCCATCTTAAACCCAAGTACCTTCTGATGATGATCTGGCCACTGGTTATGCCGGCTGAGAGATTCTGGGAATTGTAGTCCAAAAAGGCAACTTTCTAGCTCTTGGAAAGAGCAGGTTTGCTGTAATACTCATACATTTTTCTGGCTAGTCTCATTAAAGAGGAAAGCAGCTGCATTGTTTGTATCCAAGGATTTGTGTTTATGCAGTGGAAAGACTTAAAAGATCACAAAGTTTATGTTTACGCCAGCTCATAATGTATACATGTAAATATAGAACCTAATCAAGGTCAAAGAGGTTACTGTCCAACTACAATAATGCCTTGGTTTAAGAGTACCTTGGTTTGTTGAAGTGGTATGGGGCAGTATATAAGCAGAACACTTTGCTTTTTTTGTGAGTGTTTTGCAAAACAAGCAAACATTTATTCTAAATTTTGCCTTAATCAACAAGCAATGTCTTGCAATAAAAACACTGAAGCTGTTCACACGATCACAAGTGAGCCAATGGTGGCTCTCCCCACCACCACTGGATTGTGGGTGATTGTCTGGAATGTTCTGTCTCAGACAAGCCTCAAAGCAGAAGGAGGAGAGAGGAAGGGAGGTCTCCTTGCGCCAGCCTCAAAGATTTTCAAAAGTAAATGCAGGTTAGGGGGTTGTTTTATTTTTCTTTATACAGCATTTATATTTTTCTTTAATTTTTTTTCAACATCCGTTCTTATTTTTCAAACAATTTCTAGTCATGGGACAGCTAGGGCTACAGATTGCATTATATTATTGTTACATTAAAAATACGGAGTAAAATCCACTTGTTAGTCCCATGCAGAGCAGATTCCGTAGCCAGGTACCTACCAAGCATGTCCACACTTTGGCCCTCCACATGTTTTGGATCACAACTCCAGTAGCCCTTTGTCATTGGCAATCTAAGCTTAGAATGGGAGTTGTGGTCCAAAACATCAGGAGGGCCGAAGTCTAGCCAATATTTTTGTGCGCGTTGGCATTTTTTGTGTACAGTGTGTGGTCTGTGGGGCCCCAGAATGAATAATCTGAGTTTTTATTATTTCTTATGGGGAAGTTTGCTTTGACATAAGAGTGTTTTGGTTTACATGCATATTTCCGGAATGGATTATGCTCGTAAACCAGGGTATTACTGTACACTAAAACTATGCTCTACTAACAGCCAGTTTTATGTTTGTTCTTTTTAAAATATCCTTGCCTGGAGGGACAAAAATAAGGGTCCCTCTATTTGAGAGAAAAGGGTAGGAATAAATTACATTACATTAAATAAGAGGTAAAGTGGATGAAGCTCATAATTACCAACAACATGGCTCCTGGGCAAGGCTATTGCTGATAAACACGTAGACTGCAGTGAATTGCTATTATTATTTTTGTCAGTGAAAGCTGATGACAGGAAAATCTGTAGAAATAAATGCTGACTGAAAGACAGGAGTATAATCACGAGCAATTTTCAGAATGTTAAGCTAATGCCAGTAACGATCTGGCCATGTCTGAGAAAGCAACACACCAGACTTTAAAAACAGAACAGCAGGGGAGTTATCACTATGATAATAATAACTGTATGCTGTTAAGTTAAGTCTGACATATAGGAACCCTTCCTGGGCTTTGAGATATAAAGGTCTGAGGAGTGGTTTATCACCTTGAGGATTTCAGTGGTCTTTTGGACTGTGTAGCTTCCCAGTCTTGGAAGGGTGTGTGTATCCCCATCAGCCACTCATGTTCTGCCTGTTCTCAGCAGGATCCTTTCCTAGGAAGCACAGTGGGGGATTTGAACTGTTGACCCTTGGATTGCTAGTCAGGTGCTCCAATGAACTGAATTATGCCAGCAATTCTTATAATTCCCTTTGAATTACTGAGTGTGAAGGGACACTAAACCATTGACTCTGGCCCCTGTCAGGGAGACACAATGGGGAATTGAACTTCCAACCTCTGGCTTCTCAGTTAGATGCCTAAACCACTGAGCTGCCCTGCCTTTCTTCACAGCTATATGATGTAAGCCAGGCATGTCCAAACCCCAGCCCTCCTGATGTTTTGGACCACAACTCCCAGAATTCTAAGCTTAGATTGCCAATGACAAAGGACTGTGGGAGTTGTGGTCCAAAACATCTGGAGGGCCAAAATCTGGACATGCCTGATCTAAGTTGTTTCGTGGCAAGACTAACAGCCATTGGGAAGAGCCATTTTAGTTTGTGTCACAGAGCCTTAATTTATACAATTTAATTTAACCATATGTCTTGTGGGGGTGGGGGCGGGGGAGGACTGCCACACTCATCTGTTCTAATGAAGATCCTTGTGTCACCTTTAAGACTGAACAAGTCAATCTAGTTGATGTACTGATCTACAGTTCATGAGTGTTGGTGCTAATTAAGAACCAGTTACTTACTTGTAAAGGTGGTTCTTCGACCTCTGGCGCAGGGGCGCCTGGGAAACCCATCTGTGTGGCTTCACGAAGGCCACGATGGAGAAAATGCATTCCTCTTTAAGGTAGCAGAAGACTGCAAATCTCAACAAGCCTTTCATAATTATAGCGCTGGAACTTTTAATTAAATCCACAGCACTCCCCACCCCCGCCAAGAAATGGGTGTACCTATCATGGAACCTCCTTCTGTCTCTTTCTATAGGTTACCACCAGGTGTTCTTGAACCTTCAAAGCCTTCCATGGCTTATGCGGAGCCCTACCTGAACCACCCAACAACAACTCATGGAGGTTCTGAATCCCTACCAGAGTCTTATCCACACAAAGAGACCTGTTCTGAGAAATGCTCAAACCTGTGCTCAAGAAGAGGTATGCAAAGGGGTTTTCCTTGACCCCTCCCCAATTTTGATCAGTTGTATTCTCTATCTAATTTGGTGTGAAAATAGTTTTTTTTTCTGCTGAGGTCTGTCTTGCTGGTGCGCCATAGGTATGTAAAACAAAAGGTTTCAGCTTTCCTTGAACTCCTTTTCAGGAACAACAAAGAGCAGAAGTGGGCACTTTAAATTCCCAGCTTGCAGGTGAATTTTGTCTACAGTAACACCCCCCCCGGCCGCTTATCATGGGGGTTAGGGACCCACCTGACCCGCAATCATTGAAAATCCATGATATGCGGATGAAGGTTGGGTGAGTGGGCACAATGCCACTGAGGGGGGGTGCAGGCGAGGGGTGCGAAGTTTCAGTTCTGGCGGCGGAGCCAAGCGCTTGTCTCCCGAGGGGAGCGTGGACCAGCGGTACAGGATCTTCGGAAAGGACTCTGGCTGCAGAGACAAAGGCTTGTCTCCACAGCCATAACCCTTTAAACGTCGCACACCGCTCGCCTGTACCTCCGAGGGTGCGATCTTTGGAAAGGGCTCTGTCTGCAGAGCCAAAACTCCCCCCCCTTTCCCTCAAGCCCTTTCGTGGTATTGCGGCCTCGCGATATAGCGGGACCGCATTATATCAACCGTTAAAGGGTGAGGGACCACTGTATAAGCAAATTCCTGTAGATAGCAACACTTGCATAACAGGTCCTGTCATATCAAATAATCACTGAGAATGGTTTAAATAGCAGTGAATTTTCATGAAGATCTAAGTGACCCTGGGATCAACAATGTCCACTTAATCTCTTTTTCCTAGAATTCAGCATGGATAAATGTGTCTGTGTGTTTCATGAAAGGATGGTAATCATGATACTTGGCCTCTTTCATTATCTAAAAGAACACAACATATACCCCTTTTTTCTCTCTGTTACCTAACATTTGTAATTCAGTTGTTAACAATGAGAAGCTCTATCTTGAGAATACTGGTGGAACTTGAAGTGTCTTAAGGTCCATTTTATATAGCTAACAAGTAAGCTGTTCGGGGTGGAGCTGTGCCACCCAACACACCTCATTTAAGGCCTCAGTTCTGTATCCACCTGCATCTGAGTAAGCCCTGTTGGCCTTCATGTTCAGCTTCCAGTAGAACAGCTAAGATTCGGGACAAACCATTAACGCTGAAAAGAGAGCATTCCACAATTTGGCAGTAAATACAAAAGAAGGATTGCTAGAGCAGTGTTGCAAGCCAGGGAGAGGTTCGTTGATAAAGGTGCAACACCACATTCCCCATTTGCAATTGCCCTCTCCCCCAATCTCTCTGGGTGATGCATAAGTGGCTGCAGCACCCACAAAGGTTTGCGGGAACTCTCCTTGAAAGAGAGACATACCTGAATCACCATCTCTCAAACTAATTTTCCTCAATAAATTCTTTACTCTGCGCCTGTGGTATGCCTGCAATTAGAAATGGCTCTGTGGATTGGAGGAAGTAGATATTGCACATTCATGTTTTCTCAGTCCCATATTTAGCTACCTTGGTCTACACTTTATTTTTAAAGTGGTGATTTTTTATTTTTATTTTACTGTATTTTATTTTAGTGTTTGACAAGCTGGTCGACCAAAACATTCATAGTTTTAAAAAGCCAGACACATGTCTAAACATAGTTTGCTTGGATAAATGCTTATTGATAAAATGAGCACACTGAGAATGTGTTATTAAAGAGCAAATGCGTTACTTCTTGATAGAAGACTGAAAAATAGCTTCTCAAGACATCATCTGAGCCTCAGGGAGATTTCACTGTAATAATGTGTCTAGAAAGGGATGCAGAGATTTAATAGTCCCCATTGTGCTGAGATGTTATAAAGACAAGCAAACCTAAACAACAGAATTATCTCTGTGTTAACCATCACTCAAGTGGATGATCTCTTCTGAAGGCAAATTCAGCAGCAGCAATCCTATACTAACTCACCTGGGATTAAGCTCCATTGCGCTCTGTGAGACTTAATTCTGAACAGACATGTATTGGATGGCACTGCTAGTGGTTTGTTTTCTGGATTCTATCCTGTTTGACCTGGTAAGTCACCTACAACCATTTTTTTGCAGTTCTCCCATAATGCTGAAGGCAAGACTGGCCAGGGAGAACCTCAATAAGATTATACTTCCCCTGCACCCTCCCCCCAATCACCCTTTGACTGAAACTATCAGAAGGATAAGATTGAATTCTCCGCAATGGGAAGAGATGATCTTGCCTCATGGTGGCCTTCCTTCTTTAAGCTGCTTTTCAGACAAGTGCACAACGTGGGGCCTCTTTTCCCTCCTCAATTATCCAAAATGGTGTTGCTTCAGGAAGCTGACAAACTCTGGTCTAACAGTAGGGCCAGCCCGAGCTCTCAAGGAGAGGTGATAGGATCAAGATAGATGAGATGGTAATGAGCTGGTTGGACAAGTCATTTGGCCTATTATAAGGCAGATTCCTGTGTGTCCCCTTCCTGACTAGCCTAGATAGCATGCATGCATACATTAATTAACTAAGCAAGCAATCATCTGGGCACTATATGGTACTTGAATTTAACCTCTAATTAAAGCTGAAGCTTTCTAAACCACTGTTATCTCCACTGATTCAGAGAAGCTAAAAATAAGGAATGGATGTGTTATACAGCACTTCTAGATGGCTTCCAGAAACTTTGGAGAAGGCTCCATGGGGCATCCCTATGACACCACCAACAGCCAGGCTCTTAGCCACAGGTGCATTCTGCTGCTGCCCCTTTTACTGTATTAAAAAAAATTGAGCACCAGAGTGATTAACAATGCTCATTTTTAGTGCCAGTCCACTTTGGATTGCAGTCATAGTCACTGTTATTATAGCATTAATGTCTCATAGTACTCCCAGATCCTTCACTTTTATATCAGCTTGAAAAGTTACATTTTGGACTACAGGTCCTGGAGCCCTTAACAAGGTTCTGACATTATAGCATTAATGTCTCATAGTACTCCCAGATCCTTCACTTTTATATCAGCTTGAAAAGTTACATTTTGGACTACAGGTCCTGGAGCCCTTAACAAGGTTCATTGGACAGGATTCCTGGCATCTGGAAATGTCCATCAAAGGATTGGACAGAACCCTGATGGAAAAGTCCATCACAGGTTAAAACCAGGAAATAATACTAAAACCAGGATACTAAAAGGGCCAGGTGCAGGGGAGTGGTATCAGGAGACAGATATCTAGTCTTGTGCACTCCCAGACACATTTGGTGGGGCCACTGAGAGATATAGGAAGCTGGACTAGATGGGCCTTTGGCCTGATCCAGCATGGCTCTTCTTATGTAACAGGATGGCCGCTAGACGTTGAGTCTAAAGAAGTAACTCTTCCAAGCTTTGTATGCCTCTCCTAGAACATTGTTCCTGTTGTTTCATCACCAAACAAGTTGACCGTACTTCCACGTTCTTCCCCATCTTTGGGGCTTATATTTGCGTAGACCGGTGGTTCCCAGCCTTGCATTACCCAGTTGCACTGCAACTCCCAGAAATCCTAGTCAGCACTGCTAGTAGTGAAATCTTCTGGGAATTGTGGTCCAAGAACACCTGGGTCACCCAAAGCTGGGAACCACTGAGGTAGGCATAAGTAGGATTGCCCTGTTAGCATGTCACCTCTGAGCAAGTGTCTTGAACAACTGTGTTCTGGTCTCAGCCCTCACAGTGAGTGTCTGCTCTCCGATTGCCATCTATTTGCCTCAACAAGGGCACTTGCCATTTACGAATTAGCAAGGAGCTAAATTAAATTTCACCAGCAAATAAGATTAGGAAATAGCTGCAAAGTGATTTATTTCCCCCCTTTGGGATATGTTCATGCATTAACAACCCTGCACAAAGCCATGCGTGTCTGGAGTACTTTCCCCCTGGCCATCCATTCAGTCTCAGATATCAAATCAAAATCTTTTCACCAAAACAGAGGTTATACTGTCCTTAAAGAATGTCCACCCTCGTCTTCAGGATCAAAGTCATTGCTAAAAGTATTCAGATGTGTTGTGGCATCAGGATCTCAGGCTTGAGAAAAGGCACTGATGTTGCAGCCCTTCAGATCTGCTTGGGCCATGATTTCCTAGCTTTGAGCTACAGTCCAACAACATGAGGAAGGGGGAAGATGATAAGTTTCCCACCTTGCTTTATGTGTGTGTGTGTGTGGGGGAGTTCTGTGCAACACAAATCAAGAATGAATGGCACAGATCAGGCATTGTGATTGTATCCGTGGGTGGTGACATAGTTGCATAGCTGAATAGGTTCTACAAACAAGGGAATCAGAAAGGCATCCTTTCTCTCTATATAAGCAACATAGAAAGTACTTCTGAAGGTGGACCTTGTTTATGCTACAGTACTCCTTTCCCGTGACATAATATTTATTGTAGGATGACATACTGAACTCTTATGGGATTCCATTAAAACAAGTACCAGTAGTTCTGTCAACTGGGGTCAGGCCCACGAGAATGGCGCAGGCGCGCTCACTAAGGGTGGCCACATCCAGGGAGGCATGGAAATCACTCACGCGTAACCGCACCTTCTCTGTGGTGGGCCCTATGCTGTGGAATCATCTCCCTAGTGAGCTGCGCCTAGCAGAGTCCCTGCCCGCCTTTAAAAAGGCCTTGAAAACCCACCTCTTCAAAAAGGCATATGGTGACCTTTTTGTTTAATTTTTTTATTTTTGCCGCCCGTGTCATCTGTTGTGGAGGGTATGGTCCCTTCTTTTTTATTATTATTTGTGTTTTCTTTTCTTTTTTTGTCTTTCCTGTCTTGTTTTAACCACCCAGAGTTCCGTTCGGAAGATGGGCAGTATAGAAATATAACAAACAAACAAATAAACAAATAATAAATAGTTACTTCTGTCCTAATTCTCTAAGGAGCTGGTGTTGGCATACAGAAGTCTACATGCTCTGGACTGGCTTTCCATTATCCTTAGTGATGCATTATGGATGTCCAGTGTGGTATAATGGATAGAGTGATAGACTAGGACTTTGGGGAACGCGGGTGGTGGTGGTCAAATCCTTGCTCAGCCATGGAAATTCACTGAAGGAGTAGAAATGATAAAACCACTCCTTAAATATTTCACTTTTGAAAGCCCTGTTAGGGTTCTAAATTGGTTCTGACTTAACAACACATGCACATAATTTTAAATAGATAGATAGATAGATAGATAGATAGATAGATAGATAGATAGATAGATAGATAGATAGATAGATAGATAGATAACAGGCAAAATGCCCCGAGCTATGCTGTGTTGGCGAATTCTGGGAGCTGTAATCACAAATCAGTAATTTATCTCAAGGTTGCTTTTATTGATGGACCCCATATTCTAGACCAGCCCTGTAAGATAGAGGCACAACCCCATGACTGTCCCTGGCTCCATTTCTTCTCTGTTGTTTCGTTTGGATCATATTTAGCCTTACAAGTGGCATGGGGTCTGGAGCACCCTTTCACTAATTCTGGGAGGTTGGGTGGGGTGAGACAGACAGACTGGCCAAAGGTTGCCTAACAAACCATTAGCTTGAAAAGGGATTTCAGTCTTTCAGTTAGAGAAGCTTGGAATAGGAATGTGGAGTTACACATTCAAGTCCCCAGGCATGACAATTATCTTGGGCCAATCACATCATTTTGCCACCTCACTGTGAGGATGAAAATGTGAGGTCACCTTGAGGTCCTTTGGGGAACTATTACTCTAGGATCCTCATTAGGGATGGGCTATTCCGTTCGGAAGCTACCGGTTCTGAAACAACATGTGGGAGCCCAGCTGGTGTTCAGAAGCCTCCAAAACGCAATCACCCAATCCCTTACCATGGTCTGCGCCCACATGGGGCTGAGTTTCAATGAGGAAGAAGTCTCCTGACTTCATCTGTCCTTCTGCCTGGCGCTAGCCAATCAGGAGCTGTGCAGGGAAATCCATCATACCGCCTTCCTGTCTGATTGGCCAGTGCCAAGGAGAAGGAACAATGACGTTGGAGGCTTCTTCCTCATTGGAGCTCAGCCCTGCATGGGCACAGAGCAAGGTAAGGGATTGGCTTATTGTGTTCCGGAGGCTTCCGAACACCAGCTGGGCTCCTGCATGTCATTTTGGAACCGGTAGCTTCCGAAACAAATAGCCCATCCGTAATCCTCATGCAAACCCACAATTGTTTTCCAAAGATGCTCTGGGGTCCTGTAAAATCCTCCAGATTCCTTTTCTAGTCACGCACTGCCATACACAGCTTCATTGTTGACGCTCTCTGAATCAGGGATGTGTGTTCACTGCTGATAGAAATCACAGTGGGATGAAAATTGCTTCTATTGTTATGACATGTCTAGTCCTTAGCTGAACTTTCTTATCACTAGAACAATTTAAAGGATAAATGAGGTCCTCGGTTGCTGCCAGAAATCTTCAGGGAGCACGAGTATTTTCCTTTCTTTTCATTAATCTAAAATTGCTTGGGGTCAGCTGTTGCCACCTCAGCATACATGGAAGAGTTAAGCAGATACAGGACTTTGATGCAATTTAAGTTAGCTGTCATGAAGCCCCCATTGGATTCAACAGAAAAAAAAGTTATTCATGACTTTTCACCCTAATTGTAATTAGAAATAAGTGCAGGTAATGTAACCCACCCATCAGCACTGGCACAGATCAGTTCATCGCTCCTTCTATTTCCAGTGTTCAGAGACAAGTGCTGTTCTCTGTACAGCCGTCATGATACCATCTACACCTAAGGGAATCACGCAGGCTCAAGGAAACGACAAGGCTCGCAAAGTCAGCTATGGTTTTTCACATCCATAAAAATCTCATCCTATTTAAAAAAAATCTGTTAGTCTGTCAATCCTCACTGCAACAGGTTAAAACTAATACCCACTTAGAAATTGTCACAAGGTTTGTAGAATTAATAACACTTGGGGAGACATCAAGGGGAAGGGGGAGTCTTAAGGACTGCCCAGTGAAAACCAAACATGCTGTTTTTTAAGGGATGGAGAATTGAATGCTGAAAGAAAGCTGGGCAAATGCTGACCAGTAGCAACATTGCAACATAAGCTCCCACTTAACCCTCTATCTTTTTTTTAGCTGCTTTAAGTTTGAGGCCATGCTATCTTGACCAAGGCAAAATATATATACAGTGGTCCCTCCAGTTATGAAATCAACCCATTACAGTTGGGTTTTCTTAACTTGAAATTACTGTAGTTGGAAACACGGTTTCCCACAGGAATGCACTGAAAACCAATTAATCCATTCTGGCAAAAATGGGAAGGGATGAATTGGTTTTCAATGCATTCTTATGGGAAGCCTGCCCCAACGCAGCAAAGCAAAGGAAAAAGCTTCCCCACTTTGCGGGGTTGATGGGAAACTCCCTCCGTCAACCGGGCAGTCAAGGCTGTGGAGCTGTCAAAATCAGCTGCTCTTCCCCTGCTTTGCTGGTTTGGGGCAGGCACCCAGGTGGCTCCTTTGCCACCAGCTCCCCTCCCCCCTAGCACTTGCTCCCTGACGTGGTGGCAAGTGCTGGGAGGGTTTCTGCCTGCGCCCTGATGCCCTGGTTTTGCCTTGGAAGCAGACATAAACCGCAGCTCTTCTGGTTTGTGGGGCTTCTGCCTGCTTGCAAAGAAAAACCAGGTGCATTGGGGAGCAGGCAGTCTTTCCCCCAGTGTCTTTGCCTCCCTGCCACCCTCCTCCTCTCAGCTTTTGGGTGGCTGGTTGCAAAGCCTTTCCTGCGCTTTAAGGCTTTGCAACCAGCCACCCGACTTTGCCCGGTAAAACTGCTTCCCCCCTTGCCGCCGCCGCCACCACCCAGCTATGGCGCGCGGGCGCAGGGGGGTGTAGCTTCCCCGACTCAGCAGGGGGCTGAGCGGGCGAGGGGTGAAGTCACTTCTTGCTCACTTAGCCCCCTTGGGTCAAGGAAGCCCGGATCCAGGCTGTCCCAACGCAAGGGGGCTGAGTGGGTGAGAGATTCACAGCTTGCCCACTAACACCACTTGGGTCGATTATGAATAGAAATCCTCCTCTAGGATTGGGGCTACCCCCATACCGGCAGAGATTTCTATTCATAACTCATTTTTTTCGTAATTAGGGTCATTCTTATTTGGAGATACTACTGTATGTGTTCTGTATCTGGGCCAAATCCCATGGGTTATTCTATGAGCAGAAGTGAAGCTCAGGGCAGTATTGCAAGCTTTGCTATACACTGAAGGGATCCACTGCTCGATGCGGGGAGACCTGAGGCTGCAGCAATGTTAAAACCAGCAGCAAAAATCCTGTTAGCATATTAAATTGCACTAGACTAGACCCATTGAAATGAAGGAGATTTCGTGCATCAACTCTTCCATAAGTGCCATTGATTCAAATGGGTGTACTCTTAATTGCAGTTTACTGTGCTAATGTGAGTCGCAGGTCCATTTGAATCAATGGCATTCATGGAGGGCCTATTCTAAGTGCAGTTTACTTCACTAAGCAACAGGATTTTGGCCACTAGGTAACAGTCCTTTAACTACTCGGTAGATAACTGGAGTACCAAATTGGGATGCTCAACTTTGTCTGGTGGCCTTGGCTTGCTTTCACACAAGTGCCTTTGAGGTGGAACGCTCGCCTTCCATTTTGGTGTGAATTAATCATGGATAACAACATGGCTACGGAGGGTCCAAAAGGGATCTTCTTAGTATTGAAACCTGATCTATTGTACCAAGCTTTCCTGGCAAGATGATTAGCTTGCTACTGTTACAGACCGGTATCATTAGGAAGCCCTCTCTTTAGACTTCCGAGCATGTTGTTAAATCAGGAAACAGCATCTTAACAGGCAGAGTGTTTAAATTTAGGCCTCAGTTCTGCAGCTTCTTTATTCAGTGGACTGAAGCCTGGCAGGGGCTGATGGGAAAGGGCAGTCAGCCCAAGGGAGAGATAGGATTACATAAAGAGTGCAGGGAAGGGGGAAATTCCAGCATCTGGAAATGAAACTTATATATGATGGTCTTTTTTTTTTTAAAAAAAAATCTATTTTGAAGTGTTGCAGTGATCAAGGAGGTTGATTAACAGAGACTTGTTACATGGTAACAAGACACTTCTGATTTATGGGAACCCTATTAATTAGTACAAAAGCAGGAACAGGTGGACAAAATAAAATGATCTTTCGATGGTCATTCACCTTCCTCAGGATGTGCACCAAGTTCTTGTAGTTTTTTTGTTTGTTTTCTTAATTGTCCAATGAAGGTATCACCCTATTCCTACATTTGTATTGTTTTGAGGACCATGCCTATTAATTAGTGACCCCAAAATGGTCCCATGATTAACAGTCAAGTCTTGCCAACCAAATGTCATGGCTTCTTTTGTCTTCCTCATTCCCTACGGGGAGAAAGGTGGCATAGAAATAAAGTTTGTTGTTGTTGTTGTTGTTGTTGTTGTTGTTGTTGTTATTTATTTATTTATTTACTTACTTACTTACTTACTTACTTACTTACTTATTTATTTATTTCAAACTTTCCTGGGATTATTGTCTTTTCTTGTGAATCTTGGTCTTCCCACAGTGGGCTAGAAGTATAACAGCCTTAGTTTAGTCAGTTTTACTTCTAGAGAGAAAGAGTTCAGGCCTGGTTGGTTTCAATACAGACTAATTTGTCTTTCCTTCTGTAAAGCTCTCATCAAACACTGCATTTCAAATGACACAAATTTCTTTTTTTTTTTAAATAAACTTATTTTAGTTATGAAAATGGAAAACAAAGACAACAAATGTAACTTTCAACTAAAAAAACCCTAGTCATTTGTGTGGGTGTACGTTATATTGGAGCAAATTTCTTCCTATCAGCGTTCATATCCATGCCTGATCACGGTGAATATCGGTACATGAATCATCTTGGCCTTGGTCTCTAGGGACACATACTTACCCTTGATATTCTTTTCAAGTTCCTTCTTGGCTGCTTTTGTAAGCCTCATTCTCATCTTTTGATATCTTGCCTGCAGTCTTTGTCTGGACTGATAGCTGAACCAGGATGTAGGAAAAAAACCTTGTAACAATTTCACTTTCTCCTTAAATTTAATTCTTCCATGGCCAGCACCGTCTTTTAAATACTGCTTGTGCATTTTTCTTCTACCTTCCTCAGGAATCCTCTCAAGTCATTGTTGATTTCTGCTATTAATAAATACAGTGTTTTCTGCATATCTTACATAACTCAAGTTTCTTCAACCAGTTTTCACTCATCCTTCACCTGAATCTAATACACCTTTGGTTTGTTTACTGAACCAGGCAAGCGGTTTATTACTGCTTGTCCCTCAGGAGCAGGTAATAAAAACGCTAGACCGGTTTAGCAAGCTTCCCTAGGTCAAGTCCCTGGATGAGGATTGGTCCTGTGAAGCTCAGTACAACAGGAAAATGTTACGTGCAGGTGAACTGCCCCCTAGTGGCTGTTACACACCTGGGGGTGCATCAAGAGAGGTATGATCCCATTTGCTCATGTGCTTTTGGAGAACAGCTTCTAAAACCATTGCAGCTTCACACCCTTGGGAAGAGGAGCAGGTTTATATGTGACTGGTTTTTCCTGAGGCAAATATTTGGCACACTTGCCGGGGGTGTTTTTATCCCTGCATTTTGGGCACTCTGCTGATTTAGCTTCACCCTTGGGAAAAGATGAACTGGCAAGTGTTGTTTAGTCCGTGGTGGATGAGTCCCTCTGTCTCAAGAGAGAGAGAGCAGTTGATGTTTCTTATATTTGCACATGCCTTGATCATATTTTAAGTTCTCCTCAGACGGCTTCATCTGTGTTGGTTTCAAGGTACCAAAGTAGAGTATCTCTCCCCCCACCACCACCACCATTTCAAAGCACTCAGCTGCTGTTTTATTTTGTTGCAGGAGTACAAAAAGGACAGTGGTTAAAAACATTGTTCAAAATAATGTAGGTTGCATGTGCTTAGGCCTGTTTTTAGCAATCCTTGGCCAAATGGCTTAACACTTGGGTGATGAGGTGGGGTGATCCCCGAGAGGTATTGATTCATCTTTTTGGCAAAGGAGACAAAACTCCACCAAAAAGCACTTGGAAGGCACTCTTCTAAATGACTTCAGAAGGTCTTCCAGAGGGTGCTTGGTTTTTTGAGGCCACTGCTTCAATATAGGGCAAAGTAATCTTTGTAATCCTTAATCGCTCAAATGGCAACTGTAAATATCATTTATATTGTATCTTATTTCCTTTATTTTCTCTTTTGAGCTCAAGCTATCATACATGGTCCTCCTTTCCCCCAATTTCTGGCCAAATGAGATTTCAAACTACTTAAGTCTCCTGAATCCTTTTATAATCACCACACCACACTGGCTTTCTAACTGCATCTACAGGTGAAACTTGAAAATTAGAATATTGTGCAGATGTTCATTTATTTCAGTACGTCAACTCAAAAGGTGAAACTAATATATGAGATAGACTCATTACATGCAAAGCATGATTTTTCAAGTTCACCTGTATGTCAACAGCCCTAAAGGGGCTCAGTTCTCTTGTATGACTTGTTTGTTTTGGGCTTTGTTTGTAGGTTTTTTCTATACTCAATAATTTCTGTAATTGGAAAAAATACCCTGTCTTAAGTCTCAAATCAGACAATTAGTTGTTCATCAATGTTCTCAGTTTCTATCCTGTCTCTCCTCTGATAAGCTAAAGATGGCAACTTGGTCGTTCTCTTCCCTGCTTTTTCTTCCCAACAAATCTGTGAGGTAATTAAGGCAGAGTGAGAGAAAAGGGGGGAATGGGTGTGCATGAGTGTGTGTGTGTGACTGATCAAAACTCACCCAAGGATGTTAAGAGCTCAGTGAGACCCATTCTAATTACAGCACCAGATTTTAGAAAAACTAAAGAACAAAATTAAAACTACCCTGCATCCTGTTTTCCAGAGTGGCCCAGCCAGATGCCTCTTGGGAAGGCCACAAAGAAGATAAAAGGGCACAGCGGTCCTCTCAGGCTGCTCTTCCCTAGCCACGGTAGCATTCAAAGGCATGTTTACCAAGACACATGCTTGGTAAACATGGGTGAATGCATGATTTAAATAGAATCTCTCCTATTGACCTGTTTGCACTGAAATGTTCATCCACAGAAAATAAAGGGAGTTGGGAGTCCACTAGCATGTGAACAGCCACACATTCACAACTACTGCCTGTGGGAGAGGTCCGTGCCTATCCAACTGTGCTATTGTTATCAAAAGATTAAAGCCAAGGAATATTTTTCCATAATTCAGGTACTATCTAGCAAAGACTATTTGGTTTCTGGGTGCCCTTACCCAAGTGAAAGAGTAGTGGTATTTTTTTTTTTTAAAAGAACCACTCTATGTTGATACCTGCAGAAAAGAAACTAGGGTGAATCACAACATCCATCTTTCTGGATGCAGCCTTTTAAAAATAAATAAATAAATAAATAAATGGAACAGCATTATGTTGTGAAGTCTCTTCCATCGTTAAGATTACTAGGAGTAAAAAAAAAGCAGCAAAAACCAAGAGCACCCTTCATGTACAGAGAGGTGAGAATGAGAATAAAGACTATTTTGCAGATCTCAGAAACAATGCACAGTTATACCAAGCATAAATCCAATGCGATTGCACTGCATTACACTGAATTTATTTCCACATTGAAAACAGCCATGTTAAAAAAAAAAAAAAGATGGAACGACGCAAATATTATCACTCGGTGATCATGAAGTATAATGTCTAGATGTCTTGTTCACTTTATTTTTCTTAATATTTTGTACCAATGTATAGGTTATTTGTATAATTATAGCATTGTGATATATGTGTAAACCACCTAGAGTGGCCTTTCTTCCAGATGGGTGGTCTAAAAAAAATCTAATAAATAAATACAGTAACTTAATACATTTCTTGTGTCCTTCCTTCTGGCAGGTATCCTGCAGTTTGTGGAAGTCACGGTCAACATTCTGGTGTTGGTCTGCATTGGAGCCACCCAGGCAAGCATGTCTGGCTTCACCTCCATGGCAGGACTGGGCTCCTTCAGCATCAACTCAGCCTATAGTCCCTTTGAAGGAACGGAGCTCCAGGCGGTGAGGGAGCTGGACATGCAGTACAGCCAGATGAGAGCACCGTGTGTGTACGGAGGTGTCGCATTCAGCTTGGCCATGATGTGCCTGACACTCCTCTTCCTCATCAGCGGAGCGAAGCCTTTTCCTCGCCTCTCAACCCGGCTGCTGGCCACCGAGTTCATCTTTGACATCGTCGCGGCCCTCGCCTACGTTGCGGCCGTTGGCCTCTACCTCCACTTTGTCATGCAAGTCAACGCAACAGATGTGTGCAAAAGGAGGGAGAGGCTGTACGCAAGGAGAGGCTATACGTCCATGAACTGCAGCGTCCAGGGCGGAGATGCGTCTGTGGCTCTCTTTGGCCTGGTGGCTGCTTGCCTGTATTTTGCCAGTACAGTGGTCTGTGCGCTCACCATTCGGAACCTGCGGGAGTTTCAGAGACAGGAAGCCAAGATTCATTACAACCCTGAAAGAGCTTTCAGGGAGAGAGACCCTCCCAAGGGGTATCGGAGCCCAGCAGTCAACCGTGCTGCAGGGACCTTTGCCACCCTTGTGTAACTTACTCCTCTGCTTAAAGAGACTAGCACAAAGAACCAGATGGGAAACGGATGGTTTTTGTGGGCTGCCCTATCAGTCATCAGGGATAAGAAGCTTGGGTTTGAGGGCATCAAGAGGTTGAGTGAAAACTTGATGGCCAGTGTTCATTAGGGCAGTCAATCAACCTATTTTAGATACATTTTTTCAGACTGCACGGATGACATAAGCTGTGGTTTCTCAAAAAACGTGCTTTGTGTTGGGTTGTCTCCTGTATTGTGATGCCAACTAAAAGCTGGATGAAGAGCAGTTAATAAAAGATGACATGAACCACACGTGAAGGGTTGTGGATCATTTTGAGGATGAACCCACAGGCAACAAATGTGTTCAAGCTTTAGAATTCTGCAGAAAGTTTGTACCTCCTCCATTTTGTTCAGAGGTTCTAAATATGGCTTCTGCTCCCCCCCCCATGGATCAACATTGGCAACCTTTGTAACTTGTTATTTCTTTATTCAGTGGAAGCCTAGAACCAAGCATAGCCACTGTAGATGTAATGCAGTACATCTAGTAACTTTCTACATCTGTTGTAGTTCTAGTGTGTGTGTATTGTGTTGTGAAGTCGTGACCGACCCTTCGTGACTCCACGTCCATGGAGTTTTCTTGGCAGGAATACTGGAGTGGTTTGCCAGTTCCTACTCCAGGCGCCTACATCACCTGGTATTCCCTGGTGGTCTCCCATCCAAGTACTAACCAGGGCTGACCCTGCTTAGCTTCCAAAATCAAGCGAGATCGGATGTGTTTCTTTAGCGTAACATAAAAAGGAATACATTTTGTATATCATGTAGTTAACCAATGAGTAGTTGATTGTATGATTTTAAATTCTAGATTTTTATTTCTTCACTCAAGGAAGATGTTCAGAAGGTTGCTAGCCTGGGAGATGGTGAGATTATGAGGAAAAAAATAGAAGAAATTTGTGGCACCAGTAGGCATTAATTGAAAATACTGAGTGCTGTTTTTTTGGTGGGGAGAAGATGACTCAAGTACCACTTCAGATTTATCTTATCCCTGATGACTGGGCCCCAGGTTCTGTTACAAAGACATTCCCATCATCACTCACTATGTTGAATGGAGATAGTGGAAATTGCAGTCATACCAGAGAAGGTCCAGGGTGGGGAGACAACTCACAATGATGAGCTATCAAGCTGACAGGATATTTTGTAACTCATTCCCATTGTTGCCTTTTTAAAAAAGTAAAGGTTATTCATTGCCAAGACTTTGAAAAGCTTTGTATATTTAATTGTATTTTTAAAAACAATTGCTTTTTAATTCATTGCTGGGTTATTTCTGTTTGGAAGGGTTCTGCCTAGGCCCCTCCCGGCAGGATGAAAAATGTCAAGAAACAAATGTCCAGAAAAAGAGAAAAATGTGCATTTCTCCTCATTTCCTTGAAACCCATGGTTTACAAAAAGCAAGAAATAATTGATTTGCAAAATACAAGATGCCACTGTACCTTCCTGCAGTATAATCTATACTACTAATTGCCAAACGGAGGCCTTCCAGATGCTTGGGGTTACAGTTTCTGTAGTCCCTTAACTGCTGATCATACTGGTTGGGCTTAAGGGGAATGGCAGACTTAACTATCTGGCTACTGCAGGAATATACAAGTCCCAGTAGACTGATTTCATTTATATATCTTAGAACATATTCAGCAATGAAAGGGATAATGCATTTGGAGGGCAAGAATGTAGAAAAAGTTAAGGTGTGCCACAGAGAAGTTGGCACCAGGTTGATGTGATGTGAACTTCTCTATACCTCACCCTGGCATTCAAATCCTGCCAACATTCCCACAACAATATTCAGTTATCTTGACTATTGTTTCAAGTGTGAACACATCACACAGCTCCCCTGCTTCTCCCTCACCCTTCTCTGTCATTATCACCAACCATCTTAACCTCTTCTTTTGCCAGCATTCAAACCTCTATTAACAACAACAAAGTTTAGCAAATGAAATAGCACAAAGAGATACATTCAAGTGAGCTTTTGAATTACAACTGTATCATTGTAGCGCTATAGCTAAACAAAATTGTTGTAAAATAGTTTACAAACTGTATTGTAGTCCTTACCAGTGTATGGAGAAGGTCGGCAAAAAGAGTTGGGTTCACTCCTGCACCGCGCTCCATTCTGTGCATCATTGGTAATGCCACCTCAAGTTATCAAGCAATTGTCCTCAAGGACTGATATAAGAAATGAGATAAGCCAAAAGTGAGAATGGTGTTACAAAGAGGCACAAGCTATGTTGGCTGAACAAAATATACCACATACTCATGCTAAAAGATCAGATATACTTGTGATTAGTGGCAATTAAAGATGGGCACAAAATGAAAAATGAAACATTTCCATCACAAAACAAAAATGCATTTTCCCCTCTAGAAACAAAACGATTCATCCTAGAGAAATCAATGGCAAGGGAGCTCAAGCTCTTCCCTGTAAGCCCCTCAAATTTGGAAAGGCTTGGGGGCCAGGAGGCTGAGTTATTAAGCTCCAATTAGAAAGATTTTTTTCCATGGGTGTGATCCATATTTTTAAGTACATAAACATAGCAAAACATGTACTCAAAAATATGGATAGCAGTGATGTTTTGGCATGGAAATGGCAGGGTAGCTTCCTCAAACAATTCTAGGCAAGCCCCTGAAATTTGGAGAGGTTTGGGGGTCAGGGGGCTGAGTTATTAAGCTCCAAAGGGGGTGCCTCTAGGAAAAAAACTAATTGATTGAATCGGGACTCAGAAACCAAGCTGTGGTGGTGCTAATTGCCCACCCGCAAGGGGGATATTGTGGCTTCCTGATTCAATTAGAATTCTTTTCCTAGGGGCACCCCTTTGGAGCTTAACAACCCAGCCCCCTGACCCCACAAACCCTTCCAAATTTGGGGGGCTTACATGGAAGAGCTTGAGGAATCTCCACTGCCATTTTGGTGTCTCTAGGACCCAGGGGAGCATAGCATTTCATTTCATTTTCTATCAAAACTACTTTAAAAATTGTTAGAAATGAAATGAAGCAAAACTACTAACAAACCAAAACATATTTCTGTTTCAGGCCCATCTCTAGTGGCAATGTCATGTCAATGATAGAATTCATCTTAAAAGCAACAGAAATATGGCACAAAATGTGGGACAAATACTTTTCTTCCGGCTCCTTTAATATAGCATAACTGTGTAGAATGTACCAGTGCTTGGAGGGTTTGTGTCCAAACCAGTTGGAGGGAGACAGCTGAAGGAAAAGAAGAACAGTAAAACCCTGTATCCATTGGGATCTGTTACATGTGGATGCTAAATAATGTGGCTTATAGGAAGGCTATTTTCGTAATTAACAGTATACTCTTGCTCCCTCAAGTGGCTGCATCTGGTAACTTCATATTTAGAAGCATGTATTTCTAGGATTTCTCTTTTACTATTTTCAGATAAGTGAACTGGCAAATACTGTACTGAACTTCCAGATAAGGGATCCATACTGTATTTGGTTGTGCAGCAGCATACTTCCCTCTTTGCTTGAGAAGTCTGACCTTCTCAGTTTCGGATAGTTAGTAGCTTTAGTGCTGGAAGAGGAGAAAATTGTGTGTTTAGGATAAAAGAGTATTTAAACAAGGGTAAAAAAATACTCTGTGTCAAACTCCCATTGACCTGCTTGATTACACTGAGGGCAGTCATGCAAGCTCCAAGAAGTATTTCACCTGCAGAATTTGCACAGTTGGTCACATAACCATGTGTTCAGATCAGTGACAAACAGCAGGCTGACCAGGAAAACTGCTTGCAGTTCCTATATGTGAAAATTATGTCCCTTGAATTTAAATAACCAGTAGTGGTCATCATTAGCATTATCTTGTTGTTTTCCTCATTTAAAAGATAATGCATATACCTGCATATATGATCAAAACCTGGGGGGGATTAAGATTGCTTGGGGGCTGTGAGGAAGCGGGCAGAGTCAAGAATGTAGACAAACCATTGGCAAATGCCAGTGAGTGTCGGTGATGGCTGTCCAGCAAGTGCTGATTCATCCTTCATCCTGTCAAGAAGGGTGAATTGGCTTCTCAAGCATACAGACAAGGTTGCCTGAAGGCTGCGGTGGGACAGAAAAACAAACAAGCGTGCCTGTCTAGTGACAAAGAGGTTCTGATATCCCCTCTCCCAAGTTATTGCAACCATTTGTTATTGACCAGTATACCTGCTTCCTGGAATATCCAGAATGGAACATGTTTTCAAGGACACTGCATGGCTTGCACAGGAGAACCCATCTCCTGGTATCTCTCAGGACAACCAAACACTTGTAGCAAACCTTCCACTTAAAGTGGCTTCTTCCTGAGCATTCTCCTTTCCCTTTACTTTGCCCCATTCAAGGAAAATACTGAGACCTGTCTAACAGATTTTTTAAAAATAGATTAGTAATAACCAAAAGTACCAAGCTCATGATTTAAATGACATATTAAATGGAATTTGCACAACCCTTTGCAGGCAAAATTGAACAGATCCCGGCTGACTTGGATGCAGCTACTGATCCAGAGCCTATAAATAAAACTGTTCCCCTTACTTGCCCTGCATTACTGGATGAGTTTCAGCGCCCACAGCCTGAGGATGGGGTCAGGAGTCTTGGGGAGATGAGGGCCACCATATGTCTGTTGGATCCTTGCCCTTCCTGGCTCATAAAAGCTGCCAGAGAGGGTCTGGCAGACTGGTTAGGAAGAGTAGTGAATGCCTCCTTGCAACAGGGCAGGATTTCAGCATGCTTAAAGGAGGCAGTAGTAAAACCGCTGTTTAAAAAGCCCTCTTTAGATCCAACAATACTGAACAATTACCGACCAGTATTGAATATCTCATTCTTGGGGAAAGTACTATAGCAGGTTGTAGCCTCGCAGTTCCAGAGGTTTCTGGATGAGGTAAACTACCTGGATCCAGCTCAACCTGGCTTCAAGCCTGGTTATGGTACTCAGACAGCACTGGTTGCCTTGGTAGATGACCTACGCAGGGAAATTAAATAGGGGGTCTGTTTCCCTTTTGGTTTTACTGGACCTTTCAGCTGCTTTTTGAAACTATCGTCCACAGCATCTTCCCAACTCATCTCTCTGAAATGGGACTTGGAGGCACTGTCTCAAAGTGGTTCCGGTCCTTGCTGCAGGAGGGAACATAGAAAGCGGTCTTAGGGGATTCATGTTCGACACCAAGGCCATTGACCCGTGGGGTCCCAGGATTCTGTTCTGCCTCCTATGTTATTTAACATTTATATGAAAACACTGGGGAAGATTATCCAGAGTTTTGCGGGATTAACCCCCAATTGAAAAAAAGAGTTGCGCAGTTTAGGGTTGTTCTTGGACCCATCCTTGAGTTTGGATGTCCAGGTCACAGCTGTGTCTAGAAGTGCATTTGCACAATTAAAACTAGTATGTGTTATGTTTCTTGAGAAACCTGCTCTGGCCACTGTGACACATGTCCTAGTGATGTAACAGCTTGACTACTGTAATGTGGGCCTACTGATGGAAAGGGTCAGGAAACTTCCAACGGGTCCAAAATGCAGCAGCCAGATTGCTGACTGGGGCGGGGTACAGAGATCACATTACACCCCTATTAAAGCAGCTCTACTGGCTGCCAATCAGCTATTGGGCACAATTCAAAGTGCTGGTTTTAACCTACAAAGCACAAAATGGACTGGGTCCAAAATACCTCAAAGATAGAATCTTGCAGTATGAAACAGCTCAGGTGCATGGGTCATCATGAGAGGCCTTTCTCTCCATCCTGCCACCTTTACAGGTGCACCTCAGAAGAACACATGAAAAGGCCTTCTCTGTTGCTGCTCCCAGACTTTGGAACTCCCTCCCGCTGGAGGCCAGGACTGCCCCATCTCTGCTGTCTTTTCAGAAGCTGGCAAAGCCCTTCCTCTTCAGACAAGCTTTTTCTGAATGAGGGACTACCTGTTACGTGACGTTTAGATGGATTACCATGCTTGATCACATTGACTGATTTCACAAGAGCACGTGTTTTCCATGTTTCCACCCCTCAATGGATTTTTTTTCTTTTAACTTTTCACTTTAATGATGCCTTTTAACTGTTTTAAGATACCTCTTCTAATTCCCTATTGTTTAACTTTAATACACGTTAAAGGTTCTGAACTGTATATTGACCCCCGTTATTATAAGCTGCCATGGGTCCTTTTCCAAGGAGAAAGGTGGGGCAAAAATATTCAAAAACGAACAAACATCAAATAGACAATGTTTTCCACAGTTAAGGGAGAAGTATAACAATTGTTTTTCAATGGAAAGCAGGGAAGGCAGCAGTTTGTGGGCTCCTTTGTAGCTCCAGTTTACTCTCCAGCCACATCGCTTTTGGGATCGAATAACATATTTCTGAATTTCCCACAGCCACAGCGAGGGTGCTGTGGCTGCAGGAAATTCAAAAGCCTGCTCTTTGATTCTCGCTTTTGTAGCCTAGGGTACCACTGTTAAATTGCCATACTGGCACTTTGCAAAACATAAGTGGTTTTTGAATGGCAATTTGGACACTCGGTGTCTAAAAGGTTCACCATCACTGGCCTAGGCCATCTTTATGTAGAGAAGCAATTCATTTTTTCAGTTCCTCGGATAGTTCCTTATCATGAGGTGCCATGTGGAACTTTCAGTGACCAGTATGAGAGAGTGAGAGTGATAACACCCAATGTGAGAGTGAGAGTGACAACACCTGCTCTGCCTCCAAACCTGAGACCTTGTGACACTAAACGGGGGTCTCATGACACTTGGGGGGTAGGCTATTTGTGCTCAATTTGGACATTGTCACTTAGGGGGTGTACTCACTTTTGTTGCCAGCGGTGTAGACATTAATGGCTGTGTGTTGCATTATTTTGAGGGGACAGCACATTTACACTCTTATACAACCTGTATACATACTGCTTTACATTGTAGCCAAGTGTCATTTCTTCAGTGTTGTCACATGAAACGATACACTGAGATATTTACGAAATGTGAGGGGTTGTACTCACTTCTGTGATATATTGTAGACCAGAGGAAGCAACTGTCAGTTGGTCATCATCTATGGCTATATTAAGCTACAGGTTTTTAAGCTGGGCCTACAACATGGGTGTCCAGTACATGGCCCATTAGTTACATGTTCCTTAAAGCTGTTTCCATGCTCTCCTGTTCTGTCCCAACATATTACAGTGACATGGAAATATGCATGTTTTAAACAGTCTTCTAATTGTTCTCCAATGAAATGGCCACTAAAACCCGTCAGAGCTGTGGCCAGGACTCTAGATCCACCCATGTTGTTCACTCTCAGCATAAATCAATGGGATTTGGTGGGCAAAGCAGGACCCCATTGATCTTTTGCCCTCCCCGGGGGGCTTGGAAAAGAAGCCGCAGTGGCAATCTACTTGCTGTGGCAGGCACGCGATTTTTAAAGGGCCCGAGCCCACGGCAGCTTGGCTCCAGCCCTTTAAAAAGAGCCTGCCCGCCTGCCACAGCTGCTTATCTTGTTCCCAGGGAAGAGGAGGTGGTGGTGGTTTCTATCCTGCCTTCCCTTCCTTGTATCACGCACAGATCATGTACTACAGGGAAAGAAAGGCTGGATAAAACCACCTCTTCCTCTTCACCTGATTCTCGGCGCAGAGACCTGGACGAAGAGGAAGTGGCTGCCCCTTCAACCACTGGCAGCCAAAGGCTGCTCTCTGCAACCCCCAGAGACCAGATTTTGACAGGTCCAACCTGTCAAAGTCAGCTATCTGGCGGGGCTGCGGAGAAGGAGAGCAGCCTTTGGCTGCCTTGACTGAAAGGGGGTTGGGGGTTGGGACAGCCTTCCCATATGAATGCATTGAAAACCTATTAATCCGTTCCCTCTGGAATGGATGAATAGGTTTTCAAAGTATTCCTATGGGAAGCTGTGCCTTGTAGGATGTATTTTTCATAGGGCTATTTGACTCCTCGAACGAATTAAAATAATCTTAAGAAGCACTACTGTATTAATAAAATTTAATTAACCTATGCCTTGTCAAGTTAGGATGCCCATGCAACAAACCCAATGAACGACATGATGGAATGTGGCAAACAAACCTTAGAGCAAGTTAGAGTAGTTGTAAGCGGCCATTTGTGTTACATTAAGGAAACATTACATTACTTCCTTTAGCAAGAAGTGTGACATCTAAAACATATTTCACTGTTACCTGAGACTGATAAATCATGTCATTTTTAAATGCACAACCGGTGGGCTCATGATCCATCCCACCTGCTATAGAATATACTGAAAAGAATTTGCGTTAGCAGACATTCAGTTCTCTGTAAACATTTATTCCTTCAGGCACTTCCAACTGCAACTGAATATGGAAGAAATGCTAATAAAATTTCTCCATGTCTGCTTCTATCTTGCTATTTGAGAGGAACCCAGCGGCATACATTCATTTTCTCAACAAATGATTTCATCTACAAACCCAAGCACATGATTAGCTACAAATCACCCTGAAAGAAAGAAAGACGGCAGCGTTTAAAAAGCTGTTCCAAGGCCTGTCAGGGATCACTGGCACATTTCCAGTGAATAATTGGAAAAGAAAAAAATGACAGGAGACATCTCTCAGGACGTCCTGCAATTTGAGAACGTGGCTTCTCTGTTCTCAAGTAGCAAGGTCAACGTGAATGTGTTAGGTGGGCACAAACATAGAGTCATAATAGGAGGCTTGAGCTATTTGTAAATTTTCATATTTATTATAACAAAAATTATGACATGTTCATTTGTGCATTCTTCTTTAATATAACTCTTGGTATGTAAATGATCTACAGTAAATGAACTCTATACAATCATGCTGGTTGTGGCAGCAGAGAGGAACAGAAGACAAAAAATGTGCCTGCAAAAAGTTAATGATGAAGGAAAGGGGGGGGGAGGTTAACTCATGTATTTGTGGCCCATTCTCCACCTTATTTCTTACACAGTATCTGTTCTTGCTCATGTCCTATGGCTCCCAGGCCAAAGACTCAATCCTGTCAGGGCAAACTGATACGGGAGCCAACACACCCAATGTGATTTGGGCCCAGCCAACCCAGATGGCAACTGAACATGGGGGCATAATGGTACACCATGGGTCAAACCTGTGCCCGAGGGACTTCAGATCAGCTCACCCGCTAGGACAGCATCGCAATTGTAGGAATTCCCTGCCCTCCAGTCCTGGATGCAGCAGAAGCTGCCAGAGGGAGCTTAAACAGGCATGCAGAAGCACCTGGGGTGGATGGTTCAATGGGGGGGGGTGGGGTGGGAGGGTGGGAGAATTGTCAGTCGATCAGGTTGTGTGTCCTCCTGCCGAGACTACAAAACATTTGAAGCATCACTATACAACACTGCATTATTTACAGGGATTTCCCAATCAGCTGTTCTCTCAGAGAAAATTAGTGAATCTCAGTGACTTAAAGTCACCTGAAAGAGTAAAAGCAACTCCTAGGAGTTAGTCTCCATAATTCTACAAATGTCTATCCATTTTCAAGACCAAAAAAAGCCTTTCCCCCCTCTCTCTCGAAGAAATACAGTATTACAATATTACTTAATCATTTAGCACTGGCAACTCTGCCCTGTTTTCCAAACAGACCCCACCCCTCCCAAAAAAAGACGATTTTAAAAAATATTACATCAACGCCATCATCAGTTTTCTCTGCAATATATTAAACCTCTTGTATTTTTTTCTCCACTTTTTTTTACATTTGATATGTTAAGGAACAGGATAGTTAAAACTAATTTAATTCTAACGGTGACGCGTCACTAGAAAAGGGGAGGAAAGTGATCATTACCGCTAACAAACAAGAAGCAGCTGCAGTTCTCGGGAGAAGGGAAGGGTCTGGAAGAGAAAAAGTGGAATCAAAGCTTCTCTTTGTCCCCCCCCTCGCCCCCCGCAAGCCCATTAATGTAATACAAAGCTAAGGGGCCTCCGTCTTTCACGGTCTCGGCTCATTTTAGGAAGCT
Source organism: Phrynocephalus forsythii (assembly GCA_029282475.1). Taxonomy (NCBI): domain Eukaryota; kingdom Metazoa; phylum Chordata; class Lepidosauria; order Squamata; family Agamidae; genus Phrynocephalus; species Phrynocephalus forsythii. The sequence continues at coordinate 34,383,733 of JAPFRF010000003.1, read as the reverse complement.
TGGTCATAGTGGCGTATCGTAATAGTCAGGCAGCTGGTCCATCTGGTATTGCCGCTGCTGCTGCTGCTGCTGCTGCTGCTGCTGCTGTTGTTGTTGTTGCTGCTGCTGCTGCTGCTCGTGATGCTGTTTCATTATCTCCTTGACCTCTTCCTCAAGCTCCGGTGGGATGATGAACTGATCGTCCGGATCGGGCTGTGCCGGGGCAGCAAAGTAGCCTCCGGTTTTTCTGAGCGGAGCCTCCGCGGCGACTTCGATCAGGTTATGGCTTCGCTCCTGCGGCGCCACGGAGCCGTTGCCTCGCCGCCGCCCGATGGTGCCCGTGGCGGAAGGGTCAACCTTCCTCAGGAGGCCGGCCTCCTCTTCGTTGGCACTGATGACGATGCCTTCGTCGGTGGCTTCCGCCGGGGCCTGCAGGAGGAGCTGCTTCTCCTTCGAGCGGCCGCAGTGGATGTCCACCTCCACCTCCACCCGGCTGCCGTTGGAGAAGACCCCTTCGATGGGCTCCTCGTCGTCGCTGTCGAGGCCGTTGTCGGAGAAGGCGCTGGAGAAAGTGGCGCTGGAGAGCTGCCGCTGGAACGAGTTGGAGAGGCAGACCGGGTGGAGCATGCAGCGCTGCTCGCTCGGGTAGGCGGGGCTGCTCTCGTTCGTGGTCACCTGCGGCGGCTCGTCGGACGCCGTGGACCCCACCTCGCTGCTCATTTCGGAGGTGGAGATCTCACTGCTGATCTCGGAGGCCATGCCGCTGCTGGAGGAGGGCATCCCCAGGCCGTCGGAAGGCTTATCTTTGATGACGACGTTGACCGACTGGGGGAAGATGCCCGGGCTGGGAGGGGGCACACCGTTGAGTTCGCAGCAGCAGAAGCTGTCCTCGGTGACGTTGAGCTGAACCACCACGGCGCTCAGGCTGTCGTTGCAGCCGTAACTCTGGGCCAAGGTGCAGAGCTTCTTGGCGGCTCCCAAGGCATCAGGCACATTCCGGACAGCTTCCACCGCTTCCTCAAAGGAGAGGGTGTCCCAAAGCCCTTTGCTGCCCAAGATGAAGAACTCGTCCTGGGGGGTCAAAGTGATGGACTGCACGTGGGGGCGAGGAACCACGCTCGGGTGAAGGAAGGTGTATCCCAAGATCCTCGTCGAATCTGTCACACCGTTCACCTTGCCGTCCTGTAATGAAGGGTGATTAATTAATTATGGGCAATGCTTATGAAAGATTCCATTAAACAATATTGCAGATCTTGAGCTAGAATCAATGGTAAGGACCAGCAGGTCTGTTTCAAGGTGTATTTGTAAACCTTCATTCTCAAACCACTTCTAAAAGGGAGATATTAATTCCTGTGCATGTTGTAAGCCTGCACAACGCTCAGGTCCAGGATGCATTTCAGCACTTAATCGGTGCTAGGATAACAGAGGGGGGCGGGGACTTCATTGCTTATCGATTGCTGATTGCTTTCTGCAGGCACAAACAGTCACAGACAAATCAAGACTGTTTTTGTCCAAATAAATCATTTTAATTCATTACAACATGTACAGGGAATTGCTTTCATTTCCCCCCCTGCATCTACATTTTGTGTGCTCGGGTAACAAAGAACACAGCAATTTATAGTCAGCAGTCACACTATATTATTATTTTTTGTATTTTAAAATTTCACCAATATGCCAAATGGCATCACCCGGCATGCTACCGGTACTAGCTGGCGAAGAAAGCCTCCTATGTTCCCAAAGCAGTGAAGTCTTGTTTAGGTTTGAAAAAGAACAGCCAAGTTGCATCAAGCAGGCAGGATGTTAAGAGAAAACGTCTCTCTCTCTCTCTCTTTCTCTCTATATGTGGAATCTTGTTTGTATCCAGTCAGCTGAACGTCAGCAAAAATGTTTTCACACACCTCATTTACTTGCTGCACTTCCTTTCTGGATAGAACATGTCCCAAAGGGAGAGGGATTACCATCTGAGCAGGGAAGCACTGTTAAATATACAAGTCCTGGGTAAATCATACTATGTATATATATTCAAGTCCCCAGGTTCTGTCTGGCATATGATCCTAAGACAAAAAAGGAGTTTCTAAAACATTGTGTTGGCCTATTTGGTGGCATCTGCTGGAGCAGGCAGACCATGTAAGGAAGAGACCGGGGGGGGGGTAGGGCTGGTAAAACCACAAGCCCTGTTGAGACTTCTGGTTCCGGCTACAATGCAGCAAGACAACTTGATAAGTGCTCCATCTTATCAAGTTGAATTCCTCCGGATAAAGGGACCCTAATAAGGGTAAATTTTCCTTGGAGGGGAAATGAAGAAGAGGCAGCAACTGCAGACCATGGAGGGAGTGGTGGCGAACTGTGGAAACAGGAAAATGCTTCATCTCCCATTAGAGGAAGACCTTCGCTATGGCAAACGCAGAGCTGTTGGTGCCGGACATTAAAGATTGTAAATATTTGGCATATCATGAGTAGAATGCTTTTCTCTCTCTCTATGCAAAGCTTCTCCTTGGTATCTGGACATCTTTCCTTCAAACAAACACTAAACCCCCGTTCTCTCAGGAAGAGGCTTTTAGCAAAGAAGGGGTGAATGTTTTTGAAAGACAAGCACAGAAGTGATTGTTTTCACATTATTTCATGAACTTGCCTTCCTGCCTATTGCCTTCTTGTGGAAAAATATTTTACGCCTTTGCTGCTCTTTATAGCTGGTGGATTTAAAGACAAAACTTAAAGGAAACTACCTTATATCTCTCTGTGGATTCTATATGTTGAATTTAAAGATGCAACTGTAAGAGCAGCGTTGGGAAAGCTGTTTTTACAAAATGAAGAAACAGCTTCATCTGACATTGGAATAACTGCATGTTTTGAAAACAAAGCTTGAAGGCTGTTTCCTGCTGCTCTGACTTCAATCTAGTCTAGTTACTCTAGTTACTCTCCTCAGTATCTTTCTTATTTCAAAACTAAGTAGCAGAAACTATTACAAACAATATTACCCCTTTCTTGTGAGGTATAAAACCGTAAAGGAAACAGTACAATCCAATCCAATCCTACCTTTTTGTGAAATTCCTTATGCACTTACCTTCACGCAATTTATACCCCACCCCATGTACAAAATAAAAGCAAGCCATTCCAAAAATAGCTTGCTTACAAAGTGAGTTACTTTCTGGCTGTCCCTTACTCATTTTATGTGAAAGGTACGGCATTCAATTTTTTTCCCAGGTTGGGTTTCTCATAGTGGCTGCTAAATCTTGGGTGCTGCGGCAAAGTGTGACCCATGGGGCGAGGAAGATGTGAACCTCAAGACATTGAGAAACCAGTGTTTCATGATTCCTACCACTGGCTGGGTTGGCTGGAGCTGATGGGAAACAGAACCCAAGAACATCTGGAGGACCACAAGATCCTCAGCGGTGTTTTAAGCAGATACAAGTAACAGGACCAGAGACACATCTGGTATAACCCTTAACAGGCAAATCGGAAATGTGCATTTAATTCCCTCATAGAAGAACCATGAAAAACCTTTCTAATTCACCACAAAACCAGAACAGTGCAACAGCTTTCCCATCACTTACTTCCGTGATAATGGCCTTGTGCTGCTTGATTCTTCTTAGCTCTTCTTCACAGTTCATCAGGTAAGATCTGGATAAAGGCAGAGGTTTCCCGTTCCTGCAGAGAACGGATTGGCACTTCCCCACATTTGCAGAGGTTAACGTGAAGCATCCAGCCGGGTCTATGGGATCGTGTTTTATATGGCAAAGGACGGCAGAGCCCCCAAGCTTCTGTCCAGCCGTTCCGAGTTTTCTGAAATGTCAAGAAAACAACATTGACCCTTCTTAGGCCGAAAGGGAATACGGGAAGGCAGAGATTGTATAGCTAGAACCAAGATCAAACAAAGCATTGCTGCTTTGTGCTCAAAAGTGAAGGCTCTGTTGTCCCAACTAGATGACATTTCAGGCCACGCATCCCATGAAACAGGAAGCTAAGCTGTTCAATGATGAGACACTCATACTGCTGGAGTTCCCAGTGAAACCTAACCTGGAATTCTGGGAGAGTATCTACACCTCACAGGTGCCACAAATGCCTTGCATAGAAATCCCAGGTTGGATTCTCCGCATCCCCAGGTGAAAATGTCCGATTTGCAAGTAATGAGGAAAAGGTTCAATCTGAGAATGTGGAGAGCCACGGCCAGCTCAGATACAGCAGCCCTTCGCCAGCATTGTGACGTTCTCCCAATATGTTAAGACTAGAAATGCCATTATCCCTGGCAGGCAAAGCAGATATTTTTCATAAAGCTTTACAAGCCCTCCAGAAAAATTAACGGAGAAAGTGGCTGTGGCACCCAGCATGGGGGGCGTCTGCACAGAGAGTACTGGTGGCAAGAAGCAGGTAAGGAAAAGCAACCATGAGACTGCTGCTAAACCCATTACCAGCTTCTCTCCAGTTGTTCAACTGTAACAATTAATCACCTGGAGGTGTAAGAAAGGATGTTGCAGTGTTGCCCTCCTCAGTGTGATCTATCTTTAAATCCACCAGATATGGTCACGAGGACAGATAGCAGCATCAGGCCAACACATGGGGATGGTCCCAAGTTGGGGAAGGCGATATCATTCCCCCCCTTTCAGATATGTTATGATACTACATTTATTTTTTCTGCCTACGATCGCCACATCCTCACTCACCTCCAAGCCTCATGCATGACTAACAAGAAAGAGAAAACGAACCTCTGCATTACAATGAAAGTGTTGATCATGTACTCCTCTTCATTCTTGGTTTTCTGGAGCTCCTCTGCCAAGATGTCGCTCATGGTGCACTGCAGAAGGTACGGCACCTCCACGTTGCGGTCCCCATCAAAAACTCCATAGAGGGCTTCCCTGTTTTCACAGAAATTATTGGCAGAAAGAGCTGCCACACACAACCTGCAGAAAATGAATAATGGGTAGGAAGTAAGCGTTGTGAAATCAATCCCAGGTTAGCAAGAATGCAGCTTCCATTGCAGTTTCCCATAAAACAGCCCCTGCAATAATGCCATCACGTGTCGAACCCTTCAGCCTCTCTCCTCCCTGCCCCACTCTCCTGGATCATGAAGACAAATTAGTTAAACACATTGATCTGTTGTGGTTCTTGCCCCGACTAACAAGATTTTCAGAAGAAACCTTTCTCTCTGTCTGGTGGGGAGTCAAGAGAGGCCCTTCTCTGTAGTTGCTCTGAGGCTGTGGGACGCCCCATCAGGTGTTTAGGTTGGATCCCTGCCTCTTGTCCTTCTAGCAACAGGTAAGGAACATTTCTTATTAAACAGCCTTTTTAACAACATTGGGCATTTTAAGCTGGACTCTTCTGTGATTTCAGGTACAGAACTTTTAAATGTATCTTATACACTTTATACAGAGAAGGGTCTCTCTTAAGTTTCTTTGTTCAATGAATAACTTTTGGGGCTTTTATCTTTAGTTCCATTTTAATTATTGTGAACAATGTTGTGTCCCTTTATGGGAGGAAGGCAGGGTAGAATTTTTATACATCTATATAAAGAAGGCCAAGATGTGTTTACAAAACACCTACAGCCGGGGAGATGAGAGCCTTCTCCCTGGGGTACTCCATGTGAATGCAATCATACTTCTGAATGTCACCTCCAGTTTTCTTTCTTTCTTACTTTTTCATTCAGGAGCATATTTGGTACGCAACAACCAAGAGGAGGAGATGGAAAGAGGACATAGTAGCATAAATTGCATTTTCCCCCTAGACCTCTCCAAGGGCTGTCAGTGTTGCTCAGTAGGATGACTGCTTGGGTTTTCTTGTCCCATTCGAAACTACAATGCCAAGCGTGAGTGAGGGAGTGAAATAGAGTATTTAAAGATCAACAGAGGACAATTCTGCTGGCAGGTGGCCTGAGTTACAGCAAGAACTGTACTGGAAACAGTGGGGCCACTTCTCAATAGAAATTAGCCAGCCACCTGGGGAACAAAAAGAAGAATGCTTATAATCTTAGCCTCCCAAATTATTTCTTTGCATGAGATGTCAAGACCTGCTTTAGTCTTTTACAGTTGTGAGAACGCGGTTGGCAAAGATGTTGGGGAATAGCTCTTGCCATCTCAAAGTAAGAGCTTCCAGTGACTGGGGGCCCCATGCCGTGCTTAGCTCTGTGCCTCTCCCCGTGACTATCAAACACAGATGCATAAAAACAGGATATGATGTAAACATTGTCTATGTGCATAATTACCTGTATATACTTGAGTGTAAATTGACCCGAGTATAAGTCGAGGCCCCTAATTTAACCCCCCAAAACTGGGGAAATGTATTGACTTGAGTATAAGTCTAGGGTGGGAAATGCAGCAGGGCCTGGCAGCTCCTCCTTTGTGAGCTGGGGGAGTGGTGTGTGATGTTTAAAATGACTTTTAGCCACTGACCCAAGCACTTGCCGGGCCCTGATGCATTTCCCACCCTACACTCCCCTGTGATACAGAGGGGGGGGGTCATGAGAAGTGGCACGCAATGTTTAAAATGGCTTTTAGCCACCGACCCAAGCACCTGCCTCAGTGGCTAAAAGTATTGACCCGCATATAAGTCAAGGGCCCCTTTTTTCAGCCCAGAATTAGGGCTGAAAAACTAGGCTTATATTCGAGTATATACAGTATATTTCAAATTTATTTACACCCTACAATTTAGCTTTTCTTGGCATAGGACTGTAGCTTTTTCACACTCATGTGCCCTATGAATTCATGCATTATTCACACCCCACTTCTTCCAACACACAAGCAGGGCAGTGCTTGCCACCGCCTCCCCCTCTCCCTCCATGAGTCTGAAGAGGAGCGATTCTTGTCCACAGCAAGACTCTCCATGAGAACATGAGCCCTATACAATCAGTGATCCCGCCCACAAGGGAAGCCTCCAAGTCAACAAAAACCTCTCTCCTTCAGACACACCCTGTTCCATAGGAGGAAAGCAACAGAGCGGGCTGGTCTGTGTGCTTCCTTGTTGGTTTGCAGAGGCAAGCAAGATAATGTCTAAACAAAGCTGCGGTTTAAGCAGGATCCCTTTGTTTGTACTGCTTTAGTTTCAAACCTGGCACGTTGTCATGTTACTTTCAAACTTGACAAGACTGATTTTTATGTCATTATCCTTTCCTTTCCACTGCAATTTCTCACAGTGATCACATTTCACAAGAGCTTCTTTGGAGAACAAACATATTTAAGAGCCTACAGATTTACAGTTTCAGAGGAAACAGCTACTGGAATGGGACCTGTGAAACCAACAAGAGATACAAATGGCAGCCAACAATTTTGGTTAGATTACAGTGCAGTTTACTGCTTGTGGCCACTCTTTGGTTGCCACACAGGGTGGGTGAGGAAAAAAATAAGCTAACACTCTCTATGAGGTAGATATGTTTTAAGGCACTGGAGTCTGCCTGGAAGTAAGTGCCTTCAATCTGGGTCAGAAATCACTTGTCCACTCAGTTGTACAAATGTAACATTGGAACAAGCTTAAAATGGAATCTGATAAACAGATGTAGAAGGATAAACTTCATTGGAAGTTCCCTGGATGTAAGAAGTCCTGTTGATTCAGTGGGTCTACTTGAACTAATTTATTGGATCATGCAATGGATCCCTAGCCATCTTATCTACATATCCCTATTTCTGAAGAAGATGAATGGGTCCATACACTTCGTAAGTCAAATCAGCACTGGGTTAAACATTTAGAGAACCTTTCAAAAAGATCATTCTGTTGATGAATGAAAAAAAACCTTGCACTTACCTACGTGCACACACAGCCACATACACACAGACTTACCACTGCAATGCATACAGAGTTGCAACAATCTTCCTCTCGTTCAGCAGCACACCCCCACATAAGAATTCACACACACACCTGCAGGCCTAGTCTGCCAGTTCACATCCTCATGGGAGGTGCAGTGTGTTCAAGGAGGTGCAACATTAACAAGGAAGGTAGGCATGAATGACCTTCCCCCAGCAAACCATACTGTCAAATATTACTGCATTCATTCGTAACAACAACCATCAGGTTGCCAAGTGAAAGGCCTTGGGTAGACAAACATGAATACCAGTGGCAGCCAACAGCAGGTAAAAGGGCTTTGGGGGGTCTCAGCTCACTGCTATCTACTGCTGCCTCCTCCTCCCCCTCCCCTCTCTCTCTCTCTCTCTCTCTCTCTCTCTCTCTCTCTCTCAATCTTTCCCATTCACACACTCATTTGGAATGTGAGACCAGTTGCTGAACAGGATGGGCATGACATAGGGTTGATTAGCAGAAAGACCTGAGCATGACATAGGGTTGATTAGCAGAAAGACCTGAGCATGACATAGGGTTGATTAGCAGAAAGAATCTGGCTGGTCGCAGCTGAAGCTTGAGGTAGAACACTGCATCATTTGCCTTAATGGGCCAGCCACCATTGTAAACGTTCATATGTCAATTCAAAAAGTCACCACGGACATGTGTAAGGTGTGGGTGTTGGCATCGTATGTCTGGACATGCAACTAAACAGTTACTTCCCTCCTGGCCTATTACATTGTTTCTTACATTACATCTGGCTTGCCTCCTCCTCACTGTATCACCCTAGACTGCACAATAGACAATAGGTTGGGAGAGAATGCCTATAAGGCCTTACTTGTTCTTAACTCCCGATGCTTCGGTATAGCCATGGCTCCACACAGCTGGGGCTCCTGATGCATCCCCGGCCGAAGGCTGGTCAATCTTGAAGCAGCGGATGTTGCTACAATGAGAGAGAAAACATCTCTGAATTAACACTTTGATTACACAACCCCAAAACATTCTGCCTAGCTTATTCCATTCTACTTGCTCTGCTTAAAGCATCCCTTTTGAAAGGCTGCATTTAGCAGACTATGGATATGTCTCTGAACAAAGGAAGAAACAAATGGCTATCCATTTTGTGCCCTTTTGGGGAGGGTGTGAAGGTTGCCAAATATAAGAAGACAGAAACAAAAATATAAACAAGGCAGAGCCAGTTAGTTCTTTCTTTCTATCTATCTATCTATCTATCTATCTATCTATCTATCTATCTATCTATCTATCTATCTATCTATCTATCTATCTATCTATCTATCTGTTTGAACGTGTATCCTGCCCAATTAGTAGATAGGCCACTAGGTAATATAAAAATATACATTTTAAAAAAATAGTCAGATAAAAACAGATCCCCCGCTGACAAATGATGAGTTGCATAAATCATAACATCATTATTAGAAAGGGGTGGGGTTTGTAAAGGTGAGTCTAAAAAGGCAGATTTTTACTTGTTTTCGGAACCTCAGGGTGGGTGGGTGGGAGCCAAATGCACATCCACAGAAAGGGATTTCCAGAGGAGGGCAGTGAAGGCGTTTAGGAGCAATGGAATAGACTGCCCAAGTGGCTGCTGAACACCATTCTGCAACCTGGCTTTGTCAGCAGCCATGCCAACCAGCTCATCCAGAAACCCACCCAAGGCAGCTTGAAAACCAACTGGATCCAATTGCCTCCATGGGGGGGACCATCCTAATCGTCCCTGTCTCCAAAGTAGTTGCCTGAATACTTGGGGGAGGGGAACAGCTGCGCAAGGTGAAAAAGACTTTTCCCACTCTTGTTTTCTGGCACACATGCCTCAGATTCTCAGTGTTTCCCTAATTTTCAAGTATCTTTCACATCGAATGAAATCTTGGGCCTTTGGCTGGTGAAAGCTTGCGGTGCACCTGCCTCATTCATAGGTAGCTCTGACCACACAGAGAGCTACATGCGAACAAGAGTACTGGCATATGTCAGTACAAAACACATATGACTTTAGAAGGCGAGGAAGCCTTACAGCAAATGAGTGTATGTCTTGAGATAGAGAGAGCAGGAGAGACTTTGACCAGGCTGACACAGTTAATTGTACAAGAAGGTTATCTGTCGCTTTTAAGAACAGATTAACTAGATTTTTCTGCTTTCACGTTGGAAAAAAGATAGCAAAGTGCAACCTTTACTTAGGGTGAAGTGATGGCACACAACAATGGCACCACTAATCTTTTGTAACAAAGTCACTTCCTCCTTGCTTGGCTCCCTGCTCTTTCATCCAAGCTCTTATCTACACAACACTGGAGATGTTTACACAATGAACTCCTCACTCTATAGACTGTAACTATATAAACCTTGCCCCAGCCCAATGCCCTTCTCAATTGTACTATACAACTCAAGAAAAAGTTAACCTTTGGACTGAATGTTCAGGCATCTGAAACAACAGGCAACTGGCTTTCAGAAGGAACCAGCCCATTCTGACAGCTGTGGAGTGCACATACGTGCACGCTCCAATAACAAAGGGAGGTAAGAGTTCCAGGGATTGGTTTCATGCTGGGTCACTCGGGTGGTTCTAAGGAGCCAGCAAAGAGAAGAGAGTGTGTGCGTTTTAAGAAACATGAGGATCACAAGAGAACACACATAGTACTGTGATGAAACACCCTTCTTCCAATGCTGTATCACTACAATGTCCCTCATTGTCACCCACTGCCCATGCTGGCTAAAGATAACAGAAGAACCCAAAGTCCACATTATCAAGGGACATAAGGTTGGGAATGGCTGGTTTCTATCAAACATGCCCAGACTCAAACCCTCCTCCTGAAATGGTGACTGAGGTATTTAGAACATCCCTAAAAAATAACCTTTATCTATAAAACAAAAGGGGCCGAAGCGTTCTATAGTGACAATGGAAGAGGAAGACGCACCAGTCTGTTCTGTGTGAGGGGACATTTTGAGGGGACTGGGCCAACACTGCAACCCCAGATGCAACTGAGAGCCATCTACTTCCCATGGGATTAAATTAAAAAGCTTTGGATTGGGAGACCATGCCCCAGAGAGGAGCTTCATCTACCCTTGGAAACTCTTGGGCCAGCTATGAAAAGTCAGTTCAGCTCTTCCCGCCGTTATTTTAAACATCTGCCTATTAATCTTGGCCTTGGAGAACTTGTCCTAGGAGCTCGTGAGAATCAGACAACCTCTGATCTACCCAGGCCTTGTTCTGCATTCTCGTTTTCGGCCAGGTGAGCCCAGGACAAATGTATGATAAACCTGTGACATAATAGGATTGCTCATTATCTGGGCCCGCAGACAAATCAGAGCAGAAAGAATACAGGGTCTGAGGGATATATGACAAGTATTATGAGGAGGGAACAAGCATTTGGCAGCGGGCAATACAAGAAGCCTACAGCAGGTCAAGGAACGTTATGTCAAAGATGAGGACTTTCAGGACGGCTCTGAAGTGAAAATAGCAGGAAGCTTTTGATACAAGGAGCTGTCTTGTGGCAACTGTAATCCATACAGGGCATGTTTATACGGGCTCATAAGATGGTTCGAAGGTAGCACAAAGATGTTTACAAGAAGTGAGAAACGTAATCTCTGACACACCTTCAGAAGATGAACAAAAGACATGAATTTGCAGTCATTTTCGACCTCACAGCATTCAAGGGAATTTGGAAGAACTGGAATTTTCCAAAAATATTTGTCTGCGACACAGGAAACAAATGTGCAGTTCAAGAACACATTAGAACAGTGTTGGTGAACCAATGGCACAGGTGCCAAAGGTGGCAGTCGGAGCCCTTTCTGGGGGCACCCGACATCGCCCCTTCACAGCCACCTGTATTCAGCCTAAATTGTTGTATTGCCACTTTGTGAAAAATTAGTGGGTTTTGAATCGCAGTTTGGGCACTCAGGTCTCTAAAAGTTTCGCTATCACTACATTTGACGATCAGCACCATGTTGTGTCCTTGGGCGGCAACAGATTTCACTGACTGAAAACATTGTCACAACTGGGCCTGATCTTGAGAGTTGGTGAATTCAGAGTGAATGTGAACGAGGAAGAAGTTCACACCCTCATGCTGCTTTTGGCTAAAAGCCACACAACTTTTCAACATGGCAGAAAGCTGGTGGGCATGTTTGTACAGAGGTGGCATTAAAAAGTTTCTTTTAGCCATTAACTGTTGAATTTCAGGAACTGCAGTCTGAAACAGGATCCCTGCTAAGGCTCAATTCTTACATAAGAACTCGGGGGCTTAGGCAAGCAGCTTATGTGACTCCTTGTCAACTGAAGACACAGACCACACTGTCACTTTGTGGCATGTGATGACGTTGGCCCTGCTGAACCATAAGTGCAACACACTCAGGAGGAAAAACTGTCCTTCCAACTATAATTTGCATAAATATAAATCCCTGTATCCATGGGATCAACATCTACATTTTCACTTATTTGCGGTCAGAAAATATTTTTTCAGAAAAAAATCCAGAAAAAAAGTTTTCACATATATTACCAGAACTGGCCACTAGAGGATGACAGAGATAGTGATATTAATTTTATGATCCTATGAATTCTTCTTGGTAAAGAATACATAGCATGGTTTCCAATGGCCAATTCTGGTAATGCACGTGAATTTTCCTCCTCTGTTTTTTTATTTAAACATGCTATATATCTTGGAACCAATCCCTCGTGGATATGAGGGTCCTATTGTATCTTTATTTATACTGCCCTTAGCTTCTTCAAAGCCTCTTGAGCATCTTCTTAGGCAAATTATTTTTGTCAATGCAATCATTCCTCAACACTCTCTCAAGATAAAGCCAACAATGGTTATACTGGTTAAAGTGTTGAACTAGGGATACCAGCTTAGAATGCTCACTCGACAGCTTACTGGTTGATTCCACTAACCAAGTGTTCTTCCCAAACTATCTCACTGAATTGTTTTGAGGATTTAATGTTCAGGATCATGGGGGCTGAGAAGAGAACCATGCAGATCACCCTAAGTTCCTTGAAGGAAAGATAAAATATAAAAAAATGGTGGACCACTTCTGGCCCTACACATGTTGCCAGACTGCAGCTTTTATGAGCCTTAGCCAGCAGAACCAATGGTGAGGAGTGGCAACAACAGCCGGAAGGCTGCCCTTTAGCCGTGCCTGATACAAATGGAAGAACCAAATAAAAGATCGGCTGAATCAAAGGCAGAGGTAGGAAAAGGAAATAAAATCATTTTGTATGCACGGACTTCCTCTTCCCGAATCTTTGCTTGAAATGCTTTGAGCCTGGGATGGGGCACAGCATCTGTCTCCCTCTCCCTCTATGTCAGAGGCCCTTTAGTGGCCTTCTGAGCCAAAGGAACATCAGGAACAGCTTTGGGTCCAGAGGGGCTCCCCACCAGCCGTTTCCCAGTGAAAAGGAACTGCAGAGTCCTTCCAGCACCAACAGTAGAGAGATGCCCCTCAAACCACCATCTTTTGCAGATTGTAATCAGTGTCTTCAGGTAACCCATTCCCTGGGCATGGATTTATTTGGCAGAGGAGACCAGAGGGAGACACACAGGACTGCGTTTACTGGAGCAGAAGGAAATTAACTAGGAGCAAATAACACTGAAATTTGTGGGATGACGCTTGGAGCACTCACTTCTACTATTTCCAACTTAGCCTTTTGCTTTGCTACGGCAGCAATACACAAAGAGAGCAGCATATCTTCATTCTTTGGAATTATGGGCACCTGATGTTTAGCTACCATGTGTATTTTCCCACCCCCCTTAAGCGCTTTGTGTTCTCACTGTCTACTGTGTAATAAAACTGACAGTTTCTCACTTTAAGAGCTCCAGGGTTTTGTGGTCCAGGGCAAGTCTGGGGTTCCCAGTTAGGTCCAGTTCCTGTAACTTTGGAGGCAGGTTCTCAGGTAATGTGACTTCGGTCAGCTCATTACAGCTCAAGTCCACACACTGCACAAAAGGGAGGGAGGGAGAGAGACAGGGAAAAAGAAAGCAGAGACACAACTTGAGAAAAGTATCCTGAGATCTAATACAAATTTTAAATTAGGCAAAACAACATAAAAACAACTGATTGGCTTTGGTAAACCAGTGCCTGGATTTTACTATGTGAGCCACAAGTGGGAGCACCCATAACATACGTGGGGCATGTTTATACACAGGAAACGAATGATTCCGGAAGAATGCTTTTCTTCCTGACATCTATTTTCCTTGTGATACATTTCGGTTTGTTTCCAGAAGAGGACTCTGCATGAATCCCAACAACAACTTGTGATAGCATGGCTAGGACAACCTAATCTGTTATTACGATGCCTTCAGTCTTGGGAGTTTGGCAATATTTTATTGAAGCGCCAGACATTTTATTTCATTGTATACCCATGCAATGAAAGACTCCTTTTGTAATCTTTCATACCATCACGTCATTAGAAGGCGTGCTTCCGCTCCTCCCAATCTTCATGCATTTTGCAAAACAAGTGGTGATTTGCCTGCTTGTAAATGCACTGCTGTTAAGTGAGTTTTAATTAAGAGTAATTTCACGAGCATACAGATCCCAAGCTATTTGGGGAGTAGGACCTGTCTTGATTGGGGCACAAATGCTGTTGCTCACCACAAACCCTAAGTGTGAAGCAGGCTAATACCATAACTGCACATTCCAAAGGTGTTTTAACAGCTAAGCCTGCAATGAAAGTCAGAGAAAATGTAACAAGTCACAAAGGAAAAGCGAATGGATGGATGGCAACACCACCATTGATATTCCAATATATCATAGATAAATTGGGGATGTTAGAGATAATACTAAAAAAAGAATGGGAAGCAAGAAAAATAAAAAATAATAATTAAAAAAATCCAAACTGCAGATAACACAAAATGTACTCTATTGAAGGATTACTTGCTTCTCTGGCATTACGATGTGGTTCTATGAATTAAATCCATGACCAGGGATCAAGACATTGAAAAATTGTGACAAAAATGTAAAAAATGTACAGGCACAGAGATTAAAACCTGGTTCAACCTACGTATGAGAACAATTGTTGCCAGAAGTAGTTAATACTAAACAGAGCTAATAGTGCCTTTCCACATGGCCTGGCTTATTGAAAATGAGTACCTGTATTTTTTTGCTCTATAAGATGCACCGGACCATAAGGTGCACCTAGGTTTTAGAGGTATGTAGGTGTGAAAAAATATTCACACATACATACTTCATTGAGGTCCGGAGGTCTCTGTGGCACTGGCTGATGGCTCCCTTCCCTACCGACCTGATGATTCCAGCCTGGGAAAGCTGACCTACTTTCTATGCCAGATTCCCGGTGTGCCCACCTTGACAGGGAGCACATGGGAGGTGGCAGGAGTGGCGGCGTGCGACGAGGAGGAGAACAATCATAAGCCAAAGAAGGAGCACTTTCATCCATGCACTTCCTCACGCTCCAGCATCACTCCCTTCAGCGGCACCCGTCCTCCCTTGGCATCATCACCCGGGTGCGGGCATGCCCCCGCCACTCTTCCTGACTCGGGTGCGCACGCACAACTGCTGGAACCAGCTGGCAGCCCTGAGAGGGAGTAGAGGGGTAGAGAACGTGCTTGGGCTGTCTTGCAGAGGACGCAGAGAGCGCCGGTAGCAATGGTGAGCTTCGAAGGGGCTTGAAATGTCAGTCTAGGGTGGAGAAGTGGAGGAGACGTGGGGCTGGAAAAAGAACACACTCTCTCTCTTGCTCTTAGAGGGAAAGCCCGGGAGTCAGCGATTGACTCAAGGAAGCTCTACTGGTGGCTCCAGGAAAGTTCTCTCTCTCTCTCTCTCTCTCTCTCCCCCTCCACCTGAAAGAGAAACCTCTGGCCTGGCTATCGCGAGATGCTGCCTTTTGCAATAGGAAGCTGCAGACTCTGGTCCCCCATGTGCCCAAGTCCTCACCATGGCAGACGCACAGGCTCCTTCTGCAGCTCCTGTTCTCAGGCTCGGTCTGGCTGCAGAGTTCTGAGACAGTGGCGGTAGCGGCTCCCCATTCGGGGAAGTGTGCAGATGACTGGAGCCTGCAGCTTCTTAGCACACACATGGAAAACAAGGCCAAAGGGAGAAACTGCACCATGTGGGCCACTGAAAGCCCAGTGGCCTCCGGCCCCTTCAGATGAAGATCACCCATGTCTTGCAGGTGTGCGCAAGCAAACCCTTGCCCCCTCCCCTTCCTGAGGGCGCTCTTCTGAAAAGGAAGGCAGAGCTCCCCTCAGCATCTACAGCCGAAACATCCCCTCCCACCCACTCTCTCCCAGCCAGGATGCCTCCCTGGGGCCACCATGAACACAGCTTTCCCTGGCTGGAATCATCAGGTCGGTGGGGAAGGGAGCCTTTTCGGCATGGCCAAAAGTGCCCAGCGGGCCACCTGCCACCGCCGGGGTCGAGCAACTGACAGCTTGAAACATCATCCAGGCATTTCCCGAAAGCAACATTTCCATTACAGGCGGCTTCCAAACACCTTAAACAGGAACTCTCACGCATTACATTATCCCAACACAAAATTCGTACTTTGATTTCGCCAAGTTGCATAACTTCAGGAAAGACTTCAATGCAATTGGAGTGTGCAATCACAGTATGCATGCGCCGACAGTTCATGATGGTGGTAGGAATGGATTTTAGCTTGTTTCCACTCACGTCAATTTCTTCCAACTCTTCAAGTTTCGCCATTTTGCTGGGTTGGGGGGAAAGAGGAAGAGGCAAGAAAATATTTTATACAGCTTTCAAAAGCACTTTCAGAATGATGGCATTAAATGTAAATGGTTATTTATTTATTTATTTATTTATTTATTTATTTATTTATTTATTTATTTATTTATTTATTCTGCCCATCTTCTGGGGGAACTCCAGGTGGTTTACGGCAGTCATATTAATAACAAATTAAAAAACAGATATCAAACATATAATACAATAATTGTAAGAAACAAAAGTAATAGAATAATCGGCCAAGATGGCAGCTTATGTTTCACACACAACCCCCCCCCCACTAATGGTCGCCAAATGCCTCTCTAAAAAGCAAGGTCTTAAGAGCTTTTTTGAAGGCTGGCAGGGACTGTATTAGGCAAAGCTCACTCAGCAGTTTGTTCCAAAGTGTAGGGGTGGCCACAGAGAAGGCCCGGTTTCGGGTGATCGATTTCCAGGCCTCTCTGGGAATGGCCACCCAAAGTGAGAGCGCCTGCAACATTCTGGTGGGTCGGGCCTCAGTTGACTTCTGGAAGATCTGCTGTGTCAGGTACTCAGGTCCCAAGCCGTGGAGGGTTTTGTAAGTCAAAAGCAGTACCCTGAAACTTATTTGGGATGCAACAGGCAACCAATTCAAACGGGCCAAAACTGGGGTGATGCGGTCATATGTGCCCGCAACAGTCTTGGCTGCTGCATTTTGTAACCACTGTAGTCTCTGAATAAGGGTCAAGGGCAACCCCATGTAGAGTGTGTTGCAACAATCTCTATCCTCGAGATCACAAGCACCTGCACAACTGTTCTCAAAGAGGCCTCATCCAGTTACAGGCGGATCTGGGCGATCTGCTGGAGATAGAAAAAGGTAGACTTGGAGACGGCCATCACCTGGGCTTCCAGGAATGAGGCTGGATCCAAGACCACGCCCAGATTCCACACTCTATCCAGGACACACCAACACTGCAGAGCAGATTGGATGACAAAGCAAATACTGTGAAATGAATTGTCGCTTGTTAACTCCAGTATTCCTGCCAAGAAAACTCCATGGACATGGAGTCACAAAGAGTCGGTCACGACTGTAATGATGCAACACACACACACACACACACACACACAGCCTTGCCATGTATGGCTTGCACAAAGAACTCCACAGATGGAACTGGCTTGTTCCATTTGTGGCAACCCATTTATGGGCAGCTGCCACTGGTCCAATGCATAGGGGTTGCAATCTTTTGTTCACCAGTGTTCTCATTTTCACTCATCCCCTCTCAATTCCAGTTTTTGTCCTTGAAAAATGGGTGCAATAATGACTTATTTTACAGGCATTAAAACTGCTTGGCTGCGAGGAAGAAACCTCCTTAACTTCCAAAAGGGCCTCCCTTAATGTGCTGCTAAAGAAACCAGGAGAAGGCCAGATAATTAGCAGAAGGAGAAAAGGAGAGGTGCTGAGGTGGGGGGAGGATTGCACAAGAATGATGAGAAGAGGAAAAGAGGGGAGATGAAGAGGAGTTGAGCTCCTCTTCAGAACAGAAGTGCAAAACAGCCAGCCAAATCTTTGCCTGTAGGTCTCTATTAATAAAGTCAACGGACTCCTCCTTGGTTCTTAAAAGAGACAAGCAGCTGTATTACACTCTGCCCTCCCTCTTGCACAAGGGTCTCAATTAGGCTAGCAGGCAGACATCCTACATCTCCATTGGCTTGAGCATCCTGCCTCTTGGGGTTGCTTAATTGGCAGAAACTGCTAAGGGCAAATCCATCTGTCAGCAATCTTCTTCCATAGGGTATTTTTTAAAAACACACCAGGAGGATAGGATTCTGTCTCCCCTTTCCTCCTTTGATCTCCAAACTCCAGGTAAACAGTGAGCATCAGACACTCTTGCCTTTGTGCGTATAATATGGAACACTGTTCTTCCCCCGCCAGACTTCGTAACCTTGAAAATGCATGCTCAATTGATTACAGTCACGTATGACTATCCATTTGAGCAAATATCTATGGCTAGGCAAGATACTACTACTACTACTACTACTACTACTACTACTACTACTACTACTACTACTACTACTAATAATAATAATAATAATAATAATAATAATAATAATAATAATAATAATAATAATAATAATAATAAAAGTGCATGTGAAAGAAATACTGGCAACAACAGACTGTCACTATTCACTTGTAGTTCACTGCCAGAATTCTGCTGGTGATTTACTCATGAGTTCGTGAAATCTTACATTGTGGCAGCAATTTACTACTAACTGAGGAAGTATGGGTTGTGTTCCTGATCATGCAACAGACATACAATTGGGACCACAACTAGTATCTTATCAATTTCAGCCATTTGCCACAATAAGTTATGAGATATCATTTATGCAAACATAGGCCCTTTGTACACGACCCCTAAACTCTGCCGCAAATGGCTTTAAGCTCCGGAGCTTAAAAATGTTTCCCCACCAGCTCCGGGGTTTACAGGAAATTAAGTGCGACCACGCCCACTTTAGCGCGTCCCAGCGCACCTTTCAAGTACCTGCTCTCTGGAGGTGAAAATTCTTTGATGCGGTGTAACGATAGTGAGTGCGGGGCTCTCCTCGCTTCTGTTTGTTGTTTTTTGGCTCCCGCCCCTTTAAGAGCTACTTAAGAGACTGGAATGTTGCCGTGGCAAGAGCGAGAGGCAGAGCGGAGGTGAGCCACCTCTCTTTTCTTCCTGTTTTTTCTCCCTCCCCTCACGCAGCCAGCAGCCAGGAGTGCGGAGGGGGTGGGAATGCAGGAACAGCGACAAACCCCTAAGATCTCTGGTCCGGATTTAATTGGCCAGCGGATCTTAGGGGTCGTGTGAAAAGGCCCATAGACTGCCTACAGGATTATGGCCTACATATTTAAATATTTCCATCACTAACGTCCATGGGTGTTCCTTTAATCATTTTTCCACGGACAACTTTTAGTTTGCAGCTGAGGTGATTGTTATCACCTTTTTACAAGCCCTCGTTTTGTGTTTCAATAGCTTGTGGGATTCCTCCTGTATGTGTTTTACTTCAATCCTCTCTTTCCATCAACAATAATGCAGTTAAAATGTCATCTCTTTCAGTAGGGAACAAAATATGGTGTATTTTGAAACCAACATGAAGCTCAATGACATTTGCTCACATGTTATCCTTTTTTTTGCTAAGGTCATGGCTAATGTAAATAAATAAATGACTGGCGCATGGATCCTATGGTGTCCTTTTTTCCGAATTTTCCTCCATGCCATTCGTCACCCATGCCTCTCCCTCATAATCCCCTCCCTCCCTTTGCTGCCTTCCATTTCACAGAGAGGCTGCCTGTAAAAATCCTTGTGCACAAAGCCTACTTCTCTCTTTCCTTCAAATTGGCAGGGGCACACAATACCACTGCCTATACGATATCCTAGCTGCCTAGATGCCCTAACCACATCCGATCTCACTTGATTTCGGAAGCTAAGCAGGGTCGGCCCTGGTTAGTACTTGGATGGGAGACCACCAGGGAATGCCAGGTGCTGTAGGTGCCTGGAGTAGGAACTGGCAAGCCACTCCAGTATTCCTGCCAAGAAAACTCCATGGACATGGAGTCACAAAGAGTTGGTCACGACTATAATGACAACACACACACACACACACACACACACACACACACACACACACACAATATCCTAAAAACGGCTGTTAAACCGTTTGAGACTGCAGAAGTCACGGGAGCTACAGTTGCTGTCACATCCCATACTCACCTTGCGGGGAAGCTCTGCAGACGATTGTAGGCCATATGCAGGATTTTGAGGTGAGGGTGTCCCGTTAACAAGGGCACACATTTATCCGTGAGGTGGTTGTTTGTCAAATAGAGCTCCTGTAAAATGCTGCGCGTCTCTTCCGAAAGGGTGGCTGGAGGCAGCATTTCCAGTTTGTTGGCAGAAGCGTTCAGGTACCTCAAGCTGTAAAACAAGGGATTTGCAGTTTGAGAAAAATACTGTATTGTCTTGTTTCATTCAAAGAATGACAAATGGGGGCAGGGAAGAAAAGCCACACGGCCCATCCCTGAGGTGACAATGTCCAGACAGTACCAGCCTAGAATCACAGTTGCATCAAAAGCACTCGGCCATGAAGAATTATGTGTCACTTCAGGCATTATGGATATCTTAGGCAGAAAGAAAAGGCTTCTGGTACAGGGAGCAATGTGAAATTCATGCATCGTGTTAATGGCAGGCGCACCGTACTGCAGCCAAACAGATAAACGGTGGAACACCAAGAGGGCCATCTGCTTCCCAGCTCATATGCGAGGTACCACTCGCTGAAGCAAATGGCCTATATAATGTATGGCTGCACTATGCTGGAAATATACCAAGGGCCGCCAAGAATACCATTCATGTTTATTTCAGTCACAGAAACACATTCATAGTCAGGCTTTGTAGGTGTCATTGGTTCTGAGCATCCAGCGAAAGACAGTGTTTCTAGAAAAAGTGTAAAGATATTTTCCTTTGCACTCCATATTATATTACAACAGAAGCGTTTTTGTTCCTCTAGGAACTGTAGTTATATTTTTTTCGATAACAAGGAAATATGGGGCCACAGAAGTCATCGTAAGTATGGAAAAGCAGATCAGAGACAGGGATCTCAACACTTAGGGTCTTCTATTCCACAACGTTGCTGACAACGTCCATGTCAACGTTTGATATCTCATCTGTTTAAAAGTACAGTGGTACCCTGACTTAAGAGCAGCTCGACTTAAGAGCAATTCGACTTAAGAGTGGAAAACTGTTGGCGTTTTAACTGCCGCCTTACGAATTTTAGATATGTTCTGCTCAACTTACAATTTTTTTCAATGTTTTGATTTTTTAACTTATTCTTTTTTCAATTTTTAGATAGGTACCCAGACTTAAGAGTAGTTTGACTTAAGAGCAAGCATTCGGAACGGATTAAATTCATAAGTTGAGGTACCACTGTATTTGAAATACTAATTGGGGGTTGCAGAAAATTGTCTAAAACAAGAGTACTTTTACATCTGCAGTATTAAAATAGCTTAGATAGGTTTTTCACAATAACGAGCCAGCTTCAGCAGAGAGAGGTTACTGAATTTGTAACATTTCTTGGCAACTGACTGGTCTATTTTGCTTTTCAATTTGTAAACAGAGGTAAGATGGTGGCAAACCTTTTATAGAAGAAAAATATGTTAGACTGTAGCATCCTCTAGTGGCATTACTATTAGATGCTGCAGAACAGCCACCGCAGTAATCGGCACTCATAGTCACTTCCTCCCCCAAGTATCAGTTCAGACAGCCATCAGCTCCCCTAGCTATGCACTTCCCATGTACATAAGAAAGAAGTAAATGTCTGAATGCCTGAGGGTCCGCGTATAAGTATACACCAAGTATAAATAAGGTGAGAGGGCATGCATGGTAAGGAATGAACAAGCATTGGAGATGGGCATAAACCGGGCTTGTAGGTTAATTTCAGTTTGATGGCGTGGCACCACAAGTGCTGCGCGTTCCCTACCCCCACTCCGCCCAGATCCTCCACTCATCGGCTGGCACACGCTGCTCTTTCCCTCCTCTCTGCATGACTGTCCAGTCACAAGCTTCCCTCTTCTGCCTCATCCAGCAGCCCTGCATCCAGATGAGGAGACAGTGCAAGGATTCCTGTACTGCTGTCTTTGAATGGGCAGCTCTCAACTCCATCTGCCACTGATTGGGAAGTAATAGGAGTTGCATGCCAGACTGAGGGGAAGACAGGTGGACTGTGTGAATTCGCAGATGGTCATTCAAAGAACTAGCATTACAAGTAAGCAGCCAGTCCTCGTTCTTCATGGTCTTTGTGAAATCACACACATGGATTACTGGCAAGCTTACTTATCAGCTGGTGAGATGTCACACTAATCTAGAGGAAATCACCACACTACCAAATGTGACATCAATCTTACCCTGGATGTCCAATTTGTAATGTTTGATTATGGAACCAGGTTGTCTCCGAAATGTCTCCAAGTTCAACTCCTTTTAGAAGCACAATGGATTGTATTGTGGTGTCCTCTGGACCTTGTATGTGAAACTTCAACAATGCTCCAGTTGAGTTTGGGATGTTTAAGAAGGAATGTGGCTTCTTTTTTGTGAATCTTTTAGGGATACTCTTCCTTGCTTGATGTTGGGGACAAGGCAGATGGCCACAGACAGCGATTTGCAAACTGAGGATGCAGGAACCAAGGTCCCCAGGGCAATGGTGTGGACAGCCTATCTCCTACAGATCTTATCTCCTACAGATAAGATGGCTGGCTCCTGATGGCTTTTTTCTTCACACAATTGACAATGCTGAGGTTGATGCCCTTCATCTAGGTGGCACAAACACTTTGAAGGTCTGTTAGTGTGAGGAATTTTTATTTTTACAGCTCAGGGATCTTTTGAACAAGCCAATTGGGGCCATAAAAAGGCAGGAATGGCTGTTAACTGCATAGTTAAACTGACAATGCCTAACAATTACTATCTTTTTTTTTTAGAGTAGAAGGAAAAAGAGGGAGGAAAAAGAACTATATACACATGTTTTGATGATGGCACTCTATGAGAAAAACTCCTGAGGTGTTCTCCCAGTGGTGGTAAGAAAGGACCTGAGGGCTGCCTTAAGGGGGAGGATTATATTTTGTAATATACAAAATGGAAATGGTGTGTCTTAACACTTTCTCTAGGACAATGGCTCCTAATCTGAGGTATGTCTACCCACATCCCAGGGGTATGAACCAGACCATTTTAGAGGTTTTTTTTTTTTTTTTAAAAAAACTGAATTAGGGGAGGGAAAGACACACACATCAGCAGTGTAAGGCAAGATACAAGTCAAAAACTGAATGTCAGGATGAGTGGCAGAACAGGTTTTCTTCACTTTATCTAAACTTGAGAGAAGACCCATTCCCTCACTTTGTTATTTGGGCCCATGGTCCCTTCCTAAACAATGTTTTGCAAATGCATAACTGCAGTGTGCCCCTCACAGGCTTAAGCTTTCACTCTCTTTTGCTTCACAAACATTTGAGGAATGTTGTAACAGCACTGGTGCCTATAAAAGCAGACATCTCGGTCAGTCCTGTGAGCAGCATTCAATGAGTGAGTTCTCCAGGGTCTTCTGTGATGTATTTACTTGAATTCATTCAATTCTTTTGAGTTTCAAATGTAAGTATTTAAGTACTGTCTGCTCACCTTCCTATTCCATCATTTTTAAATCCCACTACAGGGTTCTTTAGTTAGAACATACAAATTTTAAATAGCAACAACCACATTAATTACAAATATTTTACTAATATGAAGGGTATTTTTTTAGAGATACAGGTGGAAAAAGGTTGGGGACCACAGCTCTGGAAGATTCCAAAGGTGTTTCCCTAGGCTCAAAACAAACCCATGTGAGATTTCACCAAGACCACACACACACACACACACACACACACACACACACACACACACACACACACACACACACACACACACACACACACACACACACACACACACACACAGACAAAGAGAAATGCTATCTACTGCTGTAGGGAATCCGACTTGACACGAATATGCTTGTTTTGAACATGAGTCCCAAAATGAATCATGAATCAATTCCATTTACTGGGGTAGGGCTGGGATCACAGGGAAGGTTTCAAAAATCACCTTCTCTTTCCACAACAGTTCTCCTTACAATTATCCTCATGCTATTCCGCCCCCCAACTCCTCAACTCTACATCAACCAATTCTTATTATAGTGTCTTTTCCCAAAATGGAAGGAGGGTATTTCAGGGGTGCAAGAATGGTATAGTATTCAACTTGTACTCCACAGGGTTACACTATCTATGACTATTCTGCATGGATGCGCTCCTGGATTCATCCCTGAACCTGGATGCGAAAGTCTTGGCAAAGGCCAATAGTTCATTTCCACAGTTAAAATTAGTGAGCGAGTTACACCTGATCCTGGAGAGGTCTTGTCTGGCTATGGTGACGCATGCATTAAATATGCCTTGTGCTCTACATAGGGATGCTTTGGAGAAGAGTTTGGAAACTTCAGTAGGTCAAACAGGATACAGCTGGACTGGTGACTGGAGCTAGCTACAAGGAGAACAGATATTTCTTATCCCAGCCGCTTTGTAAATTATCAGTCAATTTCTGGGCACAAATCAAAGTGCTATGAAACCTTAAATCCTATGAAACCCTAAATGATTTGGGTTTCAGGCTATGTGCATATTTTCATTTTGCACAGATACTATTCAGAGCATTTGCCTTATTATCATGATCACTAAATCCCACAACAGGGGCCATAATAATCTACAGCCTGATACATTCACACCAGTAGAAGTGCCACTGCTGCCTCTCATTCTTTTAGATTTCCTTCTGAGAAAGGGTACATTAAGAATGGAATCCAAGTTGTAGGTCAGGTCTCAGATACAGCTATCAAAATGCTGAAGGCCACACTGGCTTGGCTCCCCCACCCCCACCCCCACCCCCTTTCTAGACAATGTCAATGAAAAATGACAGCTGTGACAATCTGGAAGCCATTTGACATAAGATCAAACAAGAATGTTTGCTTGAAACAACAGTAATGTGAATCTGACTCAACCAACAATGGAAAGCAGAACTCCAGTTATAGCTTAAAATATTTGCAGCTGAGATTCAAGTACAGGATAAATATTAGCAGTTCCCCTCAGACAGACTGTATGGACAGCTACACCAAATAAATAAATAAATAAATAAATAAATAAATAAATAAATAAATAAATAAATAAATAAATAAATAAAATGCTAATTAATACATTCAAGCCCAGGTTGTTGACACTTGCCTTCTGCAAATAAAAAGCCAGACACACGACTAAGCCATCACGTGGGTCGCTGCAAATGGGAGGTGTGCATATATGTGCACAAAAACCTTCCCATTAAAAATAAGAACCGCCAGGAGCTCAGGAGAACAGAAACTAGGTTAGCTCTACACATTCCAGAGAAGTCAGTCTCATTGGGGGGCGGGGGGGGGGGGAGAGAAAGCAGCTTAATCATCGGGACCATTCATTATTTAACAGAAGCTCTGTGCCTTCAAAATGGGGTGGCACACACACACACACACACACACACACACACACACACACACACACACACACACACACACACACACACACAGAGAGAGAGAGAGAGAGAGAGAGAGAGAGAGAGAGAGAGAGAGAGAGAGAGAGAGAGAGACTGAAGTTTACAAGGTTATAAAAAGAGGCAAGGAGAAGCCACTTGCCTCGAGCCTTTCCATCTAAAAAACTAAAAGCACGCACGTCCATTCACACAAGTGACTCGGAAACAAAACAAAAGTCCCTGCAGAGCGGCAAAAATCGACACAAAGCAAAATGACAAAACAAAACAAAGCCCCAAATCTGTCTCTACATATCTCGCAATAAAATGACAAGACGTCGCTTTGGGGGATGCAATGTACAGTATGGATAAGCAACAGTCTACATTCCGCAGCACAGCTAATGGTCTTGATCAGAATACTGAGAGTCTTGTACATATACAGCTAAGTTCCTCATGCGTAGACATTCCAACCACCAGCTCCCAGTACTACTGTGCAGACTGGGGCAGACAGAGATTCCCTGGAGTGGAAAAATGCATCGTACACTTCTATCCTGAAAAACGAACTTTAGTATTGTGTCCACAGTCAGAGTGAACATTCTCACATGCTGATTATCTACTCTGACTACAATGTCAAGTGTTTGAACAGCTTCCCAATATCATAAATCCACTTGTTATCCCAACCAGTCAACTCACTGAACTGTAAATCAACATTTCTGTAAATCCCAATGAGTTAATGGGCCTATTGTGGTTGCAGCCAACAATTTCCCACATCTTATCTATAGCCCTTTTTAATGGAGACAGTTACACCTCCTCTCTCTCTCTCTGTGCATATGCATATGCATGTGTGAGTATGTGTTTGTGTGCATTTGTGTAGGTGTGGGTGTGGGTGTGAGAGAGAGCGCAGCAGAAAGAAATAATATGCACACGTGCAAATTAACAGCATGGCAGGATAGTCGGCTACATTCGTTATCTTGTATTTCTTCCCAACAAAATGGTGACATTTAATTTTAACAACCAAACCATGAGGAAAGCAAAGCTAAGAGACAGAAGGCACAGATATCAGTTCATCACCATTTCAAAATGTCTTCCCCATTGGTAAGGGAACATGAAATAGTTCACCCGCGTCAGTTCACCTGTCTTTATCAATGCACTCGATATTTGACCTCTTCAGTTCAAAGTATGCAGCTTAGAACGGAAAGCAAAATGTCAATGGATAAGAGAGGAGGCACTGAAAGAATCTGGTTGTTATTATCTAAAACAGTGTTTTTCAACCTTTTTTGGGCAAAGGCACACTTGTTTCATGAAAAAAATCACGAGGCACACCACCATTAGAAAATGTTAAAAAATTTAACTCTGTGCCTATATTGAATTGCAGTTTGGGCACTCGGTCTCTAAAAGGTTCGCCATTGCTGGTGTAGGGAGAAGCAGGACAGAGGGGCCACAGATTGAGGCAGCCCGCTCTCTAGCACACAGTTCCCACTTACCTGTGTTGTTTTTTTAAAGACATTTTGCCCTGCATGGACTTCTGTGTCCAGTGGAGACCTGAGAAGGGGCACTGACTCTCCAGGAACACAAATAAGACCCAAAAGCCCATCTTACTCTCCACACTGTGGCCAAGGCAGATGCCTTCAGCAAGTCCAGCGACAGGAGGGGAGGAGGATGAAGGAAGGCAGGAAGGAAAGAAGGCAGAAAGTGTTCTGCTTGTATACCGCCCCATACCACTTCAAGGAGTCTCTGGGCGGTTTACAGTTTTAATTACAGTAGGCAGGCTGCTAGACATACACATATGCAGGCTAGAAATGATCACGTTTCTATGAAGAGGGGAAAGGGTACGAATGGAAAGAGAGAGGTGGGGGGGAAGAAAGAAAAGACAGAGAGAGAGGAGAGGGTGAGCCAAGACAGAAAGAAAGGGGCAAGACTTCAAGGAACCCATCGCGGGCCCCCTCAGAGACGGCTCTTCCCCTCCCGGACCCTAAAGGCTGGCCGTCCGGCCATCCAGCCGTGCCAGTAGCCCCCCCGCCCACCCGCCTCCTCAGCCCAGGCCCGGCGGAGGCCTCCTCCATCCCCTCCTCCTCGCAGCCCTGCCGCGGTGCTCGTGGGGCAGCCGGGCGCCCCTCCTCCCCTTCCCCTCACCTGGTGGTTTGTTCTGGGCTGGGGCTCCCGGGCCGGCTCGTGTGGGCGGGCGGGCTGTCGGGTGGCTCAGTCCATTGGTAGCTCCCAGGAAAGGGGTGGTGGTGGTCCAGGGTAAAAAAAGAAGGGGGGAGAGGGAAGTGAGCGAGTCGCAGAGGCGGCGGCAGGCACAGGGCAAACACTAAGAGAATGAGCGGGGCCAGGTCCAGCCGGGGAGGAAGTGACGCCAGTGCCGCGGGCCTTGGGGGGGAGGAGCCAAGCTGGCCCTTGGACACTATTTATAGCGCCTCCCAGCTGTGGGCCACCCGCTGGCCCTGGGTTGAATTTCTTTAGAATTTTTCAATTTTTCCCACGGCACACCAGGCAACATCTCACGGCACACTAGTGTGCCGCGGAACAGTGGTTGAAAAACGCTGATCTAAAAGAAACGACTCGAGGAATGGCAGGTTGTGAGGATACCAAGGCAGAGATGAAAGAGAAATGTTGCTGGCAGACTGTTCACCAGCAGTCCTCAGTATCCAGAGGAACTCTCCCTTTTCAAAGCACCATCTTCTGCTGATAACCAATGTGATTACCCATAGCTTCCCACTGAGTCTAGCTGAGTCAAACTAGTCCCCCACCTCATTGCATGGAGTATTTCTGCAACATGACTGAGCTCTTAACACATTCCACGACATTTGACAGAAAGTTTATCCATGTGGGTGAAGAAGTCTTAACACTTATCAATAGAGAGTTCAGAATGATGGTAACAGAATGACAATACACTGTATATGCGAAACACACACACACACACACACACACACACACACACACACACACACGTGAAGAGAGAGAAAGAGAATTCTAGACCTCTTCTGTATTTTTGTAGTCATTCCAGAATTCATAAATGGAAAAGGCGGGGGGGGGGGGAAGCAAACAACAAATTTCAAGCAGAAAAAATCCAAAAAGCATGAAAATTTCATGAGGCAAGAACTGAGGGAAATACTGTAATTAAGCAAGCTTGAGGATACTTTGTTCTATGACAGACTCCTCGTCATGCAGAAGCTATAAATGTTGGCCTCATTAATATCAAGTCTCTCCCTCCCAAGAAAAGCCCAGGAAAAAGTAGGTTGGCAGAAAGAAAATATGGACTAAATAAAAGCTAACAAATCACAGGTCTCCATAAGTGGACAGCCTGAGAAATGGAAGGCACATTGTTTTGTCAAAAGGAGCCAAATGGGCCACCTACTGAAACTTTCAAAGCCTGTTACTGTCAA
Organism: Phrynocephalus forsythii; assembly: GCA_029282475.1. Lineage (NCBI taxonomy): Eukaryota > Metazoa > Chordata > Lepidosauria > Squamata > Agamidae > Phrynocephalus > Phrynocephalus forsythii. The sequence continues at coordinate 34,354,884 of JAPFRF010000003.1, read as the reverse complement.
TTAAGCCTTCTTGTGGTCCGACACATCTCTCTTGCATGGACTACCAGAAATATATTCTCCAAACTGACCTGTCTTTTGGGCGGAAACTCCAAATTCAAATTACATTTCAAAGTAGGCAGATCCATCACACAATATTGTAGTATCCCGTGTGTGTTCTGTGCCATTGGGTTGGAATCAACTTAGAGATACTCTAATAGGGCTTCTCAAGGTAAGCAAGACATTAAAGGGAACAGTTTTAACAGTTTCACTCTCTCCCCAATGCATTTCTATGGCCAAGTAGGGTATCAGAACCTGTTCTCCAGAATCCTCGTCTGTCACTCTATCCACTATACCACCCTGGGAATACGGTGGTACAATAATAAGGTATGGTTTCATCAGAGAATATGGCACGAAGGCTGGGCTTTCCAAAGTGGAGGCAGCACATAGATTTCCTCATCTGCTCACGGCTGATAACAAGGATGGACTTTCAAATGAGGTTTAAGCTTCTCGATTGCTCCCCTCACACTCTTCTGTACTGGCTGCCTTTGAAGATGCTCCAAAGCTTTGAACAATTATTCAGAATGGAGCAATAAAACTGATAGCTTGCGTTGAGTGGTATGAGCATAACACGCATCTGCTGTGCCAGCTCTGCTGGCCTTAGGTACAATTCCTCACCCACTGCAAATTACAGGGCTGGCATCATCTTGGGACCTGAAAAGAATCAATTGTCCAACATGTACCTACCCAGATTCAGAGATCACGCTTGAATGCCTCTTTAGGTGAAATGCCAGATGGTTAAATCTAAAAGGGCCTTTGCAGTGGTGATACCCTAACCACTATGCCTCTGATTCAAAGAGGCTCTCACTCATTATTCCAACAATGAAGGAAGATCTTTTTTTTTATCCTCCTATACTTTTTTCATTTGCTCTAGTTCTAAATCAATTGTATCTCTGTGCGCTGCTTCTGCATTTTGAAAAATGGGCCTGTTTTACCTTACATATATCCAAACATGCCTGTATTTTTCCCTGTTGCAAAGTGCTGTAAATAATTAGGTTTTATAGGATGGCAGTTTAAAAAATAAATAAATTATAAATAATACTCTCAAAATGTTTAGTAGGATTCAGACAGAGAACAAGAACAAGTACTAGGATTTTTTTAAAAATAAATACAGAAAACTAATATATATGCCTTTCCAGTTTTGATTCACAAAATCAAACCAGGTTCCCACAAAGTGTTGCTATCAGACCTAGGAAATTATTAGAGATATGTTTCAAGAAACAAAATAAAACAACACAAAAAGCCCTACTCCTTGGTAACATGATTCCTTTTATCCTGAACACATGCAGTGATGAAGTATAAATCTGAAATTAATTTCATCCTATCTGAAGAAACCAGAAGGCCAGCCAAAACCACAGGGCATCATTTTGGATTCTGTACTCCAGTTCACAGTTAGTTTAACACAAGGAGTTCATTATGAAAAGTTTAAAATGCTTTGAAACAATATATTTCAATCTGAGGAACTTGTACTTTCCCCCACTTTAAATTACAAGAGGAATTATTTCTGTTTGAATGAATAAGACAGAACATCTGTTCTCCAAACAGATGGCTCATGAACTGAGAAGTAAGGTAACCTTATGTGGAATCAAAAGACTGGTCACTCAGAACTCCCGAGTGCAAAGACCGGAAACCTGAAGTAAGTGGCAAGCTTCCTGATTAACAGATCTAGAATGCCAAACTGCTTCGAGTTTCAAATCACCACAACACATGGGCAATATCTCAACTGAGTATGTTGTTTCACTGTACAGTGGACCCTTGTATAACGAACAGTTTGTATAACGTAAAATCTGTACAACATAAAATATTCTGGAGATAGGGGAAATTTGCTTAACGTAATCACCTATGGGGCGAATCCGTACAACATAAAAATGGGATTACTCCATTTTCAATGCATTCCTATGGGAAATTTGTATAAAGGAAAATTTGCTTAACATGATTTGATTTGGAACGAATTAATTCCTTTATACAAGGTACAACTGTATTTACTAAATGCAGTGGGGCCGGAGGAGAGTACAAAAAAAAAGATGAAGAGGGAATGGAAAAAAGTCAAACAAGCACTAGGATGATGGATCAAAAGGAAAGATCACGTGGAAAGAAGAAAGTACTTTGAGGGGGAATTCCTGCATGGCAGGAGGTTGGACTGGATGGCCCTTGAGGTCTCTTCCAATTCCATGAACCTAAGTATACAGCAAAACTTAAGTGTGGAAGAGATCTATATATTTTAATTAATTAGGGTGGTTTTTTTTAAAAAAAATCTGCCTCTATTTTGGTCAAACACAATTAAAATGGTCACTTAATTAGGTCCCAATGAATTTAAAAATAACAGTTAAAAAGGAAAACCTAAAGATGTTTTAATCAATTCAGCATAAAAAGACTATGAGCAGCAAGGGCAACAAGAATCAGGCTGTATTATGGCAACGGCAATGAAACAGCCCTTCCCAAATGCAGGAGGTGTGTGTGTGTGTGTGTGTGTGTGTGTGTGTGTGTGTCTGTCTGTCTGTCTGTCTGTCTGTCTGTCTGTCTGTCTGTCTGTCTGTCTGCATATGCACAAGAGTGGAAGAATGTGATGATACCAAAATAACTAAGTGCACGAGCTGCTGAGAGCCACCCTGATGAAGGCCACTGGGGTTTACACTGGAAGATTCCTAGGATTTTATTTGGGATGCTGATATTTATAGAGATGGAGAGGCAAGGGATGCAGTTATTCAGCAGAAGTAGAGATTATGCTCTTTTCAGGTTTTTGGAGTTCCGTTTTATCCCAGAATTATCCAATAATTTCTTTGAGCATAGGCAGGATGACATTTTTTTTCCTGCACAAATGAACAGGGGTACAATATTTTGCACTTCAGTTCCCAGAAACATCCAAGAACTCCAGGAATTGCAACCTGGAAACCAAAATCAGCGCAAGAGTAGGTCTCCCTGTCCCCAAGAGAGGCATTTAAGGCTCCTGCAGTTTCCCAGGTTCCTGTGGTTGCTGTGCTTCTTGGGAAGTGAAGGTATGTGGGAGGACCCTTCTGTACAGTCTACTGGGCAGCAAGGCTACCCTCTCCCCCAACCCCTGCAAAAAAAAAAAACCCACCATGTTGACATTGTTTTTTAACAAATTAAATACAAGCAACAGGACAGCTGGATGAGTAAGGCAAATCACTTAAATGGCCTTTTGGGTGGGGCGCGGTGCCTTATACCTGTTCTGATGTCGATTTCTTGGCTACAGCTACTCTAATTCCTGGAAATTTCTAGGAACTTAAGTACGAACCTCCAACAAGAGCACACCCCTAAAATGCTCTGCATATGCTCAGAGGCACTCTAAATATGCCAGAATGTCTACCCTTGATCTAATATTTGATCTTTCTAGACACTTAATGTGGTACTTTTGCACTGCCTTGACTCAGCATCTTCTTAATGGAAATAGCTGCCTGTCCTCGGACTAGAATTAACACACCCTCCTTTGTCAGCCTTTTTCAATCCCCAGACTCACATTCTATGGCGTTTGAAACGTGAATAAATAATTCAAGGGTTGATGGAGCTGGGAGAGGGAAAAGAAGCAGAAAAGAGGTGCAAATCTGCAACCCAGAAAACTGTATAAGTTGTCAGAAAATGTTGAAGGCAGTAGTCTCCAATCCAACACTTGCCATATGTTTTGGACTACAAATCGCACCACTCCCTGCAGCAACTGAATCATGGGATCTGTACACCAAAGTCAGGTCTAGAAACCAGCATTAATTAATTAATTAAAACTAATTTGAATGAACAAACAAAATGCCACTGGTAGAAATGGCATCACCCAAAATAACACTTGACCATCTTCTTTTAGGATTTTCTCTAAAACTGGTAACTTTACTACATAAATTTGGATGAAACTGACTTTGTAGCAGTCAAATTCTTTGTGTGCCAGGGGGTGTACCCCTCAGCCAATGACAGCGGCAACCAGCTCTTCCACATAGTTGCTGTTGGGGGAAAAAGATTTACCTCCCCCAAAACACAGAGTCCAGTGGATACTCTGATTCACACGTGAATATCTTCGTTTCTTCATGTTGTGTTCTAAACCACAGAGAAGATTTGAGAATAAATGACAATCTCTGTTTTCTCAAGAAATCCAGAAGCATGGCAGTATCACAGCAAGCTTAGAAGGCAAGCAAGACCTCTATTAACAGCTGAACAACCATCACTTAGGAATATACAAAAGGAGCTATGGGTCAGTGGCAAAGCACATCCTTTGTAGGCAAAGGATTTGGGTTTGATTTTCAGCATCTTTGGGTACAGCTGGGAAAGACTTCTGCCTAAAACCTTGAAGAGCTACTGCTTGTCAGCGAAAGCAGTGCCAAAGTATGTGAGCCAATGAACTGATTTGGCACCACTCAACATATATTCAATAAACTACCATGGTGTAGCTGGGAGAACAACACATCCCGAATTCAGCATGAAAGATTACAACATAAGAGGCAAACAAGCCGACATCAGAAGGCAGATGCTAGATTCCTTACGCACAAACACTTTTAAAAACCCAGATGCATTCCATATAATCTGCACTAATACATGTATTATCTAAGGGATCTTGTCAAAGTTCTGCTTATAAGAGTTTGGTTGGTGTAAAATTAGGGCTGTGACAAACAGCAACTACATTTCTGGAATATGAGAATTCTATAAAAGAAAGAGATCTTGAGTAGACTCCAGATTTAAACTGTTATTTTTTTAAAAAAATACTTTTCAGTGGCTAAACCACAAAAATAAACCATCCCCTACTCATTGCTCAACTTAACTGTCTTGAGGATTAGATTTATTTAAGATTAAAAGCCGAGGTCTTTTCAAGATGCTAACAAGAGCTCAAAGTCTACACTGGTATCCCAGAGGAGAAGGAATCAAGGCACCAAGTTCAGCACCAAAATGCAAATGATAAGCCAGGTAATTTATAAACCACAGGCTAGGCCACCTGGAAGTGCCTTATTGGTGAGGATGGGGAACTTAACTCTTATGAAACAAATACACCCACTTAAAAAAAGTGGTACCAAAGAACAAAGTGGGAGACTAAGGGCGCTTTTACACGACCCCTAAAATCCGAGGCAAAGGGCTCCCAGATCCGGAGCTTAAAAATGCTTTCCCACCAGGCTCCGGACTTTTAAAAAAAATTAAGTACGACCACGCCCACCTAGGCGCGTCCCAGCGCACTTTTCAAGTACCTGGTCTCCGAAGGTGAAAAATTTCTGACGCGGATGTAAAGCAGTGAGTGCCGGGCTCTCCTCGCCTTGTGTTTGTTTTTTGTTTTTTTGCCCCCCCCCCCTTTAAGAGACTTTAAGAGACTGGAATGCTTGCTTCCGGGGCTGCGACGGGCAGACAGAGGTGAGCCTGCATTCTTTTCTCCCTTTTTTTCTCCCTCCCCTCATGCAGAGAGGAGCAAGGGAGTGCGGAGGGGTGGGAACACAGGAAGAGCGACAAACCCCTAAGATCTCTGGTCCGAATTTAAGTTGCCAGCGGATCTCAGGGGTCGTGTAAAAGCGCCCTAAGACTCAGGAGTCTGGAGTCTGCATCTCTTCTCAGCCATGGAGACTCAAGGACGTGAGTGAGGGTGGCCTTGGTGAAATCACTCCTTAAATATCCTTTTTACCTTGAAAACCCTGCAAGTCAGATGCAACTTAATGACATCTCTCTCTCTCTCTCTCTCACACACACACACACACATATCCACACCCGCACACCCACCAAGAGAGAGAGAGAGAGACAGAGAGAGAGAGAGAGAGAGAAGGTTGACTTTTGTGTCAGTGCATGAGTGCATGATCACAAAGTGATGGAGGCTGAGCACTGAACGGATAGTCTCCAATGGAGCCAGACAGTTCAGCAGCATCAGACACAAGCGAACAACCTTCCCTCGTCCAACAAGGGAGGAGAGAGGAAAATTTCAGCTCCAATTCACTATGAACTTTTGCCCTTTAAGTTCCACTGAGCCAGGCAACCACACTCCCCTCTCAAGAGGGGAGACTATCCACTACATCTCCAAGTCAGTCGATATTCTTGCTCGCAGTCTGTCAGTCAAAAGATTAACCATTACTCATGTAGACACAAGGGAGAACAAACGCCATCCAGGGCTGATCCTTTCTTCTGATTTATGGCATATTCTTGTGAATCAGAGATCTGAAACCTGTGCCACTTGAGATGTTAGGCTGTAACTTCAATTCTCGTTACGCTGGCATGGGCTGATGGAAATTGCAGTCTAACAATACCTCGTCTGCAACTGCTGACAAAAATCAATCTTTAATAACCTTAAGAGTATTGTGTTTCCCTTCTAACTTTTTAAAAATAATTGCACCCAAAGTATAAGATAAATAAATAAGCAAGCTTTTGATCACATCGTATACCATTCATTATCTTATGGTTTACCAAATCTTCATTTCGAGATAATAAGTTGTTTTACCCAAATAACACCACCTTATTTCAGATTACCTGTCAGCTTTCAGCAGCAAATTAGAGGGCAGCTCCAAAAGCAGGTTGTGTTGCACATCCAAGACCTCCACGTGTGTTCGTTCAATCCTCTCCGGCAGCCTCGCTAACCGATTGTGTCCGGCAAGCAGTTTGCGCAAGCTGATGTTGCAAAATAATCTTAGAGAGGGAGGGAAAGCACATGTCAGCCGCATGAGTAATAAAACACAGAAAATCAATTAACACAAAAATATCCAATTAGCAATTTTGTAGAGGAAATAGTATCCAGCAACTTAGGATGCCTCTTCATTGCGTAAATGATAATATTCATTAAAACAAAATGGACCACGTCCCTTAACCAACTTTCACCCAGTGCCACACACACACACAAAGGTTCAGCAGGTGCAGAATGAAGCAGCCAGACTTCTAACGGGGTTGAGATGTAATGATCATATTTCCCCTACTCTGGCCGCGCTGCATTGGCTGCCTGTACTTTTCCGCATCAGGTTATTTAATTTACCTGTAAGTAAGTTCAATTGAAGTGTTGAATATGATTTTATAATGCACGTTATGATTGATCTTGTGTTGAAATAGTGTAATAGTTTGCTCTGTTTGATATGTGTTTTTGTTTAGTTCTGTTGAAAGCCACCCAGAGTGGCCAGATGGCTGGGGTATAAGTCTAAATCAGGCATGTCCAAACTTCGGCTCTCCTGATGTTTTGGACCACAACTCCCAGAATTCCAAGCCTGTATTTCCAATGGCAAAGAACTGTGGGAGATGAGTTCCAAAACATCTGGAGGGCCAAAGTTTGGACATGCCTGGTCTAAATAATAATAATGCTCTGAACGAACCCCAGCGTGCTCCCTAAGACAACAGGCAGCTGTTAGTTCACTCAACCGAATTTTAGGGGGTCGGAAATAAATTTTGCCACATGAAACAACATACTCATGGGAGGTGAGATTAGGTATCTAAGTCATCACAATGTATTCTTGAAGGCTTTCACAGCCGGGATCTGATAGTTGTAAGTTTTTCGGGCTGTTTGGCTGTGTTCTGGAAGTTCTTCTTCCTGATGTTTCACCAGATTAGATGACTTGCATCTTCAGAGGGCAAGGAGCTCAGGGAACTAGGAGTTCCCTCTGTGCTCTGGGGTATAGAGTGCCCTTGCCCTCTGAAGATGCCAGCCACAGAGTCTGGTGAAACATCAGGAAGAAAAACTTCCAGAACACGGAAAAATAGCACAAAACAACTAAAAGTCATCACAGTTCGGTCAAGCAGCTTCACCGTTATGAAGGGCACATACAAGGAAGCATGCGAAGGTTGTATTGATCCCATGATATGAAAGGGTTCAGGGTTATGCAACTTCTATTTTTGTTTATCACTGAAATTCTCAACAAGCTTTTCACCCTATCATGAACTGGGGGTTGGTTCAGGGCAAGGTTTCGCTACTCTGCGGAGACAAGCCATGGTCATCCCCTATGGCTGAATGCTGGGCTTCAAAGTGGGGAAATGAAGCTCAAATCCCAACTTGTCTAAAATGTTTTCTGGGTGACCTGGCCTCAGCCTACACACATCTTCATCTTTTGAAGACAGCCCAGTGGACAACCTATCCTGAAGGGCCACCTGACAGAGCAGGGGGACAATCCAACAGGGCCACGACAATCAATAAACTGCCGAACTACTCGTACAGTTTGAGGTTTGGAACTTTCATCCCTTATCTTAATCTCAGTAGCCTTCTAAATTAGGGATAGGTTTAGATATACCACACAGAGCACAACTGTTTGTATTACTATGCAAACTCCAAGCAAACAAAAAAAAATACTGGGGGTCATTTTAAGAACGTAATACCATATTTTCCAAAAACAGCTGTGGAACACTAAGGTAACTGTAAGTCTGGTAAGGAAATTACTGGCTTTCAAGCCTTCCATATGTCTTAGAGGAGAACCATGAGTTCCTTTTTTTCTTCAAAAGCAAAACTAGACTATGGGTGATACCTTCATAGGCTGCCAGTAGAAAAATTAAAAAAAAAGTTGCTGAGCTTTCGAGAGCAACCTCTCTTTTTCAAAGCAGGTATAGAAGTCCAGACATGGCAAGGGATGTAATTTGCCAGGAGAGAGTTCTTAAAAGTTCACTTGGCAAGCTGGACACCAGTTTTGCGTTTGTTTTAATGGCTGCATGGCTCCAAACTTCTTTTATTCAAGAGGCTGTACTCCTTTGTTAATTATGTACAAAAATGCTTTATTAGCTGTAAACCAAGCAGCAGGTGGTAGAATCCTCTCATGATCTCTCTACAGAATGGTGTGCATGTCAACACAACAAACCAACTAAAGCATTTGCTTTCCGGTCTAAATTAGCCACAAACTGTGGATGGGTCTAAACTGACACCTGCAGTTAGTTTCATAGATCCGAAACTGTGGTTTGCTCCTGACATTTTTGCACAAGCCAGGGTTTAAACAAACCATAGTTTCACCAGCTTTAGGTGTCATAGAAAACTACGGTAAGTTTAAATACAGAACCAAATGCTTCCCGTCTCCCCACAACGGTGCTAGGAGGAAATAAGAGGACTGAAAAGTCCAGAGCTTATTTTAGGATAATAACTAAACCAGGCCATTTTGTTTTCACCAACAATATCTTAGGCATATGCAGAAAAATATAGTTTTTCAACAAATGTCGGCCATCCGTCATATGCGGACACAAGAATGTGATCTCCCCTTCCTGCAGCCTTCCTTCCCCTCCCTCAATTTTTTCCTCTCCTAATACCCCACTAACATAAAGCCTCCTTCTAGTTCTACAGGGAATGAAATTCATCTAATCGGCTTTAGTGTCTTGAGCCCTTGCATGCTATGGGTAGCCAAACACCCCGTCTCCTGGGGGGCGGGAGGAAAAGCAAATGAGTTGCTGCTTTACAAGACACCTTAATTGGGCAATGCAGCTCCTGTAAAACTAATTAAATGCAACAAATAAAGAGCAGGGAAGAGAAGTCTCACAATGAAATCTGCTCTGAAGTTGTCAAGTACTCCTCCCCCCCCACACACACCCAACCAAAAGAAGGGTGATGATAGTGGGAGAGCAGCAGTGGGGAATCCCTTGCTGAAGATTATTTTCGTCTGCCACCTGCCGTGGTCTCCCTGTGGCTGTGTGTTTTAATCAGGAGGCGCCTCTGCCCCACAGCTGACCCTTCTTTCAATCACAGATTCACCAACTGCTCAGCACTGTAGAGAAAGACTCAACCACCCCTTTTCCGCCCCGGAAAAGGCACACACAGACAAACAGCCCTAGCAAGATCAACAGAAGTTGCAGGAGATATGTGCACTTCCTCCACTTAAAAGATAAACCCAAAGATCATCCTAAATCCACAAAGTATGGAGCCATCAGTTATATCCTTGCAAACAGCTGAGTTTTCCTTGGTGGATGTCATCAGATAAGCTACAGAAGGGCCAGTACTCCCAGTTGTTGCCTCGGGATGACAGCAGACTGTATTATCTAGTTAAGGACAGAAGTCAGTAAGGTGAGTTTCACAACTGGGAAAGACAGCATGAGTGGGCATGGATGCTAGGTTTGTTTCCCTTGTATTTTTATTGAGAATATCTTCATATTTTGCAGCAAAGGGGGTGTTGACGGCTTTCCCTTTCCTATTTACCGTAAGCAGACCAAATCCTGACCATTTTGCCTGAACCAGAATTTCAGTTTTCTTTGCTTTCCACCAGCACTACTATGAACACTATGCATCTTCTAAGAGATGGCTTCTGCTAGAGGATACACAATACTACCAGTAGGGCTTCAATGTACCATCATATTAAAGTGGGAACTGGACTATAACTACAACATATTTATCAATCAAGATTTAAGAATAAAGACACTGCCGTGTTTAGCAGATGACGTGGAAGTAGCCCAAAGGCCTAGATCCAACTGCTAGTCTCAATTAAAATGGAACTGGCAAAGAAAGGAAACAGACAAAAGTCTTGGCTTACAACCCAGCAACTAACTCAATGTCTCTACTCTGGTTGGGACCACCAGCTGCAGTTTGGCCAGTGAGGTTTTAGTTGGCCACCAAGCCTTCCTCAATCATAGGATACATTATGGGAGGACTATGGATTCCTTGGAAAAGAACGTTTTTGCATGTTGAATGTTCCAGGTTCAAACCCTGGCAGCTCTCTTTAAAAAGATCAGGCAGTGGGTATTGTTGAAAAGCTGTACCTGACACCTGGAAAGCAGGAACCAGAGAGTAAGATTGTCTGCCTCAGTGTAGGGCAATGCCATCTGCCTTGGCTGGTACAGCAATGGGTTCTCTACTAAGAAGAGGTCAAACAGTGCTCCCATCCTAATCATTAGTCAAACCTGCACACACTGTGCAATTTCTAATTGATACAATTTATACTAAACATGCAATTTAATACTGAATTCCTTAACTACCATTTAAGAGAAAATGTTCCTAGCATATATTTGTTTGTTTGTTTGTTTGTTTGTTTGTTTGTTTGTTTGTTTGTTTGATTACAAACATAGCATGCAAATAAGTGTCTAGTGTAATTTTCCAGTGAAGCTGGTTGTGGCAGCTACTCCTTGGTCCTTTTGATCTGCTAACCCAAGATAAGCTACATAATCTATGTAAATGTGCAACATCCAGGCATTTAAAGACTTAGGTTTTGCACCACAGAACTCCTTCCATTTCAATGAACTTAGGCCCTTTGTACACGACCCCTAAACTCCGCAGCAAATGGCTGCCAGCTCCGGAGCTTACAATTGTTTCCCCACCAGCTCCGGAGTTTGCAGGAAATTAAGTGTGACCACACCCACCTAAGCGCATCCCAGCACACTTTTCTTGTACCTGCTCTAGAAGGGTGAAAATCCCCAGGTCCGGATTTAATCTGGTGAGTGCAGGGCTCTCCTCGCTTCTGTTTTTTGTTTTTTTTTGCCTCCCACCCCTTTAAGAGAAGGGGCGGGAGGCAAAAAACAAAACAAAACAGAAGAGAAGGAATCAGGACGACGGGGCTTCGACCGGCTTCGGAGGTGAGCCTGCATTTTTTCCTCTCTTTCTTCCTCCCTCCCCTCACGCAGACAGGATCAAGGAAGTGCGGAGGGGTGGGGATGCAGGAAGAACAACGAACCCCCAAGATCCCTGGTCCGAATTTAAGTGGCCAGCGGATCTTAGGGGTCATGTGAAAAGGCCCTTAGCCACAACAACAACAACAACAACAACAAGAACAACAACAGCAGCAGCAGCTGCAGGACCAGCATGGCTTCTTTGCACTGGTCTTTTCCAACCTCCGAATTTGCTGAATTCCAAACACCGTAATTTCTAACTGGCATATACAACCACGTGCAGGCTACGATGTGGGAGTCATAGTCAAACACTTCTTGAAGTATGTACAACTATTTATACAATGAAAACAAAACAGTAGAAGACGGGTATTGTGTGCTATTTTTTTAATGGTAGCAATGATCTAACTATTACAAATTGAGCCCAAGAACAGCCCTGCCTAATGTTCAGAATGTGATGTCTGCAAGATTCCAGACAAAACAATGTTGGTACAGCAATACCCAGTTATAAATTACAGTCTAAAAGAAGCAGTACCATGCTCACACACAAGTGTTAATTCTAATGAATTCTGTCCTCCCTTTCAACCCTGAATGCTTAATAAGCCATCATTTTCCTTCTAAAAGTCATTCACATCTCCTCTGTACTATCTACATTTCTCCACAACCTTTCCAAGAATGACCAAAATTACTACAGAGCTGCCTTGGATCCTTTTGGGAAGAAAGGGAGGATATAAATATTTTAAATAATAAATAAATAAATAAATAAATAAATAAATAAATAAATAAATAAATAAATACATCTAGCAGCCAAATGCAAGTGTTTTCAAAACATTTTCAAAAGCCCACGAGCTAAAAACTTTGGAACAGAATCTGACATGCAGGAACCAATTAATTGGCTTTACTGCAACCTCTTGCTTCACAACCATCTATCATGTAATACATCTGATAAGCATTATTACAGACATATCTAACTCTACTGTATATCTATATCTGTAAGCAGAGATGTTTTTGTCATCTGGCAACAAAGTGATTCCACCCCTTATCCCAGGCGGCACTTCGCGGCCCAGGGGTTGGGCGATGTAATACATCTGAAACACCAGACATATCTAAAAATCTATATCTGTAAACAGAGATGTTGTTTTTGTCATCTGGCAACAAAGTGATTTATATTTCACAACACCCTTAAAAATCCTACAAGCAAATTTTATTTCCCCACCCCCAGCTGCTGTCAAAAACTATTTTAATATTTGCAGAGTGGAGCCTCGTAAATCTTAACAGCTGCATGGGCGACTTGAGAACTTTTGCCTGGAACTCAGAGCGGCTGCATGTTTTGTTCTAGTCTGCATGGAAGCAAATGGCACAAATACACCCCAGGAGGTTAAAAAACCATCAAGCAGAAGACACACACACACACACACACACACAGAGAGAGAGAGAGAGAGAGAGAGAGAGAGAGAGAGAGAGAGAGAGCTCTCACTGGAACAAGCTAAATACTGACTCAGCAATCATTTCTGCATGTGGTACGTATCTTGTCCCTGGTTGTTTATGTCCGCAGGACTCACCGGGCAGGCAGTTCCTGTATTTGATTGTGGCCAAGATCCAGCACTTCCAACTTTCGGCTGTCACAAACCCACTCAGGCAAGTTCTCGAGGTGGTTTCTACATAAAAGAGATGGCAGATGAACCGTGAAGTGACCAGATTAAAGGGGCGTGTCAGGAATAGGCAGAAACACAGACAAACCAAAGTATGCCACAAGTGAGAACTATGGACCTCCAAGACCACTTCTGTTCCTCCCAATGACATCACAATGGACAAAAAATGTGGCCCAGTTAAGCCCTGCAGAGAATTCTAGAAGTTTTTAGTTTTCATCAGAAACAATCTGGGCCTACCCATCTACATTGTCTCAACTTTAAAAACAAAATCTGGGCACCAGACACTTCCAGTTTCATATGGTGGTACAGCCTCCAAAAGGTCTAGAGTTGGGGAAATGGTCTGTATTTCTATATCCTGCCTACTCCTCTGATGGGGTTTGCTGCTCAAGTTAGACAAAAAAGTCAGGATGAAGCCATAGTGGCAGGCTGCACAAGCCTTGGTTCAAATAAGCTCAACTTCATAAGCTAACCTCACCACAGGATATGGGATTTTCAGATATTTTTAAAATTACAGATCTCATAATTCTCCATTCTGGGATTTCTACCTGACAGACAGAGACCTGCCCAAGTGCTCTCTGGGAGCTTTCTTTCTGATCAGGAAGTTAGGCAGATCTAGGCCTAGCTACGGCTCAAAGCTTTCCAAGTTCAGGATGTTGACCCAAGTAATTCAGTTATCTTAAAAGGTGTTTGTATTTCAGTTTTAACTCCCAGAGTGAAGAATTATGGAAATTCAAAAACAAAATAACATCCCAATTCACCGTTAGGCTTCATATAATCATCAATTCTTTCAGCTCAAGACACTACTGTGGGGATACCATTTGTCACCTGCTTTTTCATCTGGAAGTATTTGCAGAGTGACAAAAGCTATTTAGATTAGCTACAGTCAAATATATTTTCCATTAAACTGGTTCTGAAATACAGAACACATTAACTGAACTCGTTTCTCTAGAGGAAATGCAAGCGTTACAGATCTTTTCAGCCTGCAGTCTTCTTATGAAATCAAGCCAGCATACAAGTCACAAAGAAATTGTGAAATCAAATATTTCTTAGTACCATGACTTGTAGCAATAATGGACAACTGCGATGTCCAATAAATTATGCTTACTTACCCGTGCAAACATACTGATGAGATCCTGGCATGCAATTATACTGACTCATGCACTTATATTGCTTCAAGTCACTGACAACACCCTCCGGCAACACTCTTGCCTCATTCATAGTGCCTATTCAGACACAACAGTTCCCCCCCCCCAACCCCATGGCTTGCTAGAAAAAAGAAAGAAAGGAAGAAAGGACTGCTTCAAAGTACAAATGGACCCATCCATTTAGAACCGCGTTCCTTTAATCCTGGTAAAATAGTTGTGCTAGCTTCAATAATGTCTGATTAGACCCTGTATTGTATAAGGAGAAGTGAAATGTTTTTGTTGCTGCTGCTTTAAATAACAACAGCTGTGTTTATAGTTGTCTTTCGTAGATGTTTCAAGGAAAAGAAGGAAGATGAAGCAACCAGGACAGAGGTAAAGAAGCACCAGACCTGTGCATCCGAGGCATCCCGTCTATCTGTGCTTCTCTTCCTTCTACACATACATTTAGGTGTCATGTTATCTTACCGGGAACCCACTTTTACAACTTTGAAATTATATACAGTATTATTATTTGGAAGGTGCATTCTCTCTTTGCAACATATCAAGCCCTGTGAGTCTCAAGGGAGAGCCTGTATAAAGTCTGAAGATGTATTTTTTACAACTACAGTGGTACCTGTACTTAAGAGCGGCTCTACTTAAGAGCAATTTGACTTAAGAGAGGAAAACTATTAGCGTTTTAACTGCAGCCTTACACATTTTAGATGCGGTCTGCTCTATTTAAAAATTTTTCGATTTATTTATTTCAATTTTTAGATATGGTACCTCTACTTAAGAGTTGTTCTGACTTAAGAGTGTGCATTCAGAACAGATTAAATTCATAAGTAGAGGTAAGTAGATTTGCCATATATATACTCGAGTAAAAGTCGACCCGAGTACAAGTCGAGGCCCCTAATTTAACCCCAAAAAACTGGGAAAACTTATTGACTTGAGTTTAAGTCTAGGGTGGGAAATGCAGCAGGGCTTGGCAGCTCCTCCTTTGTGAGCTGGGGGAGCAGTGTGTGATGTTTAAAATGACTTTTAGCCACCGAGGCAGGCGCTTGCCTCAGTGGCTAAAAGTCATTTTAAACATTGTGTGCCTCTCCCCGTGATGCAGAAGGGGGTCAGGAGAAGCGGCGCACAATGTTTAAAAAGACTTTTAGCCACCAACCCAAGCACTTGCCTCAGTGGCTAAAAGTATGGACCCGAATGTAAGTCAAGGGCCCCTTCTTCAGCCCAAAATTAGGGCTGGAAAACTAGACTTATATTCCAGTACATACAGTAATTGTGCATAGATTCATTCAGGCATTCAGCCTAAATTTCATTCATTTTCAGTCTGATCTATAAAATACAAGCAACTAATCTGTTGGATCAGTTCTAGTTTGAGGATGTCAGGACTGCAACCACAATGGCTAAAACAGGATTGCTGCCCTGTTTCATGAGGATCAGCCATTATATTCAGGATTTTGAATGAAGGTCAATACCTCCTCTATCCACCAGAAATCACAACTGGCAGTGGAAACAAAGAAGTGTTGGAAGCCAGTGAACAGCAGCTTTCCCTGCCCAAATTGGCTGATGAGTTACAAGGAATGGAATTTCAGGCAAAAAAGAAAAGAAAAATAAAACAATTGGACAAAAAATTTAAAAAGATCAAATGCTGTGTCATGTTAAAATACTGTTATAATTTAATTTGAGCATCTGTGGATAAAATCCACTTCCGCAGACATAAGGAGGAGATAATGGTAATGGTAATAAGACTCTCTGGTTACCTTTGAGGTCTTTAAGGTGGATCTGTTAAGGAGGATAAAATATATAGGCACAGTACAATTATTGCAGTGTTTTATATTTGGTAGTGGCCTAAGAAACCTTGACTAATATTGAGTCAATTTAGATGTGTATCTGGTACATGTACTGTATATAGAATTATAGAATCATGGAGTTGGAAGAGACCTCAAGGGCCATCCAGTCAAACCCCCTGCCGGGCAGGACCCCTTCACAGTGCTCCTGACAGATGGCAATCCAGCCTCTGCCTAAAAACCTCCGAAGGAGACTATACCACCCTCCGTGCCAGCATGTTTCACTGCCAAACAGCTCTAACAGTCATGAAGTTCTTCCTAATGTTCAAATGGAATCTCTTTTCCTATAGTTTGAAACCATTGCCCCGAGTCCTAGTCACTGAAGCCATGGAAAACAAACCAGTCCCCTCTTCAATATGACATCCTTTCAAATATTTAAACATAGCTATCATATCCCCTCTCAGCCTTCTTTTTTTAAATAAGGCTAAACATTCCCAGATCCCTAAGCCTCTCCTCATAAGACATTTCTTCCAGACCTTTAAGCATCCTGGTCACCCTTCTCTGGACCCGTTCAAGGGTCTCTCTCTCTCTCTCTCTCTCTCTCTCTCTCTCTCTCTCAATTCTTGTCTCATTACTTTTTATAAAAAGAAACTACAAGACAAGAAGGAATGTGTCTAGTCAGCTTCAGCTGTGGCCCAGAGAAACGTCACCACAGTATCTCAATGTTATGGAACAAAAAAAGATTGAGGAAAGGACGTAGTATTTCAAAATATATCATTATTTACCTTGAAACATCCATATAGGTCAGATAATTTGGAACTGGGTACACATCAAGGTGAACAAGTTCTGGAAAAGGAATAAGACAGTTCACACATTTAAAAATATAACTAACTGGCTTTTTAAAAACAATACTATTTTCTTCTCCCCAAATTCATTAAACCCGTTACACATGTTATAGATCATACACACTGAGAAGCAAGAAACGTTTTGGTAAGGCACTGAAGGAATTTCACTAGATATAAAGCCTCAATAAAATTTTGTTTGGTTTCCCCATAGGTTTATATGAGACTTTTTCTTCCTACTTTCCTAAAAAACAGTCTCAAAACAGTACTATGGTTTGATCCGCTAAAACAGTGGTTCTCAACCTGTGGGTCCCAAGATGTTCTTGGACTGCAACTCCCAGAAACCCCTTCCAGCACGGCGAGTGGTGGAGGCTTCTGGGAGTTGCAGTCCAAGAACATCTTGGATCCCCAGGTTGAGAACCACTGCACTAAAACAACTGAAATTTGACAGGCTGAGGAATGTCTTTATGCTCAAGCTAGAACTATGTAGTGTCAATACACTCTGAGAGAGAAAAGCTGTAAGAAAGAGAGAGGGAGAAAAAGACAAACGGCAAGACAGGAGGAAGGAAGGAAGTGAAGAACGAAAGGCTATCTACTTTGATACTGAGTTCTCACCCTCCCACTCCTGCAAATGCAGCCTGGCAGATTTAGTCCAAAACAAATATTGTCCTCAATATGTTCCTCATCCTTGCATTAAACCTTATCCTGAAAACGTAAATAAGTGTCTGTGTATATGTGCAAGTTTCCTTGGGTGTGAACCGAGAGAGCATTAAAGCACATTAAAGTCGCCATCTGCAGTCTGCTGCAGTAATACAATCTAGTCTGGTGGAGGTTTATCTCCTCAGTGAGAACTCTTAAATCAGTGATTCCTCCACATGTGATCATTTCCCATGACCATTTTGTTAAAGAAAGAAAGAAAGAAAGAAAGAAAAGAAAAGAAAGATCACCAGTAATTTGATATTATATTGCTGATATTCCCTAGATAAGCAGTCCAAGCATCTTTTCAACCTCACATTAAGATTCCTTACCATGACCTTCAGTCATAGTAATGTGCAAAGACAAACTGTTATGTTCCCCAGCTGCAAAATCTATACATGTCTAATGAACTTGCTTTATAAAACCAAATTTTGCTGCCACTTATTGAAATTGTGTTCAACAAAAATTTATGCAAGCCCTAGGATGGTCATACAGTAGTTGGTCTTTTAAAAGAGCTTAGAAGAGGTGAGAGGTTAGGCAATCAATAAACCACTATGTAGGTCATGGACCTACAATCTCTTCCCAGACTTGTGGAGATGTAGCAAGAAGCAGCAGGAGGAGGAGGAGGAAGAAAAGTTACTGATTCATTTTTAGGATATGGATTTTCTATTACCAATTTCAAACAAATTATCAAAATTCCCCCTCAATCGGAGGGACTGTAGGGATCTGGACCATGCTGAATAGAGCCATTACACAAAACAGATGAATGTATATTTGTTTCATTTGCATAAACAATGCAAGGTGATTTAATTTTTCTCACGCTGGGGTTCAAGGTAGAAATTGTTCAGTGCAATTTACAAATCAAGCAGAGGACAACAGATTTTCCCTGTCAAGTTCTGGTACATCATCATTCAGTCAAAAGGAACAGAAATGTTGCCAAAAAAATATATCTATATTTCCAGCCAGCAACGGTATTTCTATCAGCTATATGCCAACTGAGCTACTATTGGCTTAACCATTTGGATATCATGGCCGCTGAGTATTTATTTATTTATTTATTTATTTATTTATTGGGCTTATATACCACCCGTCTTCCTGGAGGAACTCCGGGCGGTTTACAAGAAAAACAATATAAACAGTAACAGACCATTAAAAAAACAGTTAAAGCAAATAACAAAACTAAACAATTAAAATTAGCAGATGGCGGAAAAGAGAGGGAGGAAAAACACTTTTAGTCACCAAACGCCTCCCGGAAAAGGAGAGTTTTTAATGCCTTCCGGAAGGCTGGCAGGGAAAACTTCGGTGGGGAGATGGTTTTAATGCCAGCCACGGTTACGGGTGGATGTTCTCCGAGCCTCCCTGGGCATGGCCACCTGCAGCATGTGCGCCCGCGACAACCTAGTCGGTCGGGCCGATGTTGACCGCTGGTCGATCCGCTCTGCCAGGTAGTCAGGTCCTAGGCCATGGAGGGTTTTATAAATTAAAACCAAATATGTTGCACCCTCCTAGAAATGCCTTTGAGGGAGGGAGCTGCAATGAATGCCAGTCAACTGAATGGCAGGCAGTAGTTTCCTTTCTCCTTCTGCTTTCTGTTCCTACCTTTTTACAGCCATACAGGGTTCTGTTCAGCAAGTCTGCCAGTTATTAGGTAGTATTCTGTCAGTACTGTGTGTGTGAGTTATGGGGTCAGAAATGAACAGTCACAGTAAAGTGTTTCCTCACCATTCTAACCAGTCAGTTAGTAATGAAGCATATCAAGCTGTTAAGCTCAGTAATGTAACAAATGAACATTTCTGCAAAATGTTTGCTTTTGTACAAGAACTGTGAATAAAATGAAATGTTTTATTGAGTGAACTTACTGAAACAGTAAGTGCCAGTTGAGGTAAACTAACAAATAAGGGGGTGGTCTTCTAAGGCAGTGTTTTTCAACCTTTTTGGGGCAAAGGCACACTTGTTTCATGAAAAAAATCACGAGGCACACCACCATTAGAAAATGTTAAAAAATTTAACTCTGTGCCTATATTGACTATATATAAAGTAATTTTTCAATTTTTCCCACGGCACACCAGGCAACATCTTGCGGCACACTAGTGTGCCGCGGAACAGTGGTTGAAAAACACTGTTCTAAGGAAGGCTGTAGTTCAATCTGCTCTGTAGGTTCCTGTCAGAACCATTTTTATCTCTTAGCGAAGTGAGAGAAACTATATCAGCATTTTTAATTAAGGCCACACTCAATTTTCTTCACCTCAACACTGCCAAATAGAGATGGGCACGACTTAGCGGTATTCCCGTTTCCGTTTCCGTTACTCGTATCCGTTACTCTACGGAAACGGTAACGGGAATTACTCCGACAGACTTCGAGCTCGAACCGACGAACAAACAATTTTGATCTGATTTGTCGTGCTCGTTCCTTGCATCGCGCGATCGCACGATGCCACGCAGCACAGAAAAAAAGTTTTTAAAAGTTAAAAAAACCCGGTTCCCGGCCAAAAAGCAGGCGGAAAAATGCCTGCCATGCCTCAGGGCACCTACCAGAGGGGTTGTTTCTGGAGGTCCCCGGCCTCCCCCCCCATCCCCCGTCCTGGGCTGCTCTGGTGGGACTCGCCGCAGGCTCGCAGCCAGCAAAAAGCCCAGTTTCGCCGCCGGCCGCCGCAATTAAAGCGCAAGCAAGCGGCACGGACGGCACAGGAAAAAACTTTTAAACTCTCCCCCCACCCATTCCCGGGCCAAAAAAGCAGGCGGAAAAATGCCTGCTTGACTAAGGGCACAGGGCACCTACCAGAGGGGTGGTTTCTGGAGAGGGGGTCCCACCTCCCCCCCGTCCTGGGCAGCCGGACTCGCCATGCCATGCGGTGCGGGTGGGGGATCCAAAATGGGGCGGCGAAGGCAATATTGTTTTTGAAATCGTGGTCCAAAAACACACAAGCACAACAGAAACATGCGAAAATTTATAAACTGCCAGATTTTTCACGGTAGCAGTGGGTTTTTTCTTGCAACAAAATGTCTCTCCTCTCCTCCTCTGTCCTCCATTGATTTTATTTTATTTTTTTTACACCTGCGCAATGATGGGCTGGCTGAGTGGCCAGCCATGTGGGAGTGGACGACCATGCAAATTTTGGAGCCATCCCACCAATCGCATGGCCACTTGGCCATGGAGACTTCTGGGATGTGCCAAAAGCCCCTAAAACCTGCCCTAGCCCCCTAACCCTAACCCTAATCCTTGACTCCTTCCTTACCCATACGTCACAGACTGTCTTCTTAGTGGGTCAGAGAGGCACCCAGAGGTGCAACCCACTAGCCCACCCTAACCTTACCCGTCACTAGCCTAACCCTAGCCCTTGCACTAACCCACCTTAACCCTAAGCCAGATCTACTTGCATTGCACTACATTCCCTTCTTTGTGAGACATGGTGGTGTGAGAGTACAGGCATCAACCTTGGCTTTGTGAGACATGTCTCACTGGCAACTGGTAGAGCCTTATGGCATCAACCTTTGGCTCTGGGTTCACTGCCATCACTAGTCTCACTGTCTGCAGTGGGTGAGGATAGTATGCAATATCCATATGGCTATGCATGCCTCCAGGAGCCCGCTCCCCCAAAAAAACCAGTACTAACATTTTGCTAATTTTTGCGAATTTTTCCAACAGCAGGTGAGGACTAACGGGGAGACTCCCATGTTCAGAGGGTCTGATTGTCAGAATAGTCTACAGTCAGCAGTAAAATGGCAGCTAGCAGTGCAGCATCAACAATGAAAGTGAAAGGACAATTTGGACTAAAGGACACATTAAGGTAAAGGTAAAGCTTCCCCCCGCACATGCGTGTTAGTCGTGTCCGACTCTAGTGCTCATCTCCGTATTCACGCCGAAGAGCCAGTGTTGGGCAAGTCCATGGCCACGTGGCTGGCATGGCTGCAAGGAAACACTGTTTTACCTTCCTGCTTTTTACGGAAATACCTATTTCTCTACTTGCATTTACATGCTTTCAAACTGCTAGGTTGGCAGGAGCTGGGGTTATCAGCAGGAGCTCACTCCACTGTGTGGCACCCAGGATTCAAACCCCATTGCATGGGGCTAAAAACAAACAAACAGGGGCTGTGTTATATCTGTAGGAAGGTGGGGGGGGGGAGAAAAGGCTGTTCAGAGCTCAAGAGAGAATTCTACCAGACTACAAGAATGTCTCTCATATTTTCCATCCTGCAAAGAGGTTCTCCACGCATATCTAATATAGAGATGTAATGGGAGTCCAGTGGGGATTCTTGACCCCGCAGAGAGACCCTCCGCATACCCTTCCAACTGGCAGGG
The DNA here is from genome assembly GCA_029282475.1 of Phrynocephalus forsythii. Taxonomy (NCBI): domain Eukaryota; kingdom Metazoa; phylum Chordata; class Lepidosauria; order Squamata; family Agamidae; genus Phrynocephalus; species Phrynocephalus forsythii. Next base: position 34,332,996 of record JAPFRF010000003.1, on the reverse strand, counting down.
AGTATGGTCTCCGGCCCCAATTGGGGCAGGGCTCAATCATAAGATCTCACAATCCTCCTTATGTGTTTAATACAAGGGAGGGGAATCTGAATCCTTCACTGAGGCCAAGGACTAGAATCTGGGCCAAATATGAGGGAGCCAAGAGGGTTGTGCAAGCCATAAATTTTGAACTGGAAGCTAAGGAACTGTTTGGGAAAGAGACAGGTGACTGGAAGAAAAGGCAGTCACTATAGAAAAGACACTGCAAGGGGAAAAGACAGTCTGAAAAAGAACCCCATAAAGACCCTAGCAACAAGAACGGGGCCATGTCATGCTGGAAGAAAGGATGCTTGGGAAATTTACGAGGAAGGAGCAGGGACTATATTTCATCTAGACTTCAACTAGCCAAATTTTTGGACAGGACTCACCCCTTATCCTCAGAATTCCATTAACTTTACAGGACGTTCCAGTCTTGTCACTAGTTATGTGGATTAACTTGACTTAGATAATGTAGATGAAACGCATTGGGCGTCTGAAAGCGTGGAACATGAATGCTACTGTTCTTTCCAGAATTACAAGACTTCTATTGCATGGTGGTCCTCTAAAACATTTTGGTTATACTAGGAGAAGGCAATAGGCAGCCTGTGAACTATATGCAGTTCCCATAAACCATTCTTCCCAGAGCACCCAGCCACTGCTCCCCCAAACTTGGGGTGTTTTTAATAACTAAAAAACCCTTTCTGCCCTTTACGTGTTGGGAGACTATTCTGTGATGTTCTGATGCATATCTTGTGCCCCTGGAGTCCCCCACTTTTCATGATAGATAGATAGATAGATAGATAGATAGATAGATAGATAGATAGATAGATAGATAGATAGATAGATGTTACTTTTTAAAAACATTTTTCAACACTAGAGG